>CM076271.1:6850000-8220000 GCA_038380795.1 Pyrocephalus nanus | reverse complement strand
TTTAAGGTTACTCAAGTTTGTCATCAAACTGAAAATGCTCCCTCTCCCCCCCATTAATTGATAATTTTAAAAAATTCCTTTGTACCTAAGCACATGTGTATGGGTATTTTAATAAGAAAACACCAAAAAAAGTCCTTTGTTTCTAAGTTGAAGGGAATTACACAGTCTTTTACTTCTCTCCCAAAGGTGAGATGAGCAGGTAGTGGTGCTTTGGCTGTTAATAGACAAATAACTGATTTGGAGAAACTTTGAAAGGCAGGGGGAGGAGGGAAGAAAACACCACAAAAAAAAAAAAAAAAAAAAAGGGTAAAAAAAGAAAAGAAGAAGAAACTCTAACAGGAAATCAGGTGACTTTTCTTCCTCTGATATAACATCTTAGCACAGCCCTCCCCCTTCTCTTAAAAAATTCTATAGCACAGCAGATCCACATCTCTCACACACCTTTTTTCCTTTGAGAGAGGATGGAGGGAAAGACCACACAGGACAGTGGTTACACTATCTCTCTTAGCTCACTCTGCTGGCAGGCAGTCCGATGGGGTGCAGATAAGGGCAGTACAGGGACTTAGCCGGAGGATAAGAACACGCATTGTTCCAACGCTGATATTCCCCACTATAGCAGACGATTTTTTTTCCCCCTTTAAATCCCTTAATCACTTATATTTCGCAGAACAACAAAAAAACCTTTCTCTTTTTGCTTCTAATGGACTAATCCCGCAGAAAGGCTTTGCTCTGAATTCATACTTTTCTATAGGGCCACAATCTCTATTCCAGTGAAAAGGTTAATTCAAAGGTCTTTTGACCAGGCCGGGCGGCCGGCAGCGCTCCCGAGGTGGCAGCACAATTGCCGGCACAGGAGGGGAGTGGCAGCTGCGGCTCCCCCGTCTCGCACCCGCTCCCCGGTGCCCTCATAGTTTCTGGAGTTGACTACGACTCTGGGAGCCAAGATAAGACACCGCTGTAAGGAAGATTGATGCATGGATTGTGCTGCGTGAGACCGCAGCGGTTCAGCTGCCGCCAGCACCGGCACCGATCTCTCAGGGGTTTGCTGATGCAAATCGGAGGGAGAGGCCGCGTTTGGGGGTCTCACGTGGGACGCTTGATGTACCTGCTGGCACCTTTGTGGTTCACTCTTGCCTATCACCCTTAAAGGTGAGCAAAACCAGCCCCTCGCACTCTGTCTCCTCAGTGTACCTTCACTGAGAGAGAAAGCTGAAATTTGGATGGACCCGTGGAGTTGGCTGTTGTTGCTGCTGCTCTTTTGGCATCATCAGAACAATCCCTTTAAAATCCCAACTTCCCATGAACTTACCCATTCTGATCTGAATTTCGGGTGCAGGGATTCCCGCTGGCCACCCTAATCTCCCGCCTGGGCAAAGGCTTCTTTTCATGCTGATGGCACAAAGGACTTTGTGGCAAGTTTTGCACAGCATGCGCAAATGAACCGATCTTCTGTTTGCAAGCGGGAGGACAGTTTTCTTTCTTTCTTTTTAAAGTATTCAGTTCTTAGTGGTTTGTTCCCTTTACTCACTCAAGCTATCCCAGGGTAGAGAACGAGTTTCCTGCCAAAAATTGAAGCATATTCTGCTTTAGAGGGGGGAAATAGCATTACTGTTTAGAAATAGCACTTTACATTTGCTCCAAAAATCCAGAACAGTTTGCAGAGAAACATTATTCTGCTGTCAAAAACAATTTATAAGGTGAAGTTATGCACCAGGTTCTATGGGACTGGTCCCCAAACATCTGAGGGCAGATTGTTTTCTGAAGGCCTATGCTGTGCAGTTCTTAGTTGCTGAATACCAGTACCAGCTGTAGGAGATATTCTCAAGTAAAAAGAAATGGTAGCTGTTGCTATCTAAAGTCAAGATAAACTGAACAAGAGGCATTAAAATTAAAAGGGAACAAGAAAAAAAAATGGTAAAAACCCAATTATGTCCTTCCAATGGGATGATATCTATTTCTGATGCCCAAATAGGATTGTCTTCTAAGGGAGGTGATCCGATGTCTCCTTTGACACCTGAGCAATGGCATTTTCCGATCTCACATCAGCAGGACTGTCTACACCTATCAAGCAGCAAATCCAGCATAGACACTCTTTTCTTGAAGTTTTCTTTTTTATATATTGATCTCAAGACACTGAAGATAGAGAGAACTGTGGGGTTTCAATGTTCATGAGTAAATGGTTGAAATCACACAGATCTCAGTGGCAAGTTCCACTTTTCCTGAGGAGAAGTGTCAGTGAATTCAGGGGTCTGGGCCCAGTCTGAGCATTTTCTTGGTGAATGTCCTGCTGCTTCCTTCTTTCCTTTCATTAGAATGACTCTTTTATAATCAATGCTAAAATGCTAATTGGTGAACGAGAAAATCCCCAGATTTTTCACAAAAACATTTAATTTTGCATCAATTATTAAAATTTCAGTAGTGCTTAATAGAAGAGGGACATAGTTTGCACAAACATATTTGTATTCTCCATAGTGTTTAGCAGCTCCAGCTTTTATTCCCCTAGAAAGGATGAAAGTTAGTTTTTTAATTTTTAAGGGTCTGTAACTGTGTAATACTCGCAGGCTGTTTGAGCATAAAACTTCATGACTGCAATGCAGTTTCCATCTTTTTAAGTGCTTTAGTAACTTAAACAGTAGTAGTGGCAAGACTAAATGGATAAAGTAAGCAATTACAGTATAGTCAGTATTTCTCACACCAAGAGAAAATTAGCATGGTAATTAAGTTTGTGTCTACTTTGTTTTGCAGCTGTACTTTTGCTAATCTAATAATCTTGGAAGGTTATAATTACTTGTCTTTTAAGATGTATTTGCTATCTGGCACGGTGTGGCAAGCACAGCCAATATTTGTTTTATTATTATCAGTGCCTGTGCAGTCATTTTGGAGTGCAAAGCAAAAAGAACCACCACTTAGGTCAGCTGATCATTCACCTTGATGGGCTTTGAGTACAACTTAACTCTTGGATCTCCTGCAATTGTCTCTTCCTTATTAATCAGAATTTATTCCTGTCTTTAGTAATGTGTGTCTCCTGATTTTTCATATATGTTTACAGTAGTGACCAACTAGTATTATCTGGTGAAGAAGAAAGCGTTGTGTATTTAGGATTATCTGTACATACATTCTCACAGTAGTTTTCTTAGGAAAAAACTATTGAGTCAGAACTCCCTTTAACAGATGATACAATCTCATACATTTACTAAATCAGTAAACCTCAGAGGAGATAGTGTGACTAATTAAACGTACTATTGAGAAAGGAGTGGTTGTGAGGACCTTTAAAACACAAGCAAACAAATCCCTGCCCCTGCTTTTCAGTCCCAGAATGTCTCTGGATTAGAGATATTTTTTTTTATCTGAGATCAGTGCAAATGGTACAGTATTTTGTGACTTAAAAAGCAACTGAGTGGGCAAGTGGGTATGCCCAGCCCTGTCAGCCACCCTGCAAGTGCCTGTGCTCACACCTGAACAGAGTGACACAGAGATGCTGTGATCATTTCTGACCCAAGCTTGGTGGAGCCCACCATTTCTCTTACATTGGTGAGAAGAAATGATAGATGAACTTCCACTGCTCTGCCATGAGCAGTTCTGTGTAAAAGTGATCTCTGCAGCTGAGGTGAATTAGTTTTTCAGTCAGTTTGTTTTACAAAAATAAAATTAAAAAAAAAAAATTCCAATCAGGTCAACAAAAGCTAGCCAGAAATAATTCCTCTAAAAAAAAAGAAACTAAATTCTGAACACTTCAGTTGGAATGAAACTTGTCTGGTCCCAAAGAAAGAATTTTATGCAACTTAATTCTTGCTTGTTTTGGGGTAGATGAGAATTTGGTTCCCAACAGCTGCTCACTCCCATTATTTTCCTGCTTTTCCAGCAAATTCTTTGCCCAGTTCTGCTTTACAAATTTTTGTCATTCTTCAAAGATGTAAAAAAAACCCCAACCAATCAACTAACCAACAATATCAGACCCCAGTGTTAATAGTCTGGTTGTCAAGTCCACCTCAAACACCCATTGCCAGCAGATGTTACCACCTACAGACCTCACCTGTAATCTTGGCTGCTGGAGCTGTGAGTGTTGGTCTGCATATCTAGTCTTGAGCACATACTTATTTAAAAGCTTATTGTACTTTACTGGACAAGAGCAGATGTGCTCAGATTGCAGGTCCAATGTGCTGTGTGGGGGATACAGCCCTGTTTCTGTGTCTGAAATAGTAAAATAGCACAGATAGTAAAAGCAGCTGATGAATATCACTGAGAAGCAACATTCTAGTGTCAGATATGTCTGGAAGTGACTCAGCTGAAGCCATTCAGATGATTTCAAATTTACATGTACCAAAGGGGTGAAATTTGATATCTCAGTTATTAATAATCATGGAATAGTTTGGGTTGGAAGGGACTGGAAAGATCATCTTGCTCCAAAATCTCATTTGTTTCTGTGCTTCTGCAACATTCATGCTTCACTGTAGGAGGAGAAAAGCTCAGAATTTCTAAGATGTAGTTTGGGAATTAAAACTCCAACAGCATGATAAAAAGTATTATACCCATTTTTGCTGTATAAATAAATATCCCAGCTTTTTTTTTTTTTTTTAGATTCTGCTCTATTACTGAAACCAAAAGCATTTGTGCTTCCAAAATGATCCTCAGAGAGTTGCTTTGCATTTACTGAGACTTTCAGATTGGCAGGGAGCCACTGGACAACTCACTGAAAGTCACTGAAAGCTAGAAGCAGTGCGAGAGTCTGACATGGAAGCACAGTTTCAGAGATATTACAGGGCCAGTTCAGATTTCACTTACACAGGAGCATGAGGACATTAATAGAAATATACTTGATTAGGAAATAAATATGTGGTTCCAGAAAGAGCCCTATTATCACTTCTATACTTCTATACCACTTCTATAATTCTTATTTAACTTCTGTAATTCTTCCAGAGGAAAACAATCCTCAAAAGAATGAAAAAAAAAAAAAAGAACAATTCTGCTAGCTGTTGAGTAAAGCTGTTGTGAGGAAGACAGCCAAAGTGCAAACACCTAGCTATGGGATTTGGTTTTGAAGAGGTTAAGGCTGAAAGTATTAACAACAAATACCAAGAAGTTCTTTTTTTGGTTCACAGATTTTTTTTTACATTATGCAGTCTATTTGTCTAAAATTACTTGCCATTTCTTCAAAATATGATTTTGGTTTTTGAATAGCACACAAGCAATTCACTGTAAGGGTTCACTATTCAAATGTCAGAAGCCTTGGTGTGGTTGGCTTCTGAAGCAACGGGGGAATGTTTCTGGTTGCTAATGGTGTGATTTATGTAATCCAATGAATTGCAAATTGCAAACATAACAACGGAGAATTAGCGCTATCTTTGAAAGTCTGACTCATCCTTTAAGGCCCCAAGTTCTCCATTTAGGAGTGGTGACAATAACACGCAGCACACTGGAAGGATAAGATGCTTTTATGCTGAGCTGCCGTGGGGACTGTGGATTGAGATGATGTCTTTGGTGAGAGCCGTAGGAAGAGCTCTGCTGAACTGCAGCAGTAGCAGATGACATTTGTTTAAGCTGGAGCTTTAAATTCAGCCCAGGTTGCTTCTTCATGGCAGCTGTGTTTTGTCTGACAGGCGCCTGAGTTTCTCTTAGAGCATCAAAGTTGCTTTGCACTTTCATTGGGTCTTAGCATAAAAAGGTGCATGTTTACAGTTTTGATTAAAGCAAAGGAACCAAACTAAGGGTTTGTGCTCGCTCACTTGGTTAGATCATTATCCCCATGTTCCACTGGGAAGCAGGCAAGAGGTGGCTTTGAGAGCAGCAGCTGCCCAGCAGCAGACCTTGGAAGTGAAATTAAGTCATGCTGGACTATGCTGGAACACGAATTTCCAAGGACACGTAGGAATATTTGGGCTCTTTAAAGATATTTTATAGCAATAATTGACCCTCTGCTGAAGCACATGGAAGATGTTGTGGGCCAGTAGTTGGGCAGGACACAGGGAAGCAGATGGAAAGGGGAAAGTGCCACTAATTAGGCTGAAATATTGGTAATTTTATCTGTAGTTCTTAGAGAAAGGTGTCCATGTCGACAAAGGAAGTGGACAAGCAGTAGTCCATACTGGCATGCTGATCACAAAAGGGGCAATCAGTACAAAAAATATGCTTGAGAAATAATTCTACTACAATTGGTGACACAGGTCCAGTATTAGGATAACTGGATAGAGGACTTGGTGGATATGGGGAAAAATGCTTTTGAAGTACAAGCTGGTCTGCATCTCTGACTGTTATATTTTCCATATTACAGATCCCAGAGGTGTTTTCACAGCACATGCCCAAAGCCTACAGAGGGGCAGGCACACTGAGGGCATGGCAGCTTTCCTGGAGAGCATTTGCTTGTAATAGTCTGGTTTGGCTGTATGAGGGGAGTTGCTGCTTACATATTAGACTAAGCACATCATATTTGCTCTGTTACTAGCATTTAGTGTGGGGAAGACTGTGTGCTAGGCTGCCTTTTGGCAGGGAGTGGGGAGGAACAGCTGTACAGCCAATAATTAATTCCATAATTGCTCTTACCTAGACCAAAACTGAAACAAACCTTAGGTGGAAAAATAGTGTTGCCAATGCTGTGATCAGCTGTCTGAAGAGCCAGAAAATGTTAATGAAAATAGGTCCAGCAACAAGAAGGAGGTTAGCAGACCTGAACCCCATCATTAGAAGTGCAAAGGAGCTTTTTAAAAGTTAATTTTCCAAAACACAGGTATGGTTAGTTTCCCTGTAAAAATTAGTTTAAAAATCCCAATTCTTCAGTCAGCATGGAGCATTTGCTGTGTGTTATCAGGACAGTGTAAAGAAAACATATGGTGAAAGCTCCTTGCAGTGAGCTGAATATGCAGTTGATGGTGAGTTGAAGATCCTGACCTCAACTGTCCAAATTAGTTCTGGGGGCTTAGCTATGCCAGTTCTCTTACGAGATTCTTTAAATAACTGCATAAATAAAGTAGCTAACATATTTTCTCAATGCCTTTGGGTATCCATCCTGGATTTTAATTTTCTGCCTCATAGAAAATGCTGTTTGTATATTACAGTGGTGAAACATCATCAGAATATCTTTATATGATACACAGAAAGGAAACCATAGAGCAGAACACAGCAAACCGTCAGTAACCGCAATACCAACTGTACAGCCTTTCATGGCAGTGCTACTTGCCAGTAACGATGCCTTGCATGTATAATTGCAAGTTTCTAAAAGTATTACTGGCTTTCAGTGGGAATTACTGCAGAAACGATCCCCAACACTCTGCATTTCGTTTGCAGCAGTTTCGCAGGCTTTGCCATTTCTCTTCGCTGTGAAATCAGAGGAAACTGCCCTGAAAATAATGACATAACTCATATCCTGAAACTGAATGCTGATGTTTTTAATGACACCTTCAACAGGCTGATTAAAGTGCTGATTCTGCACAAGGGCTTGGCATGAAAAAAAGTATATATATGCACTGTATAATATATAGCATGCAATACATAGTATATTGTATTATATATTTAGAAAAAATATATATCATCTACAAATATTTAAATGTGTGTATTTGCAGTCCCTCACCATTGCTCTCTGGCTGCCAGATGCACAAAGCTGCCATTAAAGTGGCTGCTGGCTACTGTGGAAAGAGTAGAGGCAGAAATCTAACTGTGATTGTATGAAGAAATGATAGAAAATTTTTGCCTACAAGTAGAAGGTGTGTATTTGCTCTGACTATCTGCCCTGTAAGTCAGCCTGTCCTTGGCAAGAATCAAAAAATCTCAGTAAACATCCGTTACCTTTTAAATGAAAGTCTATTTCGTGCACTTCAAATAAGCAAGCTTTTGAAACCATGGGTTTGGTTTTGGCCTTTCCTTACCACTTAAATGCATATTATTTACTTACTTAAAGGGATTTAAATGACTGTAAACAAAGAGCTGGTTACTTCTCTGACAGTATTGGTCAAATGCAGAGTAAGTTTCAGTTTCATTAATGTTCTTCCCCCTTGTTGATAGTATAGATGAGCGCAGATCCCATCTTTGCATGCTCTAGTCCATGAAGTATTGTTAATTCATTATCTGGTGGACTAATGAACAACAGACATTTAGTTCTTGTTCACTGCTACTTCGTACTCATACTATGTTTCCCAGAAATGAGCCACTTTTTTCTAAACTAGAGTTCTGGAATTTATTATTTTTTCTCCTTGTTTCTGATGACCACAACTATTTTTCATAAGCAGCCCCGTTTCTCTAGTTTGTGCCAGCTATGGAGAAAGGATAATGGGGGGGAAAATAAATCACAAATATGACAATGGTAGTAGCTGGCACAAATGTCCTTTTCCAGAGCACTGCATTTAGCTCTTCAATTTCTTGCAAGTTGCAGCCATAATAGTTTATTGGAACAGGTCACAGGAAAATTGACTATCTAGTAAAAGATGATAGACACCACAAAACAGTCATGGTAGTAGTAAAATGACTACTACTGGTGTTGGAACATGATGGTAGCAACCATAGTACTATTGTCTGTGCTTTGTAGTGCTAAAGCAGCAACTGAACTGCCCAGGAACTGCACAACAAAAGCTTTGGTCCTTAACTTTCATTTCTTTCACGCCCTTTCTATTTAAAGTGATTTTTTTTACAAACAAAAATGTAATGGGTTTGTTCTTTGCAAGGGCCAACCAGGTGAGAGCAAACACCCCCCATTTGCTCTCACCACGTGTGGCTCAATCACCTGTGGGTAAGATGACTCCCCCAAACTCAGCGCCCCGGGTGCTCCCCAGAGATGGACAGGAGGAGGGGGTGTCTGGGGGTGGACATTCACTTCCACCACCCACAGTGAGGGCTGCACTGCCAGGGCCAGATATGACACCCCTGTGCTGCCCTGCTAGCTCAGAGGCTCAGCATCCCATTCTCCAGAACATCTCTTTTTTACCCAGTGAAAGGTATTAACTGAGTTAATAATATGGTTGCTTACTGCAAGGAAGCTTAAAATTCAGTGTTGGAAATTTGTTAACACACCTAATTTTACTTTTACATTTCTGTTAGCTACAGTATGACTGACATTTTTGTGGTGCAGTGTTTTACCTGTTCTGTAGTGCTTCACACTTGTTTTTATTCAGATGTATGGTTTGGGCTGAATAAATATTTATATTTCCTTTGCCTTTACTATCAATTGCTTTTAGAGTAGCTCATTAAAAATAAATTTGTAAAAGTTTAATCTCCTTAATGAAATGGACAGGACACACTTACATTGAGATTCATGTCTGCCTGCATCAAAAGCAAAAAAATCTAGTTATAGTTGTGCACCAACTCACATCCCGAGAGACTTCAGGTTCAGTTTTGACTGATACTGTCACAGAACACAGAGCTGGAATCACATCCTTGTGCCTCCCACGGAACAGCTGGGTTTCACCATCTCAAAGGGAGGGAACAGAGTGAGCATCCAATCCTCAGAGCTCTTCTCCAGGGAGATTCCCATCACACCTCTGAGAGAATTAAACTAAAGAAGTCAATTGCACGGTTAACGTTTTTATTGATTTTTTTGCTAAAGAAAGCCGTGGGCAG
Source organism: Pyrocephalus nanus (assembly GCA_038380795.1). NCBI lineage: Eukaryota > Metazoa > Chordata > Aves > Passeriformes > Tyrannidae > Pyrocephalus > Pyrocephalus nanus. The sequence goes on along the minus strand of CM076271.1, from coordinate 8,210,460 downwards.
ATGTCTATAAAACATGTCTAGGCTTAATCTAGTTGGCCACTGGATGTCACTGATGGCCTCAGAAACACAATGGTAGTATGTAAAAAAAATACATGAACAGGTATTAAAAGCAAACCCTGAACATGTTTGTACATTTGAAGGGGAAATTACAGTGTCTTGTCAGCTTTGAAAGATGTTACTACTGGAGTTTCTCAGTGTAAAATGTGTGCAAAGCTTTCTCACTGTGGTGAGAATGTTTATTCCTATAGTAACAGAAAAAAATACCTACTGTTTCCATAAGCTGGAGCAGAACGTGGTTATGATCACAGACAAACTGGTGAGAGCTGAATTGTATCTGAAACTCACCCAGGTCAAGGTCAAACATTCTAAAGAGTTTAAAATACATAAAATACTTTCTTCTTATTTAGTTCTCTTTTCCCCCCTTGTATAGCCCTTCCTTTAACTCTAAATGGGAACTACCAATCTGTCAAAAAGAAAACACATTTGAGTGGTTATAGAGCCAGTCTGAAGCAGGAGGTACCAAAAGCCATTTTTTTTTTTTTTGGCTTGGCAGTTTGTGTAACTCAGAAAACCCTTCAGGTTTTGGGTGCTCACCCACAATGAAAGGAACTCTGGCATTTTGGGGATATTTGCTAGTTGTCACTACCTTTAGCTAATGAATCCTAAACTGGCAGGAAAGAACATTGCCTTTGTTTTGGTAGATGAAAATATGATAGTGTCTAATGCCTTCATCCTCTGGGGTGGCGAGAACAAACTGCCCACTAAATCAAGCTCAGACTTGTGCTCTGTAGAGTGGTTTCACAATTGCTAAACATCTGCTAGGCCTGTTGGTAACTAAAATACATTTCTGGAAAGAGCAAATATGGCTGTTATTTCCCTGCATTTTCTTGGGATAAAAGTTAAATGGGGTTGTATCAAACTGAGAGCTGAGCTTCTTTTGGAGTGCCTCAGCAAAAATAAGTGACAATTGCTAATGGTGACTAATTGAAAAATAAGGTTGTTAAACATTTGAATACATCCAGTGTTGGCCAAGTTATTTCCAGAAGACAAAGCTGCCACAGGCTGAGCTGAGTTCCTAGCAATACTAGAAAGACAAGGCTCCTGAATGTACTCTGAAGAGCTAGGAGTCTTCTGAAACCAAAAATTCAGGGGTTAATTTTCATACTAAGCTCACATTTAGAAAAACATGAAACAGATGTTCATATCAAAATCTGGTATTTTTCCGTAAGAGCCAAACATGAAAAAGAAGTGAAGTTAAAGCATGCATGCTAATAGCTCCTTTCAAATAGTTTAGTCTTTTTCAAATGCATAGATGTTCAGAAAATCTCAGTCTAAGCAATTCTGGGTAACGTAAAAAAAAGTTTCTGCTGGCTTAAGCTAACAGAGTAGCTGCTTTATCTCAACAGGAAAGAACTTTTCTCTTGGGGTCCTCTGTCTCACCATCAAATTCTTGAGCTGAATTAACTATTAATCGGTGTGTACATATGTCTATATGTAAGGATAACACATGGCAAACAGACAACCTGCACAGGGAGACACTGACCACACCAAGGCTGCTCCCAGAAAGAAGGATCCAAAGCACAGTTAGAATGGCCCTTTGCCAGGTCCCTCTCTGATCAAAGCTACAGCAATAGTCAGACATGACACCATAAATGAGAAATGTAGCACAAATAATACAGAATCAATGATGTATTGTACTTAGCATTTTCCCAGCAATTTACTGTATTAGTGCTTTGGCCATCTGACACCTGGGCAACTCCTGGATCATGGTAGGCTCTGCAGCTGCTGTGTTTGCTGTAGCTCATCAGACTTTGGATGCAACTCCGGTGGCTGAGTATGTGAATCCCTGTCTGTTAGTCCAGCTGAATTCCAGATAGACACTGTAGAAGATTAGCTGTTGCTATTTTTGTAAATCTAGATAATACTTAGAAGAAGAAAAAATGCATAATTATCTTGGGTAAAGTCAGCCTCACCGACACTAGCTGCTTTGTGAACGATACTGAAGATACTGCTTCTACAGGCATGTTTTTGAGAGTCTGCTCAGAACGGCTCTAGTTTAATCTAAGTGCACTTTGGCACTTCTACCGGCTGCAATTCCTTATCCAGAACATTTTTTCCAGCTGTGTTGACTGGCTCTTTCAGAGATTGCTGACATTTTCCCTCTGATTTCTTCTCCCTGCTTCTTCCTCCCTGATCTTTAGTTTTTTCCAGCTTCTCAAGGCTATGCAGATCTAGCTCCATGAAAAATTTACATGTTAAAACCCCCAACAGCAAAGGTTGATCAGAGGTCCACCAAGAGCTACCCTCTGTCTATCCCATCACTGATAGCAAGGGGATCATGTCCTACACAGCTTATCTTTCTGTGCCTGCCAATCCATAGGACTGGCCAGTTTTTGGTACCCTTTTCTGCACCTTTTCTGGTTCTACTGTTTTTGAAATGTAGGACACCAAGATTGTACCTTATATTCAAAATACAGGTACAGGATGGTTCTCAGTTTTGTTGTTCTTTCCTAATAATTCCTTATGGTCTAGCTTGCTGTGCACTAATATTCTCCTAGAAATGTCTGTTATGGTTCCAGATCTCATTCCTTGGGAGCACTGGCAAATATTTCAGTGCCTCCCTTTTTGTCTGTGTTAGGCTGTGTGTTCATTGCCATTTTTGCATCCAGCCACCCAGTGCCATACAATGCTTCTGCAAATGTTTTCGTTCACTTTCAGAACCTGGTATCAGCAGCAAATGTTGCTGGCTTATTTGTTTTTCCTTTTTCAAGTTACAGTGGTTGCAAAGCCGATTTTCATTACTTAGGGCCTTAAACAATCTCTGACATTTTGTATAAGAACTGCAGTAGCTTTGCAGAATCTATTTTTTATGCTTTGGTAGTAAAAAATCTGGTAGATTTAAGTCAACCTCTCTGGCACGATGACTGTATGTGGCCCAGAGCAGGGTCAGTGAACCATTCAGGATCCCTTATGTGAACAGCAGGGAAATGCCCATACCCATCCCAAAATACTTCTACTGCACTGTATCATTGCAATGACAGGTGAAATGGGAGTGGAAAGGAGCACACCTTCCCACTGTTAGGAAGCCATTGTGTTCATAAGTGACTCAGGCACTAACTCAAGAGCTGTGACAGGGAATAATTTTGGTACGTTACAAAGGAACTGGGTTGTGGCAGGAGCAGGCAAGGCAATGTGCAGGTGAGCTCACCTTTCCTGCAGGGGTGTTACCCAAGGCTGAAGGAGGCAACAGCTGCACTGCTGGCATTTGTTAAGCCTAGAGAGTCTGTGCAGTGGTGCAGGAAGCAGTGAAGTGATAGGATGTGTGCACACAGAAGATGGGAAGATTGTAATAGTTGAGCAGTGGGGAGGGAGAAGAGGCCATGTCCAGTCTTTGGAAGGACTAGGGTGGCTTTTAGAGCGGCTTCATTCATTTTATACTGTAGATCAATATTGCTAGCATAGGACTAAAGCACATCTCACATATTTTGCTAAGGAACTTGAGATTAAAGCAACTAATTAACTATGTATAAAGTGGGTTTTTCCTACTGAAAAGAATGGAAAAACCCCAAACAGACAGCTGATGGTCTCTGACACCAGCGAATACTCTTTTAAGAGACCTATTAATCTTATGGCAGAACTGTCCAAAGATAGCTGAGCTTGCTTTGAAAGAGTAAAGCTGAGTGCCAGAAACACCACAATTGTATTGGAATAGCCACTGATCTGGCTGGCACTGCATGTCGCTGTCTTTTCTTCTATACACACATTGCTATTCCTAGTATCCTGAATCAAGTATCAAGCTAGGCCTTTAATCTAAATAAGACTGCAAATAATAATAATAAGTATGTTATGCATCCCATTCTTGGATTTAGGCCAGGCTTTCACAAAAAACTACAATATCAGTTGATGAGTATTATCCCTTGTTGTGTCAGCAAAAGTCCCTGCCGTGGACTTAGTTATGACAGAACTCTGTATTCACCAGGGTAGCTTATTTCACCCATGTTACGCAGCAAAAGCTCAGTTTTGCCAGAATAAACATGTCTAAGCCAAGTGCACGGACAGTGCTCTAGAAATAGCTACACTGGGACAGCACTCTGCTACGGCCCAGGTTTAGGCACGGGGAGACTGGGGGATCCTGTCCTGACACAGATAAGACTACAAGGCATAAGTTCAGACAGTGAGAGACTGGAAAATGTCCCAATTCCTAATGTTACTGTCTCCTAGCCTTAGTAGCAATGAGCTATTGGCAACTTGAGACAAGCTGCCTCATGCAGAGGAGCTACAGGCCAAGGGAAGCTAACTGTTTCTGTCGTGTTTAATTTGACCACTTAAACAGTTAATCCCTTTGCAATGTCATTTTTTGGCATAGATACCACATCTGTCTATTTCTGAAAAGATCTTTTTACTAATACAGCTTTTTAGTATATGAAACAGTTTGCATCAGATTACAGTGCCTTAGCAGTAGCAGACACTATCTGTAGGCATGCACACAGACAGACACATGGACATCTGCACCCACACACTCATGTTTCCTCTAAACATCTCTGCTCTGTCCTACCTCCTGTTTCTCTGTGATGCCTGGTTTTCCCTTTTTGCTCCACATCAGAAACAAAACAGAACATGCCCCAGGCAAGTTGTATTCCTGTGTGCTAAGGCTTTACGTACAAGATCCAAGGTGTAAAATATTATCTTTCTTTGATATTTTTTATTTGCTCAGCTTTTTTACCTTCTGCTTCACTGACTGTGTTGCTGCCTTATTCAAGCACATTTAACCTAGGCTCTGCTTTGCTTTGAACCAATCCTTACTTGCAGATACTGGACTTACTGGAGAGACACCAGTGAAGTGCCACAAAGATAAGAAAGAGACTGGAGCACCTCTCATAGGAGGAAAGGTTGAGGGATATCATCAATAATAAATCACCATCAATGTACCATCAATAAATATCTGAAGGGTGGGTGAAGAAAAAGGGTGGCTCTTTTCAGTGGTGCCCAGTGGCAGGATAAGAGGCAATGGGCACACTCTGGACACAGGAGGGTCTGTCAGCACATAAGGAAACATCTTTGCTGTCAGGTTGATCGAGCACTAGCACAGGTTGACAAGAGAGGTTGTAGAGTCTGCATGCCTTGAGGAATTCAAAAGCCACCTGGTCATGGTTTGGGGTAACTGGTTCTCAGTCATCTTGCTTGCGCTGAGGGATTGGATGAGGTGTCCTCCAAGCTCCCTTCCAATCCCAACCATCCTGTGGTTCTGTGGAATAGCATAGCAGGTTAGTTGTTGCATTAGGTTCAGCAGAAGACTGGTTTAGGAAATGAGTTTTTCTCCCCATTTTGTAGGAAGTTTGTGAAAACTGCAGGGCACACTGAAATAATTTAAACTTTTCATGTAACAGACACTGCAGTAGACACTATATAAGAAAATTACTTTCATAATTAATATCAACATGCACAATCCTGATACTGAAGAAGTAGCATCTGTGAGTAGAAAGAACAGCAGCAGATTTCTCTCGATTCTTCTATTTATTCCTTCATGAAAGTGATGAAATGTCAGCTGTTTTTCCACGTGTGAAAAGATCTTGCACAGAGGACTCACGTTTAAGAACACGCACGTGGTGATTTTACAGCAAAAATAATGTTGGTTTGCAATGCCTAGATCTATGGTATTTTTCTTAGGGCTGAGAGAGTTTTAAAAAAACAGCTGAGAAGACACGCATGCGTGTCTTTTTTCTCTCTTCTTTTCTAAAGAATTTAATTGGATTTTAATCCATTTGGAAATAAGCACAAAAAAAGGGAAAGGGAGAAGAATGTAGACAAAGAAGGGAATGAAAATTGAGCATAATTTAAACAGGAAAACTGAGTTTCACCTCCACCTTGGAGTTATTGTGAAAAGACTTGTCTTTCCAAGAAACTAATTTTTTTTTTTTCTTTAGAGTACATACAAGTAATGGGCCATGGGAAGGTTACGGAGTAACAGAGTATTTAGAGTCGGCTGAAAAGACATTTAATTTGGAGCTTGCCAGATACCCTTCTGGCAACTTTAATATTAAGGCTTTTATATACTGTGTGGTGTATCTTGTTCCCTGGGTCAAATCTGGTTGCATTCTTTTGGTGGAATGCATTCTGTGGCAGCTGAGATACATTATTCTCTGGCTATGTCTTGTGGAAGTAAAAGAAATGGGCAAGAAAGATGTTTTGAGACAAAATCTGAATGGAGATACCGGGTTTTAGACAGCAAGTACAGAAACTTGCTTTCAAGAGTTAGAGAAGAAAACTTAAAACAAGAGCCAATCTGAAGGCAGGAAAAATATTATATTGTTATTAAACTGTTATTATAACATAGAAGAGTTATTAAGCTGAGCCCAGTTGATTTACTTTCTAAAAGAGCATATGTAAAATTTCCATTATATTTCATGTCCCCAACTGCAATGCCACACTATTTAAGTATTTATATGTATTTTATAAATGAATTATATTTGGTATATCATTTACTAGTCTATGTTTATACATTGTTTGGGGTCTAGTAAGTAAAAGAGAAGTTCTTTATAGATTGACATCAGTTATTTTATTCTGGACTTCTTAATACTTTAGCTGTGTATTCTTATTCCAGTGACTTAATGGTTTCTCTTAAATACTGAATAAAACCCCTCTAGGGAACCTATTTAGAAATGCATGACTTATTCAGTGTGATGTATCTGCAGATGATTGATTAAAAAAATCTTTGCAGACTAAGGAAAATTTTGGACTAAGGAAGAATTTTAAAATAGTTTCATTTCTGTACATACAGTGACAAAACATTTAGATGGTTTTAGATGATGTCAGTGAAAATGTTTGTATGTGAAGCTAACTTAGTCTTTACTACACATTTGTTTCATAAATTAGAAAAAAGATCTAAGGTACATGCTCAGCTCATCTGGTTTGTAACAGAAACCATGACTATGGTGGATTGGGTACAAAGATGAGCTCATTCAAGAATTTTTCTGAAAGAGTAATTTATCATTTAGGTAATTTTAAGGGTTCCTCTTGTCATTGCAATGGTGGCAGATGCAGGCTTTTAAAATATATTTTTTTGTAATCCTCTCGTAAGCTGCTGCTTAAAATTTACGATTTCACTAACGACAGACTTTCCATCTTGTAAATATTGGGTAAAATTTTTCAGTATTAAACTCTGTACTGAAATGTAAAATAAAAAATTGTCTCTTCTTCCACTAAGCAAGGATGACTTCCAGTATCATTAGCAATTGTTCCCAAAGAAGATTCTGTTTTGGATTATATTATATATACAATGGGAATTTATTTGAGGTTTCCCAAGTTTACTAGTTCCATTCCCATGAGTTAACAGACAGTAGATCAAGTGCTTTACAGTCAAGTATTCCCATGGCAAATATCCACCAATGTCCCTTTCATCTGATGCAATGGCATAGTGCCCATTCTTCTGCTTCATCACTCTCTTTCAGTGCATACAGTGTTCCAGGAAAGGGCCATATCATGTATTAGACTATGTGGGAGACATTAAGCCTAATCTTTAAAACCTTATGGTTCTGTTTTGTTTTTTGCTGACCACTGGAAACAATTACGGCACAGACAACACACGAGGATGTCTGACAGCTTCTTCGGTCCCTTTGCACTCAATCACTTGGTGAGTCTTTAGGTTTTTGTTTCATATAAACAGTCCAAAGCCCATGTTTGCATCAATATCCTGAAAATGAGCAAGAGCCAGACAACAGGTGGTCAAGGTGACTGTCATTAGATATCTATCAAATAGGTAAAATATACTTTTAAACTGACATTTTCTTATTTCTTATTTTCTTATTTTATGCCAGGCAGTACATTAACAGCCACTGATACCTATTTATCTGAATTTTTTTGTGCTTGCCATTGCTGAAAGCTCAGGGCCTTCATGATGATTATAGTTACCACATCTTTATAAACATAATTAGTAAAGTTTACTTGCTGTTGGGAAAACTTTTTATAATCTTGGCTTTCACCTAACAGTTTTAGAAATGAGATTTGGGCCTCCACAGAAAGTAGAAAATTAGATGGAGTTGGTGACTTTATATGCAGTACAGTCAACAGACACCACACAGCTAATTTGAGGGAAGCAGAATCTCTACAGAAGGTGCCTTCAGCAGAACACAAGAGTTGGATTCAGGAATGTACAAATGCCATAAGGAAGTCTTGTCTGTTCAGAGAAGTCAGGAGCTTCTGGAGGACAGTTTGAAGATGAAAGCCAAGAGGCTGTGGAAGTGAGAGACATGACAACTGAGCAGTATGAAAGACGATTAACAAAACCCAGCTAGTCAGGAAACCAAAGCTGATGGAGAGGCAACAAGACCTTCAGATCTCCAGAGAAGTGTTTCTTCCTTTTTTTTTAATGAAAAAGGATGAGAAATTATAGCAGCATGCTGGTAGGTGACCAAAAGTATCAAAATTAATGAGGATGCAAGGATGGAGATTAAAAAAATCTTTAAAGCTAAGCGTACAGTGAGCAGATATACTACAATTCTGCCTAAAATAAGACATAGAAAAGACTCATGTCTAACTGCTTTCATAAGTCACAGTCTATATGTGACTTTTCCATGATGTTTCTCATGTCCTGGGTCTTGGGGATGCTTTACATCTTATCAGATGGGCAGGACAGAGTCAAGTGAGACCAGCTATGTAATAGCTGAACAGGATAAATGCTGAACAGAAAAAAGTTTCCAAATAATTAAAAGGGATAGTTGTAAATGCATGTAAATTTTGCCCTTCAAAAGTTTGGTCTGTTTATATTTTAATAATCAACCTAAAATGTCACTACTTGCTGAGACTGTTGTAAGTATCTTTGTTCTAAAGTGGCATGAAATTCAAAGAAAGCCCAGACGTTCTGCAGACATTATTATTGATGGCTCTGCTTTAGGCTTTGACCCCATATATATTTCATGCAATAGTTCTGTCCCATTCTAATTGACATACAAGAAAGCAAAAGCAAAGAAACATTAAAACCCCTGAATTTCTTAAATTATAAAAAAATATTGGATTTCATTGGAACTTTTTGTTCAAAGGTACTTTGGTTTTCATGTTCCCTGAATCAAAGAAAATTTCATCGGATGCACTTTAAAAGAATTAGTTTAATCAGACTGTATTCTGTACCTTTGATCTGGTGTGCCTGTGTCTGCCTTCTTGAAATACCTCATACATAGAGGCCTTTTGATGATTTGAGAGTTTTACTTGAAATAACAAACATATACAGCTAAATTATTGCGAAGTCCTGCTCTCTTTGAGCAGGGACATTGAATGAGACAAAGAAAAGGTCTGAGTGTTTGTAAATAGTATTTCCAGAGTGTTTGTAAATAGTATTTCCAGAAGGACTCAGAAAACCAGCACCTTGCTATAACTTGCCCAAGACTGTCCTTATATTATTCGTTTATAGAAATAGCAGAATCTTGCTAAAATAAGCAGTAACATTCACTCAGTCTCTTAGCACTCCTTTCTGTGTAAGGTTCCAGGTAGTCCTATTACACTCAGCAGAGGCACTCATTTAATGTCCAAAAATGAAGTTAAGAGAATAAAATAAGGCTGGCCAAACTGTATAAGTAATCTAATGTTTCTTCTGACTATGTGAATGATGATCCATTCTTGGCTTACGAATAATATAAATATACATTCTCCAGAGGAGAGATGAAGGATTGACGTGGATTTTTCAAGGATTTTTTGTTTAAAGAGGACATCTTGTTGAAAGCGGATGACATAAATTATAGTGGGTAGGTGTGCATTCTGTTTCTATTATTCAAATGTCTGAATAGTGATAGCTGTTGGTAGGGAAAAAAAAAAGATGGCAGCTCTTTCAGGCTCTGAATTCATGTGCTGTTTATAATTACTTATACAGTGTAGTGATTGACCTGCTGCTAAATCCCTTTTCTCTCAAGTTTACCCTGACCCAAGTGGGATCCAGCACCGCCCCTTCCCCAAACTCTGTCACCCACCCAGGTGTCTCTGCTTTAGAAATGGTCTCTCAGTCCTACTGCTGAAGGCTTTGTCGGGTGGTTTTTTTCTCTGAAGCTCTGGGCTGTTCAGACAGTTATGGCACAATTATTTTATAATTTAGATATTGTAAAAAATGTAGTGAGCAATGCAAATCAGAAGTCACTTCAATGTCTTTTATTACTGTTATTTCTTTACTTCTTTTGGAAGTTCCTTGCATTTAGGAAGCTGGGGTGTTTCCTCTTCTGTTCCTTACACAGCTTCTCCTTCAGAGCCTGGTATCACTCCTTGACTTTGTGACTTTGTGGCTTTTCTTCCTGCTTCACTTTTTGTCTCCTGTCATACTGCTCTCTCTGTTTCTCTTCCTTTTTTTTTTTTTTTTTTTTAAGATGGTGAGAGGTTCTTTCATTCTGAAAGCCTCAGCTCCACAGTGAAAGGATCAAAGCTTCCCACTTTGCTTAGTCTCTCTTTGCTCCTTTGCCTCCCCTCACTTTCTTTCCACCCTTCTGCTCTTACGTAGTTCAGAGATGAAATAAAATTGCTCTGTCCAAAGTGGAGCAATCTCTTTGCATAAGGAAATTCCCTTCAAATGGATGATTAACAAAGTTGAATGGCTCTCAAGTATTAATCCAATGCAAAGCATCAGAATTTCTTCTGTCACCACCTTTAGGTTTTAATTCAAAGTAAAAACAAACACAAATGAGACACTAATAAAGTCCTAGTCTCTGAGAGGAACATTTGATCTGACATGAATATAATATGAAACCAAATGCTTAAATTATATATGGAAAGACACACTGAATCATAAGGCATGTGACATTTTTGAGCCTTGTGAATCTTTTCACCTGCATCTTTCCCGCATATTTGTACATAATTTACTGCCTTTTTTTTCCCTGGAGTATGGAAGCAGGATAGCATATTTTACCAAAGAGGGTTCTTAACAGAAAACATAACTGCATTTACATGGGATTTCCAATTAGAATTCAGACATTCCTTGGCTAATAAACTTATTTACCACAAGTGGTAATGTGCAGGTGTGCATTCTTAAACAAGCAAACATCGGTTTAAAATGAGTTACACAAAACCTGTGAACACAAGATGAATCTTGCATACTGTGAACTTTATTATTGCTTTCTTTTATTGTTTTGTGTATCTCCATGAGTTAAAAGAAATTTAATTAAAATAATAAAGAAGCGTTGCAATAAAAGAAATTCTCATAGCAATGGCTCTTTTGCCACCTTGCTATGCCTGAAGAAAAAGTTCTCCAAGAAGATGATCTGATACATACCCAGCTTTGCTGGTGGTTGTTTGTCTACTGTACCCAAACTTTTTCATTTGTGCTTTCTTCTGCTTAGCTTTTTAGAAAGCGGTGCAAGTCTTTTCATACCTATTTTTGGATGCCATCTGACAGGAAACCAAAGCCAACCCTACATTTACCTGGCTCAAACACCACACCCGGAGAAACCCAGTGATGACAGCTAACACAAAGAAGACCACACTGCAGCTGGGGTGTTGTGGAGAAGGTAAACAGCCTTTCACAGCTCCACCCTCCTTTTGCTGTCTCAGCACTTCTGGACATACTGGCTGCAATGCCATGTATGCCACGCTCTGCCACAGAAGCATCTTCCACTTGCAATTCCATTTTCTGTTTGAGAACATGCAACATCCTGAGTTAACAGCATGCATGAAAGTCAACAGGAAAGGAAGTAATGGATAAACTCCTGGGTAGTGAGCAATCACAAATGTAGGTCTGTGTCCAGCCCCCAGGGTTAAATCCCAGCTTGGCATTCTTTGGTCACCAGTGGGAGATCTGACACATGTTAAGGGAAAATAAGGGGTAGGTTTTAAATGTTGGTGTGAGATTTCAGTTCTCTGGAACCTGTTTATCTAAACCAAAGGAAACATCATCTTCAGTGATTTGTGCACGTGACTTATTTCCCATACACACCATAGATTAGTAAAGCATGGGTTTAGGTTTGTTGACATTTAATAAAAGCTACCCACTCCAGGGGAAAATAAATAGTTTCTGTTCTGTAGCCATAGCTGGATTTCCTTTTGGTTGGAATCTTAGCTGGGTGCTCCTAGCATTTATATTCAATTAGAATCAAACACAGCCAAGAAAATTAAAATCAAGAAGCAGGTTTGTATCTGTATATGGAGACCATCATTCCATCATATTCTCACATGCATTAGAAGAATTAAATACTTTCCTTTTAATTTGACTCATATTAAAGTCTCTAGGAAACCTGATAAATAGATAGATTTGCATGAGTAATCAGAACAATCATTTGGAGGTTTAGAAATGGAATCATTGACTTAATCCATATGTTTTAGCTTGGATCTCTGAAATGTATCATGCTTGCTCTGAAATGAAAATAGAGCAGTTTTAAGAAAGTCAGCTGTAAAAAATATAGCTTTTTTTAAAACTTTAAACTATCTGATAATAAAATATTAAATAAAATATGTTTATTAGCAATCTTTGAAAGACAAAGTGTTTATTGAGAGAATAAGCTAATGCTATTCTCTTGGAATTTTATTTTGCATTTTATAAAATATGACATAACTTTTTGGATCTAATTCTACAAAATTACTGGTGGAAGAATATCTTCATGCTGGCACCACCACTCTACGTGTTTTTATATTCAGCACTGTAAGGCTTTAGGAAAATGACACCTTAGAAGGCTGAAATAATCATTAGCAAGTCCTTCCACAGCTTTCAGGTCTAGCCAAACAGACGTGTTAAAACACATTTTCACCTAAGAGCATTCTGACTGATCACTTAAATGGCATCAGGAGGCATCAAACATGGAATGACAGTATTATAAAATATGACTTTAACAGTAAGCATTTTATGAGCATTTCATACAATATGTACACACATGCACACACATATATAAACGTTTCACGTTGAGTGTTAATTTTGGAAACACCAGGTAGAAAATGTCTTCCCCTTTAAATGATTAATAAGATTCATGTGCCAAATAATCTCTAAAGAAAGCGTATTAAACTGAAAATGTGTGTTACATTTCACTTGAGCTACAGAGTTCTTACTAGGAATTAGTTCCTAGTGCTGCTTCTTGCTTTACCAAAACTTGAGAACTTATCTTGGACTTGTGTTTTATTTTGATCACAAGGTTTTTTCCTTTCCATTATCCTGTGATCTGCTGCAAACAACAACTCTACTTACTACTGCTATAATAGGCTTGCTCTTACATGAAAGGACAGTGCTGGTAGTGAACTGGAAATGAAAGGTTTGTTCTTGTAATAAGAAAACCTTTTTCTTAGAACCGCTTTTTCCTACTGTCTCATAGTGATGGAAAGATCAAACACTGTCTTAAACACAGTAGTTCTATACTTCAGAAAAAAAATGCTTCTTTATAATGTGGAACCTAAAAGGAAAAAAACAGTCTGTTGTTTGGCAGTCTCTCTGAACATGATTTGGCTTCTTCTCTCATCTCTGTGCATAATGAACTCCCAATCTGTACCCTATTACTTTGTAGCTTCACACGTAGCCTCCCCCACACGTGTTCCCACCGCCAGACTATTTAAGTCCTGGGCTAATAGCAGATCCATGGTGCTAGTACATGTTTTCCTGGGATTTGGAAAAAGCCTTTAAATAGATTTTTATTGGTTTTAAAGAACAAGGTTATTTTGTGTTAATAATGGGCATGCATTAGGCTTTAGATAATTGCTTTATGTAACTTAAAGTTTTGCCTTTCGGCTAAATAAACACTGTATGTGTTCACAGGTGTATTGTCCTCAAGGGCATTCTGCTTTTCAGGGTGGCAGCTGCTGCCAAGGTGGTGCTGATACAGCTCTGTGTATAATTTATTGGAAACAGGTGCTGGCTTATGATGAAGATAGACAGGAAACTAAAGCAGACAACATGTTTAACCACCATTAAAAAAGTTCAGGTTCAGAAAGACAATGTGTCTGAGATGTTTGGTTGATGTTGCCAGCATCTTAGGGAGAGTTTACAAGCTCCCAGAGATCTCTATAAGGAACAGATTGTCCAGGAACTGCAGGCATTGCATTCTAACAAGCATTGCATGCAATGGCGCCAGTGTTCATTGATTACACAAATCCTGTCATTTTTAACTAACAAAATTGATGGAATGTATTCCCGGGCTGAAGCTAAAAATTACTCTGAAATGAGATTGATATCTTGAACTTTCAGGCTGAGGGTGCTGTGTGGCACATAACACTCCTACATGCACAGGTACACTGGGACAGTTGAACATTTTCAGGATTCTACAATTTGACTCCCATATTTCAGTGTTTGAGGGCTGTAAGGAATAACTGGTAAGCACTAATATGTCAAGGCAAAATGGATATCTGACTCAAATTTACAGAGGAAGGATGCTCCAGAGGAGAGTTGCTCTGCCACCAGTAACCCACCCCAAACCTCTGTAGTGCACAGGGCAGATGAGTTGAGTGGCTGCTGCTGCAGCCCATCAGCACAGCACAGTGAAGGAGCAGCAGAGCAGAGACCAGATCCAGCACACATGGGAATAGGTGGAAAGCCTTCTTTTGACCTCAGTGGGCTTTGGATTAGATCCCAGGAGAAAAAAAGAACTTCTTTATTTTCCATGGCCAAGTTAAACCATTAAAATTACTTAAATGTTGCTTTTTCCTCCCCTCATCTTACTTCCCTTTGCTTTTATTGTAGCTTTAAACAACTTCTTTTTTTTTTTTTTTTTTTTTTTTTTTTAACAAGAAACTTTCAATAGGAGTTCATGAGGATGTTTATTCATGGACAGCAGTTTGCATATTTTAGCAAGTAATCTCCAGTTTAATCTCTAGTCTCTATAAGATACATATGTAGTAAATATGCATACTAAATATTTTTAAAAGAAGTTGTTAAAGTGTGTGCACAGTTCTTAAACCTCAAACCTTAAATATCTCAATGATTTACATTTAAAAAAACACCCAAAGGCATCAGACCACATTATGGACTAGTAGCCTGCCAAATTTCATTTTTTTGGAAATGTTTGAGTTACAATATATGAGTGTAAAAAGGCAACTGAAACAACAAAATTTGGTTGAGAAAATATTGACCCCAGGCTGAGACCTTTTATGCCAAAAATGTTGACAAAGCTTTATACCAACCCTAGCAGGCATGTCATGTTTAATACTGGCAGTATATGGAAAAAAATTTGGCAATTTAATGCCTATATTAATTTGAAAAACTTTTATGCAGTGCATATAAGCTTTTACATTACCATTCCTAATTTATACCAGCCTTCCTTTTTCTTTCTCAAAGGATAAATGAACTACAGTAGTGGGGAGAGAGGGCCATGGAGAGAAATCCTCTGAACATATAAACCAGTGAAGCCATTTGCTGTACCCCACCCAAACCCACATACCTGACTTGGAGTGATCACCCCTTCCATCTGATGGATAATTCCATTTTCATGCCATTTACATTTCTGGATTATTTTTTCACATAAATTTCTCACAGGAAAGCAAATAGCTGAAATGAAAATAAATCTGTTAAAAGAAATATATGTAGAAAATCTTTATTTATACTGAAACCTCTTCAAATAAATATTCCGTTAACAAACTTGTGTAAAGAATGATAATGTTTCATACTCTACCAAGTGATGAAATACAATGCCACAAAACAAGTGGAGAAATTTGATGATTGATTATTAGGCTTCTTAAGCAAATAATTGTGCACTAGTTAATGATAATTCTTTGTGATGGGAGTTTATCAATGCTCCGTAAGGAAATAAATGCATGGCAGGAGTTAACCAGCTCTCCAACCTAATGCTTTGCATTTCAGAGGTCTACTCTTGACCAACAAATTATGATGAGGAGCGTGGTGGTTTAAGCTCAGCCACTGTCACAGATCAGATCAAACCATGCTGGTCAAGCTGTAAGTGCAGTGTGGACAAGGGGTGGGCAGTGCCCTCTGAGGTTCTGCTGTGGTCATACCTGTTGCAGTCAGCAGGAAGGACAGCTGTGGAACTGCCTCGGGACCACATGTGAGCCAGTTATGCCCTAGTGAGTACACAATGACTAAAAAGGCCCCTGTTTGATTACTAAACAAAGACAAACAAGCCCCATGAGATCAACACTGTGGCAGCTGAGAAGAGGCAGGACAGTCCTTTTCCCAGGGTTGGCTTCAATTATTTCAAAACACTTATTCCCAGGTACACGCCCAGGTTGTGTACTAGGTAAATACTGGACATTATTAAAAAAGCATAATACAGCCATTAAATATGTCATTGTGGCTGATGGCTGTTCTAGGACGCATAGAACCCACCTGGCATGGTCTGGGCACATCTGCTGACCTGGGTCCTTCTGGTTCCAAATCAAAGCTATTTGACAGGATCCAATATTAGGAAATCCCAACCTGCAGTCCATCTTAAATCATGAAGGAAACTTGTTAACATTGTCTACCAGGACTGTTTATCCTTCATCTGAAAAGGTTTGTGACCTGAAGCAGTGGGTGGTTAGAGGCCTGCACTCAGCCTGTGTTGTGATAAGCCCTCCACACGTCTTCATGGGTCTCCTTGGGCACTGCTGAGACCACACTCAGATGGAATTAGCTGGGTATTTATCAGGTGCTTCTTGGTGTTATTGTGATGGGTAACTCTTTCAACATGGTTGAGTAAATGGTTGCAAACAGTCCCAAATGAGCAATTAGGTAATTAATAAATTACTGAAATTAACTTTTCAACAATCTCAGTAGACATCTGTGAAGATTTTGGTAAGTTTGATTTCAAAATAATATCCCTAGCAGATGCCATTTTCCAGTCATGTCAGACTTGAAAGTTTTGAATGAGGTATTTTATTTAGTATCAGGTTAGATGCATCATATTAAAAAGATAAAGAAATCAGAGTGAAAACTTCAGCTTTGACAAAGTAAAATGATTCTGTGAACATGGGTTGAATTATTTTTCTCTGACATTTTCCTTCATTGAACGTTTGGAAATTTTGGAGCATTGTTCCAGTTTGGAACAATGCCATATTTCAAGACCTTGCATGAGATGGACCTCCTGTGTTTGACACAGCTCTAATTTGCACATTTTTCTACTATGAATGGGAAAAAACCCAAAGCATAAACAATTGTTCCCCTGCTTCCCTCACTGAGCCTTGTCAAAAGTGAGCTCCACTCAAGTGATAACTGCAGTAAACTTGTGCTTTCTTCCAATCATTCACATTTTCATATTCAATAAACGAAATTTTCATGCTTCCTGCACTCTTCTTATGCTACTGGTATGTGAAATTCAAAGCTTACTCATCTTCAGTCCCAGCAGAACAACTGAAGGCAGTTACTTTTTCCTTCTTCCATTTTCTTTGATGAACAAGAGAATAAATATGAAAAGATAGAAATAAAGAAAATTCAGAAATAGTGAATCAATAGATACAAAAGGTGTCATTGAGGCTATATAAAGTCAGGTTCAGAAGGGGAAGTTTTTTGATTACTTTGGGCAGGGACAGAGGAGTGTGGCAGAAACAACAGAATGGTGATTTGAGTTTTCTTGCTGGAAATGTATAACATCTTCCTCTTCCTCAGATCTGTTGGAATTCATGGCAGTGGTCACAAAGCTTGACTGTGACTAAAATCTGAAGGCATTGCTGAAGAGTGAGAAAATAGTTATGCCTGGCAATGAATGGAAAAGTCAGTCACCCCCAGTCTTACACTGAAAACCTGACAGCAGACAAAGAGCAGGCTCTGGGCGACACAAAATAAGAGGTATGGACTTCAGACTTCCTGCAATTTAAATAATGTTCCTGAATAATACATGTTTATCTTAGAGATCACTCTTAATTTACCTGCTTTGAAGCCTTTTGTTCCATTTTTTGCCCTGCACGACTACAAAAGCCAGCAGCATCTCTCAGAATCATGGGTGGCTTTTTTAATGTCTCAAGACACCAGGAGTACCGGGAGAGAGTGTTGCTTCATGGAGTGGTTAATGCCATGGAGGAGATAAATGGTAATGAACAAATGAGAAGCAGAGGAAAAGTACCAGCCACATATTGTCTTTCTTTGCTGGCACTGAGGACACAAAGGGATTTTTAATTATGGTAGGAGTGCCCTGAATAAATAATTTCATTCATGTCACTCTAAACATGGACATTGCCACTTTCCTCGAGGCAGTTCAGGTATCTTGCTGGTGACTGCTTCTCTTTTGTGGTTGAGATTTGCAAATGAAGTGCTTCAAAAACTTCTACTGTATTTGTGACTCAGTTCAGGAAAGGGATCTTGGATTCTGAGGAAAAAAAAAGCAGCGGAGAAAACTTCACTAAAAGATGTATTTCTAATTAAAATTTTAATCGCTATGAAGATTTATGTATTTTAAAAACTAAGGCATGTAGAAAGTAAAATGTGTGGCCTTCTCCATTATGACAGAAATACTGAAATCCACCTATTCAACCTCATATCTCTTTGTTGTAATGGAAATCATAAAATGCTGCCTTTATATTTCAGTAGAAAAAAAGGCATTTTGCACTGTGCAGTGAAGTATGAATAATATTTGCTTCTGGATTTGTATGTACACAGTCGCTACTTACATGTTTACAACAGCTCATTTGCCTCAACACGTCTGCAATGTGAAACTCGTGAATTATGCATATCATTGGTGCCAGCAGTCTTAAAATGTGATTAAATTTTGAAATTTGTGTCTCTAGAAACTCATCTGTCCCTAGAAGACCTGCAGAAGAGGCTTAAATCTAAAGAAGATTTCAGGAGATCAGATGTACTGGATTAAATGATTCTGCACCAAATTCAATGACTGTATAAACAAATCTTTTTTGAAGGCAATAATCATTAGACACGCTTATTCCATAGCTCAGTTTACTTCTCAATGCATAAGATGCTTGAAGAGGAATTCACATTTACACAAACACTGTTGTTACTTTTCATTTTAATGCCTTACTTTCATGAATTCAAACACATTACAGGTATTTCGATACCTAATTAGAATAATTTCCTCTTTTGCATAACAACCAGAACACACTTTTTAAAAAATTAAAAATCAAGGAATTTGTATCTGTTTAGGACAGGGTTAAATTAATATCATATACATTAGACACAATTGTTCTAACAACTTCCCCAGGACTCCCTTATTGGCATTCTAGATTATAAATATAAAAGTAGCTTTAATTTTTTGGTACATACCAACTCAGTTTTGAATTAAGAAGGGTGATGTCATTCCATAGGTCCCAGTCCATCTTGTCTGTACAGAAGTTACATCATGTACTCCACGAGTGCTCACTTATCCAGGAGTCAAAAACATCAGACTTTTCGGAGGATCAATCCTGATTAACACACTTTAAGTGCTTATGAGACTTATGAAACAGAATAATTTGTTAGAAATGGGACAAAATAAATTGTCTAATTCTACATCTGCTACATGTAGCATGGGAGAGGATGGACATTTCTGCATCATCCTCTTTGAGATCATACCAATGAGTTTATCTTATGCTGTTTTTTATTATCTTATTTCCTTGATAAAGGTTTGATCTTTACCAAAAAGGAGGGCAGAAGAGAATGGGAAAAGGTGAGTCATTCATGATCCACCCACTTTTCAGGCAGATTTACCTCTTTCTTGTTCCATCACATGTGAATGATTTATGCTGCTTTTTTGTTCAAGTAGGAACAGTAAGACCAAGTCTATGTACATCTGGCTTGTAGCAAATAAAGCATAAGTCCATGCCATCAAGTCTTTGATGCTTTGAATCCAAAAGCACTGGAGCAGAAGGTGTTACAAAGGTCCAGAGAGGTAGTGCTGATAGTTGGAGCTTTGGCATTTCTGACACAGAAACATCAAGTGCACGCATCAGGCACTTGCAATCATCTCACATTGAGGACATGTCCAGGAAAGTTCAGAGCTATACTGACTGCCCTGTGCTCTCAGTGCCTTAATATGATTCCTAATTCTTGATTCCTGCTGACTGTAAAGCTGCACACTTCTTGTCCTTATTGTTGGCTAAGATATTTCCTGGAAAAAAAATTATATTTAGTGTTCAGAAGAGGTCTCTTCTATCTGGAAAATTATTTTTGGGCAGAGTCCACAGAAGTGGCAAAAGCTGCATCTCTGCTGTCTCATCTGGAGATACACTGGGTTCCTTCTGGTTAATTTGAAAATAGCAGAGAGAGGACCAACCTGAAATTACACCGCAGAAATAAAATTCTCCAGGGACTATTCTGCTGACAGATCTATTTCGAAATACTGCAAATCCTGGCTGTGTCCCATCACTCTCCAAAAGCTAAAAAGAGCAGATGTCCTGAAGTGGCTAAGCAGCACGATGACTCCCCTCCACCACAGGATCACCAGATGTCCTCTGCAGGCAGCCTAAAGATTGCTTCTCAGTGCTGGTCCACAGGAAAGAGCTGAGGATCTGGCATGGCTTTAGAAATTATTTCCCTCATAAGTGTATCCTGTGGTTTCTCTTTTCTCCAAAAACAGAGTTATTTGAAAATAAGCCTTCAAAATATCCAGGCAGAGATGAGTGTGCAGCCTCCCTTTATTTCAGCAATCTCCAGGGCTGGTTGTTCTGCAACACCAACAAATTTGGTCCCTGAACTGGAAGGATCCAGTTTTCTCTTGGCTGTCTGATCCACATTTAGAAGTGCAAAGACCTTGGAGAAAGGAAGACAATACCTCTAAGCAACATAGTACTGAAAAAAGAGAAGAGGATGGGGAACAAGCCACAAAGGGGTTCCAAAACAAAGTGAAAAGGAATTGAGGCAATGAGACCATAAGATGCTGCTATTGTGGGACAGTATGAAAGGGTGAAGAAACTTAGTTCATTCCCAACAGATGTTACTCCAAGAACTCCAAGAACCCTTGTTATACCTGGGCTGCTAGCTCTGGATCTTTCTGTCAGAACATCACTGTTGCCCAACCCTGCTGCTTTCCAGCCTGGGCTGGTCCAGACCTGCACACACCTTATGGAGATCAGCTGAGCAGTTCCCTTCCCAAACACTGCTCTGTTACATCCAACTTCCCCACAAGTCAAATATTATGTTAAAGTATTGAATGAACACAACCCAGGAAAAAAAAAAATCCATGAAACTGTGGCTGATAACACAAAAAGTTAAAAATTAGATCTGATTGTCCACGGTGAGGTTTCCAAGGGCCTGACTGCTGACAGAAAACATTACCCATTCATCTTCTCCCCTCTTTATTTGGAATGGATTTGACAATTAGGGGTGATATTCCTTTGTCACAACAAGCCTTCTGTTAAGCATTTTACAGGCACTCAACAGATTCTGACAAAGTGCACACTTTTTGTACAGTTTATCTGGAGAGGAAACCTCCATTTTATCAGATGATGCTATGAACTGAGATGAGAAAACAATTTAGTCTTGATTTTTCTTTTGGTTTTCTGACTCAAGAAAATAGCGAATCTGCACATGGTATAAACAGAATCTAAACAGAGAGAAAGGCTTGAAAATTTACATCAGTGCTAGAAAATAGTTCTAAATATACATGGTTAAATATGTCTATATACACCCCAGTATTTTTGTTTTACTGTATAAAAATCTACGTTTACGTAAATTGCTGCAGGAAAGATTCATATGAAGGTGTCACCACAAAGTTCAAGGACACAGGGGATGAGCATCTCATGCTGAAGTGGGAAAAAGCTGGAAGCTAAAACCCCCCAGGGTTCCTCAGGCAGCCCAGCATACCTGCATTTTGTGCACACAAACCCAGCACACAGGCTTATAACTCGGAAGAGGGAATTTGTTCATGGTAGAGATGAGCACAGCCAGTATGATCCAGGTCACCTCACTGGATGCTTTCTGAACCCCCAGGTGCATGCAGTGCCATGGGCATTGCTTTCAATCCAGTATTCTTTCACAACATCCATTTCATCAGAAATGTTGGAAAATGGTTACTGCTTTGGAACACAACCCTCAAAGTTTAAAAAAAAAAAAAAAAAAAGGAAAGGTTTTTCATACAAGCAGGAGATTCCAATTGTTTTGAGCTAAGAGACCCAATGGCATCAAAGTGGACACCACCTCCACCTTACACTTTTGGTGCAGCAAATGAGTGGCTGGTCCTGTCAAAAGGGGAGCAACTAATCTTTCACATAATTAGATTTAAAATATAATTACAGACTCATTTTGTATTCTATTAAAGCAAAATGTGCTTCTAAATATAGCTCTGATACATAAGATCATCACAGGAACAGTATGACAGGTAATACTTTTTTTTTTTAAAGACATCAGACACGTTCTTTGTTTAATAACAGGGCAATATGTATAAATAAATTTAGTTCTGCATAAGATATTGAGGAGGTCAAAGTAATCCTTTTTCCTCTTTATGACTGGAGTTTGCATAGGCATCTGAATGAAAGAAAAACTTCCAGCAATCAGAGATGTTCCTTTCTCCTTTACTTCTCTTGATCCACCCAAGAAAGAATATAGGACAAAAAAACATCTTAACATAGTTGCCACTTTGAAATTTTCCAGTATTTTAATTAAGTTCCAGAGTCTGGCAAAATTTGTCAAACTTTCCCTTTGAAAATAAGGCAGGCTTAACCTTCAAGGCAATTTCTCTGGGTTGTTAATACAGCTCGTACCCAAGGCTGAGTTAAGGAGCGAGGTAAGTCTAGGTGTGCTTCTCACCCTTTTGAAGTGGGTGGAAAGACTCTCATGGTCTTCAGAAGGCTTTGACTCAAACTCATAATTCTAAATTTAGGCTCACTTGTAATTGTCCCTTTTCCTCCACTAACTGCTCCATAATGTTTTTCTTGTTTGTTGTTGTTTTTGTAATCAGAAGAGACAGAAAGAAGTATTGTAGTCTTTCTTATGTATATTCATGCTTAGTCCAGGAAAAACTCTTTTGGATAAGATTTGTATTTTCATTATAAGAATGAGAAAAAGATTGGAGGCAAACAAAATCTGAAATAGAACTGCAGAGGGGACTCAGTAGCTGATGTAAAAGGAGAGGAAAGACTGACACAAAGCAGATAAGATGAAAGAGAACAGAAATGATGGCATAAAGAAAAATAGGCCAAAATTCAGAACATCATCTCCTTGGTTAGAATTTCATTGAAGTCAGCAGTCTTGCACTAGATTTAAATTAGCAGAAACAGGAGCAGAATCTGACAGACTGGCACACTAAATGGTTAGTCTAGCCCTAAACTGTGTCTTCTGAGAAGTTTTAAGGACTAATCCCACTTGTTTTTTTCCATTCTTATTCAGGAATAAGAGCTAAGCCAAGAGATCAGGAACTGGTGAACCCTGCACAATCTAGTGGGAACATTTTTGTGGGAATGGCTACTATTCCCAGAGCTCTCCTTTCTGAAACGTTCTCTTTTAAGAACAATGCTTGAAAAAGACTGATGTCCTAAGAGACAAACTGACCTTGTGTTTTTCTTTGATGCAACTATAAAAGTGAGAGCAGCATTCCATGGTGTGAGGACAGTAGTCCAGTCCAGGTCGGTGATTTGGCAACACAAAGCTGAATATGAAGGCTTTAGTTCTTGGCTGCACTTACAGCCAGTGCTCTGTACAGGGAAACAGCTCAGGTGGGTTTGGCATATATAAGAAGTAAGAAAGCCCAAGTGAGTGGAGATTCCACAGATAAACTACATGGTCTACAAAGGGAAGGCCTTTGGCATGCTAGATAATATTTGAGATTAATTAGCAGTTTGTTTAATAAAACTGCAGCCAGACATCTTTAATCCGAACATCTTTGTAGAGCACATTTACATGAAGAGCTGTGGGCAATTACCAAAAGTGTTATTCCATAATAAGAAAACAAAACTCATTTATGAAATAATATACTTGTGTTAATACATGAACAAAAAGAATAATATACACTTACATATAACTTAAAAATAACTGTGCAAGCCAGACACTTGTGACAAGATCTCCTGGACACTTAAAAAGCACCATAAACATCTGTTTTATATCTGAAGGCCAAACCTTAAAAAATGCACTCCCTTATTATAAATCCAGCTCCTTATTTTAACTAAATTACCAGGTGTTTATAAAATATAATTCTCTTGTGAAACTACAGTAAACAGGAGAGATACAAACCCCAGTAAATTGAGAATGCAGGCTTTAGCTGTCAGGATGTCATTGGTAAGCTTCAAGCTGCTACTTTGGTGAGCATTGGTGCAGTGACAGATCTATATTGACCATTTTAATAAAAAGTGAATGAGTTTAGGTGAATAAGTAGATTGCCAAATCACTCATGTCCAAACACAGGAAAAAAAGGACAGTGGAAAAGAGAAAAAAGAGGAGTTTTAGTGGGGGTGCGTGTCTTATTTTGTTTTGTTATTCTTCTTAGATTGTTTTTACTGGAACACAATAGAATAAATGCTCTGGACTGCAAAATAGCACTATTCAGCACAGAATGGATTAAATTCAATCAGAACATCTTTTCTGATAATTTCATTACATATGAGCAATGTTTGTGATTATGTCTCTCTTTTTTCGCAGGCAACACCAAAATATACCGCAGCATTGCTGCATAATATGGAAAACCTTCTCTCACTTGTATAGATGTACAAATACCTGTATCATGTTAAATAACAGTGTCATAAATTAGCAATGAAAAAAAAAGTAGAAATATGATAAAGAAAGCTACGGAAATATATGTTCCTAAGAAAAATAAGACATTTTTTCAGGTGTATGCTTCTCCCCTGCAATTCCTTAGAGTACTATGAACACTTTACCAAATTCTTTAAATCAACAATGTTACTAATAATATATATAATTTATGCCTTTTCTATAATATGTATAGACACATGCAGACACACACACAGACTCTACTGCTTAGTACTTGAGAAGAAAAAATGTGATACTATCATATGGCCCTATGATCATAAAATCCTTTGCATCACATTGCTCAGGACATCACTGTTAAAATCTTTTTATTAGAGATGAATATTTTTATATGAAAGATCCCATGCACTGTAAATCCAAACATTGTTAGAGAATAGTAGAAATATGCCATGCTGTCAGAAGCCAAAGAGTGGAAGCAGAAGGATCCCAGTAATTACAGGTCAGTTATTGTGGCATCAGTCCTAAGCAAAGTAATGGAAAAGCTGATAAGGGCTTCAATTAGTGTAAAATTAAAGGATGAGAGTATAATTGGTGCCAGTCAAGATGTCTATATGGAGAAATAAGTCTTGCCAAATATTTTGATGAAGGCAACTACACAGGTGTTAGACTTGCAGAAGGCATTTGACTTAGTACCTCAGTGTAGCCTGATTAAAGCATTAGCCCTGAATAAAGCACATGCCAGCTCCCTGCCTGATACTGTCCTGGTGTGAAGCCAGGTAAAGCCAAGGGGAAAATGAGACCAGAAACAGTCTATCATCAGAGGACCATGGCAGAAAATGGCAAGAGACAGGAAATCCTGACTGCAGTGGCAAAGGCCCCCTAAATTCAATAAGCAGAGTTTTTCAGATAAAGTTTGTAAAGAAACCAAAACCTAGGAAACTTCTGCAGAGCTTCAAGTACAACACATATTATGAGACACGTACTTAAAATCTGGATGGAGATCAGAGTGTCCAAATATCTGAGGTTCAGTCCAGAGTAATGGACAGGTTGAGTTCCATTACAGAGAGAGCATTTAGGGGATTTGTGGCAAAATATATAGACTGATTCCTGAAAGTTGCAACAGGAGATCTGAATCATAGTGCATTCCAAGTCCTACTAAACAACTAAGTCTAGTCCCAACAGATTTTGTGTACGTTCATCACAACACAGATGCTTTCATGTCTCAAGTCTCTTGGGAACACTATGTGTTTTGTCTGCTTTGTTTCTTAATGATTTGCAAACTTTTAAAACTTGGCTGTGTTGCTACTTTGCTTGTGGGTTCAAGAAAAGACAAGAATTCGTAAACCTTTGATCCACACGCTACAAATGCATGAGGAAAAAAGAGAAGAAAAGAAAAGAAAACACAGCGCTGTCAACAGGAAGATATAAGGGTTGGTTTGCATGAATGGGTGTAGTTGGTTCCAAGAAATGTGATATGGAAATTTTTTGGGTTTTTTTTTTTCTTTCTGGAAAAATAAATTTTTTATGAGAACAATTTTTATGTAAAGTATTTTAGGGAACATTTTATACCAAATTAAATCACAAAGATACTTTTTCTGGTCATGCCACAAAACAAAGAAAGGAAAGAAAATTGTTATTAGTGTACTTATTAGCTATAGCTTTAATAGTCTAAAAGATTATTAGACCTCTTTACAACTTACATTTTTAAGTATCACATTTCAGAAAGTATGGGCTATGAGTTTTGTGCATCTCACATTAAGGAACTCAGCCTGCCAACGAGAGAAACAGAAAAGTTACATTCAAAGGTATCTCTGGGTTGCTAGAGAAGTTTACCCATCAGAACATGCTGCTGTGGGACAGGCAGCTGCCAAACTGGCTGGTCCAGCTCAAAGGCAGTAAGAGAGTGTCTGGGGATGGCAATTTTCCTTCACCTCATCTAGACGGCTGTGACTTTAATCCTAAATAAAAGCTGGGCTCCAGGTCTAAGCCAGTTGTCTTGGCTCCCTCTATAGTCGAAGGAAAGAAGTAGGCACTTCTGAAAGGCAAGGGATGCCGTGAATATCAGCCGTCTTTGCTGGAGTGAGTGACATACCTTGATCCCCAACAGCTCTAGAAGGAACTCTGATGGGAAGCTGAGCCTGGAACTCAAACCTTCGACATCCAATGCCAGGTGAGGTGAATTATACCGAGTGGTACAGCTGATACGTATTTAAAGCCAAAGTACAACTGTGCCCATTAATTTACTCACATGGGTCAGGTTTCAAAAATCCAGATAAGCACTTGAAATTTGATTCAGGCTTTATAAATATCAGTTTCATATTTGAGTCGAATGTAGCTATAAACTGAAATGTGAGAACCTTGCATATATATTTGGGAGGAGTGTTATGAAAATCACCAGCTGAGAGGGCAAAATGAGGGGGGTGCTTTATAGCTTTCCCTTGACTCAAGGGAGGCATGGAGCAAGCTTGCATTTTGCCTACAACCCTCTCCAAGAAAATGGGAGGATGGCTGTTCTCAGTATTTCAGCTTTGGTACAGGGTCTGTGCAAGCTATAATTCGAAAGTAATTGTGGTAATTGCTGTAACTACAAAGTTAATGCACACAGCCTTAGTTTTGTTCACATAAATCTGTGCCAGTAATGGCACCATCCATCATTTGCTGTTAAAATGGGAACAGGTGTTAATCTCCACTCAGCAATGGGTGCAATGCAAGTGAGCAATAAGCAAAGTGCCAAAAAAGAAAAAAACACTGTCAAAGCTCTGTCACAGAAAAATAATGTCTAGTAATATCTCTGTAATTGGACTCAACTAAAGAGTGAAAAATGATTTGACTTTTCAGTGACAGGGATTGTTAATGAACCCAATTTTTCTCTTCCACCTTGATTAGCTTTCTGTAGGAAGATTCATTTTAGCTCTGTACAATGTAGCTTGGCGTAATAGACACCCAGCTGCTGTAATCTTGTCAGTCCTCCCACTTGCAGAAAAGTAATCTTTTCTTCTTCTCAGCTAGTCTGCTGAAGTAACTGGGTTTTCAAAACATAACGGAAAACAGTGCAGAATAGAATTTAATAGAGCTTTAACATAAATTTTGCTATTTCCCTAGTTTTAATATCAATCCTATAAGATTTTAAAATCCCTTGCACATCCTGCACTCCCAGGCACATAACCTCTCCTCCCAAGGTTCTGGATATTACCCATGAGATACCCTTGGCACTTCAATGCTGCGTCTTCTGCTCTCTGCCATACAACACTACCCTCCAGAGCAAGAAGGTAGCTAAAATCTCTACGGTTGATTGTGCAAACCAGTTCATTCAGTAGTACTCAGTTTATCAACAGGGCTCATTTTTAGCATGCAGCAAAGCCTTTCCCATATGCAATCAGCCTGCTGTGCTGCACTGTTAGTTCACACCACGCATTTGAGAGAGTTCCAAAGGTAATTCCAGTTGGAATGGTTTTGCCTAAGTAAATGAGTGCACTGGTGCTGCCCAATGCTCACACTTTTTTTTACCATAAGCATGTCGGTAACTGTGCACAGCCAAGAGGCATTTTGATTAAAAGCAGCCCATGATCCTAATCTTGTCTGTCCCTTAGCACACACTGCAGCAGCACTGGGGAAAGAACAGGGTTGACTGCATGCTCTGCCTCTTGCTCTGGGTGATGAGGGCACTCCTGACTGGAGAAGCTGAGTCAGGAGAGTGCAAGCACGATACATGCCCAGTTGGAAAGGTGAGGTGAACCAATGGGAAGACTTTTGGAAAAAGCCTCAAGGTACAGCAGGTGAGTCAGCTTTTTGGTAGTTTCATGCTTCTGAGGAGTTGGCCCTAGAGGACCTGGTCAGAAAACTCCAGAATAGCATGATAAGAAAGACCAGAACATTTTTCCATTAACAATTCATCATAAGTGCTTTACAACAGAAGGTCAATTTTTCTCCATTATGAATATATGTATATAATATTGACTACATTCCTCAATTTGCAAAGAATTGTCTCCTGATATTGGTGTTGTGTTTTCTAAAGAGGATCAGAGTAAACACAACTTCCAACTCAATGGCTATTCTAGAATCAAAAAATAAATTATTGCAAGGCATAAAAATTACTTGAAACATTAATAATGACAGGAGACTGAAAGCTACAGGACATTGTGGCTTACAGCCACTGAAATATTCTATATTGGATGTTCTTCACCATTGTATTATGTTACAATGTTAAACAGATATAATTAGTTATATGGCATAAAAATAAAATAAGATTATTTAGAGTGATGAAACATTTTTTATGGTAATATATTTCTTCCTAAAAAGAAATGACATGAACATATAGTTTTTTCTCTACTGACATTTTTGTTTATATAAGCACTTTTCTGCAAAATGCTATCTGTGAAAAACGTTTTTTCATAGAAAAACTTCAGTTAAAGCTTTAAATCTTATACATGTTGATACTGTACTGGGTGATTTCTCTGTTCTGGAATCACTGTTATGTCCAGTGACATCAGCCTAGACCATGTCATTATTTAAGGGTTCACTGGTCAACCACATGTTTAGCTTTCTGGGTTGAAGGGCTGGAGAAATTTAATCATGTTGCTAATAGAGGATGAATGGAGATTTGGGTTGTCGACGCACAAGAGCTGTTTGGAAAAGTTGTGCTATTCACATTATACACAAAACTCCCTGATATACAGAGATATGGATGAATTGCTGTGTATACAACTGAAATAAATGCAGCACATTTAAATATTTTGGGCTCTATATGCGCCTGTCCAAATGAGACCTTGCAAGACAAAAGTCCAGGTAGTGATCACACGCAAATGCTTTAACCAAGCAGTGTGCTCTGCAGAAAAGATTTTGCCTTAAATGGCAAATAGAAGATGAGTATTAACAGAGGAGATATAATTTAACTGAAGCTGCTGAAGTACAGACAAGGCCACATATTTGCCATCAACAACTTCAGTGTTTGAAGACATCTACAGTGATGGAGAAGCAGAAGGAGGGAAACGCCCCTGGCTCAAGCACAGCTGGCGCTGCCCCGGGAATGAACCAACACTCCCTGACACACACAAAGCTCCAGTGCTGGAGAGGACAGAGAGTACAGGGCTAAAAGTTGGCAGCTACTTATCAGAAAATGAGCTAGGGGCAAAAGATATCGAAGCATTGAATTACATTTTCTTAATTCTCAAAATACAGACTGCTGGTGCATACAGCCCTCTTGGACAGTCACAAAGGAACTATTTGGACTTTCTCGCTGCAGGATAAAAGAGCTGACATAGTCACAATGATGGCAGTAAAAAAAAATCGCAAATATACCATATAGTTTGTGAAATGTAAGAAAGAAAAAAGAAAGTGTTGAGATGGAAATACATTTTTGGAACGTAACTAAACCCAGTTCTATTTGTATTAATACATAACTAGTCATACCTGGGGAGCGTCTTCAAGACATCTGGGGATGCAGTTTGACATATTATTAGCAAAGAGCCTGTTGACATACAAAAGATATGTTCTACATGTTTCAAATACTGAGAATTATGTATATTGAGAAATAGAGCCAGTTTTAAACTGCCACTTAAAAACAAGCTCAATGTAGCATTCCTGCTGGTGGGAATGGATGTTGCTCCTTCAGTCAGAGAAGCAGTGCCTGTGTGGAACAGCTGGCATGTATGATCTTCATGGTCTCCCCTTGATTTCACTGGATTTGGGATCAGCTGCAGAGAGGACCTGGATGTGGTTCATGGATCTGGCTCATTTGAAATTTCAGGCTTTGTGAAAGAACAGCAGTTAAGCAGTGCTCACAGAAACTTCAGCAGGAAATGAAACTTCTTGCAACACAGAGGAAAAAAAAGTGCATAGGTTATGTTTTTCATATGAATATAATCAGATATTGTAGATATTCCTTCACCTTTCCGGCTGATTCTTACAAATTAATCAATCAGTGAAGGCTTTCCCAAGTGACCCTGTTTTGAGTCATTTTGGTTTATATAAGTAATTAATTTATTTTTCAAAAGAACTCTGAACGGAAAAATCAACATACATCTTTCATTTAAAACCTAATATTAGTACTGGAGATTTCAAAAGGAGAACTAAAAAAGAATGTTTCTTACTTTGTTTGAGAAAATCATTAAATGCAAAAACTGTAAATCACAGAGATGGCCTTAGAGCTGACAAACAGACAAACCCCAGGAAATTTAAATGTAAATTCCATATTCCTTGTCAAGAAAAGAAACCTAAAAGAAAAGATAAGAAGAAGGAGTCATTGTTCATTTTTCTCAATGCTCTGTTATATAAATGTCCATTTGCCAGGTAGTAGAAGGGTGCATTTAAAGTGGTAGCACATTATGTTATGCAGTCAACTTTTACCTTCATGATGATTGTCCACAAAAAAGTTATAAAAAGCCTCAAATTTTAACTCTATGTTTCCCAATTTGCATATTTTTCATATGTTTTTCAACTGTTGAATCTACTGTTCCAATTATTACCTTTTTTTAAATTATAGATTTCCATACAACGGTAGATTAAATAAAAGAAATTGTGTATGCAATTTGAGCCCTCATTATACAAAAGGTTCCTCTCCCTTTGGCTTTAGAGATAACTTTCCAACCATAAATTGCTTCAATAATTAGTTTTCCTGAATATATTACACATCATTGCACAAATTTGTAGGGAGCATTTGTTATATGAAGCAGAGAAGACATATACAGGGTGTTCTAGGATTGACAGAACTGCTAAATCCAATGTAAAAATAAAATCCAGCACTAATATTTTATGATTACGAAGCTTCTTGACTTGTTTCAAAGCTGTTTTGTACTTCTCATCTTCAAATTAAAAGAATTAAACATAAGCTGTGTGTTTCTTCATGCTGCAGTGGCTTAGCTCTTCAAATGAATAGTTCCAATCCAACAATTACAACAGTATTGACTATCCTTTAAATGTTCTTAGGACATAAATGCAGCTTTAGTTGATTTCTTCTGTTACCATTTGCAGCTCTTTGGCAGACATGACACATAAAAGTAACAAAAACATTCTCTACATTATACTCTGATCAATTATCAAATGCACTTGCCCTAGATGTGAGAGCTGTTTTTTTTAATTTTATTTTGATCACTGCACCATTTTTTTATCGGAGTGAATTTTAAAGCTTGAACCAGAGGCAGCCTGGTGCCACATGGCTGGTGGTGTCAGCGAGAGCACGGCTGCCCACTGCCCGCATGGAAATGTGGCCCTAACTTAGTGTTGCAAAAAAGAAATCAATAAAGTGAGAGAGAATTACAGATAATTTGGTGATACAAAGAAGGAGGAGGTCACTAGATTTGGAAATTTGGCATGGGAAATGGAATAATATTGAGTACCCTTATTTAGCCTTCTGGAGTCAAATGGGGATCCCACAAAAATCCATAGTAACTCTTCCACAGCCTGGATTTCATCTTCAACAGCCAGGAATACCCCACAGCAAATATTTGCATCTGTGAGGACAGAAAAGGAAAAAACAATACAAGTATTCCTAACAT
Source organism: Pyrocephalus nanus (assembly GCA_038380795.1). NCBI lineage: Eukaryota > Metazoa > Chordata > Aves > Passeriformes > Tyrannidae > Pyrocephalus > Pyrocephalus nanus. Next base: position 8,178,534 of record CM076271.1, on the reverse strand, counting down.
GCAGAGTGAATGAATAAAGTCATTAAATCCTTGAGAATATAATAAAATCCTGCCTTTTTGTTTTTAAAAATAGTGCAATCATGTGTTGATATATGCAGCTACGGCCTTTCTTCCCTTTTTTTCTTTTTTTAAAATATTACATGATGACATCAGCTAACACTGCATCACTTCTCAGGGATTTTGTGCAGAATCTTAATGTTTACACTAACAACGTAATTTAAGAAAGTATATTATGTAAATCCTTGAATCTCCTAGGGTCTAGGAATGAAATGTAATGCTAATTTGATTTAGTAATTTGTTCTCTCCCCAGAAACACACAATTACTGCTTTTGAAAGACTTTTTTCTTTTTCCATCACACTAGGACTAAATTGAAAGCTGAGTCGGCAGCAAAGCCGGGGCTGGGAACATAGAGGAGCTCTGCTACTCAGGCTCTTACCAGCCAGAACACAGAGTGCCGGCAGATTTATTTCTGAAAACGGAATGTTCATTATCTCTTCCCCCCCCACCCCCTCAAGAAATGGAAACAAAATAACCCTTCTCGAAATTTCCTAATAGTAATCTAAATGTGAAATGTGAGCTGGAAATAACGTGCTTCTGTGTGTGTGTGTCTAGAAGAGAGAGGCCTTGTAGCTCTGTGCGTGTCTGTCTTCAGGGGAGGAGGTGGGAGGTTGTGTATGTGTGTCTGTGTACAGTAGTGTAGAAATAGTTCATCAAATGAGTGGTTTCCTGTCCCAATCTGTAGATTTTCTTTCTTCCATGAAAGGAAATGGAGATAATTGATCTGACTTCCACCAGCACATAAAAGAGATTGTCGGCAACTTGTTTTCTGAAGGGCTACTTAAGTACATGGTGATGTGGCAAGCGGAAAAGATCACCCACGAATTCTGCAGCAGTCACAGATGCGTGGTGGGCACACCCGGAGGACCAATACATTCCATCATTTGCAAAGTATGATTTTCCTTTCTTTCTCTCTCTCTTTCTCCCTCTTTCTTCTCCTTTAAGGATATACGATGTCCCTCCAGGTTCTGCAGTCTGGGTTTGATTAAATAATTATAAACTTCAAGCAGCGGATCTATCATTTACATTCCTGAACATGCCAACATGTGCCTTTTGTGGGGATGCCAACCAATACCAAAGCTTCAGTCATTATTGTCATTGAAAATACAGTGGTTCAATGTTTGTGCTATTTCCTGGATTTTGGCAATATAATGTTGCCCAGCAATTTGCTGTTAGTGCCAACAACACTAAAGAACTTCATAATAAATCCTTTCTATATTTACTCAGTCCACCACTGTGTCACTGAAATTAGCATTTTACGATCTTATGCTCCAAGGAACCTATTTTCTCTCTTTTAACTCCATGCTATTATGAATCCCAACAGAAAATCCTTCAAAGCATGGTTTGCTTCAGCTTTTCTGTATAATGATTGCTGTCAGTCATGTTTGTTTTCTGAAAGGATGTGGAGCTTGCAGCTTCATGGTAGATGATAGCAGAGATAAACCAAACTAACAAACAAGACAGAGTGTTTAATTTAGAGATGTTACAGAGACTGCTTTAAAATGTCAGATGCCTTCATGCAGGCTTAAGTGCAGAAGACACAATTAACAGAGAAAGATACCATAAAAAAATAACAGGACTAGATCCTCCTCTGAGGTTCAGATGGGCCAACTCTGCTCATCAGAGTGACAGGCAGAGTGAAGACAGGGGGTTTGACTTCTCTGAATGAAAATACCATGCTAATAGAAGTAAACAATAAGCAGTGTAGGGGCCTTAGAAAATGACTGTTCTCAGGGGTACTTCAGCCAATGCATCATGGAAACCATGGGACCATTGGGGCTGAAATACTGTTGCAAGTGAGTAATCCAGCCCTTTGCTTAAAATGGTGTGGAAGAGAAAAAAACAGTGCCTTTTGCACTGAAATCCTCAGGGGGACTCCCCTGTGAACACTGAGTTTAGGATCCTTTCTAGGTGGTCAATACGGGGCCAAATTCCATTCCTTTGGGGTCTTACGAAGGGATGGTGACACTGCAAGCTCTACCCACTGGGAAAAGAAAGAGGCATGCTCAAAGAAAGGGAGCAGCTAGTACTAAAAGGATTGAGGGGAGAATGAGAAGCAAGGATTTTCTAGGAATAGGAAGAACCGGTTTGATAGAAGGGAGAGAGAGCAGAGAGCAATAGCTTTTGATTTTGCAGTGAGGAAAGTGAAAGCAATGCTTCCTGAAAACAGAAGAATGACTAGAGAAGAGAAGACTTGGGAAGAGGCACACCAAGAGAGCCACTGTAGTTGTATTTGTTTTGGCTGAAATAGATGGAGGTTGGAATTCTTTGACTAGTAGGATGAGCATCATTGCTATCCTCTCATGACCCCCAAAAAAGCTCAAAAGATTTTGTTGCATTTTCTGTCATGTAGCAAATCCACCATAAAAACCCCTCATACCCCAGAACAGATTATTTTGGAAGCATGCACGTGTGCGCGCGTGGTCACAAGGCTGGGGAGGAAACTGCTCTGTAATCTCAGCCCTCGTGGCAAAGGCAGCTCCCACAGCACCGAGTGATGTGGGTGCACACAAGCTGAGTTACAACTTCCACAGGCACAACCCATGGTTATGAAAATCTCACAGCAGAAGCCATTTAATCCATCCTGCCCTGGCCCCTCACAGACCTATGAGTTCCTTGGCTGCACCAGTGAGAGCCTCGGGGCCCTGGGTAGACTCACTGGGAGAGTCCCGACCAGTTTCAAGATAAAATCAGGAATTATTTGGCTCAGTAGCTCCAGTTCCTGCACCCCCACTCTCCCCATCCCTCGGGCAAGCCCCAGGGATTGCAGTGGTACAGCAGCCACCTGAGGACACACTCACTGCTCCAGCAAAGCGGAGCTCTGGGCAGCACAGGAACGGGAACAGACAACTCAGCCGAGAGGCGACTGACCGGGAAACAACCTGATCCTCACGTCAGACTGAGAGCAATTTTGTAACCAACTTCCCAGCATAATCTACGTTTCTCTTCCCCCGTGGCTGGTGACAAAGCAGGAGTTTCTTACATTGAGCTGTACACTCTTGCAATCGGCTACCTATTACGCTGTTTCTTCAAGCGTGATAACAAGAGAGGCCCATTTGATTATGAAGAGAAAATATTTCAGCCAGTTGAGTTGTTAAGGCAGTAATCTAGCTTTTACTCTCTTTTGGAGTTTTGTCATATTCATGTAGCAGTAGTGCTTTTTATAACTTTAGTTTAAGCCCCAACATCAACAACAGGTGATGGAAGGGTGTGAAAAACGTTAATAAACACAGAAAGCAAAAATATTCATGCTATGCTGCTTGCATAGCTGGCTGTGCAGCCTTATGTCAAATATCATACATGCATTAAGTGAAAACATTGGACCAGGTACTCAAAAGTGCCCAGTTTCTGCCTTTGCTAGGTCTTCTATCCCTGGTAGAGGAGTTCAAACTCCCAGAAACTCTAGGAGCTCAGTATATAAAACAGTAAACTGAAAAGAAAAAGAACCCAAAGACCCAAAACCACCCTGTTTTTCTGTTTCTGCTTTTTCTACCCTCTACACGCTGTTCAAATTCTTCCCCGGGTTAGATCTCCTGAGCTCTGTGTGTCCCTGCTAGAATCCGCATGGAAAGGCATTTCTGTTGCCATTACAAAACACATCAATCTCTGGAGTAAAGAAACCTCTTCTGGCGTGACACACCATTGTGGCTGAATTCTGCTTACAGAGGGCTGTGTCGGCTCCTTCCCGGCGGCGCCGAGGACACAGGTACGGAAAGTCGGAGCACTGGCTGGTACATCTGGTCAGAGGTGACCCGGGTGAACGGGCTGCTGTGGTTTCCAGCCCATCAGAGCAGCTCCACTGAACTACACGGCGAGCCTACACATTTTACGAGTTTTAACAGTAAGCAGAGATTGAGCCCTAATTCCGTAGACTTGTGGTGTGACCAGAAACCACCTCTTTTTCTGCTTCTGATTTTCCTCAGTAGTAAGGAAAACTGAGCTACAAGAACAATATTTCACCAACAATTTCTTCTAAAAGTATTCTAATAAAAACATCCTGAAACTAGCATTCATCTGCGCTTTTTTTGTAAGTTGTTTTTTTTTTGTTGTGTTGAGTTTTAAGATGGTGGTTTAAAAAAGTGGTTTTAATCTTAAATTAAAGAGCACAGAACAGAGTAAAAAATTATTACTGAAAATAAAAGTTTTGTTGTGTCATTTATGATTAAATTACTCAATTAGTTTTAGTAGTCCTTCCCTTAATTTGTCACTAAATGACAGGGAAAACATCTATAAGGCAGGTTTTGGGCTTGTAAAAATCTGAATATAAGCAACTAGAAAAATAAAAATATATGGAGACTTTTCATATCCTCTGAGATACCAGAGAATACAGCAGATATCAACATTGTTTTAATTTATTTTGTCTGCTTCCATCTTTGCTCACTGCACTGTTGGCTTGTTGTGATGCTGGATTTTTTATTTTATACCTCTGTCTATGAAGGTCACTTCTCTACTTCTGTTTTCATTTACAGGATCTCATTCATTTCACAAACCACTACTCCAAGGATGATAGAAAGGTCTGTTGAAAGAAATGAAATCCCTATGATATGAGTGTGGCAGTGACTATTCTCACACTGTGGCCACTGGGAGGAAATTTTCTGGAGCTGGTTTTGGTCACTGCTCCTCGATTGAGATCTTTGCTAGAGTGGCAATGAAACAGGTTGAGTTGTTCCTTTGTTAACAGGGTGCAAATACACTTTTAAGTGCTATTCTGCTTCCATCACCTTTGACAATGTTCAAGCATTCCTACGTACAGAGCAAAGAACTTTGAGTGCGCTAAAAAAGGAACCAATGACACCAGCAGACATTATCAAAAGCAAACATCAAAAGGAAACAATGGCATCAATAGACATTATCTATTTTAGGTTTTGGGAACTGGATTTTTCTCCCACCATTCTCCTCCACATGACATCCAGATGCCACATTGTCCAAGGACAGCTGGGCACAAGAGTGTTGCCTATTTCTTAACTACAACCCCTTCATGTACCTTTCCGCACTAATCTAACCATAATGCCAATCACTATATCCGTATTTTCCACTTCCACAGCCTCCTGAATCCCTGTGTTTATGCTGTCCTATTGAATATGGTCTGATTCTCCAAGTCTCTTCCTCCAAAATGCTCATTTAGAAGTATAACCTATAGACAGACTCTATGAAATAAATTAGACAACTGTTGTGATGAGACTCTAGTCATTCTCTTTGAACTGTCTGTATCTTACCTTGGATATTCACAGGCAGAAAACAATGTAAGTTCTTTTCCACATACATCCTTGCCTTTAGCCATGTAGTCAGCTCCCGTCTGCAACTAGAGCAGAAATGCATTTGAGGCCCTGAAATCTGCCTTTCTAGTTGTTCTTTTGCTCTACTGATACTTTTAAAGAAAGATTTAAAAAAAAAAAAAAATGCAAGATTAAACAGGACTTCTTTTCTTAGTGTCTGCTTGACACCAGGAATTCTGCCGAGATCATCATTAAATAATATTGCTGCAAGCAAAAAATTGCAAAAAATTACATTGTGCAAACCAAATAAAAACAAAACAAGCCCTTTCAATCCCTTAGAGTTCCAAATTCATATACTCACACTTCAAGGAAGTATTATAAAAAACCTGGTTTGCTGTTTGGGTGGGGTCTTTGCTGGTGCTGTGCCAGGCCTTCCACTGGGATTCTGCCATGCTTGCTGGTTTTTTCAATCAGGTAAAGAGAAGAAAAATTACGTGGAAGTCAACAGCAAAGGGCATCCTACAAAATAATCAAACTCCTTTCCATCATTAACCCTCCTAAAAAAAGACAAATAGATGTAACAGCAAGGCAACAATAAGAGAAATAGAGCACAAAACATCACATGAAAGAATGTACACAATCTCCATTTGAGGATTCAGTCCTTGGATGGATGCAGTATGCAGCCTTTGAGGGGGCAAGAGGAGGAGAAGTACAAGTTATGTTTCAATTCACTGATTCACAGGAGAACATCTGTTTTACCATTTTGTTCTGTACCTTCATTGATTTACCTGAGGTACTACTAGTTTTCTACCTTCATCTTTCAAGTGTGCCAAAAAGTACACCAGGAGAGGTTACAGATGTGCCACTGTGCACCCTCAACCCTCTTTAAGGTACACAGGACTGCAATGAAGTGGTAGGTGTGAATTCCCTCACCATGTAATTCCAGAAAACATTTTCTTCTGGGTGCACCATTTTGAATGGACGAGTCCACTGCCTTCAAGTATTTGTGGTCACTTGGCTGTTAGCACTTGCTGTAAGCATTATCAAGGGCTTTCTAAGCTGTTTTTGCATGGTTGAGACCTGTTTCAGTGTACCTGGCTTATTTTAGGACTGTAAGAACTCTAAGGCTGGAACAGTATATTAGCTCTTAAAGTACAGTCACCTGAGACTGCAACAATATGTGTCTTCCACAGGAGGGTCTGCAGAGTATATATTTGCTTTGCCCACCCATTGTGGACTGCAGTGGTTTCTCAACACCCAGAAGAAACCCCTAAATAAAGTAAGAAGTAAATCACCAAAAATTACAATGAACTTCATTAAGAAAGCAGTCAATCAATGTCATTACTTAACAAAGACTTATCTCCTCATGATAGCAGAGAGCTTTCTAAATGCATATCCAGGATCTTTTCAGAAATGGCTTTCATAGCATGTCATAGAAGAGTTATTTTTGAAACTAAGACCCCAAATATGCAGCATTGCCAGCCTGGCATGGAGGGAAAATTTTCCCTATAATTCCCAAAGGGGAGGCTGGTTTATGCCACTGCCAAAGGCATCAGTCAGGTATCGGGGAGTCTTGTGTGCCTGACTCACCTGCTGGCAGCAACTAATTTCCAGCAAGCCCCAAAGCATTTCTGAGAGGCCACATGACTCATGAAGATCCCTGCAGGTGATCAGTGTCAGCACCATTTGCCCCTGACCCCTGAGGTGAGCAGAGCACAGTGCCAGCACATTTGGGCAAGAAGGAGCTGACACCTGACCCTGCACCAGTGCAGCTGAGGAGGAGGAAGCACTGCTCTCCAGTAGGTGGGCAGAGCTGAAACAAACTGTGTTCCAGTAATTTGGGATGACAGGGGAGACATTACAGGTTATTACAACCAGCATACATTGGAGCTTTGTTTTGTCTAACTTGTGTGATATTCTGGGGCTCAATACTCTTGCCCCAAAGTCTAGGAGGAGGCACAGGGGGAGAAGAAAAGGTAGCAAGGAGGAACAAAACCACTACTGTATTCACACTGGCCCAACACAGAGACCAGGCCACATTTGGGACTGATTTAGAAAACTATTTGGCAGCATCTGTGGAAAAATGGAAGATCAAATGACACCTTTCTCTAATCTAGGTGATTTCTGCAAGTTAAGTATGAAGCATCCCAATCAGCCACAGTGAAAACCCTTCTACTTATTGAGCTCACATGGTCTCCATTTGATGTGCAGCATGTGGATGTATACATCCATATCTAATACTTATCAGTTGGGCCTCAAAAAAAGGCCCTTAGCAGTACAGCCTCAAAAATTTCACAGTGGAGATGGAAATTCTGCTTAGAATAATGTCAGCCTGTAGCTATAGCTTGGCCATTTTAGTTACTGTTGGAGAGCCATTAGTGCTAGTGCATGGAATCACTCTGTCCCCATAGGCATCCAAAAATTATTTGGTTAAAATATGGATATCAGCTTTGACACTTGGGTTAGAGGTAAAGGATCACTATGCTCTGGAGGACTGAGAAGAAGAACATCAATGGAAGAGACAATTCCCCAAGATCATTCCTCAAAGACCATTCCTGCCTCCTGTTGTCATGACTTTCAGTAAATAAATATTCTCAGAGGCAATTGTTCTGATATGAAAAGGACACAGGACAGAGAGGTATTGCTGTCCCAATACAGGACAGAACTGTAGCCTGTGTGTTTTTATTAGAGCTGAGAGTTTAAGAAAAGAGCCCTGTAATGTGCATATCCCCCTGGTGAGTTTATGCATGCTCCCACAGCTCTAATAAAAACATACGATGAAGGTAAATTAGGGCAGACGACTGCTTCTGTCAACACTGAGCAAACAGCATCTTTACGGTTTATGTGTGACTTAGAATTCAAGAATGCAGACTTTGTTTTTCATTGATGGGCTTGTTAAAGAAAATTCTTTGATAGTTCCAGAGGAAAAAGAAATTATATAGAAATGTGAAGAGATTAAAGCAAAGAAAGAACCTTGACATCAGACAGGAGCTTGTTTGATTAGGTCACTCCATAGACAAGAAATAATTAAAAATAAAGAAGACAGATGGAGGATGTCAGGTGCTTAAAACAACATCTCCAGTCTACCAGTGCTAGTATTCACATGAGCCAAGACTTCAGGCTTCACAGATGTCGAACATGTCTTTTGGCTGAGGATCTCAACAGGATGAGGAGAGGCACCAGAGTTTAGTGTGAGCAGAATGGAGATTGTACAAGTCTGACAGCAATGAAGAACATTTGCTGCTATTAACAAGCAGAGAAGGATCTCTGCTGACACAGTTCTGGGGCAGGCAGACAAGCTTGTCTCTAGTCTGGTTCCCTTTTTCTCCTCACCTGCTGCTGATTGCTCAGTCTGCCTTTGCATTAATGAAGTGGTTATTTGCCTTAAGGAGCAACTTGTTGGAGTCCCAGGGGAGCTGCTCCCGCCTGCCTGGTGGCTGCAGTGCCGATGCCAGCAGCAGGGCAGGTGGTGGCAGATCAAAAAGAAAAACTCCCACGGAGTTTCTGGGGATTTCCTCACTAATATGCTGATACATACATTAGCTGACTGACTGACACTGCCTAAATATTTGTCCTCTAGTGGTATATTTGGCCATGATTTTACAGCAACTTTGGTGGTTTGTGATTTAGCCCACTTTATGCATGAGCTACTTTGACTTTTGCTTGCTGCCCATCTGCTAACCACCACTGCAGGATTACAAGGGTTGACATCGGGCCATTTCACCTATGTTTTCTCTTTCTCAGTGAGAAACAAATGAGTTTTCACCTCCCACCTAAGTGCTGCAGTCAGTGACAGGAACATTAATGGACTTTGACAGAAATTAAGGAAGTCTGCACTCTTGTATTTACCTTGCACAACACTATATATTAGTCCAGAAGCAGGAAGGAGTTCTCAGTGCCTTCACATCTCTCCAGAAGGTATTTGCATGTTTGCTAAATTCCTACTGAACAGAGAAGCCTGGAAATGACACAAATGAGCTACTGTTCCCCTGCCAGCAGCAGGTTCAGATACAGCGAGGGCTGAGGGTTGCTCCATAAAAGACCAAGACAAACCGAGACTGTTAGAGGGAAACAAACCAGAGATATCTGTCTTTTCACTGTAGTCACTCAAAAACTTGATGTTTAACCAGGAAAGACAGATAGGTGCCATGACTATTCAGGTGATCCCGGAAATACACATCATTCCCAATCTCCATTTGTCCTCCTACATAAAATGAAATAAGTAACTTCCTTTTTTTAAAGTCAAGTCGATTGGATCATGCAGGGTGTTTAACTGCAGTGGTAAATACATATGGGTTTAGGAATTCAATTATATCTAAGTTCTTCTCTAATAAAGCTAAAACAGCTGGTTTCCAGATCCTCAGAGTGCTTCAACTTTGTCAGGAGCATCCAGCATATTTTAAAACCATCTCTTGACCCTACAGAGGAGGTCAATGTTTCTCCTGGCAGCCCACTAGTTATTTTTTAAGTGTCTTGATTTTTTTCTGTGGCGTAATGCAATTTTACTCATTATCACTACAGATGTCAGACCAAGACAAGCAAGATTACAGCGGTAGCTGGAGCATATGGTTGAGTCATATGAATAATAATCATAAATCCTTTTTGACATTGGCCCATTATTACATCCTGATCATGTCCCCTTGGAATCTTGTTTGGTGTAATGTTTAAGTCATTATAAGGTATCTCTGGAGGTCTAGATTTATAGAGCTCTCTATTGGAGAAACACAGTATTAGTAGTATGTTTATATAAACATAAAACACATGAATATATATACCAATATATCTACATGTAATGTTTATGGAGATATACAGGAGAAGCAATTAACGATTGGCAGTCACTAAAAGAAATGTTTCTGATGACATCTTAAAATCACAGTGTAAGTCAGGATGACAGAGTTGTTGCCTGCACTGGTGATGTTAAAAGAAGAGAAAACAAAGTATATGCATATAAAGAAAATCAGCCTCCAGCACCCTCTGCCCCCAGATGTAACAGGGGGTCCCTAAAATTGAGGCTTTTTGTCTAAGAAAGAGAGTCTTCACTGAGATACCGTGTAATGGGCAGTCCAAATATTTGCAGGTTAAATCTAACACAAACATGCTAACTGAGCATCATCACCTAACACCGTTGACTCAGATGTGTTGAAAAATACTTCATTTTTGGTAAAGGATATTTTCTAAATCACAGCAGATTTCTTTTGACCAGTGCTCACTACCCATCTGTTCCTTCTGTATTTGAAGGCCCCCCTGTCTCAGCCAGTGTCTGGGTTGATGCACAGGCAGCCCTTGGAGGTGCATCTCATTTGAGAAGGACCCTTTTTTTGTTTCAAGTACAAAAGTGGTAAACAGAATAAAATGAATCTACACACGAAAATACAACAAAAGACAATCTCCAGGACTGACCAGCTGCCTTGACTGGAAGATAAACCAGCTTGGTACAGCTGTGATCATTAAACACAACCAGGCAAAGGCCCGAAAGCTTGAAATGCTTCAACATATTTCTGTTGCAAAAACAGCCCTGCTCCTGAATGTTGTGGTGGTTTTCCTCCTTTTTTTTTTTTTTTTTTTGGCAAATGGAATAGTTCTTATTATTGGGAATTGATTCCCAAGAGTCAGCATGCTCCATCTTTTTTTCTTGCAAATAAGCATAATATTTTGGTATTTGCCAATTAACAGAGCTTTTGTAACCACTTCCTATTTGAAGAAATGAAGCAGATTGCAATATACAGAAGTTATCCAAGAGGATACTTAAGACAGATGCACTAGGGATGACATCTCTCCTGTCATCAGTAGAAATGATACAGAGCATATTGCTAAGTTATTCAGCAATTTCCAAAGAATCCTCTTTAATGCACAATAAGAAACAGATCTTGGTTGTCTCTTCATAGATGTCAGACTTAAACAAAAACACAGAATGCACTTGCAACCATTGGTGTGAAGGGTACTTTCAAGTACAGGCCTATTAACTGAAACATTCTGCTATAAGATATCAAAAGACTGCCTATTTGCCACAAACTTCACAAAGTTATACTCATTTTTCTTGGTGGCAGTAAGTGGTTTTAATGCAAGTAGTGGAATTTAAAACCAGAAAGTCCTTATTACAATTCTGAGTGCCCTTTGTCCTTTGATAATGAACACCATATTAGTGTCTTGAAGAAAAACCAAAACCTTAAAACAGGATATGTTATTTCAGCATTTTGAACTAAGTGACCAAAACTTTACTACTGGAAGTTGATTGTATTTAATTGCATATGGACAACAATGTAGAACTGATTTCCAAACTCTCAGTTATGCCAAGAGTAAGAATAAAATGAAGATGGACTAACATATTTAAATTAGAAAAATATGCCAAAAAAGGGATAACCTTTGTAAAAAAAACAAACCATGTGTGATATTTGGCATAAAACTATTTTATTTGCTGCACTAGAAAAAGACAATAGGGGAAGGAAGGGAGGGAAAGGCAAGGCCAGGCAAAGCAGGGGAGTGCAAAGCATGAAATCCATCCAAGAGGCTGCTGCAACCCAGTGTGTTCCAATTTTAATTACTCTTACCATAAAACTTACTTGGTTAAAAAATGAAAGCAAAATCTTAAAACTAAAAAAATATTTCAGCTACAAATGCTGAGCAGGGAAATTCCATTTTTTTGTTATGGGTAAAATTGATTATCATAGTAAAACAGGCAGAATTTATTTGTACAGGATGTATAGTGTTTAAAGAAACACAAAAAACCATTTACATCTAAATTGTAACATGAAGGTTTAAAGCATATTTCTTAAGTAAACAAGCTCTGTGATACAGAAAAAAAAGGATAACAAATTTTCCTTCCCACCAAATTAATGCATAAGGAGTACTCCTTGGATCAGAAATGTCAATTAAATTATGTCTCTATTTGCAATTGATTTAGACCAGATATGCCTAGTCTTATCTATCTATCTATCTATATGGCTTACAAGATTTAAGTGAACTATTCTTTCTCCACAAAGTTGCTTGATTAAATCTCAGAAGTCTGAAAGAAGGTTTTTCAAGAAAGATACTCTGAAATGAACAAATTTTCACTGGGATTTTTTTTTTTTAACCTCAGAATATTTTAAAAAATTAATTTATAACCTCAGCTTTTCAGGCAGAGATTTGGATAACTTCCTTTTCTTAATTTTTAGCTTCTGGAAGGCCAGTAGAAGTACACAGTGCACAAAACTACGGATGCCTACACACCACAGTGACCGTGACCGCTCGCCCTCCTCGGCATGGATGAAAAGATGTTGCACAAGTATCAAAAGTGAAAAGAAAGACATGGATTCCACTAGTCTCCTCACAAGTCTTTGGACTACTTTTAAGGGGTTCACAAAAGATGACGAAGTGGAGCTGCCATGATCCCTTAAAAGGAGCCCAAAGGTTTCAGAGCTGTTGTGGACCCATCAACCTCTCCAGCCCAGCTGTTGAGTTTAGGACCCTCAGTGACCTCTCGACACTGCTCTGCTCTGGGCCATACAGGCACATCAGTCACTACAGGGCTTCTTCTGGTGATAGAAAGTGCTGTCAGGAGTGGTTAAGGTGTACCGACTGTGAATGAAAGTTTTTAATCAGCTGAGTCCTTCTTCTCCTTAATTAAAAATGAACAGACCAGACTTACTATATGATCAGATTGCTATTACTGACATAATACAAACTAGTGAGGAACCAAACTGGCTTATAAAAGCAAATATATTGCAAAATTATATGGCCAAAGTTCGAGACCTTTTTTGCAAGTCTAGAATAAAAATGATTTTTTTCCCTCAGAATTTTGACTTCATATAAAAGTTTGAAATTGCTATGGCTTTATTGTAGATCAGAATGAGTTAATATTTATTAAGAATTTGGCATTTTGAATAGTAAGCATTAAAAAAAAAGGAAACTGTGAATACTGATTAGTTTAAGAAATGGAAAATGTGAATAGTGACCAACTCAAACCAGTTTCAGATGAAAAGTCTGAGGTAGGATTATTCTTGAAAGTATATTCTCTTTTATTTTGTCTACTTCACTTATAAATCAGGCAAGTAAAAGGCTATTCAGACCATCTATTTCCAGATTATTGCAGTATTGCATCATCTCACCAAATAGGAAAACTTCCCCTCACTTTATTTTTTACTGCTCTCCTGATTGAATTCATCCCCAAAACATCCACTGCCCAAAAAGCTGTCTACCAAAGGCTGCCAGAGGTGCACAGAGGGATTGGAATGGAGCTGAAATCCCACTGTAGCACAAAAAAACGGCTTGCAGGGAGTGCTGCCAGTCTTTGCCACTGTTTTCTAAAGGACTAAAGTTGCTAAGGAGAAACAGAGATTTTGGGAACAAAATTGTATTTAATTGTGCTGAAGTCTCATTTGAATGCTCCCTGGATCATATTTAAGTTTCCCATCAGCAATACCCCGCTGTGGAGGATGACAGAGTTATGGGGAATAAATGTCAGAGTTTCCTCGGGTTATCTGTGTGACATTGGAGTCGTCAAAGGAGACTGCTGAGCCAGAAACACACACACACACACACACACACACGGGAGAAAAAAAAAATCTCACCTGGGAAATGGAAGCTCACGTGGTGCTGTGTGGGGCAGTCAGGTTACTCCATCAAATCATGAACTTTGTATCAGAGATGGATTGAAACCTTGCCCATTTCTGGCTCCAAGGTGGGAGGGTGGTGGCAGAGGTGCAGGGGATCCTTGGGAAGTGCAGGCAGGAGGTACAGGCAGGAAAGCAGCTCTCCCCAGCCAAAGGTGATGGTGGGGACACTTGTCTGCAGAAGATGGTCAGGATCAAAACAGGCAGAAGGACCCTGCTCTGCCCCAGCACTGCTGTGGTTTGAGGACATTTGCTCCAAGTCACTGTAACCAGTTGCTACTATGGTGGTCAGAAGAAATAGTGCTTGGAGGCAAACCTTTTGCATAATTATGGGTAACAATCTGGGTTAATTATGGGTGACATCTATATGGTAAATTATGGGTGACAATCTGGAAGAAATGGACATAAGAGGAAGGAGCAAGAAGCCAAGTTATTACATCATCTGTAACCCCAGAAATGAGAAGAGAATTGGATGCAGCTTGCCATTAATGACCAAAGCTGTTATATATTTAACAAAATGATATTTAATGGAAGATAACATTCTTTTACCATCGTCTGGATTTCTGAAAATAACATGCAAATCTCTGAAGATTTACAATTAAGCAATAAAGCAACATTTTCCTATGAATTAAAGGGTGTCTTTGATTCTTCTAGAAATATGATGCCATCTTACCATGATGAGATTTTTAAGTGCTTGTATAATTTTCAGTATTATTCTTAATAGATGATGTGTACAAGCTCTCTGAAAAGATTTTAGTATGTATAAGCAATAGACAATAGCACTGCCTGTAGGAACTAATATTTCTTTAATAGCAGTTGAAATATTTATTGCTAATCAGCGCTATATGGCTTTATACTGACTTGAAGGACAAGCCAACTTTGTACAGACACCAGTAAGGGTATGAGACAGCTTTCTTGTCATCAACAAAATGATATACAGCAAACTATTGGATAATTCAAATAGAACTGCTCAGAGATCACCTTTACAAAATATGAAACAGAACCCTGAGTCTTTCTTTGATGTTAAGGTTTTACAGAGCAACAATAATGTGCTCTGGATGAAGAAGGACATTGCTTTGATAAAATATATGATATTCAGTCCTACATACCTTTCCAGCCATGTAGCACTGCATTCTCTTTACAAGACTATTTTTTTAGTGCTATAGACACTTCAGAAGAGCAAAAATGTGATGCATAATAAAGTTGTGACACACAGAAGAGTAATAAAAGACTAGTCTATATTTCCTGGCCCCAGCCAACTGACAGGGTTAAAAAGGTTAATACCCTGACACAGGACACCAGTGGCTACTGTTATATGGGGAAATCTTTTATTTTTTATGTTACTTGTCATAAGAAAAGGGAAAGAATATCTGAAAGCTCTTTAAATCAAGCCAAACATCCTCAAGCAAACAATTCAAAAAAATCTAGATCTAATTGAATTATTATTTGTTTTTCTGTGTAGTTTAAAGCCCAGTGTTGATTGAAAATAATTTTCTAAAGAGACTATAAGATATTCTTGTACATTTTACATGATGGTAATATTTATACTATTGACTTTCTTTTAATGGAGTTTGAGACAGTGCATTTGTTTTCATGTACACACTGTTTGAGAAATACAATTTCTTGCATAATTACTTTTCTACTTTTTAATTAAAAAAAAGTTGGAAAATTTTCAAAAGTTCTTAAGAAGCTCAGATTTAAATTAAGAATATATAATAAAAGTAGACATTTATATTTATGGTCCTAACTTCCACTTAATTCAGTGGGATTTAGGTGCATAAAAGATTTTAAAAATCTAGAAGGAACTTTCATTTATGTGATTGTAAAAACTCCAAATTATTTACACAGAAAGTAGCTTTATAACTTCTCTTTTTTCAACATTATATAATATTAACTTTGCATAAATGGTGAAAATTCCTAGTTAGCACAATTTGGTCTTTGTATGGGATATTGAGTGAAATTTTCACTGGAAGTTATGAGCATTTGGCTTCAGAGACACAGCATTTACAAGAATTCTTCTTCAAAGAGGAATTCCAGCCATTGGTCTGGTAATGATATAGTCTCTATCTCCAAAAAAACAGACTAAGAATATTTATGCTTGAGGAAAAGACCTGCCTGTGTAAAAGAATGTTCAGCTTTTCCGTATTCACATTTATAGCATCTCTTGCGAGACACTCTGGAATATTTTATTAGAGCTGGAAATAGAGCCATCAGAGCTGAGTTTGCCTAACCCCTCCTCACTTCAGAAACATCATTTATTATTGTACCTATTCACAGAATTCTAGAAAGGGCTTTTAAAAATTTTATTGGGTTTTTTTTTGTTCGAGTTTTTTTGTTTGTTTGGGTTTGGGTTTTAATTAGTCTTAAGGTACCTGAAGAAAAACATTTACATTTTGAGAGCATTTTACAAAAGGCATTTATAACTTCTAATTCAGGTCTCCATTTATAAGGGAAAATCTTTTCTCTATCATATACTGACATGATAAGAACTTCTAATGAGTGTTCTTGCACCTATTTTATATTTAATTGCAAACCTTCATCTTATGACAGATCACAGTTACGTGGGTAACAGCAGGTTGTGCAGATATGGCATAATGCTTTCCAGAGGGCTCTGCAGCTCTCTGGACATCATCTAACCCTGACAAAGAGATGTTCATGACGAGAGGAATAACTACCTCTTTGGTCCTTTATTATTATTGAGCTGCATCGCTTCTTTCTCCAATAATAAAGCAATAATTGCCAATCATTATTTCACCCCTCCCATAAAGGTCTGGGAGAAATATCTCTAAGGAGTGGAATTACAAAGAATCCAATCCACAATCGCAAAACATTGCAAAGAATTGCAAAGAAAGTGGCCCTGACAGGAGACAAAATAATGATCGACAAATTCCCAACCTTCCCTCGGGGCAGGAGGCTCAGAGGAGCAGGGATGGGAGCGGCAGTGATTGGTGATTCCTGCATGGAACGGGACCCTCCGGCCGGACCCAGCAGGCTGAGCAGGCTCTGCCAGGCTGTTCCCAGAGCTGGGCTGGCCCGGGGGGGCAGAGGAGCCCTGTTTGCTCAACACTTTATCTTAGTTAAGAAATCTGCCAGATCCAAGATCTCAGGGTCCGTGGCAAAGATAATCCTCAGACCAAATAAGCGACCACGGCTAATTGAGATTTGACAATGCAGCGTTATTCACTTCAAGTATAAATTATAAACATGGTATATTTATTCTGACTTGTACCTTTAGCATAGTTCAAGATATTGAGATCCTGGGAGCAGCTTCTGTGTGACCGAGCTAACTATAGTACGGTCCTTGTTAATGATGCGTAAACCAACCTGAAGAAAAATCAAGAACTGCTTAAGCTTTAAGCTGACACTGCAGCCAAGCCAAATATTTTCAGCTATACGTAGCTACATTGCTGCTCTGATTATTTTTTTTTATAATTTTTTTTTCCATGCTATGTGTTTCTGTTTCTGCAGGTCACCCAGATCGAAGGCCAGTTTCCATTTTATAAGTCAAGGTGAAACAGCAGGTTGGGTATGAAGGGCTCTATCTATTGTGCTCTCTGCCAGATACTTGGGGTTTTCTTCCTCCTGCTGTTAATATTTGGTTTGTCTTTGCCTGCCTCTCTTCAATATAATTTTAAAGTCACAGAGAACATAAATCAGAGGTTGAATGGTTTTAGTATGGAAAAGTAGAGAATTAATTTTGTTAAAGTTCATTTACTTTTGATGATAGTCATTCAAGAAAATGTATTTCAAATAACAGGCTATTTTTATTGAATATTATTTTGGCTGTTTTTACTAGATGAAAGCAAGGAATATAAAGTATCTAAAGCACATTTTCTTAAATAAAAGCAGCAGTAAATTCTAACAAAAACTAGATCTAGCAATAATTACTCACTGTTTCCTCCAGTACCAGAAGTTCATGAGGATCTTTTTTCCCTGTTCAATACATTTTGCCTCTCTTGGGCCTGAGAGACCCTACTATCTAAATTTGTTGTGGACAGGAGAAGGAATGGTGCTTCTGTAGGCTTGCAAGCATCATCCTGATTTTTGGGGAGAGGAGGACAACAAACCGCTCTTCCAAGGACAGATTTTGGATGTTTCAACTACCTGATTTTATCCAGTCTCTTTAAATCTAAATGATCGAAAGAGAGAAGAAGTAGGGAAATAGGGAGGTGAATACTCCAGACTTGGTAGAAAAGGGCAAAGCCTCTGCATTAGTAGAAGAGGATTCTAAAAGTAGAAAAAGCATTTAAAAATCAGCTGTTCCCTTCTTGCTGGAGTTTGGCACAGCAAAGGCAGGAGTAGTAGACAGAGATGTTTTTAAACCTATAATTTATACGATAACAGTTAAAAACAATCCTTGTAAATTTCATAGTAAATTTTATCCAGGTGAAAATCCCTAGCTCATTACCAGTGCTTCTGGAATTAGTCACTGTCACAGCAAATTAGCAAGGGAAAGTGAGATGGAGACTTACCCCCAGTGGCATGGTGCACGTGACCCCATGCAGCACGTGGGAGCAGGGCTGGCATGAGGAACTCCAGGGTCTGGAGACTCAGGAGCTGATGCCAGAAACTGAATTTTTACTATGTCAAAGTGACCCTGAGTGTATGTATTTAACAGTCAGGGAAGCCAAAGCAAGCAAATTGAAGAGTTAATGCAAAGTCAGATGTAAAGCAAGCAGCAATGTACCATTACAGCTATCCAGGCTCCCTGCAGATTATTGCCACACAGAGAAATTATGTCTTGTGGTTTCCTGACATGTTCTTTAGTGCATGATCAGGCTCCAAATGACTCTGGCCACATGATGTCAAAAGCAAACCTTCTAAAATATACTGTGACCTCAAAAAGGGTATTGGTGCCTAAGGAACCCACCAGCCTGGTGCATGTAGGCACAATAGAACACACTGGAAAACAACAACTCTTACATGATCTGCAGACTCAGGGACTCTCAGGTTTCCATCACAGATTATCTCTTCCCAGGTTTCCTCAGCTTGGAAGTCCTGAGCCTTCGTACAGCTCATCCTGCTGGTGGTGGAGGAGACAGAAGACTGCACAGGGTGGTGACATGTGCTTCCTCTCCTCTTTCTCCCGGTATTTCTGGAGTCTTCTGCAAGACATTACACTGTTATAGAATGGAGTGGGAAAGAGTATTTTTACAATTTTTATCTCATCAGAAAGGTTTCATATTGTTTTTTTTTTTTTTTTTTGTTTTATAGACTACTTTCAATAAGCTACAGTTGTGGAAGATACAATGTTAGTGTAGTGTAAGAACTACACTGGCCTTGCCTTCCCAACAGGTAGGAGTTGTGAGCCTCCTCTGGAGCTGCTGGCAGCTGTGGCCAACCCAGACCATTCTCCTGAAGGCAATCACAGAGATTTCTCCACCAGAAGGTGATGTTGCAATCACTCCCCAGTATGCCCAGTGGCACACCCCAGGTCCAGCATTGGTGTCACTGGGTTGGGAAGAGCTCCCAGGAGAAGAGGGAAGAAGCAGATTTGAGTTGTGGGGTTTTTTTCTCTTCTTTTTTTGGTATAGATATTTTCTTAGGGGGATATTGTGATCACACCTGAATTAAAGGGCCATAAGAATGTAGTGCAGAGAGACTGAGACATCCTTGGCTCCTTCTGGCAGTGCTACTGCTCCACTCCCTCAACAGGTTCCCCTGCAGAAACTCCTTGGTACCGACTGTGCTCTCTGGGGATGTAGTTGTCTAAAGCAAGACTGTGGTATAATGAGGTCATTGAGCAAATCCACTCGTTTAAAAAAAAAAAAAAAAAAAAAAAAACAAGGAAAGAAAAGAAAAGAAAAGAAAAAAGAAAAGAAAAAAAAGCCAAACATGCAGGATTCTAAATGTACACTTCTTTTTTTTATCTATCTTTAATAAAAGTGCAAATTACCCCTGAAAATGGCAAATACATTGGTGTTTAAAATATCTCTAGGTAGGGTAATGCTACCCAGGAGGAGAGCAGGAACCTGGACTGTACAGCCTTGCCACGGTATAAAATGAGATAGAAGAAAAAGGAAAGAGATTGCATACACATGTAATCTCATATGCTGGGGCTGTTATAATAAATCTCACAGAAAAATTAAGAAATCATTAAACTATTATGAAACAGTTCTGGGTTTGGTATGTGTGGACTTCACTTGTTACTGTCCAGTTGAAACGTAAAGAAATTTACTTCTGCAAAATTAACATGCAAAAAAAAAATTAGTATTGTTTCAGTTGTATTAATGCTACTACAAAAACCAAAGCCAAAGGCTCCTGACATAGCACCCGTGAAACTACTGCCATAGTGGAAAAAAAAGTCCTAGGATGCTGTTATTTGCCTTGCCAGCTGTAAGCCCTGTGCTTTGTGGGCTGGTACTATTCAAACGTGTGATTTCTTTTTAATTATCATGCCAAGAATAATATTTCTTCCATTATATAACACGCTCTTGCCCAGGGAAGGAAGAACTCTTTGTTACATGTATATTTACTTTCTCACACATAGTGAAAACATTTAGGCTCAGCAAAATTCCTAGGAAAGTGCTTCAGAGGACATGCATTTTGAAATCTAGTTTGTTTTGTGGTTTTTACTGGGGAGGGACACACATCAGTGAAAGAATAAAGCAAGTTACAAAGGCACTACCTGAAAAATACAAATAGATGGTTCAAAACACAGTCCCATACCAGCTACTGTGAAAAAAATTAACTCTACTCCAGCCAAAACCAGAACATATAAACAAAATTCAGGGGAAGTTTAAGGAGAATTAAATGCAAATTCCTCTGTAGAAATGGAGCTTGCATGTATGAGAACCTAAAAACCATCAAAACTAGACCCTGGCTAGTTATCCCTGTCTGATATTTCAAATGACAGTCACAGCCCTTTTTGTTAGCAAACTATTTCAAATTTAACCTTAGCATTTTCTACAAAAGCCCTTACTTAAAAATCCCCTAAGAGCTCAACGAAAGTACAGCTCACCTTAGGGACTGCTGGAAAGCTGTTGGCAATGGGCAATATCTCAGACCACCTGTGTGTGATAATTTCTGTCCACCTGTCCTTTCCCAGACTAGACAGCACCTAATTAAGATACATTATCCAAGAGAATCAGACATAGAATTGCAGTGTAAATATTGTGCCTATAACATATTTACAGCCTTTTTTCTTATTATCTCTGTGACCACAAATTATTATTTCTAAATCTCTTTTATGAAAGTTTAAAGGAGTAAAAGAAGTGCTACAAACACCAAAATGAGCCAACAGAATTAGTCAAATCCCCTCTCAAGGAGTATTCACCCTCCTTTATTTAGAGCATACTAAGAGAAAAACGTACTTTAAACAACGTAATCCATACTGGATATTAGAGAATGAGCCATCCAGGAGACGCCCCCTGGGATACGCAGGTGTTAAAGCCACAGGTGACCTCTGGGCAGTGCAATTCCTGTCACAGCAAGCGTTTGGAAAAGAGTGTCCTCAGTACCTCTCTATGCCTGTGGGTGTCACTTGCTGCAGGTGATGCAGCCGCCTCTGCAGGAGCAACAGCAGGACGTGGGGTGTCAGACTTGGAGCCAAGGACGTCAACAAGTGCAGAGCAAGCCCTGTGTAAACAGCTCCTGCAGTGCTGAGTTAGCCACAGTTATGCCTCAGATTAATGGCTTCTGCTATTCCATGCACTGGACACACGGGATGCTAACTTGTCCACAAAAATCTGGGTTCCACTTGGGTACCTGAATATTCCTCCTTTCCTTCCCAAACGGCAGTTTCTGTCACATCTCCTCCTCCTCAGAGCGATTGATCCCTCTGAAAGCTATTCTCATTTTAACAGTTAGAATGATATATAGTTTTAAGCAATCTTTTTGTTTGTTTGTTTGTTTTCCTTTTTCTTTTTTTTTTTTCAGGTTCACTCAGGAAACTCTGAAATGAGTAAAAGTTAAAGACTTTTGATCCTAATAAAATTTGAAAAGGGTACATCTTCCACAGTACCATAAAAGTAAGCAGACATTAGAAGGAGTTTTAAATCCTTTAAAGACATAATTTCTTTGCATGACCTAATACATTTCAGCAGTGATCCAAAAGGACTAGAAAAAACAAGTGGCAACAAAATACTCAAATCTAAAATAAAAACACAGATTAATACCAGGAAACTACAGACTATCCCATCTGAGATTGTGGGGGAAGTCTCTGAAACTATTTTAAGTTACTTCAGTCTTTTATTTATGGGAAGTACTTGAAATTGACATTGAAAGCAAGTTTTGCAAATTCCCAAATACAGAATCTACAGGAAGAGTAAATAAAGAAAAATGTTGTGAGATTAGAATCAACAACAAATCCCCCAGACTTTTGATCTCTAACATAAAATGACTAATGGATGAGAAAGTGACTTTCAGTTTAGATAACAAGAGCCAGCTCTTTGAATCAAATAAATGTACAAAAGAAAAACCAGAGCCCTGTTCCTAGCCTGTGAGGGGCAACAATAAAACTCTTCTGATTGCAAAGGAGAAGAAATGAACTCTTGAAGTAGACAACTGCAGAAAAGCAAAGGCCTCTCAGACAAGAAAAAAAAATCCATAATTTGACTCATTGCTGTCAAAACGCAGAGAAATGAGAGAAATAGGAACTGACAATATTGCCTGCAGAAAAATCACAAGTGTTCTAATGGGGCTTAAGTAGCAAGACCAGAGTCACTTCCTAAACTGCCAAAAAGATATTCAATATAAACAATTCAATCACTCACTCAAAAATTTAGTCAATCCATGCTGCAATTTTGGGACTTAACAGTGAATTAAAGGACTGGCCCACTTGAGCAGAGTGCTTTTATTAATCACATGAATGATTATATACACCTCCCTTGGCTTAGCTTCATTGTTCAAATGAATATTTTTTTTCCAATAAAATAATCCTTCGTTCCTTCTGCCTTTGTTCATGGTATCTTTCTATTACCAGAACCAGCGTGGAATCATGGATTTTTAAAGACAAAAAGAGCCATTACAACGCAGACCATACATTTCATACAGTGGCTCATGCCTCTGGGACAGCATTTTGTAGGTTGAACCTAAACGTGTCTTTTAGAAAAGTATCCAAAATTTGAACTCACAGTGGTAGAAAACCTACTACATCCTTTGGCAGTCTGCTTTGGATGCCAGTTGTTACTATTCCATGCTCGTGATTCTTATATTTGCAAAGAATATTTATAAATAATAAAACAAGAATTCTATTGTTTTATCCTTGCATCTAAGACAGAAAAAGGCCTGTTTATTGGCAGCAGGAGCACCTCTTCCTATTAGCGTGCTAAATTTGAGGTTACAGGTCTGAGAAACTTCTTCACAGAGATAAATGAACACCTGAGAAAACACAGGCTTGTTAAAAAATGAAGGTGTATGGCTCTACTATGTGGCCCTGTGCCAACAATATGAAAAAGCAACTCCCAGCACCTGCACGTGCATGTACAGGTTTTGATTTTAGCAGATAAGTGAGGGTGCATGCCACCTATTAAAGTGCTGGAGAAAAGCTTTGATCCCATTGACAGCATATATATGTGTGTGCATGTGCATATAGGTGCACCTATTATATATATTAAAAGGTATTTTAATTATTCATGTAGGAGCCTTTTTTTAAGATGCCATTTTGTTTCCTCCAGATTTTTGTGTTTATCGTTTAGTAATACCTGGGATGACTGAGAAGTTGAGAAAGAGGAAAGGCCTGTGTTTTGTAATTTTATATGCCTTATTGAGCAGAGCACCTGGAATGAAATGCTTGCTCTATCAAAACCAATGCCAAAACCTCCACCCATTTCAGCAGGGCCAAAATTTCAAACCCAAGTCAAAAGGTCAGCTTAGGTGCTGAAAGGTAAACATCTGCTTAAGTAGGAAAGAAAGTTCCCTCATTGTTGGCTCAAATGCACAGACAAGACAAGGCAAGACACAGCAGATGAGGCTAAAAGTGGGTTGAAAGTCTGCTTGTCATCTTAAAAATATAACTGTAATGAACAATGTCCAAGGTCTGAATATGTGGTTATAAGATTTAACAGAACTCCTAAAGAATTATTTTTTAAAATATAAAGATTCACGTTAATTGGATGAAAGGATCCGGAGGACTTCAATCTCTCCAACAGAATTTCACCTCCAAAGCTCCTGACCTGCTGCATCTTGGCCCCAGAGCCACTGGACCTGTCCCCAGAGGCAGTCAGTGGACTTAGCCCTCTTGCACTCTGGCATGTGAAACAAATACTTTTTCTATTTTACCTTCCCTTCTATGGGGGGGAAGAAGATTGGGGGCAGGAAGAAAGTTCAGTTTTTACCAGTCTTGGCAAAACCTGGTCTCTTTTGCTCCTGCTACTACAGATGCCTAAATGCTCAAAGCTCTATTGCACTCGTGAATGGTTAGAGTGCTGCTCTGTGCTGATCACTGTGCCCCAGGAACCAAATAAGCTCATTCCTTCAGTGAGTTGTGTCCTCTAAGGCCTTTTACTTGCCTCCTCTTCCTGCTTGTTCCTGCCTGGAGCCTGCTTAGTGGCAGGAACAGAATCATTTACCTGGGAAATCTAAGGTGCCAAATGCCCCAGCCAGCACCAGAGCACGGCAAAACTGCAACTCAAAAATTGCTCCTGGGCAATTTGCTTTATTACCTTGTTAGTTAGGTGTCAGTCTACTTCACTAATTTTCTAAAACCTTCAGTCATTTAATTTTTAAGTGTCTCAAGCAGGAAGGCTTCCACAGTGCATTCTCACACTCTCAGCTCTTATTCTGTGTTCCAGAAGTGCTAATGCAGTCGCTCATTTTCAAACAATCTGCCAGAGCAGCAGAAAAATCAGAATTTCTTGCCAGAAAAGCCTTAACACGTAGGGTAAGAAGGAGAAATATTTTTTTCCTAGGGGTGTGACCCTTTTTTTATTTCCTGTAGTTAATTGTGTGTATTAACAAACTGTATCTACAAGTAGATACAGGAAAGGCAAGAAATAGATTTTTCTGCATATCCTACTACTTCAGGTACTTAAGCTCTGATTCAGCCAGTGAAGGAAGGAAACATACGCTTCTCTTTGTAAATTTAGTCCTCCATGTCCAATAACATCTGAATTGTTAGAGTAGGAATAGCCCTGGAGAGGCTCCTCCCACATCTCAAAACTACTCCCTTTGATCTGAACAAGCAACAGTGATGGTCTCTTACCCCATTCCTACCTCTTGCAGATTTATTTTGCACAGGTACTCCAGCACACAGCACAGGTTTTCAATACTTTTAAATGGGATTTGGCACCTCTGTGGTTTTGAGTTAGATGAAAGGTAAGGGAAGCACTGTCATCTAAAAGTGGTTCAAATTATTGTTTTGTTCCAGTTGAAAGTTGATTTTCCCACAAAAAAGGACCATATAGGTCTCATTCAATAAATATTCAAGAGTAGTGTTTAATAAGAGAAAGAGAGTACATTTCAGAGCTAGGATGTTCGACTTGGAATAACTCTGTGATTTGAACTAGTGTCTTTTTAAAACGAGAAATTCCAGGTACATGGAAACCAAAGGAACTCTTTTGCCTCCATGTCCTTTAAAAGATGCTCCTTTTTCCTATGCACTTCAATTATTTCTTTCTACAATTTCTTTAATTATCCCTTGAAGGAACTGATTTTCTAACTTTTAGTGGACATTTCTTATAATCTTTTCAATATGTTTATTTCCCTTTGGATGAAATACAGTAGTTTGCTGTTAAGTTCCCACCTTCTTCTAATTTCCCAAGATGTATATTATGTCATTTTTTGGTGTGTTTTTGAAGGTGGGGAAATTTTGTGTAGGTCAATTTTATCAGTCTTCTGCATATGAGGAAGAATAATAATTAGATCACCAAAATGTCTCCCCTTCCCTAGTCTGAATAATCTTATTTTCCTCATCCACTACTCATTACATAAATCTTACTGTTTTGCAAGTGTCAAGGATTTGAACATTTGATACAGAGATTTAGATCTCATCACAAAGTCATGTGGAAAAATTGGGTTTGTAGATAGCAACAAGAACATCAAAACTCAATTAAGCAGCACACAATTGTCTGGCAACAACTGGTAGCTTTTGCTCCTAAACTAAAATTAATAATTGTCACTATCTTGAATTTCCCGGAAATATCACAAAGACATTCTTGAGGTAAACCAGATCAAATTATGACTGTACTGTAGTTTGAAAAGTATCATACTAATATGCAACAGGGGTTACCGTGTTTATTGCCTCTAAGTGGCTTCCAGATTAAATGTGGGGAATGAGATTTACACTGAGCTTTCTAAGTTTGTTGCAGTTTTTCTCTGTGAATCTAAGGTGCTGACTTTAACAAAATTCTAATCATTACAGAGAGATAAAATTCTAAGGAAATTAGCAAATATGTCACAGGAAAAAGGACAGTTCGATGATTCAAATTTGCAGTAAACAAAGCAGCATTCAGCATGGCTTTGAGAAAGACAATGAGTTCAGGAGAAAGAGACCTTGAAGAATTAGAAAATGGAAATTCAGGATGAATTTTTCTAGTCTGAAAGGATTTATTTTTCTCTTCCACTGCTCAGCTGAAAAGAAGAGTGAGATGACACATTTGGCATCCCTTACCAGCAGTTACTGTGTCCTGGCTATGTTTAAGTACATCTTACATGGAGGGATGCATTCTCCCTAACTCCTTTCCAAGCTAGTAGAATAGGAGCTGGCTGGTACAAAAGCCATGTAGCTGCATTGGCCTGGCACTGATCCCAGGCTCATCAACCCTGCTGTTTGCACTTCCCAAGTGGGTTGAATTTATACTAATATGCTGCAGAAAGAGACTGCTAGCAGAAGTATTTGCTGAAGCAGCTTTCAAAAATGACCACTGGCCATTGAAGATTAACGATGTACTTACAAGTTTTTCCAGCAGCACTTGCAGAGCAAATACCATGCCCATGCAACCCACCAAAAATGATGGACTGTGCAATCTCTGTCATGGATTGTGCAAGATTTAACTATGACCAAATTGAGAATTTAGTCGCATACTTATTTTTAAATGTATTTTATCAGATCAGCTGTCCACTAAGTTAATGACACAGTAATGTTTCTGACATAACTTCATGCACTGTGGCTGGGAGAACAACAATAAGGCCTAAAAGGCTAGAAAATGTCAGAACTATGAACATGTCCTTATTTACAGACTCTCTACAAAACCCTTGGATTCACTCTGTATCTAGCCTGGAGGTGAATTCTTTCTGCAGATCAATACAATGTAATCATCCATTCCTTATGTGGGATTCACTCACTATTGACTTACTCCTTTGGTAGATGCACATGTATTACCATGTATATTTTATCTACCATGGGTATTGGTTTTACCTAAATGACAGCATCCACAAACTAAAGTCAGCTGATATATTAACTCTTTTCTAACTTGCTTTGACTACAGTTAAAGGATTTTCACTTGTGTGAATATTTCCTTACTTTTCCAAAGCTCCCCATTATACTTGGGAAAGGTTCTTGTTTGCAATGTCCCTGTGCTCTCAGATGGGCTTTAAAACCAGAACAGCAACAGCCACTTTGCAGACTGCATGTACTTTTCTCAAGATAAGCAACAGTGAGTGTAGAATTACAATTCTTCTAAAGCTTTTGTAGTGTACAAATAGTGCACTGGGGGAACACAAAGCTCCCCATTCACATTTATTACCCTCTCCTCGTCATTTCTCACTTACCAGGGCACTTCTTGGTGCATTTTGACAAGCTCTGTGGATTTAAGCATTTTTGAAAATTCATTCATCTGCAAAGCAGCAGTTTATCTCTTATTTTAATTCTCTAAATTTGAATTTTCATTAATCTTTCTCATTTTTCTAGGTTAATGCTTATATTCAGAGGCAAAAATACCAGGGTTTGTTTGATGAGTTAAATAGTCTCATTGCATGACAGATTTGTTTGATGAAAGTCACCTTCCTTCCTGCCCATGCAATACTTTTCCATATTCAGGAAACATTTTTAAGAGGAGACAGCATTGAGGTGATTCTGCCCCTGCTTAAATCCCGTGACACCCATACCAGAAACTTAATACATGGAGAGTTGAAAATGAGAGCTCTTTAAAAGCCTTGGAGTTAGGAATTACACACAGGCAGCATTTAGCCCTTTTGCTTGAATTTTGTCCTTCTCCCAGCAGATGCAGCAAACAATTCTTTACTCTCAGCATTGAAGTGAATGATACAGCACTGCAAGTATGTGTCACACTTTTTCATTCTTTCTTTTCTCTTGGTGAGAAAACAGACAGTAACCCTGACACATATGAATAGAAAGCTTTGCTTTTGACCTGTACAGACAATAGTCTGCCAGATAGTTGGGATACAAATATCAAGGAAGAATGAAAAAAGACAGATATACGTGAAATCCTGGCTGTGTTGAAGTGGATGGGAATTTTGCCATTGATTTGAATGGAGCCAGGATTTCATTGCAAAAGCATTGTTCAGCTGTAAAAGTTGTCACTGCTAAGTCTGTACACCCTCATGCAATCACCCCCAAACTCCTGATGAAAGGATTTGCAATTTTTCATATTGCCCAAATATTTTTTTTAACAGCTGACCTTTTCTCTTAAACACAACCTTTTCCCCAAGACATACATTGAATGCTTTTGTTGGTTTTAATATGACTTTTAACAACTTTCCCACATTCCAGCAAAGTCTACTTGAACTATTTGCTTCCACTCAATTCCTCCTCTTGTTCTTCACATTTTTGTTAAAAATCACTGTGAACACAAATAGTGCTAACTCAAAATAATATAGAACCTGGTTGAACCGTGGCACTTTCTGGCCTCCTGATAGCAGCAATACCTTATCAACTGCTTTTGTTCTTGGCAATATATTTAGATAAACTACTTATCTGCTGCTGTTATCTTTACTATGCCAAACACTTTCTTTACAAACATGGGGGTGGATTTTAAGGGAACTTTTATGTGGCTGTTTCATGGGGAATCTTCTTGCAGTCAGTGCATCTGTCTACCCTCATGTCTGACTTTTGGAGAGGTAATGATGTAGTTCAAAGAGGAAAAAGAAAAGAAAGTAAAGAGAAAATATTTTATATTATGCTTAATACCAAATATTCAATGATGTAACTAGTAATAAGGTAATGTCATGTGACGTACACGAGCCATTATAACGAGTTCACAGAGGAAAAAGTTATTACATTATTTTAGAATGTATATTATCTGCTAGAAAGTAAATAAATCACCCAAACCAAAAAAAATCAACCTTTGACATAATACCAAATGTAAAAGTAGAATATGAGTACAGTGGCAGTGAGGAGAGCTTGACCCTGGGCAGAAGCTGCAGGTCAGATCATGTGTGGTGCAGGTCCCATGGTGTCTCACCTACAACAGCCACTGTTCTCCCTGCAGGAGAGGGGGACAAGGAAAACTCTCATTCACAGAAAGATTTATAAGCAAATGCTATGCATTTTCCCTGCTCTGCCCCCAACACATAGCAGCAGAATAAGTGAGTTGCTGAAATAAGGAAGAAAATATCTTTGCTCCCTGTTTCCTGAAGGCAGGATGGGTATGGTGCTTTTATAGCTGCAGCAACCAGCATGGAGGCAATAGCCAAGCTCTGTCCAATGCACTGAAGGGAGCTTTGTGGATATTCTCCACCTCAGCACCTTGAACAAACTGCACAGCAGCAGCAGGATTTTGGCCTTACCTGGATTTCTAGGCACAGCCTTTTGCTGTACCTTCACACCATGGCAGTGGTTTGACCATGCAGAGACTTGCAGGACTGCAGCTCCCACTGAAGGCTGAGAATCACCTCTGCACAGAAGTTAGAAAAAGCTGGTGGTACTGCCAGGTCCCATTTACTGCAGTGGGAGAGGAGGAAGAGCTCAAGGGCTCTTCATCCCACGGCTCTGGTGAGCAGGAGCTCTACCTTCCCCAGGCTCTCCCTGCAGCCTCTTGTGCTTCCCCAGCTCCTCTGGTGATGGAGATGCAGTGTCTGACCAGCCTGAAGCTGTGGTTGGAAGTTGAAGGTGGTTTTGCCAGCGAGACAATCAAAGGGAAACCCTCCTGGCTATTTCCAAGAGAAACCTATACTGAGAACAAGTCACGTGAGTTTAATAAACACATCTTTAAATACAGTTAACACTTTTACTTCAAATCTTCCAGTGCTCCCAGCCCCTGATGGAAGTCTCATTGGGGGTACACCTACAGCTGTCAGATTTGACATACGAAATCAAGTTAATGTGCTTCAAATTAAATTTGAGGAGAAAGAGCATAAAAATTAAACACAATTGGTTTAGAATAAAATGGCTACTTTGTAGTTCTTGACCCTTTTATTTATTGTAAATATTTGTCTTGCCCTGTAGTAATTTTTATTTTGAATATCTGTAATTAATGACATGGTTCATTAGTTGCAGGGAAGCTAATGCAGCTCTGCTATACAGTAGTTCACATAATTGTGGGAGGTAACTCTTTCCACATGCTTGCAAATTGTAATTTCAAAATATTTTCCTAATGGTTCTCAAATAGAAATATTTCTAAGTGTAAATCAAAATCTGCCTATACCCAAGGAACATTAGCAGAACATAGTTTAAGCATAACATGCCAAGAAGTATTATTTTTGGCTGTAACATAATTGGTATCACATGCTGTTGCTAATTTATATACTCTTTTCCTTTTTGCATTAACTTTTATTATTTTATATGGGCACAGATATTACCTGAGGATGACTTTGCATAACAAGATATAGGTGTATGCTGGGTACTGGAATTTCAGCCATTTAGTTATCTTGTTTCAAGCTGAAATAAATATAAGAAGCACTTAAAGAAACTAATGCAAGCCCCTTAAACTTACTAGAGTAATATTAACACGGCACCTTAAAAATCGATTTACATAGGAAAATAAAGCATAATATCCACAATAAGACTGAATCTGGAAAAAATGAATGCAGCTCCTATAAATCTCACATTGATGTAGAGTCATTTATTTGACTTGAAGTATTTCATCCCTTTTGATTCCCTTACCTGTGAGATCTTCGTATACCTGATAACTTGCAATCTGTATCCCAGTGGCTGTGTGGGTCTTTACCCAGTCTTTAGGATGAATCAGACATGCCTCTTCCACCCTGTAAAACTCTTCATATGTGTGCCCACTTCAGAATTATTCTTTCCAGCCCATGGAAGGTCCTCAGTATTGTATGCCCAAGCTAAAATGTGACTAAGAAATCCCAATAGTGAAACAGGATCAGGAGATTATTCCTGTTCTGTCCTGCAGCTATTTAATGGGGGAGCCTGAGGGGAAAGTAGATATGTCACAGTTAAGAATGGGAACTATTTCCCTGTATTCACTCTCAACAACATTACACTGATGAAATGATATTGATGTGCTGATAGTGAGTATTACCGGGTTCACAGGTGCACAAAAGGGAATTTTCCATGTATTTATTCCTAAAAAAACAACTTTAAAAGACTTTTAGGATATACTTCCAGGTATTAAAAGTCTTTCTAGAACTGAAACAGAAGGATTTGCTTCCAACCCTGCTAAATAAATAAAGTCATTATGTGACCAGATCAGCTTATGCTTGAATCTTACATGACTGTGCAATAAAGGCATTAACAGCCCAAACTGACTCTAGATTGAATATCAGTGCTTGCTATGCCTTGAATACTTAACATAGATATAAGTTCCGCTTAGCATATATGAACTCCTTTCAGTCAGGTTCAGGCCTAAATCTAAATCAAGTCTATAGTAGCCTATCTGTTGATCTGAACAGTTTTTGGGTCAAGAAAATTTCTGACTGCTGGCAGTGTGTTAAGTCCTGATTTCAGGTGTGTTCCTGGCTGTGTCCCAAGTCCAGAGATGGGGACAACCCAATCTCCTTAGGATGGAGCCGAGGCACATGGCTCAGGCAAGGATCCAGGCATTTGAGTTTTCATGGTCTGGGCAAGTGGGGGACAAATAGAGATTGGCACTTCAGGGGTTACCTGAGTTGCCATGTGCAGAGGAGGAAAAAGCAAAATTAAATAGTTAACCAAAGTTAAAAAACCTGGGAAAGTAACTGTACCTTTAAATACTCTGAGCACACAATCTCTCCACACAGCTGTAAATCTGGTTTTGTTCTAGAAAACTTTAGAGAAAATTCTAATTGTAAGTGTGGCTTATTATTATAAGCAGGTGTATTATGCAGACAACACCATTTTTTTGGAAACAGCAGTGGGATAAAAACTATGAAGAATAAGAAGTATTTGTCCACTTGAGGAAAAAAAACATAATCAATTATTTTGTTGTTTTCAGGTTTGAGCTACATATCAAAAAGATTGAATTGCCTTATTTAATACTGAGGATCTGTAGCCATCTTTCCTGTGGAGCTCTGTTCCTACTGACTTGGATTTTGCCATCTCCCTTTGTGCCACAAGGGAGGGAGTTATTTGCATATCGTGGGAAAAAAACCCACATTTTAGCCCTGGATCAGCAAAGCCATGGAAAGCATAATTCACATGATATATTCAGGTGGTTCTAAAAAGTCATTTCATCTAATTGTAAAATTTAGAGTTTCCACAATAATGTCCAACAACAACATGATCTAAAAAATTCAGTTTGAAATGCAGTTATGTGACTACTTCTAGTTAATAATAGCCAATCAGAAGGAAAAAAAATTGGTTATATCACTTGAAACAATGTGATATATTGCTTATGAAATCTTAGGTATAAAATTTAAGAGCTTCCATGTCAACTTAGTATGGACCTCCTACATAGTTTGTAAACCACAGTCTTTTTTTCCTTTTTCACCTAGTTTCAGTGTAATCCATCAATCTCTTATATCATGTTATAGCAAACTGTAATTCAAACAGAGGTAGTGAAGTTAATTCATAAAGAACTTTGGCAAGTAACATCCACAAACACATTTTACAGTATAGTTTTGTCTTTTGAAACTATTCTAGAATGTCTAACAGCAACAGCAAGAGCAAAAAAAGCCATTTTTTGTGCACTTACATGAGCACTCTTTGGAGATCTGATAGGCATCTGATGATGTGACTTCCCCACTTGCTTGGATGGTCTTCACCCCATGAAGCTGTGGAGGAACCCTTGGCCTTTATGATCCTGATCAGGACAATGTGATTCAGAAGCCCCAGTAAAGCACTGGAGCTGTTGATGGGTGATCCTTGGAATGTCAGATGCCAGTATGTCATTTTACAGGCTTTATCCTGCTGAGCACATGGCTCCCTAGTGTAGATGCAGAGTATGTTTTTCAAACATGAATGATATAGTTTTACTAATTCCAGTGTTCTGTTTCAGAAAAGTCACATAATTCATCTTCTACAATGCTTGATAAACAGAGTACTTGATTCAGCAGAAGACGTATTTTTTTGCAATTACAAAGGAATTTATTTGTCCTACGTTTGCCTGAAAACATTTTTAGGTATTCTAAATATTACTATTTGTCAAAAATAATAACACCTCCTCCCCCCCATGGCCCCATATGTCCGCCCTCATTGGAGATGGAAAGACAGTATTTACAATGAAGGAAACAAAAGCATAGCTAGATTATGCCTGATTCACCATGATTTGTGGTCACAATCAAAACCCTTTGATATCAGAAACAAAAGTTGTTCTACTTGTGTCAATTTATTTTGGATTGGAACTTCTATTCCTTAGAATGGGAGTGCTTAGTGATGGTGTTTCCTAACTTGTTTATATCAAACAGGTTTTACTATTTCTCACGTTTGATTCAGCAGTGCTGAAGTTAATGAAATTTTGTCCTTGGGTGCTATAAAAGCTGATTGAACGGTTACCATTAAAAGTGTCAGTACAAACCTAAAGATACTTCATATGTAGTAAGAGGGATTTGGGACTTCTATCCTAAGTCATGTATAAAATAAGGTCTGAAATTCAGGGAGAGTACTGGTAAACTGTTGGGAAAAGAAAGATATATTTTGATTTTTCTAATGGAAGTCACTGTGTAGAACATCCAAAAAGTTGTCTTCTTTTTATCCATATTTATGAAGGAAATTCTCCATTTTAAACTTCCTGGTAGAATCCAACCCTTTGAGCTAATTTTAATTTCAGAATGGATTAGGCCTGAAAACTCAGCTGGCTACACCAAGAGAACAGACATCCTTGTATTTCCTCAACACGCCCCCAATTTTGGACAGATTGAACATAAAGCAAGACAGGCAGACGGTCATATTTACTTATAGCAGAGACATTGCCAAGTTTATAGAACAACCTTTATCAAAAGTGTTTTTGTCCGTTCTGTGTCTCTTCCAGATACATTTTGAATTTTCATCTCTTTTCATATTCCCTTAGATACTCTGTTGATTTTTCTGTCTTGGCAACATAGTCTATCATTATATCTTGCTTTAAAATGTGTTGAGTGATTAGAGAGGAGTCAGGGCAAAAATAGCAACAGCTGCAACTGCCTGTGCCTGACCGAAAATACCCAACCCTGTGCGTCTTTGGGCACATGGAGTTTGTGAGGCCATTCTATGGCAATGTCCATTTGGACTTAGACCCACCAAAATGCTATACAACAGTTACAAGAGGACATTGAACAAATTAGGTCTTCCGTCTCTTCTTATTCATTTATATTGGACAAAAAGCATCTATTTACTTACCCTGGGTAAAATATAGGTGACGAGTTCAGGTCTTTCTTCTTTCTAGCTCTTCATCTAAGCTTCTATTCGCAATTAAAAAATAAAATAAAATAAAATAATTAAAGAAACCCCACTTGTAGCTAACTCGGTCTGTATCTTATGTACTTCCTTGTAGCTTATGTATCTGCCACCCTTCTTCAGGTTTTGTTTTATTCTTTCAGAGCAGAGATGATGCAAAATAAGTCACCATCTAGAGATTTATTCCCACTCATACACCCACATCACAATAATTATTAAATCAATAAACAACTAGCAGTTTGTACTCTAGTGCTGCTTTCACAGTTTGTATAGGTTGAGGGCCTTTTCACTGAAAAAAAAAAAAAAATCCCAGTTGAGCTTTACTACGAGGTACAGGAGGCATTTATCACATGTGCATAAGCTACCACTCATAACTTCATTCCCACCCTCATGCTCCCAACCTATTACCTATTCCACTTTTAAATGCATTTGACGCACAAGTTTGGTTTATTCATCATTTTGTGTCCCTTTCTCATAATAGAATTCCTGTCATGGTCTGTCTATAGATTTTCAGGATAAAAGTAAACCAACTACCATATTTTCTTGCTGATGAAGCTTTGTGTCTTGGCCAAAAGCCATTTATAGAAGGAATACATCAGTTGGAGGCCTTCCTTTCCAGTCTAAATGAGAAATTGCTCCTTATGTTGTCTTTCATCTTTTAAATATGTCCCGATCTGATCTGAGCAGCTGTCTATGTGAGATTTATTCCTCTGCTTGTTCACTGATGTTCTTGTCTATGCTAATCATTCTTCCTTTGTACATCTTGGGCATTATCTTCTTAATCAAGTTTATTTTCAGGCTCCATTTCTTGGCTTTCATGGTCCAGTTCCTCCATTAATTCTTGTAGATTGAGTTTTTAGACCAGCATGATATCTGACAATCTGATTTACTTTTTTTTTTTTTTTTTGACACTGGGTGTTCATTTCTCTCATTCTAAACATTCCTTTTACAAAATTGTTATAGAATATCTGCAAACAGCTTTAAAACAGTAGGCTCACATAATTTAATTTCTCTCTCTCTCTCCTATAAATACACACACACACATATATAAATAAGCCTGCACAATTTCAGTATGTGGTGGATATTTCACATTACTATTTGCTTCCTGGAGACACAAAACAGTGTAACATTTTTATGTGCTTAAGCTTTTCAAAGCTCTGACTTTTGAGTTTTTCTCCAGCCAAGCAGCTATGTTCATGCAGTTCATGAATGCCATACAGAATAATAGTTAGGTCTCTACTGGTGCTCCAGTAACTCATTAATCATTTGAGTATTATCCATTACAAAGCACCAAGAACAACAGGCTGTCTGTTTTCATTGTTTAACCACGTCACCACAGAGTGGCAATTCCTGTAGGAACTATCTTCATACATTTCTGAAAGTGTGCCCAACCCCACTGAGCTTAACAACTTCCAGTCCAAGGTACCACTGGAACAGTTTGGAGTCCACCAAAACTTCCAGCATTAGGGTTTCTTTCTGCTACCTAATTGATTGCTGGTTCTGCTTCATCTTTGGGATTATCAAAAATACCTGTAATGATCACTAAGATACCACAAGTACTCCTCAATTACTTCATTCACTCAACTGCAGGGCTAAGGGTGGCTAAATAACCATTCCTCCTCATGTCTCATGCAAAGTTGAAAGGATTTCAACCAAAGAATTGAGACTCTGGCTTGTCTTGTTTCATCCTCCTTCCAGCATCATTTTTCCCAGTATAGAAACGCTCATCCTCTCCTACCTGCTCTCTCCCAAACAACACTTATGTGGGATTTTAGTTAGGGGGGAGGATGGGAGAGTTCCAGAGCAGTTAACTCTGTCCTCCCCCCTGCCCCAGCCTCACACTCAGATGTCCTCTTCTTGCAGTGTGACCACAGACTTTCCTACTGAAGGGGTGCAGGTTGTAGCATGGGAAGCTTACACCTTCTTCATACAGGGCTGAATCCTTGTTGCCAAAATGTCCAGTTTCTGAGAACAGGCATTCCCTGCTGAGCAGCTCCCTTGCAGCACTATGTGACAGTACAGGCTCACTGACCAGCTCCTCTCAGGCCACCATTTACTGCTTTCTCTGTATTTCTGCCTTCATTCAGGCACTGCCTCTTTCCCCAGATGCTTTAATTCAATGGAAATTGTGAGGGAAATTTGTCTCCATGCCCAGGACCCACCAAAGTCCAATAAACCATTTCAATTTTATTACATAATCCTGATTATTGAGTGTTTAGCTGCTTACTTATAGTTTGCCAGGGTTTTGGTCCAAACACAAGGCTTAAACAGTGCATCAGACCTTGGAATAGAAATTAACTTCTCCCTTTCTTGACTAAAAGTCCTGACTGCTGCCACTAATGCTTGTCTCTCCCCTGACATAAATGTACATTTCATAAAAAATTCTCATCTTCTCACAAAAAGTATGCAAGTCACTGCTTTTAGAAGAGTACAGAACTACATGGCACTATAACAGAGACCTCCAAAGTATCTTAAAAAAAAAAAAAAAAAGTGAACAGGTTTTTTAAAAGCTAAGTGGCAGCTACAAGCCAAACACAGTGGGTGGCTCTCACCTATCCTGCTCTACTGCCACAGCAGGATTTATGGCAGATTCCCTTCACGGTTGCAGCTCAAGGTGCTGTTCTTCACTTCCACAGTCTGGGAGCTGTGTGCTTTGACATTACCAGCCTGCCTTTTCCTTTGATCTGTGACTGTAGATCAGAAAGGGTACACAAATCACAGGGGTGTCTGTCTGAGAAGATTAGCTGAAGGCACATCCCCCATGAGGGCTCTGTGTTTTACCTGAACCAACAGCACAGTGGCCAAAGCCTGGCCCATGTCCAAAGCCTGGCCCATGTCCACTTGCTTCTCTTATGAGGAAAACAGAGTGTGAGAGATAGTGCTGTAAAAGGGGACCTTGTTTGGGTCCGTTGAACAGCACGGGGCAAACAGATGTTAATGCTGACATTCCATTGTGTTTTATTGTGGGCTTGCTTTGATAATGTTCAATTACACACATGTGAAAAATAAATAAAACCACATAAGCACGTGTCCTTTACAGCTCTGGTCAGTTTGTGTCAGGCCCCTTGTTTAGGTTTGGAGGTTTTTTTTCTAAAATTGAATATGCTTAGGCCTTTAATAATTTGAGACAGAAAGAGGTTCCTCAGTTGGCTTGCGTTCAGGCTCATTTGTATTCAAATCCACATTTTGGAACAAAGAATCCAAAGTGAGCACATATTGAAGTCAAATGATCCATCAGTCACTGAGCATGGCTCTGGAACATATTGTGCACACAGCCTCACAGAACGGAGCTTGTGAAGCACTGAGCTCCGAGGGGGTAAAGCCCCTTGCTAAGTTCGGCTCTGCTCCAGGAGGCATTTATGCATGTACTTAATTTTTAGCAAAAAAAGCTCTTCTACCAAAGCTGATGGAGCTGTATAGGAATCCGAGCAAACCTTCTGGTGTAGTGCATGTTGGAGCAGGGCCAC
Organism: Pyrocephalus nanus; assembly: GCA_038380795.1. Classification (NCBI taxonomy): domain Eukaryota; kingdom Metazoa; phylum Chordata; class Aves; order Passeriformes; family Tyrannidae; genus Pyrocephalus; species Pyrocephalus nanus. The sequence continues at coordinate 8,140,612 of CM076271.1, read as the reverse complement.
TGACTGTTACACTGCAATATGAAGGGGAAAACTTATTGAATAGAGAAAGCCTTTTCTTTTAGGAAAGTGTCTCATTCCTCATCTGCTTTTCCCAGTCTTAACAATTAGGCAGATCTGAATTATATTTCCCTATTCAAACATGCTGCTATTTATATACACTTAAAACTTTATGCAGCATTACAGTTCTCAAGTAAGGAAAAAAAAAAAGTACAGGTAGTCAACAAAAAGATAACATTTTCTATCCTAATGAACAGCTTTATATTAAATTCAAAACTACACACTTTAAGTGGAACAGAAATTGCTCATTTTGTTTCCTAATGTCAGTTCAAAACAAACGTTTGCATTTTAGTTATTTTGTTTTGGTTTGTTTTTTTAGAATGAAGTTTTGGGTTTTTCTCCCCCAAGGAAAAAAATTTCCATGGAAAGCAAAAGGTTACAACAAAACTATACTAAAAATTTTGTCCAAAAATGTTGCCCACAACTTAATACAACTTAACAGCTACCCATATTGCTGTACAACTGCCATCACTTATTTCTGTGGCACAGCCTTTCCTCAAAAATCTATTGTGTCTTTTATCTATAATGCACATAAATTATTTTTAAAGCAGTAATGCTTTGTGACAATTGCCAAAATACAAGCATGTGTAATATGCCATGACATTTACAAAGACTACAGTCGCTTCTTAGAGAGGTAATTGTTTTCCAGAATTAAACAGGAAATAAAAAGCCAAAGTGTACAGTGTATTATACATAATTGGCCAATCATCAAAATGACCAAGTAAGTTCAGGACTCAGCCTGTGTGTTAAACACAGCAAAGGAAGTGGCATATATTAACTAAGCTTCTGTATTTTATTTTCATTTCAAACCATATTACTAGAGCTGTGAGAGCTTGGGAAAAAAGAGTGGCCTGGCACTACACACTTCTTTAAGAAGCACTTCAAGCTGTAGAGCCTTGGGAGAACTTCAATAAAGCCCCTTACTTTTCCTTTTCCATATACCTCCAACTTTGGTTCAGCAAGTCCTGTTTTGCTGTGCCAAAAACGTAAGCAGGCATTTTCAAATGAACAGTTTAAAGCATAATAAGTGAAAGTTATATAGCACATCTCATCCCAAAGGATCCTGAAGCACTTTAAAAAGCTATCAGACTAACTTCATACTGTCTCACAGCAGCCAAATTTATCCTGCCTTCAGCTGCAGATCTCCCTGTGCAGAGGCAGTCAGAACTGGGCCCTGCAATCAGTGAGGAAAGATGGAGATATGAGAAAGTAGCTGAAGTTGTAGCTGGTGAGTGAAACCAAGCACATTGCTTCCTGCAGAACACCACTGTGCATCACACAGCTCTGACAGCAGTGCAAAATTTGTCACTGTAGAAATGCTGTGCAGACACTGATCATCAACTGCCTGACACTGCTCATTTCAGGAGTTACTGAGAGTGCAACAGAGAGCTGAACTAAAGCGTTTGCATCAATCTCAGTAACTCTTCAATGCATTTCTCTCCGAATCAGCAGAAGGTGTGTGTGCCTGTTTATCAGCCAGATTTTATCTACAAATGTTGCTACAGTTTCTGATTTCCCCCATTCATTACTTTCTGCAGCACCAGCTGAAATGAGATTAGACCTCCTTCCCTTCTGAATATGTTCAGTAATTTAGAGGATTTATTATCTTTTTTTTTCTGGTCTCTCTATAGAGACCCAAGCTCTACTGATATTTTATACTACTTTCAGTGGCCAAAATCCAATGTTAGGAAACCAGGATTGGAGTTCCAAAAATATCCAAGCCCTGTAGCAATTTTTCCGTGCTTAGTGTAATGTTTATTCCTGAACACAGATTGATTTGTTACTATGAAAAAAATCAAAGAGTGTTTCCCATAACAGCTAGCTCTCTAAGTGTATATAATTTATATATACAGTTTATTAAACTATTCTACGTATAACTAAAATATAAACAATTCTGTGGTCAAAGGTTATCAGTGCATCTGACAGTTTGTGTTTAAATATTTATAGAAATTGTCGCAAAGAACGAGCACTTACCCAAAATCTTTCTCTACCTTTTAAACTACCCAGACAAGATTTAAATATTCACATCCTTCCTTAACAACCAGGGATTAAGCCTGTGGTCAACTCCTCCTCCTTCCATCCCTTACAGAGCTCCAATTACCATCAAAACACATAACCTCCAAAATTCATAGAAAAGGATGTATTTTGCAAAATGACCTGAACATCAATCAGCACACTGAGGCTTTTCTAGTAAGGAATGACATTAACAAAGGATTTATAGACACCTGCCTCCTCTCTTTAGAGTGAAAGGGGATGCCTCTTCTCATTTTAACTACAAAAGTATGATACTGGAAAGTCATTCTAAATAGTCCAAAGATAGTCTAGATAGTCCAAAGCAGTTTAGAGCTTTCTAAATCAAAACTACTGTCTTTTTAAGTTCAGTCTGGAGCTAATACCTGTAGATTACAAAGCAGCAGGACCTTGTGCTATTACACCAGCATCTATTAAACAGGCGACATCCTTCTTTATCAGTCTGTTCAGCTGGAGTTCTGGTGTAATCAAGGCTGCACTGCAGCCACCTTATCTGGAAGTGGCAAAGACTCCTGGTCCACATCAGAAAGAGACAAGCTTTTTTCTGTGCACAAATCTGACCCAAAGAAGAATCCTGACCAAGCATCCTTTAAAAAAGGTAGAAACCACCAGGCTGGCTACACCATCTCTTCCCTTCCCCATTCCTTCCATCTACAGCTATACTTTCATTTTTATTAGGAACAGGTTTCAGCCCATAAAGGTCCCCCTCTGACCTCAGACTTACCCCACACTGAACTAGGCACAAAGCACTGCTGGCTGAATCGGACACGGGGTTGTTTTAAAGCTGGGTGGCATCAGCCAACTGAAAACCTTTCAGACTTTACCTCCTAATTAAGGGCTTCACTGCACTGGGAAATTTACCAGCGTAGTTATAGTGGCTTGATTATAACTGTTATAATTATGATATAAATATAACTCTCTACTTCAACATTCATATGAGGACTATGAGTGCTTATCTCTGGTTTAGTTTATGTCACTATGAAAGCTGTTTAAGGAGAAAAAGATATCTTTACTTCATACTAAATATATCCAAAAGGGGAGTTATACTGGCCAGACTGGTGTAATTACAACTGATAAAATTATCCCGGTACAACCAAGCCAAAGAATGTTCCCCTGCACACAGCAGAGTCACGTACATGTTAAGAGGATGAAAAAGCAGCAGGAAGCTGATGGAGTCCCACCTGACAGCATCCTTGGGAAGGACATGCCCTTCAGCACTTACTGAGATTGTACAGAAAGGGATAAAGACTGGAGAGAATACTTAAAATTAGAGTGGGTGATACAGGTAGGACCAGCTACACTCGGAGTTGGCAATTATACTTGTGCAAAGTGCCAGCATTTAATCAGAACTGATCAAGAGCTTTACTCACTTCTCAGTGAAATAGCAGCACTTTTAATAGCTGACCAGCACCAGCTCAGAGCAGGGAAGAATGCCAGCTGCCCAGTGCTCCTTGGGGACCCTTGTGGAAAAATATAAGCTTATGTGGTTTACTTAGGAAGCAGCTCTAATATTTGACTTCCTCAAATTAGGAAGCAACTACAGTGTGAACCTGGCATCTCTAATATTTGTTTCTTTCACTAATAAGTTCCTGACATTTCAGATCCTTATGTACTTACATGACCCTCCACGCGTAATTAGCGTTGCTCTGCATTTTGACAGAGGTTCACAGAAACCGGGATTTTTTGCATTCACTGAATATTGAAAAACTTATGAGACTATTCATTCCAATTTTTAAAGAAACATGTTTAAGCTAACATTTCACTGGGCATTATCCATTATTTTTCTCAACAGAAAAATAATCAGAAATAATTCCAGCTATACATTCAAGATGGTTTTGAAGAATACACATTCCTCTTTATAACAAACTGATAACACTAACAATATGCAATACCGTATAAGCCTTACACAATAAAGGAAAAAAAATGTATGATTTGCTGTCAATTATTTAACTTCAGCTCTGCACATTTCACTTTATTCCAGTGGATCAAATAGATCTCACCTTATAGAAAGCTGTTAGCTGGACTGTGTTTTCTCAGCAGTAAGCTTCCTGAATCAATTTAAGAGTTTTGTTCAAAAGCAATTTGCTTATATTTGCACGATCTCAGTTGCTCTTGATTGCACAAATTTAAGAACTCCAGCTTAAAACAAATGAATTTCAAGCAGACAGAAACCAATTCCACCTGGAACAGGGATACAGGGCCCATGGCATGGGTGAAGATAGAATGACATACAGCTAACTTTGGAAATCCAGGAAATAATCTCCTGAAAACTCAGGAAGATTTACGCCTTTCTAATCCAATCATAATTCACTTCTACAAAACATGGAATGAAATCCCCAGAGAATCATCCAAGGAAATTCTTTGAGCAGACATATGGGGAAATTCCTCAGTAAAGGTAAAAGGTCATATATTAACCTGAGACAACTGAATAAAATAAAGGAATAGTGATGGTCTCCAATCCTTTTAAGAACTGTCATTTTCTGAGAACAGTATATGTGAAAAAGGGTAAAAACAAAGCAGCACAGATATACACAGCATTTCTTCTTGAAATTCTGTTAACCAAGAGGTTAAATTCACAGGAGTGCAGATCTTAAGAAGATCCAGGAGGCTAACACATGATTTAAAACTCTGCTAAGCAAAACAGAAACCCCAAAACAACAAGGTTCCAGTCACCAGTGGTCACTTCAAACATGCAATGCTTGCATTGCAATACAGAATCAGGCCCATATGTTCTTTTATTTCTTGCTAAAATTCTTCTAAGTAGGTGTCATTGGTCCTTTCCAATACAGCTTACAGCAAACTCAGTGGAAACAGAAGGAAAAACAGCATTTTGTTACAGTCAAGCCTCAAGATAAAACCAATGTCTTTTCTTTCCCTGAAACTCAAGGAAAGATGAATAGACAAATAAAACTTAGAGCGCTGTACTCTATATTCCATTCAAGAACATACATTTTAAAGTGCACCGTGGAATTCAATTACCTTTGAATAGTCCTGCCAAGCCACTTCAAGTAGGGCACAAGTGTTAAAAAGCACATTATGTGAATGTATAAATAGGAACTGAAGCTAATTCTCTCCAAAAAATCCTTGAAAAACACCAAGTGAAAGCAAAGAGAACTGGAAAAAACCAAACAAACAAAACAACACCAAACTGTCATATGAGGCTTCTCAATACATGTTCTTTCCTAATTGTACCCCCAGCCCATACGTTTGGCCCTTTACAGGCAGACCATGTAGGGAGGATAGATGGAATGAAGTGTAAGGGGCCTTGTTGCACAGTGCATGGATAGAGGGAATGCCGCCACACTCTTCAAATTCATCAGGAGAAAAGGATTTACATTCTCTGTTGAAGGCTGGACCAGGAGATTCAAAAGAGTTATGCTGTCACTTGAGAAGCCAGCTTGAAATATACGTGGCCCATAATATTCCATGAGTTATTGCACTCCAGTGCATAGGTATAGACTAGGTTAAGAGGGTGTAATCAGAACCAGAAAGTAAGGATGTTCCAGGATGACATGTTGCTTATCAATATCTGCATGAGTAAACTAATGCTCTTTACGACATAAGTATTTTCCAGAACTATAATAGATACAAATACATATATACAAACATACACACGGTCCCTACAGTAATGTCAAAGTAATCTTTCTGATTCTCAAGATAACAGAGTCTGAACTCCAAAAAGATTCCTTGAGCTCTTTTTCTTTTTTGATCTGATGCTAGAGTTTGGTGGTTTGTTGGGTGTTTTAGGATTGTTTTTCAAAGCTCATGGAAAAAACGTAATTAGGAATAGAAACACAGAATGGAAGGATTTAAAAGGACCTAGAGCCCCATAAGCAGAAAAGATCTATCATGATAAAACTATGGAGAAGAAACAGATGTGGAGTCCAGCAGTCTCTAAAGACTGGAACAAAGAGTGATGGGTCAATTTTATATCCATTTGCTTTCTCTTTTCTCCTTCATGAATACTGTGATTGTGCTTGTTCAGTGATTATTCAGCCATTAAAAAACCCCCAAACCTGATCTACTGATATGTTAAAGTATTGTCTGTTTGATAAGCGCCTGTTTTTTCATTTATATGAGTTGTAAATGTCTTCCAGAAGACAGTGTTGGTAATAGAAATTTATATTTCTAGAAGTTCAGTAACAAATGGGCCAGGAGGCTTACTGGGAGTATTTTGCAGTGTTTCACAGTTACTTACTTATGTTAAGGTTTTAAGAATAGTTTAATACTCTCTTCTTCCAGCAAGCAGACTTTTTAGTATTTCAGGTCTTACAGGCACCATTCAAGATTTCTCTCTTGGAGAAAATGGGATATCTGATAAGCATAATAAACATGATGTAGTTTAAGAAGTATTTTTCAAATGAGCTTCTTAATTTATGGCACTGATCTTGAAATAACAGATACTTTAGATGTAGGGCTTTATGTGCTCCAGCTAAAGTTCACTGAAGATATGGAAAAGATACCTGTACCTATACCACTGTTATTTCTATTAAAAAAATAGGTAAGACTCTGGCAGCATTTGAGAGACATATGAGATTTTACACTTGATTTCTTATTCTGTGTTGGTCTAAGTGATCAGCCTCTCTTCTCTCAGGACACTGCAGTCTAATAGACTGAACGTGAAACTGCTAGGTAAGACTCTTTGGAGCCATATCTTCAGCACACAATTGAATGAACAGCTGAGCTCCTCAATTTTACATCATGATTTGATCAATGCAGCATTCCTGGGGCAAAGTATTTACAGCCAGGTCAAGCACCAGACTACTCTTACTTCCTGAATGAAACACAAATGCAAAATCTCAAAGGATTCACATCCTGAGCTCTCTGCATTTCCATCTCCCAAACCATAAAAGAAGGACAATACAGGAAAATAATTCAAGAGGAAATCTCTGCTGAACCAAGACCAAGCCTAGCTCAGTGGGAACCATGTCTTTTTGTTTTCCTAGTATTCAGAATTTACTCAGAATCAACTTCCCTCCCTGTTTCCTTGTCTTCAACTGCTTCATCTTTCAGTCTGTGCTACCCTTGCTTATGATCACTCCAAAAGAGCAAATGCAGCTTCTGATCAGATACCCTGCTTGTCACAAACACAAATATGCACCAAGTTGTCTTTTCTGCAAGTTGGCACCGAGGCATTGCCTCCAATAACGTATGGCTGTGTCCTTCTGCATAAAAATGGCTTTATACTAAAGCCATGAAAATGCTGTCCAAACAAAATTTTATTTCGCTCTCTAAAACCTAAAAAAAGCTGAATCTTTTACGCCCTCCCTGTTCATAGCCAGTTTTACTGGTAGGTCTACATAAAAAGAAGAATATAAGAAAGTGGCATGAATATTTGTATTGATGGCTACAACAGGACAGAGGGAAAAATGTGTTACTATTCCCTTTCAAGAGGCCATAATCTTTCCTCTGCATATTCCATGCTACAAGGAACTTTTCCTGTCTGAGACTGAAGCAAAAGCTGGGCAGGCAGGGAAAGCAGTATAAAGCATAGAGGGGTATTTTCCTGTTTATTTTACACAGAATATTTCATTTTTTTACATTGAGGTATCCTCCACTAATCTTAAATCTGTCAGATATTAATGAAGATAAGGTTGCTGTATTTAGAAAGGAATGGGCAGGACAAATTTCCAGGTTTTCTGCCATAAGTATCAGAACGATAAAGCCTTCTTCTCTCAAGTGAAACAGTTAAGAAATTCATGGTTTATCCTAATCTGAAACAGCATTGCCTAGAGGTCCCAAAAGCAGAGCTGAAAATATGCAACAATCTTTGGTGTATTAGGAGTTGTAGATCATTTACATGCTTGGCAAGGCAGTTTAAGATCATTGTTTACTGTTAAGAAGTTCTCAAGTGTTTATTGAAAAATATGTTAAATGTGAAACTTTTAAGTATCTTCTATTAGAAAAAATATTCAAGATAGACAGATGCAAATACATAATGACTGCCATATGTCAAAAGGATTTCATGGTTAAAAAATGGACTTAAACAATGTCCCTCTGAGTTCTCATAAACCCAAGGTTTTAAAGTTTTTTTCTTTTAAATAAAATCTGTAGGTTTTCTGCCAAGAAAAGTTTTATCAGTGGAAAATAAAAATTCTTGACCTTCCTATATCTCACAGAATATTTATCTTCCTACAGAGATCTCTGCTTATATCATTACTAGTGGACCTAAAGGATATTAACTAGATATCCCTTATTGAGTCCATACTTGTAAGAATTCAAGTGTATCACATTAACTTCATGTTTTAAGGAGAATGCAGAATACTCTTTGTTTACTGTTTCTCCAGAGGATAGATTTCCTGGGAGTTCTGGAAATTCTCTGGGTTTAGACTTTGTAAGACTGAAGAAGCAAAAGCAGGAATAATGTCTACTTTAAACCAAAATGCCTTTCTGAAACCCACAAAGACCTGCTGATGGGAAATCATAAGTCTGCTTTAGTGTCTTTATCACTAGGTTTCATGTCCTGCTTTTTAAAGTTTGTTAGAGGTAATGCAATTACAAATTAATTGTGGTTCTGTTTTGGTTTTGATGCTTAGAAACTAGCTATGTAAACAGAGGTTTTTTTCCCCTATTATTTCACTCACATCTGTAGACATGAAACAGATGTACCTAAGCAGCTTCATTAACTATAAAAGATAATAAAATATTGTCAGGAACTTGGGATTCCATCTTAATTATTGTGTATATCACAGTAATGTCTCAGAGGAAATATTACAAGATTCCAGGAATGCAGCTGGCTGCTTATAAATTAGCTTATTTCCCCCCCCCCCCCCCAAACTACATGGGCAAATGAAAAATAATCTTTCGTTTTCCAGCTAAACCAAACTGACCAGTGCCAAGTCACTAACAAAGAAACAAAACAAAACAATTCTGTATTTCCTGTTTCAGGAGTCATCTGCACATTTGCATGTCTGCCTGAAGCATTCTCGATTAGTTCAGCTATCCCAGCTAGTCCCAACTAGCTTTCTCTATTAAACATTTAGCACTCTGCCTAAGACACTTAAATGGCTGATTTAAAACACTTTTTGCTATGAACTGAAATCTGATCTTCCCTTTCTCCTGGAAGTGAAATACCCAGCGTGTTAAAGCTGCAAACTAAATCCTAACATAGTCAAACAAACCCAGCATTAACCACTTGAACTTCTGGTGTTAAGGTTCAGATTTGACTCAGAATTGTCAAGTGTAACCTTCTTTTACAAGGCTGCTTTAAACACATATAAGTGCAGTTCAAGACCACATCTGGAATGAAATAGCCAGGTTTCCAGTTTGATCTTGCAGAGGCCCTACTAGCTGTCAGCTCCTTATAACCTTTTGATAAAAGAATTTCAGTAAGAGATAACCAGACTCTGCACCACTTGAATGAACTAGAACTCAGCTCTTCAAAAGCATCTTGAATTCTGCAGCACTGTGACATGATAAACAGAAAATTCGGTCTCGATTCCATTAAATGTAAAGGTAACAAAGGACTTACAATGAATAATGACAATATCACAGGGAACACAGTTGCTTTCATGCTGCTTTTTTTTTGATGCCACATTGATTTTTATTAATACTATTTTGTCAATTTTGTGAGAATTATCTAAAAATCTTTGCATAGTCGAGACACCCGATATGCTGCCAGAAATTGTTAGCAGTGCAGCAGAGAAAAAATGTGAGCTTTTGACACCTGGTGAGGTGTTAGAGGGTAGAGTGACACAAACACAATTACCTGGTTATTTCTGCCACAAGGATGAGCAATCAAATCTGCTACAACTGTTGCAAGGGAAATTATCTTCTTCAGGTTTCAGCATCTCATCACTTGGATGGCTGGATCAACCTACAGCTCAACTGGCTACTCTTAAGTAAAGCACCATCAGACTTAGGAGAAAATAATTGGAAAATGTAGTTACCACCCTTTAATTATTGTTTCACGTTTAATTAAAGGTACCTTTTAAAAAAACACAGAACTAAAGGAAGCCTCAGTAATTAGATATTTTACATACGCATACATAGACATGCAATGCTTTTACACTGAGAGATCATGACTTGTTCACACTCATTTCAGTTTCAGTAAGATCTCATTCTGCAAGCAAAGTTTCACATCCTTAAAACTGACCACTAAGCAGCCAGCTGGCATTGAACAGATGTTCTGTAAGGGACATATTTGTTTTAAAATATAATGCATACATTTTGTTAATGCTACTTACTGAAGGGTTATATAGCTTTGTTTTACCATTTTTAACCTGGATCTAAAGCAACCATAATGCAAAAGTGCCTCTCGTTCCCACTCTAATCCAAGGAAAATCAATGGGTTCTTCCTAGATTAACACTGTGCTTTGAAATTCTTCAAAGCATCTGCTAGGCAGAACTGTGGACTATAATTTGTACTGAAGTGCAAACAGTAAAATAACATTTGCTTAGTTGACCACAGTTACCATGAGAAGAAGGAAAAGAAGTCTGGAAGAGCTGGAAACATATTCTTCCACTCAGAGAATCACAAGAATAGACTATGACTTGGTATATCCAAGTTGTAACATCCAGTTCCAAAAAAGTATTCTTGGGAAGAAACGTAAGACTGACTGTTGATGAGGACATAAATCCTCCCAAGGCATTATAGCAAGAATATTATTATATTGGAAGAAATATGATCTGAGACTAAGGGCCAAAGGGTAAAGAAAAGAGAGAAGAAAATTGTCTTCAGACTGGATTGTGATAAACTGCAGTGAGATATTCTGAAAATGCTGTACATGGGAACCATTTCTCTCTCAGTGAGTACATGGGAGCTGGACCTGTCAGAGAGAATACATTGCTGTACACCAGATAAATAGCAAGTCATCTAAATACATACTAAAATCCTTCAGACCCATGGGGAAGAATTTGAACAAATAGAAAAAAGAAAAAAAAAACAACAAACATATTATTGGGAGTATCTTGGACAGTTCAGGGAAAAGAATAATCAAGTAGGAAAATTAAATAAAAATATTTTCCATTTTGATGCACTCTTCCACAGAAAACTTTCCAGTTGTGTCTATTTTCATGCAACTTGCATGAGTTGGAATTTCTTAGGCACAGAAAGTCCCAAGATATAAAAGTCCTTGGAGGCCATAAAGGGCTCAGGAAACAAATGGAAATAACTGGAGTCTTCTAGCCACAAACCTTCTGATCCAAACCTCTATCTTGCCTTGTGAACCCAAAGGGCTAAACAGGCCGGTGCCTTGTTCGGGGTTCCTGCTATCAGAAAACTGAAACAGTTTCTTGAAGCCATTTAGGCAATGAAACAATTACTGCTGCTTTTAATATCTTCTTGCCCTGGGCAACCACCTGTGTCACTGAGCACACATACTGCAGAGCTGGCCCTGGCAGCCAAACACAGTGGGTCAGGCAGTCTCAGTGACACAAAAACAATGAGAGGAGATAGCACAGCTGCAGAAACCTGCCCGAGGCTCTCTGGCTTACAGGATTTTAAAGGAGAGATTGCCGCACTGACAGTTATGGACAGTTTTCCCACACAAAACCATTAGAAAATGGTGTGTCCTTGGCCAGCCCCGAGCCCCCAGACAGCTTTCACTTTATCAAGATTAAAGGAAGACGAGGCAGCTGGGGCTAATAAGTTGCAAATCAATGCCATTAGTAAAGAGAGTAAAGAAGAAAAAAAGACCCAGGCCCTGGAGAAGATGAAGCTTTCAGCTCTGCCTCTTGCTGCGTAGAAACTGATTGTACAGTTGTCCTGGTTCTTCTTGGATTTGTCCTCAGATTCAGGGAGATAAAACATACAGAAGATGTCTGAATTTCCTGTTTATTAAACACGTGTGTAGTTTACATGTATGCAGCTGTATGAATACATATACATACATGTTTTGCTCATTTTGACTACACTGGACTTTGCATCAGACCTTGAATAACAGTTTTAGGATTCAAGAGGAGTAGCACCTAGGATAGTGAGGTTATGGAATTTAATTCCACTTTCTATGACCTACCATGGGTTATGGTATGACAGCACAGTCCCACTTCATGGTACGGTATCTGAACACCTTCTCAGCGTTTCAGAGCTAATGATGACAAACAGAAATGGTAAACTCAACAGCAGTCAGGAACATTCCAAAGCATTAGCATGGTATCAGCTTTTCTGTAAAACTGTTTCAACCAGCCCTGGGCGTGTTTTCAGCCCATGTCAGCAAGCTCTGTCCCATGCTCGGACACAGGCTGCTGGCATTGCAGCCTCTTCACTTTGGAGACATGATTTCAGGGAGTCAGTTGGCTTCATGTCCATTTCTCCTAAACTCCTGGCTTTATCAACCTGGATTCACGCTGAATGAGAAACTTCTAAAGTATAAACACAAAATTAAAAAGGTGTCTTTGTTAGCAGAGAAATGGGAACTCATAAAAATGTTTTTACACTTGCTTAGCAACTTATTTGGATTATTCTGTTTCACACAGTACCTTGTTTGTGTACACCAATGCATTCTGCCTCTATAACTGTGTCTTAATGTGTGAAAATGAACTGTCACATTTCCCTGAGCAATATTCATTTACATACCCATATTTTAATCTCTTTCACAATATTAATTTAGTCTGTTACATTTTAATCTCCCTTGTCACTCCCTGGCTCCCTTCTAATTAAAAGAACTGCCCAATTCTTTCAAAAAGTAACAATGAATTATTATTATGCATTTTCATCTATGTTCTGTAGAAATAAATTTTCTCCTTTAATGCATTTCCTTTCTTTGTAAGCAATGATGATTTATATATCAGACAGATGCATACAGAGCTTTTCAATAGCTCTAATGAGAAAGATTTTTATTTCCACTGTCCACTAACAAGGAAAAATCACCTGGATTGTGTGGATTATAAACATTTCCCGACTTAAGTAGCACTGTGAAAGAGCAAGCATCAGACATACAAAAGCACTATGAGGTCTCAGTGTTATGCATCCTGGAAACTCAGAGGGAAAATCAGGAACTAAAATACTGTATTTATAAAGTACTGAGAGGAATTTTTGAGAGAAAAGTGCAGGGTAAGGGGGAACGGAGCTCAGAGAAAAAGCAAATAAAGAATGGCAGGATATCTGTGTGGGTCCAAGTGGAGAAAACGCCTTGAATTCCCAATTAGCTCAGTAAACTGCTTAGCTCATGTCGCTAAGACAACACATTGACTGAATGTCAGCTGGAAAATTATTCCATAGTGAGTGATTTTGAAACCAACAAGCAAGGGCAGAGAAGTCTGTAGGAAAGCACTCCTAAAAAAAAAAAAAAAAGGTGAGGAAAAGAAAATTAAGAGTCCACACAAAGACCTGTGTGGTTTCAGAATCAGAGGAAGTACCAGTACATTTGAACCCATTAAAGCACTGAAGTGGAAATCTTATTTTATTAGTTCTTCCTCTTACAAGCTGGATAGTATTCCTTAAAACAAAGCCCCTCTCAGTGGCCTTGCTCCCTATTCCCAGTTAAAATCTGCTTAGCGTTTATCTAAGGCTAAAAGCATATTTACTCCCAACCAGGAAACAGCAATCTTCAAGCACCAGATTTAGAACAGTGGCATTTTATTTTGCATTTAATGTATTATATTGTTTGGAGGCCATGTTATTTTTATAGCATTCTACTTCATATAAAACTCCAATGATAAACTGAAAGATTAATATAGTTCAAAGATCAAGATCTTCAGCAAATATATCCACAACAGGGACACTGCTACCAATTGCAAGAGGAATATACTCTTTATTTTCTCATTTCCCTTACAAAGAATATTATAAGGTCTAGAATAAAAAAATAACGGTCTTGATCTTTGCACACCAATGGGGAGCCCCAGTGAAAAACAATAATGAGTTCTGCTGACACAGATATGTTGTAAGATCAACTTTTTCTGCTTATGAATTTTCTCATAACAAGCTGACATAACATCTAAAGGGCAGAACTCTAACAGAACACTGTCATCCTTTTATATGGGCTATTTTACATATCTTCCCATAAATTGAAACAGGTAAGAAGTACTTACTTTTGCCATCTGCAATCAAATCAACCAATTTGATCCAAAGTTTGCCCAAGTTAGGGACAAGGCTTAAATAAGGCTTTGGCTCACTTTCTGAATGCAGATAAGATGTTTTATGGCTATTTCCAGAAACCAAACCTTCACTATATTTCAGCACCACATATTACCTTCTCAGCTTCATACACACACAGGAGTTTCCTTATTTGTTAATAAAACTTATTCTGCCTTATTGTAAAAGCTCCACAGTTTCTTCTGTGAATCTTTTCAGAAACAGGATAAAAGCATAATAAAAGATCTTCCATTTATTTTATTTTCTTCCCATCATTCATTATTGAAACATATATATTAGCATACTTAAAATACACTCTGAAACTGTGATTTTAATATACTTTATTGAAAAAATTACACAGTCTTAAATTGTTTTCAATGGGACAAAGCGATGGTCACCTCTATCTACCAAGTCCTTTTTTGATGAATCATGACTACCATTTGCCAAATTCACATCTGCATGACTTGCAAAGTAAAAAGATAAATCCTTTTTCAACATATCTTTAAGAATTTATATCACCAACAGTTTAAAATCATGAAATGCTGATGCTCTGACTATATTTCATGTCCTCTATGTTGCACCATTTCCCAGTTCACAGTTTATCCATGTGTTAGCATGCCAAATGAACACATCAGTCAATGTCACCTCGAGAAAATCGTCAATAGCAGAGCAAGAAGAACAAGAGGAGGTTTAGCACTAAGGCCTGAGACACCACCACATTCCCTTGCATTTTCCTAAAGAAAAACAAACAAACAAACAAATGAAAACAAATATAAGCCATTACACTCAATGATGATTATTTGCCAAACTTCACAGGTATAAGAACACTGGTGCAACAAAACCCATGAAGTAAATACACTCAGAAAGTAATACAAGTGCACCTTTTGAGTTGAACAAGAGGAGATTGTAGACTGAAAGTGAGAATTCTCAACAAGAATACACAATCCCCTCCCCACCATATTTTAGGTCTCATTCTACATTCCATTAGACCATCAGAGGCATGAAATAAAGTTACTCCAGAGTAAAAAGAATGTCTATGAACATATGCTATACAAGCCACTGTAATCACATCTCCATGAGATCTCCTTGGCATGTACAAAGAGTATCATGCAGAACACAGAGTAGTAAATATGCATAGCAGACAGATCACTCTCCATCCCAAGCAATATTAAATGTAAATGTAATGACTAATGCATGACAGCTGAGCTGCTGCCGCCAGTTACTGAAAGAAACATTAACAGCACTAAGCTCCCAACCACCTCTAATGAGGAATCCTGTGGTCAGTGCTTGAGCCAGAGTAAGTGCTCAGATATTCCTGGCTGCCAGTTTGTGCTCACATCCTACCATGTTCTCTTACATGATACAAAACACTCTGCAAAAGTAGCAAGTCA
This sequence comes from Pyrocephalus nanus, assembly GCA_038380795.1. Taxonomy (NCBI): domain Eukaryota; kingdom Metazoa; phylum Chordata; class Aves; order Passeriformes; family Tyrannidae; genus Pyrocephalus; species Pyrocephalus nanus. Next base: position 8,125,120 of record CM076271.1, on the reverse strand, counting down.
AGACATGGTCTACGTGAACACAGAAAAGGTTTGCAGCACTTGCAATGTCACTCACTGTTGTTAATACTGAGTGTTCTGAATATTTCCTGACATTTCATTTTGGAAGATAGGTTTTGTTTTGTTGTTTGTTTGTTTGTTTTTTTTTTTGTTTTTTTTTTTAAAGAAATGAGACATCTACCAGAGACCAAAAGAAAGGAAAAGCAGATAGAAACTTACTTCAGGGTGAAATCCATGACAAGATTCTGGGCGTCGTCTTATCTTCTGAGATTTTAAACGTTCACATTTCAGGGATTCATTATGTACAAGGCAGTTAAGGAGAGATATTCTGAGCATTGCATTTTTATGGGGGTTTTGGAAATGAATATAGTGAAAATCTTTTAGCTCCTTCTTCCCTCTCCATCAAAACTCCAAGTTGATACGTGTGGTTACCACAAGAAAAAGAAAGTAATTCTAGTGCTTTCCTCTCCATGGTCCATAGTTTTGACAGTATCACATGCACTTACAGTGCCAACCTGTCTTTCTGTAAGGCTGCAACAAAAGCACACTCCAAGCTGCTTTTGGCAAATTCCAGCTTATGGCAGAAAACAAATCCTGAAGTATAGAACAGCACAAAGTAGGAAGTGGGCAACTAAAACTTAAATGATATATTTGCTTTGTTACATTGTTGTATTTTTGGAAAGCAGGATTCTGAAACATTTTCAGTGCTCCAGTTTAACCCTGAAATAAAGGGATATTTCTATGGCATGGAGTTTTATAAGTTCCAGTATCAGGAACTCAATTCTTATAACGAAATTACATTTTTAGGGCCTAATTTGTAAAATGTTCAGCTATCTAAAGATGACTGTGACCTTATTCTACCTAAAGATCCACATAATGTGTTTGCTTAATTCATATTGGTCGTTTCTATTTTTTAAAAAAGATGAATTCTCATTAAAAAAACCCCTAAGAACACAGTTGGCTTCATTTCAAACAGTCCCAGCACTTTATGGATGATGATGTCATGCAGTGCAAGTTTTACATTATAAGAGATCTTTCGATATTTGCATCTTGAATCTCTTTCTGACGAGTTTGTAGATAAAAGGATATACCTTATTTCTATAGGTGCCATGGTAATTGGTGGGATAGAATCACAGAAGCATTCATTATCTACTACCACCATGAAGAGGTTGCTGCTTGGGATTTGCTGGATAACAAAAGACCTGCAAATTAAAAAGAAAACAAATAATGGTGACATTATCTGCATTTCTGAGCCACAGGTTCTGTTAGGCTTTTCTGAGCAACTGCCTGTAATACTGTCACAAGTATACAACTTTGTGCTGTATCTCTACACCTTGTAGAAGCAGAAGGCACTGGGCAATGCCCACTCTGTTATGGATATCCAGCTGTGTGTTTATGGTCTGGAATGAAACTGAACCCCAAAAATAAGGAAGGTTCTTCTGCAGCCATGTACTGATAGCTCATGGTGCCAAACTTTAGCCTCTACAATGATATTAGGGCCATTATGCATTCTGGGTCTCGCTTGAAGCAACAGGAACTCCTGATCTCAGCTTTCATCTGTCCTCTTCGAGAGCCATTTTATTACTGAGCCAACAAAACAAAGATTAAGCCTCAAAACTCTTCCTAAGTGGAGAGATTTATTTTAGAATAATGATGACTTTATGGTACAAATATGGTGATAGCTCAGCACCACATTTGAATTAAGAAAAAGTAGGCAAATAAAAAGGAGAGAGGAGAATAAAGACATGGATTATAGGAAGGAAAACACCCAGGGGAGACCAGGGAAGGATCCTGTGGGCCCAGAGGGTGCAGAGTTTCAATGGGCTGAACCCTTAAGCACATCCCATAGAGAAAAGGGGCCGAAGGCAGAGCAAAACAGGCACCGTTTAGCATTTTTTTTTTTTTTAAATTCAGGACACAAAACAAAGAAAGGGTTCAGATCCAATGCTTGATCAATTTATAAAATAATCTGTTAGAATTTATATATCATATCAGCAGAGTATCTGCCATATCAAATTTCATTGAAATCTGGCAATTCCAGGAATTAGGTGTTTTTCAGAGTGGTTTGCTGGTAAATGTACAGAATGTTAAGTGAGGGTTTGAGGACCAAGAAGATGTGGAGAGAAACATATTTTTCCTCAGTCATCTTTCTTTAAAATACATATTGTCTTACTAAAATAACTCCCTGCTTTTTCCAAAGATCACAGAAGATGAAATAGTGGAGAGGGCAGGGAATATTCAAACCTAGCCTAAGAAAAAAAAAAATTGGAAAACTTACTATAAAAATGTTGCCAACGGAAAGATTAAACACTTTTCAGTATTTTTTAAACTTACTGAACCTCCATTAAAATTACACTTAGAGTGATCTGCAATATGTTAGCTTTATGTTTATACATGAAATATACATTTATGGCATAATGTAAAAGGCTGAACTTTATAAATGTACCTACCAAACAGCTGGAGCGTGTAGCAAGACTGACATCATTGTAATGGAGCATCTGTGGCTTTGTGGATTTGTGTGTGGGAGAAATGGGGCCAATAAAAGGAAAGGAGGGAAAATCTTTAGCAGACAATAACACCAAAATTGTAATGCATGAATTTCTCAAAACAGCTATGAATAAATCAAAAGCTAAAGGATAGAAAAAACATGATTTTTATTCCCAGAAATTGGCACAATTTGGATTTTGTGCCGTCTGAAACTCATGTTTATTGTATCTTTAAAACTAGCTCAGAAAAGGACCCCAAGGGCATAAAATGCTGTAGCAATTAATTTAATGATAAATTAATAATTTCTCTTTTTGCTGAGAAGGGGGTAATTACTCTTCTATTTTATCTATGGTGGGTCCAAATTCAAGTCCCTTTGTGATACCCTTTTTTGTGACCCCCAGGTGATCTCAAGCCTGTGAAAAGCATGTACCACCCAGCCAGGCTTAAAGGTGCCACTTCATGAAAGGTGGGGACATCTTCCATTTAGTTTCTTCTTTCACCTACTTCTCTGGGTTTCTGTAAGGATGTACATTACAGACTGTTGCTTCCTCAAAGCTGAGAGAGAGGAAAAAATTTCCTATCACTTTACCAAGCTGTGATGAAAAAAGAAAACACTTTAAGGAAGTTTCAACTACAGAACTACAATGCTGAGTAAATTACTATACAGCTACACTACCAAGTCTAGCAAAATTTTCTGTATCACTTAATTATTTTTCATTATTTTTGACTTCATCAGTTTGGGGAATGCAGTATATGCATGGATTGATGTAAATTATAAGTTAAAGGAACTGCAAAGAGCAATATATTAGGCTAAGTAAAAAAAAAAACAAAACCCCTTTGCTACTCTAGGAATTATATCATAGATATGAACTAATTACACTGATTCAATCTACCAAACAGTGAATATTCTTGCAAATCTACAGTCTGTTTATCTAGTCAGATGTTTGTGAAGTGTCTAGCCCTGTGGTGACTGCTACAGAACATAGGACTGCCATAAAGGGCCACAAAACAATGAAACTTTTGGCTCATTGCAGCATTTTTTCCCCATAAATAGCAAAATAATAACTAATATTTTGCAAAGTGAAACAACTAGCTTCCTGTCCATCCCACTAGAGGTAAATTAAAAAGAAAATGTTTTCTTCCACAAGGAGGATATGAAAGTTTTCCCTTTCACAATTCTCAAATACAATCTTGAAATGAAGTTGCAAAGCCAAGTGTGAGTCCTCACCAGTCACTGACTTGTGAAGCCCCAGGCAAAGCATTAACATATCAACAAGTGAAGACAGAGGATTGAAGACTGACACTGAGTTGAACAAATGAGTAAGGACACAAAAATGTCCATTTTATCTTTCTCTTATATTAATACTTTGCACAAACAAATATACTTCTTTCAGCTGCTTTAATTTAGGATCAATTCACAGTCATGAGATGCCCTTGCCCTCACCAGATCAATGGCAGAGAAGTTTCTGCCAGTCATAACCACTGCAGTTGCTGTGTGGCTGTTCAGACAATTCACATGGCACTGCTTCCATGCCCAAGCTGGATAAAGCACACAATCATCCCAGCAGCAGCTCTGCTGTTTGAATTGGGCCTTCAGTTTCCATGGTGACATGCATATGCATCTTTAAAATTCATTTTGAACATTCATGCCAGTAAGTCTCAGGAACCAAACATTCAGAGAAAACAAAAGGTGCACAAACACAGTCAGACCAAAGCCTTTCAAGGACTGAAACATTCCACCAAAATGTTTCCCCACATACGCCAAGGTTCAGCTGCAAGGGAGAAAAAAACTCCAGCAAAGAGCTCCATGGCTGCACTGGGAAATAAAGTTGCTGACAAAGTAATGAAAATGGCATTATGTTTTAGTGAGCTCCACTGTGAGTCTCTAAAGTTTCTATTACAATAACTATTTCGGAACACCTGCTGGTTTAGGCTGGCATTTGTGTCACTGGCAATATGGAAGCCAAGTCTCAAGGACCAACTAGGGGGGGTTTGCTGAACATCTTGCTGGTTTAACAAAAGAAAGTCTGTGTTTAATTGCCTTAATATCATGGAGAAGATTGCATGTTTAAAGGCTAAAGCTCTTTTTGTGTTCACTAGTGTAAATCTTTTGATTTGATTCCTTTTCCTTTACACTGCTATCATCACCATCGTTTGACAGTGGCTGCATAGAAATAGCCTTGCATATATCTCCAAGTATAAAACAGAATAAACTGTTGGGGTTCCTGCTGAAGCCCATTCAGTCAATAAGAAGCTTATTAATAATTTCTCCTCCATCTTTCATCCACTGAGGAACTAGTTTGGTTTATTTGATGTGCAGGTTCAGAGGCTTAAAACAGACCTGAAAACAAACTGTTTCTTAACTTTGTGGGGAAGGTGAGGAAGGAAGAAATTTAATAGTTGTTGAAAGGGGTAGAGAGAGAAAAAGGATGAAAATCAAGTCATGCCAAACTATTTTGTTAAGGAAGAAAAAATAGGAACAGAGTAAATCTGCAATAAAGTCTGTATTTTGAGTCACATCATTACATGATACTTTAGTCCTATTGCAAACACATTATCTGTTTCTTTCAAACCTATTTTTGTATTGTCCATATAAAAACATCTTCATAAATATCATACAAATTGATGTGGGGAAAGAAAACCCCGACTTCATGTTTTACTTTGAAATAGTAAATATTTGTTCAAAAATCAATACTTCATTTTCTCCTTGAAAATTAATATTTCATTGTGGAATGAAATAGGAAGAGACTTGGAATTCAAGTACTGCTGCAACTATAATTAAGTTTGGTGAAGTTGTGCTTATGAAGACATGATAAGAAAGCACATGTTTCTCATAGCTAAATGACTCTTCCCACAGAGAATCAGTTCTTTCTAACTCCTTAACACAGCCTAGAATTTGGAAAGTATCATAATAGGACTGTAGTACAAATGTTGGAGGGCAGTCACATCATCTGCCTTTATGCACATAACTCAGGTTCCTACATTAGAAGAATAATGACCTCCAGCTCTGGACAGAGCACATGCAGAGACACGGACTATTCAAGGATAATTCTGAACAGGAGCTTGGCTTTGGTGATCTGAGTCATCCTCTGCAGGAGGGTCCTTCTGTCTAATGGATGAATAATGATCCTGCAGAGAAATGCATCCTGAAAAGTGTGAACCGTGATACCTAAAGCTAAGTGCAGGCTGCAACACCTGTTCTAAAAGAGCCAGCACTCTACATTCAAATCTGGTTGGTTGGTGTTTTTTAAAAAATTTTAATCTCCTCCTTTTGCTTGTATATATAAAATTTTTCCTACAGTTATAATACATATTGTATTGTTATCATAATAATTTCTTCCAAAGTCTATGTTTAAAAAAAAAACAACAAAACAACGAAAATCCCCCCCACCTAATTCCAAAAATGTTAGTTCTTTGTCTTACTATAAGAATTACTTTCTCCTGTAAGGATAAATAATTAGAATATATACACTAAAGGAGTGGGGACTGAGCTGACACTACCCTTGATGCACTGACCTCTCTTCACACTGCACCTCTTTCTTTTCCTTTTATCTTCCAATCTCTGAACCCCCGGGTGGCAAAGTATTAGTAAGGCAACTGGGAGAGGGACAAACTTCCCTGTAAAGGAGAGAGATGTTCAAAATGGAGGACAGGACAAGCAGTGTCCTTTGGAAAAGGGATAGAGGGAAGCAGGTCACTAGCTGCTGCAGGAGGTGGCTTTGTCAGGAGGCCTCTGCAGCCTGTCTGCTTAGGGATTTTGGAATATCTCCCACATTGATACAAACAGGCACAGCATGAACAAGGTAGAGCTGTGCCCTTTTTTCTTCCTGGCCATCCAGTTTACTGGCCAACTTGAGGATAACATACTTCTGTGAGTCACATATTTGTTTTCTTAATGCAGGTCGTTGCTTCACTACAAATACCTCAATCATAAGATGCAAAATCTATATGTGGTATAGGCTTAACATCTTGTCTCTGAAATGCTGTTGTCTTCCATTTTCCCTTCCTAGCATAGCTGGGTCGATAACAGGCAAGGTAATTCTATTTCAAACACACAAGAGATGTGTCTTGTCCAGCTAAGCAAACCCAACCTTTAAGTTGTTTACTCTCTACTATTTGACTGTAGCATCTGCTATTAAAGGAAATCAATATTCCAGTTAAGCAGCCTTTATTTCCATGCAGGAGAAGTAATCCATTTCCTTCTCCACTGATGTTAAGTTTTGGACAGAAAATAAACTGAACACATACCTGAGGTTTCCCTACTAATAAGCAGACACTTACATAGTCCCAGACTCACCCAACATTAAGCAAACCTGTTGAATGCAATATGGGGAACAGAGGGTGGGCCAGGAAACAGTCATATTGGACTGTTCAGACCTAGGATGCCAAATATCACAATATCTTGGCCACTTGCACTGAATTATTTGCCTTTTCCTGGCTTGCAGACACACTGCCATTCGCTGGTGGCCAGTGACATCACTACATGACTTGTTTCAGCAACAAGGAATGGTTATGAACCTCCTGAGAGCATCCAGAAATCTCCAATTTTCAGAATCAGGTTTCCCTATTTTCTTCAAACAGTCGTAAAGGTTTAAAAGTGTTTGAGGGAACAAACTGAATGTCAAGCAGCACGGAAGCCTGAAGACACTTACAGGATAAGGCTACGCCTGTGGAACCAAAAAATGTAGAGAAAATATGTTCCCATTACCCTGAAGAATGGCAGATATTTCTTTGTAATTTGAGGAGGATTTCAGCACAGCAACAATATGAGAAGCATTCAACTTGACTAAAAACAATGCTGTGTGTTTCTTATTAAAAAAATAATCCTTGTTTTCTCCCAGAAATACTTCAGTGTTGCACTTTGCTTTAAAATACCCTTGCTCATAAGTAGTAATTATTGATCTATATGCTGTATTTTACAATCAATATTCTCTTTTAATTTTACAAAAATACACTGCTGTTATATCTGTGCTCATGACAACAGATGCTCTACAGCAGAATATATGGTCATGACAAACACATGGCTTAGGAGGGATTTTAGCCATATAAATATTTAAATAGCTGTTCAGATTCATTTTTAATTCCATGCTCAGGAGCTTTAACAGCCTGATTTAAGGGCAAACCCCTCCCATATGTATATTTTCCATTTGTTTCTTTAATGACCAGAGGAACACTATTACTATTGTTTAAAGTCACAGGGGGACTTACATTGAAATTATGATTAGAATAATAACACGTTGTGTTAGCATATGTCACTCCTGCACATATATAGTCATACCAATCATTTTTAGGTAGCAATAGAAAAGATCTTTTAAATACCAGTTGTTTTGCTCATGCAGATAAATCCTACAAAGAATGGAAGAATTTCACTGCGAGTAATTTGAACTGAAGCAAAGAGAGAGTAATATCTTCAAATTGGCAACTTAAACACATAAAAAAGATGGGAAAAAGTAGGTTGAATTTCCATGATACTCAACTTAAACAGCCCTCACAAAGTGCTCTGGTGCTTGAGCATCGCTGTAAATTCAGCCATTTCCCTCCAGGCCTTTCAGTGTATTTTTTGTGTGCAACCCTCCATTAATGAAGTTTGAGTAGTTTGGATTAAGATGAGTAGTTACTTTGTGATTACATTTCATATCTGTCAAATTTGATCTTTCCTATTTTTTAGAGAAAGAAAAAACATACCAGCAGCAGGGTACAGAAAATGGAAAATATTGCGCACTCTGCACTCAAATATGTTACTCACATAATGTTGGTTGCAAACGTTCAACCGTAATGGTCTGGAACAAACTTTAAGCATTCAGCTGAAGTGCAGATATCCACTTTGCTGTTTCCCAACTCCTATCATGTGCTTTCCAGGCTGCTGGCCACATTTCCAACCCACATTTCTCTCACTTATCACATTTTTTAAATGAATGAATGAAATGTTTATATCACAGTCAAGTTGTGCTACTTGTTTTCTGTGGGTTTTTTTTTTCCAAAAAAATGACGATAGAGAATGGAATATCTTTAATGCAATTTATAAAAATAATATATATGCCAATAATAACATTTCTGAGAGCTGGAGCAGTGCATAAAAAAATCAGCTAGTGGTTCTCTCGTATAAAAAGAGACAGATAAACTCCCAGCCTCAGGCCTGTAATCTGACCCTGACCTCATGCTAGCAAAATAGAGCCTGACTGACTGCAGCACAACTTGGTGTCAGTACAAACTTGGAGCAAAGTTTAGAATCAAGGATTTAAATGAGCAATGCCATCCTCACTGTTCCTGTCTGTGCTAAATGTTTGTGGGTTTCAGACAGGAAACCCCAGAAATGCAGATCCTCTTTCATTCTTGGTCAGGGGATGCTTTCTCAAATAATTGATGTTCAAACATGAGTACTTGACCAAGTGCATAACAGAATCACTACAAGCATCCAAAAATTTTGTGTACGGCCTTTAGGGTGACAAAAGGTACTTCGTGTAATGAGGACAGTGTTCATAACCTTTTCAGTCCAGCTTCAGATCTCTAGGTTTAAAATGGACTGCAAATTTTTTTCAAAGAAACCAAGCTCAGAAATTCCACAAGCTTTCAGTATGAGTTGACATTCACACTCCTGAACAAACTTGAGCCAAATATTACATAAGTGGGTGTCCACAGGCAGAGAGGGTACCTGATTCTAAGCTCACAATGAACAACAGAGGAGACACAGTAATCAGCACAAAGCAAATCATATCAGAGGTCTCTTAAGCATTGTACTGTGCTTTTTTGCAGTGACATTGGTTAACAGGACAACAATAGAGAGGTCAGAGAAATTACCCAGGCTGGAAAATGCAATTCTACTACAGCATGTTTGCAAAAATGGGTTTTTAGCAGAGTCTTGCAGCCCTACTTAAGTAACTGTGGTTTGTATTGAGAGACATCTCAGATTATGTTTTTAAAATACTATATGATTTCTAAGCTAGGTCCTAAATATAACTTCAAGATTAAAAAGCCAGTTGGTATATTCTGGTTTAGGCAGGCTCACAAATATCATATGACATTGTGAAAGTAAATTTTGAATTGCATGAATTGGTAACTACTCTTTTCCACAGCTTTAGGTCTAGTCTAATCTATAATATGACTGTAGCCAAGAGCTACAAAACAGAAACTGAAGTATAAAAAGCAGAAATGATCAGGAGATTCACATTAAAAGTGCAATAAATCTTAGAACTAAACTGTTCACTGGATGTGCCCACAGTGTGTTTTGCAAAGGGGTGTTCATTTATTTCTGTAAATATAAACTTTGGGAATGATTGTAAAGGCCATATCTGAAAGAATTAAGTACAGTACATGCTATCTTCTCCATAGCCAGCTAAAACTTGATACTATTTTATGTAATACAGAAATGCTCCTTGTATGGCTCTCAAATCCTAAGATTCATGTTGGTTTTTTTAAGTTAAAGACTTTTAAATATCCATTAAGCCCTCTCAAATCCTTTATAAAGAGAACTGCTACATGTGCAGATGTCTATGTCATGTTTGCATTGTTTTTATCAGAGTATAATAACATTATAAACTAAAATTAGTGTGCTAGTGTTAGCTATCCTTCACAAGTGTGCCTGGCTTTAAAAATTCATTGCATTGTTTCTCAATTTTAATAATTTTTCCTATTCCAAGCCATTGCTGATAAAAATAATACACATTACTGATTAGTTCTATATATTTCGGCATTCATACAACTTTTTAAATCCCTTATCATTACAAAGCATCATTTCATTGTGTCAGATACTATCTATCATTTGGTTAACAATTATTAATGCTAGTATAAAAACTAAAATTCAGTTAAATTTTAAGCATTTACATTTTACAGGAGTTTGGAGTCTAACTAGGAACAGTGTACGGGTGGAGATCACCACCTTTCCATGCAGAGGTTGCATTTATAAACTTCTCAAGCAGAACAGCTCTGGTGTCATTTGAAAGACATAAGTAGGGAAGTGGGGAGTCAGGAGAGATCTCATCCTACTTGTTAGAAGAAAACCTACAGCAAAAACTTCGAGCACCATTAACAGACTGAGTTTCTAGGGAAGCCAACCCGCGCATCTCCAAGTTTTTACAGTGCTTACAGAGGGACACATGGCCAGTGCTATGAAGAGTCTCAAAAAAAAGTTGCACATATCTGCATGAAAAGACCACTTTTTTCTCATATTTCTCTTCCTTTTATACAGCCTCCCTCTCATTCAACTTATTCCCTGCCATTAAAAATATCCTTTTAGGCAGATTACTGTAGTCAGAATTTTTATACTTTAAATATACTTCTTCTCCTTTGATCCATAGTGATTCTTTCATTCCCTAAGATTTTTATGATTATTAAAATGCCAAGCAAATCAGAGAGATTGAGTACAGATTTGCACAGTTTTTGTCAACTAAACAAACAAACTCCATGGTTTTGAATTTTGGGGGAACACCCTCATACATAGAAACTGAGATAACCATGAAAGACTATTTTCAGTATAGGCTGGTATTCTATGTATAAACAACTAGAATTCAACAAGCATAATAAAAAATTCTGAAACAAAACAAAACAAACAAAAGGAATAGAGAAAATCTTTGCCTATTTTAAAACAAAAAACCCAAGAAAGAAAAAATACCCCATCCTTCAAAACTGCCCAAAGGACTGTTAGACTAATGACTGGCAGGCACAGACCTGCCTGGTAGCTTAGATATTTCTTGCCCTATTATTTTATATACCTTTTTTCTTAAATGAAAATAGTAATTTACAGTGTTTCCTGAACTGGTCATTCAAAATATACATTATCAAAGGGTAGAGTTAAATTGCCCATACAGTGACTTTAAATTGCACCTGCATGACAAACATTATAATCACTGTTGCCTTTGAAGTGAAGAGCAAGTTACTCAGCCTGCAAGTGGAGATGTGTGGGTAACACACAATATAAAATTTTAAGCTAAGTATAAAGACCTTTAATAAACAATTCTAGCAGTTTAAATTGTATAATTTGATACTTTTTACAAGGAAAGAACAGGGAAAAATATTTTTAGATCTTCTAGAGCTTTGGGGTTTTGGCTACGATAAGTTTCTACAAATACTGCTGTTGCCTCAAATTTAAAGACTTTTTAACAGTCACAAGTGTTCTGCAGGTCTGGAAGACCTGATTTTCAAAACAGAAGTGCAAGATAATTCTATATATTCAGCTTATGATTCTTGAGACTTCACCAATTAACCACTGAGGCACGCAATATACAGATTTCCCTCGTAAGATATTCCTTGGCTTTCATGCACATCTAAATAATTTTTCCAAAATTAGGATCTGTTCAATGTTGTAAAGATCACCCATGAGCAGTTTGCCTACAGCACACCTGTGACTCCATGTGGGCACAGGTCAAAACCATTCATGTGCATGTTCCCACACAGGTACTTGGCACGGCTGCTGAAAGAGCAAGAATGCAGAAACATGCAGGCTAAACAAAGCAGGGTGAAATATAGAGAATCCTTTCTTCAGGGTCAGCAAAGATGGGTACAGTAAAAGGAATACAGCCCAAAATGTCTTTTAGAAGACCAATTATAATTTACTGCCCTAACAACTCCAGGACATACAAAGGGACATTCTGATGTACGTAGATAGACCTCTGAATGAGAAGAAATTGGCCCTTGACGCTTTGGTTGCTTTATGTGGCAAGATGATTTGTTTAGAAGTAAACTAACTACATCTGAAAAGGCAAACGATAATTTATTTCGTGGTAAATTGAACTGGGTATTTATTTACACATTTTAAACATGATCAAGTACAGCAGTTTGGCAAGCTTCTACTGAGAGAGAAATGCAGAAATATTTTAGCAAATGGTGGTATGTCTCAAGATTAAGTGGTTTTTAAAAACCATTACCACTTTAATGTCTGCAGATTGCACTATTCCTGACACTAATATACTCATGCCCTGAACAATCTGAATCTAATTTGTATTGTTATTTATCTGTTACTGCCAAATCTGCTCATTTAGTGGACAAGTCTGAAATTTGCCGTTATAAATCCACATAAAGGGTTCAGTGTCACCCTGAACTACAGTTCCATTCCCATTTACCTCTTTTATTGACAATAAACAGCATTCAATGCCCAGTCTGTAAGAAAGTAAGAGAAGTAATTTGGTTTATTGATGGTTTTCCTTGTTAAATAAATGTCTGCTTACTAACACCCCAACGGGCCAAAGACATAATATATGGGACAGTGTTTATTCAAATAAGTAGTTGCTATCCATTTTAACAGGCAATTTACATGTGATAGCCAACAAAGTAAACACATTCATCTTGCATAATTAAAACACACATAAATCTTTCCCAGGGTTAGGATGATTGTAGCCACACACTTCCCTGCTTCCCTTGTGAGAATATGTCTTTCTCATATTTACTTTTCTCTTTATTTTGTGTCCTATGATTGTGCACAAAGAATCAACTGGAAACAAAGCAGTTTCTTGGGGGTTTCTGTATTGACCTTGTGGACCCACGAGTGCTGCAATTAAAAGAGAAGGGGGCTTTGCTCCCCGGGTCATTGGAAATAGGGCTAGATTTTTGATCTTCATCCAAGTCCAATATGTCATCACACATGAACAGGAGAGGTTAAAAGGGCAAATTTTTAAGCTTTTGAATGTGCAACTGCTGCATGATCTGTATACCCATGGTTTTTACAGTGAACACACATATGTGGCAATGATGCACTCAACTGGTGCCTTGCACCTTTGAAGCTTTAGCATATATACTTAGAGTAAAAGTAGTCAGATAAGTAAGTTGCTGTGCCTACAGAAGATCTATAGGCAGCCAGAGTTACAGCTGAACTTAATAGTATTTTCCTACATGAAGTTTAATGAAAACATTTGAATTTTCAGACATAAATAGGATTTGCAAATAGACAAAAACTTTTTTGTTTGTTCTACGAACAAATGAGAGGATATAATAAATATCATCTGAATTCCTCCAGTCAAATATCATAACAGCCATCATCCCTTCTAATTTATAACAACAACAACTTTGACTTTCTAAGATGGTTTCCTTAGACAATTTTAGTACAACTAAAATTTGTAATGATGAGGTCACCAGAAGGCAAAAACTGGTAATGTAACCAGTGAGCATTGCTGAAGAACTTTGGTTGACACACTTAAATTTAAAATTGGCTATCATGTTGGAGTAATACCTCATAAAACTACAAGCAGCACTGAGATGCTTATTTAGCCAGAGACTTCAAACTAAATGTCTAATCAAAAACACATCTCTGAGCAGCACAACACCTTTAAATCCCATACTAAGTGCATTAGTGTAGCTCTGACTCCACAGAGCGCCAGTTGACATTGATAAAGAAAAAATACTTCTCTTTAGTCAGTCACTATTTCTAGCATTGAAGCTGTGATATGACATTCAATAGTCTAGCCCATGATTTTTCAGAAATAATGGGGTTTAGTTTTTTAATTTTTTTTGGTTATAAAGTGGAATAGCTTACTGGAAAATATGAAAGCATTTCAGATTTTTCAAAAATCCCAGTTTTTCTCTCTTGTTGACAGTGCTTAGAAAATGTGGGTTGACTTGTTTTTTGTTGCTGTTTAAATAACAGATTAATTTAATAATCATTGGGATATTGAATAACAACAAATTACAGGGTGGGGCAGCCAAACCCTGACCCTAATGACATTCTTATGTTAATTCTTTATTTTCTTTCAGGCTCCTGCTTTCTTAATAAAACCTATATTTTTGAAAATCATTTTTAAACATTGCAATTTATTCCAAAGTAGCATTTATTTTTTGCTAGTAAGAGATAAGTTTACATACAGAGAACCCATTTTATATGTCTGTATATATTTAATGCCTGACTCGAAGCCTGCTTAAGTGTATAGAGGCCCTTCTATTAACTAAGGTTCCAGAGGTGGCTGAAAAGGTGAGCCACTTATTAACAAAGTAATTAGCATGTAGCCCTTTCTATTATGTCATTTATTTGAGGACCCTTTGAATTAAATCCAAGCACCCATGATTAAATTTATGATTGGAAGCATTTATAAAAGAAAGTTTTCATTACTATAGTTGGTAACTGTTTACTTTGGCAACTGAGGTGCAGAGTATTTCTATAAGATCAGTAACAGCTCACCCAGGACAGAGTAAAACTGAGCCTCGGGCTCTCACTGTGTGACCTTGTTAGCAAAACCGCAGTATTTGTGCACCAAAATGCCTTATCTAAGTAACAGGTTATGGTTTCAAGCAATATCAGTCATCATTTTTACTTCTGCTAAAAGACTGCGTTAAGTTTCCTTTTTCAGACAAGGATTCTGTGGCAGTGCCTGGCACTGTAGGAACAAAAGCCAGTGACTTGAGTAATTTTTGACACAACTTACTTGAAGCAGAGCACTTGCAAAACTTTTGTTTCCAAACCTGTTCACAATACACTGACTTTCCTAGTGCCTTTCAAATAGGTTTTCAGTATTCCAGGGGGTGTATAATTAGCTAAATATTTACAAGTATCTTTTTCTATTTGGAATAAATATTTGCAATTATATATCATAGATTAATCTATAACGTGATCCAAGCAGGACACAGAAAATAATCCCAGTGACTCAAAGGGATCTGAATCAGAGCCTGGTATGCAACAGATGCTGCACAGATTAACCACTGGACACAGTGTCAGTGCCAGACTCGCTGCATGTAAGACTGAACCTAAATTCTGACTGATTGAGCCCATCATTCTTAAAGGACAAATATTAAGCAATACACTTGCTTGTAAAAATATTTATTGGTACTGAAGCCATGAAACGGAAAACTGGGTCAGAAGATGTAGGTCTACAAAGGACTTTGGGTCAAATTCCTGAGCTGTTCTGCGGGAAAATGTCCTGGGTTATAACAAAAATATTTGGAATCCAATGCAGTCTGCAATCTTAGATGCAATTTGTAGATTGTTAATGACAGTGGGTAAATGGTATAACGAACAATTTTCCCATGAGAATCTAATAGTTCTTCTGGATTATTTCTTTAGGTTTTGCCACCGCTTGTGGAGAGAAGTAATGGGTGCCTTGAGATCAGTTTGTAACTTACAGGGTTTTCTTTTATTTTTTTTTCCACTGTGGAACACAAAATGTTTTTCTATGAAAAAGATCTTAGTGCATTATTTTTGAAATACTATAATTTTCACTAAACTCAGTTTCCAACTTGGTGCTTTCCAAGTATTGCAGAATTGTATTATTTTTGAAACTTGTTTCTTTGACCTGAAGTTACCTAAGAACAAGACTAGAATCTGCACTCCTTTGAGAAAAGCTAGTCCTGTTAAATTAATCTTCTCTCCACGGAATCACGTCTGTTTGCAATATTTAAGCAGAATCATAGAATGGCTTGGATTTGAAGGGACCTTAAATACCATCCAATTCCAACCCCCTGCCATGAGCAAGGACACCTTCCACTAGATCAGATTGCTCAAAACCCCATCCAACCTGGTCTTGAACACCTCAAGGGATGCACAATAATTTTTTGAACAACTTCTCAGTAATCTTGTGTTAAATTATCACAAAACAAGGCAGCTTAAATTCTACAATGCTGGCACAAAGCACTCATAGCAGTGTAACCTACATTGTATTTGATATGTCAAGTGGAAAAGCATGGCTTGATTTTGTTGAGTTTGTACTTTTCAGGCAGTGGGACCCATTGTTACACTTAAAGGGCTCCCGAGCATCAATTTACGAAGCACTCTCATACTTCTATCCCACAAAGCCATATAAACCCAATTATTCATACTAGACATTAACAATTTTCTCATACTTAAAGGTTGGTCAGTAGCAAATCAAAAGTGAATATTAGCACTTAAAATTTATCTCCAGTGTACTTACTCCCATTTCCTGTTTTAATGTATTGAAAATATCAAGGAGAAAAAATAGGAGTAAGTCCAGAAGCACACCTATTGACTTCAAAGTGACAAAGTTTTCACCTTTATTTGCTAATTGCATATTGATTTAGCCTGGAAAGAGAGAGGGTTAGAATAATTTTTGTTTAACTTATAAATTCCTCCTGACATTTATATTGATAGACACATTATTGCTGTAAATACTAATCTCTTTTATGATGACAACCTACTCAGCATAAAGGAAATCCAATTAAGAGACTTCTCAAAGCACAGAAATTTGCATAAACAATACCTACACAATTCTTCCATCAAAATCTACCAGAACTACAGTCAAAATGTCACTGCACATAGGCACCAAATGCAGAGAAAAGACATTTCAATTGTGAAGGAGGAAAGCTAGACTGAAGTCTTTCTCTTCTCTTAACCCTAGGAGGGATGATTTTACAGTAGCACTGGCAGAACTGACAAGACTGCAGCACTGACATGTGAGATTTGCTACTATCAACTCAGCTTCCCAGCACTGAACACTTGAAGAATGGATTTAATCCTCTCCCACTCTTTCAGCCCAATAATTCTAAGAAGGAAACTCTATTTGGCAAAGCAGTAAAACAACCAGATCTCACTGTACCACAAGGGAACTCCTAACCTATCCAGCAGGGTTTCACTCCTGTTGAGGAGACTGAACAGCACTTACCTTTTTGCATCTAAATCTTACAGGCAACTTCCTTAGAATGCTGCTTGCAAATAGGAAAAGTCTTAAAGCATTCACTATTTGAAATTAACATAAGGCTGTACTGGTTTTACTTCTGTTTTGGCAGAAAATAATAGGCAGTGCTTTAATTTAAGAGCATCAAACTTTTAAATGACCCCTGTAATAAGAGAAATGACACCCTGACAGAGGTCATTACATAATACAAAACATAACAGACTTGTACATTCTTCAACACAGCCTTGAATAATTCAGTTTTATTGCTTTGTCACAAACAGTTGTATAAAAAAAAAATAAAAAATTGAAAGGGCTTACTTGAAACAGTCATCGCAAGCAATATTCCCCGTGGTCTCCTTTATAGTGCGTTCAGAAACAAAAGCTGGATATTCAGTGTCACAGGGCTCTAGGGTTTGTTTCAACCTCTGCGCTATAGGCACAGGAAAAAAAATATCTGGATGTTAACATGGGAAGAACAGCACACAAAGTTGGGAACAACATGAGATGCTGTATTACGGAGCTCACAGAGAACGGAAATGTTACTCAGCTTCTGCCACCCTGTGAGATTTCCTAGGCAGTGCATAAAACTATTTTTTTTCAATTAAATTAAAAAAAAAAAAGTATATCCATGGAATGTAATTTTGCAAGACATTACTATTAAAGTAGTTATTAATGGTTTAGCCTTTGCAAACCCACTTTACATTTATGCACAAGTTTTCATTCTTTCCGTGTAGATTCAAGCTGGATTTACTGTCTTTATCTCAGTGGTGCTGTGCATCACTAACCTTTATTCATAGGAATTTACATTTATTTGATGAAAAGTTTGGTATATTTTACTGAAGCCAAAACATTTTTTTTTCAATTACAGCTTGGGAATCTTTGCAGGGTTTCATCAGCTTCAATAACTCTGTGGGTGGGGGAGGTAGAAGAGTTACTTTACCCGATTCCAACGTCATCTGCTTCCAAAAATACTAATAATTAAGACCCTTTAGTCTGAAGCCCTTACAGGAAAAAGAAAGAGTTACTATTTACATCTTAAAGATTGGGATACTGAGGTACCAGAAAGCAGTGAGACTGGTTCAAGGTCAAACTACAGGACAGCAGCGAAGCTGGGAACTAAAGGCAGCTCTTCTGACTCTCCCCCTGAAGTATTTGTCAGACAACGCCTCTCCCTCATTCCCTTTCTTTTTCCTCCCCACACCTTCATTGTTCATTAACACAGAGATATACTTGCACATCAGCACGAATGTTAAACCTATCTTAAACTAATTACTAAGTGAGACGACAAGATGAGGTATGACAAAAATAGATTACACTAAACAGGCTCTTGGGCTGGACAGATCTTCCATTGGAGACAATCTGTCTCAGGGCGAGTGCTGCATCCACTGTGCAGTGCAAGGGAACCACCACAACTGCATTTGCAATCACACAGCAGGACGTTCATTTCTGATCTGTTTGCAGCTTTTGTATATAATAAAAAAATTTATTCCACCAAATGCACAGATCTCAAATGAGGTACTAAAGTTGGTCAGAAAAGTTTTGTTATTTTGGAAGTTTTCACTATGGTTGTGACATATTTAAAAATTAAGATTTTTTTTAAAATTGTCTGACTAGCTGTACTGTACCTTCTCCCTTTCTCTTCTGTTCCCCTTATCTGCTGTAAAGAATGACTGGAATTTATCACCTGTGTTTTGGGTCTACCCTCATTTTTATCAACATATGGCTTGTGTAACAAAGAGACTGCCTGTGATTCACGGGTCTCAGATTTCCAGCACCTCTCCAGGGTCCAGAAGATGATGGGAAAGTCCAAGGTTTAGAGTTTCTTATCTCTCATTTACAAATGTGATTGAGACCACAAGATCTCATGCAGAAGTACTTTTCAGGGTGGGGTTTAGTAAATGGGCAGGTGTGTGAGGACCCTCTAGGATTTTCATAATATGTGATACACTATTAATGTCACGAACTGAGTGGGAAGCAATTTCCCCGTTAGAGGTACTGATCTTTTTTTTTCTGAGCATTGTTAAGCATGGTTCTTAACATACAATGCAAGTGCCACTGAGTTCTTCACATCAGGATATATTGAGGCATATTTGTACAGTACACAGGAAAAAAAAAAATCCCAAAAAGTTATTTGTTTCCTATAGTGGCTGCTTTGTGCTGTTCTGCAAACACCAAGGACTGGTCGTCTTCAGATAGAAGGAACTGTTTTGCATTTTCTGGGTCTAGCACAGCAAGCCTGACTGTCCCTCACAGTCATCAGTGTCAGAGGCTTTTCTCTTCATCATTAGGGAAATCACTGGGAAGTGAGTCTTGGTTTTTAGGAGACTTGTGTGGGCACTGCTCATCACAAAGCAGTCCCCAAAGCAAGCAGTGTCTGGCAGGTTCCCACGAAGCTCTATCTGTGTGTGTGCATCCAATCTACGTCATGCTCACTGCTGGTGTCACAGGAGCAGCAGCTGCAGAGCTGCCGTGCACTGTGCAGTTCCCAGCAGTGTGGGAAAGGCTGGAGTAAGTTCATGCACCTAAATTTTCAGGAGGCTCTTACCAAACCCTCACCTCCAGCAGACACCCTTCCCAGCCTCCCTGTCCCCTACACAGCATTTACCACACATCAGGCAGTAGCCTGGCGTGTGCTTTGCCAATAATTTCTGGTTCCACTAGAATAGAAATTTTATACTAGGAACATCTTAATATTCCAGGGAATACTGGATTATTCCAGGGCATCAGAATGTTCAATTTTCTTGATACCTAAACTTCAGACAGGATATGATTTTGCCTGGATACCAGGCAATGTAAATATCAACTGAAGCCTAAGGCAGCAATTTTATTCCCTGCTTTGCTAAGGAATGTACAAATAAGAGTCTGAAGAATTCAGTTTAAATCATTATACCAGCACAATTTGCCTATGAAATCATCAATTGAAGAGCAGTAATTAGCCCTTTACTTCTGAGCAACTTCTGAAAATGCCATAAAATGTCTGCTAAAATCTAACAAACAGCTTACACTGAAAACTTCCCATTTTTACAGGAACTATTAAAATTCCATGATTTCAAATGAAGTTTCCACATGTTAAAAATTATTTTGAGTAAACTGAATTTTAATTCACTTAAATGTATATTTTGAATGGAGTCATAAAACAAAAATACAGTTTTAACCAGTCTTGCTCAGCATAAAATTTGTCTTAATCCTTAAAAATTATTTTTGTATGAAATTATATTGAGATGGGCATATTCCTGTAGACTTTTTTTAAAAAGGCATTTTCCAGCACAATAATAATTGTTTTATTTGCAAGGATTGTTTTGGAATGAAAGGAGATGTTTTTAAAAATATATTTGATCATTATCTACTATTTTAATTTTTCCATTATAGCAGTGCACTGTATTCCTAGAGTACACAGAAGCACTTTGTGCTTATTCATAGGAAATCTTAATTCTCTTGTGTTTTAGGAAACATTAACAAAAAAAGAGAATGCTGACATGGGAGACAAACTATTAATAACAGATGTTTATTATTTAATCTAAAACAGTTTATGCACATCCAAATTTCAAAAATCCAATTTAACCTAGACATTTCTGCCATCATGTTTGGAAAAAAAAAAAAATTACACTTACCTTTTGCTGTTAGATCGGAGTGCCACCAACTGCATAGATTAAATTCCACAAGGAACCTAGAGAAATTATTGGAGTTTTCATTATCTCACAGCATGTTTTCAAAACACTAAACTGGCAGTAGCTTGATAATGTTAATCCTATTTTAAATAAGAGCTAAAATAGAACTGTAACTCATGTTACTATAACTCTGGGATTAGGAACTACTGCTATTCTCATATTTTCACTGGGTTGCATTTTACCTTTGAGAACTTATTCTGAAAATAATCCTATCAATAAATGATAGATTTAGCTATTATTAATTTAAATATTGATCTTATTTGAAGTGCCAATCAAATTTCTCAATGCATGGCAGCATATACTGTTTTTACTGTTGAACATTATTTCCTCATTGCGCAGGTAATTCTGACTCTGGTAAAACACCACAGGACTAGAACTGTCCAGGCTACAAGGCAGGAGTACACATAAAATACTTTCTTTTATTTATTTCCCAACTGAAATAATAAAGCTATTTTGTTTCTAAGAGCAGAAAAGACTGATTAACCACTGTCTAATCAATTCTAACTAAATTGTAAAGAAGGCATTTTCCCACTTAAATATACTATGATTTACTTGGAAGAATGGACTGAGAAGTGTCAATCAGTTCTTTTAAGTGTAAAGAACATAAAACCAACATCCAGTTCATCATATGCCCGTGAATCTACAAGACTTATAAGCATAGCAAAGCGTCTTGAAATTTTTGAAGCTGTCATATGAAGCATCAGTCTCATTTTAACACAATTTTTTCCCTTCTATTTACTTTGAAAGCTGCATTTAAGATCAATCTCTGCCCTCTGGCAGTAGCCACTCAGTTAAATCTCTTTAACTCTTATTCTGAACTTTGATGAAAGCTTATATAATTTACAATTAAAGAAAATGACTACAAGAAAAAAACAGTTCTATTTCAATAAAGATAAAATTCACTCAGAACTACAGCTCTGCTTTTTGATAAGAACAATAATAAGTCATGTATGTTAAAAACATGACACTTTTTAAGGCTTCCTCCTCTCCATGTAATATTCCTCCGTTATTTTTTAGGCACCCTCTCTTAAAGGCAATGATCATTATGAATTAGCTGGGAATGTTACAAGAATTAGCAGAGATAAAACAATTCAGCAACATTGAGAGCACACCTTATCTATCATGTACTGTAAAAAGTCCATCTTACAGAATTTTATGAAGTGACAAACAATATAGTGAGTCAGTGTAACCAGGTTTCTCTACTGACAACAGCCCACCCAAGCAGCATCACAGATATCACATTTATCTAAAATTTAACAGTAACCACATAACTAAATTTGGGCTGTTTATTGTGATCTGCTGAGCAAAGACATGCAGATATAAGCAAAGACCATGCAATAAAAGTGAAACTGTGCATTTATATAGCCAAAATTTTCACAGATTTTAAGAATTCAAAATTGGAAAAATAACTCTGACAAACATTATTATACTTGAAGTTGTATAATAAAAAAGCACAATGTATGTAAAATGCAAAAGGTACAAATAATAATTAGTCAAAAGTGCAAATATTCAGTAATCCATTCAAATATTCATTAAGTTCTTGATAAAATCTACTTACAAGACAAGTTCAGTCATAATCCATTTTACTGCAGCAAAGAAGGCATTATAAGGCTGAAGAGAAGCAACTCATTTAATAAAACAGCAAAACAACTAGCATTTATATCTTAACAGAATTCTTCATGTAAAAAACAATATTATGGATATTCAAATGCATGGGGAACATGAGAAAAACTCCTTTTTCTTATGAAGAAGAAACATTATATTTATTATTAAAATGTATAGTAATGAAATTTCCTTTTTCTCACAGCTGATCATATACACAGATTATCAGAGGGGGAAAGGAAGGTTTTGCAAATGATTCTTAAATCTTTAACCTCTAGGGGTTCCTATTTCCCTGGCTATTGCTGAAGGAACAGCTCGGGTAGATAATATGAGCTTTTCTTGGGCTGCAGTTCACAGGCTTTCCTCTCTGTAGTGTAAATCTCTATTGAATACCTCAGCCCAATTAGGCTAGGAATAGTTTCTGAAGCTTGACTTTACCTAAATGATTATCTGTGTCATATGGAAGGCCCAATTGCAAACACTCTAAGTAGGTTTTTGCTTCCTTCCTCTGTTTTTCTGGATCATGAAAAATATAATAAATCCGTTGAAAATCCTGTGTTTACAGTACTTCTAAAACATTTTGAATGTTTCATTTTTGAAAAGAATATTAACAAGATTAATCTTTTGTGAAAGCAATTCAGGCAGAAAAGTCAGTTTCCAGAAATTTGGAGAGGAATCTCTCCTTGTCTCCCTCATCCATGTTAGGGTGTACTAGTTGCATAAAGTTCTGCAGACTCTTTTAGATATCAACAGAGCATTTTGGCACATACAAGAAGTCATATTAACAGAACTAATCAGATATCTAAAGTAATTCTTAACCGTCCTGAGCCAGCCCTCTCTGAAGCAGTGCTGTTTTGGTGAGCACTAACAGGCCACCTAAAATTTACAGGGGCCACAGAGAGTGCTTCTGTGCAGGGCTGAGAACTCACAGAGCAACAA
The DNA here is from genome assembly GCA_038380795.1 of Pyrocephalus nanus. Classification (NCBI taxonomy): domain Eukaryota; kingdom Metazoa; phylum Chordata; class Aves; order Passeriformes; family Tyrannidae; genus Pyrocephalus; species Pyrocephalus nanus. The sequence goes on along the minus strand of CM076271.1, from coordinate 8,101,884 downwards.
ACTTGTGTCAGTCAGTGCCATAAGAGGCCCTGCAGAGCACAGAACGCCTGAGACAGGAAAGGTTTTCACACTGTCTTATAGGAAAAGATGAGGAGCTGCAAGATTTTCCTAGAAAACCCCCCACAATTTTAGCCCTATGGGACATCTTATTTATTTTTACTCCAAATCAGAAAACCTGACATTTCATGCCCAAGTAACTAACTTTGCTGTATACTTTTATTTTCATAATGCCAAATTATTTAGTATAAAACAATATATTCATTATTATTTATGAGCAATACATATTTAGTTAGAGTCCACTTTTAAGAGATAAATACTTCAGTTTGCTGAGTGCTCATGCAAGCTGAGCTGAAGCCCCAAGCCTTAGGATGGAAGGATTTTGCTAAGAGCTGTAGTATGTTTTAGGATATTTCATGCAAATGTGCTTCACAGCATCACATTCTATTTCACTGATAATTTAGGTCTCATGGCACTGTGCAGTATTTATTATTATGTCAAGATGGTCTTTTTTTCAGATTCAGACTTTGATGATTAAAATACTGATAAAGTCCAAATTTGCAGGTATTTGGAAAACAGAATCATATAAACATGTAAATGAAAACACCACAAAATGCAGTGTTTAAACAATAGCATATATATATATATATATCTATATCTGGAGGTTGCCAGAATTCAACAGTTTAATTACGTGTAGGCTTATTTTTTTCTAGCTAGATCCCTGTGCATTTAAAAATACTATTAGATAACTTTTCCAGACTAGCAGAATATTTTGCTTCTGCTGTCTTTACCTGAGAATTTTGGGTATTGTTGTCATCTATTTGTGAAAACAATTTTTAATATGCAAAATCTACACTTTAACTAACACCACCTGATCAGTTCCGATAGATTATTACAGCAATCAGTGAGACAGATGCATGCTTATAGAATACCCTTGGGGTTATTATCTAGATATAGGATTTAGCAACAAGGAAGTGTTGCCCTTGCAAGACCCAGCTTGATTCTAATCAGGCCTTGCAGAGGGTCAGGGTTTGTATCCAGATTGCAAGACAAGGGTTTAAATGCATTGAAATTTTACTTTAAAAAACATTTTTAAACACTCAGGAAGAAAAAAATGTTAAAATCACTGATTTGCATGACTTTCAATGAACCAATCCCTTCATATAAAAAAAAAAAACCTCAGTTTTTAATTTGAACTCCTTGTTTACATACAGGAAAGGCGTATGTGATTCCAGTCCCCCAGACAAAGCACAATCTACTGAAAAATTCACAAATTCCTAAGAAGGCAGATTCATATGCTGCAAAGAACCTCCTGACAGAACCTCAGAAATGATGGCCCAGCATTAAAATGATTGTGTGAGTATTTGAACTCGAAAATGCTTAACACTTTGCATTTGTTTATAATGAACCATCCCTTGAAAGCACTTGGATAAACCCAAGAGCTGTAAGCATTCCAAATCACAATAACAGGCTTGTAATGGCCATGAGATATTTGCAACAATTTTCTTTGATGGTTGCATGGAAAGGTGCTCAGAAAATGTGCTATACTTACGTCCAGCAAGCTATGGGCACTGTCGCTACTCTCTTTGTTTGTTCTACACATGGCCTGGTAGTCATAAAGTGTAATTCTACAGAGAAGAACAGAAAACTGCTTGACTAAAAGAAGAAAACTCAGTGGGATAAAAATGATGATATGGAGCACTCTGCTCACGGAGTGGAAAGGAAAATAAAAATTGTAACAGTAGCAGGGGAAAGAGGGAATGGGATCATTAAAATACAGGTTACACAAAGGAGCATAAAGATAAGAAATTCTGTGAAAACTTTGTAAGGGTTTTATCAGACTACAAAACAAAGCAAAAGCAGAACTGGAAGAAACCAGGGAAGATACACATACAGTGTAACACACAATGGTATAAACAATGTGAGGAGGAGAAGGAGGGTAATACACATTCAACACAATGCTTAAACAATTGGTTCTGGACTAAGATCAGCACATTTAGCCCCAGAGAGTGAAAGAGCCTATGCATTTGAGGGGCTGCTCACAACAGACTACACTTGGAACTCCAGTAAAAGCAAAAAGGCACTTGTGCAGTTCCAGCATCTCAGTGCACAGCTAATTTGTGAAATGTCACCGATTCTGAAGGAGGGAGAGGTGGAATGTCAGTGCATTCATGGTACAGATAATTGAAGCAGGATGGGTATACCTTTGCTTCTTTTCATAAGGGCAAAATATTCTATGTCAAGTACCTGCTCTAATCAACACATGCTAGAAGCCTCCTCAGATGCATAGTAAACATAGGAAAATTTATTTATGCTTGCAATTTAACTCATCATTGAAACACTTCAGAGATCTAAATGTAAAATCCAGAACTCAGAGCTAGTATATGGAATTATTGTGATTATTTCTCTAAATCTGTCTGTCCATAGAACAATCAATTAACTATATCCATCCACATAAAAAAGCACTTAGCATCTATAAGCAGATGTAAAGAATCTTTAGCTGGTAATTTGCAACAAGTGTAAATATATAAAAGTCACTAGTGTTATTTGAACATATCCATTTGACTTTTGCATCATCAGAGGGACAAAGGAACATAACTGGACAGAGATGGTTAATAGATGTATGAGATGGGACTTCAATGTTTTGCAATGTGTGCTTTGCTTCTAAGTGAAGAGGAAAGGAGAGCACACAAATTCAGCTATTGAAAGGATGTCCCAGAAGCTGCCAAAACCAGGTCATGAAATGCAATCAGCATCACCATGAGGCATTTGCACTGCATGCCATGAAACATTGCAACCTGTACCAATAAAATGTATTCCATTGTGGTAGAAACTGTTGCTTGGTTTTGGAGGTTTTTTTGTGATCTAATTTTGTGACAGCAACCATCACTTAAAGCTTCTTTATTTTGTCCATATTTTCTTTTTGGCTTACAGGCAAAATATCTAATATGTTGGATCTCGCAGCTTCAACTAAACATTTAGTACATGGTCATAGTGCTTACATTGTTCATTTTCTCTTATACTGAGAATACAAATGCCTAGGAAGCCATTGTTTTGTGGACTGGCAGAGAGAGGCACATGGTAGACAAACGCATAACTAGAGACCTAAACATGGGTGTAAGTTGAACACTGACCATCCTTGGCAGAATCACGCCCACAGCCAGATCCGCGCACACAGATCTGCCAAGACAAACAGAGCAGTACATGGTGTAAGCTGTGCTGCCTGTGTGGCATGCAGTAATACACCACTTTCCCTAGCTTTTTTTATTTTACCTAATTTTTTTCCCCCTTTAACCATGGTCAGAATCCAGCCCCTGTAAATGTAAATCTCTACAGCTCAGCCTTTCTGGGCTTGGCTGGCTCAAGTATTTTGTTCCTCTAGCTCCAAGGACTGTATTGCATGTCCACTTGGACCACCCAGTGATGGTGGCAAGTGATAAGTGCACAGGCAAGGGCAGTTCTTCAGATGTCAATGTGCTCTCTGCAGAGAAGTCAAGAAATTCTGTATGGATGAAATGGTCCCATTCTGTTTCATTGAATATCTACTGTTATAAATAGAAGGCATTGCTCTGTGTGCATTCATTGTAAAAGTATTTGCAATATATCAATTAAATTTGATGACTATTTGTTTCATTTTTGAAAGTATAATCAAATTTCAACCTCATACACCAGAGCTGTTTGGTCAATCTGTGGATTTCATTATTCTGCTAAGCAGGGTTAATCAAATATTATAATGTGCCATATGAAACATCTATTACAATTTGAACTTAACTTTAAATATTGATAAAAGCCTTTCCCCTACCAGTATTTATACTTGTATTACATTTCTTATGTAATTATTACATTTTAATAGATGTAATAGTTTCTTTAGATGCTAAAGATAAAAAGTTTTTAAAAGACTGAAATATGTACTCACACAAATAATTGGAAATATAATTAATATTGTACCCCAAAATGTTAGATTATATGTTTTGTAGATTGTCTTACTGTATTTTAGGGAGTATACAACAATCTAAGATTGTGGAATATTAAAGAATTGTTATTTGGAAAGGATTGAATATCACCTGTGAATTATATTAGTTTTAGTTAGATGAGTGTAGTTTGAGCAAATGTATTTGAAAGTGTTTCCCGTGCGAAGATTCTGCTTCAGGAACAAATGAGAGAGAACAGATAATGTGTCCAGGGGGGAGAAAAAAAAAAAAAAAAAAGGAGAAAACTTTTAAAAAGGTACATGGCAGACAGATTTCTGAACAAAAGTCTGGAATGAGTTTTTGTTTTAGAACAATGTATTCCCATCTTAGTGACTTTCAAAGTGGGCAGGTGCAACAGCTACCTCAATGTTTCTAAGATGAATCAAACAACTATAACACAGAATGTGCAAAATAAATCAGTGAAACTCTTACTGTGAAATGATATTAAAAGACCTGACTGTTTTATGCTAGAAACAAATGGGAATTTTGTAACACAATTCACAGATCAGTGGATGAATCCCATAACCACGTTGCAATCTGAACACTGCAACATATTGAACCAATTCTCGATTCTCTGTCACTATGAATGGTATTAAAGCTCAGAACATTTGAGTTACAAGTAATTCAAAAATTCAAATCCAGTTGTTTTGGTTTTATTCTTATAAATATAATAGGAAAGTAAAAGCTTTCCAGCACTATTCCTTATAAAAGCTACTGCAGTATTTGTGGTCAAAGTAGTGGTCTAAGACATTGTAGTGTCTTTTAACATTTCCAGAATGTTATTTTACTGCTAATGTCTTTCTGAGATTTTAGAAAATAGGCTTTCTTCTCACTCCGACAGACTTAACTCGGTGTTGCAGAAAGAAAAGCTTCCAGATGACCCTTTCTGAGCTAACTGTATTTCAGTTTTAAATAACTGCAACTAACCATATCCTGTTCAACTCACTACAGCCAGTCCATCTAGAAGCCCAAGTCCATGTCCTGTGTTACAGCACCTCAAGGGGGCCTTTGCTCTTGCTCCCCATGACACACCTGAGCCTGCCTGACATCACCATGCTGTCAATATCCACGCCTGACGTCCACAGAGCAACTGTTTTTAACCTAATTTGTAGGACAAACACAATGAACCATCATCTTTAACTAATCAAAAACTAAAAGTGCAACACTGTTTTATGTAACTTCATGGGCCAAATACATTTTAGGGAAAACCCTTTTATTGTCAAATTCCTGATACAGTAAATTCCAGTCTCCTACTTTGCAATGTATTTGCAGTTGAATATGAATCTGGTTCAAGAAAATTTAACTCCCAAGACCTACCAGCAGCACAGGATATATTAACAGATGTACTCTATTGCTTTCAGCTAGATTTTCAGCACACCTATGGATTTACTAATGCAAAATACCATCACTGACAATTGTAAGAGCTGAAAGATCTTCAGTGCATAACTTTTCAAATGTTTTGTTGAAGATTTGGTGAGTTTTGTATACTGTGCAAGAATAATAAGCTTCTTAGCATGGAAATAAATGTTGAGTCCATAGAGAGAAAAGAAATGCTCCAAAGAACCAAGCAAAGGAAGCCAATAGTCCAGAAGCCTTAATTATTGACCCTATGCTTTACTCAGTAGTCCATGTAAAAATTAGTGGTGACTAGAGCTCACTTGTGGTGGAAAGACGTTCATTAACTCAGACATGAGATGTGCAGTTGGCCTGGCATCCTCACAAGTAGGGACAGTGTTGAATGGGATGAAGAGCAAACTGGTTACTACAGTCTAGAGAAGGTTCTGTAGGGAGGTAGCAGGACACTGTAAGAAATCCTGGCCTAATGCTGCTCTGACCCTCCCACCTTCACTGGCAGATAGATTAAAAGCATCCAGAAGCTGTCAGGCTAATATCTTTCACCACCAAGAAAATCAATGGAAAGAATAAAAATAAATGACAGTATTTTGACAAAACAAACGTGTCATCATGTATCTTTGCTTTTATTGCTCAGCTATTCCCAGTTGCTAAGGTGCTCAAAGAATAACAAACATAAAAACTAGAACTCAACCTGTATTTCCAGAACATGGAATGAGAACTCATCGATGTAGCACACATGCCCATGTTTCTCCTTAAGTGTATAAAATGATTCTGCATTAAAGGTAATATTTACAGAGACATGAACTCCAACAATGCCCAAAACTCAGTTTTAAGACATTAATTTTAGATGACACATGGACAAAATATGAGAAGAAAATATAGCGCACAGCAATGTGGGAGTTTCAGAATGCAGGTACCAGATATAGATCTAGTAAAAAAAAAAAAAATAAAAAAATATCAGAGCAGGGTTCCTGTTGGTAATAACAAGGGCGAAGTGACAGATATTATTTGCTTCTTTTGTACTTCTCAACCTGTAGCTGCATTGCTGCCCTCCTGACAGTTATTTCATTAATGAAAATGGAATGTCATTCTTCAGAGAAGTACAATTGCATATTATTAATTTCAAATTGGGGATGAGGGGAGCAAGACTCACACATGCCCTGCAGTGCACGTGGCAGTGAATATGGAAGATAATTATTGGAAATAGTCGGCTCATTTTCCGACCTTGAATGTCTTCTGCCTGCCTAAACAAAAAAATGCTTACTCATCTACCTGACTATTCTTGTGGTATTTATGCCATGACCATAGGATATCTTTTCATCTTGCTTTTTCCTTTACTAAATAAATCATTGATAAAGGCAGTTTTTTAAAATGTAAAAGCACGTTGCAGAACCACTACATCACAGTTGCACTTGTCCAGTACCAAATCCCATAACTCTAATTTGGACAGTCCCTGCAGTCTGTCTTCTCCAAAGTGTACATCTACACAAAGAAATGTTGCCCAACTAATAGAAGGCCAAATTGATGACTGTATAAATCCACATAAAAATAAACATAAATTTTAAATGCGATTGTCCATTTAACATCTTCACCAAAAATTTAAGCATATCTTAATAAAACGAATGCTTAAATAAGAAAGAGTGGCCTAAAAAACAGGAAAAGAATCCTTCAGTTGGAAGCTGTGCTGCCTCAGTGGAAACTGGGGTCTACTGGTGAGCAACTACTTACTGTTCTTGGGACTTGGCTTTGAGAATGTCCTGCTTCTTACAAGTAGCTTAGTGAAGAATTGTGATTTTTTTTTTTATACTCTTATAACCTGGAGGCAAAACTAGTACTGTATTTTGCTTATAAAGCAAATCAAGACAAGGAGATGAAAGTCTGCCTCTATGTGCAAGCATTTGGAGAGCACAGGAGAAGGATCTGGACTGCATCATGCCCAAGGGCACAGACAGGATGCATGTTCCTCACTAAGAAGCATGTGAGTAAAGAGAAAGGAACAGAGCAAGAAAAACTGAGAAACAAGAGAAGCTCTCAAAGCAACAAGAACTTAACTGAGTGAGCCTTGGCATCTGGGAAAGCTGGATTTCAGGGGTATGCCATTTCATTCGTGTATCCTGACAACAGAATTAAATAGCAAAGCATGGATTCTTCTTCAGAGGCCAAGAGGATGTCTGGTGGAAAGAAAACTGCAAAAGGAAATGATGCTGCTTCCATATTTGTCTTAGAGAATTGCTTCATTTTACTCCTACTGGAAAGGGTGAAAGCGTTTTGAAGTCAAGAGATGTTTAATTTTCTCTTACAGATTTATTATGTTTATTTCTTTGGGGATCTCATTGCTTTGATAGCCCTTAATTTTCCTGATGTTTTTTAGATTTTCATGCTTGGAACTGTTGAATTTTTCTATTTTTTTCTGCTGTTTTTATATAAACAAAGTGCTGAGGAAATTATAAAGAAACTTTTCTAAGTTATGTGAAGCAGATACTTTTCCATAAGCACATTCTAATTTATTTAATAATAAATTTAAATCATATTTAAATTATTTAATTGTGTGCAATACTTATGGTATAAGATAAACATAATTTTGCTAAATGAAATCATAGAGCATGTCACGTTGCTGTGGAGGCACTGATATAATTTTTCTCCCTAATTATAAAACCCATAAACTAAGAAAATATACATACATACATACATATGTACACATTATTCAAAAGAAGCACTGAGTTTAAAGAAATTGAGGAGGGAAGGAGGTATTTAAGTTCACTTTAAAAAATAAACAGGGAACACAAAAATTGAATTTCATCCTGCTGCAGGTTGAAAAGAAACACAGTCAGCAGCAAACAAACCCCTTTTGTTTAGCACTTCCAGCACAGTCCTAAAAAGAACTTCTATATCACTCCAAATGAGTGGTAGTTGGGAGAATGGACAAAGGGTTATTTCATTCCTTTTGTGGAGGGAGAGCCTGAAAGCTGGCAGGAATCAGTGAGGTGGGAGCACATATCAGCACTGCCACTCACATCACTGGTGTCAAAGGAAGAGAGGAGTCCCATCCCCACGGTTAGCAAACTTCTGCAGTGATCAGGCACCACAGAACCTTCTACTTCTGAACTAATCAAAAAGGGAGCAAGATCAGGTCAAAAAGTGCAGCATTATATAATTCACCTCCTGGACAGTATGTGCCATGTAAAAAGCAAACTGGAAGGAAGGATGGCTCTGTATATTATCAGAATGACATGTTAATGAACAGAGTTTGCTCTCTGATTTTGCCTACATGGTAAGAGCAGCAATGACAAGTATAATGCATGCAATATCCACATTGTGCTCTCAGGGAAGTGGTACTGGTAAAAGATTTTGCCACTGCATCAAGCACTCTTTTACTTCTTATTTCATATACAAAGAAGTTTAGAATAGCAAAACACAACCCCATCCAAACAAATTAGTAATCTTGAAAGTATAATAAATGCATCTGTGTCTTTTTCCTGAGAGCCAGCAAAGATTTCTTCTTCGGACTGCTGGAATAATTTTTTTCAAGGCCTCATCCAGCACAGCTCAAAGACAGTCTGGTTTGGATGGGTTTTTTTGCTGCACAGAGCTATGTGCTGTACAGCAGGATGCTCATTTAGCACAAGTACACCACTTTGATTCTCTCCCATCTTTAACTGATTGGCAATGGTCAGTTTACTATGTTTAAATAATTGGCTCATTGTGTCTACATTTTCTCTAGTACGCAGATCAGTTGCACTGAGCTTGTGCCTTCGTTATCTCTGACTGCCTTGGAGTTCAAGACCAGCAAAATCAGAAGCCAATGGTCCAGGCCAAAGAGGCTCCCACTGCAGTTGAGATGGAACTCTCGAGCCATGCAGTCTGTGTTCTCAGTGGTGCCCACTACCATTGGTCATTGACTACATATTCTGTTTGAAATGCTTTGCTGGACAAGACAAAACAAATTGGGACAAATTAAAGTATTATCCCTTAGTTCTGACTGTATGTTTTTCTTTGTGTTAAATAAATGGCTTCATCTCTTGTATAAACGGATCTTTTCATCATCTATCCAGTCTATAAATATGTATTACTTCACTTCCTCCTACAGCATATGTTAAGAATGTGGTGCTAAACACAAAAAGGTTGCCACCCTCAGAAAACTAGGATTTGGGATGATTCCATGGGTGCTATCTGCACATTTCAGGTCAGTCATTTACTGGGAGTGGTATTCAGCTGCACAGAGGCAGCATGGAAAGATTTCTGCCTTTAGGAGAGCTGGTTTACCAAGCAAGCACACAAACCATCTGTTCTGAGAGCCTCTGTATACACCCTCACATGTAATAGCTACATCCAGTGAGTGATGGGATCAGTGATGTGTCTGTCTTTTTATACTAGAAACGCACAGGAAAATAAAAGGGAAAAGTGCAATACATGTATTGTCAGCACTTCTCCCGTGCTGTAATAGGACAAAGGGGTATGGAACATTTTTAGACCATGTGAAAGCCATGAAGACTCCAGTGCTGAGTTGGAGGTTAAAGGGAAAAGTTTCTTCTTAATTCCCCAGAATGCATAATTTATTTCAAAGGACAACACATAAAGTCACTATTAGTTTGTATTGTCATCACGAGAGTAAGACCAGGTCAGTAGTCACAACAATGTTCAGAAGTAAGTTAGCATGTAAATGAAGATGGATTACTGGGAGAACACACTTTCCCTTTAACAGCAGGGCATTTTGCACTGTCTAGTTTGAGCAATCTCCAACTTTTTACAGGTCAAAATGGTAATGTGGCATCAATGATTCGCTTAAGAGCCATTTAAAACTGTTCAGTAGTAGATATGTCCCAGTCCCTTTTCCACTTGAGTGCAGTGGGAACAGGAGAGGCACACAGTTTTAGCATTGTAGTCAAATAAACTGTTTTTTTTTTTCAAAAAGAAACTCACTGTAGGCTGACTTCAATGCTCTCAACATTCAACATGCATGGCATCGAGTTACACTCAGATCATACAGAAGAGACATAAATGAGAATCCAGCCACACTGCCCGTCTTGGCTTTCTTTTGTATGACTTTGTTTTAGTTTTGTTTCGTGTTGTTAAAATATTTTTTAAGAGATAGAAAAATCTTACCTCTTAAAGGAGCCCATTGTTAGTAACTTGTTCATCACAGCCCCTTCAACCTCCCCAAAAAAGTAACCAGTCTGTAAAGGGAAAATGCAAGAAATTACCAGAAGTGTAGATAAACACAAAACAACATTGGAGTCAATTTAAACTGGCATAAACCAGGATCTGACAAGAGTGGCTTTGACAGTTACATACACAGGTTTTCAGGACTACTGCTACTTAAAAACTGATGAGGACTTCACAGTCATGGCAATTGGCTGGGATTACATTATTACCCTGAGCAGATGTGAGAGCTTAAACAATGTATTGAGGTACATTATATAACTTCTAATATCAGAAATAAAAGCCATCCAAACCTAAAGCTTGTAAAGAAAACACTCTAATCTGATCACAAACCCTTGTGATTAAAATGTTACTCAGAAAAGATATAAACAGGTTGTGAGAGGATTTCATAAACAGTCATTAAAAAGCGTTGTTTATAATTCCTGCATGACCTGTTTAAGGAGCTGGAACAGTATATTTCATCAATCCTATAAATTTTAACTCCTTTCAGAGTCATTTCATACTTAAAACCACTCAGACTGATGAATTACTCATTTTGTCCTTGTTCAGTACTTGTGGACTAATAAAAATAAATCTCTATTGAGAAAACAAACATTCATGTTATGAAATCGGTATGTAGTATGGAAGTGACTCTGTCATCTGCAGCCATTCATATGACCGTGGAAAATCTTGCATGTACAACATTTTTTCTACCTTGGGAAGACCTGTTTTATTTTAGAGTCCCACCTCCCAGAAGAATTGGATATTTCTCTTCATTGTTTAAAGGGAGAAATCCCACAATTTATGAGGGGGAAAGGGCACTACACTCTCAAATTGCATGGATTCCATAGGTTTTGTATGAACTAAACCTCAATTCCATTACAAGGAACTTAGCTGACCTCAAGTATGCACCTGGGAGTTTGCAGGCAGAAAAGTTACAGCCCTAGCTAAAAAAAGGCATTCCTCCACCTAAAAAGCAAGTATTGCTTTTTTTTTTTTTTTTCCTCAGGGGAATCTTGGAACATTTTCCAAAACATATAGGTATGTAAAGTCTCCTAGAAACATGAGGAACATGACTAAAAATACTAGCTTCAATAACCCTGGCTGACTGATGAAGAAAGATTATCCTAACTATTGGAGAGGCAGTCAATGTCAAAACCCCCTAAACCATAAATGCCTGGTTACAACCTTAGATAGTAATAAACCTGATTTATCAAGTTGTGCACCAGTCTTATGAAGACATTTCAGTGACAGTTCTTTCCATAAAAGTTCTGTTTGTAAGTGCTAGTTCTCCCCCAAAGCAGTAACACACAGGTTATCATTATTTTTTAAATACATTAGGATTTAGTTGCAATTCAGAGGAAGAATTACACTTCCCCACAAACAATTCTTGGAGCAGCTCTGGTCATGTTTTGAAAGTCCACAGAAAAGCAGGGCTGAAGGAACCCCAGACAGGCAAATCATCGATAAGGCATCATCCCACTTCCCTACCCTTTCTCTATCCACAATAAATATAGACTGTATACACACATATAAAAATAAACATATACCATTGTAATCTTGTGATAGTGTTACATAAACAACTCTGCTGTCCATCTTAGATTCATTGTAACTACAAAACTAGGTCATAATCCATTTCTAGCCCTAGTTCTGGCCCAACAGTTTTGCTCTCTATACCCTTCACAGGAATATGTAATGGCTGATATCAGGTAACTACCAAAGGAAACATCTCTTCCCAATATTTATTTGCCATAGCCAACTATAAACTTGCAAATCACTTACACAAGTAACAACTATTTACCTGTAAACAGTAACAACAACAAAAGGGGGAATAATGAGACAAACATGTTTTAAATGTATCAAGATTATTCTGTAATGGCTGTATTTCTTAGATCATGCTCAACTAAACAGAAAATATACATTTAACAGATAAAAGGCAAAAAAACCCCCAACCAAACAAAAAGCTACCTCAAACATAATGCAGTTAATATTTAAGCAATGCTATATTTTTAGCTTATAATTTTTTTACATCCTGGAATTATATTCAGAACATGCTTGACATTCTAAAGGGATGGAAGCAATAAATTTAATGAGTTTAAACAAAATAATCCATGTCAGTTCTCAGTTTTGCATATAAGATGACATACCATAAAGAATGCCTATTGCATGACACGGTGCAGTATGTTTAACAGTTAATGCTCTGTTGGAAGGACAACAGTTTCAGAAAAATTGCCTTTCTCTTGTTTATTATGTGCTAATATAATTTTCAAAGTCCCAACCAAAATGGAGCAAGGGAAAGAGGGTTCACAAGGAAACAGGCAATTACTTTTGTGTTATTCAAATGAGAAAAATATATCTATCCTGTTACTTCCAGAAGTGTCAGATTTAAGGCTACAATAACTTAAACTTTTAATTTAAAACCAAAATGCTCAGTTTAGCTTCTTTTTTGCCATTCATTTTGAGTTTTTATCTCCTGTATAGACACTCTTCCAAGTCTCCCAGAGGTCTTTCCAAAAGTTGTTTCTCAGTAACCAACCTAGTCATAACAGATTTAATTCATCTGAGGGCTAAATAGGAGTGTGAATATTCCTATTCATAATCCCAACACATAAAAGAAATTCAGCTTCAGATAATTTTGGCATAATTGGAGCACCATCCCAGCTGTTTTCAGGCAGAAGTTAATGAGAATGGTGATAGTTCCTTCATAAGGTTTGCAGGATCGAGTGGTCATACATCAATTTTTCAATAATTTTCCAAGAAGAATAAGCAACTTGATCTTCTTATTAATCATGCTCCTTGTCCTCTCTGTTGTGATGCTGAGTGCTTAGTTTTAATCCTTCAGTGTCTGTAATCCACTTCAGAAAACAAACTCCTCAAATAAGAGCGCTGTAAAATCTCATTATCTCAAGTTTGAATGTAAAAGCTCTGTATCCATCCCCCCCGAATCCCAGCCTTTCCAGTGACAAAAATGCCACAGAGAATCTGGGAGATTTTTGGGGGTAAAAGCATTTCACAGACGACAGACACTTCTGCAGCAAAAAGGCCTTTAAGAGAACATTTATGAGTTTAGGAGCAGACCCTGCCCCGATGGGAAACAGAAATTGAGCTCCTGTGAAAAACAACTAACATTCTTTGTAGAAGGAATTTTTTTTAATTTTATGTTACTGATTCCTTACCATTTTCAGATCGTGGCCTATTTAAGAAATAAGTACTTTTAGATGAATGTGTTACATGAAAAGACTGAAGAAAAATCTTTCACTTACCTGCCTATAGTCTTCAGACACCAAAATAAATCCATTGTTGTCTATTAGGTAACAGTTGATTGTCTGAAAAAATATAAAATATCATTTTAATTTTTTATTTTAGGATACATCAACAAGTTAATCATGTACTTTTAAGTGAAATGTAAATGGGTAAAACCTTCACGTTTTTATAATGGTTTGCATAAATTCTAAGTGAGTGTAGTCCTGACTTATGGGATGTTATCTGGTTTAATTTTTATGCATTTGCTTCATGCAAAACAAAACAAAGATGTGTACAAAATGGGAGGATATATGATAATTACAAACAAGCATAAGAAAAACATGGTCAGTGTTTTTGTAAGCCATTTTTAAAAGTTTTCCTTATAACTAAGTTTGAAAGGGCTCAGAACTTTGGTCTTCCTGATGGCTTCTCCTGTGTTTGGAGAAAAACATCAGCACAGTGTCATTACCCTAACGATGTATTAATGAAAACACAGTGTCAGCCTGCAGAACCAACAGGGGACCAGGTAATATTTTTTAATTTGTTCATTGGGGGATGGGACCAGAAACTTCTGTAAAAGAGGCCCCACAGGTCTCTTAAAGCTTTTCAAATTGTGTTTTTAATTGGGAACTGGATTTAGAGGTAGGACTGTTAGCCTTTCGTAGGTCAGACATATAAACTGTATAAAACAAGGTAAACCCAAATCAGTGCTTCCCTGCATACACACATGCACTGTTTTAACCTCAAGTGAATTACTTGCTACAGGCAAAGTTTTAATTACTGTGCTTCAGAGTTTAAACATAAAGTTCAACTCAAACACTGATATAACTCATTTTCTCTTCAGTATTGCCAAATACTCACCTCAGTGTTAAACCTTTGTCATATTTCTGTTGTTGGTCTAAATTAGCAAACATTTTTATCATTGCTTATTGAATTTTCTGTGACATTTGTGTAAAAAGAAAAAAAATTAAGTAGAATGGCTTTCAAAATAGGAATTCTCATGGCTTTGTTTTTAATTCAAAATCTTTCCTGCTGCAGATGGGCTGTACAGAGATATGAGAAAATATACTTTCTGCTATGCACATCCAGCAAAATCTCTCTGCTGTTTTAGGGAGAAAAGCAGCCCCATGCAATAGTAGCTGTGTAAGGCGCAAAAGTGCAGCCTGGTACTGCAAGAAATGCTTAGATGTATTTGATTCTCATTCTGGCCATATATTAGTACTGTTCTGTGGGGCAAAGAAGAGGAGAAATTTGCAAAAGCGCTGGCTTGAGGTAGAGTTTTTATAAAAACAAGAAAGCCAAAATCAGGGAAAAGTTCAGAATGAACATTATTCCCTAATGCAAATCCAGGATATTCATTCTAATAGGGGAACCTAAGCTACAGGCACCCCCAGTGACAGAAAACCTGTCAAAAAGGAAGTTGAAACAACTCATTTCCAACCTTTGATCTGCTGGAAAGCCCCAAGTTGGCAAATGCAATGTGAAAAGCTGCTGATGCTGGCAAAGAACCCAGTAGAGCTAATGCATTCAGAAGAGGCAGCTCCTTAACCTCAATGGTGTGTGAAGGGTGGAATTTCATAAGCAGGCGGTAACACCAGAACTGCTGTCCCCAAAGTCCATCATAAACCTCCCACCAACTTTATTAGGAGAGGGGCTAAGTCAACAGAGAACTCATTTGAGGATACATATCTGCAGTCCTCATGCATGAAAGATTAATCTGAAGATAGTGCTTTAGAAACAATATTTCTCCATAGAAAATAAATAAAAATAGTTATGATGGACAAGAAAGAGTGTAGGCTTAATTTCATAGTTTGTGAGTTACATGCTGTTGGCAAAATGCTGGCTCGATTCAAAAATTAGTGGCCATGTCTCAAATCTCTAAGACAGAGTCATTCACTAGCACTGATCAGAAATTTAAAAAATACTAGATTTTTAGCATTATTATTGGAAAAAGGCATAATGAAATAAGTAGAATATGCATCTTTTTGGTGGAATGTGTAGATAAGAGGGCTTCTATTTCAGTCCATTTTAAAAACATTAACAAGAGGAAAAAAATACTCATTCAGGACCATCCATTCATCACTTGCCAGCAAGATAAATAATTTTCAGTACTCAACGTTGTGTTAAAGAAACACTTTGTAACAACTTCAGCACTGACAAAGGGCAGCAGGGTGCATTTACTCATCCAACACATTAGCAAATCTCAAACAAAAGATTTGTGATACAAGATTAATGCATGAAATAATAGCTTTTGGATTGACTAGAGCTGCATTCAGGAGGTTTAATTCACAATATTTGACAGGTACTGGAAGTGAACTATGCTCAGGTTTGCCCAAAGGTTCAAGTTCAGTGAACTTCAGATTTCAAGGGGAATGTTCCATAGGTGGAGAGTCCCTGAGCTTGTAAAACCGTAGGCATAAAGTCCAGAATAAACACAGCAAGAATGTTGACTGAGGTCTGAGAACACATTTGAATTAAAGTAACTTTGATCAAGTTCAAGTCCTCTATGTATTTTTCACAGCTCCAATGTACAAAACCAGTAATGGAATGTAATATGGGTTAAGAAACCAAAAATTAAAAAGAAAGAAAACAGTACATTTAAATAAAATGTGAGGCATCAGGAAACCAAGAAGAGATGAGAAAATTTGAAGCTTTCAAAAAATTAAATATTTCAAATTACTAGGATATATTTTAGAATCAAAAGTATCACACACATTGATAATGTTCTATCTTTAATTATTTTTGCTATTAATAATAATTAATATTTATTGATTATTGTGCCATTCAGTTTGCATTAATGACTTAATATTTACTTTAAAATGCTTTAATTTATACCATATCTGTTCACAGATATTTTCTTGTCATTGAGAGAAGCTGTGAAAGTTAACACACTCAGCAGAGGAGCTGTGATTTGATTGAGTCCTATCAACAGTATGTTTTGTTATTAAGAAAAAGTTTGGAATCTCTAAATCACCAAGGTTCTCAGAATTACTAAATTTCTACATATGCTGACATGGCTCCTGGTGGTGTCAAGCTGAAAAGACTTTAAACTGCATATGGTTTTTTAAAGTTAATAATAAAGTAGTAAACAAATGCCTTAGCACTGCTTCAAATTATTTCCCAAACTAGATTCAAAATCAGAATTTACTGCAACATGTTTTAGGTACTGATGTCAATCTTGTAATTAAGTGGATTTCTATAAGCATTCATCATAAAAGTCTCAGTATCTAAGTAATGTAATATATTAAAGGTGATTACAAAATACACCAAGAGATCATTATGTACACAAGATGTTCAAATTAATTCATCAACTTTATGTTCTAGTGTAGTAGAGATATACATGGAAAACAAATCTGTTAAATACTTACTTCATCATCACAGCTTATAGCACATCTGCCATCGAGAGATGCACACTAGAGATGATATCAAAAATTAATAAAATATTTAATTTCTCATTCAAAGATTACAAAATAGACATTTTAAAAATGGGCAGAATTATAAAAAGTTGCTACTGATTACACTTTTATCTAAAATGGTTCTAAAAATGACTAGGAAAATTTTAAACCTGTTCACCAAACCTGTTCTGTTCCTGCCTGCAGAGAAAAGGTGCAGTCACAGGTAACAGTTTGAGCTGCTTTAAACACCACAATCTCCTCCACGTGCTGGAATCTTGGAAACCATTCTCAGAGGGAGGATTTTCCAGAAGGGATAGGGCAGAGCTGCATTTTAGGTTTTTTTTTCTGGAACATTGAAGTTCCAATCCATTCTCAAAACAGGGGTGGCATCTCCTAATCTTTAGAAAGTACCTGATTATCCCCTTTAATGAGTACAAATTCTATCCCCTGAATGTGTTAAGTGAAGTTCATTGAAGATTATGATTCAGTAATCTAGTTTAGTTAATTAATATGATACTCCAGTTACTGAATGTTACAACAGAAAACCTAAATAATTGAGAAGGGATAATTCTGCTACTACTGGAAGCAAATAAATATCAAGGTTTTGTTTACTGTTTATACTTTCTCTAAGGCAGAAAAACAACATGCCAACAAATGTATTGAAGTCTAAAATTCATAATTTTTCTAATTGCTTCCATAAACATGAGATCAAGCAAATATTATTCACCATTGAATTCTCCTTTGTAATGATGAACCAGAATGTAAATCAGAACAAATCTTCAAATACATTGTTTCTTTCCAATAGTTTGCTTGCGACAAAATATTGCAGATTACCTGCACAGTTCAAAATCTGTTGTGTATTTGATGACAAAGAAAAATTTAAAATATACCTGTCTGCTGGCAGTCCAAAATTTCCTCTGGAAAAATTCAAGTTTCATCTGGATACCTACAGCTAGGAAAGACATAAATTAAAAAAAAAAAAAAATTAAAAAAAAATAAACCCAGCATGCTTAATTCCTTCAAAACGATTATTTGAAATTACTCAGAAAGAAAAAGTCTTACAATGAAAAGAGAAAGTAAGCCCTGAAATAAAAAACCACAGCTAATTAAATTGAAGGGACCACACAGTCATATTTTAAACCCTTTACAGCTTGGCTAAATAGGAAGGTGCTGTTAGAGATTTAGAGATTCTTCACATTGTATAAAAGCCTAAGTCTCCATAATTAACACAAAAGAAACATAAGCTGAACATCCTTATGTTCATATCAATCTCATTTATATTTTACTGGTACCAATATATACATCAACTGTAGGGAACTCATACTACCTATTTTGTGATGAAATACATGAAGATTTGCTGAAACAATATGAAAATTTGGTTAACATTTCAAGTGATGATTTGTTCTGAGGTCATTTAATCCATGACTTATCAGTGGAACAAAAGAAGCATTGAAATTTTATTTGAAAAAAACCTGAAGTTAAGATTACTATGTGCAGTTCTGTCAAAGGAAAGTATCTGACCCATGTAACTGGGTTTCAAATTTTAAAGAAAAAGGCTATTTATGATAATAAATAAATTTTTATAATGTAATTATAAAAAAGAGTTATTAAAGATACTACTGGTGTAAGTTTCAGGTGTTTTCCCAAATACTAGTGAATGTTTCTTCCAGCCCAATCTGACGTTCCTATTGAAGAATAATACAAGGCACTGTGGTTTGCATAAGCTTCAAAGGTAGATGATTCTTCTGGTCTCACCTGCCTAAACTGAGATTTCAAAAAAGCTTCAGTTGTAAAGCCTTAAAAGTCAGAAACCTAACTCCTAGCAAATTCATTTATAAAATGTTTTGTTTAAAAACAAAGCCTCAAACAAAAGGAAAAAATAGTTGTTTTGGAAAACTGAATAAAATTTCATTTATTCATTCCTCCTCTAGGGTCCACAGCAGGAATCATTTAAAAACATATTTACATTCAGATTACTGGCACTTGCTTTTGCAAATGCACACACGCTGATGTCATGCTTACATTCTATTTTGTGTAAGCAGGTAGGGAAAAGTATGTGAAATGAAATCTGTAATGAACTGATACAATAGAATATGAAATTACATCAACAATTTTCTTATTCTAGCAGGTTATAAATATTTTTTTGCTATCTGTAACTCAGGGATGTTTTTTGCCTAAGAACATAAGTAGAGAAATCCAGTTCTTTTGAATAAACACCAGAGGAGACTCTCTCCAGCTACATTTTATTATCTAGGAATTATTTTCACAGTCCATGAGAAGATACTGTCTGACAGCCATGCAGCATGTGTTTTCTTCATCTATTGTTTGCCTTTAGGTTCTCTCCCAGCGCTCAGGTGATCTGCACATCCCTTTTTGTGAAATGAAGGTAAAACACACACACTTTCCTCAAGGAAATCATTTCACTTCTGGGTGTGATGTCAGCCTGGGAAATGTCAATCTCAGATGCTGTTAATAGGAGAGATGCGTGGGTTGTACTTAGATATTACTCATTTACGGTCCTGATAAGGTTGACCCTTTGGAGTTCTCACCTCCCAGAGCAGAGAAACCAATCACAAAATTGAGAAAATTTCAATTTCCAAATTATCAAGTTGGTTATCCTGATGATATAAAAGAACAGAGTTTCTTGCACAATTCCACACAAGAACTTCCCTGTTATGGAATTAGTAGCTTCTAAATGATCTATATCCTATCTAGTATATAATAAATGAAAATCACTAATTCTTCCTAAAATTCAGCCAAAAGTTATCCAAATGCTTCTACTTTCAAAAGAGTTAAGTGTTAGTGTATGGGAAAATAATTTTCTTTTCAAGCCCTGATGTGATTCTAAAGCATTTTTGCAGCTTGTTCCCTCATGAGCTTTTCAAGAACATTGGAACTAGAAGATTACTTTTTTTGGTTTGGTCATTTAATGCTATATGAGCTATTCAAATATACTTCAAAAGGTTTTAGAGCCAATATATTCTTCTGAGCAATCCCTAGTCCTTCAGCACTCAAGAACTTTAATATAAAATACCTGTGCTCCAAGCCACTCTATATTTAAAATCCATGTTTTATAAACTGGCTACATGTGGGGGAAAAGGGAAACAGGAAAACTTCAAAATTATATGTCCCATGTCACTAATTCCTAGTTTAGCCTCCTGGGTATAACAGCTACCACAGAGGTTAGATTAAAAAACTGTAATTGCACTGAAATTTGTCTAAATATTGTTCACTAAGGTACTCAGACAACACCCACATTTTTAATTAAACAACAAACAACAAACAACAAAAAGAATTGATCTTTGTGTGGAACATACATTTTAAAGCATAAAGTATTCTTCGACATTTGCACGCTTGGTTCAACCAAAATGGCCAAAGGATAAAAAATTATTTTTTTCAGCCAGGAAAAAGTAGCAAAAGTAAGGAGAAAAAGTTTTGTCTTCACTGCTGCCTTTCCTCTGTAATGTCACAGGGGAGAGTGGGCTGGAGCTGGAGACATGCAGGAGAACAATCCATGGGAGGGGTATCTGGAAAACTCTTTCTCCATGAAACATAAAAGCCAACATTTCAAACAAATATTGCAAATCCAAGTTTTTGTCTCAGTAACATT
Organism: Pyrocephalus nanus; assembly: GCA_038380795.1. Lineage (NCBI taxonomy): Eukaryota > Metazoa > Chordata > Aves > Passeriformes > Tyrannidae > Pyrocephalus > Pyrocephalus nanus. Next base: position 8,081,173 of record CM076271.1, on the reverse strand, counting down.
AGCAAATTTTCTTAGGTGATTCCATTAAATACCTTCAATGCTGCCTATGGAAAACAGTTATTAAATCCCTGAGATTTCTTCCCTAAGTTTAATAAATTAGCTGCTATTCTGCAGTGCAGACCCTGTGAAATAACAGATGGTTGAGAATGACAAAGTTATATTCTTGGCTGAGTGATAATTATTGTTAAATAAGTAATTTCCTTATGCATCAATTCCACGGCAGAAGGTAATATTTCACTCCTTTAGTGGGTTGCTTTTGGGATAGAAGTACTGGGAAGTGTTCAACTGCTACAGGGCTCAGGGCTGCTTAGTATCAGGCAAACATGAAGGAAAACAAATAACTCAGAATAGATCAGGATTGCTTGAGTTCATTTCAAGATCTCCATAGTTAAGCAAACAGACAGAAAGATTAGGAAAGCCTTCCTCAACAAATTGCTTCTGTGCACAGAATTACAAGACTTCTTAGGCTCTAAGCAAAAAGAATAATTTCCTACTTAAAATAAGAGAGGAAAATGGATTAGACTGATTTATTTCAGGCAAGAGAGGAGCTGAATCTCCCCATAAACCTGACAAAGAGATTCCAAATACATAATTATAGGAAAAAGTAATAAAAGCTAAAGGGATTTCCATTCTGTGAAATATCTATAGACTATTATATTATATAAAAACACTAGATCAGCAAGGTTACAAAAATATTTTAAGGTCTCCATTTCTTTTCCCACAGAATATGGTATAGACTAAGATTCTTTCTCCTACATAAAAGATGTCTAACATTTTGAGAACATTTTGGCCTCCTATTTCTGATGGAATTATCTTAAATGAGGTTTAACTTGGCTTCAAAATAAGAAAACTAGGATAGAGAATTTTATCAGGATTATTTTTCAGTCTGTATTGCTTTTGTATATTAAGCTTAGACCCTTTAGGTGTTCTTTTTTCTGTCTAATAATATTAACTCTTATTATTATCTTTTAAAACATATAATAATTAAATCTGAAATATTCCAGAACACATTTGAATATTTTTAAAAAGGTGATTGCACTTCTTCTGTTTAAATCTGTTTCAGTTCAAAATCTCTGTCTTCAGTGTTCAGCTCAGGAGAAGAATGAGACACTGAATATTGCACCCCAATGCATAATACTGAGAAATAAACACCACAGCTGTCAAGAAGAACTGCTAGTACAGATTAATGGAAGACTCCCATCACCAAAGATGATAAAAATCCCCTATAAAACATAGGTGTTATGTAGCATAATTAAAAAGAAAATGTGGATATTTTTTCCCTTCAATCCCAAGAAGTCTTGGCTAACAAGTTAGAGGTATTCCAAGAGGAACTCTCCTACAATAATACAGTTATGTCATAAGTAATATATTTATGCTCCAGTATCATGCAGCATAGCTGTATTCTCAGAGGCAGTCACTCTTAAATCACATGCAGGATATATAAAAATACCAACAAGCACTTGTCAATTGTGCACTTCCCAGACTGCTTCTAATCCCAGGTTCGCTTCACTTGCACTAAAATGCAGTATCCCCTTTCCAAACTTCACACTTCATTCAGTCTCCTCCTCAGTGATCTTTCCCCTTCTACCCATTCCTTCCTCTCCTCCACAAACTCATTTTTTCAGTTCCTCTCTTCAAACAGAAGATCCTCAGAATTTTATCATACCATGAAAAAAAAATATTAGTTTTCTTATCTGGAAAGTCTGACCCTGATTCAAACACACAACAACAACTTCAGTCAAACAATCTGGCTGTTTTCTAATATATTGAAAACCTGAGCGTACAATTGAAATCATTGGGCAGTCTCAGTACTGGGTGGCGACACCAGTCATCTCCAGAACTGTTATAGGCAACTGTCACATCAGCAAAACTGATAAAAAATGGGCCTAATTATTGAGCAGTTATGTACTTTCTTCTGTTTTTCTAATGATAAAGCCCAGTTCCTACCCCAGCAAAAATTAGGTATACACTATGCATTTGGATAAAATACCACTATTTTCCAGAAACTGCCCTCTGCAATGTGTTGGTTTGTTAGGTTGGCTTCTGTTATATTTTATATTTTATTATTTAACTCAGTGATAATTTCTAATGTTCTTACAACTTGTACCTTATCTCATGGAACCCTCTTGCCTAACCCCGCAATGTGTCTATTGAGTATTCAGGTACCCTTAAATTATTTTAATATTTTAGTGTGTTTTTTTTCCTTTGGATTTATTCCTTTGAAATCCACATAAATGTGCACTTACCTTTTCCACCTGAATTTGCATTACAGTGCCTCATTAACATTTACAGATTGTTAAAAAAAAAAAAAGTCTTTTATTAACCTAGATATAATGTAAAATAAAAAAATCTCACAGGGCAAACTAAAAGTAGTTTTGATTCTATAAAATAAGCAGGAAAAAATCTTGTATTATTACTGGTATCTTACATTTGTCTTCTTGACATCAAAAGAGTGGACATACACAGACAATTTTAAGCTCCATGTAATTATCAGTTTGTTATGGGGACAGTTTGCACATGTCATAACACAAAGAATCCTTCCTTCATAAGAGCTATTGTGCTGCAGTAGGTAAAGGAGTGAAATCTTCTTAAATGGGCAATGAAAAGCTGAAGTTCTGCCTCTTTACTCGTGGACTTCAAACCTGCTCTTTCCTTCCAGAAGGATTTTTAGAATTAGTGGTGGAGGCAGTTGTCTGGATGGAAACTCCCAAGATACAGGGAAGGCAATGGCAACTGGAATTTCCTGGAGGCCAAGCTCAAGAAAAAAGGGAGGAGATATTGGGAACTTGATGTGAGGCCAAGCTGAAAGGGGAGCAGGATGATGATTGCTGGGAGGCCGAAGTTCATCCAAACTCAAACCACCAGGGAAAACTGAAGGGCTTGGTTTGCAGCCAGCCTCTGACAAACTGAACTGTGGAGGGCAGTCTGTGAACATCATCATAAACCAGACTCCCTGTGACTCCTTGACACATATCTTCCTTCTGGAGGACTAATGAAGTAGCAGCAGGAGCAGGAGGAAACACAAAAAGGATATAAATTGAGTGAAAACATAAAAAAAACCCCCAACACTCTGAACTGAAAGTCCATTGCTTTTTCAGGAGTCTTCACTGAGGAACTTGGAGGGAAACAGGTTACCTGTAAATTATCATTCAGACAGTTATACTGTATTTCAGACTTCATGAGATAGTAGCTGATGTGCTGCCAACACCATTACAAAGGGCTCCCACAGAAATCTATTAATTTACCCCATTTTAAACTTTGTGTACCAAAAGCACACCTCAGGGGAGGTACTTGAGAATCCATTTCTAACTTCAAAAGAGAAAACCGACAAAACCAGGAACAAACAAACAAAACTATAAACAAATAAACAAACAACACAGAAACCCCCCCACAACTGAAAAGGTCTCCTCAGCCTGGAGGAAGGTGACCACTACACATGCAAAACCACACTGAGTGCACTTTGCTGGAAAGATATGTACCTTGTTCCTGAGAAATACGACGAGTACATTGATAGTATAAAGTAGGGGCTTAGATTGCCAAATCTGAAAAGGGTGAGGCAGGGCACAGTTAAGCCCTGTCTGGTGTCTGGAGTATCCTCCCTGTGACTTTTAGAAAATATCTGAAACCTACTTACACCTGGCTCATTCCATTACCAAAAAAAAAAAAAAAAAAAAAAAGGATGAAAATTGGGTAGTATTTTTCTTAGCCTCGGGAAGCTTCAGCAGCCTGCAGAGGGAAGCGAGAACCATTACAAAGGAAACTGTGCTGGTGGCAGAGCTTTTATGAATTCCTTTGAGCCTTTAACTTTCTTCCAGAATCTGTTTGCATGGCCAATACTCAGACAAATATTTCTGAATTCTGATGGTATAGGAAGCATGTAAAGACTGAAAGCAAGGAAGTGAAGACCATAGTAATCCTAAAACAATGAAGCAACGAGGGTGTTTTTACAAATCCCTAACCATTTCTTAGTTTTATAGTGTTTCCCTGCTATTCAAGTACATCCCATTACTGAAACGAAAAGTAGGAACAGTATATATTTGTAAGCACATTTATAAATCTTAAGGGACGATCCATGACTTGTCAGGTTCTCAAATAAAGCTTTACTTTTCACAACTGAAGTCCTAATATAGAGTAGCATAGCTAGTTCACATTTCCATCTCAGCCAAAAGGCTGTGGTTTCAAGTTTGCAATTAAGGAACCCTAAGAAGCTCAAAGTTCAGACAAACATCCAGTAATTAGGATACTTATCTGAACTCTTAGAGACTGTGACCAGATTCTCTTAGGAGATGTTATCCTTTCTGCTTCCACTTGTAGCTATAATTCAACACATTGAAACTTTGATCATATTTCCTTTTCAGACCTCATTCTGGAAACTACCTAAGCATGTTGACAAAAAAAATCTGCTTCTACATATCTCAGCATTCTGAGAGAGGGTGATTTCAGAAATGGGCAAAGCTTCTATTGCTATTTCCAAAGAGGTTTACCCCTCCCAAACTGAATCCTATCATAGCAGAATGGCTACAAGTTGTCCTACTGCCAGACAGAATACTTCGGATGAGACAATAAAGATGAATATTATGTCATCCACTGCAAGATGGGCTTGGGAAGGAGTTCTCCGTCCATTTGTCCCCTCTCAGTTCAATGCCCTCCCACTATAGATCAAGGGACCAAGACACGAAGATTGTGCTGCTCCCAATCTTAGCTCAGAGAGGGGACTTACAGAATTCAACTCTTCCTGCAGAACACACTGACTATCAACTGTTTGCCCTGTCCTGTTGTCATTGTGGGTACTTGTAGGTATACAAGGTCTACGAATATATGAAATCTCATTAGTCAAACCAGATTTAGGACAGTGAATGAGAAAAGACCAACATTCTATTGTATCACGTGATTTGGAAATACATATTGGACCTCTCATTTACCAAGTTATAATAAAAATAGTGACATTCTTTACAAATTGTTTGCTATACTGTGATTAGAATATTACTTTGAATTACTTAAAATATGAGTAATGTTATTTGAAGTCAAATAATACATCAGAAATACCTCATCATGAATACAAGTCTCCAGCCTTTCAACACCATATCTTTAAAATGTTTTACAAGTCAAATATTTACTGTAAAGTTCCAGAATAGTTCTTATGTTTTTATTTTTCTAAGATCACTACTTTATTTAACCATCTTTTTGCTGTTAAACCACATGGTGGTAATCTATAGTTTTAGAAAAGTACAAAAAAATGTATGTGCCCCAAAGACTCGGAGCACACATTTTTTATGTGTCTGAAATAGTTTTGAGTAGTATCACAGTATTCTGCAGTTGCAAGTACAAAGAAAACAGCACTGGTGGATTTGCAACCCTCCTGATTCATTCATGTTTGTGTCTTTTACCGAACAATTGTAAAAAACAGTAATAGCAAAAGAGACAGATGTTAAACTTTTCCATGAACAGTATTAATTGCAAAAGAAGCCTTTTCTAAAAAAATTTTGGATCAAAAATTTTTTTTTATTGAATATCTGTGTAGAAAAGAACACAGCTGCCTATTTGCTCCACAAAAGTAGGAGCTGGTAGTTGAGTTATAAACTAGCATTCCTGGAACATCCTGAACTAGAGGTTTAAACCATGTCTGCAATGGAAAGCAATCTTAGATAAATAACACTGAAAGATTCTCCAGCATACTGTAATATAAGCTTTCTTCTTTTTCAAATTCTCCTACTTAGCATGTGTTAAATAAAAAGAAATACCATCATTCAAGATGTGCTCAGTACATTACAGACAAACATCTCACTTTGAAAGTCAATCTCTAAAACTATGGCTTAAATTGCCCATAATCTGAACATTTCGCATTTATTTTATTTCATGAGAGTAATTTACTGCCACCATTTTGTAACCATCAAGATATGTTAACTATACCTCTCAGAAATAAACTGCATTGAGGAAAATAACGTCTTTTGCTTTATCTAACATGCAGAAGTTCAAGTATGTGAACTGATATGCAGTTAATGTGTATCCAAAAGGTCAGACATTCAGGGACAGAATGAAAATTTTCTATTTTACTTGTCTACTTACCATATTTCAGAAATAATCTACACAATTGCTATATAAGCCCACACACTCACCAGCAGAAATGGTTGCTTAGGTCTAATCTGGTGACTATGCATGAATTAACAAGTTTCTTCATAGTGCTAAAAATTAGCCAAAAGCTTATTTGCTTCATTACATGAAGATGAAATGACCTTCTTAAAATCACAAAGTACAAGCCCTAATCTATTTATAAACTTATGGCCAAATACATAATTAAAAATATTTTTAATTGATACTCTAAGAAAAGAAAGAAGAAATAAGGCTTTTAAAAAATGTCAAGACTGATAAAATGAAAAGGCACTGACAGATTTTTTATTTTTTGCGATAAAATGTCATCATTGCCAGAGATCTGTGTGCCAAGTTATAAATGAACTTCTCTGGGTGAGTTATTAACTTCTAGAAGGAGTGTAAGTGCTAACGTGACTTTCAAAATAGAGAGGTATAAATGGACCCTACTCCCTTCACATAAACTGTTATCCAGATGCTTCAACAAGTAGTATCTTACTATTTATATACAAATGATTAGTAGGATTTAGCTATCAATACAGCCTTAAGGCATATTTTAGAATTGTAAATCAGTAATTTTTGAGAGAAATCATGGACACTAGATGTAATCCCCTTTAATCTAACAGCCTTGAAATAAATCAGGAGGGTTTCTGAGAGGTAATTGTCTGGTATTACATTAAACTAAGGATTTATCATACCAAATAGATTCTGTTCCTACTGTTTCCTAGTAGGTGCAAATTCAGCTGGGGCTTCTGTCTGGAAGGTGTTGAGCACTGCTAGTGCTCACTGAAGTCTGTGAGAGTTCAGGGATGTCCAGCGTGTGATAAGAACACTTAGCACCTTCCAGAATGGAGCTCTGGAGGCAAAAAAAGGCCTTAAATCTCCACTCAAGGAAAAGACTTTTGGCAGGAGTTTTCAGAAATTATGTTATTCTATAAAGGAAAACCTCTTACTGATTTACAAGTAAAGTTAACCTTCCAAAGGCCAGGTTTTTATAGCTGTTAAGGCATATACCAAAGATAGGCTGATACTGATGGGCTTTCCAGAAACACTTCACACTGGATTTCTGATATCTCTATCATATTCCTAAGCATCGAAATAACTTTGAAATGACACTTTCCAAAATGTAGACATTTCTAAATGACAAAGATTCTCTTGGAAATGCTGCTGTAACACATTTATAAAGCATATTTAACTTTCTAATAGGTCAATTCAATCAATTATCTTTTTTTCTGCTATTTTACAAACACTCTTTTTCAGAGTTAATAAACCTTCTCAGCATGTCTATAAGGTAAGCAAAGATTATCTTCTCTATTCTCTTACAGTACAGAGCTGATATCCCTACCCTAAGGGAAAACCCTTTCTCCTTTTCATTAAAAAAAAAAAAAAAAAGGAAATAAAAAACACACATTGGAGATGCAGCAAACTATAACCAAGTCCAATAAAGTGTATTTGAACAGAATTATTTTAAATTCTGATCTTGATTTTTGTATTAAAATTGGGGCACTTGACCATAGAAGGAAAAAGAGAAGGGTCCCACACAAATTTCCCTGCTTTATTCTCCATTGTACGTGGAGTAGAAAGGATCTATAAGGATGGAAGACTATGACTCTTGCATGTGTAGAGATACTTTGATACTGCATTGACTTCATAACTAAGACTCTTTTTCACTTAATTTAATCAGATTAGACTGTAGTACTGATTATGCTCATATCCACAAATCAGCATTTTAACTGAGTTTCCATGGAAACACTATATTGTCCCTGTTTTCTTTTTAGACAATGCTATGCCTGTTTAACAAGTTTGCCGAGGACAACATGTTTTGTTTAAGTTATGTTAACTGGAGCCAATACTTCCTAATTACATTACCAGAAGAAAAATTTCCAGCAGTACTTTTACCATGGGAAGCCCTCCATTGTTCAGCCCATCTTAATCTCTAAAAAACAGAGGAAATCTCAGCATCACCACTGCTTAAAATGTGTTAACTGGTCAGATAAAATAATCTTTTTTAAAATGACAACCTTGCTCTTGTTTTACAATATTCACATGTAAGCAAATGATCCCATGGAATGTGGATTTCTGTGAAGTTTCCATCAGAGAACATCTGCCTATGAAGACGGGGTGGTCTAGTGGCTGAAGCACTGAAGGCTTAAGGCTGTTCCTGGCTTTGCTGTTTACCTGTTGTGCAACCACGAGCAAATCACCTTTATTATTCTGTGCTCCAGTTCCCCAGCTGCAAAAGGGGAGGAAGGATACTTCACATTCTCTCAAAAGTGATTTGAATTCTAGGAATGAAAGCAATTATAGCTAAATATTCTTACAGCCAATGTTATAGGTTAGGGCGCAATCTGAACACACTCATCCCACTTTGGGTGAGAAAAATATAGCAAGATTTGACCTTTAAAACTGTAAGGCAGAATGGGAAGCCATTTATCCAGAAGTTAAGGTCACTCTTCCAGAAACACTGGATCTACTGCTTTATAAAAGGTTAGAAAATAATGTATGACCAGCTGATGGCACCTGGTAGAGTAGATAATGTTTAGTTTCCAAGGAAAAGCCTGTACTACAATTGCATGAAATACAAATGTTCACTTAAGTGCCTGTATTTGAACAAAACATCTCCAAATCATCACAAACTACAAATAAAGTGTTCCGTTCTTTCATCTTTCTGATGGGTTTATAGAAAAGAAGCTTGTAGCAGTAGTTAATGAAAACTCATTTAAGATCTTAATGACACCTAAAAAACCTCAAGGTGTGGAAACTATTATTTCACTAAACCAAGCACATGATGCATAACTTCAACTTCTAAATGCAGTCAGCCTACTCCTCCCAATGAGCACTTGAAGAAACAGAGAAGTCAGTAGTAGTGTTCTTTGAACTCATCTATTCTAACTCTGCTGAAACACAGAGATGGAGAAAAAATGGACACTGTCATTTTGAAAAGGGAAAAGTCTCAGCCAAAACATGAGCAACCACGCTAACCCCGGCCATTATGTTCCAAAATAACTTACTGCAGAAGGAAAGGAAAGCAAGGAAAGATCAAAATACACCCTTTTTGTCCAAGAAAGCTATAGCTTTTTGGACAGAGGAAGCTCAAACAGGTTGGGAACTTTTGAGATCCACCATAAATTGAAGAGTGTTAAAATAGAAATGCCCTTGGATAAAAAGGGATTGTACTACAGGATAACATGTATTACCTGCAGGCTTCAGCATCACCCAGTGGTGATACAAAAGTCAGACATAAACATGGAAGACAAAAAGATAAGATCAACATTTAAATGGCCTAATAATCTACTTTCATAGAGTGCTTTTTCTTTGTACATGCCCAGGGGCACTTCAACTGTTGTTATAAATGTTATCCTCTCAACTAATCCATAGGCTTGAATCAGAAAGTTCATCCTTCAGCATCTTAGAGGACAGTGAAACAGAAACCACAGTTAAAAGCTTAGAGATAACTTAACTTAGTAGAAACAAAAACTAGGCATAGCTCAGTATTAGGACTGTCAGGACTTCGTAATTTATGCCAATCTTGCTGAAACATTTTCCTTTTTACTTAGCAGACAGCCTGTCAGCCATTTGCTGCAATCCTCCTAACAGATGTATTAAAATGCAGTAAATAATTTTCCTTTTTAAAAACTAAGAGAAGGAAAATATTATACACTGCATATACTTTATAAATTCTAATCAATATTGAAAAAAATATTCTATTAATGAGAAGAGATATCATAGAATGAGGACCTTTGGGGATTCTAAGCATGAAAACAGGAAACCAAAACAGATATATGGAAGATTATCTAGTCAAAGGAGACAAGATAACACAGAACAGGTAAAAAGAGTGTAAGGATAGTGAAAACATGATGTTTCTAAATTATTTTAATCTTTAATGTCCTTTCTTTCCCATTAGATTATCCCAGTCATGTTGCTTCATTACTGATGATATAAACTGCACATCTTAAAGGGTTTTATTAAAGCTACTTTTTATATTTCATAGCTACAGTTTGGGGTTTTTTTCTTTTTTCTTCCTTTTTTTTTTTTTTCCCCCTGACTCTTTTTTTCCTTTATTTAAATGCCTATTGTTTTACTCCTGCATACATTTCCTCCCAGGGTATCTGAAATCCTTAATCATGGTCTCAACATTTCTCTCCCACATTACACTTTTAGAATCAAGTTCCACCACTTTTAAGAGTTATGCTTACGTCAGAGGGATCAAGAGGTTTAAATTTCAGTACCTATTAAATGAATTTAATTATCCAACCAGTTCCATTTGGATACACTGTAACTGTTCTTTGCTAATCTAGACCAGATTTTCCAGTATTGTAATTCTCATTAATAAAATGCCCACTGAAAGAGTATTTTCTTTTTTAAACAAAGAAGTCCTCTCAGTGGCCTATTTCATAAATTCTAAACAGAAGCATCATTATCCTTTATACTAGTTAAGTTTCCCAAGGATTTATCATGTCTGAAAACAACAGAACTAGCTCAACTTGAGGGATGAGAAATCTAGCTATATACCTGGCTTACCCTGTTACTTCATTTAAAACATTCTCAGGAGGAAAAGGTGTTTTAACAACATCCTTGGTGTTTAAAACCTGCTGACAGGTTAAAAATGGGGGTGGGGGGCAGGGGGGAGAGAAGGATAACAGCATGCCATGTGATCTCTAGGATATTGTATTCAGAATATTTTGGTGCCTGCTGCTGCAGCTCTTAAAGCAGTAGGGATGACACAGAAATCCAGAGAGAACAAAGAGGCTAGAAAAGGAGCAAACTCTGTACTGCCCTATGACATTTATCTGCTACTGAAATGAAGAACAGCAGCAGCAAGTACAGGTATCTGGCTCGTTGTTGTTCATTGCAGTCATACGGTACAAGTTTACAACACCCTTACTCCACTTGGGAAATGGTCCCACAAGCAACAAACCCTGACATTCCAGGTCCTGTTGATCCATCATACTCAGAGGTCTGCTAGTCACAACTGCCACACACCAGCGCTGAAGAGGGTCACATGCTGGTAACAGGTACACTATAACAGAGTTGACAGATGGTCCATCATACTTTACCTGCAAGACAACTAGGCTTCTTTCAGGAGTTACAGGCTTCAACCTTTTCTCTTGTAGCAAAAGATCATCGAAGGGAAATATTCCATCAAACCTCAAATCCAAAGCTATTGAGAACACTGGTCCTGATCCAATGGAATATTTAAATTTCTACTGATGTTTAAATCCATGAAAATTATGTATCCAGCATTTATCAGCTGCATAAAATTAATGTCAGGTTGTTTAGTACTTTGATAAATTAATGAAAAAAAACCTCCTGTGGCTACTTCTAAAGTGCTGCAAGAGGTTTAACTATTTGACTTTTTACTGCAGCAAATATATCAACCCTGCTTCTACAAGTTCTTGTGTTCAAGTGACTACTAAGGCAAAGAGAAAGAGTCCTTTTGAGCCCATAAATACAGGAGTTCCCAATATTTTACAGTGAGTAAGTTTTACTTAACTGCTAGAGTTTACTTTAAAAGCACAAAAGGAATCAATGAAGAACAAGTTCAATTTTGTAGCACAATTGGTGAGCAGCAGTTTAAGAAACATTTATTGCGCTTTACAATCTTTCTTCATACACTATGAACATTTCAAAACCCTTTCACAGAAGTTGTTCAAAAAAATTTTTCCAGTTCTTACAAGAACTGGCCTAGTAAATCAACCACTCAGAATGCACAGGAGATTTCTATTTTGGTCTTAAGTTTGAGTTCAGGGTGAGCTGTGACCATGATTAGAAATTCTGCTTAAATGTAAAAATAAGGAAACAAAACCACTAAGCAAAAGCTTAAAAAAGAAACTTGTCTTTGTTGAAAAATACATAAACTATCTAGAAGAACAGTGAATTACCTCAATTTTAACATGTTTAAGAGTGGACAAAAAGCAGCTAAAATGTTAAGATAAAACAAAGTGTACACCTGTCCTTATTTTACATGTGGTTTTCTTGCTCCTATTTTATATTTTTCATTTATGTTAGCTTGATGTCAAGCAATATTTTTTTTCCTACTTACAATAATGGCAAAATGAATTCATTAATTAACTCTAATCATAATGGTGATACATTCCATCTGTGGATGCTCAGCATGCATAACAGGTAGTAGACATTAGTCAGGAAATGACTGAAAATCGAATCCCCTGCTGCTATTTTTGATGGAACAAATACTCTGCTGACACATAAGCTGCCCCTTGCTGCAGCTTCATCTAACTTGCAGTTAAGGTAGAGAGGCCCAGCATCTCTATTCCCTGTGCTTCTCCTCATCCTGAAGGCCTTGCATCCACTCTGGTAATTTATCTACCTACCAAAGCATACTGTAAGGTCAGTGTTTCAGCATTTGCCAAGTAAGCACTTCTCACCTTCATATAGTTCTGCTCATTTAGTTATAGGAAAAGGAGTACAAGCCAAAGTATCTTTTAAGTGTACTATATTAGTTATAACATCAGAACAAATTGCTGACTGATCTGCCTACTGAACTGAAAGTCTTACATTCATACAATGAGAGAAAAAAAAAAACAAACAAAAAACAAAACACTAAATGAAAAAACTGCAGACAGAGGACCTAAACAGTTGGTTTACAGATTATCAATACAGACCTGGTTAGCATAGACCTGGATATGAAAAAAGGATTTTCCAGTCCAAATCAGAACAGTGGTCTAGGGAAGAAGAAAGTTCTGACTGAAATGGAGAAGGTGCTCAGAGCAGCAGCCCCAGTGGTACCAGGGGCACAGCAGCACACACCTCCCCAGTCTGCAGCTTGTGTAAGTGCCAGGCTGTCAGGCTGCCCAGCTACCCCTTCCCCCACTGCAAATTCCCACCTGGAATACAGCATGTTCCAGTTCATCTAGTCCACTATTACATCTCACACATTGGCCTCTTCTAGAGGTGTCAGAGGAAGGTGTAAAAATTCCCATAAATAATAATTATGGAAAAAAACCCTGCCCACAGGGAAAGGTTTTTCTCCATAACTTGTACCATTAGTGGTTGATTAAAGCCCTTATGAGTGAAAGTTTATATCCTTTCTAAATTTTTTTTTTTTTTTTTTTTGCCCCATGAGGTAACTACAGCTCCAGATGATGTATGAATCCTACTAATCTTCTGGCCCAAGGATAACTTCCAACAATGCATTTCATAGATTAATTACACACTGTATAAACAAGTACCAGATGTATCTAGGTATGGCAAAACAAGCCACTGGAAAGAAGAAAACTGGGCTCTGCCCCTCTACAAAATCACAATTATCTGCCTGTTTTCTCCTTTCTAGAGCTACATAATATTAATTCTCACCTGAAGGGACAAGGAAGACAAAAAGAACTTTTTAGACATCATGGTGTCTCCTTATACTTTATAACCATATATCCTGATAACCAACATTTGATGTTAATAAATTCTAGCTGCTATTACTCCCCTCATATCCTATCTAAGCAATAGGATGTCTGAAGAAATCCACACACCCACCTCTTCTGGAAAATATGGTCAGGTTTTTGAGCTATAAATCTTCCTTGAGCTAAATTTAGTCTGATCCATTGGTTTATACTTCTTTTGTAAAAGGCAGGCTGAAGGATCCAGGGCCTTCCTCTATGTTCAGTCAACTTTTGAAAATGTAGTACTCTGCCAGGAAAAAGTTAAAAGGGTCCTGAGCTCTTAGAGTACAAGGACTCCCCTTGTAGAAATAAAAGCATGAGGGACTCATGGGTTTCTTATGTCCTGTCATCTTTGTTTGCACAGCATTCTGACTCAGCTGGAAAAGGATAAGCTCTTTCTCCATGATAGACTACTGTATTTTTTTAAGTGCCAGTTAAAGGGGAAGACTTTTAACAGCAGAGGTATGGGTTGTTTCACTAACAAATACAAATTTTATTTTGTCCTGAACCAAAATGAAGATAGGTTTGCATTGCTCAAAGTTTTATTTAAGGTCTTCAGCAAGAGCTTGGCTGTTTTACCAATTTGGAGACACATTTTAGTCAGGAGAAAGCACATGCTGTTTTCCTGAAAGTATCTCAGTTTTAATTCCTTCCCACTCAAAAGCTATACTATGCTATACTATTTTCCACCATAAGGAACATAAATCTAATAAAGAGTATGTATAGGAATTGTCTGCTGTGGTCTTGGGAATGTTTTTTAAGGTAATCATGTCTGCCTGGACTCGATATACAATACAGTGGAATTCGAATCCTGCAGCTTCTAAATATTTGAAATACTTAAATTGTTTCCTTTCTGCTACAGTTTAATTAACATAATGTTCTTCTTTAAAAGAGATGATTCTTACACATACGGCTCCCTTGAAGCAGATGGCAGTAATTGCTGCAACAAAGAGTTTGCTGGCAAAGCGGAGACAGAACTGCCCCCACCAGCCAACAGGATCGGGTATTAGTTCATCGGCTGTCTCGCTCTCTGCAATGGGAAACATACCTTGTTACAACAAGGCACAAGCTAATTTAAGAAGTTACAATAACACAGTTGCTGCACCACATCAGACAACTGAAAAGAATCCTGCTGGTGGTTCAAAAGGCCAGAAGCGGAGTACATTTCATGGTTATTCTGTTTCTGGCAAATCTCTACCTGTGACACAACTATAATTTTCACCACATCAGACTTCTCTGTCACAACCAAAGTATTATTGCTAATAAATGGGAATAGGACAAGGATTATAGGTTAGGGAAACTTCTGTTTACAAAACATGTGCATTCAGAGTTCTCAATACAAGGAAAAAAATAGCGACATCTACATGAAAAGCCAATCGACAGATTTAATGATATGTTTCCAAATCTGAGCCCAGCATGAAGATTTTTTAAAAAGTAATAACTTCTTATACCCTGATTCTGAGTAAATAAAACAACCTCTGCATTATTGCTGGAACTGAACCTCCCACAGTGTTTAACGTTCACTGACCTTGTCTTATGAAGATCTCTTTAATATGGTGCATGCTAAAAATAATACAATTATATTTGCAAAGATTTACCTAAAATAGCAGAGGCAGTTAAGAGACATTCTTTAAGCCCACTGTTAGATGAAATAAACTACTGTGGGAGCTTGTAAACCCACCTGGTCCAGAAACATTAGTTAAAATTGAAAATAACTTTAAAAAAGAAACTTTGAATTCATGAGTCAAATAAAATTTTAGATACCAAAGGGAATTTAAAAGTATGAATTAGTTGATCAGACTAGAAAAAGATAACGTAATAGCTAGTATTTCCTGCAACATAATCAAAAGTCATGAAAAGAGGTGTCTCTGGTACAAGGGATGAGTTATTCCAAGAGAGAGGGATGTCATCTCAAACAGCAAGTAGCTGACCTAACTTTGTTCTTTGAAAGAGTATTCATAGCTAGCAAGGCTACAAATTCTAAGGATATTGATATTTTATTATTTAAATTAATTTATTATTTAAATTAATTAATTATATTAGTCCTTTTTACATTTAGTTCTATCTTCTCTAAAATGATCCACCGGTACTATTTAAGACAGGTCTGTTTATATGTTTATTAGAAAAGCTTTTTGCATTAACCTGACATTAATTTAAAGTATGGCACAGCTGATCCTTAAGCATCTCTCCCCCTCTCTTTGTAAAGTTGGGGTTAATCAGTATGACAGTGGTACTAGGTTATCTACATCTACAGCATTGCTCTGCACTGAACCTCAGCCTTTACCCTGTATCAGGATGATGTCTCAAGGATA
The DNA here is from genome assembly GCA_038380795.1 of Pyrocephalus nanus. Classification (NCBI taxonomy): domain Eukaryota; kingdom Metazoa; phylum Chordata; class Aves; order Passeriformes; family Tyrannidae; genus Pyrocephalus; species Pyrocephalus nanus. The sequence continues at coordinate 8,065,383 of CM076271.1, read as the reverse complement.
GTATGGTCTGCCACTCACAGCACTAATCCTGGGATCCTCAAGATGAGCAATCATGTTTACTTAACAGAATGCCAGTTGTTCTGTGTTCTCCTTCACTGCTTTTTGGGTCTCTTGACTGGTGTCAGAAACAATTCAGCAAAGCATAAAACAATAACAGTCACAGCTCTGGCCTGTGAGCGAGGGTGGCAGGGGGCTAAATACAGACCTTTGGTAATTGAAAAGGAGCTGTGGAGAGGAGGGGGTTACTTTCTTCACAACGGTGCATTAGTGACAGGACAAGAGGTGAGGGACACAAGCTGCTCCAAGGAAATCTCTAACTGGATGCAAGACAAAATTATTAATTCTCAGGACAAGTACACATTGGAGTAGGTTGCGCAGGGAAGTGACAGAATTTCCATAAATGGAAATATCCAAGTCACAGCTTGACAGGACCCTGGATAACCTCTGGTAAAGACCAGATGTGTTAAGCAGCAGTTTGGACCTTCTGATCTGACTTTTCTATAATTCTTTCCATAGCATTGCTTACAGCATATAAATTTTGCCCTAGAAAGCAAGCTTTGTGTGATCTTTTCAAAAGCATCTAAAGCAGAATTTGTACCCAAGACAGCTACATTACATTTAAGAATAAGTCTGAAAGCTTTTGATTGAAAAACTTCCCTCTCCATAGGTCAGCTAACAGATGGAGTGACCATATGGCCTGGAAGGACTTAATTATATCCCAGATCTCTCACTCCTTTCAACACCTTTGAGTTCCTTCATAGTCACAAGTCATTCATCCTTTTATTGCTGTAGATGGCACAGTATGAATGAGTTATACTGAGGAAATAACAAAGAGACAAGTCAAGGACCATATGAACACACAAACCACAAATTTTAGTATCATCTGCTACTTCTTTCCAATATCTTGGAAAATAAATTAATTTGTTCAATATTCTTGGTGACTATAGCAGTGTGTGTGCCATTTTACAGAAGGAGCCACCAGTTCAGTATTCCCATGCAATAAATTCCTGTCAGCACAACTAATGGATGTCAGATGAATAAGCTTAAAAGAGCAAACAAGGGCACTGTCAAAACTATGTCATCAACCCACAGGTCTATTCGTAGTGATATTATACACTCCAGTGCCTCCAGTCACAGCCCAGGATAATCGGAATCCATATTCAGAGTCATCTCATCTTGCAAAAATTGACACAGCACGGTTAATAACCCACCAGAATTCAGAAACCATACTGGATATGAAAAGGCAGCTCTATTTTTGTGCTTTGCAGTTGATGCAGATTAAATAAATTGAAAAGGCAAGGCTATCAGGGCATTATTTGTACATTACAGCTGTCCAGTTAGACTTGGGCAGGCACTCCTTGCACGGCTTGTTGACTGATTAAGAGGCAGAGTAAGTCTCTGAGAGTCATAAAAGCTGGGGGGGGTGGGGGGTGGGGGTGGGATGGAAGATTGTGATAAAGAAAAAAATAGGGGCTGATAGAGTAACTGCCTAGAAGTAATTGCACTTCTACACAAGCCAGAGATATCATTTAAAAAAACCCTCCAAAACCCACGGAAAGGAAACCGGATGAGCACGTTACAGATTTGAAGAGGGAATCAGGACACTGTTACTGTTCTACATCAGAAATCTGGACTGAGTCTTCTTCCAGAGGAGGGGAGGAACAACAAAGCGGAATGAAAGGTGAGATACTGAAGCATTCAGATTAATAATGTAATTTTTCTGTTCTCTAAGCATTTCATTGCCAAGCAAGTGTTTATTTTCATTCTACATTGGACACTGTGTCTGTTTCCAAAGCCAACTGTTGCAGAACAGTGTAATGAACTGAAAGCATTGCTTACCTTGCTTGCAGGAATGCTGAATTCCTTCAAGTGAATTCCACAAGGAAGAATTCAGTATTGCAGAACATCATGTATAATTTTAATATAAATACAATTTTGAGTGAAAATTAGTGAATAGTTTATGCCTTAAACCGTAGCCTCAAAATGAAACTTTCATTTATACATTTATCAGATTTCATACCATAATAATACACTGTTATTCCACTAATATGATATTCTCTGATAGTAATTAAGGTTTTATCTCTCTAAGTCAATAATCAGCGTGTTGATTTCCAAAAGCTTCAAGTGGCACCAAGCTAAAAGGTTTTGCACTTTGAAATAACAATAAATAGTAATATTTATTCGAGGCATCTCAAAAACAATGTTACAGAAAGACTTATCATTCTGGCTTTCTCTAGTCAAATAAAATCTAATTATTCAACATCATCTGATTCTTGTTTTAAAAAAAAATTCATGATGTGCATATGAATAGAGCTTCAAGTGACACCTTGTTTTCAAAGTCAAGATCATTAGGAAGATATTAAAGGTAAAAAGTGTTATTTTTTTTTTTTAGTTAAAATCACACAAACATCAGAGAGCAGCAGATAATTATAAATAGTAAATACTAAGTACTTCTGTCAACTGATTTATCTGTTTAAAAGCTTGTTGACAAATGTCTGTTGATTGTGTAGCAATCTGTATCTATAGGAAGTACAGCTGGTATTTAGATAAGGGAATTAAAGCGAAAAGCATAAACATAGATATTTTAAAGAACATACTTACAGAATCTGGATTGCTGAAAAACTACTGTTAATTGCTTTTATAGCAATGTCTTTGAAGCTTGTTATTTTTTTGATGTCAACATTGACTTAATTCTTTTGTAATATTAGTAAAACCACAGAAAAATACAAGTTCTACATGTAATTCTTCTGACACAAGATGCCCTAAATTTTTTACTACCACAAAGAGACATTTCAACTCAATAATTTTAGAAACTCTGTAACATTCCCTTCAAACATCACTGCTCTGCTGATGGCAAATACTCCTGAAAACCATTTGTACTTAAGATAAAGTCACTGCTTCATTTTAAGACCATGGGAGCTCTAAGTTCCTTCTGCATTAAAAGAGTACTTCAATGCTATTGCAATTTACTCATGTATTGTAAAAGAAATGCATTCTCTTTAAGCTATCTAAGTTAATGTTTATTATGAAACTGTATATCTTCTGGCCACGTTTATGACCTGTATATTGCTAAAAGACAAACATTTTAAACTCATTTGAAATCTTTCACTTTTGATACAGGTGACTGGCTTTTGGTTTTGAGTGTCATCTTGTTAGCACGTGCAGCTCATGGATGCCCCGATAAATGCCTGTGCCATACAGCTTCAAAGACTGCAGACTGCAAGAACAGAGGATTGACTGAAATTCCTCCTCGTTTACCTCCGGAAATTCAGATACTACAGTTGCAGAATAACCGTATCTGGAGAATCAACCCAAACTCATTCACTGGAACGCCGCTACTCAAAATCTTAGACTTGTCTAATAATTCTCTCTCAAGTGTGGCACCTGGTGCTTTCCAGAAATTACGGTATCTACAGGTGCTAAACCTAACGAGAAATTTGATTCATTACATAGAAAACAAGACTTTCAGTTTCCTCCCACACCTAAAAGAACTGGACTTGTCATCCAACAGCATTATACGTTTGCCTGAGACTTTTGGAAACAGCACAGGGAATATAACATTGCTCTCTTTGAAGCATAACAAACTTCAGAAAATGGAAAGAGTTCTGCTGGAGTCACTTCCAAATCTGAAAGTGGTTCTTTTCAAAGATAATCCCTGGCAATGTAATTGTAACGTCTTTGGCATGAAACTGTGGCTGGAGAGCTTTCTATACAGAGGTAAGGAATTTTTCTCACTACGTCCAGTGCACATGAGAACATTTAACCAGTGTCTAACTGATCTTCCCTACCACAGCTTAACAATTTGCCCCACACCTTAAATCACTCCCTCAAATAAACACACTAAAATATATCCTTATGCATAGGTCAGAATATAAGTGTTTTCATAAATACAATTGGCAAACTAGAATCAGAGCAGAAATTCGTATTAGCACACAGAGAAAGTACACTCACAAAACCATACAGTGTGTACAAGCATGTGCAGTGTGTGCATGCATTTATATCCATATCTTTATTTATAACAAATATATTCATGCACATACACTTGTTTCAATTCTACCAGTATATTTTTGCTAGAAACTAACCTACTGTTTAAAAGCTTTTCTGTTGTTGCATGATGGTAAACATCAAGAGAGATATCAGCACCAATTAAACTCTGGAGAACGTAGGGTTATAGTTCCTCTATCAATTATCACTTAGCAGTTCTTCAATATTTTAAGAATACCTAGTGTTGCTTCTTAATTTTTTGCTAACTAGAAGAGGTACTAAATTCATTGGCAATTTCCTGACAGAAATGTGTAATGGCATCACAGAGGGAAAAGTGAATTTTATAAATAGAAGTAGCCATATTTTGCTCACACCTGCTTTTAAATATATTCATGAGTTATGCTGTAAAAAAGATAATATGATTTAATTCAAAAGGAATTAAGTATTAAAAGAAAGTAATTTATTTCTTCCAGGAGGTATGTTCAGATTGAGAATTCAGAACAGCAGGGCAATTTTCTTTTTTCTAAATGAGTCTTTGAGGCTTGTATGTGACCAAACTGCTAATTACCTGTCTGTACAGGCAAGTGATATGGAGCAGGTTGCAACACAGCATATGTGAAAGTGGTCCATGTGGTCTGTGACTGAATGGAATGCCATTTTCAGGGATCAGAACTCTACAGGCCAACTGGAAAACTGTACTGGTTATGCAGTGACAAAATTAATACTGGAGTAATCTTTGGATGAGGTAAATTCACTACCCGAAGCAACCTTCCAGAAAAGAGAAAAGGCTGAACTCCTCTAAGTGTTAAAATCTTAATATTTTTGATTGCTAAAATATTACATTATCACAAGGATTTATTTTTATTATGCTGGAACTATTCCCTGCAAAAAATCCAGCAGGGGTTGAATTCTTTGTACAGAAGAACGTAATGATCCAAGATAAACATATCAGATTATCTTAATTACCCTACAAGCAGCATAAATATTGTAACTTATTTCAAAAATGTACATTGTTTAGAAATTCAGTGATGCCCTTCCATCTTTCCAAGCACTGACAGATTAATTAAAGTCAGTGATATGGAACTTACAAATTCATTTTAGTAACAAGTTTTAAAGGAAGGACAATTTTAAAGACTCGCAGGATTTGGATTTTTTATCTATATGTACATTCGAACTAACACATTGGAGGTATTTGGAACCACGCTTTGGTTTGGCTGTTAAAAGCCAAGAGATCTGCTGTGCTCAGATCTGTCTTGGAATATCACTAGTGTTTGTGGAGCAGTCTCCAGATTTCAATCTGGGTCCATCTGTATTTGCTACTTTCTCAAAGTCCTTTCAGGATGAAAATTTCTGTGCCTGGCTTTAGCTGAAAGGTGGATTATTTGGCTACAGAGGAGAAAGAAAATTCAGATAATTTGATTAGTTAATTTTAAAAAATATGTTATCATCATTTTTGGCTTTGTGGACTCCTTGACCCACCACCCCTAAAACCATGTGTATTGACTAATTAGGGACCTGAGACCTACACTCCACACGCTGAAGAACAACGGTGTGGTTGACCAGGACTGTGGTTTCCTATTTCACTGCCCATTATACTAAAAACATCCTCCAGGAGAGAGTGGAAGCTGGCCCTAAGCAATCATGAAATTGAACATTTGAGCAGGACAATAAGTTGATTAACCTTAACTCATTATAACTCTGTATATTTTCTTATCTTGAGCCTTGCTGCATGTATCCCTACAAACTTTCTCTTTGCTTTATTAGGGTTAGCATATGATGTCAGAAAAATTACTATTTCAATAAAATGGGAAATCCTTTCTACATATATTGTTTCCCTTTCTCTTTATAAAAAGAAGCAATGGTATGAATTTCAACAAACCAAATTTGCTGCTAACAATACCTCTTTGTTTTCATCTATGACTTAGTTCTTAATTTTCTACCACTATTGTTTTTTTTACTTTTACATCCATAAAATCACAGATAACTCTATTCCTGATGAACTGCTTCTTGAAAATACTCTCTTATACGAGTGTTAAAGTGTAATAATCTCACCACTGACCTAACTGTAAAATGGTCCTTAAAATACAGTTATAAATCTTTAAAATTCTGAAATTAAAGCTGATGATAAATTTACTTCAGGTTATTTTTCTGTTATTTTTACATTAAGAGAACTTAGAAACCATCAAATCTTAATATCATAATTAATTTAATTTGTGTGGTGGGTTTTTTTGTTTTTCAGGAGGAATAAGCGACGGCATTATCTGCGCTGCTCCAGGGATTCGGAAGGGAAAGGACCTGCTCAAAGTTCCCTACGAGCTGTTTGGGGCGTGCCCCCTCAGGACAGCTCACGTCCACCTGGCCAGCACTCACCACCACAGCTGGGAGCACAGGAGCTCCCCCAAGTTCGGCCCCCACAGCGAGCACGGCGAGAGCGGCCGCGTGAGCTGCGAGCCCAAACCCAAGCCAAGGCCCGTCAGTCTGCGCCACGCCATCGCCACTGTCGTAATCACCGGAGTTGTCTGTGGAATTGTGTGTCTAATGATGCTGGCAGCTGCTGTTTATGGTTGTGCTTATGCTGCAATTACTGCTAAATACCACAAAGAACATTTGGCCCCGGTCAGACAGCATGGGACTCCAGAGGAAAAAGAGCCATTTGATAGTTCCTTGGCTTGAGTTACTTCTGTCTTTGGTTTCTTGAAAATAAAGGCCTCACTTCAGCTAAAAAGTCTGGAGTCTAAACAGGATTGATTTAATAGTAATTACTGGGGTTTTTTTTTTTCATTTTTTTCCCATACTTTTTTATAAGGTAAACACATATATTATTTGGAATATCTACTAATACTTCATATAGAACAATGTAAGTTTATCTGCATTTTGCATATGTATATTCTGAAGCCACTATTTAAGGCCAAGTGTTTGAGGTAATGAAATCTTGATTTATACTTTAAAGTATCCCAGTATCCTTCATTAGCTCTTGATGCAGTATTAGACCAAGATACAACTTATGCTGCAGCTACAGTCACTGCCCAACAGGAGTGAAACTTCTGCAAAGGAAAATAGAAAATTGCTACAAATTACTATCTTTTTTAGGATCTATACAATTCACAATCAGTTTTCAAAACAGCCAGTCTATACACTGGCACTGATAATGTAAATGTATTAAAAGCATTTCCAAAAACGTGTTTTCAACCTTCCAATCTGCCCTAGAAGGCCACAATTAAATATTACATCCATTATCTAACCTAGAAAACTGGAAGTACCTTGGTAACTATCACATATAATTTCTGAATTCCTTAGTAATTAAAAAGAGTTGAGAAAATTCTGAAGAAAGAAGAAACACTACACAGCTTTGGATACAAGCACAGAAATGAGCATACAGATATGAACACACTGCCTGATATTCTGCTGGAATATGTGCTTGCTACAGATGTTTCTGAAGTCATTCCCAAATCCACACACAAGTGTTCCATTTTGCAAATACCACGACTGCAGATGCAGCTCCCATCACAGTGCTGCCCTTCAGTATGAGGATAATATGGTTTCATGTTTACATGTTTTCTTTCACAGAGAAAACATTCAGCTGAATTCACTCAAGGGTCCACCTTCACTTTCTGTAGAACTGTTTTGCCATCAGGTGAAATCAGAGCCAACACCATTTGAATAATAGAAGTTTAGAAGTGAAAGAATATTCCGAATGTGCAGAAGCACATTTTTTAATAATTGTTGGAAATCATTCTGAGGCAACCAACAGAGATCAGCAGCTCCATTTACCTTTTCCAAGACAAGATAAAATACATTTCAGGCTATCCAGGACAAATGTCTAATGTGTTTCTAACTCTCTCCAGTGATAGGGATAAAGGCCTCCCTAGGTAGCTAATGCAGAAATCAACAATGTTTACGATCTTGAGGAAATTGTCCAAGTAACAGTCTTCAATAAGGGCAAAGGGAGGCTGTGTCATGGCATTGGGAGACCTGCACTGTCCTTCCAACAGATGGATTCCAAGATGAAGCTCTGTAGCTGTTCTAATAACAGCCTGAACTGAGTAATGGGCTGTATGGCAGGAGTCATGTAACCTTTGCTCTTATCTACTTAGTAATAATTGCAACCTAAATATTAAAGCTCATTCCTGCATCTGTAGTTAGATTTATGTCCAGAGAAAATTAAGCATCTCAGTCTTAATCTAAATCTAGCAGGCACTGAAAACAATCAATTACTGTCTGTTCTTCTGTTCTTTTTTTTTTTTCTTCTTTTTTTAACTGCTAAGTACTTCATATCATTATTAGGCTCTGCTCATTCTTCTCTGTCCTGAACTAAATAAAACAAGCTGTTTCAAATTTTTCCTGCAAGGCCACATTCTCCAAACTTTTTTTTCTCCCTGCATATCCTGAAACCTTTTCAGTTCTTCTGCATTTCAGCTGAGACATCAGCAGCACAAGATTTTTAGAATATTTACATTTTTTATAATATCTTAATATTCAGAATATTTTTATTCAGGCTCTTTGATCTCTTGGCGTTTGCTTTTTTTTCCTTCTAACTATTTGGCAAAGCTTAATGAATAATCTACTTTCAGAGCTAAGTCATTTAAATATATAAATCTACATTTTCTACTCTTTAATCCATTTATTGACATAATATTTTGCAAAGCAAAATGTAGCTTTTAGGATAGACAAGACTGAAATAAGACAGGACCCGATCTTATTGCCCAGGGACCAATAAATGAGTTTGGAGCCATGCCAAATCAGTGCTTTTCTACAGTGACAACTTTAAATGAGCACACTTGCAGTCAAACTGCAGATTCTAAGATGAAAGCTAATAAACTTCTCCCAGCCAGAGAGATTTCGCCCACAGTGTTTCTAAAGGCTCACATACAGCAGTGCAGCTTCCAGCAAAAACCAATTCACATTTCTGATAGTTTTAAGCAAAGGCAAAACAAGAATTGACTTGATATTTCCCAGTCAGGATTAACCCAGAATATCTTCCTAGTCCTTAAAAAAAGAGTCCTATCACCAAAAACCTTTCAGGTTTTCCTTACTGTAAGACCATTCATTAAAAAAAAAAAAAAAAAAAAAAAAAGGGGTGCAACAACATTTAAAGAAACTGATTCCAAGTCACACTAAAGATGTTTTGGGGATTTCACGCACACACATGGCTGTGAATTGATATGGAGTTCTGCCAGAAAGCAAAGTATTTCGTATTTCCATTAGTTCCCTCTGCTGTGGGGATAGAGCAAGCCAATCCATGCAAAATCTGATTCCATACTTTCTAACATGCTGTCTGCTAGAGGGAAAAAAAACAAAAAACAACAAACCAAAAAACAGCAACCCAGCAAAAATCCAAGGGAAATTTTTCATTTAAAGTTTATAAGACTATATATCATGCTTACAAATGGGTTTGCAATTTATAAATTCCAGTTATTTCTGATGATAAGGTAATAGCAGACACTGGGCAGAGAAAACTATTGATTCAATTGCTTCAACTAATAAGGTAAAATTATTTATTTTTCAGTAGAGGAAACAGAATGTTTGACTACTGATAAACATAAGCCACCATTTATTGTCTATAACAATTATTGACTACAAGTGGAAGAGTGAATTTAGGGATTCCCCACAGAACTGCCCTAAATTTGTAAAGCTTAGCAATGGACATCTGCCACTGAAATAATTCATCTGCACAGATTTATTTTTCAGATAAAGGTTCCCGAGAAAGCTTTACTGTTCTTCCTGCAATCTCATGAGAGTATTATAGTAAGTACAGTATTTTTTTTTCTAATCTCTGTGAAAAACACTCTTCTACCTCAAAGTCAACAAAATATCAGGACAAACTACTCTGCAAGGTGTTTGAAAAGACAGAGAAAGCACACATATTGTTGTACTCCTGTCCTTCATAAAAGGCTTGCTATATTTCCAGCAAAATGAGACTTTCTAAAATTTCATTTCAGAACAGAAATTAAAAACTACAATAGAACAGTGTTCTTTACAGAAAATAACAGAAAGACTTAAACTGAAGCATACCTGCTTGCTGTATTTGTCTTTCCATTCAGAGCTTGCAAAAAGTCAAGTAAAATTCAGCTTCATCATTCCCTAGTAATGCAATGCCCAAAGAAATTCTGGATCCCTCTTCTTGATCAAAGTAGCACATTTAGTGACACTATTAATGGCTTACCTATCATTAACAACATGAACAGGAAAACACCAAGTGCTACCTAACAACCATCTATCTTTGCTGCCCAGGAGATAAGGACACACAGGTTTTAGTTAAGCATCCAGAAAGGGTGCCTGCTTTTAAAACTTTGCTCTTTGAACTTGGCCAAAGCTGGCATAGTAATAACAATCATAAGAGAGTCTTGGTAGTCCTGAGTTCACATTACCTGAGAAGTAACTGTATGTTCCCCAGATAACGAGACAAAGAGGCAGCAACACCAGTCACAGTAAGCCACAAGAGGGGAGAAGGAGCAGGAAACCAGTAATAAAGAAACCAACAACTACATACCTATCTCCAAGGAAAGCTGTGGTTTCTCTCTCTTACTGACTGCAGAGGGATGCCCCCATCTTTTAGGGCTATGTACACTGTGTGTTCAATTATTTTGCATAAGGCTTCACATTTTAAATACAATACGTGAGAAAACACTGTTAATATGTGGAAATACAGTCTACTGGGGGGAAAATAGTCAATCCACAGTACTTGAACTGGTAGTAATGCAATCATATAAATGTGATTGCAGTTTCATACTTTCACAGCGTTATTTGAAGTTTTCCAAAGGACCCAACAACTCATCTGCTGCCCTGTTCTGCAATCAGGGATTAATTTTGTTGGCAGCAGAATTATTTAGCAAAATGCCCCTAAAATCAATCTCACTGCTATTAGATCGCAAGGATCTTCCTCATCCACAAATTACATTGTGCTAAAACCCAATCAACCAAATGAAAAATCCCAACAGCAAAGCAGAAGTGCAGAAGCAAAGAGCAGGTGCTCTGTCCCATTTACTACACACATTAATACTACACATATTGGGATACTGTTCTAAATGTCAGAGTCCTGGATTCTCTAAGAGCAAGTGGTAAAGAAAAGTCCTAGAATTAGATAATTTGAGGTGAAATTCTCAAGTTAACACCAGCAGAGAATTATCTTTAAAACCCCCGCTATTTAACTATTCCACACACTAATTCTGTGTGGTGAAGTGAAATTGAGAACGAATGGAAATTAATGCAAATGTGTGAAGGGCTGTGAATATGTTATCTAACTTCAGCTTCACTGTTCAGTCAATGGAAAGGGGCAGGATTCTCACCAGATGCTCAAAGCATTCTGGGGAGGTGTTTCCCTCTCTCCACACATCACCTGCAAACCATCTTTCCCAAGTAATGGCTCCCAACCTAAGTCTGCAAGTTCTTTAATGTTAGACTGCACAAATACACAGCTCAGTTTCCCTAAAACTGAAAACATTAGTCTGTACACTAATATTAGATTTATGAATACAAAGATAATATTCAAAATGAACAAGAAACTCTGGAAAAACATAAAGTAGTGGTTTTCTACCAAAGCATGAAAAACATTCTGAGGGATTTGCTAAACATGACTGCTGAATATAATCTTCTGTGGCTTATAATGTGGAGTAAAGATTAAGTAAATCACTGTCTTGCCTGACAAGGAAAACATCTATTTTAGAATACCTCAAAAATTTGGTTGGTGTGTCATTATGATGACATATTCATTTTCCCTTAGGCCTTCATACTAAAATGCAATTTTATAGATGGCATCATAAATTTTAAGGACTGTGTATGGCAGTGACATTTACTTGAATGTTTTTAATGATATAGTAATACAAAAGCAATATATATGAGAAAGAACAGAAAAAAAAATCCAAGTAGTGCAGAGCAGATGTATTTACTCTGTTTGCTACTGTAACAACAGCAGATTTGACTATCTGTGAAACATTTAAAGTCTGCCACTCCTAGAAATATCAAAAGTTAAAACTACTTTTGATTAAGCAATTGGAAGTCACTTTTTCAAAACATTTTCTAGGAACTTGTTAAATAGAGATGTACATACAAACCCCATCTAAATTCACTCTAAAAAACCCTGAATGGATCACGTATACAAAAATATTATTAAAAAAAAAAAAAAAGTTAAAAGGGGGTGAAGAGCAAAATTTTTTGTGTCATGGACTTTCAGATACGTGACCGTTGTTCTCCATGAAATTATAAAAGAAACTTCATTATCTGGAGCGTAGATCAAGCCTTAGTTACTTGAAAACTGGTATATTCACAAATTTTCCTTTTAAATTGCTGTTCCGTAGAAGCTGATTTAAACAGGAAGAATGAAAACCTGAAGTGTGACCAGTCTCAATAAGACTGATTTGTATTTTAGAAGTAATATGAGATTTTGGATCTTTCCTGTTCTCAAGGCACAGCTTGAAATATCTTAAACAGCAGGACCATCAGGATCACTTTCCACTAGCCAGAATAGAGGCATTCAAAATTGTGTGCCAATTTTAACAAACTAGCGATGGAATTAAATCATTACCATCTTCCTTAGCTTACGGATGGGAAAAAAAAGGAGGTCCTAAATATTCAAGCTGTGTCATTTGAAATACCTGAGGGCTTTTAGCATCCTGACTAGGAATATTTAACATGGAACAACTGAATTTTTTGCCATACTAAAGTTGGGGTTTAGAATTATATAAAACAGAGAACAAATAAGGTGATGGATGAGGACACATTTAAAAAAACCTCTCTCTAACCAGGGTTTGGAGTAAAAACCTTGAATTTGTATATGGGCTGGTTATAAAAATAAGGGATCAACTTTGAGAAGTTAAATACTGGAAAATTTAAATACTGTATCATGGCATTACTTGGAACAATTTGTTTGGCAGAATAAAACACGATATTCCTTGTTTGTGTAATAAGTATTTTTGGTAAAAGCATTTAAAATCAAGCTGTCAGTGAACAGAAGAGGCTTTTCTTCAGTTTCACTAACATCTCCCACATCTGACTACAATGATCTGCTTATTATATTTTAAATATATTTTTTGCATATTTAAACATAAATTATATATATATATATATAATAACACTTAAGCATGATCTATCGTTTTAGCAGAAATCAATAGTAGATGTTTCTTTTATTCTACTAAACCATAAGTACATATTTCTTTCCAAGAAATCTCTGATGAGATAAAATATTTCGATTAGTCTCACAGCATTAGTGTGGTAAAGAACAGGGAGGAACTTAACCTTTGGCAGCATCTACTGTGGAATTAAAGGCACCTGCCATGCATTTGAGGACAGATTCCTTGCAACCTTCTCTGTCAGACACCCACACAGAGACAAGACACTGTGTAAAGTTATGAATCATGGGTGGTAGAAAGCATCTCTCATTTTCATTTCAGCTTTTACCGCTTGGCAGGAGAAAATGTGATGTCTGTGAGAAAAAAAGTCGGCCATCTTTAATCATTCTGAAATTAATAGTAAATGTATTCCCTTGAAAAGACTATTTTAAAAAGTATAACTATTACTCAATGCGTTCATAAAAGGCAAATCTGATCCTTGTGCATCTGGCATTCTCACAAAGGCTACAGACCTTTTGGTAACTTTTGCCACAGAAGATTCTGAGAGTGGCTGATCTTCCAGCCACAACCTGTACAAGGAACACAGTATAAAGAAGAAAAACAAAAACATCAATCAAAAAAATCTTGCAATTATGAAGAAAAGCAAATTTTTCTTTTCTGTCCAAACAGAAATTACTGCCATTGCTCTTTTTATGCAGCTTCAGCAGAGCAGAATGAGTCAGGGCAGATTCACAGAGCTATGGCAACACTTGAATGCACGTCCCAGGCAATCATCGCTCTTTGATAGAAAATGACTGTAAACATGCCTGTACATAAGAAAAACTTAGATTTCTTTTCTTCTTAGAATTCCATTGAATAAGAGAAATCTTCAGATAACAGGAGTAGTTTCATTTCTCACTAATTTAGCTACAGTGAGCTTCTGTTAATATACTATTCTAGTTAAGTTGATATAGAGCATTGAGGGCTTGCTTGATTTCAGAAACTACAGGTCCCATCTACTGGTAAAGCTTTTTATGTTTTTAAAATGAAAAAAATCAAAATATTGCTTGATTTTCATTGACTGACCACAGAAGAGCATGCTTGCAAGAAAGACTCACTTAGTGTTCTTTAATTTCAACTTTGATAATTAGGAAGTCCCATGCAAAATTGATCATATAAAAAATTTGGTAGAAAATATAGAACCACTTTAGATACTCTTTCCTTGTACTTTGGTAGCATAGAAATAAAACTTTTTTTAAAATTCTACATTTTTAACAATTGATGGCAAAAATAATAAAGCCCCAGCTGTTTTTCCCATTTAGTTACATTTAATACAACACATCCAGAGAGGGTGAGGCCTCTCCATGTGTGGAGACATTGAGGAGCTGGCTGGACACTGTTCTGGGTAATCTGCTCCAGCTCAAGATTCTCTCCAATCTAGTCCACTAAGATTGGACTACTCGATCTCAAGAGGTGAATTCCAACCTTCAAAACTCATTTAAATAACTGGTTTCCACAAAAATAGGCACAAAAGGATTAAAGAAAATTTTACTTAATTTCAGCTTTTCTAAGCAGCCTTGTATTAAACAAAAATGACTATTTCTCCTCGTCAGTCATTTAAATTTAAATGACTGTGAGGCTCAAGACTATGCCTGTGTATGATTTAATCTTTCATTCTTCTGACTAAGTGTCCAGAGTATTTTACTCAGCACTGCTATGGACTTTTCCAGTGAGGCTTGAAATCCAGGTTCTGCTTGTTCAATAAGGAAAAGTTAAGAGGACTTGACAATTTTCATCTGACAATTTCCTCAGCATTCTTTAATAAATTTTTGCCCTAAGAAGATTATGTCAGTTCTGTTATCTTTAATTAAACATACCAAGGGGATAATTTTCATGTTTTCTGTGAACAGAGATGGCCTCTTTCAACAGGAAGGGCTTTTAAGGTTCTACATTGTACTGCAGCTTTTGAACTAAAATGAATCTACAGGGAATTACATTTCTGAAGGTTCACATACTCTCTCAACACTCCCAAAATCTCAAGAAATAATAATTTTTCAATTTTTAAAGCCTTCTTTGCTCCAGGATGATTCTTATTTGCTTGCTTCCATCCCCATATCTTGCTCAGAACTGTCTAAGTGAGTAGTATCTTTAATAATTTATTTCTAAGGAATAGTAATCTTCAAGGAATCTCATGAAATTTCAGCACTAGGGACTGGGTCATTCTCCTATTTTTAGGTCATGTTGAGAAGAAAAAAAAATCCCACCATCCTTTATTCTCTGTTACAATCTAACAGGGACAGTTTGAAGATACTTCACATTTCAAATGTGAACTTGAAGACATGGTCATTGAAAACACTCAACTAAAGTAGTTTTGACCATTAATGTGTTTAAATCTAAAAAAAAATCCCTGCATTAGGTAATACTGTCACTTCCTCTCCTGCAACTAAATTGAGCTCTGTATAAACAGTAATAAATATGATGCTACTACATTTATATATTAAAGCCTTATGTTCTCCTTCCACACTTTCTACAGAAATTGGCATTTATTTAGGTTTAAAAAAAAATAAAAAATCACAATCTCAATTGCAAGAGGCAGGAGGGATTTTAAAAACAAATTACATGGGTTTTTTACAATAAGCAAACACATTCTGACAGGGAACTGGTATTAGTAGGTACAGATGGTGAAACAGCAGCAACACTCAATTTCTCTGTAGTAACAGTCTGCAGACTCACTGATTTTAGGGTTTTCTGCCTATGTTATAGAGTTGAGTATTCCCTACTTGCAATAAGCCTTAATGTAGGTAGGAAAATACAAGAAACTAGAGATTTTGTAGTAAGAAATTGTTTTGTTCCTTTTTTCCCCCCACTCATGGGTAGGTCTAACTCAGGTTTCCATTTTACAATAATGTTCTAGTTTCTCTCTTCCAGTTTTAAACTCTTGAAGTGACCTGTAATAAACAACATTCTGGCACAGCTTTATTTTCAGTCAAATCCCTCTAGGGAATAGAGTGATTGAACATGAAATATGTATCCCATCCTGCTGCTTTCTGTAATCTACTCAGACCAAATGTGGATAAGGAATACTTACTTCACACAAATTAAAATGAGATGTTTTGGCCAAATTTGAACTCCAATGGAGGCATTTGAAAATGTTACCCATAATCTTTCTTTAGTCTCCCAAGTCTGGCTAATAAAAACTTCAAACTTCTCCCATTTACCACTGCTCCAGTTTCTGCCTCCAAATCCACTTTGCTTAAAACAGAACATTGTCACTCTTATAACAAAACCTAAAACTTGAACTAGATACTGGGCACTTTCTTAAAAGTTTTCTGAGAGAAAAAGTAGGACTGACAAGTCACATTTATGATCTCCAATATAGAGAGGACAAGAATAAAGCATACACTTGTTTGTCTCTGCATGGCTGTAGCTGGCTGAGTGATACTTTCATGGACAAAGCTTTGTACAGATCCAAAAGGGTCTTCCTCCCCCCCCCCAAAAAAAAAAAAACCACCTGAACACATGCAACCATACCAGACGGAAAGAAAATAACAGTCAAAATAAATTCTTAAAAATGCTTCATACTGTAAACAAAACATCTAGCACACAGTTTTTAAAGTTTACAGAAATAAAAATAAAAAAAAACACTGATAAGCTTCAGACTGTAAGTTCACCCATCTTATTCTTCATGGCATTATGCATTTGGAGATATCACAGAAAATTTTTACATGCTTTATCATTTAGAAGGTTTGAAGACCCTGTCTTTATTTTAGATAGAAAATATGGGACCCAAACAATTTTGAGCGTGCAATATTAAACAATTATTAGGGAAATGGAAGCAACACCTGCCTGTCTCTTTTGCAGTTAACTAAAAACCAACCAACCCTAAAGTTTATTGATACAATATTAGAACTGGTTAAATGTGATACCTCCTCAAATCATATTTCTACATTAAATACCTGCTAACCCAAAATGTGAGAAATGCTTAAACTGATTTTAAAAAAATTTAACAAACCAAATAAACCACAACAATTGTACCTGCAACCACTGGAGATTTCCTGTCATCCAGAAGCTGAATAGCAGTACTGGCTGTCACTACATTGCTCTTGTTTGCGGTTTCTGCAGGGTTTATTAAAAAAAAAAAAGTAAAAATAATTGAAACAACATATGGGGCAATTAAGCTTTTTCTCTCCTGGTTTGAAATACATGGATTTAGGGCTCAGAAAATAAAATAGCAAACATCATGTTCTATATGTATGCACAGAACATACAGGCACTGCCATTTTAAATTCCTCAGCATCCCCAAACCAAGCTTAAAACACTGAAATGAGGACCAGGTTTTGAATCCCCTAAAATGGCAATAAAGGTGGCAACTTTTGGTTGGACTTCTCATTGGTGTGAACATTTGTTCTATTGGACCTGTCTAGCTTAAAATACCAGGCTGTAAGGTCACTCTGTACAAATATTAAAAGAATTTCACTTGCAGCCCTGAAAGGGATGCACCTGGTCAAAGGGTCAGTAAAGAAGCTGCAGATTTCAATGCACATTTCAGATTAACATTTGAGATCAGCTACAGAGCCCACTCAGTACTGACATACTTGGAATCCTTCCAGCATCATATATGTCTCAGAATTTAGAGAATGACAAAATTATAGACCTGTGCTGAATGGGATTGAATAGACAAAGCTCCCAGGTATTTGCTCAGCAGCTCTTCTGTACCAGAGTGGAAAATGGTCAGCATTAAAAATGTTCTCCTTATCTTGAGCTGTCAGGAAGTCTCTTGAGAAAAAAAAATGAGACAGAAAACACTTGTTATTTATTGCATGGCACACAGTAGTTTCTACTTTGAAAAACAAGAAAAAAACAAAATGCAAGTTTTAGGGAAAGGAAATGGTTTGGGACAATTCTTCTAATACCATTTGTTCAAAAAAAGGGGTTAAATTTAGCCACTAATAAATATTGTGACTCATTTACAATCACTTTTGTTGTGGAAGATAGAAAAAGTACTAAAAAATAGTACCTCTAAGTACTGCTGAAAATATACTGTATTCCTCAATAATTTCAGGGAATGTTGACAGAGGAAAAGTTGTGTCAAGTGACAAGAGCAAGTATGGTGTCCACACAGCTGTTCTGGTTTGCTGTCTGACAGTAACAAATTGGAGTGCTATTGATCTCACCTGCCAGGCTACTTGAACTACAACAGTATTTGTGGTCAGATAGGCACCATATAATTTTATATTACATAAAATTATATTATCATAAATATCAAGTGCAGACCTTTTTTTTTTTTAATGCATAATACCTCCACTAGATTACATCTTCTCCTAGCAAAATACGAAACCCTTGTGTAATGAGATCTCTTGATTACTCTTTCACTCAGTCCACTTCTGCCAGGTGGCTTTATTTAACACTGAAAATATTTTCCACAACAGTGATGTAAAATCTCTGAAAAAGCCTACAAGAACTTGTTTTTAGATGGGATAGTAAAAACAAATAAATCATCATCAGCAGGTGCAGCATATTCATAATTCTGCTCTGAAGTATAAAGATGTGAGGGAGTATGTGTGTGGAGAAAGTAAATGTATGGGCTATGGGTGTAAAATGGTTTATTGTTCCAAATGTTCCAGTTGAACAAAGAATTTAGGGATCCTATGAAATCTTCTATCTGAAGAAACAGTAGATGGGCTTCAGAAATATAAACATTTTTTTCCTTCTTTTCTTATATGGCTGCCAAGCATAGCTATGTTTCTTACTGATTAGTGAGCTGCTCTGGACCCACAAACAGGTTGATACGAGATAGTCCAGTCCGTGTTCCAAGGAAGGCAACTTCCACTCCTTTGTCAGAATTTCTGAAATAGCAAAGATAATGCTTTCAAAAAGATAAAGCTGTATTAGTGGTTGAAGAAAGTACAAGTGTACTGTAGTTTTTGAGAAGTACTATCTTAAGCATAGTTCCCTTATTTATTGATTTATTTTTAACTGCTGTTTTTCAAGTTATAGTCCTGTGGGTTTTGAAAAACATGCAATGTAGAAATGCTATTTAGGCCAAGAATCAATGAAAAGTCAAAGACAGTAAATTTTGTAGGATTTGTAGGGAGGGGTTATAAGGAAGCCATAGAATAAAAAGGTGTGGCATAGCTATATACCAACTATTTAATAGCCACTGGCACTCAGTGATTCTGAGATGGGCAGGAATTCCAGATATTGCTCCCAGTCCATTCAACACTTCTGTACTATGTCTGTGCTTCAGTTCATAGGTGTGACTGCTGCCCAAGCAACAAAGTACAGAATTTAATTAGTTTTATTGTGGAAATTACAACTAATCATCCTGATGTACGCTGCAGGATAAGAACTTAAGCCTGAATTCAAAATTGGTGGTGTTTGGGATCAAATGGTTAATATAAAATTTTCATGCATATCAGAATTTGTTAGATATTCCACCAGTTCACTAACATATACATAAAAAATACACCCATGGCTGACAGATAAGGTTGACACAAAGCTTGCTTACTCTGATTTATTCAGTGCTAGGCTGGTCCAATAAGCTTCAATTGGTGCACTCACAACTGCGTCAAACAGAACTTCCTGGATCAATTCTTTATCACCTATTACAATATATTAAAATCAGTAAATGTAAAGCATATAGACAATTTTTTTTAGATGACTAAACAATAGGGTTTCTTACACTGTGCATTATCGTGTCTGTGATATGCTTTCAAAAGCTTTGCACTACGAAGCACTTGCTAAGTAATATTACATGGTATTTTACAACAGTGCTGTTTTTCATACATAATTTCATTGCACTAACAATAATTTAGATTTTAAAAAAAATTGATCCTCCACTTCTTGTAACTCCTTTATATATATATACATATATATATTATCTAATGCTCCGATTTGCACATGACATAAGGTTAAAACAAGCAAATCTGCTAACACTCACATTTCTGCAGGAGGACAGAATACGCACTTATTCACCTGAATTTTTATTCTGCTTTGCAGTTCAGAAATGCTAATTGTATACCCATCCTCCCTAAGATGCTCATGAAATATCTCGTATATTCTTTAGAGGCATGATCCAAGGATTGATTCAGACCAATTCTGTTTAACTTATAAAACCAGATGGAGTGATAATTTTGCACAGTATAACTACACCATCTGAACAGAAACTTGAATGTTTGCCTCAGGTATATTGTTTACTGCAAAAGTCAGAAATCTGAATCATCAATATCTTCACTGATACCCCAGATAAAGCTCAAAACCAAACGAAATTCCAAATTAACACTGGTTGAACTAAGCATTTTGTAGAAGGTTTAGTACAACAATTTTTAGCTGGAGTAAAGCCTATTAAGTGCACGTTTAACAAAATACTTGCATTGCAGCAATGGCTCTTTTCCTGTGAGGTAGCGTTTGATTGCTTCTAACTGAGTCATTTGACGGTGCTCAGGATGTAAGTCAGTGTTGCAATAGGACCTGTGAACACGTTGTCAAGACGTTAAAATGTTATTATATGTGTAAGGATGATCTCTCTTTGTCTTTGAAAGTAAAGAATTGGGCTCTGCAAGCACAAACAATATGAAACCAAGAAGGGTAACAGACACCAATTTCATGCTTTGTTTAAGGCTTACCATTCATCTGCTAAAGATACATCAGGGTGTTCTAAATCATGTAAACCTGTAACAGTAATAATAATGGGTTATTTAGGGAGCAGTCTGGGTAACAGATGGTTATTTGCATACACTCCATAGCATAAACCCTTTTTGGAAAGTGCATTATTACCGCAAAGAAATAAATCACTGTAAACTATGTTCAAATACACTTTAGGGTCTAACAAACTTGCAAAAACCAGCTAAATCAGATCTAAAACTGAAAAGGTAGGAAAACTTTTTTTTGCTAATGTGTTTAACTCATAAAAATTACTCACATAATATATATAAAGTTTAGAAGAAAATTTGAGCAAAGACAAGTACAAAATGGTAACAGACTCCTGTTCATAGTCCCTTGTTCTCTTTGGCCAGTAAAGTTTTTTATGCTAAAATACATACTTCTCATTTCATGTGAGTTGTTCTTCTCCCTTAAGGAAAAAGAAGTTGTAATTCCCTGAAAACCTAAGGACACAGCCTATGAACAAAAGCAACAATTTATGGGATCATTCAGAATAGTTTTTTTGTGCTAACAGGTCACACAAATGCTTGTAAATAAGAACTATGTCATTAGTTATATAGCACAGTAAAAACGTACTTTGGCAATTTTAAAAACTCTTAAAAAAATTATCAATAGACAATAAGAAAACAGGGATCAGAAGGCAAGGTCTGTGTTTAACCTGCCAGAGTTCATGATAAACAATGACAAAGCAACAGTGGTTAAGGAAAGCAGGGAAGCCAAAGCCAGAACTACAACTGTAGGCTTTGGGGAGGACAGTGAAGTGTCAGTGATGGAGAATCAGGGAAGGTAAGACTGGGAGAGAAGGAACTGTTAGTTATGGTTATGTTTACACTCCTGGTGATGCATCTGGGAGGGAATATCAGACAGACTGCTGAGATGTGTGGCTGGATTAAAGAACACTGGTGAGAGGTGTGTTGGGAACAGTTTGGAGAGGAAGCAGCTCTGAATGTCCTGCTGTGCTCTCTTTCTATCTAGACTTGTATTTGCTGCTCAAGTGACTCAAACTTCAAGGCATTTCTTTTTATATCTCTCTTGAGTACAGGAACATATTTGTGTAGCAAAATATAGCTGAGGAACAAAGACTTGAAGAAATTAAGTATCTTGTTTGACATCACTGACAAAACAAGAAGAACTGGAAATGGAGACTTCAGCATAAAATCTGAAAGAATTCTTGTATTGAAACATTTTTTTGCTCAGCAATTTCTAAAACTTTTCAACCCTCTCTTCAACCTTCTGAAATGCCTCTACTCTTCCATCATCTTCAGAAACTTTGTTGCAAAACAACTGTTATCACCACACAAGTGGACTCCTGCAGTCATTTAATTGAGGTCTTATCAAAAAGCAAAAGCATAAAGGAAGAACAGTTCTTTCCCTGGTTGCCCCTATTACTGCTACAAATACGTAAATCCTTGTAGATAATGCCCCAAGCAATTATATTTCTGAAAGATTTCACAATGTATAATCTGTGAACAAAAGTGCCATAACAATTACAGTGCTCTTTGTGGCTACTTCATTCAGAAAACACCACAAATAATTAACATTGGGCCTGAGTGATTCTCTGGAACATTGAGAGAGGACAGAAAGTTGATCACATCTAAAGATTCACAGTCTGACTATGCTTCATATAACTGAGGACAAAAATCCTGTGAAGTAAAAGATCTTCAAATAAGAGGAAAAAAAAAAAAAAAAGAAAAGAAAAGAAAAAAAAATCTTATTACCTTATGGAATCTGCAGACAAATATACAAGCTTTAGGACCACCGAATCAACAATAAAACTACTGTGTAAGCAACATGAGAAGGTAGGTATCTTACCTTCTTCTACAGTTACGTTCCCTCTGAAGAAATATTTTCCATGTCCTCTAGAGAGAGCCACACCTAAACTGTGCAGAGAAATAAAGCAGACCTTGAAATCTGTGAGACAAACAATAGCAGACATTCAGAACTATTCTCATTTCTAACATTTCCAGCTAATGTACTATGATTAAAACTGTTTGTTTCCAACTAGGTTCTTCGATAACGCTTCAGTTCTGATGTGGCTGCAACAATTGGCTGTATTTATGTGTGCTTAGAGGTGCAGTAAACCATTATTCTCTGGCAAACTAATAAATGAACCCTTCTAAGCTCACTGCTGTTCACCCAGCATGAGATTTCTTCAGCTGAGCCTTGAACATGCCCATGGCCTTACAATGAAGGAGACAATTTTTTGTAATCAGAGTAAGCTGTTGAGAAACTGCAGAAGTGTGGGAATTGATAGAGCTACTGAGAGGAAAAGAATTTCAAATGTGACAACAGCATCATGATTCCTCTTGGACTAATTTTTCTATGTTTCACATTTTTAGCTAGTATAGCTCTTTTGTATTGACTTTGGCTTCATAAATTCTCAACAGTTACATACTCTGTTTTGGTTTGGTTTTTAGTCTACCACTTAAACTATCCAAGTTTAATGAACTGGCTGGGGATCCCACGCCTCTTGTTATTGAACACATACACAGAATACCTTCTGGCATTCATTCATTCAAGGGGATTATCTCAGGCTAAGAACCTGCCAGTACTTGCAGTACATGTAGAGGCACCAAATCCAAGAGCACACAAGCTGCAATCAACAGCTCAATTTGGGAAGGGGCTGAACACTAAACAACTTTGACACTACAGTATAGATTTTAATAAATGTTGCCCCTGCTGTCTTCCCAAATCTACACTACAACCCATCAAAACTAGATATATACCATGCTGAAAAAGCAGGACCTTTTCCCTAAATACTTCTGTCCTTAGCATCATAACTTGCACTGCATGCATGTATCTGTTTACTTATAGGGCAAGAATGACAGTGCCAGAAGGGGAAAAAAAACAACACAACAAAACAAAAAACCCAACCAAACAAAAAAACCCCAGCAACAACAAATAATTCCACAAAATAAAAACAAAACAAAACCTCCACTGAGTATTACCACTCATGTGTGAATTTCAACAAGAATAAACACAGAGGTCAGAGAAATGTGCCTATAGTTTCTCTGTGTGGTAAGGCAGCTCAAGTTATGTGAATCAGTTACATTGAAGAAAATTTCAGTTGAGTATTGCAACTGCCACCCTTCTGCTTTAAGCATAAGTTACCATAGGTACTCTTTTAATAATGGATTGTTTCTATTTCAAATATGAGTATTTTTAAAGTGACTACCTGTCTTTCTTTTCCTTTTTTTCCCCCTCCTAAATTGCATGCCAAAATTACCAATGTACTCAGTTTTAGTAACAGAAATACACCAAAGGTAGTTCAGAGGAAAAAAAAAAAATTCCAAACCTCAAATTGGAAGTGAAATACTATCTCATTTTACATTACATTCTTGTTGTGGAAAAAAAGAAAAATCAAAATGGGGCTCAATATGTAGTTACTTAAATGGATTATAGTATTTATAGCTCTCCAAGTACTTTCGAAAGCCTTTCGTTCAATGTAAACCTCAACTGAATATTTTTTCAATGAAACGTAAGCCATGACAAACACTGGGAGTTTGCCTGTGTGAGCTTGCACAAACTTTCCATCCCTGGAAAAGCTGAAAGGAATGCTGGTAGGCTCCTTTTCCTTGCTATTTTCAGCATTGTCCAGGGATATTTCATTGTCAACTTTTCCTGATGAGCTTTTAATGAGTTCACAAGCTCTGCATAAGCACAAACCCAATGAGTTGGATGAAACGTCCATTTATTATGGTCGGCTCTACCTGAACGGAGTCCCCTTGATGTCTGTATAATAGTAGTCATTTGTCATCACCAGTACCCGTTTCTAGATTCAGAACAAGAAAGAAGGGGAGGGGGAAGAATTTAGTTTGCTATGAGAAATATATTGAAGACCAAGTGGTTAGTCTCTAATAAACTAAGAAGCAATGTTTACATTCAGTGAGCAAAAAAAATATATACTGCAGTGTATCATATTTATAGCAACCTTAAAAACTGTTCAAAAATTATTGCGTGCTTTATATTTAGTTGGAATAATATTTTAGACATTGTACCCCTTTGTCCACTGTCTTCTTCACTTCCATGGAGAATTTCCCTGTTTTCCGGTTCACCATTGCATTTCGGAGCTGAAACGAAGGAAATGTGTGTCAATCCCTTTATTTGCATTTTCTGTAATTATTTTATCGCTGAGCTCTCCAGTACACTCATTTGGCCTAGGCAGTGCTCAATTTTCTTTATTTTTTCATTTTCAGTTATTCTACTAGGCACTGAGAAACCCCCTTACAGATTCTATTACTGAGTGTATCAGCCAAGGCTCCTGCCATACAACTCCAGGCACGTTGCTAAGGCACAGAAGATAGGAGCTTTCAGCATCCCTCATAGTAAAATAGCTCTCTGTGGAGTAATCTGGATCTTCTGTGACACAGTGTAATTTACTGTTCTGGAGTTACTGCAGGGAAAGTTAAGGACTAGATTCCCAGCTGAATTTAGCTGGTTAGACCAGGGCTCAGTGTTTGATTACATCAACAACTATACAGAATAAGAGAAAACACCACTTACCTTACACTATTCATTCTGCTTAAGAATCTACATTGGGCTGCATCCTAAACTAGCATTAGAAACTTCATCCTCACTACATCAGAAATTAGAACTAGCCCATGAAAACAGAATGACAGCCTGTTTGATCAGTAACCTGTTTCACTGGGAATACACAACCGCAGTGCTCTGCAACTCCAGCAGTTGTCCTTTGGTTTCCACATTCCCCTTGCAAGGTAATAAATTTTAGCTCTGTAACTTAAGCCCTAGGTCAGTCACAGCTTTAAGAATTGTCCTGGACCTCTCCCTCTCAAAGTCATCCAAGAGATATTTTAAATCCCCCCTCAAAACCAAGTTTCATTACTGTATAAACAAAAAACTCAGAGAAGCTAGAGAAACTAGAAAATAAATGGAAAAGAGTTTGTACGCAATGATTTACCTGCTGCTCTGAAATTTAAACCTAGATCATCCCAAACCCATTCTGCAAAGTCCCTCTCCCACCACCTCTAAAACCTCTTCCCACAGCACACCTATTTGCTCCCTAGCAGAGAAGAGTCTTCCTCCCAGAGGAAATAAACCCTCCCCCTTAGGTGAACATGCCATGATGATGAAAAGATGAGTGAAAGAACCAACACCCATCCCCTGGGTCTATAGGACAAAATGACCAGCAGGATGAGGACACACCACCCTGGCACAGCTGGTCTGAGGGCAGGGGCTCTGGCCTGAAACTGAAGAATGACATGACAGGTTTGTTTTGAAAATTGTCAACATTAGGGCTTTTAATTTGCCTAATTATCAGTTCAGGACTTCAGGGAAGAAATAAGAAAATTACTATTTAACAGTTATACCATCTATATATGGAAACATTTCATTTTAATGCTCTTAGTTTTACTAATGGAAGAAGTGAGTTATTTTGCTTGTTGTGGTAAAAAGCACCTATAAATCTTTTGCAGCTGTAGTTTTCATTACAATTGGAAAATTCCACTATCACTAATCAATTCAATATTCAAAATGCAGAATAATATTGACAAAGTGAGCATTTTTATGTCTCTTCTATTTGTTATCTATCTGAACACAATTTTGGACATCATGTTCTTGTGAATAAATATCTCATGTTCCAGAGCACCTCTTGCCAGATTGGGCAATTCAGTCGGGCTTTAATGAAAAATTGTGAAGATAGACTTATAAATGCACTCTGCAGGCTTTCTTAGTATGGAATGAAAAGTGAATGACTAAACTTGCCAGTGAAGTATCTGGTTTTATTCTTATGAACAAGTTGAGCATGGCTGACCTATCAAAAACTGCAAACTTTGCAGCTCTTTAAATCTAATTCTAGGGCATCTAGATTTGAATTAACAGTCTTACTCTTCTGTCAGTGAGTGTAAAAGAATAATTTTTAGCTGGAGGCATATGTAAAATAAAGCATATATTTTACTGTAGATTTTTTTTTTTTTAACAATACATAATAGGCAATTCTGGAAATAGTTTCCTATTTTAAGTTTTGTGGTTTTGGACTTGGAGAGCTGGTCTTAATTAACCATCTACTTTCTAACATTTACAGAACAGTTCCATTTATCTATAACATGGTTTTCATTTTTCTCCTATTGGTGCCTGCAGTTGTCTAAGACCCATTCCTCCCACAAGCCTCAGGCAAGTCATAGATTTACTAAAAGGTTCTCCAAACTCTCAGTAGTGTTTAAGATCAAGTCTGCATGTGGGATTTGGAGTTTTTCTTCCTTTTTTTTTTTTTTTTTTTCCCTGCTTGCTGTGATTGCATTTCTTGGCTTTGTAATCTGGTTTCTCAGCTCTTCTGCAGTTTCATCTCCCTCCTCAAATGCATAAAATAAGTACTGCCTCAATTGGCTCCAAGCCCCAAAACATTCATTCATGGTCTTTTTTATTTGGAAAAAAAAAACCAAAACATTCATTCAGCTAGAAATTATAATAAAGGAATTTTAAGTGAATTAATGAGAAAAAGGTTTCTATCCAAACTGAAACTTCTCCTCTTTGGTCCTGTGTATTTGCAAACCTTGCTGGAAGACACTGTTAACTTAGTAAGCTGATGCTAAAATTTCTGTTTCTAATAAAATGCATTAACAGCAAGGTAGCAGGTATTGTTAACCTGGAAAATGAGCTGATATATTTATAACGCTATTTCATGGTGAAAAAAATTATAACCTTAGTTTGGACACCTTTTCCTTCATGGATCACTAGAGAAGACCAATTTCTTCACCTCTTTGGAGTAATAAGTATTCTTGCTCCTTCAACTAAGTATCTTCCAATCAATCCTAACAACTCGGTTTCACTGCTGTAGCATGAGATCATTCTATATTCTTGGAAAACTGTATAACCATTAAATTAATGTGGTAAAAAGTATAAAAACGTCTTAATCAGCTTCCACATAAGTGTTTCATGGGAGAAAAATATCCCAGTAGTAGTCTATGTTATTAAAAGCAGCTATATGAATACATTAATTCTTTCCCTCTGCAGTTGAATAAACAATGCTTTACTACCCAAGCTTGGAAAAAATCAAGAACATCAAATCCAAGTTCTTGGGTGAAGCAAAGCCACATGCAGCTTATCTCTATGATGCAATTAAAAATTTCTTTTTGAGAAGCTTGTTTCATAAGTGAAAGGCAAAAAGTGAGATAAAAGGTATGCATGTATCTTTCATCAAAATGTGAAATAAAAATTTTGCAGCTTACAGATAGACAAAATGCAATTTCTGGTAGAAATACAGAACATAGGGATGTCAACCAAAGGAAATACATAAAGACAGATTAATCTGGACTTTCATGTGTATTCAGACAGAATCTCAATTATAAATAAAACTAACTTTGGAATTTCATAGAAATAGTTCAGTGTTACATTAACTGAACTACTGAATTTCTGCTAAGATATGATTAAAAATGAGGGATTAAAATGTCAGAATTAAGCAGATGAAGTATTGGAAGAAATAAAAAGAAAAGAAAGAAAACAAACCAAAGAGAAAGAGGAAGAAGAAAAATCATGAAGTTTTAAGGGCTGTATGTAACTACAGAAATAGCATTTGAAAGGACAGAGGAAATTTTAAAAGGTCATTAGCAGGGAAACTGGTTGAGTAATATGTGATCAAAGAAAAAAAGCCAGATATAAAACATGAACCCAGTGAGGTTGCAAAGACTGCTACACTGCCTGAAAATCTAATGAAGGAACCTTAAATACTGTGTGCATAGGAAACAGCACAAAGCTACACAAACATTAACAAGAGTTTTTGTGTGTGCACTCCAACACAAAACTGGAACTAAGGAAGTGAGATGGCCTCCGAGGAGAGGCCAAGGACAATCTATCACCTGGTGGAACAGACATTGCTTAAAACATAGATGAACTGTTTGACTGTTCACAAAGGGGGTGGAGAGAGGGAAGAATGCAAGATATATATTTTGTAAGGGAGAAGGAAAATATAGACTTATGTCAGAACAGGGATCAAGAAATTAGTACATCTGAAGACTGACAAGACTCCAGGGGCTCTTGTACGTGATCCATCCCAGATTTCGGAAGGACATGACAAAGTAAATATGGGAACCTTCAGTGGATATATTCAAAACCTCTCTGGAAAAGCAGAGGTACGAGGGACTTGGGAGAAGCTAACACAGTACTGATATTTGAGAAGGGATCGAGGAGACATCTATGAAAAATACAGACATGCAGTCGTGACTTTGGCAGTAGGGAACCTATGGGAAAAACTAAATTACAGGACAGAAAGGGGAACACCTGGAAAGTTACAATTTAATTAAGGACAGTCAGCGCAGATTCACACAAAACGAATCATGCCTAACAAATCAGATTTATTGAGGAAGTGACAGAAAGACCAGGCAAAGGTTAAGCCATGGGCATAAGGAAAGCTTTTGATACAGTACTGCAGAAAAGGCTAAGCCTGAAAGGTAAGAAAGAATAAGATAAAGAGTGAACTACAGAGTAGATGGAGCACTGAAAAATGAGGTTAATGGAAAGCATTGTGTGCATAACAGCTGATAGACAGAGAACGCATGCTCCTGCAGCTCCCCATGTGTCTGGAATTAGGAGCTGAGAGTGAAACTGTGCTCTGCTTACAGGTCAAAGAATCCAATTTTGGATATTCATCTGATGGTTTTGGATTTTGTGCATTAAGTGAAACAGCTCTCTTTACTTCCGTTAAGGAAAGAGGGATCTCATGGAAAGAAGTTAAACTCATTCTTTGATCTCTGAGTTTCGCCAGTTGTCTGGGCCAGCCTTAAGGAGACTTTCTATTTCTGTCTCTCCTGCTATCCAGCAAAAATACACAATGGGATGCATGGAGTCTGCAAGGGTGATGAGTTTTACCAAATATACAAAGAGTCTGTGTTTGTGGTATATGCATATGTAAGGAAGAAACAATACAAAACAGTTGTAAAATTCTGAATGAAGTAAAAGGGTCTATTGTCCTTCCCTTCCTGAGAGCAGTCAAGTGGCCTCTCTAATGACAACTTAAACAGTTTCCAGGTACAGTAGTGAGATGCAACAATGTCTTCTGGGAGGGTTTTAAAACACATCACTTACCACATCATCTCTGTCTTCCCACTCAACCTCAGAAAGATCCACACTACTGTAGTTGGGCTTTCTTCGTTTCTTCCCCTCTTCATACTGGTGTAAAAATAAAGGGGAAACATTTAGCACATCCTGTTTTATTTGCACAACTATTTTGTATCAGAAGATTTAAAAAAAAAAAATTGCTGGATATTGACAGTGTGCAATACACTTCTCAGTAGGTAGCTTAATTTGTAAAAAGTGCACTGTCCCGCTGCATAAATGTTTCCTATGAACTAAAAGCCTACATGATTATTTGCATGATCTCTTGCCGTGATGCAAAACTTTTCTTGATGGACACACTGGGAAATCAAACTCAGCAGTTGTACCTTCTTCTCCCTATATGGGAAATACACCAGACCTTGGATTCGGCAGTTTATGTTAAACATCTCAAAGTAGCTCTTTCAGCTGTACAGGAAGCTATATTTACTATAATCTTATCAACAAAATGTTTACCCACTTCACTTTAAATAAGATAAGATGTAAGTCTTGGGAAGTACGGTGTTAACATTTGCTGATACTCCATTTTATCTACAACTTCATGGGGGGGAAAAGTAACATACTAACAATGCTAGTGTATGGGGGTTTTATCACTACTCACTGTTACGCTGTAAATCACACATTTAAAATAAACATTCTAGTGACAAATTGATTTGACACCGAGGTGTTTATAATGTGGGAAATTCTGCCCTCTGCTGAACATTCAAAATCAGCCTACTAGCTTAACCAAACAAACCTGTCTCAGTGGAAGAAAGAAATATTTAAGAAGACTTGTGCATAAAGAACCTAACTGGTTAAGTAAAATTAGGGGACTATATTTGGAAAAAAACAAAACAAAACCAAACCAAAAAATTTGGGAGAGGATCAGCACAATGTAAAAACTGGTCTCTTATCTTTTATGATGTATAAAAGTGGGAGCAAACCACAAGTCTTTTTATGAAGTATGGCAGGAGACATTGGAGTGCTGCAAAAAATCCCCAAATTGCTTTTCTGACTGTTCAACAACAACAGCATCACAGAAGGATACAAAATGTACCTGCAAGGCAGTAGGTATAGTTGATTCTCCTCCCTCAGGACCAACTATACCATAAACCAAACCTGTCAGTGTTTGAGACGAGCAATTCATCACCACAGCCAGTGGTGCAGGGACTTTAATCACATTCTGCAGATTACAGAGATCAAGGGAAAGACCTGCTCTCTGAGCATTAAAGTTATTCCCAGCCTGACTTTTCCCTCTCTGAATTAGAAATTCTCATGTGAATCCCACAGTTGCTCTTGTGGACCACAATACTTTAAAATAGGAATGACAAAATCTTCCTGAAGAACAGCAAACTTGTACAAATATTGACTGCAGCATCATAATCACCAAGAGATTTTGAGATATTGGTAGCACTGTAAAGTTTCTTCTAGCATGGGCTTCACAGATCCTCCTTAACTTTTGCTCATAAGAAATTAGATACTCCAATTATTTCTACAGATGATTCTTTTGGGAAATTCTGTGGGATAAAATCCTGAGTCAAATCTCATTCTTTTTAATAAAAAATCCTAACAACTCTGTTCATGTAAGTCTTAGTCTACATTGTCAGAACTGATACAATTGAAAAGTACTTTCCTGTGCTTTTCTTGCCCCTCTGCTAAAATCCACTGTTCCTGTAACAACAAGGTTGTCTACTTCTATTCTAATACAATTCAACAGATGGGTAGAGAGATGTAAAGAACTGCTTTCAGCACATACTTTTATACTAGACTTTGAATTCAAGCAGTTCAGTTCTACAGTTACTTCTTGCTACATGACAGCTCTGATAGCCAGAGATAACTATACCCAAACACTCAAACACAAAATTTGCATGTAGTATAACTAAATCTCACAAGAATAACATTTGAGAGGATAACATCCCGTTCATTAGCAGGGCTTGATTTTTGTAACTGTTTTGCAAGCCTTTCATTGTGGCTGCAGCTATATCAATATTATCTTTAATCTTTACAATGAGTAACTACATCTACTTTCTGTGGCTGCACCAATTAACCAAACAAATCTTTGATCTGATTTCAGTCATTCTAGTATAGAAATGGTTACAGTCAGGCTCTGAAATACTGAGAGCTGAACAGGGTTACATAGAAGTTTGCTGGGATCATTTGAGTAGGGCAAACAGCTCCTGTACTGGTTCCAAAGTTTAATTACATCCTCACTCACAGATGTTGAAGAGCTTCTGGCCCCTATTGCATTCTCAGACACATGTGCAAATCCTTACTTAGGACAATAGTAGTTGATCTGGAGTGTCTGACAGCAGAAGTAGGCTTCAAACATAAGGCAAACCATTTGCATCATACTGATTCTGGGGTTCGTATTTATTTTAATCATATAGATTTCACACCTTGCACTTGGAGAACGAAAACCAAAAGCCAAAAGCAATCAAAAGAAGAGCTGGATAAAACATTCAAAGTTCTGCAGAGAATTCAGAATTGGAAGCATTCATGTATTAAAAATTTAGATTAGAAGGAACAAAGCCAAACTCCCAGTGGTCTAGCAGGAGTTCAGCTCTATAAACATTCAAAGGAACTGAACGTGCAATTCTTAAACACATTTAGGACAGGAACTAATGAAGTATTGAGATGTCTAACCCCTTATTCTCCAATTACACTTTAGGAGCTACTGTTGAAGTGTCTACACAGGAATTCAACAAGTGAAGAATAGATTTATTTTATAGTTCAGAAAATGACAGCAGGGAAAACAAAAACCAACTTCCAGGAAGGATGTGATATCAAAAAAAGGCAATTATTTGTACATCTGGGTAACTTTTCTTATAAATCTAATCTTCATGAAGATATCACCTTATTCCCAGCAATAAATATACATATATAATATGCTCATGAAACCAGGGTGTCAAAATAAATGCACTTAGATCACCTATAAAATACTTTGTAACAATACTGTTGAAATGGCCATTCTTCTACAGTTTCTTTCTAGTTTTACTGCTTTCTCAGTAGCACAGAAGCTTTTAAAAATAGCATTCAGTTATATTTCTTCTCTTGTAGCAAACCTAATCTAGCCTTTTATCTCTGAGGCTCCTGGGTGAAGTATAAAATACTGATTGAAAGCTGAAGCCAAACCCATCTACAAGACTACTATAAAGCACTGAAACAAAGCATTAAGGGACCCATTGGGAAAGATACAAACTAGGAATTCTACCAAATTACTCTGATTTAAGTGCATGAGAAAAAGAGCTAGATTTAAAATGTGTATTGTTAATCTACTTTGATGAGTCTAAAATGTGTGGTGATATTATATAGCAGTTAACCCCTGTGAGGGGAAAAAACCCCCCAAACTGAAAAAAAGTTAAATATCTGGTCTGCAACAGAAGAATCTTTTAGTCTGCCCAAAACTACGTGATGGCTCCAACTCACTGTTGTTTGGGAAACGAGCACAGGACTGGATTTTGTGATCAGAATGAGCTTTATCTTACTCAGTATCTTTTATTTGAGGCTGGGCCAAACTGTTATAGCACTGGATGATTCAAACAACATGTGACATGTACTGCTTGAGGATTGAATCACATTTTTTCACCACCCCATATACAACCATTTACATGTGCCATTATTAAACGCTTTGCTTTGATTTTATTTTTTTTAACACAAGCAGTCCCAAACCATCTGCATTGAATATGACCAGCCACGTATTTATAAAGTCAGAGTATAGCAATCTGATCATGGAGAGAGCAAACTACATCTTAACAGCTGCAAGTCTTGGGTCTAAGGTGATTGGAATTTCTCAGACGTGCTCTATATGGATAATGGGGAAATAGGAGAGAGTAAGGTGCTGTGATAGCAGCCTTGGAAGCATCACTAGCTTTTAGTGAACTTCCTTAGCCACACATGTGGAATCATCTGTAAGAAAATATATTAAGAAAGCATCTACTAACAACAACCAAAACCCAGAGAGGTAAAATAATTTCAGGGGATAGCTCTTTCTTGACAAACTACTAATATGTGCAAAAGTAAGGAATGAGGTACTAAAAAAACTCCTCCAGTTTTGAAACATAGCAACATTGGATGAAGCTTCATATTTTTGAATCAGTACTTCAAAATTTAGTCAATGTATTAATCTCAACAGGATTTGAGATTGATCCTTTTTTGTTTGTTTGGAGGACAAACTTGAACATATGAATGCAGCTCGTGCTGCTCCAAATCATTCTGTCTGGGGATATATGGGAAGCAACATCCTATATCAATTTAAATCACTACTGCTTGACTTTTAAGCTCTTTATTTCATTCAGAATACTTCTTTCCTGCTCACACAATCCTTATTTGTTATTTGTGATACCTTTATTTCATCATTTACATCTAGTTTGCAACCTCAAATGATCTCCTGTTGATCTGCATTTAACCTCAAATCTGTAGAACACTCATAGGTGTTCAGTTAAAAAATAAAGTTTTTTTTCTACACAAACTTCCTTATTTTAATATTAAAAAAGGTAACATCTCCATTCTCTTAGGAATATGGGAAGAACAACTTCCCTTTCCAATGGAAGATTTTTCATTACCAGCCTAATATTTAAGATGTTAATCCAGAAGTTCCTAGGTTATGGTTGGTAGCAAAAAACAGTTATTTTGGACTGATTTTTCATGCCAGATGGCAGTGAAAAACTGTCACACTATAAAATTAGCAGAAATACTGCAGAAAAAAGCTGACAACAGGAGCCATGTAGTTTGCTAGGGAATAGAGAATAATGCAACTCTAAATTTCCAGGTAGAGAAAAAGTAGGAAAAATTAGATCTGCCATGCACACAGGAGAACCCTCTAGTGAAGCAACAGAAGAAAACAGTTCTTATGCCACACGCATTTAAATTAGTCTGTCTACTTACACTCATAATGCGTGTTTGCATTTCAAATGGTGCAGTAGTGATTAAAGTGATAGAACAATCTGGAAATGTACAGGGTGAGGTAAAAGTCAATACAAAACCCATCTTTAAGTCACACACCTTGAGCCTGGCCAAAGAGCACATGGGCTGAGCTCATATTCTCAGGTGGATTGCAGTTGATTAGAGATGCGACACGTATGTGATTTACTCCACTGAAGAAAGCAACCCCTCTACTTGGGATTTTATTTGCATTCTCAGGATTTGTCATTTGGGATTATGTAAAATTGGCAGCTGCTTATAATTATTTGGGGTTTGAGTAGCAATAATTAAAAACATCTGCCTTTATCTTAATACTACCAGACTTAAACCCCTGAGCTCAGTTATACCTAACTTCAAAGCCGAAAGCAAAGAATAAAAGAAAGCTTCACATATTGCTAACAAATTTTCAGTGATTCATTTATATGTACAACCAGCTATTCAACAGCCTTCAAACCTTTAATTATCTTTTAAATATATGTAATTTTGCACTTCTAATTAGATAGCAATTTAATGCTCTCAGAGGGATTCAGATGGGCTGTCTTTTTTTTTGAAATGTAAACTCCAATAGGAATAATCATTGGCATTCAAGTGATTGAATTCTTCAGTTATTTAAATGAACGTGAGGCATTTACACTGTTCAAATCATTTAAATATTCTGCTGTCAGCTACAGCTGTAGAGTTTTATGGAGTTGCTGAATAAAGCAAGGGTAAGTGTAGGTTATCTTACGTTCCAGGCGGGACTCCCCAGAGAGAAATGAGATTTGCTGCTTATGAAAGGCTAACACTGCTTAAGTGGGGCATTAATGTTTCCCCTGAGACTTGGATTTCTCTGTTTTTCTATATTAGGAGAAACAAATTTTTCCAGAATTTACAGCTAAAAAAGACTTAATACTGATCTAGCAATCTTCAAATACTCCAGGTCCTGTAGCTTAACACAGTATATTGTGACAGTCCACATTTTAAGTTTAAAATGGTACTTACTCAGGCAGCTAAACCACCGTTATATTTTGGTGAGGGCATTGTGATATTATACACGGCTTTGATTTCTATGTGTAACTTTCCCTAATTTGGACTGATAAATTAAAGACATGCATCCATGTATAGAAAGCATTGTATCAGTTGAATTCATTTAGACTGATAAGCAGAATATTCACATACAGACATTCATAAACTCCCACTACAAGCCTTCCAGAGCTTTTACTGAGAGTAAGAATATATGCCTCCCTCTTCTCAGAGATAGAAGATTTTGATTTAAACTTAGGAGTATTACAAAATCATTAATAATCAAGTGTGTTATGAGATTAATTCATAAATCAGAACATATTTTTAACCTTAGTTTTATCAAAAAAATGGTAGAATCTGAGTAAAAGATGCAATTTGATTCAAGAACATATGCATTTGTCTTCAAATGCATATTTTCTTTAATTAAGGAACTCAAGGTCCTTGTTCAGGATCTTTGAGTATTCTACCCTAAATGAACCTAGCAATTACGGAAAAAAAATCCCTCTTCCACTCCCTGAACAAAAATGCAAATCCTATTGCTAACCATGGATCAAAAAAGCCATGGGCTTCATAAAACCCAGTAGCAATCTTGCTATTATTCATTGAAAGCCACCAAACATTGGGGCAGAGAGGCAACAGTACAACCCCCCGACACCAGCTAAGGTTCACAAAGGTGGCAATCTGTGACTGTGGCAGACACCAATCTTCCAGTGACATTCTTTAATTTCTCTGTAATCCCACTACACTTTCCTGAAAAAGCAATTCTCCTCTGGCACCAACCTTTAGCACACTGCACAGTGACAGTTGCAGCAACGAGCAAGCAGCCACGATTAATGTGGTGCTTGTTTATAAGTGGACGTAGAAAGTATTTGTTTCTTACTCTCCCTTTACATTCAGTAAACTAATTTCTTTGGCAAACTGTAACAGCGTGATGACATATTTTACATTTTAAAATTTAGTGGTGTAACACCTGGCATACTGCAAGTGTTAAGAGGCTACTGAAAAGCAGGTGATTCAATCTGCCATAATCGCTGCTGAGGAAAACTGTGTCCTCGTGTCTACATTTCAACATGGGTAAGGAGCCTCAGAAACCAAGTTACTGCCTCCAAAAGATCAAAATTCGTTTTTGAACTCCCAAACTTTTTTTTTAAACAGTAAATTGGCGGTTTCAACTCAGTATGAAATTCAAAATTACATCACACAACTGGAAATATTCCCATGGGGAAAAAAACCCACTGCGCTGTAAAAGTACAGACTTTTCATCAAATTCAGCAGATTGGAGCATTCTGATGCAGCAATACTAAAAAAAAAAATAAAAAAAAATATGTTATTAGCATCAGCTATAGCTTCCGGAGTTCCCACAGGGGTACTCTTGCTAGGAAAGGCGACTTAGGGTGTAATACATCAAGACAAGCAAAGCGTACTGTCGTGATACCTGATTAAAAAAAAAAAAAAAAAAAAAAGAGAGAGAGAGAGAAAAGAAAGAAAAAAGGCTTTGAAACAGAGCCGAGGGATGACCACGGCAATTTTCCACCTCGATTCCAGTCGGGATGTGTTCCCGGGCTGTGTCACCGCGGCTCATCCCGCTCCCCCCGCGCCCCTAGGTGGTGCTGGAGCGCCACCGCCTGGGCCGGCCCCGCAGTGCAGCCTGTCCGGGCCGCCGCTGGATAAAGGGGCACGGCTGGAACAAATTCCGAGCTTCTGCGAGGTTAACAGGCACTCGGACACTTAATGGGAAAGGTCTGGGGGCTGCTACAGCAACAGTCCCAGCCTCTGCGAGTATCTGCTGAGGATTTAGGTAGCACCTTCCTCTCCTTCCTGCGATCCCTCCCACCAGCTGCCCATGGGTACCCAACTGATCCTCCTCACCAAAAGCCTAGCTTATTTAAAGAAACAAAACAAAAACAAACAAACAAACAGCAGGAGAAACAAGAGAGGAAATTTCCAAGGAAAGCCTTTTTAAATATAAATCCAATAGGATAATCACCAAGATAATATAGACAGCTTAGTGATTCCATGTATTGGTCACTGTTAGATAAAAATCTGGTGCCAGAGGAAGCACACTTTGCTGTTTGCTATCCTGCCTCTCTGCTTTGTGTTCCAGAAGACAATTCCTTAAAAAACAAGTACATCAGCTTCAGAACTAACAGATCTGGCCACTGGGGTTAGGAATTTGAGAGTCTAGTAATATTCTAATTTTACGTTACTGCAGGAAAACAGGAGTATAAACCAGTGTGGATCAAGTCAGTAATCAATGAAACCTGAATACAACCCTAAAACACACAAATAATTTTAGATAATATCTTTAAGGAACTACTTAATTTCAGACCTATATGCCTATTTTCACACACTTATTGCCACAAATTTCATGAGATGTTTTGTCATTAGTTACAACAGTATCAGGATTTGGCCTGCAATATTAAACTAAGGACCCAGGCCAGCAATCACTTCACTCTCAAAAACTCCACTGAAGTCAACAGAAGACTCTCATTACCCACTACTGACAGAATCCAGAGGTAGAAATTACTCTTCCAAAAAATGAACAGACCATGAATATATCACGAGTTCCCTTAGCTGACAGCTCATGGGCTATCACCCAACATTTTGATTTTAAAAGGTATGATTGTATAAGGTAATGAAATAAGTACCTTCAAAATGTACACTGGGGTGAGGGATAGTAACAGCAAATCATCTTTTGCCTCAATAAAATATAACAGAAATAAAAAAGAGGGTGACACCCTCTGCCAGTCTAAGCTATCCACTGCTCCTGGATTTCATTACCATCTATAAGATGGTAAAAGTAAACTGCTTCTATAGAGGCTGGAAGTTTTTCACTCCCTGATATTTATATGTTTGGGTAGCAGAGGTCCTAATTTCCATAAAACAAGAAGATACAAATTCATCATAATGACAAATCATCTGTGGGGAGTGTAGGGATGAACAGTCACTGGAGCACACTAATTGGACTGGGGTCTGAGCTGTTTATACCTGGATATGTAGATTTAGTGACCCACAACTGAATGGTGAAAAAGCCAGAGAGATAATTTGCAAGAGCCATTTCTGAGAATTGTATTGTTTATTGGTCAGTAATTTTCCATATTCTCTACAGGTATTGTCCTCCTTTCCACAGTTGTAAAAAAAAAATCTACTATCCAGAATCATGGGTGATATTCTTGGAAGAAAAATGACAATGAAATAATTTAAAATTGCTTCCAAGATACTACGGTCTGTTTTGCCATTAGATTGTCTGTCCATTTTACTGTGAAGTTACTCTGAAAATGCTTTTCCATTCACCAACTGAAGTTTCCCTGTTGCACTTTTCATAAACTCTACTCTCGTTAAAAAATAAACGGGGAAACAATAAGTGCAAATACAAATGTTAATTAAGTGTATAATTCCTAGTCCAAATCTTAGAAAGACAAATTCTTTCACTGGATGAAAACATCAGATGCGCTAATGACTTAATAAATCATGCTTTTCAATAATTTTATTTTCATATTACATTATCCACCCAGTTAATGTTTATTTTCTACTAAAACCCTGTTGAAATCAGACATTACTTGAAGTGCCTGCAAGAGAAATACATATGGCAGCCATGTGGGTACAGCAGTGGAACTATTAATACCAAGGCTTTGCTGGGAGTCACTAGTGATGGAACACTTGGAAGTGCTGTTCCTAAACAATGATGCAACCAGGAATGTACTAGTTCTCTGGGGCGTCAAGTTGATAAACATTTCCGTAACAGGCACTTTATTTTTCTTTCTGTGATTAATGCAAACAAGATGATAAGGGAAACTAAAGGTAAAACTTGACGCTATTTCTCTTTTAGTACAAAAATCCCTAGTGATCCTATTTTGCTTAAAAATATGCTTTAGTGAAATTTCTGCACATATATTAAATTAACTTTAACACTTTAGCATGACAAATAGGGGTTATTACACAGTGCTGGAGCATTCCGACATTCCATTTCACTGTAAAATGAACATAATTACAGCAATTCTTGGCTTTGCTATTTTGCAGTAATGGAGGTCTGCATCTTCTGCAGAAGCAACTTGTATATTTATTTTCCCTGTTTTTTTTTTTTCATGCTAACCTTTGTTTCCAGATGTAAATTTACCAAGAACTATAATGTGTTATAAAGTCATATAAAGTAACTGGTCTATTCTATTTAATTATTTTTCATTTATATTACATTATTCACACTAAGAAAAAAAACAAATGCAACATCTATAGCAAAATATAATAGACCAATAAATAGTATTCTTACCAAAGGCCTAAGTTCTGGATGAGTCAAAATATATCCATTGTTTGTAATTGCAAAAGCATATCCATGAATACCTAACTGTAAAAGTAAATGAGAAAGAAATACTAATTAGCAATTCATAAGCCTTATCCACCCTGTTTTATTACAGCATAGGCAAAGATCCTTGACATTTTGTGAAAATGAGAACGTGACATTGTGATGAATTCAGCATGTAGTACAAATTTAAAATGTCACAAACACTCTCCTATGCAGGTCACTTTCTATGTTGTGTAACACTTGTTGTGTTACAATGAATTAAATATACACATATATATGGGATGCCACAGCCTGTGACACACACCATAGCACGTGCCAAGCACAGAGATACTGGACTTTAGTAAATTCACCTATTCCCAGGAGTAGTGAGGCACAGCTTACTTCACCTGTTCAACAGCTGTTGTTAAAGAACCATTTAAATCAAAGATAACGAATGTACAGCTATAGCAATCAAGCAGTGACCTTTCATATGTGATATTTACATTTTCCATTTGTAGGCTCTCTGTTAATTCCAGTTCATCTGGAGCCACAGAAGGCATATTTCTAAAGAAACTCCTCTAACTTTACATATTTGTACTAAATGGAACTGGAGATTATTTGAGGAAAATTAAATGCTTTAAGAGGTCTAACAGTATTGGTAATCAAATTTGGCATTGTACTTTTTTAAATAACAATACTAGTCTTTTTGACAATATGCCTATTACACAGTTGATTGCATCCACTGAATACAATAAATGTACCTTCAAATCATTCACATGGTCATTCAAACATCCCTTCTTAGCATAAACTTGCTGCTTATGCAGAATCTTTCTACAGGTTCACCATGTAACGTTTGCCACACAGAGCACATCTCACTATCCTTTCTCACCTGTTTTTGTCAATTCTGAAGTAACATAATATAACACCCCATATATATTTTATTATTTTTTTTAGCAACTTAATGCACTGGGCTATTGAGAACAAATAAAGTAAAAATCAAACTCAAAATTCTAGAACTATCTTGCTTTGATGTTCACTTTAGAATTCTCACTACTAAAAACCTTTTTATTTTACTTGAGGGCATTCTTAAATGCTTTGCTAAAGTGGGTCCTTAGGAATTTGTCTAACATGAAGCGACATGAGCAAGGCTGACAAGTCAGAATCATTTTTAAGAGGCAAAAAGGAGAGAAAGCCAATCAGTTTCTGTAATTCTGTGGAAGTACAAAACCAGAGCACGATACTGTGGCGAGGTCACAGGGAAAATACACCAGGTTGATTTATAGTGTCTCTGTGTGAATAATTGTATATGGTCAACTGTATCTGCCATAGAGAAGACTGTTTCATAAATTAGCGGTTTTCCTAAAGCAATAAACTTCAGTGAAAGTAATAGAAGGTGATATGTTCTTGGCATCTCTTCATAAAGGGGGGATAACCAAAATAATAACAGTGGACATATTTTACCTATTATAGTATGACAAGGGAATAAGCTGTCGGCTAAGTAGCTGATCTCAAGTATAATTGTCTGTGTTCATAACTGAGGAATGACATCCAAGCAATGGAAGTCAGGTAAGGAAACAAATGTGGGTGGTATAATTCACAGGAAAAAATACCCAGACTCCAAGGGTAGTATTTTATTGTGTTCTGGGCAGTATGTGAAATTCCACAGTCTCTGCACATAAAATGCTTTAGTTTGAGAGATACTACCACTTACAGCAGCATTGCCATTTTGAACCTTGAACTCTGTCTCCAAATGGCAGATTCAGAAACAAAAAAAACTTTTTCTAACTGCTGTAAAATGCCACATGGAAGTCCTGTACTACTAAATTCAATCCCACCTTATTCAAGAGAAACTGCCACTGACATCTGGGGAAGTTTAGTCTAGATAACGACTGCTGAAAATAGTTTCTTGCTATTATCCATCTTCCCTGGCATAAAATCCCCCTCATCAAAGCTGAGAGAATTCCAGGTCAGCAGATTTCTCTTTCTAAGCAATCTTTTTATATCCCTATGTGAATTTTATTTCATGTGTTGCCTCTACAGGAATGGGTCCCAGGGGTGATTATGCTCCTGCCATTGCAGTCTTTGTTTATGGTATGTGAGACTGGAAGTTGTAACTCAAGTGATTTCACTAATCTAACTGTATTGCATGATACTGGTGCCTCCTGTAAGAATCCTCACTTGCAGTACCTCCTGCAATATAAAATGTACCTTCAAATAAAAAGTCTAATATTCAGCAAGAGGATTTTATATTGCTTTCACAGAAAACCAAGTCTTAAAAATTTCTCCTTTTCTGAATTACTATGTTGCAATACCTGTTACTTAGGCCCCCCACTCTCTCTAGTTCTTGCATTCAGACTGTGTCCAAATCTTAGAGATTACTTGGGAATAACGTCTCTGGGATGTGGTTTTTCCTATCCAGCCATGCACAGCCAAGTTTTTGTTTCTGCAGGTACCATAACACTGTTCTTCCTTCTCATTACAAATGAAACTTGCTCTTCCCATAGCTCACTAGAAGGCTGCTCCAAAGATTGTTTCCATTGCTTCCAATTTTGCAAAGGAGCATATTTTGCCCCTTTCTCTGCTACCTTTTACTGATGCAGTATTTCTGCACACACAAACTTACGAGTTGCTGTTAACAAACTTTGTTGGTCAGTGCACTGAGAGTGTTCCCTGTTATTGATCCTGATCAGCAATGTTTCAGTCACTGTGTTCTGATATCAGTGTGTGCTCATCTGCTGCCTTTTCCCATAGTGTCCAACTTTTTTCCAGCTGGGACAACCTTTCTGTTCCATTTGCTAACACCTGGCCTAGTGGGATCCAGGTCACAGGAAATTAATCCAGTACACCTTATCAACATTACTGCCACTATTTTATGCATTATTTTTATCAAATTCTCATTTCATTTAAATTTTCTAGTTACTGCATGTTAATCTAGAAAATCATTTGGTAATTCCTTATGTATTCAAATTAGCATTTAAATTGATATGAGGGAATTCTAGTTAGGACAAAAAAAATATCTACAAACACACGTGAGAATATTCAAAGGTATACACAAGTCAGCTTCTTCTTTCACCCTCTTGGAAATCAGTAAATGAGAGCATGGCAGCCAATTAAAAGGAAAGTATGATATGCTCAGTATGGGTGCATGTCAAAAAGTAGCTATTCCAATATCTGCATGCCTTAGAAAAGGCTATCTGCAGTATTATGTTATGTGCTTGTTTGTCATGCAAAAAAATTCCACTAGGAATTAACTGGAAAACATTAATTTAATTTTCACTTATGAATTAAAGAGCACCATAGTAAAACATTTCAGACATAGAGAAGTAGTGACATACTAATGTATTGCATCAAATTTAAATGAAAAGTAATTATATCTTTGCATTTGCCTGAAGCTTATTTTTACTGAGTTAAACACATTTCAAAAGAGATATAATGTATCAAATTTTAAAAACTTTAGTGATAATTAATTTTTAAAAATTTTATAGTAGAGTTGTCTCTGACTTTGGAAAAACTAAGTAGAGGGAAATACCTAGCAAATACTGGGGAGGAGGGAAGGAACCACTTGTCTGGTTAGGAAGGAACTTGTTCTGCAATGTGCCACTCGCTTTAATTCCAGGAGTCACAGAATTTGGACATGAGGTACTACAGACAAACAGGAAGCCTAAAGCCAGGTTAAGGATAGGTTTTCATAAAAAGTTACAGAATTTTTCAGCCTGAATTTCTTCTTATTTTGCATGGTGTTCTGGCTAGATTGTGTGGTTGAATAATTTAACTGATTTGATTACAGATAATACTTAATATTACCTTCTGGAGCACATTGATCCCAAAAATGTGAAGATCAAGACATATATTAATTTTGATACTAAAAACTGCATTTGATTCCCGACATTGCAGAACTAAAATTCCTGAGAAAAATTACTGAAATAATGGAACTACATTACTGTAAACTATATCAACATACTAAATAAATTATATTTTTGGTATTATACTGAGTATAAATGATATCTCATCATTTGTGTATTACCTTGTATTTTGGAATAGTTTTTAAAAGCTCTTTAACTGGAACATCTGTGCCAACTACTCCCAGAAGAATCCCTTTAGACCTCTGAAAAGAACAATAA
The DNA here is from genome assembly GCA_038380795.1 of Pyrocephalus nanus. Taxonomy (NCBI): domain Eukaryota; kingdom Metazoa; phylum Chordata; class Aves; order Passeriformes; family Tyrannidae; genus Pyrocephalus; species Pyrocephalus nanus. The sequence goes on along the minus strand of CM076271.1, from coordinate 8,021,329 downwards.
AAGATGTACTCAGAACCACAGTAATAATAAACATTCCCATCAATTATTTCACCTCACAGCTACACTGCAGAAGTGATTACAGACAAATTATTTAAAAAGTGGGCAACTCAGCTGATCAAGCAGTAATTTAATCAATAATATTGCTCCTTTTTGCTTTATCTGCAATTCACATAGAAAAGGCATGCAAGGGTTTGAGAGTGAGTCCTTCAACAGGAAATTTTCACACACAAAACAGGTTTTCAATTTAAAACTACTGTTAAAAATGTTACTCCCTTCTGTCCCAATTTCTCCTGTTGTTTCATAAACAAAAGAGAAAGATGAAGCATTAAAGGGAAAGTACACTTAACTTTCTTTAATAACTTGTTAAACTATTAAAGATAAATAGATGTAAACATAATCTAATTAAATTCTGAGTTATATCAGTGCAAAGAGGAAAATTACATAAATTATTTTCCGTATAAAAGTAATACAGAAGTAAGAAAACCCAAAGGCCTAGTGTCCTCTGAGGTTTTCTCTTATACATAGGGTTTCATCATTTTACTGTGGTTTCTAGTTATTTGGAATTGTTTTTCCACATTTTTATGCTAATAAAGGGATACTAACTACGGACAAAATAAGAAGTGAAGAAAAATTTTAGAGTTGGCTAAAATGTTATTAAGTCCCTGAAAGCAACTTCATTGCAGTCCCATCATTACCACATGACAGAAATAGTCTGAATACTTACAGTTTCATTTTGCTTACTAAATACTGGCATGGCAACAGTTGTCATCAACACCAATCCCTGATCATCAGCAAGCTATATTTGAAAAAGAAATACTATCTCTAAGAACAGTGGAACAATTACAGACAAGTGATTGCATTTTTGAATTACATTTTTTTCATTTTAAATGTGATAAAGCAATATATCTAAATGATACTTATGCTGTTAAACTAGCAGTCAGTGCAGCCCAGCCCAGCCCAGCCCAGCCCCTGCCCCATCTGAATTGTACCAGCTCTGCCCATCCCACCACCTCCACTGACAGGAAAGATGCCTCATCTTCATTCCTACTGCAGTTCTCCCATGAGAGAGAAGGGGCTGAAATGTGGATTGTGGAAGCAGCATGTGCAGTAGCAAAGCAGCTGGAGGTCTGTTCTACATCTCTCCCAGTGTCAGCTCTGCCAAAATTGCCTCGGGCTTTTTTCTCACAACAAAGAACAAGAGGTCATGAGCTGCATGCACTTTGTTCGAGTCCAGGCTGAGATCTCATCAGCCAACACAGCTGAGGCAGAAAGGCTGGGAGCCAGTGAGGATCCCAGGAGCATCTTTGCTCCATCCGGTTTCAGTTCACTGGACAGAGGTGGCACGAAGCATGAGCTGATTCTGCACATCAAGTTTCAATGTATTTCTTCAATTTAGGGAGAAAGCAGATCTGACCTTGGTTCCACTCAAGAGGAACACGTAGAATGCTTATCATGGGCCACAGGGAAGTGATAATGCTCAGACTCTCTCTTTTCACACCCTCTGGGCAGACTAAATCTCTGCCCTAAGGCAGAGACTAAAAGCTCGATGCCCAAGACAAGCACTCCTGTGTGTGCCTGTAGATTTTCACCATCTACATATGAAGGACAACTCAAGCAGGAGGCTGAGAGTTACTCTTAGACTCTTTCTTTTCCTAGGGACAGATGCTGAAAGTTGAAGGGGCTTATCCAACATTTAAAAATTTGACACAGACAGTTATAATGTCAAGTGGAGATTTGGTAGAATACAAAGTCTGCCTTGCTGCACCTGTGTTTAGCCAATTGGACATGGCAATAGAGAACTTCCTGAGAAATACTATAGGTGACAGTCATGCCCAGCTGCAACTGTGATATTCTCCTACTACTCCTACATCAGTATCACACTTTCTGTACTCAGGTAGAATTTCTAATTTTTTTCTTTTTTTTTTTTTTTTCTTTTTTTTAAATTTTTTTATTTTTTTTATTTTTTTTTTTTTTTTTTTTTTATTGTTTACAAGGTTTTTGTTGTAATGAAGCAACAGCTATCAGCTCCCCACATTTTCAGGAAAGTCATTTGTAATGATAAAAATATCTCATGAAGCATTTTTCCGAATAACAAATCAGACAAACATAACCTAGAAAATTTCTCAACTTGCAGCTCCCAATCTACTTCAGGAGGATTTCAGTTTCCCAAATAAGTACATTTCTTGAAGGAGGGCACTATCTTATGGTGAGAAGGAATGTTTGTAGACATCAGACAGGAACACAAATGGGGTTGACTCAAGAAGGTTTACATCTGATAAGGAATGACTAGGGGTATGAGGTGAAATTTATGGTCATGTTTCCTTTTTTTTTTTTTTTTTTGTTTTCCTTGGTCATAAGAAGCGATATGTCCAGCCTTAATATAATAAATGATCTATTAGGCAATAATAGTAAGTTTCTAAGCAAAAAACCACAAAACTCAAAACTTGGCAAAACATTGGGAGTTCTAAGGTTGGACTTGAAACTCAAATGCTGCCAAACTAGTGTAAGAATTGACTCTCCTTGGCCAGAGTAGAACATTCAAGCACACTGACATGATTAGTATGGAGAGAAGCCTTCTGAGGTATCACAGTCAATAGTCCCAAACTCATACACACCAGGGAGTGAAAAAGCATTCTGTTGATTATGAGGTGACATTTTGAAGTGCTTACAGATTTTATATGATTGCCCAGGGTTGTTCTTCTCTGACATCATGCATTTGTCAAGTACCAGAACAGTATTATTTTATGAATCTACTCATTCTCAAGAGATTACTAGAAACAATTTAATGCATAGGATGCGGCCAAGGGACTGTCAGTAGAGTTTTAGGGTACTTGAAATTTTTTAAATGGAGGAAAAAACCCCACAGACTGTAGTTCCTCGGAAATTCTAAAAGAACAGCTCACTAACTCTCAAAACTATCTCTGGGAGCATGTAACAGTGATTGCCCTGTACTTATGAGATATCTACAAGTACCAACTAGAGTTGGCTGCTGCAATCACTTCTATAGAATTGCAATTGTATAATCCAGCCTGTTTCATTTTTCTGTTTGTTTGGCCACATGAGCAGGTTGTTGGCCACTACCATAAGTGGAGTCAGCAAATAACTGGCTGAGTAATGACTCGAATTTGCAGTGTTTTACTGAGTCACCAACTCAAGCTGCAGCATTTGCTTCATAAAAATTGTTAGATAGTGAAGAATTGGCAAATTCTTTGGCAATTCAATTGGCAAATCTGCTTGGCAATGACATTTTGGCAGAAGTGCTTTGAAATAGTAGAATGTTAGCCACTGGCTATTTCTGCTAAGACAATTAATGCCAGAGTCCGTTAAAAAAATCCAAAGGAAGCCATGATCTAGGTATTTTGCATTGTTGCTTTTCAAGTCTGACAATTTCTGACATGTAGCAGAGTTTTAAGAGCTCATGCAAGTGTTTGAAAAAATTAGTGATTCTGAGGAAAAAACCCTCAAACCAGTAATATATGCTCTAATCACTGATAAAGCTTCAGCTTATAATAGTTATATTCAGAGCAAACACTGATATCCTCAGGACTACCTAGAATTTTTATTTTAATTATCATTTAATTAGAAGTTAACACAATGAAAAATGTTAAGTATAACAAACAGTAAACAATGATAAAGTCTCTGAATGACTGTATTAAATCTAACAGTTCATGTTATTGTGTAATTAGTAATAAACTGTTTTTTTACTCAATTATTATATGTTTTTCTGTAAAAGAAAATGTAAACAATCATTATGATTCCCAAACTCATCAACTGGACACCACAAATTCGTAGTCCAACTTGCACTAGTATGTTTTGTCTCAGAATTGCTACTTTAGATCACATTGGCAAGAAAAAGTAAAACCAGATCCCCAAAGAAAAACACAGTTTTCAACTACATCCTAGGATTTTCTAAGTTATCACTACATCCATCATCTAAAATGACGAATGAAAGAAACAGCACCAGCGATCTGCCACAGGAAGTTGCTCTATTAAAAAGATGTTGTGGTAACAGTTTTAGGCAGAAAACTCTACAAGGGCCATGGACACTCAGTTTGATAAAATGCTGAGCAAACAATAACAAACCTTTCAAAAAAAAAAAAATATCTCAAGAATGAGGAAAAATGCATTCCCAGGCTAAATGTCTCTTGGGTGTTAAGAAAAAAGAAACAGAACTTACTCTCTGAGAAAGTCACAGACCTGTAATGCCTAGCAGGAATAGTTTCATAATTGGAGAAAAACACTTTTTAGAAGATTTTAATTTCTACAATTTTCCCTGTAATTCCTTGCTGTAGAGGGTTACCTCCCCCGCCGACCAAGCCCAAATACATCTTCAGAAACAACAAATAATAAAGATCCTTCTAGTGTAAGCCACTTCAAATTTGGCCTCACATCCAAAACTGTGAGACAATAGCACCTCATCAGCAGGAAATAGATCCAAAGGAAAGCTAAATCAAACTGTTTATAATTATTTTGTACTTCATTAGATTCAACTTAACTACTATCATTTTATAAAAATGTTAAAATCACTAGTCATGCACTTCAATGAAATAGAAGCTTTGCAAATTTTCTATTTTCTATTCCCAGTGACAGTTAATTCAACTCTTCAAAGTATAAGGTAAAGGATGCAGGAAATGATAAATGATGCTCCCAAATAGCTGAGAGATCATAGCATCGAGATAAAAGGAAGGCACAGCACTACTTACAGAAGTTAAGGGATAACACAGAAAGAGAGAAGAAAGCTGTCAGGAACTTTTTGGCAACAAATATCATCAAAACATTTCTGTATGGAGGAAACATGATTCCATTCTTGAGAGAATCATTTTAAAAAAAAATCCTGAATGTTCCTAAACACAACCACTTGCTTCTGATTTGTGTGCCTAATTTATTCACTTCTACCTCTTCACTCAAGCAAAGTAGAACAAAACATCACAGCAGGAGTAGAGCAACAGCTTTTGACTCCTGCTGTGTTTGCTCAAGAAAGCAAGTAAAGCTTTCCTACTAGGAAACAAAACCCCTTTTTTAACTATTAAGGAAGAATAGCTTTTCCTCTTTGATGAATACAAAAAGCTGTTTTCCTAAGCATTTCAAAGATAAAGGTCATTTTGGAAACCAAATCTGAAAATTGGTACATTTGAGTTATTAGTTTATTTTACTGCTATCTTCACAGCCCTGTGGGGTGGCTACCTAAAAACATACAGAAAAGCAACATAGAGGAAAGTAAAATTCATATGAATTTGTTGCATTTTTCTGGTAGTGGTTCTTTCTTTCAGATACATTAGCTCTTCCTAGATTTATTTTGTTCTGAAAGCTACATAATCATAGTAAATCAGCGTCTCTATTGCCTGAAATTATGGTGAGGGTTTTTTTTTTGTTGTTGTTTTTTGTTTTTGTTCTGTATTATTTTTTCTAAATATAGGATATATCACAAAGATCTTTTCAAGACAAATATCATGGTGCAACAGACATATCCACCTTAAACTCCTCATACTTCATTTCACCTGCGCTCCAATTCTGAATTTGCAATAGTCTGACTTGGAGCAGAGAGCATAACAGTCACAGATTTAATTGTTATTTAACTGCTGCTTGAGAGCCTACAGGTCTTCAAAATCAATAGCTAATCACCATAGAACATTGACTTAACACTGAAAAGACTGTGGCCAAAGTCTTTCACACATAAGACATAACACATTTCAACAAGATGATGAACTATTTATAATGGATAAAAAATAGTAAAGGTAAACTTGAAATGCCACATTTTTCTTTCAGATCACTCAAAGATTAAAGTGAACATGTTTAGAGAGACATGACTGTTTGAAATGTTTATAGAGAAAACATTTGCAAGATGATACATAGATTCCAACAAAAATACAGTGCAAGTTCAGACACCATATGGCAAAACACGTATCCCAGTGACTAAGTCATTCATAAAGGCATGCATCAGCTGTGCTGCTTCCCTTCACCTTGCAGAGAGCAAGAGAGATTCTCTTCTTTTGTTCATAACCTGTCGGGCCACACTTATAAAAAGGAATATTTTTTGCCTGAAGTTATCAAAAGCCTTTGGGGATAACTTGTGTCTGTCCTCCTTCCCTATCCCACTCCTTCCTTCCCACCCCTCTCCTCTTTCTATACACAAAAGTAGTACACAGTCAACTAGACCACAGTCAGTTATGAATGCATATACAAAACGTGTGGCTTTAGCTCTGCATTCATTTGCTCAAGGTGTAAACACTCCAAAAATCAGCGCTGTTGACCTTCTATGAAAACTGTGTGCTTTTTCACTACCTTTGAACTTTAGTAATTTGTACCAAAATATTATTTAATAGCTCAGAATTGTAGACAGCAGAACAGGTAATACAGTACTACATGACACAATCTAGGAAACAGCCTGACTGGTTTTGTCATTCTGCAGCAGCACACTACAGTCTCACTCTCTCTTCTCTCTGCAAACTAAGAGAAGCGTTTGGCACAAATGTTTAGACAAGCAGGTGAGTATGAAAAAACCCAAGTTAGACAGTCTAGCCACTCTTTTAGTCCTTCTACTTTTCCTGGAAGTTGTAAACAAAATATTTCTTTAAATCATCTATTTTCAGAATTTAAACAAAAACAACAAAAAAAAGACAACATTTTTGGTACCGTGTTCTGCTACTAGCAAAACAAGAACAAACTACAGACTAGCCCAGTGTCACAAAATAGCACATTACCTGCAGATTTGAAATAGAATTTTTTGAGCTCCATGAACAAGAAAATTTCAAATATAGCATTATAAAAATAAAAGCTCCCATCTCATATTCTTGCTTTTTAAACTAAAAAGTTAGTTAATCATTGTTAAGTTCTGAATTCCATGGAGGCCCTCACCATTCTTTGAAAGCTATTCATTAAAGATCACTTCACCCACAGCTTTCATTAACAACTGAACTTTTGTCATAATCTATCAATGTGGTTAATTTGATTAATTGCTGTGACTCCTTATTAAAGGTACATTACCAAGAACAGTAAGAATGATTTGGACAAGTATTGCAATTTCCCAGCATATTACATTCCTTTTGTTCATTTTAATATTTTTTTACCAAAACCACAAAACCTATTCTAGTTTCTGGAAGCTTTAATTATATTTGTGAAATATATGAGGATGATGCAACAGGCATCAAGCAATTCTTCACCTTTGCCACAATCACTGTGCTACCATGATGTGCAGTGGTGCTTCTGCTAACATACCATATCGATGCAGAAATGGTTTAAAGGCAAGAAGCACATTCTATGTAAAACTATGCAACCTATTAGAGAAGTCAAATGTTGAATGTGTTCAGAGGTGTGCTGATAGATACAGTGGGGATCAGTGAAAGGGTACCAGCTATATCATGGGTTCTGCAGTCTCTATAATAGAGATAAAATGATCCAGAGATGTTTCATGTGGAGTAATAGGGTGGGTTTATATTTTGTAATCCTTACTATTATTTCAAATTGTTGATAAAATAGCCTCCCTGTTGTTTCAAAGTTGTAGGCTAGCTCATACATTCGAAGAGCTGCTCTCAGCAGGTTCCTCAGCTGGGCTGGATGTGAGCTCCCTGCCTGCAGCCCAGTCCAGAGCCCCTCACAGTGAACTGTTTCACTGATCACTGCTGTACCACACTCACACCACCATGGAAACATGAAGAACTGGTGACTGCTTTGAATGACTAAGATTGGATTAAAATATTTTACCTTTTGAGCCTGAGGGAGCTGGAAAACAACAAAACAGAACAAGCAATCATTATATATTAAATTAATTTGAACAGCTACTTTAGCTGTTGTATTAATAAAATCAAAAGCATAATATAAAACAAACTATAAAGGAAAGAAAGTAGAGGAACTAGGTTTACATTGCCAATTGATTTAACTTACTGAGGGCTTTTTAACTGAGTTATTTGACAGCTTCTCTACTAGGTATCACAAAAGCACCGTGCAATTTGTTAAATACCACGACACTGAGAGGGATTGTTTTCTCATCAGATATGGTATCACACCTGAACTGTGAAGTAGTTCCATCTTCCTGCACACAAATATAATTCAACATAAAGGTAGCTTTAATTTTAAATGACATAGACATCAAGAGCAGATTATCATATTAAAGTAGCAGGCCGTATTCTCCATAACAGAGGAAAGAAAAACAAAATGGTAAGAAAAAGTTAGTAACTACTTATGCAAACATGTTACAATACATGCATAATATACAATACATTATGCATAGAACAATACATTTCTGTGCTGTAAAGACAAGTATGATTATATGTACATATATGCAAATAAAAGGTAAGTGTTTATGCATATATGCATATTTATATCACACAGATGTTCTTAGACAACCCTGGTTGTATGCACAGTATTTACTGTAAGCAACAACCCACGTAAAAAGGCAGGGAGAGCAGGCAGGAGACTCCAATACATATGAAATACCTTGGTTATCAAGAGTTGAAGGATGGGTTCTGTTTTCACTTTAGAAAAGAGAAAACCCATTGTAGGAGAGGAAGTCAGAAAACCAAAGTATTATAGGTCCAATACAGTTTTCCCTTTTTCTGAATTCTTCTCCTCCTACTTCATACTTGTAGAGAAATCCCACATTCATAGCAATTTAGCCTTGTGCTAAATCCACCTTCTCAGAAAATTTGTTTTTCTCATACAAATTGTTCTTTAAGGGCATCAGTTGAGGACAGAAACAGGCAGGCGAATCGATGCCAAATGCAAAATAGACCTTCAAGATCTCTAGTGAGCTTCTGACTGACCTTTTGTCCTTGCTCTGAAATAAATCACATAGAAAAAACCAACTTCCACAAGGTCCTCTGCTGAAAGCAGATATCCACATCAGAAAATGTCATGAAAGGGAACTGTAACGTGATCTCTAATTCACAAACACGGGGAGCAATCAGCCACAACTTCTCTGTTTTCACAATATAAAAAGTAACAAAATTCACGGCAGGGAGAATTGCTGCAAGTGAAATTCTGTCATCCTAAAACTTCAGCAATCCAATAGCAAAATACAAACCATGATCACATTAAAGCATAATCTATACGTGTTTCTTTAAAAGCCTGGGGGTTTTAATAATTGATTACATTGAACCATATACAAGAGTTGCTGCAGAAAGTACAGATACCTGTGAACTGTAAATACATGATCTAAATGTGGTATAACAGGTTAGAGCACTTGAAAGCCTTTCTTAAATTTTAGCTACTTATTAGTTTTTTTCCTTGGTTAACAACTTTGAGAAGTGGAATTTTCTTCTTTTTTACATTTAGACAAAAGGAGAATATTGCAACATGATTTCTTTTTTATTTGCTATTATAGCACTGAAAACGGTTTGCTTTATAACACTACTTTTTGTGGGGGTTTTGTTGTTGTTGTGTTTTTGTGGTGTTGTGTTTCTTTTTTGTTGATGTCATCTTTGTCTTAAATACATGCAAAAATTACAAGCATCTTTTCATCGGTATCTGAGATAAAGACAGGTGCAGTGAAGACTGATGTCCAAACTCCCAGTTTGGGAACAAACCCTGAAGAACTCTACAGTTTGCCCAAGCCCACTACACAGAGCAAACTCATATGTTTTCATAGGGAGCTAATTTGAATGACATCTTCTACAAAAGAGTATGTCAAGTAGAGTCAAGGCAGCCAAGGCAGAATATGCAACATTAGGCACAGAAATATCTTTGCAGAAACTCTTATTTGAAGATAACATTCAAACTAAATTGGAAAGCTGATGGTCCCAGACAGGGGAGAGAGGTTCAAAGAAAGGGGTGCAGGGGCTGTGTGGTCTGTGTGTCTTCCTACCTGAACAAACTAATTAAAAACCTGAATAGACAAAACACAAATGCGTGCACACAATCGATGTGCACGATATATTCAGTTTGGTCAAGTTTGGCCATGTGAGGGAGTCAAATGGAATGCAAGTGAGGATTTCCTATTAATAATTACCACAAAGACTTGATGCTACACATGTTTTTTGCATATATTCCCATCCCTATTTTGAATATCCCTATTGCTTTTACTCAGATTATTTTCAAGAGCACATTAGTAAGCATTTACAAATTGGAAATCTGTATTATCTATTGCTGAATTTATATTACCTCTTATAAAATCAAAAATACTTCCTTGTTCTGAAATATTAGTAGTCACAATGTTGATTAAGAACAATAAGGTAGTCAGACAAGATCTACATTCCACCATGCTTTTTCCTGGCCTTGACACTTTTCACCTAAGCTTCAAAATCCAGGTTCACAGTCTTTTTCTTAAAAAAAAAATTAAAAAAAATCTGTCTTTGTTCCAGTCAGATAAATCTTCATTCCTCTGCTGATTTGAAACTTGGCTGTTACAAGATCCTATATGTCAGCAATTCACTTTAATAATTGCTACAAATTCCTTTGAAATAAATGGTGGAGGTTTGTCTGACATTACCCCTTCTGGGAGGCCATAGGAAACAAATAATTTTCCTAACAATAATAGTAACAGTCCTCTGGTCTGACCCTTTATTGGACAGTCTAAAAACTGCCTGTCTCTGTGTAAAACCCAGTGGGTACCTCTGATCCCTGTGGTTTGCTTTATACACTGCCAGGAGGCAGTTTTGCAGTAAACTCTGTGATCTGGCCCTCAAGCATTGCAGGTCTTTCTATTCTACTTACACCCATGATAAATTCTGACCTTTCAGTGGTTTTATTCAGCTCCAACCATACCAAAGTACCTCCTGTTCCTATTTGTTTTCTAATAGTGTCTCCTCCTCCCTCTGGTGATTGTCTCTAAGGAATACACATGATGGGGCATAGATGCAGGGAGGACGCCTGGCCATTTTCTTATTCTATTTCGGATTTTAAAATATTACTCCTCAGAAAGTGCAAGCCCCCTGAGGTTCACAATATGCTTGATGCCAGCGATACATGTTGAGAATTCTACTTCCAAATTCAGGTCAACTTGGGGTCCTGTCACACAATGTAACACAGAATAAATAACTGCAGGAGGTTTTTCAGTACCATCGCTGCACAAAGTGTCACACTTTCCACATTTGCGAATAATCTAGTATTGTTTTCAGCTCTTCATGGAAATGTGTTTGGTATTATCAGAAAAACAAAAAAATACAGTCACTTCTAACGTGGTAAAACAACCCAAGACAGGCAAAGGGATCCAACATCAAGGATTTTTGCACTATTGTTTGGATCAGATACCTGGGAGGCCAACAGGAGTGAAGCCCTCAATATCACAGAGGGACCTGAAATACTGTCTTTAGAAGCAGGAGGCATATGTTACAGGGCCAGGAGTCCTGATAAGTGCCTTGTAAAAGTCTGTCTCTTTTCACCCTTAACAAAATAAGTTCATCAAGACTGATTTTGTGATGTAGTGATAATTCCAAAAGAAAAAGCCATACACTTTTAAAATCTTTTATAGCTGTTTCAACAATTTGTTCAAAACGCTATGTAACTGTATGTCCTAGATTTCCAACCATGTCTAAGGGTCTTAAAGGAAAACATATTAGAATTATAGAGTCACTCTTCTTTTGGATCAGAATTCAACGTTATGTTTTCTTGAAGAATAGCAAAAAACAAATCTTCTGCAAGACTAAACTACACTCAACAGTTTCTTATTATATCAGAAAACTGTTTTCTATTACTAAAGAAATAAAAATAGTATATATCTTTATGAAAGTAACTTTTAATTTTCTATTTTTCCAATATTTGCATAAAGGTATTATTATAAAAATTATATTATTGTGATGTACTTATGTTAAAGCATTGAAAAATAAAAAAACTAACTCTTATTCTATATCCACTGACCTAATTTCCACAGACCTGTCCTCCTGCCAAGCTTTTAAATGTCACCAGTTGCAGAAAAAGGCTGACAGCCCTATGGACTTGATTGTTCCATAATCAGATACAATAAAAATCAATAGGAATTAACTACAAACATGTCAGTAAATGATCAACAAGTCTGAATGTCTGAATATGGTTTTGATGGTACAGCCATTTCTGTAAATACTTTGGGAGCTGCACTAAATTTAACCTTAACGCATCGCTACATTTATGATGTTTGTAATGTTCAGACTCCTCCCGTTCACGTCACATACTGGCTCTGAATTTGGCAGTGGATGTCTGGGTTAGAACTTTTACTTTTTAAAAATACACTTTCAGGAAAGATATGAAGTGCCATGGCAAACACAGAAATGCAAAGCACTTCATACATTGCCAGGCAGGTTTCCACAGCTCTTCCCACAAAAGGCAAAAAACTTGGGAGACAACAGCAAGAATGTTCAAACTCTTAGGTTTTAGCAGTAAATGTAAACTTTCTGCTTTAAAATCTACTTGCTTAGTTGCTATAAGATACAGCATTTAAATATTATGATTTTGGTGATTTTTCTTTTACAATCTATGCACTTATTCCCCCCTTTCCAGAACCATCTACCACAGGCATCACAGATAATTACATGCACACACAGAGGAAGAAATAAAATTCAGCCACCTACTGGGATGTTCCTGATGTTAAGGTTTCAGTATAAATATTAAAAGTATGACATTAACCTGCATCTTACTGGGCTGACATCTCCAAGGAAAATGCATTTGAATTTTCAGGGGATTTAACAGCAAGTCCTTCTTTGTTCACATAATTGTTTTACTGTGCTATCACGTATTTTTCAGAAACTACAGCATTTTAGTCAAGGATAGACTGTGCACTGCATGCAAAGTATGCCCATCAGAGGAAGTCTAAATGTTGCTGTGGAGAAGAGAGTCATAAAGTATAAATGAAAACTACAATTCTAGTTCTGTCTATAAAAAGGATTCCTAAAAATGACAGAGAGAAAAGAAGTTAGCTCTTGTGAAATATGGAAACACAGGAGATGCAAAGGCATCGAGTTGAAATTAAGAAATAGTTGAGCATACTAAAAACTTACATATACTTAACATCTTTTTAACAAAATGGCTCCACCTTTTGAACATTTTACATATTTTCTGGAATAAATTAACTGCTTATTAATATAAATGACTGAAGAATTTCTAATGGACTGTCTAACAATCTTGTTTTTAAAATGAGAAACATCAACACAAAAAAAAAAAAAATCCAAAGGTGTTCAACTTTTAAAACAGTTAATTAAGTCATATCTGTCTGCATCTGCTCTCTGAACTTTGCGTGGAAACTTTCAACCTATTTGTGTAGATTACAGCTTGTGAGATGTAAAACAGCACCAAATTATACAGTTAAGCTCTTTCTCCTTTCTACCATCTCTAGAGAACAGATAGTGGCATTTTAAATATTACTAATGCTAATTATTTCTAAATGAGATGTTTAGAAAGGCGATAGATAATAGCATGAGAATCATTCCCAGAGGAATAGCTCTACTAAATGAAAAATAACTGCTTTGGAGTAAAACAAGAACTGAAAAGAAAAAAAAAAATCACACTTGTATTTCAATGCAAAAAACCTAAGCACGGCCTTTATACTGTAAAGAATTTTTCTAAATTACCAGGAGAGGGAAGGAAGGAAGAGAAGGAAGGAAAGAAAGAATCAACCTCAGAAGATAGGTGCATATACACATACTCATTTATTAATCTATTCTCTCATAAATGCCCTTTCACATTTGGAAAAAGAACAAGTTCTTTGACAGTCCTTCTAGGAAAAAAAAAATAATTTCTTAATCATAATCATAAATCCTCTTAGGATCTAAACACACATCCTCTTTCTCCCACAGTACAATCCATACTAGCCTCAAAGCCAAACCAAACAAGAGCCTCATGCAGTACCTATTAGAGTCAATGAGAATCCTGCAATGAGTTTAGTGGGGTTTTGATCCTGCACTATATTAAATCTTGCTCTACATATCAATGTGAGACCAATATCTAAAGACAATCCCTTTCTGAGGATGGATGAAAGCACATTTGACCTAATGAATGTGTAAAGCAAGCCACAATGTCTTCTAAAAATTAGATGTACTAATTGTGTTTATGATTTCTAGCATTAGTGTAGTTGTATTGAATGGAATTGTTCTTTTAAAACAGTCTCAGTCATCCAACATGGTCTAAAAAGGGAGTTGCTGTAAGAGCATGTATGGTTGCATTATCCCAAACTACCCTTTTCTCCATCTTTTTTTCACAGAGTACCATTCCTTCTGTGTGTCCAGAGCACTGCTCTGCCAGAAGCACCGGAGGCTGTATCAAGGCTCCTCTTGCATTCCCTTATTCTCTGTCCCTTTCCCTTACTGTAACAAACTATCTATGCATTTTAGGGGTACAACTTATAAACACAAGAGTCATTTCTCCCTTGCTGAGTTAGTGTTCACAACCTCACGGGAGTGAAGGAATCAACCACGATGAAAGGTTTTTAGGACCTAGCCTTGAAAATTTGTATTAGGCACAATTCAACCAGAAATTTAGTTTAACCTTGTGGATCTTGCATTTAATATGGAAGAAGAATCTTCTGCTGCCATTTACTCTATTACATGTAAAGAGTAGCATTTAAGATCAGAGCAGTTTGGACCATGACAATAGAACATGAAATGGAGAAACAGACAGTAAAGACATTAAGTTACTTGATGTCCAGCAGTTCCCTGTAAAAGTAAACATTTTCTCATCAGCAGGGGACACTATTTACAGGTATGAAGGAAAAAATGGCCCACTATAAAGTTTATATATATGTTTGTGCCCAGGATGCAGGGTTAACAATAACAATATTTGTACTCTGTAAAAAAACTGCCCTGACATCAGTGGACTGGCAGAACTTATTTACGATGTTTAATCCCATATGAATTTGCTTTCCATTATTTCCATTTAAGCTTCTTTTTATGTCAGCTATTGATCTCTTTACTTTATGATGAAATCAATGACCTTGTATTTGAAAAATGAAAGCTTTGGTTAATACCAGGACAAAGCAAGGCACCTGCAAAACTACTGTGAACTGTTTACACTTAAACAAAGGGGGAAAATAGTAAATAATTGACTTCAGATGACTGAAGTTCAATATACAAGAACAAGACCAGAAGAATCAGGCATAGGGAAAACCTTATCACTGAGAAACTCATCAATAAGACTTTACATATAATAAAGGTAATCTACTACCTGCTTTTCATAACTGAAGGCCTAAACTGATCACATAGGAACATGAATCTGTGATGCAGAAGATTCTAGGAATATCAAAGCAAAGAAAAATGGGGCTGGGCTTAGGGGAGGGGAGGTTGCAATTAATGGGATTTACACTTGCCTACTTGCTTAGAAACAAGTCCTTCCAAAGATATTTTGAAACAGTTGATTCTAGAAGTTTGATATAAAGACTGGAACCACTACAGGACACTAAGTGCTGGAACCAATTATCTTTTAGAAATAAAAAACTGAACATTTTTATAGAGGGAACGATCTGCTTAGTTGCCTAACAAATACATTATTATATTTTATATTTTTTTTCCCATTTAGTGCTTCTGAATGAGCACAACTCTGGTACAGATTTTGTATTTAGCTAGTACAAAACACCTGGAAGGTAATGTAGTAACCAATGGCCCAGAACTGCTCTGTATGGAGTAGTTTGCTGGAGGGCATAATGAGATAGATACCGTATGCTCATGAGATTATTTGAGCTGATAAACAACAAGGGATGCATTTTAGAGGAAGTAAGAATGAACAAAATCTTGGGACAATTTCATTTGCTGAGAGGAAGAAATCCACAGATACGATAACAGAGCAAGGGCATTAAAAAGCAGCAGGAAAGGCAGCTGATGCACAACAATTAAATGAAAAGCTTTCAAAACCCTTCATTCTCTTTCTAAGAGGATCACCTTTGCTCTTGTTTATCCTTTTGCCTTTGAAAGGGCAAAACACTTATGGGTCCATCTTGGCACACTTTTGCATAAAGAAAAAGAAAGAACAAATTGTGTGCAAAAATACTGCATAAAAACCCTGCATGAAGCCCGGGAGTTGAGTTCAGATAGACATATAAAAGTGCTGCTTTACTTTGTGAGGGAAGGAGGTATAACCCTTGAAACCAGGAACAAATCTCCATAAAAATTGCGTTCAGGCTTCATATAAAAGTTTGCAAATCAAATGCCCCATGTGTATTTTGGAAATAAATTAATATACAAAATACTACAGTCCAGTAGCAAGGTGACCACGATGTGGTTTCCAAATTAGGAACATGTGGTTTCAGGTTCACATGCATAAACAGAGCTACTGATTTGATTAGCTAATAGAGATGTACAAGATCAAAAGGCAAGTTTAAGTCTCTAACTGCTGTAGTTTCATTTTTAAACTACATGATAAAACAAAGAATTTTTTAAAAATCTCAGAAAACACTTCACTTAACATTGTGAAATCTTTTAGTTGGGTGAACTTCTACTCTAACAATATAGTCTTTCTTTTTTCTTACAAAACTTCTATATCAGTCTGTGGATAGGTGCTGCCATTATAAGTGATAAAATGACATAATCAATGCCACACTCTATTAATTATCTCTGCTTTGAGAAACAGATTCTGTCTTATACCCCTCCAATAAGTAAACAGTTAATATACCTCACTGTTCTAGTTTTACATCAAGACTTTATACCCACACTTTCTCGAAAAACCCACAGAGCATTTTATGGACTCTTCATAATGCAATAGGAACTCATCAGGTTCTATAAAGATTCACTCCCTCAGAAGAAAGATCTATATTTCTCTTGCTTTTTTATTCTGGAAGGAGCTTTTTGTTTTTACTGTGCACAGCTTTAAAGTTCAAAGCTAAAGGTACCTAATGGCCAATAGCTAAGGCTCTAAACTGTTAGAAGATCAGTAATCTGAGAACATTTCTAGATGACCTAAATTAATTTCAAATATGCAGTTTCTCATGGTTTAATACATCACGTGTGAAATCTAGTTCAAGGAAAGGTTCTGGCCCCAGGCATAGTTACTCATCACCTTCTACTCTTTTCTCCCTTATTGCATTGTCCAACAGGTCAAGAAAATTTTCCAAACTACAAAAACTCACAAGAAAAGGTCTCAAAATTCTCAAAATTCTTTCGCCTATCTTAGAGCTAGAGCTGCTTGCAGGCATTAAGGTAGTTTTTAGACATGCTAGGACTTATAATGGGATAAATCCCATTGTCTTGTTTTTGGCTACACAAGAAAACTTTCAAAGACACAAACCCCTTATTATTGCAAAATCAGATTTCACCACATCTTTCTTTTTTTTTTTTTTTAACTGACACAATGAATGTGTCTCCTGGTTTACATCAGTGTAACTCCGGGTATGTAAATGGAGATACTACTGATTTACTGGAGGGTAAAATAAAGAAGAAGAATAGTCAACAAATGTAACCCATATGGAATGCAAGCACATAGCTGATTTATGTAGTTTACCTTCATTTTATTTTCACAGTTTTCTGGAATACACCTAACAATATCGAAAACTGAAGCCTTTATTTGGCTGCAACAGAACAAAAAGGTATTAGAAACCTCTTTATTGTGTTGTTTTTTTGGTATTAGTATATACTTTCTAATGTGTATTCGCTTTTAGTACTTACACTATATAGAAATTAGCATAAAAAAGGGAAAAAGAACTGCCCTGCAGGGTCCTTGTAGCAGCTCTTCCTAGAGAGTCCTCAGGGATTTTACTGATTTTCCTAGAACTAGCAAATGTAAACTAATATTAATGCTGGCTACTTTTTCCTCCCCAAAAAATTGACACTGGGACAGGTAAAATGGCTCTTATGAAATCCTGAAAAAACACTGATAAGTGTTCTAAATTTTCTCCTGCTTGTACAGATGTTGCTGTAGATTGCATATTTGCCCTCTGATTAAATCATCTTTCAACTATAACCAACAACTTCCCTATTTGCAGAACAACAGACAAAAAGGAAGAATATTTCCTCCTACTGTCTGTCCTTCCTTTCCTTTTTGCACTGAATTCTGCCACTGCAGCAAAGCTCGAATAGCACCAATAATTTAATAAGTCTTTCTCATTATTGCAGGGTTTTACTCCAGCAGCGCAGATAAATTATATTTCATCTTCACTGCCCTTTTTCTTCAAGAAAGTCAAAGAATGACAAATAAGAGATCAAAGGATGGGATTAAGTACATTATACTAAATTCATTGCTTTCCTACATAATCATTTACCTTAAAATATCTGTTACATGAAAACCGAAGACAAAAACAGGCTGGGGAAAAGTAATATATCTGACAAAATAGCTACAATTTCATTATAATTAACTCAATTTCACTCAGAATGAAGGCAGTAAGATCAAAGATGGACAAACAGTTATTAGTTGTGAATGTCTTTAAGTAGTTATTTTCACTCAGAATAGACATGTCCTCCTAAATGTTGGATCCACCATAACATGAAGGGATCTAGAAACAAATTCTTTCTCTAGTTAGTGACCTGCCAGCCTTTGATCTTATTTCTGTGTCACAGCAAAACCAGAAAATTCCCTGTGAAACAAGGTGGAAATGAGAAGCATTTTCTCTTCCCTTAGTCAAAGGCACTGGATGTCATTGGCAGATCACAGCTGGAAATGGTCCCAAGCTGCTCTATCTCCAGTGTGCAGGTGTCTGCAAATGAGACCAATATCCTTTTGCCATGAATACGCCTGTTAATCAAATTCAACAGCAGAGCAATTCTCTGTAATTCGTACACAGTAACCAGTGGGAGATCATCCAGCAGGTAAAATCTGACACTTTTAATTCTATGGATTCTTTTTCAAATGTATCCAATCAGTTTTCATATAACAAGGCACTTTCAGTCATTTGTCAGCAGTTCTTGCTGTCCAGGGAGGTTCTAGCTGACTGCAGGTTAGAAATTGTGACACCTGTCTACAACAAGGGTCAGAAGGAGGATGAAGGAACTACAGACACCTTGGTGCTGGGGAAGGTTCTGGAGCAGGTCATCTTAAGGGCCATCACACAGCACGTGCAGGACAACCAGGTGATCAGACCTAGCCAGAATGGGTTTAGGAAAGGCAGGTCCTGCTTGACTAAGCTGATCTCAATCTGTGACAAGGTGACCTCCTTAGTGGATGAGGGAAGTCTTTGTCACCGTTTCCCACGTCATTCTCCTGGAGGAACTGGCTGCTCATGACTTGAATGGGGCACTGTTCACTGGGTGAAAAAACTGGCTGGATGGCCGGGCCCAGAGAGTGGTGGGGAATGGAGTTACACCCAGCTGGTGTTTGAGCACTACTGGTGTTCCCCAGGGCTCAGTACCAGGGCCAGTCCTGTTCAATGCCTTTATCAATGATACCTGAAAGGAGGGTGTAGCCATGTGCAAGTCAGTCTCTTCTCCCAAGTAAGATGCAAAAGAACATGAGGAAACAGTCTGAAGTTACACCAGGGGAGTTTTAGATGGGATATGAGGAAAAATTTCTTCCTAATATAGTTCTATAAAATTAAGTTTAACACAAGCAAGAACTCCATGATTCTTGTGACGCAGACACTTGTGTGGGAAACCTGCAGAAGTGGACACTATATACTGTCCTAAATACCAAAAATTGCTTATTGCATTGACCTATCCTGTCTTACTATGTCCTTACACTCTCTGCTCTTCCTAAGCAACTGGTGATTCTACCTATTTGGATGTAAATCATATGAGGAAGGTATCGTTATTTAATCCTGTCATCATACATCACCTAGGAGCAGGACTTCTGTGGTTTATTAAAATTCACAGATCTTAATAATGTCAGCAACGGTCAACAGCAAAACTGGAGTTGAAGTCAGTGATGAGAAGAAAGAGAAAATCCACACTAAAATGGTCAGTACAACCTAAAAACAAGAGTGACCTTAGAAAAACAGTAAAAGACAGTGGAAAGTCACATCTTTCTGCAGGAAAGGAAGTGGAAACAGAAGATAACTACATTGTACAAGAAGAAGCTGATATGGTTATTGGGAAACTGGGGTATTTTAGAAGAAAAATACATGATCAGATATGACAAAATTTGTTAAAACAGTAATTTACTTTAAACATCAGAACATGCAAATGAAGATGTGGAAGAATGTTAGACAGATGTCAAAGCACTTATGATAAAACTTCCTTGTTTTCATTTGAAACATCATTTAAAATGGAAAAGTAAATGGTAAAATATTGCTTTAGCTATCAAATTCTGAGAATATTTCAAAAAGGTGAGATTTTACTTTATTTAAAGTAATGATTCCATAGGAAGTAATCTGATTCAAAATTAGATATTTAATCTCTCTTTGATCCAGTGATAAAAGATGAACATAGACTAAGGTCAAACTGTAGTCACCCTATCATATAAAATAATAAAATACTAGAAAGGAGAAGCAATATGAAAAGCCAGGATGTAACACTCCCCTGATTTCCCTTCTATGGTTTAACCTAATGCTTGTCTTATTTGCACCACACTGGGAACAGAGCTGCTTAAGACCCAGCTTTGCTGTGGCATTACAGCTGCTTGCTGATGTCGCAGGAAGAAGATAAAAATATAAAAGCCTCCAAGTGCAAGGAACTGCAAAATGCATTTAAAGACATCAAATGCATATCTCAAAGTTTGAGGAAGAACAATTTGCATTCTGCATTTCTCATGTAAATGTACACTAGGAAAAATAATTATAATAGTAATCCGATTCAATGGAAATAAAGTACTGTAATATTTATAGTCTGTGCCAGAGTTATAATGACTGTGGGGCGAGAAGTGAAGTGTCTCAGCATGTTCCACATGTTTTTAACACTGTTTCTAAAGGCTCTGGAGGCTATTAAATTTAATGAACCCATCTGCTATGAAATAGAGGTCCAAACATAATCAGTTTTCTCAGTGCCATATAATACAGATGGCATTCCATGTTCCACATCCCCAGCAGGAAATTTTATGTTCCTCTTTAAGTGCAGGACTTTTGTTTTTGTTTTTGATGTTTTAAAAACCTTTTTGATGTATCACATATAGCATTTTATAGTGTAAATACCATATAGGGCAATACACATGAAAAGTGTTAATTCATTAAACTAAGTATTGCTATTTCCTTACAACAGTTTTTCTAGTGACTTTGACAACTAGCAATTAGCTCCCTGTAGTAATATTCTTTGCTTAGTGCAATCATTGGAAATTGTCCTAATTCCAAAAGTTCCAGCATTAGCAGAGGTGTAACACAAACATGTCATTTATCAAATGAAGCAGTTTACCTCAAATGTTGAAAGACAGACATTTATATGTCCATAAGCATGCATAGGTGGTACCCTTATTTGTACATATTCTGTGCATGGAATAATGCACCACTCATTCTTATGTAAAGTATTCATATTCCCACTAGGTGATTCTGGACTTTTTTTCCTTTGCATGCCACAATTTTCACTTCAGTTTGTGCATTTTATTGGGACATGTTGCACCAAGACTCATGTACTTGTGTGTGAACACGGGGTCTGAGCACAAATATAAATAGCACAACATCCCTTGCTCTGATTAGCACCCTACTGCCAGTGCTAGGAAATCAGATGTGCATCTTCTAACATAAAAGAACAGCATCTATTGTTATTTTGAGCCGCATCTGAAAGGCAATGAGAGTGCATTAATTCTATTCAGTTGAGAGGTTAATTCATTTACTATCTTGAGCACTCATTATGTTTTGACAGTTGACACAGATCTTACTGAATTTGAAACAGTTCCCGTGTTTAATGATAGTTCATTTATTCTAGATCCAGCAGTAAAACAAACAGATTAGAACTGCTTAGGAGAAAACAAGGGTAGTTAATTATGGTAACTAGAAATTTTGGGCCAGAGAACTCAGAAGTCATGGCTCAAATTTTTGTTTTTATTAGACTGTCAGTAAGGATTACCACAGACAGCAACCTAATCACTGGCATAAAGGGAGGTTGCACCTTCCTACAAATGTGTGCATAATCTGCTTTTCCTGTGTGCATGGGCAGCTGCATTGACCAGCAGAGTTAATGTCTCAAGCACTGTCCCAGGTCTATAAGGTCCCAGTGCAGATACAGCAGATAGCAATTGCTGTGACTTCAAACTTCAGTTGTGTTCCTAAAGCTTCAAAAAGGATGAAATAGGCAGAACTGTTGTACTCTTTCAGGAAAATTAATCCAAACTGAAGTGCTGATAAGAAGGCACTGCCTGGGCTACTTTTTACTTTACTCCCATGTCAGAGCCTTCAAAAGACTACTGCAGATCTGTAGGAGACAAAGCAGAGCTTGAAGAACCTTATTTTACATACAAACCTACCTGATGGAAGGCCTGATATCCATGCATGGGATTTTTCTTCCCCAACCCAATTCACTCAAATGTCAAAGCAAGAAAAGGAAATTCTCATGGGAACCTCAGAGGCAGTTGGAGGTGATGACATTCTCTGATAAAGAGTTGTAAATTCTTAGAGATTAAGGAATGCTGGCCACAAAGGGAAGATTACAGCATGTAACCAAACCCAAAGTGGGATTGGGAAAAAAGCAACACAGATTTCTAGTTATTAAAGCAGTACAAAAAAAAAAAAAAATTTAAAAATTACTGTCTGTGTGTAAATTTCCTTATTCCAGCTGCTGATTAATGACATTTCCTGACACTCAGTTCTGCAGCAATTACCAATATTTACTTACTGTAGATGTATGTGAACATTCTGAACACTCTGATGCATTTTAATGTATACCAGTACTAAAATCTAGAAATTATTTTTTGAAATAGAGACCCAAGAATCTTTTACTGTGACAGAAATGCTAATTATACCCACTTATTAAAACATCACAATTAACTTGTGCCACCAAAAGCATTTGAAGATACCTCTGGTAATAGAAGCTAGTGGAAATGGGGTACTATTTTATTTTTGTTACTTAATAAAGGCTCTTCTGTGCACTGAACACAAATAAAACTGGGTGAATGGAAGAAACACTAATCAGCATTTTTATACCTCATCAGAAAGTTCTGGATAGAAAAAATGTCAGCATAATAGTTCTCAGTCTGTAGCACTTTCTGTTATAACTCTGTACATTATAGATAGGACCATGTACACAGCTTCCCTTGCCTATCTGGAATGGGCTCAGAATTCTTCTTTTGTTAAAAGGAACTGTATCTTAGAATTTAAATTTCCATACAGAAAACTCTTGGGTTCTGATGTGACAGTTATTTTAAAAGCATGAGCTTCCTATACTTCCTGCTGTATTTCTCCAAAGAACCTGCACCCAACTATGCCTACACAGTACTTAATTTTTATTAAGAATGAAGATGAATAATGAAGGTTTTTTGATCATATATGCAATAATGTAATTGTAACATCCATCATAAGAAGTTCACGAAGAGTAAAGGCTATAGTTCACTGGAGCTATCTCAACTTATTGCCCCCATAAGGGAAAATAAGGTTCTTGGGCAGGTTGCCTTACTAGAACCGAATCAGTGTCTTGGTCAGGAAATATTTCCAAAGAACATCTCCTTCAAAAAGAGAAAGAAATTAGGTGTATATATATATATCTATGTATATAGCATCAATTTAAGAACTGAATTAAAATTGAACTAAAATCCATAATTGAATATTTATGCCTGTGAGAGGGTGGTGATAAAGCAAATGAAGAATCAACACATGGTACTTCAACACTGAGCAAAAGCACTCACCGCTCATATTATGATGAATCATGACCTGTAATGACTCAGAACACTGTTTTTTTAAATGAACTCTTAAATTCTGGAGCACCAGACAGTAATCTCAAAATATTCAATCAAATAGTAATGTGCTCTTTTTATGCAAAGAAATCCTCCAGTTGGAAACTGAACAGAGCCAACGTGGTAATTTGTGCCTGAATCTGCTCACAGCTTGAAACTAATAGCCTGAAGGAGATGAGCTCAATGGTACATCCAGAGAATATATTCGGGTACACTTAGGAGAAACAAATTTCACCAGGAAGAGTCAACAAAGGTCCAAGTAGGTCAGATTGTACATGTCAATAAACAAATTCTCAATCACAGGCTTTTAAACAGTGGGAACTCGGGTGCCAGACCAGTCTTCGTTTTACTTCCTGCAGCAAAAGTAGTAGTGTTTCCTCACATTCCAGATGGGACCATAAGATTGAGTTAAAGGTTTCTGTGCTCTTTAGATGATTACCCACAATACTTCCCTTGAAGATTCTGATGCCCAGCAATTTTCCTGATGAAGGGTAACTAAAAATGACCATGGGAGCCATCTGGTTACCTCTTCAGAAAGACAGGAAACACTGGGGAGAGAACAAAGTCTAGGGGCAGAAAAATGGAAGACAGTTCAGTTGCCTGTGAAACAAGGAGTCATCCAGAAAGGCCTAATCTCAACTGCTTTATAATTCCTAAACCCTTAGAATGCAGCTGTGGTTGCTTGGACACAGCTGGGTCATAAGAGCATTTAAGCTATCTGGAAATGCACTAACCCTTCTAACCTGGAGTGATCCAAGCAGCAGCCACGGAGGAGCAAGGACACAAACTGGCTGTGAAAATCAACAAGTTCTGGGACAGACGGAATTATTTAAATGGCACTTCCAATGCCAAGACAGAGATGGTTGGGGAACCTGTCTCTGAAAATAGCTGAGGCAGAAGCATGTCTCATGTATTACAATGTTCCCTTCAGTGCTATTTCCAAAGTTTTGTATATGTTTTGTATATGTTTTGTATAGGTTTTGTGTTTTTTTTTTTTTTTTTTTTTAAGGAAAGAATGATGAAGGAGGGAGGAGTAAGGTATTCTGCAACTAAGAAGATCACTGTATTTAATTTTAAAATCTTTTCTTATAGCATCCAACCCATTAGGGTACTGAATGGAGTTTTCAGACCCTTAAAATAAGTGTGTGCATGTGACTATATACATGAGTGTGTGTGTGTATATATATATGTGTGTGTATAGTTTAGTCAAGAGAGTAAGAAAACAAGAAAAGATAAAGAGAAGAACCTGGAAGTGTTTTGACTGCAGCAAAAGACCTTTTGTATGGACTTAAACAGTTCCATTGTTCAACACTGTAACAGCTCCACTGTCTTTTATTTTCCTGTTTTCTCAGGAAAGATTCCCTCTCTTCACTCCCTCTACTGTTCTTAAATTCACTTCCATTAATTAACCCCTGCTGTATTCACTTAGTATTTCACACAACATTAAGTTGTTCATTTTCCTTAGCCTTTCCATAACCTACAGGAGAAGCAGTGAAAGTTAGACTAATTTTATGAGTATTTTTGTCCCTACAAAGACAGAAAAAATACAGATTGACAGACAACAGAAAGAGTAAAGTGTGAAATTAATTCTGAAGCAGCATTTTTTACTTTGTTGGTAGGTAAAGGTGAGGACTTGGTGTTGAGGAAGGAGGAAGATTTTGTTTGCAACACTTTCAGTGCATGATTCATAGACAAAGGACAAGGGGGAGAGTTGCACTAAGACACCACTTTCATGAGTCTCTTCCTGCCACTCCCTCTAGCAAATACACAAACTCCCTTCAACATATACACACACTGATTACTTCAAGCATTTAAAAAAAAAGAAGTGAATGAGAACAAGATTCTGCTGGTCACCTCCCCATTTCATGGGATTCCCTGAAGGCACAATAATAACCCACAGTTTCTGTTCATCTCATCTTATGTTTCAATAACAGAAAGAGAAGAAAGGGGAGGCTGGATTAGTATGTTATTTAAAAAAAAAAAAAAAAAGGCAAGAGAGATAAGTTAATTCCCTCTAAAGCAATTAACTTTTTGTTTCTCCTTCATAACTGCAGTTTTACTATTTATGTTACATTAACCACGGCCACAACTGAAGAATAGGAAAGGCCTAAACAATTGTGAAAATGAAGTAAAAGCTCTATTCCCAGGGTTTTTTTTCCGACAATAGTTTTGTATTGATTTAAAACTGAACCTTCAAGAAACATCACAGACTGCAAAACAACAAAACAATCCAAATATCAAAATGAAGCTGATAAGATTCTCCCACCTTGCCCCATCTTCAAGAAAGTAAAAATTTAAAACAGAAAGAAACAACTGTGCCACCTGTTGTCTGTGATCTTCTATTCATTATATTGAATAACTGGCATCACTTATACTAAATGACAGACATTTGCTGCAAAGTCTTGCTCTACCAGTAATTTATAAACCAAAATATTTTAATTGGGACAAAGGAAACCTAATAAGAAAAAAAAAATATAGATAAAAAGTCTGTTTCAGACCAACCCATCGAAATGAACAACCTTTACATGCAAATCTGATGATTTACCACAAATGCTACAGAAGCATCATGAGAGCTCAGTCACTGCATAATAAATAGTTGTGCTTCAACTTCATTTCACAAGGATGTCAAGTTAAAATTGGACGTTTATGACAATTATTTTAGCAAATCACCCATTCAATTCACTTTAAAAGGCAGAATCTTCTCAATATTCTTCCCCAAGATATCACAGTTGACTCCTAGATGTTGACCCACCTTTCTACACTGGAAACACTGATTCTTGTCAGTCTATATGTTTGTGCTGACATATGCATTGATGTATTTTAAAACAGAGAAAAAATGGTTACTCAATATTTCTGTTGAATGCTCATTTTTAATTACTAAAAAATGTAGGTTTAGAGGTCATAAATTTTGAAACTATTCTGTAAGTCATGTTTGTTTCATTATTTTCTACATAATTACAATGTATAAATATCTGCTAAAGTTCAGTAATGTTGAATTGTTTGCTTGTAGAATCAAAATATAAAGTCCCAATTCTTAAATAGAGTTAGCACATAACAGCAACAGAAATCAGGTGCATAATTAATTAGTGTTTCTACTACCACATTTTTGTTCCTAATCCTTCATTATTTGCCATAAGCCGTTACTAAAAGCTTTGTCATGCAGACTTACAGTGCTGTCAATGTATGCTTCCGTCCACACGACGTCATGTTCTTGGTCAATAACCTTTGGTCGGCTGAGGACATGAAGATATTCCATAACATTCTCTTGCACATCAGCTAAGGTAGAGATCTGAGTAAAAAACCCTGTGAAAACACACAATTCAAAGTTTTAAACCAGAGAGAACAAACTAAGGAAGACTGCAATAAGGAGTATGATATGGTTGCTGTCTGTCGTGTTTTCTGCTTATTTATTTCCAAAAAAGAAATGCTAAAAAACTAATGTTTCACAAGAAGAACCCTCAAACAACAATAATTGCTGAAAGCAGAAGTTTGTGAAACCTTTGGCCAGTTCTCAAGGACAGAGTTTCTGACACTTCTATGAAACTCTGCACTGTCTGAACTAAACCTCTATTTTCAGAACTATTGTTGTTTAATGGTTTGGGGCTTTTTTTTTAATGCCACGTACTTTAAAATTTAGAACTGATATTATCTTTGTCCAGCAATGTCTCATCCAGTTTCAAGAAACATGATGATTAGAACTACAGTAACAGGACAGTAGTTGCATATGCTATAAAACACTCATCCATACACAGTGTGACTGGAAAAAAAAAAAAAAAAAGCAATGTTATTTACAAATATGGCAGGTCATAGAAAATGTAGACTGCAACTAGAATTGCTTAATTTAGTGATCACAGCTTTGTTAATCCTTTAAAACATCTCCTGCAACCTGATGGCACTGAGGACAGCAGAGGCCTCAGCTATTTGAGCTGTCACCACTTCCTTTTCAGTGCTTGGATGTCAAGTATCTTTATACATCACAAACTTGGCATCTGGAGCCCACATCATGCAAGGGTGATGAAGGACTGACAAATTTCAAGGCTACAGTTTCATCAGGCCTTATTTAAATGCATCACTTCCTTTCATACACTTTCCGTTAATGAGAAAAGACAAATATGAAAGAGGCCTCTTTACAATTTTAATCATTTGACAAGATCACAGCTTCTGTGGACTTGGAATATTAAGCTTTATTAAGCTTAAGCAGAAAAAATTTCAACTGAAAAGAAATTCTGAGCTGTGTTTGTCTACACAGGGCCAGTTTTTGGCAAGACTGTAAGGTTGTCCTGCAGTCTGAATGCCAGAACTTCCTGATTCTTACACTCTTTATATTTAGACTTTTTGACAATTGTGTTTCTACCTATCCATAGCAAATGTCAAACCTCCCAAGAATTAGCTTCCTACAGTGCAAACTTTATCTCTCTTATCTAGAGATCAGAGGTACCCCATGGAATTAAAACCTTACTGAGGTTTAATGGTTTAATCATCAGTTAAAGACTCGCTCTGAAGTTCTCGAGTGCAGCTGCTGAGGCCCTGGTAAGCAAGAGTAGCAAACCTATGCTCAAATATTTGCATTCTAACACCTGCTTCTCGGCTCCCTGGTGTGTGAATTATGCCACCTCAGAGCCCCATACAGTAACCACCACCTTTTTTTTCCTCCCCAGCAGGAAAAACCTCGTGAAGGAAATGGGTAAGATTTGGTAATGGCAAGCATGAGATATGTATAATAATGTGGTAAAAGACAGACACTTATGCTCTGCATGTAGGCTGCCTTTCCACACTACATAGCTCTTGCACTACACAGCCTTGCTTTTTCCTTAAATGTCCACCATTAGGCTCATAACTTTTCAAGATGCATCCTTTTGATTTTTACACGGAGAGCGGCACCTTTCATTTGCTGGGCACTGTGCAAAATAGATGCAACATTCTTGCAACTAATAAAATTTCAGTATTTAAAAATGCTCCTTGTGCAGCGACTAAGAAGGCAATCCATTGTTTCACTGCAGCTGTAAAATTCCCATGGAGATTTCCCCCTCTCCCCCCACCTAAGAGGTCTCTGGAGCAGGTGAACAGGCTCGGTGCCTGGCTGCCTGCCACCCCCGCCACAGCCCGCCGTGCACGAGGTGCTGGGGTCATGCTAATAATGGGAATGGATGTGACTGGGGCTTCCTGTACAGAACTCTCCTCTGCTAATACAATAGTCTATAAACTGCTCCAGCTGGGGCACAACCTGCCTCGGGGCTGATCTGTCCTCTGCTGGAGTTGGAGCCGCTTTCAGCCCCTTGATATGCGAAACATTTTTCTCTAGGTTGCTCTCTCAGCCTCTGCTCCTTCGTGCTGATGAATCCTGTTCTTTGTCCATTTTATGACATGCCAACCACAGTGAGGATTCACGACAAAATATTTTAAAAAGCCAAACAAATAAGTAAAACAGAGGCCGTCAAATTACTAATCCAATACTGAACTTTACTGAAAAAAAAAAAAAAACAAAAAAAACCAAAACAACCACAAAAAACCCACCAAAACTAGTTTCAGTGGTTTTGTTAGCAAGTAATGCACTCCCATCTTTACCTTTACAGCTTTCTGCTGGAAGTGACTGTTGAGGGTAAGGTAGTTCCTGCTTACTTCTAAGTTCTAGACACTACTGCTAACATCTGGCACATGCACACTAAGCAGTAGGAAATTTTCACCTTTGTTGGCTTCAGAATCTTAGTAAATCTTCATTGTTTTCCTTTATGTGCACTTGCCTATGATACAGAAGGGTAAATCACTGCAAATTTCACAAAATACTCTAGAGGGATTTTTGGGATCTTGAATGTTTTAATGTGTTTAAAATGGTTTGGTGTTTTGCTTCATTAAGCAAACTCCCTCTAGATATGCCCTACTTATACAGAAAAATGTAGCAGAAAAGCATGCTTGGGGTTTTTTAAGGTTTCACCATCATAAGCTAGAAGCTAAAGAAGTTTTGCAAGGTGGTATGAATTTCCCCTGTGACCCATTTTGAAGGAAAGGACTTCTGTCCACAGTCCAGTCAGCTGGAAACCCTGCAAACAGCCTTCATCTGTGTTGTGCTTCCAAGGGGAAAATCACTGAAAGGAAAATTGATTTTAGGGTCATTGACCCTCAGTGACAACAACATACTTTGGCCCACCCATGCAAGGAGTAAACTGCAGTCCAGACATTCAGCCAATCTTTAGACCAGTTTTCTACACTCCTCATCTGTTGTGCTTTAATTCCTCATTTCACTAAATAAAATGGACAAGCTATAGCTGAAAACTGTAAGAAAAAGATCTAAATTTCATACTGTCTGACTTATGCTGTTTCCAATTGTGATTTTCAAAGCTAAAAAAAATAGTTACTGATTAGAGGTAGAAGCTTTTTGCATTATAAGCTATCAGAGAGCAGGTATTGTAACTATTAAACTGAGAGGGAAATAAATTTATAGATGTAACAGTCATTAAGCTGTTTAGTTGATTCATGTGAGTAAGACTCTGACTCAAAGCAACATGGCTATGAAAAGAACAAAGTAGTCCTGAAGAATGACAAAGGTGACCACTTTTCCCCCTCTGGGAATAAGGAAGACGTGGACCAGATGATCTACTAAGCCAGTCTCCACTGCCTGGTCCTAATTTCTGAGTTGCTGTACTTAGATCCTTATGAATTTGTGGAGCTGGGCTAAAAAGTTAAAAGATTTTGTTGATTAAATTGTCTTCAAAAAAGATGCTTCAAAGGATTCTTATACTATTATTTAAACTAAATTATGGTGTAATATTAGCTGATTAAGACAAGACTTCAAACTGAGTAATTTCCATCAGCTGGACATAACAGTAGTTAAAGAAATAATGACTAAATGGATAGCACCTGATGCAATTCATCATAATGTAATGTGGCACAATGGAAAAAGAACTTTTTTTTCTTTCCAAGAGGAAAGGAAAAAGAAAACCTGAAGATTAATTAGGGGGTTTGTTGGTTTTCTTTTTTTTTTTTTTTTTTCTTTTACGGAATCATTCTTACTTTTATTAGTCAATCCTTTTACTGTAGCATCTCAGCATCTTTAATGTTTTAATGCTCTTTCCTTAAACGACATAAACCAGTTTTTTTCAATTACACTGTCAGTTCCTCAAGGGACAGGATGTCTGGTGTTTCACATACCATGCTTAACACAATGGGACTTGTACCCAATGTTCTTAGAAACCAAACTAACTCTTAGTAATAATAGCTTTAATAGAACAAATGCTTCAAAATTAGTTTGTTCTGTGAACAAGAATTTAAGACCACATAGTTTAAGAGCTTCATGCGTATTTTAAGAAAAAAAAAATACATTTCGAATTGGACTCCTTTTGCTCTTCAAATTTTATGTTACAAGATACAAGTCTTCATTTTCTATAAAAAATCTCAGTTCATTCTCTCTCATTAGTTGTCAGTGACATCATATTTCCAGAAGGATCAGATATGCAGGAAGGCATAGGAACAGGGGTTTGAAAGCAAGGCTTTCACAGATGAAAGTGAACTAACCTTTGTTAGCACAGGCCATCCACTTCAGGTTATCAGCAAATGCTGCTTCTCTTCCAATCAGATAGGTAAAAATACGAACCTGAAAGTACAATGCAAAAGATGAGTCAGTTAATACTGCATTTAAAACATGTTCAGTAGAACTCCAAGTACAGACATGTCATTCATATGGAGAGACCCTTTCTAAGAAAGTATTACTGGTTAAGCAGCACATTAAAAAAAGATCTCTGGCAGTAATGTCTTCATTAAAAAAATGTGAGTTTTGTTCTATATAACAGAATGACTGATCTTTATAAATGTGTTTAATATCTGACATTTAACTAAAGTTATGTTTAATATGTAATTGAGAATAAACTGAAACCATTGGGGTACAAAGCAAAACTATATGTTTCAGACAAATCTGTTCTGCACTTACTAATTCAGAAAATCACTATGAAGTTGGGAATAGGCACTTAATTAGCAAAGACTGCTGCGGATAAAGGATCTGAAACACCAGGCAAGCAAATTCCCCTCAGTTTACAAGGTTCCTGTGACACAGTATCACTGTCAACTCAGAGACAGGTACCCACAGGAAGCACTTTAATGTAATTTAATTCCTTTGCAAATAAAAAAAAATTAAATTATTCAATTTCAATATTTTTCCATTAATATTTTTTCCTCGCCCACAAAATCTATTATTAGTAAAATAAACTAATGCCAAGTTCCCATAGGACTTTTTTTTTCCCTCAGAGAAATGGATTTAAAAGACTTTGAAAGTTTCCCTCTTCTCTCACTGCCCTTTTGTCCATTTTCTTAATGGCCACATCCTGTTTCTAGGCATACATGATGTTTTGCCTTATTATCATGCCTAGAGACCATCAATCATAAAAATCTTCCCACTCTTTTAAACATCAAATGTACACGGAACTCAATCATGATTTACACACTGACTGTGTAGCGTTGCAAGTTTGAATCCAACAGTTTGTATAATCCCACTCTAAGACTGTAAAGAACATTAAACAAAAGAATAGTACTTTTATACTTTGTTGGTGCCTATGAAAAGCATTAATAAAGAAAACCTTTATTCTACAAAGAGTCATGAAAGCGCACAGTGAGATTTACACTCTCAAAATACAGCATAAATCACTGTCACAGTTTATCTTCCTGAAAATGATGCTTGAATACAGCCTATGGGGAGACTGAATATATCTGAGAGATTTATATTTAGTGATCTGCTTTAATCTATAAAGAATCAAACTAGACTGTGTTCTTAATAAAAAGAGACCAGCCTTATCTAAATGGATGAGCAGTAAGCATGACAACAGGCATAAGCAGCACAATAACTCCGTGGAACCTACAAAAAATAAAATTTCAACAAATCAGTAGCATGGATCATCATGAGGAATGGGCTGTCTCTGCAATGCTGTTGCAAAGATTTTAATGATTTTCCTCTGAGTATATTTTTTATATCTGGTTGCCTTGGTATCTGCAGTTTTGCTAGAAAATATTTTAAGCATCATAAAAATACTGCTAATTATTTGTCATTACTTGAAAAAAAATAAAAGAAATCTATAAGACAGAGAGCTGGAACTGAAGATGAGTGATCAGAGTTGCTTTTCTTTCTTGTCCCCAGTCATTGTGTATTTTTCTCTATACACTTGCTATGGTGCATGTAATACAAATGACATTTACCAGTGTTAGCATGAAATAAAAAGTGTTTTCTATAGTAAGTTACACTATCATTTTAAAATACCATTTCTATATTGTTCAGTACTTATGATAGTTTATTATTCATAGTAGCTTTGTAAGAAAATAACCATGAGAGGGTCATAGAAAGGTATTTTTAGTTAAAAATAATGCCACTGTTACATTAAAGTTTTCCTTCCTCATTGGCCTCAAGGACACATTAATAGGTATTGGGAAAATTGTTTACTGCTCCATTCAGAATAGCAAGAAAAATCCTCAAAATCAGCTCTGATGGAAACCAATTCTGATTATTTCTCTACTTCTACAGATATGGCACTAATATTGTATAGTCTCCTGAAAAATATATATAGTACTGAGGCAGATGATTGAAATCTCTATAATTAATAATTAATAATAGCTGGGGAAGTATTAGCTGTCTCTCCATTGTTTGTATTGGATCTTAAAGAAAATAACACAGTAGAAACTATGAGCTTTCAGAGATATATACACTATATACATACACGCTGATAAACCTCTGTTGGTATCTTATGGTACAACATGATGTTAGGACACTAAGAATTCTTTTGAATCCATATGGAGAGAATGTTTTAGTCAAGGCAGAGGGAAAAAAATTCAAAGTTATTATGGGCCAGTCCCAGAAGATCCAGTAACAACATTTACATAGTCTACATATGCTCTGGCTAACTGAGTGCAAGCCAAATGAGAAAAACACCTTCGAACAGCCAAGTGCTGTGACTGAATCAGGAGACCATTTTCATCAGACAAGGAATCTGCATCAGAGGGTGTAAGTGCCTCTCTGGCAAAAAACATATGACAAAAAAGAGCCCTTCGGTTCCAGATAATTTTGAAAGCTTTGCAAGATACTTGAGATACCTGAATCAAAATACTTTCCATGTCTGACCTGCCAAATATGATATCAACTATATTAAGGCTTATCACGACCTGTTAGCTGTGGAGAGAGAAAATATTCTCAGGCAGAAGTGCTAGTCTTGAATTTTTATATCAATCTACAAAACTGAAAGTTGTAGCTGTCAGAATCACTGAATGCAAAGCAAAACTTGCTCTAAGAGCAAAAGCCTTAATCTTTGCAACTATACTTGCTGATTCTCCACAGTAAGTATCTCCTGCAGATGTGCCATCGACTACTATTTTTCAAGCCAATGTTCAAAGAAAATGGAGTGAGAGCTCCATAGTAATACTAAGGACACTGAAAGGACAATGGAACAAGTAACTTTAATAGAGCTTGTGACTTTCTCACTTCATATTTTTCTACATCTTTCTAAAGCAAGTGTTGAATAGCAGAGAATACCACTTAAGATTGATGTATTTTAATTATCTTTAAAACAGCAGCTGTGGAAACCTGCCATTTATTGGCTTCTTATTATGTCTCATTCCTGACCTAGAAGGGTCACCTCTGAAAAAGAGCACTCCATTCACTTACCTTTCTTACTGAAAGATTGCTGCAGAAGCTCAAATGATTCCAAACTGTGGAATCAAATTCATATTAAGTAACCAACTAATTTCAAGAGTGCATATTATGATAGTTAGCTTCTCTGTGCAAGACTGTAGATTCTGGTCCAAACCACTAGTCTGTAGTAAATTAGTGAGAAGTACAGCATGATAAACATTGTCACAAGTTGAGTTGGAAACTACTCCCATTAAAGAAGAGTTAGTTAATTAGAATTAATTAATGTTAAAGTGTTGAACCACCAAGCTCAGACAAAACTGAACACAAATCTTACACTGAGTAAAATACCTAAATCAAAAGCAGATATTTAACTGCACACCTTATCACTATTTTTAACTCGCTTGCTCACTGGTTTTCCAGTCTCTGGTTTTTCACATTCTTGTTGCCTTACCTAGGCACAGGTCATGGTTTGGATTTGGTGATTGCTCTCTACTTTTTGTTGCATCCCCTAAAATTCTGGAAAATAAATTCTGATAATAAGCTTCTTGCTTTTACAGCCAGGGAATATTCTGAAGTTTGAACATTTAGACTCTGGACAGAAGGTTTATATAAAATCTCAGAGATGCATACACTCAACCATTATAGAGGAAACCTAAGACTGATGACTTAAATGACAGCTATTTCAGTGCTAACCACTTCATGTGAAATATCCACTTAGCAGTTCCATCCATTACACGTGGGCTAATCTGCAGTCCCTGAACTGTCCTCACCTCTGAAACTTCATTAAATTCACAGCACAGTGAAGAGAACAGGGACCTTCTTCCATCTACGTTAAGCAAGACAAGTCAATCTGCAAGATTGTACACACTGGAACTGTGAAGTCATATCTTCATGCCAAACAGCTGGTAAAATAGTATTTCCAGAAACTTAAAATACCGTGTGGGAGGGGAAATGGGACTTACTGCAGCTGATGGTGCAAACCTCTGTTTGCAGCTGCAAACTATTTCATGGACACCTTCAGCAAAATAGTCTTTGCTTTCTGGCTCAGCAAGAAATAAAAATAGTCCCGTGGCAAAAGCTGTGGAATTGAAGTTTTCAGTGGGATATAGGCATGAAATTCAAGTTCCCATAGTTAGAAGCCATGGTGGTCCAGAAAAGCCTCAGCTTGGCATGGATGAACAATGGATGGATGTAAGACTGAGTGACTGCCTGAACTCCTAAGGAGCCTCACCCAAAAGAACTGATTTCACTGCTACAGGAGCTCTCAAAGTGAGAGCTCTCAAGTAGCATCTCCTAGGCAATTCATGTTATGGCTGGACCCCCTGATAGGAACTATTTGCATATTCAGAGTGTTAATTAGCTACTTGGTTGGAAAAAATGCCCCTGCCCCGAGACTTCTTCAGGCATTTTGTGCTGTAGAACTGACCAAACTGTACAGATAAAATACTTGCACAGTATCATAGTAGAAAGCCTGAAGAACAGTCACACAGGAGAGTCTTGAACATTCTTAAGATAGCTAGGACATGTTTTGTACAGAATTTAAGATAGTAAATAGCAATGAATTATTCCTGTGCTGACCACAGGTTAGCTGGAAATAAAGATTCAGCAGAACAACAATTCAGAGCATCTTTCCCAGTACAGCTGGAAGCACTGTGGCAAGAACCCTCAGCAGTGCAAGCAGATGAAACCAGAGCAAGTCCAGGGTTGATTTACATGTTGCAAATCAAGATTCACCAAATCAATTCTCTAATTGCCTAAATTTTGTGAATTTAATAATAAAAAAGGGATGCCATTTATTTATGTCTCTTACATTTGTGAATGGAACTTTTAAAAAATAAAAGTCACTGGTCTCCCTTTGAAATTCTCATAGGCATCTCCTCCAGGCAGATCTAATTTTCTTTTCAGAAAAATGGCATTACGGAGGGTTTGCCCATTTTTGAAAGTCTACCAAGAGGTTAAAACAATAAATAAATAAATAAATAAATAAAAGCAAAAGTTAACTTCAGAATCTGCAATTATTGGTGGCAGAATTGACAGTTACATCACATCTTCATTTCCTAGGGTAAATGTCTGTTCTACTCTTTTGCTATTTCAATTTTACGTTGAAAATTGTTTTTTCAAATCAGCTTCTCTTTCTGTTGATTATGAATTTTTCATGCTCCATTTCTTCTTACCCTTGGTTACAGTGGAAATATTCTTAAAGTTATTTACCCAGGATAAACTTAGTAACTCCATCCTTTAAGCCTCAATAACTGCCTTCTCTTCCTTGGGATTCTGCTGCTTTATAATTTTCTGACTTCTTTTGTAGGTTTAAATTCTGAAAGTAAGTAAATGAAACTTACTTCTAACTTTAGAAAAAGCTTGAAGTTTTATTTACACTTCCACTGCTTCACTCCCAACATTACACTGTACTTGTCACCACTTCCAGACTAGTCTTCAATATCGGTCTTCTTTGCATAACCTCATCCTCCTACTCCCCTCTCTCCAGCATCCTTTTGTGCACCTCTACCTTAGAAGATACTAATGAGAAAAAGGGGAATCAGTGCTGAAGTTGGTCCCTGTACTAAGCAGTTGGCACAAAAGCCCCCCCATTTTCCTGGAGGGAACAGTTTGGAGTCAGTCAGAAGGAATTTGAGAGTCATACAGGATTCATTCATCACGATCAGTAAGACCCATAGTAAAAACTCTCAACAGGCCCCTGGTTCTTTGCACAAGAAATCTTTCAAAATCTGAAAAGGGAAAAAAGATGAATTTGTAAAATGTATCAATTTGAGATGTTGTTATAGGTTTTAACTTCAAACTATAGGCACGCAAAGCAATCCAAAATAAGCACATGAATTCCAAGTGCACTGCAGTGCATCTGGTTGATGCAAAGGGCATAACACACAGGGCACTGCACAGGCATGGGAAAAGAGCAACAGAAATACTGGGTCACTCTTGAAACTTCACTTTATCTCTAAATATCTCCATAGCTTTTTCTATTTTAGTTCATTTTTTACTATGAAGTGGTGGAGAAAAAAAAAAAAAAAAAGAGACTTTAGGATCTATTTGCATTGATAGGTTAGCAGGAAGTTTTCGGAATACAATGCTTTAAATGAGCACACAAAATTCTACTGATGAGGGCTGCAAAGCCCTGTGAGATGACACAAGACAGCACTACCTCAGTATCTTCTGTCCTATTAGAGACCTTTACCCTATAAGGTGCTGAAAGACTCAACTTACACTGCACTCAGCGCAAGGAAGCCATGAAATTGAAGACATTACCTCATGAAATGGAATCCTTACACGTTAAGTTACTCAGTAAAAGGTTTCTCATTGTTAATTTTTCTCCCATAGTATTAAAAATAGCTCTTTTGTGAAAGTTTGCATTTGTACATTTCCTCATGTTTTCTCCTTCCTGCAACTGCACACTGTACCCAGACAATTTTATAACAGTGTTTTTTATTATAGTGATACCCGAAATACCATGCACTGTACCCTAAAAATCGATGGGAAAGTTAGCAGAAACAAACCTCAAATTACTAATGTCTATTTCAATGGAAAACAAGACATTGTAAGCAAAAACAGTAACAAAGAAAAACACTTCATCATGAAGCAGCTGAGCGCTGCTTTCCCAAACATCCACAATCCCGACGGCTCTTTGTACAGATCTACCTCAGAAAATACGTGCAGGAGAAAAGGAACTGCATGCTGCAGTTAATCCCTTGTGGTCAGGGGACAGCAGGACTACGTCACACTCACCTGTGAGGAGCAGTTCTAGATCTGCTCTCTGGGTCTAGAGCTACTGAGAATTACTTTAGGAAAATTCAAAAAAGCCATTGGGTGAGGATATTTCTTCTAGCCCTGAAAACGTGCTGACATACTTTGTGGATTCACAGAAAACTATAATGTAACTCAGTATTTACAAAGAATAATTTCCCACTGTCAAAATTCACCCAATACATAAGGAATGTTGCTATCAGAGAAAGATGAGATTATGCTATTTTACACTGTGTGAGGATAGAGCAGGTGATGAGGAAGTGTCCAAAACACATTAGCACAAGGTTTATCATTCCCTAAAGGGTCTGATGCTTGACATGGTTCTAAAAGGAATTAGACATCTCAGGCCTTCTATATAGGACACAAGTTTTACCTCTTTGACACACAAAGTAAGATCAGTTCCTTCACAGGCAGCCCAAAGGGCACAGTAAGAGCTAAACACTAAAGAATTATTTGTAAAGATTTGGTAGAGCAAACAGATTGTATTAAATAACCATTTAAAACGTGGCATTTAAAAGCAGAACTAAAACACTCCACAAAACAGGCTTAATAAGCAACTAACGCTTTCTAGCCATCTTTCCTGCTTAGTGTGCAGCTTGTGTTAATGAAGTCACATAGGCAACCAGTAAAGTACTAAGTGTAATACAGCAGTGTACCTTGAATGTATTAAATTCTTTGCAGTTTAACAAGTTAATTCAGCAAATATAATTTTCACAGATTTTGAGAACACTAAACTTTTTGGCTGAGACATTGTCTAGAAAAATGACATTCCAGAGCCCCCTTTTCAAAAAAACCCAAACCAAATTGTTACCTTCAGCACAAGCCAGAAATATAACAAGTTACTTTGAGACTAATGGGTTGTGTTAAAAATATTCCAGATACACACTCTTAGTGAAGAACTATTTTATAAATAGTTTTCTGGGTTTAAAAACTTTTATTTATTTATTTATTTATTCTACTTTTTATCCTTCTCCTGGTAAATCCAACCATGGCACCATGACTTCAATTACATGAGGTGTAAAGGGAGGGGAAAATTTTGACTCCTACTTTTTTAACTTTCAAAACTAATTGGTCAGTTTTCTATCACAACAATCTTACTATTTGAGAGCAAAATAAAACAGATTTATTTGAGCTAGGAACAAATTCTGTGTTCTCATATGAAAAGCTAAGGAAATTTTTGATTCCTGTCCTGATATGCAAGATTCCAGATCAGTCATTACAAACCATTAACAAGCCAAGCCTAGATCAACTACTTAAGCATAATTCAACTATACCTAATATTGTCATTCTTCAAAATTCTGGAGGATTTGCTGAAATGTAGAACATACATTTTCTTCCTTAAATGCAAAAGAGCAGCCTAAACAAATTAATTTGTCTGAATGGAGAGGAGAGAAAGGGATTAGAGCAGAAGCCATGACATAACCGATTTTCTTGGATCAAACTGAAGCTCCTGTGGAAAAAGCAGGCTCATACAATTTCTGCTACTACTCTACTTAACTTTCTTGTATATCAACTAATTTTTTTTTTTTTGCAAGAATCCATGAGAAAAGATCAAAATCAGACCACATTCTAAGTAACCAAACACTGCCAGCGTCTCCACTTCTGTTATTACACAGTTCCAGGGTGTAACACAGAACAATGGTAACTCATTTGCAGTGTCCTTCCCTGGGCACGGCGCAGACACAGATTAGAGGATGACATAATGGATAAAGCACTGGCCTTTCACCCTTGGGATTTTGTCCAGCCTGCAGTCCTATCAGATAATGGGTTTGGCAATCTCCACTAGTCTCTTTTGGACACTAATCCCCACTGTAGAATCTCTATAATTCATCATATAATTTAATACACCTGGCAACCTTACCACCAGTTCATTCTTTTGTTACATAATGGCCCAAAGTGAAGTCAAGGGTGGTAAATGCTTTGACAACTAGCTATTATCTCCCATAACAGCTGATTTTGAGGGGATTATTGCAGTCATAAACCATTTTATAAAAATTGGCAACTGGGAAAGCAGTGTAACAAAATAAGGTGATATTTAGAAGTTTTATCACTGATTTTCTACCGATCTGTAATGGAGTTTCTAGCATCCAAAAAATGCTGGAGAGGAAACTTGAGATTAAAGCTACAGATCACGAACCAAGAATCTGAGGCCTGAGTGAGCTTAGAGTCAGAAAAGTTTGACTATTTTGAGGTTACAGATGCTTTTTAGTCTTATTTTTCTTCTCTCAAATAGTATATTTCTTCTTTGTTTTGTCTTATTTATTTGCTCATATCTTCCCTTTAGCAGCATTCTTCCCTTTTGCCTTTGAAGTATTTCACCACTTTTGGTACTCTGGTTTTAGATCCACAGCCTTGTTCACAAATGAACAAGGGACTCCACTTCCATCTGGACTAATTGATGAAGATAAAAGTGAACCTTCAGGTAAGAAAAAGGGGAGTTGTTCTCAGTTTATGGGATAAGAAATCAGTTCACTGAAACCGTTGGACTGGTTAGGAAGAAGATGAGCAGTTTTGATTCCAGTCTAAACTAAAATGGCATTAACACAGAAGCAAACAAACAATAGTACCAAAGTACCCATAGGCAGAGGAATTAGAACACACAGTTTTCTTACTGGAAATAAGTATCAGTCCTACAGAGCTCTAGGAAGGCATCAAAACTTTCACCACCTAAAATTTAACAGAATGCTATTGTTGTCTGAGCACTTGGTAGATACCAAAGTGCAGAAGGTTAATTAAAAAAGGGGAAGGTCCTGGGCTCTCTGGTACATCACAGCTACATCTGTGCAATATCATTTTTGTATGGTGCAGGTTAATGGCATGAGTTGGATGCTATGTATTTAGTCAGTAAAACTGCTTCACAGAATAAATTTCACACAATGAAAAAAAGAAAATCATTAAAATAAATCCAGAAAACTTTAAACCATAGCCACTCCTGCTCTTAACTGAGAGGCATTACTAAAAATGTCCAGTTGAGTAAAATATATGTTTCATGAGAGCTTTACGGAATTGTGTTGAAGTGAGCTTCTGTATTTCATAACTTAGGATATCTGTCTTTTTCCCTGCAGACTTGAAAAGAGCAAATTTTTCTTCAGTGCAAGGAGATGTAAATCCTCCTGGCCTGTGCTTCAAACCAACCATTTCAGGTAAAAGCCAATGTGATGCTGAGTTCAACTTTGTAAGCCTACGTTTGATTCTGTACAACTGAATTTTATGATAGTTTTTATACAAAGTTCAGTGGAAAAAAGTTCACGTTCTAGAAATCCAACCAGCAACAGGAAGATTCTCATAATGTAGCACAGAAAAGTGAGATCTACTCAGAGAATGCAAAGAATCTTGCAAATTGCAGATATAATAGAATCGCAGACTTCCAGAACATGAGTTGGAAGGGATCCAAAGGGATTATCAAAGTTCAGCTCCTGGCCTTGCAAAGGACAGCCTGAAGAATCACACCCTGTGCCTGAGAATAAAACTGAAGACTTGCCTTGCATGAGCAGGAAAAAAGTTTGCTCGTGGAATTTCAAGATTACTTGACTAGTTCATTGAAATGCAAAATCAGCCAAAGCAAAAGCTGCAAATGCAGATGCTGTTCTGGTGGAACAGCAGATCCACTGTTTGGCAAACTCTGGTGGGAATGTATGTTTATTGTTGGACTTCCTGTGAGTAGAAACACTACAACTTCTTTAAGAAAATCTTTCTGAAAATGCTGAGTTAGTGGATAGTAAAATAAATGAGATTTAACATAAAAACTGTCTGCTATGCTGAAAACCATTTAACCCTTCAGACACTGTGTATATACACCAGGAATTGTTTGAACCATCAAAATGCTACAACAAAACCATGGAATAGACATCAAATCCCTTTACCTTGACATTTCAACCAACTAAAGGCAATTACAGCTCAGACTGTCAGTTATACCACTCAGTATTAAAATTACTATGCCTTTGTCTTTGATTAAACATTAAATTTACCTCTACTTTATAAAACTTGTAGCCCTACAGCATCCATGTGTTCTCACAGTTAAGTCAAGTCAAACTAAATATTTAATACACCATTCTAATTAGCTACAAACTATTACCTGATTTAAGTCTGTAAATGAATGTGAAAAGACTCTGGAGGCCTAATGTTAACCTTCATCCATTCCAGTTATACGAGAGAAATTACAGGCTCTAATTAGACTCTTTAAACTGCAAAGAAATAGAATTTTCATAACCAGCTTATTAAAAAACGAAGACCCCCTTGGGACAGGGCAAATTGCTTCTACCCTGATCCACTTATCCTTGTACAACACCATACAGAAGACTCATGTTGTCTGACTTGCAGCTCATATTTCTCCCAAATTAATGAGCACTCAAATTATTCCAGCTGCCCACTTGGCACGAGGAAAAATTGAAAATCCATGGCTGCCAAGTGACGTGTATAACCCAGCTGCTAAATAAAATGTGCTTAAGGGGACACAGCTGTTGAGGTGACTATTTACATTAAAATAAGTCCATGGATACAGAACAAATGCCTAAAGACAGCAAACAGTGTGTAGCACTTTGTTTAACCATTGCATTAAACCAGGTCACAAAAATTTGCAATATCATTTATAGGCTAGAAGAAAATGCATGGTCTCTTCACCTTATGATTTATTTCTTCAATTTGTCTAATTTTGGAAAATTTTCTATTTTCTTTTGCAAAACTGGTAGATTCAGAGGAATCATATCAAATAGTAGAGTTTACACATCAGAAAGGGCATGGGATTAGGAACTGAGGTCATATTTAGAAAGGCATAGTAGATAAATGTGTTTAAGTCAATGAAGCTTGATAAAATTTCCCATGAAGTGTCCAAGAAATTAATCAAATTAGTCTTTAAAAAATTAATGAATATTTTCTAAGATCTGTGGGTAGCAAAGGAAATGCCAAGGACAAGAAAAGGGACACATATTTTTAAATATTTTCAAACCCAAGAAAAAGTAAAACAATCTGCAGAATTACTTGCTACATTTCAATACCCAAAAAGACCCTAGCAAACATGATTAAGCAATTAATTCACAATCATATAAAACAGAATAGTGTGCAAACAAATAACCAACATCAATTTAAGAGTGTTTCTGTCAAACCAATCTGATTTCCTTTAATAACAAGTATCTTCTGTACTACACAGGAGAAGAGACGAGAAGAAAGATATCTTGTTTAAATTCTGCAAGTATTTTTAGGAGAAGTATGGGGACTACACCATCCATGAGAGCTTCCAGTTGGGACTGACAGAAAAAAAAGCCACAGTAGTTGTCTGCTCAGTGATGTTGTTTTACCTCTAAGGAACACAGGCCTAATGAAACGAACATAAGGTGAACTCACTTTTCAGACAGCTGTGCTCTCAAAGCCTATTTGTTATTGTCATATTAGAAAGAGAATTTGGTAGAAGGGGGGGGGGGGAATGATCTGGCCTGTATCGAGTGCAGTTTAATAGTTTGATTTAGGATTTAGGTGACTGACCAGAGAGAATGCTTAAAAATTGGTCAAATAACATGAATCTGGAAGTCCTTCTAAGCACTTTGGAATAGAATTAGAGTTCAAAATAGCATTTTGAGCAAGAGAAACAGTCTGAAGTGAACAGGATTAAATTCAGTTCAAATAAGTACATCATTAGGAGGGAAATTTCTAATGCATTGACAAAAGATGAGGATAAAGTTAGAAG
Organism: Pyrocephalus nanus; assembly: GCA_038380795.1. Taxonomy (NCBI): domain Eukaryota; kingdom Metazoa; phylum Chordata; class Aves; order Passeriformes; family Tyrannidae; genus Pyrocephalus; species Pyrocephalus nanus. The sequence goes on along the minus strand of CM076271.1, from coordinate 7,977,725 downwards.
AGAAACAGGAAAAGATCGTGATTTCAGAAAGAACCACAAATTCATTGTGCATCAACAATGGTAAACTACTGACATAAAAACAAATATCAAATAGCTCCATGTAGCTGAGAGAAATGGCAATAATACTTGACATGAATACAAGACAAAGGAGGTGATTATTCATCTCTACCTGTGAAAAGGAAAAATGCAAAAAAGCTTTAGCTGGATTTAGCACACACTGCAGGACCTGACACTCTTAGAAAGGTCTGTAACAGAGTAGGAACCCTGCACTTCCAGATGAATTATTTCTTTTTATTTATCATTTGCTATCCTAGCTAATTTTAAAAGCTCTGTAACTGAGATTATCATCCAACAGTAAAACATGTCACACAACCCTGCATACATTGTAACATAATGGTCATCCTAGTTAAATACAAAAACCAGGTTTGCTTTGTAATAACTGTTAATTCTTCTCTGACTGCATCCTAAAAAAAGTCATTCAAGGATTTTTCCTGTGGCTAACTCCAAGTACTGTGGTTAACCCTTTCATAATATTGGCAAAACATTTACCCATCCATTTAAATTCATTCATGTTCTAATATTTCTTAAATATCATCAATAGCAGTTGAGGTGTTTGCAAAGAAGTATTTTTACTATTTTAAACCTGGTAGTAGATAGAACAAAGAATGAGGAGAGCTTCTTTGGACACTAAATATGAAAAAAAAAACAGCTTAGGGAGGTCCATCCTTCGAGTTCAGAACTATAGAAAGCTTTTTTCTTCAATGTGACTCACAGACTATGCTCTAAGTTTTGTAGTTAATTACAAAAACATGCTCGGGTTGCTCTCTCCATTTTCACTGCTGGTTTTGCATTGTCCAAACCATACAGAAGTATGCAGTGATGTCACCATATGTGTCATGGACAAGAAAACAGATGAATACTCTATAAACACTCTTTGCTCTTAGAACATGTAGCCTAAACAAAGGGTTTCTTCCTCCTTGTTTCAGAGAAACAGGGGAAGAATGAGAACTGAGAAACAAAATGAGGACATTGTACATGAGGACACATTTAACTTGCATTTGATATTAAGAAACACAGGAAAGTTAAGTTAGTGGTGAAAAATGGGGAACTCTAAAGTTAAGGGATAAAAATAATTTATTTTGATGAAGGATTTTTGACACTGAGCAACTGATTTCTCAAAAAAAATTCCTGACATGCTACATCATTGTATTCATTTTTCCTCATGGCAATCTTTTTCAGAATCTATTCAAAAAGCCCCTTTTCTGGCTGTTTATTGCCTCCATCCCTACACCCATTATAAGATCTCTAATCAGATCAGCAATTTCAAACTCTAGAACATTTTTAAAATGTGGAGTAATTTTAAATATCCAAAAACCCTCCTAAGCATTCTGTAACTTTTTATACAGTGGCTTGATGCTGCATTTCTTGCCCAAATGCAAATGGAAAACATTTTATTCATAAGTAGAATAACAATGGCCTGTACAGAGAAAATATTTTCAGAAAATGACTGTCCCTTCAGCACATAATACTCACACATGAATAACAATAGATCTGTCTGTGAGGGTAAATTTGACAACCCATCTGGACTAAAAGACAGCCTGAATTCAGGACTGTGTTTCAAAGAGAGACCAGATGCAGAGGAGACATGGTACTCTCTGGCTGTAGCTTCCCTACATGGCAACACAGGGGAACTGGATCCTCTTTATCAGAGGGCAGAAAGGAAGGGAAATATTTCAATTGTCAGGAAACAGCAAATTGCCACATATGCTGATCTCAGTTCTACACTGCAGGACAGCATCAGTTAATGATGGGGGAAATGCTACTGAAATTCAAAAAACCCTTCAATATGTGAGATGAGAATGCAATCATGTCAAATCTTGCATGATTTCCTTAATTAAGTAAATTTCAGCTGATCATTACAGATGAGCCCGAACAAACCACTTACAACTCTGTTGTCTCCAGTGAAATCCGTGAGTGCCTTTCTGGAGAGACAGGTGTCTGTAGATCACAAATTTGTCACTAGGATAAATTATCTTGAATTAAGGATAAAATAGGTGCTTAGACTTTACTATCTCTGCAATCATATAAAAGCATACTTCCAAAATAAAAAGGAGATTAAAAAAAAAAAAAAAAAAGAAATTGAACAGAAAAAAGAAGAGAATATTGGAGTGGGGAAGTAAAGGCAAAAGAACAAAGTAAATGCCCACAAAGTCAAAACAAGAGAAGCAAGACTGAAAGTTGGAAGACAAGACAAACACAGGATTAAAGAATAAAAATAGCTTACAACCAAAGGAAGATAGTACTTTGGAGAACCATAAAGGGCAGAGTTGCAAAATCTGCAAAATGCACTGAAAACTAGACATTGAGAGCTCTTAGTTTCACACAATAGAATAAACATCCTTTATGCAATGTCAGGCAACACAGGGAGAAAGTGCCCAGTTGAAAAACAAAGGAAATGCAATAATAATAAAGATTAGGAAGTCAAGATATGAGCCTAACATGATAACTTATGATCTATTTCATATATACATACATAGGAGAGGATATATAATATACATATATATTATGTCCTGAATATATAAACATGATTGCATATAAAATGGGAGCAACAGGCAAACACAAAAACACAGGAGAAGAAAACAAGTGGGCATACAAGCTCTTTCTGTACAAAGCATGCCTCAGGAAAGGGAAAACTAACGTGTAACAAATTAACACAGAGATTTTATTCAACCTTTTAATGAGAGGGCCAAAAGGGAAAAGGGGGTTATTCAGTCCAAGGTGTAAGTAGGTTAATTAAGCCAGACAACACTGGACACGTGGAATTAAATTCCTGCCCAGCTGAATCTGGGGGTCAAACAGTCCCAGGGGCCCTTCAGCAGGGACAGCTGTCACAAAGGGAGGGATATCCCCAGGATGGATCCCTCAACCAGGGAGACAAGAATTGCAGGTGGGTTCCAGAGGAAAAGGAATGGCCAGCTGGGGGCAATGAAACTCCAGGAATCCTGACTGATGACAAAGCAAGAAAACAAATGTAGCTCCACTGAAATTCCTTGCCTATCTGTCCATCATCCCTTTCCTATTCTTGTGTCCAACTCCACAACTCCTTTGGGTTTGCCACTGCCTTCCCCTCCACAGGAAAAACATTTGGTGTCTGTACTATTTCCTCTCCCCATCACGCAAAGCATTTAAGGACTGCTGCATATAAAGACTGATCTGAAATAAAGATATCTGAACTGAAACACAACAGCTCTCCTTGAATACATCCATACGTGGAAACTTAATTCACAGTAAGAATGCTGATGTTCTTATCTGTTCAATCTGTTTGGAAGACATGAGAATAAGGATACCTGCATATGGAATTTGGAAATACTCATTCCAATTCTTATTGATAGACACTTCTCAATATTGCCACACAGGCTATGATGCTCCCTGTGCTACAAAGATATGAGATATACTTGTATAATCACCCACAGGTTCATGGGAAGGAAGAGGAAGGAAGATGAGGCCCAAGATAGAAAAGGACCCTCATTATCTAGTGAAAAAGACCTTTATTACCTAATCTTTCCCTTTGTAACATTTACTCTGACTTCAGCTATATTGTTGAAGTAAAGCACAAAATTATGTTACCATTACAGTCTCTGAAATTGGAATTTATTTTCCCAGACTTTCCTAGAAAATTAATTTTTACTTAAAAAAAAAAAAAGTTTACTTGAAGATTATCCACTTTAACCAAATTTTATATTCCTATATTTCTTTAAATTACATTGAAGAGCTCCACCATCCTGAAATCCAATGAACGAGGTACAAATGGTGTTTTTCTGAACCAGAACACGTATACAGATATCTCAAGTACAGAAATCTCACAGAAGAATAAATACAACTTTAAAATAACAGTGCATTCATTTGAAACAAATAGCACACAGACACTATCATCTCTCAGTTTATGGCTGCCAACTTTGACACTTCAGATTTTATTCTCAGATCAACCCAGTGGCCCTACAGACACAAAGCACCCACCACATTCAGGTAACTCCTACTGCAAATATAACCCTCACATCAACCTGCAAGCCCATTACAAAACCTTTTTTTTTTCCTGTAAAACTATCTGTGAGCTTTTACTCCCAAATGCCTTCTTCTACAGTGTTCCTGTTCCTAATTCTTCACTTCATCTTTCAATGATATGTGGTGCATCTTCTATTCACTGTCAGAAATTTTCTTGCCTAAGCTGAAATATGTTCTTAGAATTCCACAATTTCACTTAATAACATACTTCCTCAATTAACCCTTTCCTGAAAGCATGGCTACAAGTAGATAATATATAAAAGTTTAAAACACAATTCAGTGCATTCCTTAGAAAAGAGATGTACAGGAGGTCTCTGGACATCCAGAAAATGTCAGTACTGCAGGGGAGCTGCACATGGATTTCTAAGATCCTTTTCCTTTTATTTGTTCTCATTGTGCATATGGAGCCATTAGTCTCAGTCAGTTGTCCCACTCTCTCCTCATCCAGCCCGTGCTGTTGATTACCTGGGCCACTGTCAGAGGGAGATTAGAGCAAGGCTGACAGTTCATTGGCTGACACTGAATCAGGACAAGACTCAAGCAGTGCCAGTGTAGTTGAAGGAAGAAGTCAGTTTGTGTACTGAAAAGGTCACCTTCCCTATTCCTGCAGCACGTATTCCTACCTTTTGTTATGCACATTGCTGATATGGGAGCTGCACCACATCCCCCACTGCCCTGGAACCAGCAGCTGAGCCCAACAAAGCTTTCTACATGGGCCACTAGCCAGGGAATTGCAATCATTTATTTCAGACATCACTCTTTCCACCATCACTCGTTTTCCCAAACCCAGGTTATGGCAACATATTCCACACAGAAAAGTATCTGGGCTCAATTCAAAAGTACAAGACAACACATAATATAATTTCTACATTAACTTCAAAATGAAGGTTGAATCTTTCAATCCCAAATAATTTGAACAATGTCTATTTGATAGTCTCATCTGGATTACTCTACTTGTAAAAGTGTTGAAGCTGCCTTGACCTTAATTTAAAAGAGCATTGCAACAGAGCATTTTCCATTAGAAACTCCTGTTCCACCATCTGACCAAAATTGTCAAGAATCAATGACATTCATAAAAACATAATAGAAGAGCCATCATATTCTGGAGACTGAGCAAACTGAGTCCCTCAAACCCACACAGACAGGAAAAGAGTTTGCTGTTCTGCTGGCAACTTAATATTAGTTTAGCTATTTTATGCAAGGATGCCCAAGGCACTTTACTATTACCTATATAGTAAAAATCTAATAACAAATTTATAGGAGCCTCAGTAATTGGATAGGTGAATTCATTGACATTTTGCCTCAGGAGATACCGGTTGAATTTTATATCACTCAGAAAACTGACACCCAGACAATAAAGAATAATGCAGGGATCTGGGATTCAAAGACCTGAAATCTGTTCCTTTCTCTGCCAGTAATGTACAGAAAGTGTCTGCACATGCCTGACTAACATCCTATTCACAGTGTGACTGCAGAAAATGAGGAGCAAATTTTCCCATTCGGGACTGGCTTTTCATATGCATACACTTCATTACTAGACACCAGAAAAAAAAAGAATAATATGAAACAACAGAATTTGTTTGTGCCTTCCAGGAACGTTTGTGACCATTAGAGCAGCATGTTAGTATGAACACGTACCAGTTTGACACTCCAAAAAAGAGATGTATGACAAAAAGTACTTGGTTAGAACTACTTATATGTTCAAGTGTTTGCTGTGCTGACCTGGATGGCACAACACAACACTACACAAAAAAATTCGAAGTCCTAAATAGGGTAATCACAACAGAAGAATACGTCTCACGATAAAAAAACTGGTCAAATGCCCTAAGGTCTTTTAGGAATAAAATTCAAAGTCAAAATTACAATTCTCAAAAAAAAAAAAAAAAATTAGCTTCCAAAAGATAACCCAAAGTGAGATAGTCAAAATTTAAATTAGGTTCATGGCATAAAGAAAAACAAGCAATACTTTTTCAAGTGTACATTTCATGTAAAACTTTACTTTATTTCTTCTGGATTAAAACCATCCCTATTCTTCCAGACAGCCAATTTCTTCCATCTAGAAAACCAGGCACTATTTCCATACTAAAAATATCCATTGGTCAAATCTTTAACTTAGGAAGGTGCCACTAAATCCAGAGTCATTTTACAAGCAAAATGTGTAATAGCTAATTTTTACTCCAGATTTACTGTTTGATAAAATTTTGGAAACATGGGAATTTTTTATCTGCAAAGGATTGAGAAAATAATGTATCTATTCTTGGCTTTCCTTTGTCAGTGTCTGTCTCTTTCTTTAAATAATAAGCCCTTTTTAAATTTTCATTTTGTTTAGGAGTTTGGGAATCTGAGCGGCAAACTAGTATTTCTAGCAAGAATTATAGTTCAACCATGACATTTTGTCAAGGTTTATTTATTATATTAAAAGGATTCAAAATGTGTTTGAATAAATTAAACAAACTCTGTCTGATCTGAAACTGAAAGAAAAGCTACATCACCACATCTCCGTACAGCCTCTAATTAGCAGGGGAGAAGAATGAATTTTAAATGCTCAAGCAATTCAAAAGCTACATAGTTGAAAAGAAATGGACTGCTGAAGACCTAGGAGATTCTGCTTTAATGTTGATTCCCCACCAAGAACTCACCATGTGGATAAATCTTCAGAATCTCTTGCAATTAAAATGTTTAGGTTACGTCTTAACTTACAAACATGCATTTTAAAGCATCCTGTCCTAAAAGATTTAATTGATCTGTCCCCTGTCCAAACAGCAGGACCCACTTTCTGCATACTTTGGCACAGGTTGGGGGTGCTAAAATTGTACCTTTCATGCTCCTCTCCTCAATCAACACATAACCTATTATAAACATCTCAAAGTCCAGCCTGGCAGTTATCCCAAATGCTCCAATCAAAGAGATTTTGTTCAGGTTTATCCATTCAGTGTTAGGTTTATTTGTATTATTTTTAATGGTGATTTTTGTCTCTAGTAGCTGTAGAGACCTCAGAATCAAGAGGGCCACTAATCTAAACTTCACAGCCAACTATTTATGTATTTCCATACTGTACTCAAACTTGGATGCAAAATTTTGGCTTCACTAACATAACCTGCATGTACCATTTTATTTACAATAGGACAGATACAGAAAAGTATTTCGTTTTATCTCCTGGAATTTTTCCACTGACTTCAGATACACTGTACAAACCCAAATTCACCCCCCAGTCCTTCCTATGTGTTCATCCAGAAAGTTTTTCAGGCACAGTGTAAGGCCATTGAGCTAATACTTTTTCAGCAAAAATTCAGGATGCCCCATGAACTTTTAATGATAAAAGTGTGTTTGGTAGCACTCACTCCCTGGTTTGACAATCCTCACCTGTCCTCATGGTGGTGTTGTACAGATATCATTAGGCAGACAAAGGTATGAGGTGCCTCATGGAGTCTAATAAATAAAATCACATTATCAAGTGACATCAGAATTATCAGGTACCACCACTGTCACACTACAAAACTATCAGATTACTGCACTACTATACACGCCCGGTATGTGCCTGGTTTTTCACCATCTTTCTAAAAGTTCGACAAATATTACATGCTCTTTCTGATTTTATGATTTACGGCAAAGAAAGGGTTTAAGCTGGCCTCAGATACTCCATATGCCTGGCATCTGGTGAAGCAGAAAAAGATCCCAAATCCTGCATCAGCTTCTGATGCAATTCCCATCCTGAGGGGATACAGTTTCCAGCGCCTTCATCCCATTATGAGGCCAAAATGCTAGTGAAATGTGGGTTAATGAGAAATTCATAGACTCCTGACACACAACTTTGTCCAAAAGGCTCATTATTGTCACAATATTATTTTTAAAATAATTTATTGTGGGAGATTGAAATAGTTTCACCTATCACTATCCTGCAGTCATGAGTATGTGATGCCAATCTTGATTTCTAGGCACTCTTGAGCTCAAATAAAATTTAAGCAGTTCATGAGGGCAGTGAGGTTAAAAGGTGTCAGGACTTAGGGAAAGTAAATAGAAAAGTCTAATACAAGTATCCTGACAAGGTCACAAATTAAAATGCTTTTTATGGAAGACTCTCTCAGAAAATTCCCAGTGCATCAAGTTAAGCACATACTTAAGCCTTTTCAGGATCACAGCTGCATCTTGACAGAAAACAGAAACAATGTCAGAAGATAAATAAAGTAAAAACTGCAGCAGTTGTACTTGAGTTTGTACGTAATATGTGCTTCATAATGGTTGTTAATAATCATGAGTAATTAAAAAACAGTAATTGCATTTCTCTCCAAATTACTTGCTAATTAATTGAAATTACTGTGGACATCAATACGTGAACATTGGGTAATCTTCCATTGACTGCAGCAAAGTAGTAGTATGTTTTAAAATATATTCACCTCATTTTGGATTATTGAGCAATGATTTTTTAATAACATCTACCATAAAGGGTTCATAATTTCTGAACAATGCCTTTAAAGCAAAACACATATGTAAATATTTAATAACTGCTTAAGTACAACCTGTAACTAATATGAATAAAAAATAATAAAAAAAAAATAGAACCCAAATATGGAGAAGTCTCATGAAAGATAAAGAGCCACCAAATATTTTTAAATTTTTTTGTAACTCTACAGAAGAAAGGTTCTGAAGTACTTCTTCATCCTACATTCTCAATGTGACAAAATACTATTTGCTCCATAGACAGTATTTATCTGATGACCAATTTACTGAGTAAATAATTAGTTCAAACTACTTTGTATTTAATCACAGGAACTTTACTTTTGGAAAATCTCCTACTAACTAATTTTTTTTATTAACATAAATCTTCTGTAATAGGCTTTTTAAACAAGCTCTTGTTCATGTATTTCAGGGAGCAATCAGAAAAATTAGGTTCTCCCTCCACTTTTAAAAACAAAGTTCTTGCAGGATAAAGCTTCCCATCAACAACTGATAAGCACTAAACCAGCACTTCCTTCTGCCTTCTTACTCCTTCCAAATGTCAAACATGAATGTAAAGCTTGAGCTCTACATTAGTATACCAATGAAAAAAAATCTGATCTTTTATAAGCAGTTTGTGCTATTTGCTTTTCCTCTGCCCTATGCAAGTTTGCATTATTTTCATTTGTTATCAAGGGAACAGTGACCCCTATCAATTTTTCACTCTACTGTGATAGTGTCATTGCCAGGCACCGTACATATACTTAGTAGATTACAGACATTTTGAAAGGTTTTCTCCACCAAAATAGAAATAAACTGTCCAATGGGGCAGCAGACCATAACATCCCAATCTGGAGTATGTGCACTTTTCTAAATGATGACAGAAAACCAGAAGCTGGAAATTATATGGTGCAATATCATAGCACTTACAGTAGCTGTGGAAAGTATCCAATCAATATCCTGACAGTTGGCATGCCCAAGGCTGCTGAGGGGACAAAATGTGCTGACTAGAGAGCATTAGAAGGTATTCCTTCATTGATCATCAAATGTGTGACAGTCTCCTCTCAAGTCTTGCTTGTTAGAGTTTACATTGCTCACTGACATAGCTCAGATTGGACTGAGGCAACACAGAGGAACAGGCAGTAAATCAGCTGGATAGATCAGTAGTGTGTGGCTCCAGCAGGGAACACTCCAGTGCCACACTGCATGACAAGGAGTGAGACATTTGCCTGTTCTGGGATCCTCCATGACTGGTATAAATGAATAAAATACATAAACCCTCAAAATCTAAAAAATTCAGTAAAAATAAATCAAGAAATTTTGAAATACTGAAAATTGAAGGAATATACTCTTAAAGTCTTGGAGTCCATCAGAATTACAGCCATCGGTATCCTGTGTGTTTTTAACAGAAGTAAACAGAAAGTTACTTGCCCCTCCGTCATTTACCTTCCACAGCCACCTTCTCCTAAAGTTAAAAGTCAACCTAACAATCAAGAAAGGGCCAGAGCATATTTATCCTTCAGGCAGAGTAGAGGGAGTTGCACATTAGCAGAAATACTCAAGCACTTTTGAATTGAGCAAGGTCAAAGCACAGTATAATGGCAAAGACACTGGGAGAAGCTTTAACGCAGAGCAGCTGGGTGAGTCACAGTCCCCACGGGATTTGTACCAACTCTTCAATGCCTGATGCAGCACAGGCAGCTCTGCCTCCTAAAAGGAGGCTTTTAATCTGCCCTGCCTGTCTGCAATGTTGCCATTTGTTTGTACCCTCACAAAGCACCACAAGTTCTCTCTCCTAAACATCAAAAATGTCATGGCACGCCATGAGGATTTTAAGTAGCATTGTTACCACAACAGGGGAGCAAATAATAAAGTTAAATACGTGCCTATTACTATATTACAAGTTCATGAATTTTAAACAAATTATTCCACCTCTCTGCAACGTATTTTCTCTATCCATAAATGATAAATAAACAAAAATTATTTTTAGGACCTACAGACACAAACATTAAATAGAAGTGAACTGACATTCACTATTATCATTATGATCTGGTGAACTATGAAAATTTCAAAAGCAATCAAAATATTTAGAAGATATTTTAGAACATTTACAAGATGTATTTTATTAATTTTATCGTAAGAGCCTATGGAGAAAATTGTTTCTAATAAAAAAATGAACAAAACTTCAGTTGTATCAGGAATACAATTTTTAATTGATCAATTCCAGTGCTCCTTAAAAAAAAAAAAGGCAATTTTCTATGTGACACTGAGAACCAGAGCATTTCATTTTAGTTGCAATTTTGACATCCCTAATAAAATTTGAAGCATTTGACTTTTACCATAGATATGCCTTTAAAATAGGTTTGTGTTTGGATGACTGCATACATATAAAAAAGACAAAAGTCAGGAACATGACAAAGAATGATGGTAAGCCAAATAAAACATGTGTTGGTCCTGAATATAATTGTAACATTATAAAGTAATGAAGAACACATACAAATTGAAAAATTCTTTGACAGTGAGCAGTGTTCCAACTGTTGTACAGAACAGTGGAATTCTGCATCCAGAGACAACGAGGAGCTTGTCCTTTCAACTTTGAGCACCTCCCTCACAAAGCAAAATATATTTAGGCTAATACAGATACAGCTCCAATGTGACATTTTAAACCAGGCTACTGACCAGAAAATGCTGCTTTTGACTAACTGTAAACCTTGTGTCCTTTTGCTGTATGTGACAGTAAAACAAAACCTACTACAGGAATTAAAAGCATCATTTTAAATTAAGAACAACACAAAGGTATTAGAGAAACAAATCAATTATTTTGGCTACTGTGGAGAAATAGAACTTTTTTAACATGTTTAAAATCTAGAAGGAAGATGGATTTTATTATCTCACTAAACATCGCTGCTTCTAAACAGAATCTTCAAAGTATTACTGGAAGGACTGGGGATTCTAAAAAAACTTTTTATCAGAAAATACAGCAACAGAGTCAAAAGATTATGAAAACAGATAAATTATGCTGCATTCTATTCTTTCTGTAAGATAGCCATCCCCCCTCAAGAGCTTCAAAGGCAAGCTGGGATGTGACTCATTCTTAATTCTACCCCAAGTCCCCAGAACTTCTGTGTGTCAAAATTTAACTTGTCCCTTCTTGAACTTTCAGTATAAGACACCATAGAAAATAATTTAGATATTCCCTCTGATACTCCATTTGTTGAGTTTCTGGCACCCTTTTTTTATTTCACTTATATCTACCTCAGTCTCCAGTGAGCCTAAAATGAACAGATTGATAAATTCTTATTTTCAGTAGATGGCAGATCAAAGTTACAGTATGGCATTATGGAAGTAACTTTCTATAGAAATTATGCAATGAAACATGACAGTGTTAAAGTAAATGTAATACTAAAGGCTACCAAATTACAATTCTTTGCCTCAGTGCAGCATTGCATGGAAAAGGATGCTATTAAATCTGTAGCATTACATAAAGGCTTGCTTACTTCATCCATGAAGAAATGGGATTTGCCAACACAGGAAAATGTTTTCCCTCTATTCATTTAAGCTCAATTTTGTTCCTACTAAGAAAAACTGCAGGTAAGAATATGAAAATATACGAATCTACAAACAATGTGAATCTAGCCTCCTTTATTGCCAATAGGAGGAACAAAACAGTAAAAAAAAATCTCTTTTAGTTCTATGGCACACACTCCAGCTAACTCTGTGATAGAAGTAAGTATTCAAGTAGATTTTCCTTGAAGAACTACAAATCTGTCCTACTTGGTGAAATAATTCCTTTACACATTATCAATCCTTTACTTAGGCAGAGTTCTTTAAAATAACAGCTAATCAGTAAAAAATACTAATTAGCAATTTCTAACAAATTACTACAAATAGTAACTTAGCAATGGCCAGCTAATGCCATTTTCTTTAAATAATTCTCTAGTTTAGAGATGAAAAAAACAGACACTGATGGTTTGCTTTCCATCAGGATGATATGATGTCTGGCCATAGTAAAATGGAGAATAGACAGAAGGGAGCTATTTTAAGCTGTTGGCACTGATAATATTATTGTTGCAACCCTCATGCTTATTAAGAAACACATGAAAGGGAGCTGCACTCTGTCACATCTCTCTCACCAAACTGTCAAAACTTTACGTGGTCTCCCAGGTTTTTTTGCTCATACTTTGTTTCACATGGAAAGTGACAAAAATGTTGTTTTCAAGCACCCCTTTTGCTCTCCTGGACTCGGTGCAGGGGCAGCACACAGAGGGCATACAGTGCACTGATTTTCCAAGAGTCACACATATCCAAGTAAAAATAAAAGCCCCCTTTTTAAATGCATCTTGTTCTATGTTTCTTGCCTTTTCTCTTGTTAATACTGCACAGATGTGACAGCTTGAGTGGAATTCCTTCCTGGATCTCTCATCAGTCAACGAAGTGATGACTATGAGTTCAATCCTTCCCTTACAGTCATGATGACTCTCTTACTCCCTTTTTTGGATTCTGCTCTCCTCTTTTCACATTTCAACACTTCTATTTCAACTGTTGTTGCACTCAGTTGATTTCTAGTACATCTAATGGCATGCATATATTTACTATTAGTTTTAATATGCAGCTTCTTACACAGTAGATTGAGATAAACCCCAAAGCAGATCACAGGTCAAAGAAACTTTGAATATTCAAACACATATATATATTATTAAAACAGGATGTCAGGAGGTATGGGATTTTTCTCTATAGTTTGATGCTTTTGCAAAAGGAATGGAAATACACTGCTGTCAATTAATACATTATGTTCTAAAAATTTCTAAACTATACAGAAATTCTAAAGTTGCAGAAACTCAAAACATTTACAGTTAAAAATACATCAGTATCATAGTTCTATGCTATGAAAAGAAAGATATTTTCATTTGAATTACAAGAGAAAGATGCAAGAATAAGATTTCCCTCTCTGAATCAACAACTGGTTTTCAAAGGTACCTTAAGGTCCTCATAGGTGACATTGTAACTCTCAAAACCAGCATCCACTGTGTAAAGCTCCTGAGAGCTTTTGATAATGCCACTAAATGCACATAAAAGGACTAATTAGTCACTGTACAGAACTGTGAACATGTTAAGCATTCATAATTCCTAAAGAGCAGCATAACAGTTCCGCACAGTTCTGCTGGAAAGACTGTCCATGGGAAACAGCTCAGGCACGTTAGCTCACAGTTCCAACAGGTCAGTGAGGAACATTCCTCTCACTCCCACTCCCTTCTGATGCAGCAGAAGGAAGTGAGCTTAATTTGGAAAAAGGAAGAGGGGTGAATCAACACTCTTTCACAGCCTTATCGGTGTACTCTTGGATTCTGATTCCTAAATGGACACTGAGATTCCTAAACCATCTTAAAAAGCTGATCAAAATTTAAAGTAGTAAGATGCAGCTGTTGACATCTCCATTATATGACAGTGATATCATCCAGCATTCTTCTGCAGCTTGGAGTGAAGCTTTGCACACTCAACAAATAATACACAAAAAATTCAATTTTTCACTTTCTTTCAAGACTCTTCCTTGCCCATTGGAAACACACTTTTTCGTTAAGTCTGTGCTCTAAATTCAAAAGCCAGCCAAGCACAACAGAAATCAGTTCAAAATGTAAGATAAGACTTCACACTAAGAACCAGCAACCTGTCATCTATTTTCAGATCCAAACTGCATAGCAGCGCTCAACAGCCGTGTCTAAGACCATCACACTGCTCAGTGGCACTTCAGCAGGCTGACATCTCCAAGTGCTACCACTTCTGTATGCACCCGCAGCTCCAAAACTTGAGGAAAATGGAAAGACTTTGAGGACTTCCCTATTTAGGCATTTCTTCACAAGCCTTACAGATGGAAGGTAAAAGACAACGCTCTTATGTGAAGAGATCTGATACAACAGGGATGCTGTATTCATGTGTATTATTTCACAGCCAGTGTACTGTGTCTGAAGCCTCTGGCACTGGTTCCTTCTCTATTTTGTTTTATGATTGCAGCTAGTCTCAGTGTTCAATTAAATGTCTGTTTCTCACAGAGGATGTCATCCAAAAGAAATTGGAGCCAAATTACTGATTTATAACAAAAACTGGCTAAAGTGCAAGACTTTTTGTGCCTAAAATTTTCCCCAAACTTATTTAAGATGAGAGGGTACCCCTTAAAAAGAGAAAGATTAATAGAATGCTGTAAGAGTCTTGCTCTCTACCAAGTGCAGTGACTTTACAAATGCTCACCTGAGCTAACAAGAAAAGGAGATGGCAAGTCTCCGCTTTCATTTAATATGAAGTAATCCAATAATGTTTCCAAAATATTCTGATGTGGGAGGAGAAATGACAGAACTTGCACATCTGTTATTGCAGATACATTTACGTTCTCGAGAGGACCTGCCTTGGCTGCATGTCTGAGTATTTTCACTTCAGTCCCAAGGGAAACATTACCCATTTAAAGGTCACATAAAAGAAAGGCTAACGAAGTTTATACTCTAGCATGATCTTTTTTATGTACATACCCTTATTTATTGCTCAACTTAAGTTTTCACTTTAGCATGCATCACTCATGATGATCACGAAGGTCTTTAAATGAAAAGCAAACAAAACTCATAAAAAAAAAAAAAAGTCTGGTAAAAAATTGTTGGATCAAAAAAACCATGCAAGAGAACAGATGTAAAAAACCACACAAAGCATGTCTGTATAGGTAACAAGAGCAATTGTACTTCTACTGATTAAACTAATGCTTTAATTAAATAATGGTGAGATGCACAGTCATCTCCTTTAAGCAATTAAAAAAATCCTTTATGAGTGTTACCTAACAGAAAATCAAATCAACTATGAACATTAACATCTTAATATGCATGCAAAGTAATTTATTAATAGATTAAAATTTTTAAAAGCTGTTCTAATTAGATGCAGCAGTAAGCCATCTGATATGCAAGCAGTGTATTTGCCATAGTGTATTAAATTCTCTTAATGTTATTTGAATATATGCTTTGAACTAGAGATTATGAGCATCAGTTCTGCAGAAAGCTTGCTTTCACGAATATTCTTCTAACTTCCTATTTTTGTCTAATAGTAATTGCCAAGGAAACTTTTCTAGCTGAATACCCCAGTACAAGACATGCATCATCCTCCTTTTTATTCCTTTATATTTCAGGTTCTTTGCAGAATTGCTCTACTGATCAGCCAACTTATCCAAGAAATCCTTCACCTGTCTGAGGTCATATTCAAATGACAGCTCAGTGGCCAGTGAGAAACAGGAAATAAACAACTTGGATTCTCTCAGAAATTCGTTAAAATAGGGTTGTAGGATCAAAACCTAAACCAGCAGGCTTTGAGAGTATCAAATCTGCTCTAATCAGCAAGCATATCCCCTAAAACACCTACAAATAGCAGATGGACCTGCTTGTCTTGATCACAGGTAAAGATACCTCATCATGTAAAAATAGTTTTCACTACCAAGAACCACTGAACAAGATGGGGGCTTTCTGAGCTAGAAATCAGTTTCCTTCTGTTCTCTACCCCCAAAACTTTGTTTGTTTTTAATTTGATCTTAGCTTAATTACAATTACCGCTCTACCTATTACTGATTTTTCCTAAGTAAAACTGACTGAAGCTACTGTGGTTTTTCAGATATCTTCAGTACACCATAATGTAAAGAACATTTTAAGTATATATTAAGAAGAGCTCCTGCCAACATGCAGCTCTGAACACACAGCAATTTCTCCATGATCTGGTATGATTAACCTAATGTCCTCAAGCCATATTTAGAACTTGTGCTATACCACTGCAAATTTTAATTGCACTTTTCAACAGGGTGTTTGTTGCTAAGGGAATGCTGACACCCTGATCTCCTGAAGATGAACGGAATGGTTTTCCTGCCAGCAGGCACTTTAAATAGGATATACAAAAATACACTGCTGTTGTCAAAACCTTTGCATAGATTTCCAAACATTCTTACAGTGAGAGGTTTGTTAGACATCCGCTTTCTAACTTGGAATAAATACCGCTAATAAAGACCCACTTAAACCAATGCATATTTAAAACAACTAAAATATTAGGACTAAGATTTCATAACAGAGATTAGTATGGTATAAACCTCTTTCAGAAGGTCATATGGTATAAATCCTCCTAATTTAAATGGAAATATTATCTTTGAACTGAAAAGCAATTTGGCTCGTGAAACCAGTGTACAGTGAAGTTAATATGTTAATCTAGTCTAGCATTTCCTACTACTGCACAGCAGCATTTGAGGCATGTTACCAAATAGACACAGCCCCGAAAAATCAGATTTGAGTGTGTCATTAGCCTAATATCGGAGAGCAACGTACTGGCACAATGACAGCTGGTTTTGAACGCACCTGGTTGTGCCTTGGGATATATCTCATATCTCTTTTAAGGTATAAAGATGACCCTCAGTCAGCTGTGGAAAATCTTGCTGGTCTGCCAGTAGGAATTCTGTAAAGTCACTGTATCTGGGGATAATACAATAGTTATCCTTCCTGACAAGTTGATCACCTTCAAACCAGGCTAAACACACATCCTAAAGCAGAAGGTTCTGTATGTCAGCCTAGAAAGAGGATCAGCCCTGGAACCCAAGTATGTTACAGTCAGGATCAATTATATTTGTTTTTAATAGGATGGAAATTGGGAGTGAAAAGCAACTGAGGAAGTTACCTGGAAGACCAGGATGAGACAAAGACCACTTGGAGGGAAGAAACAGTCAGAGCTGTGCCACTCTACTGGGTTAGAGTTAAAGCACCATGCTTCAATTTTAAATTTTAAAATATGTATTTTATTACTCTGCAAGCTCTGTACAACTTTGAAGGAGCATATCAAGTTAAATTAGTTTTTCAAGGGTATGGGTAGACAGGAGTTAATCAAGATATACAAAATGGAAGTACACAATCCACAGTTAAACACTTATGAATGGAACACATATGGGGGACAAGTAAAGCTTTAATGATCTCTAGCATTTCATGTTTCTCCTCCACTTGATTAAGAGCAGAGAAAAGCAGCTACTCACATGTAAAGTGCACTAATTGATAAACTGAAACCTGAGGAGGATGTCCTAATCACCCATACTGTTTCTTCACTTTCTACAAAGGGTGAAAATATTTCTTGGAGAGCACACCTCCTGGTCTTAAACTTTCAAGGTGAATTTTATATCACCAAAGGATATCCAGGCACACATTTCCTCATGATCCCTCTCTTTTTCTCTTGATGTAAACCAGCAAATTAGTAATTTGTTAACTAAAAATTATTAATTTCATAAAACCAAAACAGCTCTAGCAGGAAAGACTGAGCAAACATGACACTTGTGTGATGTCCAGATTACACTCTACCCGGTTTAGAATCAGAGGCTTTCAGTTTAAAATACCCAGGATGGAACCCATTCCCACAGTAAATATTCTAAATTGAGTTTCTCTCCCATGCAAAACTTTCATGTACTCCTGCAAACACTGTCAGCTTTGACTAATTTTACTCTACCATTTCTTAATTATTTCATTAGGAAATTCTCATACAGTTCTTTTAACATAGCTGAAAATATATCTCTTAGTATCAAAAAAATTAAGGATTCTATTTTTACTTTCAGGTCTTACATCATAAACCATCATAATGCAACAGCCCCACATATCATTTTCCTAAGTCAACATGAATATTAATAACCTTACCAGCAGACAATTTTTCTTTGCAAAACCTTAGACTGCCATTAGTAACAACATAATCTAAAAGATAAAGGACATCCATTATACCTTAAACAGACTCCCAAATTCTGATGCATTATTTGTACGGGAGACCAAGATGCTCTTCAGCTGCTATATTTCTTCAAACTTCTATATCCTATATTAAAGCTTTTAAATGTACTCCTTCTCAAAAAGTGTACTAATTAATCCAGGTTTAAGAACGGGTAAATTTGGGTCTCAAATGTGACTGCAAAGAAATGTGATTTAAGTCAAGTGAAAGGAACGAGCTGAAGTCGGGATCACTTCCACTAGAAGAATCTTCACCATATAATAACATGGCTTTAATTTTCTTGTTTCCGTGCTGCCAAGTTGTATATTTCCTCACACATGTACTTTACTCATAAAACTAAAAATAATACATGTAATAAACACAGAAAGAAGCAAACATGAGAAGTCTGTGGTAATAACCAAGTTATTTAAACTGAAAGCATTTTGTTTTATTATTACACAACCTAAACCATGCTGCCCCAACCCCTTCCTTTTTTTTTTTTTTTTTTTTTTGCTGCCTGTCTCTGTGCTCCTTCCTGACCCTAGACTGTTCTGGGATGGAGAATGATAGGGCTTGAACAAGTGGCCCCAGGGCTGCAGTGCCACCAGTCTGCTCTGGATGCTGACACACAGCTCCTGGGGGCACTGGCCCACAGGCTGCTTTTTTCTCCTTCCCCACCCCCATCTTGCTCCTTCCCTGCTCTCTCAAGCCCCACACATCACTGACAATTTTTAAGTTAGCCAAGTTGTCTCATAAAAGCTCAGTTTAACCCCCTTTAAACCACAGTGTTGTGCTCTTATGTTCTTGCCATCAACCATGTGGTTTCTTACTCTTTCTTCATTTTTCATCTGATCTCTCTGAGAAGAAAAGGTTTAGGTAGTTTTGGTGGTTTTTTACCATAGTAGGCACACAAAACATTATTGACAATAAAATGGAGATTATTTGACCATACAATGCTACTGATGACATTATAGTGACTGTGTCTGCAGGTGCTATCACACTTAATAGTGGCACCATAGTTTTAGATTGGTTTAAGCTGCTAATGAAATGATAGCTAAGGAGATCTCTATTACATCTAACAGACACAGGCACTTGGCAGAACCCTCTAAGCATCAAAAGTGCAGACTTAAACGAGCAAAATCTCCAGAAATCAAATTTATTCTTGCTACATCATAACAGAGAGAAAAATACGTTCACCTCTGAAGCAAAACCAGTGATTCTGGGAGAAAGATCAGCTGAGTTAAACTAAGCTGACTTTAAAATACAATATGTGATGAGGATAAGGATAAGAAGGAAAACTGCTTTGATTCGAAATATTTTTGGGGACAGTAAAATCTAAAAGCTATATTAAGAGCATTAACAATATGGACTTTCTCTAAGGCACCAGCGCATAATTTTTTAAAATAAAAGAAACGCATTTCTCACTCAAAACTGGAGTCAACAAATGGCAATACTTTGGTGAAAGCCAGGAAAGATATAAGCCAAAGGAACTGACGCAATACTGATTTTATGTACTTTCTTTGATCTTTTCTTTCGACTTTGAAAGTGAAAGAACTAAGAAAAAGAGTAACTGAATTTACATAGAGACTTCATAACCAGCTTATTTCACAGCTGATGAAAAAAGCATCACTAATTCCATACATTTCACACAGGCCAGCACATTAGCACTCAGTGAATAAAACCAAATGAAACCAGAACACAGAAAAAACAGATTGAAGTGATACTGCACTACAAAAGGTAGCTTGTATATCAGCAATCAAATTGTTGCTATGACACAAAAACTGTAAAAGTATTTTTCCTTCCCAGCATTTTACAGATGCTGGCACAAAAGTAGTGAAATTTTGTAGTGACTCCCATCACAAGACAGATAAAATAACAGCCACAGATAAATATCTGTCAAGACAGCAATTGAAAGGTATAATCTTTCAACTTGTCAGTGTTCATGTATGGAAAGAAAAAAAAAAAAAGAAGGGATAGAACAGGAAAAGCATACAAATAGCCTAGAATTTGTACGTTTGATTCTTGTTCTTAAAGAGCAAGAAGGTTGCCTGAAGCTTTTCACTGCTTGTATAAATCAGGAAAGTTTGCATGCTGCCACTATAAAGAAATTTCAGCACTTAATTTTCCTTCTGTCCTGCAAAAAAATTACTTTGCTCTGGAATAAATTTGAATAAATCTGAATACAAATATGATTGTTGGAGGTCTTTGGGGAAAAAACAAAACAAAAAAACAACTAAACCCACAATGAAAAAAATATTTTTTTTAGGCAAAAAAAGAAAGAAAAAGGAATTTTGATGATGGCCTGAATCAGAAAAGACTTTCCAAACAGAGACGGTATCAGGAGAGACAAGGAAAAACATCGGTGTACTCAGGCAATTGCCTTCTCCATCTGCAACATAACCCTTGTAAAATATCAACTGGAAAAAATAGCTTTTGATTTTCCAAATAAAAAACCCTGTTGTGCCATGCTTTTAACAGAGGATGGATACCTGCATTCCTGCCTCCTGAGGAGGATGAGTGATCCCTCAATACACAGCCTGTAAATACATCCATGCTTTACAGCACAAACATGAGCTGTAGGTGAAGGGAGAATTGCCACATGTGAATAGAAATTAGTTTGCTGACTTTATGCCTCCAGAAACAATAAAATTTCAGAATTTAAATGTTGCCAAGGCAGTGCAGTGACCGTGTGCACCTACAGACCTTCGATGTCTGCTGTGTGCAAAACAGAACATGAGGAGCACTGAGCCCTGGGGGGGACAGGGTGACATCTCCTCAGTGACACGTGGTGGCTCTGTTCAGAATGTCAGCAGTGTCGAACACTGCACCAACCTTTCCTTGCCACAGTACGTGTGCAGGACTGACATGCTACAGAAAAGGAAGGAAGAGGGCATGAAACAGGTGGGGAAAAAATATAAAAGAAAATTAACAAATTAAAGCAGCCCTGAACTCCTTCCCAACAGAAGAAAAACTCTTCAGTTCAGTTGTCTGATGTAGTGGACAAATGCCAGACTAAAACAGGAGCAAGTACTTTATCTTTCCAGAGGATAAAATAAGACACAGCAGTATTACCACGCAGGAAAAGATCAAAATGGGAGAAATACAATTTAAAATAGAAATGCTGTGGTACTGTTTATGTAGAGCTGTGGACATCCAGAATGGGGAAGACGCCCTGTGAAGGGCCCTGGAAAAATCTTCACAGATTCTTGGTGCACATCCAAGTTCTGTGCTGCAAGGACTTTATTAACAAGTGAACAGTATATCAACAAACTCCTAGGAACTGCAAATTTTATAACAGGTGGAAGGATCACCTGTTCACATACAGCCAAAGGCCAGACAGAAGGCTCAGTGGACCCACCAGCCAATCTGAGATGACAGATCCTGCATTTCTGCTGTGTGTCCTAAAGCAGAGTGAACCTGCTGCATCTATTAGTTTCTAACTAGTATACAGCATTTCTGTCAGGTTTTGTTCTTTTAAGGCAGTAAATTTGAAGAAATTATTTAAAAATTATTACTGTGTGAGACCTTAATAATACCACTTCAATGGCTGATTGAGCTGATTAAATCAATTTTATGTGCAATAACTAACCAACAGCTCTCCAAACAATCTGCAGAAATCAGTTAAGGTAGCTTTTGATGCAAGAGCACACCGACTTGGTAGAAGGGCGGGTTGAATCTTGGCAGCACAGCTAATAAATGTAATTATAATGATAAAAGCTCACAAATGGCTTCATTCTACACTGTCACTCACAGCACAACCTGCTATCGCTCACTCCTTCTGCACACAATGACCTTTGTCATGCTTGAGAAAACAGCTTCCCACTGTGATTTGACTCTTACTGAGTGGCCAGATGGGGCAGTTTTGCTTCATTATTTGTGTCTGTGAAGTGGAAATGCCAACAGAAAGATTCATTACTGTCAAGATCATCTCTGCAAAGCTCCCTTGATTTATTAGGGCATAAACTGCTGTACTGGCTGTAATGAGACATAAATGTTCTGTAAAGCCTATGAACTCAAGAAGGAAATACACTGCCATCAAGAGGCTATGGGCCTAATTTATTAACAGCTTCTGCCACTACTGTCACAGAAAATCATACAAGCAGCACAGACTGAAGCAGCTGTAGGAAAAAATGTAAGAGATTAGAAAGTGACATGTTTACATAAAAGAATTTCTTCCATTTTTTTTCTGAAATTTATACAGTGCAGACAGGCAAAATGCAATGGAATTGATAATTACAATAAAATATTAGCACCTCTTAGATTCTATTTAATTAGTGTTGAGATTATGACACAGACTTATAAATCACAGGGTAAGAAAAATTAAAACTCAAGTTGTCTTGTGGGGGGGCAATTCCCTGTCCAATTTTGGAAGATTCTAGGCTGTTTTAAGCCCTACATTTTGTTAGGCAGTCCAGATTCTCTTACATTTTTATTTGTATCGTGGATCTTGCCGACTTTTGTAATTAGCACAGTACAACACTCCTAAAACATTACAGCTACTTATGACAACAAACAAGTGTCAAAGAAACACTAGAACTGCTTATTTGTGTCTGCCATCAAGGGGACACATTATTTGAACAGAATACATCAGCTACTTAATCCACATTGAGAGCGTGTAAAGAGCACTCCAGCAACATAGGAATAATTTAATATTCCATTGACAAAGGGCTTCTAACACAGGCACAAAGAGCCAGCAAGGCTGTACCTCCAGTTCTGCCAGCTCTGTTTGCAGCTTTGGTTGCTGACATTCAAAATGGTTCAGTGGTGGTAAGGTGCTTAAATTTACAGTGACCTCACTAGGGGTGCTGCTTCTGGCACTGTTCCTGAGGGACCTGATGCCCAGGTTGCTGGATATCTACTAAAATGGCACAGCTTTCTCTTGGCAAGTAATTGCTCCAGCCAGGAACATGGGGGCAGTTGCATCAAGCTGCAAGATCTCACAGATTGCTCCAGTGCAAGATCCCCCCCAGGTATGACTGAAATTTTCACAGTCCAGCCCTTTGGATTCTGTGTTTCCATCAGCCAGAGAGGCATCGGGTAGTTAAAAATAAAAAGGTAACCAATGAAACAAAGAGCAACCAAAAGAAAACCCAACAACAAGAACAAAAAACAAAATAACATAAACCAAAACAACAAAGAAACCCGCAAAGTTTGCACAGCACAACTTAAAACTAAGTCCAAATCTGTACCTATACTCGAGTCTCTTTTACATGTTCAGTAAGCATGTAATAAGTTATGTTTATATTCAATCAACACAGAGGATAAATGTAAACATCTATCTATAAAATTACAGTGTTTTTCAAAAAGTCCTTCTAAAATCTCACTAGTTTTTTGTGTACCTCCTCCAGAATTTAGAGGCACACGTTCCCAGTATAAACCAATTTTTAAAAATTTCTTTTCAGAATGGTGTTTCAGACAACTTATTGCAAGAAGTCAGGCCATGAAAGAAACTTCCCTAGTGGGAAATACATCACAATCTGAGCAGTACTGCACAGGTGATTAAACCCACAGAGCAAATATCAGCAGAATTAGTTGAGCAAAATAAA
Source organism: Pyrocephalus nanus (assembly GCA_038380795.1). NCBI lineage: Eukaryota > Metazoa > Chordata > Aves > Passeriformes > Tyrannidae > Pyrocephalus > Pyrocephalus nanus. The sequence goes on along the minus strand of CM076271.1, from coordinate 7,953,945 downwards.
AGCACAAAGATATCTGCTTATGATGGCACAGTAATTTTGTCTATGCTTCTAATTTCATAATCCAGTCTCACTCAGAGGGCAAGTACACTTTGTACTGACACAGCTCCTCTGAGCAGCTCTGGATCGCGTAGATATTGTAGTGCTGTTAGCACTTGATTAAATATTAATGTGGGAATGAGCACCAGGTTCTTTTGCCACTCAACAACCCATTAATAAGTCACTTTGGAGAACAGAGGAAAAGATACATGTTTTGTTGAGCCAGTTTCTTTTGGAAAGGTTAAATCTGTACATTAGTAGAAAATACAAAGTTCTTTAGTAGTGTTTGTAACATACCTATATGGCTTGCTCTATATTACTATTCCCTTATGGCTATTAAATGTTCCAACATTTAAAAAGAAGCAAATCAAACCATAACTAAACCATTCATTCATCTATTTCTCAATAAATGAAGAAAAATTATCTAGATTGTTTTCTGCAAGTCTGTCTATTATTTCACAGTTTACTGTCTGTTTAAATGTGTATCCTATAAAAAGTAACATTAATATAAAAAAATACAAAACATATTAACACTGAATTCTGAAATAGTTATCAAAATTCCTTCTGACTCAACTTTCTGCCTTTTTAAATGCTTTTTCACTGCTACATTGCATCATACATATTTCTTGGACAGACAATATGGCATTAACAGTTCAGTACAAAATTACCACATCACCTTATAAGTGAAAATAAATAGTTCGGTTCTAAAATTTAAAAATATCCTTAATAAAGTATCTTCTCCACAATTTATTAATAATCTATAAAGTTTTCAACTGAATTTTACACTGAAGTTCAGCCCTATTTCAGGGTCATGGCTTCCCAGAGGGTGCCACAATGAGCATTTCACTTGAGAGAAACTAAAGATTACCAGTGCTCCTTGCAGCAAAGAAAGAAACAATTGCCATGAAACTCCATAAATCAAAGTCAACTGCTCTCCTCCCAAGAATCTTCTGGAGTACCGTGCATCTGTATAGTTAGAGGTGGAGGAGTCACTGTACAAACCTTGCACAGAATTTATATAGAAAGGGCCAATAATCTTAGTCTTATGTGAATGGCAATCTTAACCTTGCCAGGATGCGAAGTCCATCTGCCATTTTCCTCCTCCTGTCTCCACAAAAACACAGTTCAAGCAAGACCACATTGACACGTTCCACCATTGACATCTACCAGGAAAAACCTCTCAGAAATAAAACAAAAAACAGTAAAATGAAACTTGAAAAATCCATGGCAGATGGCAACACTACCATCCCTTAAAGCTGAACTCAAGATCTCCCCCTGTCCCTTGGCAAAAACAGCTGTGTGTTTTCGCAGTGTGGGCACTTTTCTGCTGTATTCCTTTCCTTTTCCTGAGAGTCCATGGTGGTTTATATCATGTGCAGCCCCTGTCCACCCCTGCTAAGCAGAGAGCCTTAAAGATAACATTTAGGAGTTATGAAAGTGAGTCTTTGGCACAGAAGAGCATATCTAAAAGTTGGTACGGCACAATACTTATAAGACAGTTCCCTAGATGGACTGAGGAATCTGACAGAGGGATTCAGGGAAGGAATTGGCTAATTTCCTTGAAGGCTCAGTATTTGTCAACTGAGAAGTATGTTCTAACTGGTTGCCCGTGATTTATGGCTGTCATCTCTTTGCCCTGGAGAAGAGACACCATGAGCTGCTTTTGTGAAGGCTGTCAAGTGGCAGGGGGGTAAGAAGACATTCCCTACATCCTTGCTGCTATGTCACCAAAAATGGCTTGACCTCGGTCTAGCCATGTCTACTAATCTGGGGAAGGATTTTATTATGAAACAAACTCTCGTTTTGAGAATTTTGGAAAAAAATGCAAGCAGAGCACAGTCAAAGACTTCATTTTGAGTTTCACCTTTGAATATAACTGAATATTGTATATAATGCTGTTAAAACTATAAGGAAAGACCCACCAATTATACTCTTCTAATGGCTTGCTAGTTGTCACTCTTGCTGCACACAAATTCAGAGCCAAGTGCATTTTTCTGTCTGAAATTGCACAAACATGATGTACCACAAAGGCATCCTCGGATGTCTGGCTCATCACTAGTTTCCATACATGGCCTTTTAAGGAGAATTTAGGTCAGCCTAAATAAAACAGTTTGCTTCAAAATGGGGTGCCATATGTCAAAAAGTACTTAGTCAGCCAGTACAATTTTTAGCCAAAAATTCAGTATTATCAGATATGGTGCTAAACCTTCTGTACTCACAGTTTTCTCATGCTATTTGTGTACACATTTGAATATTTTGCACAAATTTGGTTCTGGTTGCTTAAGTGAATCAAAATACTTTAAAAAATTACCATGACCGTTATTAGAATTATACTATCATTGCTGTTAAAATCATTAGTAAGCAATACTGCTAAGCTTCCGCTGTGTACTAAGTTCTGTCACCCTTTCTTAAAAAAATTCTTAACAGTTCCATTTGCTTTATAAGTACTGTGGGTACTACTCATCATGAAATTCATGATAAGTCAGGGAGATAGCCTCTCCTTTTGAGAGGACACTGCACTGAATAACACACAAGACAGTGCCATAAACTTCCTCCAGCAAAGAAAAGGAAAACTTATTTCACAAGGCAGCTAATAGGATCTTTTGCCTTGGCAAATATTCTCCCCTGTGTAGGAGACAGAGAAGAAAATTCCTATTGATCTTTTTAAGTAGAGCTATTTTCTAAAGAAATTCTTCTAGGAGAGCTGAAACACAGAGTATTGTTCTATTGATCAAATCTCAGGCAGTGTGTGCTGCCCACATGCCAGACTTCCAGGGACAGCACAGCTGAGAGCACAGATTTTCTGGTAAATAAAGCAAGGTACACCCAGCTAGGATACTGGATGTCCCGAATAAAGACCCAGTGGAGACAGAAACAACATCCTAAAACCACCCTCAACTCCCCTGATGAGGAGTTCACAGCTACGAAGAGATTTTTAGATCCTCACGAATCCCTAACACAGTGGCAGATACTGTCACCAGCTGTGTTCCCAACACGGCACAGAACAAAGGCAAAGTAGCACTGACATGACAGCACAAGAACAGAGGTACTGGGAGAATGAGGGGAAAAGAACTTAGCCATAGTGAAAATCCAGATTAATTTCTGGGTTGTAGGCTGTCTATGCCTTTCCAATACAATATAAACCATAGGATCAGACTCAAATTCTACACTAGAAAACAACGGGAATCTCAGACTATCCCTACTCTCTAGCCATGTTCTGTGGTCTCTGTTCAAAATTGCCAGCACTACAACAACAAAAATATTACACTGATGGTGCTCCCTCAAACTGGTGAACCGATGAGAGACTTTTTTTCAACTATAAGTGAAAAGAAATAGAAGGACAGAAAGATAATCTAACCAGAGTCATTTTTGCACAGAGGATGAAATTCATCTTCCATGATTTTTTTTTGCCTGTAAAACTTGATAGCGTGAATATTTTATGAAAACTCACCCCCTAAATGTGATGCAAACTTAGCCAAAGCAAATGTTTACAGTTTTCACCCATCCCTACCACAGATGTTTCAGTATTTAGACAAAACTCTCATTTTATGGGAAATTCAACCTTTTCTGTTTCACAGTAAGAGCAAACCCAATAAATGTATACTCAGTAAATTTCACTCTTGGAGATTAAATTAATAGAGTAGACAAACTGCCAAATTTTTCCCTTAATTTTCAAAATTAATTGAAAACAATTATACACCTAATGCAGAGCAAATGAAACAGTCATTCTCAGGTCTGTAGATGTTTGTAGGTACTGCAAAATCTGGGGAAAGTAGCACCTCAAAAGAGGCAGATTGGAATTCTGAATAAATGATCTGGTGCAAGTAGCCCATAACCCAGACTTCAGGTCTCTGGGAGCATAAGGCACGTTAGAAGGGGAGGTCAGCTGCAATCCCAAATTTTATACTCAGTTTGTGGGAAATCATATTTAGTAGCACCAGTCCACAGTTTGTTAACTCTTCTTATAGGCTTGTGCATGTTGGTAACTCACAGCTCTCTGCAGCCAGCCTTCCATGCAATACCATGGAAAACTTTATCCCAGAAGGAAAGAAATCTGTGTAAGGCAGTCTGAGAACCCTCCTTTTGATTCCTATTTCATTTACTTCCTCTTCCTTTCTTCCTTCTCCTATTCCTTCCATTATACATTTTCCTTGTAATTTTGGGCCTGATTTTTTACTCTTGGAAAGTCTGCTAGGCAGGTGGATCTAGAAAATAGCAGAAGTTATCCTTCAGATGGTCTTTCATATTTTGCAATAATTTGTTTATTATTTGGGGAAGAAGTAGTCTAGGAGGACAGGAGTTGAAAACAAGCTGACTGCTTTCCATCTGACATACTGAATATATATTTCAATTTATTGATTGGCAATGCATATTTGTTTAGTATGAGTTAAAGGTTTAGACTGAAATAAAAATGATTCATTGAAAGACCAATGTTATTCCATCTTTTGCTTTTTATACTTAAAAAACATTCTTCATGGTTATCTTAGTATCTTGTATGATTAAATCAACTAAAAAGTACAGAAAGAGACCATACCTGATACTATCTCAGACATTTTTAAGAACCCAAAGAATTTTTCCTCATCAGAGGCTGAAATACTGAATGTATAGATGTAAAATAACATACAAATGTAAAATACATTTGATAAAATATTTTTGGAAAAACTGCTGTATTCTACAATTCCATCATATTTTATTCTTGCCAAGAGGAATGCCCAGGACCTTGCCTAGCAGATATGTCTGCTGTCTCCATTCATGCAAACTTCCAAATTTTCCTTTAGGCATCTTGACAACAAAGAGTAGTCCTCTTTCCAAGGGTGTTTGTGGCAACATTTCTCCTCAAAAAAGGATAGTTTGTTTCCACTTATTTTAAAAATAGGTGACGTGAACATAAAAATGTTACCAGAAGTTGCTGAGTATTTCCAGATCCTATCGAAGCATAAGAGATAAGGAACTGGACCTTACAATGAGAGAGAACCAATTTTCCACAAAAACAAACCCTAAATGGCTTCTGTCTTGAATTGTCCAGGCTCTGTAGGTGTTCTGTTTTATGAATCTCAATATAACATACATTTCAAAATGCTTTGTAAGTATTTATAGCTGCTCCTATTTTCATAATAACATGCTGAACAGCAGCCATTGGCATATACACTTTACTACTACAATGGGTTTTAAAGCCTTCTTCAATAACAAGTCCCAGATGATTCAAAATCCTACATGTTTCTTCAAGATATGAATGTCTAATGACATAAGATGGAAGAATAAAGACTTCTGTTTTCTAACAATGCACTAAACTCAGCCTCAGTGTTAAAATCCAGCAAAAGGCTTTCAAGAACTCGTAAGGGGAAACCTCTGTGACTGAACTGAAATCTTAACAGAAGTCAGTGCACAATGTTATCCAACAGAAAGAGAACATATTTATTCAGATGTGCAAATCTCATTCTGTCAGTTCTGCACAGGGACAATTATGGCAGGGGCAGTAGAGAGGATTATGGGATGATGGCATTTAGAACCTCACAGAAAAGAATAGGTTTTTATCAGTTTTGCAGCAGATGTCTGCACATGGGAACAGAACACAAAAGTTAAGTCTACAGAGACTGCTGTGTTTTGCAGAAGTCTCAGAATGCAGTTAATGCTGTTATGCCAGTTTAGGAAAAGTAGGTATAAATATAAGGAGATAAACAAACAGTGTGCTCTAAATGGGTATTCTATAAAATGCAGAACCACTAACAAAGTTACAGAGTCAACCACTCCGAAAGAATCAGCAGACCCACAACAGAGTTCTAAAGATGGGATTGTTTGGATAACTTGTTTAGTTCTTAATTCAGTAAAGGGCTTTAATGTATGCCTGAATCCATTGCTTTGGTTACAGAGATGTAATAATTCACATATGTAAGTGCTTCACTGAAATGAATACTAAGCTAGACATATATGAGCCCCTGCATGGAATGAATCTCTCGTACTGTCTTGATATATGTGCATTCATTGTGGAATTGTTCTACAGCCAGACACCACGAAGGATAACAGAGGTACCCTGGGAAAATGGTATATATGAATAATAATTTCATATAAACAACGTCTGTTATACTTCCAAACCAGCAGAATTTGGCCTCTCAGAGTAAAATGAGCAAGAAATACCATTCACTGTATGTAATGAGATGCCAGCAAGAGAATACTATACCAAACATTTAACTTCCTCCCTTTGTAACATTCCCTTTCCAAACATCTCTTGAGATTTGATATTTAAACATGCAATTTACCAACCTTCTCAACTTAATGTAAATATCCAGCACAAGTTAAAGTCTCAGTGTGTAACGAAACAACACACTATGGCTTATTTTAATTCAGTGAGAGTTATACAAAATAGAAGTATATGAAGATTTCATTAAAGGAAAAGTGATACAGGAATGAACCAAGAACGGATCATACAAACTACGAAGAAATATAGTTCAGAACTCAGATAAAAATGTTTGAAAACAGTTGGGTTTTGTGCTGGTCTGTAGTTTTCCAATGTACTTGCCAATTGCTTACAGGCTGTGGAACTGCCAGACCTCACCAGAACTAGCAATGGATCTGACCTAGTGGTTAGGAAAAGATGCAATAACCCATTTTCCTCTTAAGCCTCACAACTGCACTGTCTCCTCTACTTGTACTTCTGCATGGAACTGAAGCCAATCTTGGAAGTCATAAAAAATCTTTACTGCTATTAATGCTTCTTCACTACATAATACCATGTTTGATTCACTTTACACTAAATAAATAATTAGAAACTGGAAATTTTATTGCAGGATATTCTAAAAGCTATAACAGGCCTAAAACACCATAAGGTCAGCTTTTAAAGCATAGGAATTTTACACTCTTCCTTATCTGCAGTCAGTGAAAAGTTATCACTTAGTATCTTGTGCTCTAAAAAATGGAACATACCTATAAAGCAAGCAAGCTTGTACATCTCCTTTTTTCAGGCTATTGGGGGAGGAAGCAGAAATGAGTGAACAGATCCCTAGTTTGGTCTCTTGCATCAACTTATTTTTTACCACAGCTGTCCTCTAACGTAACCTTTAATACAAATTCAGATTACTTCAACTCCTTCCAAAAGCCAAACTTTAAACATTTGATTTAGGAAGACATTCAATCCAACATAACCTTATTTTTTTACTATTTTTTATATCTTTTACTTTTTTTTTTTTGTTGTTTGTTTGTTTTTTAACTTTTTTAACTGCTTATCCAAAATAATTGATTGGAAGATTATATTACCTCTTTATTGTCAAATGCAACCAAATGGGTTTCACATATGCAGCTATGGTCACCTTTCTGTTGGTGACTCACAACTGACAATACACATTCCTGATATTTTACAGAGACTGTAGAGAGTCACCTAAAACAGAACAGCTCTGACAGCCTTCAACATCTTTCTGTCTGTTGTGTCTAAAATGCATACACTATAAAGAGAAGTAATTAAAAACAAGCAGTCTGAACTGAATCCTGGCTTTTAGTATAATTGGAGCATTGCTCCGATTAAACCACACAACTTAAAATACAGTTTTTATCGTGCTGTTGAAGAACTTCAAGAAATAAATGATCTCACCATTTCCTCAAGCAGATGACATAATTCTGCACATAAAACCCTACCTCAAGAACAGGCATAGTCCACGGAACAAAATAGGCACATCTGTGCAATTACTATGCCTATTTTAACCATCTTGCTTCTGGCATAATAACTTCACAAAAACAGAGTTTTTGAAAATTAAGACCTTACAGCATGTAAAATATCAGGTGAGGGGTTTTTTGTATATACTAACTTTTTTGAATTAGTAAACAGATTCCATAATATAACAGCTTCTTAAGATATTTGCTTATTACATTTTGGTCTCTCTTGGTAGCAATGGCTGTCAGCCACATATTTCAGTGATAAGGAGTATTATGACATGCAAATAGTGACTTGTAGTCATCTAGGGACATTTTATGGACACATATTTTATCTTAAATTTTGGAACTCTATCTACATACTACATAAAAATTAACTCTTTTTTTTTTTTTTTTTTTTTTTTACAAGGAAAAGGAATTATTTTTGTGTTACTGATACTCATGAGTTCCAAAGAGTGCTTTGGACAATCTATTTTGGATTATTCTCCATTTTCACTGCCTGCTGTTTATAAGGTATTCTATGTGACCCATCACTAATTTACTTCTCTATCTATTTCTGATCATATGACAAATGTTAGCATGGTAATGGCACATTGGATATGCATTTACATTGTGTATAAATTATCATTCCACATAAAATTCCTCAAACATCAGAAAGCATTAGCCACCTTATGATTCTAGCCAACCACAGGACTCTGTACACAAGAGGCAGTAATCCTTCCTCTGGCAATCCACATACACCCTGAGGATAATATTTAATTAACCTTATCTTCACAAAAAAATCTCCCCATCTTTTGATTTTAAGCGCTGCAGAAAAAGTTTCCTCCTGGCAAACTAAATTGAAATCGGACTAGAAAGGAGGTCTTAATAAGTTTGGGTGTCACATTAAAGAATACAAGTAAAAATACTATTAGTACTTGTAGACAGCATTATGATACTTTAGACCAAAAAACATTCACTGAAACAGGGACCTACCAGCCTAATCTTCTCTTTAATAGGGAGAAGTAATAATGTGTAATAAAACCTTTTTTAAATTTTTTTTCAAAAAAAAAATTGCAGATGGGGCAGGAAACTAAGACTACAGGATTTCTGAGAGGATTCTTTTCTCTTCTCTTTATCCCAAAATCAAAAACTTCTGTTTGATCTCATACCCCCTCTTTCATCATACTACAGGGGTGCTTAAAAAGATAAGTAATTAATGTAAGTTATGCCATGGCTTGAAAAGCCTATAAAGTGTCTGGACCACCTTTTGTTCTTGACATAACCAATAATAAAGCACAGTGTTTGTGGAGCAGTAATAACATCCACCTCTAAAGTACAGCGCTCTTTTCAGAAAAAAAAAAAAAATCAATTTAATAACATCCAGACAACACTGCACACGAGACATTCAATTTGCTGTACTAATGTTCTGCCAACATCAGCAAGTACCTCAGCTACAGACTTGGTTACAAATGTGCAAAAAGGTTTGAAACCTTTTGGACAGTAGACACAAAGAAGATGATTTGCCAACAATGCAAGGCCACAGCACTGCCACTCATTCTCTTGTAGCCTGTTTTCAGCATCCATTGATTAGGACAGTTTTCAGACAAAGGAATTGAAAACATGTCATGTTTTCACCTTTCTCTGTTAAAAGAGAGTAAGGAAAGCATTCTTTCCTGTCCCATAGCAGGATCTAAATGTTTGGGCAATTTTACATATACCCAAAGTTCAGACTTCTATTTCATATATGGCAGTCGAAACCAGTAGATTGTTTACAACTAAATAAACTGACTAAATGGATTTCTAGCTGAAAAAAAAAAAAGCAGAGCTATTAAAGATAAATATTTAATTTGTAGATCTCTAATATAAATGGACAGATTGAAATTAGGAGCTTTAGTGACCAGGTAACCAGTTCTTACCAGCAATGACCAAGTATTTTCTTAAATATTTAAGAATGCCATATATTATTAAATGTACTATAAATATTGATCCTGTATGCATGAAAGTCCCACATAACCAAGGAGTTACCAACCGATTATTACTGTCTGCAAATATAAGATACTATTACGAAACCAAATCTAAATCCAGCAAATTTTTAGGTGCTGCCCTCTGGATTCAATTATAATTTTAAGTATTGTATATAGATACAGAGACCTGCCAGACTGAAATTTTTCCAGTGAAGCAGATGTAAGAGCAGGTATAAACACTTACAAGTCATGGAACTATTTATATTGTAATTTCAAAAGTTCCATTCAGACACAGGCAGCATTAGCTGTTAGGTCTTTCTATATCACAATCATTTAGCAGTTCGAATAAAGATGTTATTGCAGTTACACTTTATATTCACACTAGTTGAAACTTTAGAAGTGATAGAAACCACCTTAAATCTCTACCTTGTTGTAATAGTTCATAAGGATAAAGAAAATATTTCTGTGCCACACAAAATTAATTCTACCCAGAAGCCTCAGATAATGGAACACAGACAGATGAAGTTCTATCCCCTGTTACTTACCCAGAAAGGGAAAGGCTGCAGAATATCTAACAAGGTAACTGAATATGGAGGTATTTTTATCCCAGATTTTCTCTAGCTGGATTTGTTTCTAGAAAGTGAAGAAATTTTAGGTGGGGTTTTGGTTTCCATTTGACTTAACTACGTAGTGAGGGATTAGTGCTTCTGGTTTTGCATATATCTACCATAACATATAGCTATTCCAGAGAACTATGAAAGCAAATGCTTCTCAGACTTAAGAGAGAAACCAAAGGGAGGGATATAGTTCAACTGACTAAATTATTCTATTGCTTTCTTTTCCAGATTTTGCATTTGGTACATCATGAAGCAGAGAGCTCTCAGGCTCAGGGAGCAGAACGTCTATTTCTGGATGTTGTAAGTCATTAAAAATTCAGAAAGTTGACATCTTCCTCGACCACTTAAATGCTGCATCAACCCGTATGAAACAGGAGTGCTAGAAGAATGTATCCAAACTGAAATATGTACTTATTTCTCCTTGATCTCAATGTGATTTCAGATTCTGCTCTGAATCATGGTTATGGAAAAAATGATTTTGGGCTTCCCCAAAACAGCGAGTAGATAGGCTTTGGAGAAGTACAGAACTTGATAGTCACATAAAAACAGTGGAGAAGTGGAGGAGAGAAAAAAACCTGCAATATGTGGAGGCACTGGGTCTTTTTAGGCAGTGGAGAAACAGGAGCATGAGAAAATAAGATTCATGAAGTTGTTGTGAGTCAATAGGGGTTTAAAGTGTTTCCTGATACATTTATACAACTGGATTTACTGTATTATTTTCCTTTGCAATATTACAACATACTGAGAAGAGTCTTGCTATATGTAAAATGTCAAAATATGTAAAATAATATTTACATAGACACTTTCTCTTCAAAGTTGACTAATTTTCAATTAGCGACTAAAATGGCTTTCAACTGAGAACATGACAGAGCTTGAAGCTTTGGAATATCTCTGATCTCATTGTAATTTAATTTTTTTATGTGCTACAGCATTTCAGCAACAATTGCAAGATTAATCTTCCTGGAATTTTCCATTAGCTACTTGCTGGAATTTTCCAACAGGGAGGAACTAGGACTGTGTTATTTAAGAAAAGAAATTAGTGGTACTACTTTCTGGGAGCAAACCTGAGGGGTAATCTTGTCCTGTAGTCAAGTCTATCTGTCTGCCTGCATCCCCCCTTCATGTCTTTTCATCCTTTCAAATTAGAATAAGATACTTAATGAAATATCGAAGGTATTTTTCTTGTTTCTAGTACTGCATTTGGATACAATAGCAGAAGCAATAATATAGAGTAAAAGCATGACTCTGTTACAACTGACCTCAAAAAAGATATTTTGAGACTTTAAAGGCTTTCTCCTGAAAAAGGACCTTAAAAAATAAAATTACTGCAACTGTATTTCAGCTGTAATTGTAAACAAACACTTTCTTGGTACTATTCTTTTAAAATATTTATTTCTGCTACATGTAAAAAATCTAGGCTTTTATATGTCATTGTACATGTCTTTACTCTTGCAGATTAATTGTTCTCTTTCTGGTATTTCATGTGACAGAGTTGCCATGAATGAATTACACAAGTTTACTGAATCTAAGTTTCATGAATGAGAAAAATTATGTAAACAACACAAACTCATCTATAATGTGTGAGCATCAGCTCCTTAAGGAAATAAACATTACCAACTTAGAGACTTGGTCATGTAAATAAAATATAGTATGTTATAAAAACAGCTTCTACTAGATTTACAATTTAAGTATCAGAAGATATTAGGAAAACATGGAGAAATGTTTTTTTTTGCTGAGGGAGATAGAGATTCATAAAAAAAAATCAGTAAAATGAAAGCATTTCTTCTTTCAAGGAAACAGTCCAGAAGATAATTTAAAATATTTTTTTGATGGTAATAAGTCTCTAGCTCATACACAAAATCAAGCTGATTTCACCCCCCAAAACCCAATTGACTCATTTAAGCTGCTTTGGTGATTTAGCAGGGTCATATTATACCTTTTAAAAATCATTGCCACAAAATTTTTATTTAATGCCTTATCAGAAGGAAGATGATTTTTAATCAATTTTCAGGCAGAATACATCTACAATACTATGTAATAAAATGCTCCTATCCCTGTTTACATAGTTGGGGATTTTTTGTTTGTTTTTTTTTTTAATGTTATCTTTTACAGAGATATAAATGGTTTGGGAAAAGGAAGAAAATATGAATTGATATTTACATCCTGACAGTTTATTTCACTCTCCACTGAAAAAACTGGTAAAGCCTTCACAGTTATATGAAGAATTTCTTCCTTTCTATAGGAGAAGATGCTTCTGTTGCAACTAATGATAACATTTAATATTATCCAACATTAGATAATTTATAACTGGAACTGGTACTTTGCTGACAGGGTAATTGAGGTAAACAGAAACTTAATAACTTACCTCAATTAGGAGCTATTACCTTTTCCATCACTGTCCACCCCAGTATCAAAATGCAGGAAAAATATAAATGATAAGAAAGATGAAAAGGCAATACACTGATGAATAGAGAACAAAAAATGTGACTAAAAAAACCTGTTAAGCAGTTCAAAGGTGTGACTTATAAATATAAAAAAACAGCTTTGGAGAGAATAAAGATGATGTAATGCAAATGCAGTGAACGAGAAGTGCACAGGATACATAATTTTTAGACACACTGAAATTGCCAATATGTAGGAATATGTAGGCCATTGCATTTTGAGTAAGTCTGTCTTTCTAGAACAACAAATCCTATAAAAACATTGAAAGCTCTAATGCATTAAAGCACACATATGGAAATCTTTTACATTTTTCATACTGAAACATTTCAGGCTGAAAAGACGAAAAGGTGATTTGATTTTTTTCCCCCCCCTGCATATTTTCTAAAACACAATTTAGAAGGCTGTATTAATACATTAAATATTTTTATGGAGCCGTGTCGAATATTGCACATGAACTAAAAGCTGCTCCCTAAACACCATGTCCTTGCTAAACAAGGTAGGATTCTTCCTGCTGGGCCTTTGCAGAAATATTCCCCATGGGAAACCTGTCCTGCTGCTTATTGCAACAGCTGTGCTGAGTGTTGTTATCTCAGATATAGCTGTGGATTTGCACATGAAAGATATCCAACACATGGTTTTCTGAAAATAACTTAGCTGACTGTTTGAGAGAATTCCTTCCTTACTGATTTCTTATGATAGAGAGGAGTCTCCCCATGGTCTCTTCTTAAGAGAGGAACTAACTTCATCTTATAAGAAAATACAACACATCAGAGGCACATCCTACTGAGAGATTCTGTGAATCTCCTTAGACATCAGTGTTTGATAGATAAAGCAAAATGTTCTCATGGAACATTTGAGGACTTAACAACTTTGATTAGACAGTATCCCACTAAATAAGAGCAGAAGGACTGGCCATAAGACTTTAACTTTTAAGTCCTCTTCCCAGTGGGACAACATTGTGTTTTCATAAAACAGAGCTAACAAAGTCACACAATCATAAATAAAACTGGAAAAGAGACAAAATTGTTAGGATCGAGAAGGTGCCAGAAATACTGATTGAAATTCCAAAGATGCTTTAGATTTAGTTATACTGCTCATATGCTCTATTTAATTTGTTTAAATTTTATTTCTTTGCATTTGTATATTGCTTAATGAACATTCTTCATACATCATTTGATCGTGGAAATCCTGAACCACTACAAGATTTAACTGAACAAAGTATTAAGAGTAAATACTGAAGCCTGTAGCTGAAATTAACACTTCTCAGATCATTTCTATAGGGATAAAAGTGTGTGCAAACATCTGGAAATTACTCGAAAAAGAAAGAGGAAAAATTTTTGTCTGCTGTTTATAAACATTTCTGATCTGAACATGCAGCTATTAAAACAGTAATTTCACAATCAGGTTATAGTTGACTTGTTTTTCTCAGAAAACATTCAGAAATAAGTATGAATACAAAGAAGGATTTAAGAAATCTATGTAGACTAAATTGCTATCAGGCATTTCTATGAACATCAATTCACACAAAAAGTATTACAGGTCTCCTCAGAATATGCAGAAATACCAAGGTATCCTTGCAGTCTTTCAAAGATAACATTTTTCCTGGCACAATTACCAAAAAAAAAAAAAAAAAACAAAAAACAAACAAACAAACCAAACAAACTCAAACCACAAACTTTCTTCTTTTAGAGAATAAAGTTACATAAGAGGAAATAGCAAGGTATCTGAAGAGCAAAATAAATAGATCTTCAGATTGCAGTTGGTCAGTACTCTACATTCTCTGAATAATAACCTCTTACCCAACAGAAAATGGAATGGTTGCACATAATTTTTACCCCCAAAAATGCAAGCAATTAGCATAACATTTTTAGAAGACCGGTAAAAAGAAAAGTCACCAATTTCCCATTTTCTCTTGCTTAATAATTGTTAATAGTTGAGGTTTAGTTCAGGTACACAAGAGAAGAGAGAACAGAAAACAAACAGAACTTTATAAAAGAGAAGCAGAGCTAAAAGCTACAATTAAAATTACTGCTTTTTTTCTGGTGTTTTGGTTCTTTTTCCACAAAACACAGAACCTCCGTGCAGCACACTGAGATGAATCGATTACTTGCTCAAATTGCACTTCAAAGAGTTGGTTGTTGCTTTCACAGGCAAGGAACATGGCAGGTATCTCAAACTACAAAAACTTCCTAAAATAGTTCAAAAACTTGCTTTAGCAGAAGATAAAGTGTAGGAGGAAATTATTTCACATACAGAGACAAGGCCTACTAGAACTTCTTCATCAGAAAAGGGTGTTTCTGCACTACTGCAAAACTTCCATGTTATACAACAAGGAAAGTTAGTTCTGGGCAAATTTCTTTATACAGACCAACAGAAGCAAATCATTTTTTTATAAAATCTTACCAATTGCTGACTCTATGCCTCACTCTGACAAATAAAGAAATTAAAAATATGGAGTACTACATCTGCTCTTTCTCCAGTCACTCACTGTCCACAGTACCTACCTATCTTTAGCTTGAAAAAGCACTGAATTATTAATGTGTATTTTGGGAGAAAGGAGAAAATTTTCTTGCTTAATGATGTCTCACAGGGAAGGATTATATAATGCTCAAAAACATACCCTAGAGAGAAATAGTGCCTAAATATCTTATGAACCTAAGTTCATTACTACAGTAAAAGGCCATCTCTATCCTCGAGCAATATCATATCAATATCATTTTTGTCATTAGTGAAACATCCACTTATCCAAAATCATTTTTAGACTGTTAGAAAGATTGTTTCTGACTTTTCAATAGACATGCTCTTTATATTGGATATGAAGTATCATGTTTTCCATCAAGTAAAGGTGATAACATACTTACTTTTCTGTCTGGCCAATTATATTTTGCAAATATTGTATCATATGTGTCCACAGCCCCATCAGTGATCAACATTATGGCTTGGCTGCAAATGCTTCCTTGTCCTGTGTGATTGAACTGTGAAAGGAAACAATCATGAGGTACAGCACGTTCCTGTTAAATGAAGATAGATGGGATCACACTGAATAAACATGTATTCTGTGAAATTCCTAGTATTATAAGTAGCAGATGAAAATATTCAGGCTGAAAACAGTTTATCATAGATAGTTCTTACTGAATTGAAAAATAAGAAACATACACAAATATAGCACTTCCCCAAATTGAAACTGTATTCCCATGCTTTAGGTAGATAATAAGTACTGATACATCTATATGGGGTTTGATTTAAATGTCATTTTAAAAGAACAAGTTAAAAAAGAAGTACTAAATGACTGATGATTTTTCTGCAAAGTAAAGAAGATACACAATTCATAGAGAGACATATGACTACTCATATGGAATTCAGATTCACTCAGGATTACATTCTACACGTTATTTTCCATAAAATATTTATCTGGGAGAACCAAGTTCTTATTTATATATTTTGAGATTCTCCTACTACTCAAAATTAATACATATCAGCAATTCAAGCTCCTAAACAGCAGCACTTGAGCACAGGTACTTAGAAAGCAATCAACATACCCTTTGGCATATGCAAAGGAAATTTCATCATTATACAAATGAGATTTTCTCCTGTCAAAGAGCAAGCACATTGGACCGAGTCATAACATAAGATTTGATCTCTCGATTCTGGAGCTGGTGCTCTGATTTTGAATCCATTGCTTCCATTTGTTTCAGTTATGCAATAAGTTCTTATTTTTCTGTGTAATTATATATTTAATGAACCTAGGTGAAACATCTGGCTTTTAGCAAAAAAGAAAAGCAAGATTGGAAAATTATTTGATTTTTAATTGTCATGCATGAACACTTTAAAAATATCCATGAAAAGATCAATGAATTGGGATATTACAAACAACTCTATAGACTGGGCTAGAAGCTATGAATATATACTAATGAAAGAACAATCTCCTTTTATTCTCTTCCTATGTAGTTTTCATGTGCATTATCAAATTTGAGGTTAGGCCTCATCCTATCGGATGAGCTCAAGGCCTCATCCTTTATTGTTTCTCTTGATGTTGAGAAAACCAAACAACAATTACCTTGTCCCACCTTACCAGCCTGGTTGTGGCCCAAAATAAGCTGGTACCATTTAAGAAGCAGTACCTACATTTAAAGATGAATTACCTTGCAGGGACTCTGACCATCTCTGTATTCATCAAAAATTATTTGGATTATTCTGATCTAATTTGGTGTAGCAACTCTTCTGTTTTTAAGCTTTCTGCAGTTTACTCACCCTTATATATTAACTGTTCTTCCAAAACTCTAAAAGCCACTTTTTCTAAAAATAAGTTCTGAACTTCTAAAAATTTCATCTTTGTAGAAATGCCTGCAGTACAAAAGGGTGGATGGTGGGTTCCAGCAGTGCTCTGTCCTCTTTTCTTCTGCCTTCACATTTCTGTATCTGAGTAATCACACCCACATTCAACAATCATTTCTATCACCTGCATTTCTCCCCCAGATCAGTTTCTTTCTGATCAAAAATGAATCTCAGCAAAATATTTCTTAATGGGCAACTAATGTGTACATTCTGGTCAGTGGCTGGTTGAAAACCCTTATCTGTGATGCTTGCAGGGCAGACTATCCACAAAATTCTTCACTCATGGCAGTTTTTCCAGTCTTAACTAGAACTAGACATTTTAATGTGGGATTCCTTCATGATCTTAGATTTGATATTTTCTCATAAAGATGAAGCTGCTTTCTGAAGGGATATGTTCTTCACAGGGACAATGTATTTGGAAAGTGACAAGGTATCTTAAAAGAAAAATTAATGAGGGGGGAATGCCTTCATACATTTATTTTAAAACATCACTCTGTGTGCATCTGCATTATTCTACATACTTATCAGAATATTTTGAAGAATGAGATTAAATTCAAATACTTTGATGAGTAATATCTTCTCATATTTGTCTAAAAGTTTAATTTTATTGAATAGCAAGAGTGATGAAAATGTTTTCCATAATAATAACAATGACAAGGGCCTTATGATGAACTACAATTAAGTCAGTGATTCATCAGTTAGCTGAAAAAATTTCAGTGCATCCTGACATTTACTGCATTTGGTTGTGATTAACAGACTTTGAAATGTCACTGAATTTTATTTAATTGGTTATGGTTTTTTTGAAGGTAATCACCGCAAAGAGTGCATTTGTCACCAAAAGGGATAATTGCAGTTGTCACATGACATAGTAGGGGCCTGACTACTGTACCGAGCACTTTTGTATTCTTACACTGTATAATGTACTGCACAAATTGATGATTGGAAAGAATTTGAAAGTGGATCTTTAAACATGCTTTTCAAAGACATCAGTATCAACCATCTTCAAATCTTAACAACCACAGCAAATACTGAAAGGTAATTGCAAGGGAAAATTAACTGAGTTTAATTCCAGAATCTTAATAGACTATTTGTGTAACACAAAGCTTTCTCCTTTGTTTTCCTTTCCCACCTTCCCCCTCTTCCTACTTTTTTTTTTTTTTAATGTAGAAAAGACATCCTTAGCTAACCTGTACTTTACAAGAATAGATTTCTGACATATGAAGGTCACATCCTGTAGAAAAAAAGTGGGAAATGGTTTGCTGTGCTCTTGTAAGGAAAGATTAAATAGCTTTTTTTCTAGGCTAGGCTGCATAGCAGAAACTCCCAGAGACTTTGCTGACATGCCTGTGTATGATGGAAAAGATTTTTATGCGGCATTTCTGAAAGTTTACATGCAAGAAGGCTTGAACCTACTACACTTCCTTTTATATAGTATAAATAAAAAAAATCAATATACCACCTTGCATAGATCTGAACACACATGTAGCATGACCCATCCTGGCCTTACAGATCTCACTCATGGGTCCAATTCAGTACAAGGGATGCCAGTTCCCCTTGCTCTCAAAACTATCAGTTTATCTAACGAGATCTTTATACCACATTTATTGTTATAACTTCAGTTGCCTCACAGATTTTAAAACAACATAAAACAAAACATTTCTCATTTCATGTACTCTTGAGAACTGTCTGTAATGTGGGGTTTTTTTCAGTTTACCCAGATTTGGGAGACCAGCACAGAACAACTCTTATATTGAGGCTTGCTGCTATTTACTGCTGTGTTTCTGGTTCCTAAGACTATACTTGGTACCCACAATTTGTAATAAACTCTCTAAAATAACCTGGAGTGTTCTTTACTTGATGCACCTCTTCCCAGTGCCATTTTTGGCACGCACCACATGAAGGCATTAGTTCCACACTGTCTGGCTGAACTCACGAGCAGTGGGTGGAGGAAAATCCTCCTTTTTTCATTTGAGAATTTTATGCCTGGAAAGGAATTGATCAATATTGTCCTTCAAGATGAATACAAAGGCATTAGAACCATTAATTATTCTATAAACGTACAGTGTAAATGCAGGCAGACTTGTCAAGAAAAACCCTCTGGAGACTATTCTGGTGTAAGGTCTGCTTTGCAAGGTACATCCTTCAATCAAAAGACAGCTTGCTACTTAGTTTAGATGAGATTTTTCAACTTCCAGCAGACTAACAGATTTTAATATTTTTGCCCCCAAATAACTGATTATACTTAAGAAGAGGGGGAAGGAGGGTGGAGGAAAGAAAAGAAAAAAGAAACAAAGGGGAAAAAAGGGATAAGCTACCTGTATTTTTGACTGAAATTTTTCTTTCCCGAACAAAACTGGTAAAATATGAGTGATAATAATAAAGTTTCTAAAAATACTTTTTGGCCAGCTCAATGTTTATTCTATAATCTATTAATTCATGAGTTATGACTTGGACACATGTATGTATATGTGTATATATAGAGACAAAATACATCAACTTAAAACATACACATATAAAAAGGTATTTGTTTATATATTCCACCACATATAGATTATATAGAATTCTTGCTCCATAAGTAATATACTACTACCATCACATTTTTGAGTTCTTATTTATTATTTTAAAACTGAAATTGCTAAACAGCAAGAAAGGTGTCCCCAGTGTAAATCTGAAAAACATGAACTTACTTCATTGAGCATGTTGAAAGCTTCATTTAAAGCAATGTCCAACATTCCAATTCCTTTTGCAAAAAGTTTGTCGAGGTGTTCCCTGAAATGCTGAAACATGAACACGAAAGTTTTACTTGTCAGTATGTTGTCACAACATACTTGTTGATATCAATGATTATTTCTGAATACTCATTCAATCAAATAATTTTCCCTTGGTTGTTTTTATTTTTTTGTGTTTCTGTTTAGTGGTACCAATATCTTCTTACTTGGTGTAATAATTCTTCTATTCTTTCAAACTATTACTCCATTATTATCACTATGCTTATGCATTATCAAGAATGACCATGCAGCATAAACAGATTATCTAAAATTAATACTAAATTATATAATCTGTAGTGTATGATTCAGTTCACATGATCAGCCAGAAGAACAAATATTTTCTCTCATCATAGCTCTATTTATACAGGTTCTGAAAAGTATACTGTTGTTATATGAAGAAATACAATAGTGCCCTTTTTTTTTTATACAATATAGTAAAAGTGGTAAAAAATTATTACATGCACTATCAATATAAAAGAAAGAACAATGTTTTCTGCCTACAGGCTTCAGAGCAAGCAAATGCTACAAGGTGATTCTGCAAAAGGTTAAAAAAAACCCCAAATGCATGTTTGGTTTGGTCTTTGACTGGAGAGCTTTGTAGTTTCTTAATTTGTTTTTTTTAAATCAACTCCATCCTCTGTCTTGCATGTTTTTGTTGTTGTTGTTGTTGTTGTTGTTGTGGTGTTGGTTTTTTTTGTGAGAATTTCAAGCACTCTATGTCCACTGGAAAAAAAAAAATCACAAAACATGCAAGGTAACATTTCTTTGTTTCTCTGCCTTATCATACCAGATACCCTCAAAGTGTGGCATTAACTGGATCCGTGCCAAAACAAATCATGTTTTATTTCACAGGCAGCACAAAGAATGGCTTCATCAGACTGTTCACTCTACATCTGGCTCAGGCTGTTTATTAGCAAACAATCAAAACATCCTCTTGTACTTTCAGAGAGGCTGCTTGTTTACCCTCTCAAAGAGTGGTACCTTATTGTGACTTCAAAGGGCGTACTATCAACACAACTGTAACCTGTCAGGCTGCTGTTTTAAGGAAAATCTGTAAGGAGAAAAGCTCCAAATTTCAAACACTGTTTTTTCCCCCATTTCAGACATGTCCAGGCAGTACAACAATGCTCTGCCAGTCACGCTATAGCGCCTTATTTGGTACTGGAAAAGGCATTTTAAAAGGCATTGCATTATTTGTGTGTGAGAAAAGCAAAGTTTCAAACTAATATTCTTCTCAAAATTGCTCTACAGCTTGCCCACACGTCTCCAAACTCCCACTCAGTAATTTCTTCTGTTACAAAAGCACTGCAAAACAGAAAAGTGTATTCCAGTCCTAACAGTAGTGAAAAAATGTCAGGGCAGGACATTAACCACTGAAACATCAGTTTGAAGAATGAGGGATTTCAGAATAAGATAAAATACACCTCAATTCCACTTTCAATAACTTTCAGGAATCAAACAGATCCCCAACTCAGGAGTGCCCTGCTCTTAATGAGTCAAAAAGCGTATTTTAAACTTTACATCTTAAAGAGCTCTTTTTAGTAATAAACTGCACCAAGTTGGTTCATCTCAGCTTCTCTTTAATATCCTACTGGAGCCCTTACAGACTAATATCTGAATTTTCTGGAGTCTGACTTGAATATTTGTCCAACTGTGTACACAATTACCGGGCAACTGTATGCTTAATTTCCATGTGCAATACCAGAATGTGCAATATCTAATTGTGGACTCATATACCTAATTGACATGCATAGTCTTGGTAATTCTGAATGCAAATTGGGCACACAATTATGACAATCAGCCGCTGATGTCTGATTACAAAATTATAGGGTCAGAGCTCAATAGAAGTTGTGTCTTATTGCAGTGAGGAAGCACAGACACGTTCAGCTGTAGAGGTATTGATGATGTAGAAGTGTCTGAAAAACATGAGATGAAGAGAAAGACGATATAAATCCACTTGTGCACGTCAGCCAGGACAATTCTTTGCACGTACCTACAGGGTTTCAAACTAGAACACCAGAAATGCACAATCTTGGTCTTGTACCCTTGCGTGCTGCCCTTTGTTTCTAAAAGCTGTTCACTGTCAGAACCAGTGAGCCCAACATCTGGTAAAAATCCATGTATGCAAATCTCTTTGATTTGCTTCTCTTCTTTTCTTTTTACATTGTGTAAACTTTGTTAGGACCCTCTAAGTCAGAAACAAACCAACAAATACATCCGATGGGCCTGGAATCAGGAAATGGGTTCCCGTCCTAGGGGCAGTTACAAAATGCCTATTTGAAGCAGAAAGGGGTTTACTGAACGGGGGATACTGATAGTGTTTTTCCCAAGAGGAAAAATCATATTCTCATACCTATTTCTGTTTAAGACACATTTTATCATAGCCTATTTATAATTACAAAAAATAAGGTACCACTTATGATGAGTAGGAATAGCCAAATTAGATGGGGTTACAGGACCATAGATTCGAGCCTATGAATAAAGTACTTTGCACTGAATCCAAAGAGGGAACGGTTCACAACTGATATGTTCAGCAGAGATTATACAGTTACATTGGAAA
Organism: Pyrocephalus nanus; assembly: GCA_038380795.1. Taxonomy (NCBI): domain Eukaryota; kingdom Metazoa; phylum Chordata; class Aves; order Passeriformes; family Tyrannidae; genus Pyrocephalus; species Pyrocephalus nanus. The sequence continues at coordinate 7,931,600 of CM076271.1, read as the reverse complement.
ATCATGATATTTGCTATTAATTGTCTGAAAAGGGGGAGCTTCCTAAAGAAAAGCATCATTAATAGGTTTAACATTGCTGCAGTTTCTTTGTCAGTTTTACTGCAAGTCTTTGCTATCATTTCCCATACTCATCCGTGCACGCTGTAACTCCAACTGTTCCTGAGACATACTTGGCAAAGATTTATCAGATTTGTGGATAGACTACATCGGCATATAAAGCAGGAAAGAGAAAACAAAACCAGGAGGCATGTGTGAGGTGGGAGAGTGATATTTACTGGTGTGTCACAGGCAAGTTTACCCACATGTACTAACAGATGAATGTGCATCGCATCTGCAAAATGCATTTAAGCATCATTCCACGTAAAATCCATTGCCAGGGCAATTCCAGGTTAGCTCCTAATTATCCAACTGCTTCTGCTTCCTAATGAGTTGTGTTGCAAAACAGGACTTTTTTTTTTTTCATAAAAAGCAATCCCGAACCAAAGACTTCGGGATTCAATATACTCACATTAAAAAGAAATTCTCCTTAAGTAAATTAGTTAATGCAATAGAAAACTTGGGACCAAATTTCAGTACTCTGGGGCTAACTGAAAGATTTGGAGGTCTATAATGGCTAGACAGTTTTAAAAAAAGAGTAGACTTCAGTGAGACTTTACTGTTTGGGGTTTTTTAACAGCCAAGCAATGCTATTGACAACCTTTTCTTGAGATCTGACAGACATGGATGGATAAATATGGAAAAGTAATTTGCTTAAATAAAATTCAATATGCAAAATTTGTATTTACCAACCCCTTATTGGCAATTTCACTCAGCTTATTTGCTGAATCAGTCTTCTGGTTATTTAATTTCTGGTAATTGCATAGAAAAATAAAATCCCTTTGGAAGTTATACACTACATCTGTCTATTTTTGTCATTCGAATTTACACTGGGGTAAGTTCTTGATTTGGTTTGGAGTTACTGTGCCTATCTGTGCATCTAGAAGATGATATATTTCATCTGGAAACGTTTACAGAGAAATGTCCTCAACCCATATATAGTACATTAAAAAAACATATAAAAGAGGAATGTATATTGTAATATTGTTACTTTAAATCTGGAGTTACATTAAATCAGATTGTCATCCGATTCCTTTGGGGTAGGTAAATTGTAACATGGAGTTTCTCAAAGATGAAAACCTCTTGGCCCAAGAAAACTGGTATTAAAATAGGCAGTTCCACATGTTTGTAATTTGTGGAGAAAGTGCAGACGGTGACAGAATAGTGTCTGAACTATTTCCCACTCTTTTTTAAATTTGTGTATAGCAAATTGATATACTTCAAGGCAGCAGCTGTTTAGTGCTAATGCCAAATTATAAAATAGTCTGGTAAAATTCGAATATACCTTACATATTTTATATTACTAAACCACATTTAGGTTCACAGATTAATTTCCACCTCAGTTATGCTACCCAGTGTAATTACAGATTTAATTCCTGTGATAAATGAAACTTCAAGCAAGATCTGCAAATTAGGGATAGCTTACAGTATCCACATATCTAAACTGAACCTTCAGGGCAGGTATGTGCCAGCACAGAAATTTATGACAATTGATAGGCTGTAAGAACTTAGAAGTAAGTGGAGAAACCATGACACCTGCCCTATCACCTGGCATTATAATTATTCTTAAAGCAAACTTCTATATTTTCCTATTGTAAAATGAAAGCTGAAACACTATATCTTGGAAGAAATCTCGTACTGGGATGCCTGCTTTGTATCTTAGTAAAAGTGGCAGCACATCTATTAACACCACTCACATCATTGTCATATTTGAAATTACAACTTTGTCTTTTATAAATAAAAGACAAACTTCCTTCATTCAATAAGGTTTCCAAAAAAGAGGATGTTTTTTGCAGCTGTATCTGACAGAAATTCAAGGTGCAATTGAATCCTGGCCTGAAAGCTTACACACAAAGAGCACTTACAGAACCAACAGTTTTGCAGAAAATTCATAAAAAACACCTTGATCAAAACCTGTGGAAATTTCTAAACATTTTACACTAATAATGTTAGCATCTCTTCCTTGTAGGTTGCTGATACCAGTAAAAAAAAAAAAAAAAAAAATTAAATGAAGATTTAAAACTCAAGACTGAATTACTTGTCTCTTCTTTAAGCTGGTTGGGAACAGATTTAGAAGCTTAGAACCCTCACATTTTCTTAAAGAAAAGCTTGTTACGTGATCAGCATTCTGGAGATTAAGGGCTGAAAACCTGTTTTCTCCAATCTTCATACCCTTTCCATAATAAAATTACATTAAAACATTAAAATGCTTAATTATATTACATTTATCTGATGTCCCTTAAAAAATTACTGAAATACACCAGACAGATATTTATTAGTGCTCTAATGAAGGAGTGGTCTTGATCAAGTAACCCATAATGGGTAAGAGGAGGCTTGTTTAAAAACAAATTCTTGCCTTCACTACATCCATCCCTATAAAAACGTGTACCAGGAGCAAGAATCTTTGGCTAACTTAGCTAATTTATATCACATAAACTAAGAAGTAAATCTGATTTTTCATCCCTTGTTACTCTAGCTGTGAGAAGAGAGTTCAGTTCAGAGATTCCAATTGAATCTTAACTCTTAATTTAAGTAAAGTTGCAAGTGGAATACAGAGGAAAAGAAGCAAACAATGTGGCTTCATCAATAATTACTGCAATGTCATTCAAAGAGAAATGCAAATTCCTTGCTCTGTGTGCACTTTGTACAGATTTACTCTAGTGGCAGGTGTATGTTCTTACCTGAAAGACAGAGAGAAATGAAGGGGCAAGGTGAGGAGAGTGGAATTGGGCTTTATAATATCTTTCCTGATGCTTGGAACAGACAACTAAGATACATTCCTCACAGAGTGGATATAAGAGGGCTACAATGCTTTAAATGCTTTTTCATACTTTAATGAGAGTGGATTTTTTTCTTTTAAGTAATTATTTCCCACACTGTGGTCTAGAAAATAATGGTAAGTGGTCTAGAGCCAATGTGTGGAATTAATACTGTGTTTACAATACTGATTCCACCCCAAAAAGTGAAGAGATGTGGAGGGGAGCAAAATGACAGTTTCACTGAGAAAATGTGTAAACCAGACACCAGATATCTTTTTTTTTTTTTTTTTCCTTAAGACTAATTGGATTTTCTGAAAGTCTGGCTTTCTGGAAGCCTGTTACATTCTCTACACATTATGGATAAGAATTTCTACAACCCATTCTTGAACGTGAAAGAGTGTGTTCATTTGCTGCCCGTAATCCCATCAAACATTCAGCACCAACACCACTGAGAAACACTCATTTCCCAGGCTGCTTCAAGCCCTGAGGCCAAAGCTGTTTCTTGTAGCCTACCAAAAAATATCCTTCTGCTCCATTCCCTGAAGATGCTCCCAGGTTTCATCTTACCTAGCCAGGCTGTGCATGGAACAGAATAGGTTCTGGCTGCAGCCCAAGTGCCTGGGGCAGGAGCCTGCTGGGGGTGGCAAACACAGGGTTCACTTAGGCCTGAGCCTTGGAAAGCCAGGCTGTGGCTTGGAGAGGGCTCAGGATGAGCAGGGCAGTCTGTGCTGGCACACGGGACCCTCTCAGCAGAAGCAAATACCACACCTGGCTCTCCCAAAATCAGAGGAACTGGTCTCTCCCCACATCCAGCCCCATCTTAGTGTAAATTACACTAACTAGAAAACAATAACAGCATATAAGCTCACATAAGAAAGAAATGAAGATTGACAAAGTTTTGTCATTTACAAATACACAGAACAATTAAATGCTATCTATCTCTAGTTCTGATCTTTCAGTGAAAGCTACCTCACTGATATGAGTAACTAGAAAAGAAGTTCATATTTAATTATTCCCCCAAACACCTTGTATGTATTATTCAATTTACAGGCAAAATAAAGCACAGAGCTATTCCATAAATAAGTAAATAAATAAAATAATTTAGCTAACACGAAATTATTTCAAAGAGTGCTCTCAATAATAAAATATGAAATTGTACTTAGTTACTTTGAACAATTGAGCACTGTTCAATTGAGCACTGTTCATAAAATCTGAGCATCATCTGGGTGGCATAAAAACTTTTTGATCAATTAAAATGAATCTGACATTAAGTAACACATGGACGCATGATAATCTGCATTTTGATCAGTTGCAGAGTGATGGAAAGGTTAACAGTAGGATTAATTCCAGACAGGACATCTGGGCAATACATTTGATTCTTTAGGTTTGTGTCTAGAACTTGCACAGATTTCATATGGCTCATTAGAGGCACCCACAATAAAGAGCTCATTTAGAAAACTGCATCACAGTTCACACAAGACTTCAACATCAAATTGTTGGAAACAATTCATTCCACATAGTAACCAAATGATATTTAGATAACTACAGTGGGAAATATCAAGTATACCAAGGAAGCAGCCCATGAAGAATAATTTCTGTAGAATGTGGGTGTATATGCAGGTAAAATGCAAAGAACTCTTGTGAATAATGCTATGGAGTAAAGATCAATATAACAACACCAAAATCATTTTGTCTTGGTATACATAAATATATCCAGCACTGACACAGCTCAGTGTGCTTTCTGAGCTGTGTTTTCTCCTTCCTAGAACATCTCATTGGCAACATCAGCAAAAATGATCCACTACACTGGATGTTAAACACAATTCAATGCTGAGCTGAAACTCTTCTTATTTGCCCCTCATAAAAACAGAGAACTATTTAAAGAAAGATGCATGACTGCTGCCCTCTCCAGCCATAAGCACCACTCAGTGTAGGTGAACCAATCACTTTACCAGGAGAGGAAGCCTTAGCAGGGAAGAAGTTCTACAATAACACAAGTGGCTTATTGGCTTAAGGCTTACAGGTCTTTCCCTCTGCAAGAATCACAGGACTTTTCAGCTGCCTTATTTTATAATTTTACATGGCATAAACAATCTTACCTTACCTTCCCAAGTGTGTCAGAGTAATGCCTGCAGCGAGAAACTGCATTTGGATGGCAGGAAATAAACTAAACTTCAAGCTGCAGATTCAAACTGAGATCTTTCATCAAACGAAAGTTTCACTGAAATCACTGCAAGTTTTTTTCCTGAAAAATTCCATCAGGATGTAACTAATTTGAACATTTTCACAGAACATTCTTGAATGAGTGTGTTATTACCTGTTTGGAAAGCTAAATTCTTTTATTTGTATAATACTATATTTGTGTTCATTTGTTCTGAGATTTTGTTTAAGCTTCAGTGTTTGATTTAAGGGTGCAAACTCTTCCTCAGTAATTTTCTGTAATAGAATGATAGTTCCATTTAAAGCAGCTGAAATATTTTACTTAAAATAATTACCAAACTTTATTAACAGTATATTTTCAGTGATTTCTGTATTTTTCCATTAAGTTAATTCAACCAAACGGACTAGAAGGTTATTTCTTCTTCTTCCTACTGACTTGCATAAAAATCCTTTGAAATTACATGAGGAGAATAATTAATAACTTCTAATAATGGAATGCATTGTCCTGGGAAAAGATCATTATGGCACATTTTTACACACTGCATCCTATCTCTCCACTGTTTTGTTACTTTCATTCCTTACCTCTTTGTTGGCTCTGTCTGCTTGAACTAATGTTCCATTCAAACACGGCTCTACATAGTGGAGTTCTTCATTATACTATAGAGAGAAATACAAAGTATAATGAAAAATTTAATTAAAAGCTTGGAAGATACAGTATAATTCAACGACTTAGAACTGCAGTGAAACGTGCAGAGAAAGCAAGAACAAAAGGATTTTGTTCATTTTAAAAAACTGGCTGTGGGTTTTTTTCCTTTTACATGATTCTTAATTCTTCAGAGGTTTATACTCCCGAAGGAATATTTAATTGAATGGATGCCAACACTCAGGTGAAGTTAAAGGTACTTTATACAGTAACTGGCAAAAATATCCTTTGATTACTAATCTGGATATTATAATAAGTCATGTTTGATATAACACACTCAAAACTCCCAATTCTTTGCTACATATTAAAAAAAAAAAAAAAAAAAAAAAAGTCCTGACAAATATTTGTGGCACTGGCTAACATTTTGGAAGGTTAATACTCTAACAACTGCACCAAAAAAATCTGTAAGCTTGAATCAATCCTGAGAATGTTTGACAATTGTCAGAATTTCAGTCAAGCAGAGGGGCTTACTATACACTAAGTCATGAAGATGTGACAGACTTTGAAGGAATTACGTGCTTGTCTTGCAAGGTCTAAGTAAGTTAGATAGCCCAGTCCTTCTTTCAGAAGCATCTTAAACATTAAAAAAAATGAAGTCTCATCTGCAGTCAGTAGACCTTGCAGACTCATGGATGCCTGATAGAAATTTGGACTTGATTGTTTAAATCTTTGAAACCTATCAATACAGGTCAAATTATTAAAGCAGTACCCTCAATGAGCCTACATATAGTTGTCTAGGTATGGCCTTAACTTAATTCCTCCTCTCATTAATTTAATCCACTTTAGAAGTTATCACAGATCAAACTGGCTTTGCATCCAGGCTTTAAGAAGTTTCACCCTCTCACAAGGCATTGAGTCAGAATATCCACAGTAAACAAAAAAAAAGACAATGCATTAAGTCAAGCCAAAAATAATCAGGGAAAATATTTCATTAGATTATATTTCATTTGAATCTATTTTTTTAGGTTAATACATACATTTACTCCTTTCTTCCTCCAACTCATTGGGAATAAAGAAAAGCCTTGCAATGAACGACTCATCGCAGATGTTGCTTAGACAGGGCTCTCTGTCATTGCAAGTTCTCACTGTCTCTGCCTGTAGCTTCAAGTTTATTCTACTCTATTCAATGTAACTTCACTCTATTCTCTACACCATAAATGCCTGCAACCTGAGCCACCTTGGACACCTGTCATCACCACTCATTTTAACTGTGCTGTACTCACCACGCTCATCATTACATAATTACTCCTGCACAGGGAAGAGTATTTAATTTGAACTGCATGAAGTTATTCTTGAGGCACTATGCCAGACTCAATCCTCAGTTATAAGGAAATATAAACCCAGAGTAAATTATTATTGCTGGATATACAGATAATTTACAACAGCATCAACATAGTAACTGGTTGTAGAGAAACAAGGAAAAATGCTTAAAAGATATTTACAAAATTTTTGCACTGGCTTTGCATGCTTCCTTAATTATTTTATTCCCATCAATGTTATTTCAATATATGAGAGTGTGTGGACATATCTATTGTTCCAAAGGTAATACAAAATACAAGGCAAAGGCTTCGAGAACACTTTAGAGTCACTGAGAGTGTCCCACGTGAATCTCAGTCTCATAACAGTTTATTGATCTGATAAACGATGTACTTTGCCCTGTAGTTTCTCTCTTCAGACTGACTTCAAATCTATCTCCTGAGAGTCTTTGCAAAATAATAATGCCAAATCTACACAGCATCTCTTATTATAGTCCAAAGGCAAGACTATATTCCAGTCTATTGTAAAAAAAGTACTGAAAATTTATAACAGACTCTGGTACACCAGCCCCTTCTCCCAAGCCTTTTCCTGTCCTCACACAAGGTTTTTCTCAGCATGTTCTTCAATCAGGACACTTTCCAGCTAAGCCTGTTCTTAGCTTGATTTCTGTAGCTGTCATTACACATTTCTTTATATGACCCCAAGCACAGTGTCTGCAGTTGGCCAACAGGCAGTAAAATTTCTACCTTTCCCTCAGTCAGTGGCTCAGTTTCAAACACCTGCACAAAACCAAACTCAAGATTTCCTAATGCTGTAGTACCACCACATTTTTTTTACAGGTCTATCACCACCAGCAGATAGATGAAACAACTTCCTATTCTATCAGACCTTGCATCTAAGTAGCATAATTTCTGTCCACTAGATTTTTATAAGATTTATTTTAACTACTATTTTGAGTAATTCATATCATCAGGCTATTCCCAGAGGCACGTAGCTTCCATGGATGCCAGCTGCACCACATCCCAGAGAGATTCCCAGTAGTTTCCAACAATGCCTTTAGTGTTACTCAGTTGTGTAGGATAAAGGATGCTCAAACGTTCAGAGGCCATGCTTTAAGTGCCATCACAGCCCTATTTTACACAAGCAACCAAGTTCAAAAAAGGATAAATAAAAATGTTTATTATCACAGAGACAGCACAAGAGAGATACATGTATGGTTCTAGCACACTTGCACAAGTAGTTCACATTTTCCTTAGCTTTTTTCATATTTATCCTTTGTCATATTTAGCTTTCTGGAGCAAGGTCCAAGAAATAAATTGATTTCACCTTTTTTTGTGCAACAACACACCGGTAAAAGGTTTCCCGCTATATTAAGCATGCTCAGATATCCAATACAGCCCAACCTAAGATCCAGCAGTGAAGCCAATCCAGAACAGGAACCAAAGGAATTTGTATTTCCACTGGTGTTACCATGGGATACAAGTGGCACACACGCAGAGCCCACTGCTAGGAGGGATCGTACAGAGGTTCCCATGGGCTGCTGTTCCCTTTTCCAGCCTGTTCACACATTACCTGTGCAGAATCTCATTATTCAGGCAGGGTAAAAAGTAAGTTTATCCACAGTCTACTCTGTAGGACTAAAAAATAGAGATTATGTTGAAACCATTTATGATGAAAAATGCTACATATTAAACCAGGGAACTATACTACTGTGCTTTAAATTAACAAATACTTTTATTCTAATCAGTTTTTCTAAAATGGTGTGACTAAAGCAGTAAAATTAACATTCTTGGCTCAGTTAATATTTTGCTAATTTAATGGGGAGTTTGCTTTTTTATAAAAGCATTTTAAAAATTCCAGCATTCGGCAAAATTAATACTTCTTTTATGATAATATTGTTAGTTTAATGCTTGACTTGGAATTACACTTCAAAGCAAATGGGAAAAATATGCCTTTTCTCTTGTTGTTGCAGGCATCTCTGTTCAAGCACCAAAAAACTGACCTCAAATTTTAACACAGGCAGTACAAAATCACTCTTGTTTTTCAATAATTTTTTGCAATTCAATCATCTAGTCCATCACTTTCAGATGAATTTTGAAACAACCTACCCAGGAAAGCTAAAATTATTTTAACATCATCCTTTTATGTTTATTCTCTGGAAAGACCTGTACTGAACTCTGCTTTCTGCTGTAAATACATATATATATATGTATACATATATACACAGATGCACACAAATATTTCTTCCATTAGTCACTGTGCATAATAAAGCCACCCTGACAGTCACAGTCACTCAGGCTCAAGACTTTTGCTTCATCTAATAACTACATTGTTTGTCCAGATTTCCCACAATAATAACACTTATTCCACCTCAGAGTTTGGTCTGGGAAGAGAAGGAGGTACTTGGCCCTTTGTCTGAGACTTCCAGATGTCCAGGCAGTCCCCACAGAGCAACAATTTGGACAGGCCTTTCAGAGCAATCAGTCTGAGCTGCGTGCTGTGTGAAGAGCAAGGCTTCACCATCTGGGCACAGAGGATCTGTTTTTGCACACACTGCACAGCTGGCCAGTTCTAGATACAGAGACTTGCTGTACAAGCACAGAGCTACATTACAAAGGGGATTTCTTATATGTACATGTGTGTATTTTACCTTCAAATGGAACTGCTGTCACATCACCAGGCCGTGTCGAAATTACAAAGAGGAAGATATAATCTCACTCAAACATCTGTCTATAGATAAAAGCTGTATGGAATTTTCAGTGCTTTCACACCAAGCAACCTCTTGTGTGGGCTTTGTTGTCTCGTTTTTTGATCACTGAAACATCTTCAGTCTTGACAGAATTCATTTGCCCTGCTGGCACTTGGTCAAAGCAATGCTTCAGAAGTAATTTTTGCTGATAATGTGGGTCACAGCAACTCTGGCTTTACTGTGTACCCTCACTATGTATTTAACACACATTTTGAAAGGAATTCATGATTCAGCCTCAGCCTACCTGTGCCCTTCCTCACTGAAAGGTCCACTCCATTGTCCACAGCACAGGTCTCTGTTGCTAATTAGTTACATTTTCAAGCAAAGGAATTTTTAGGTTTCTTTACCTTACTGTTATTTCTTTGCCCTGGGAGACAGCAAAGCATGAAGTTTGTCATGCATGAGTCTGGGAGGTTTAGGTTAGATATCAGCAAAGAGTTTTTCACCCAGAGGGTGGTTGGGCACTGGTGCAGGCTCCCCATGGAAGTGGTTACAGCACCAAGCCTGACAGAGTTCAAGGAGCATTTGGACAACACAGTCAAGCACCAGGTGTGATTCTTGGGGTGTCCTGTGCAGGGCCAGGAGTTGGACTCAATGACCCTTCCAACTCAACATATTCTGTGATTCTTTGCCTTAGTCCAAAATGACTCCCTAATAAACTCTTCCTGCAGGAGAACTCCAAGGCAACAGGACAGCACTTGACCCCCTCACTGCCACTCTTCCTTGTTCCCCCTGCATTTATGTGGTACCTCTTTCAATGCAGTGAATAATTTTAAGTCCATATTTGCACAATCACTAAACCATCAATGTCTTAATGAAATTAAACAGCTGAGCTGGTAAGCATAAAAACAATTCTCTGCCACTATTTCTAGTTATTTCAACAAACAAACACACATCCATCCTAGAATAGGTTGTAGAGGAGAGAACCTACAGAGCCTTTGTGGGAGAGGGCCATGAACTGCGCTGTGCCCATCACAGCCAGTGCCAATCACCACCATCTCTAGCTGGGGCAACCTGCAGGGTGCCCAAAGGGCAGTGGGGACAGCAGACTGGGGGCTGTGGTGCCTTTGCACAGGCAGCACATTTATGGAGTCATTAGGGGTTGGAAACATTTGGAAAGACAGCTGGAAAAGCGTCACGATGAAAGGGGTGTGCTGCTGGACACCGTGGGCTGCAGGTGACCCACACCAGGGTGGGGACACCCCTGAGGGACCACGGCCATGGGAGACCCACTGAAGAGAAAAAAGAAGAGTAGAGACAGTAGAAACAATGAGCAGTGAGGAGGGACAGAGAGAAACTGCTGAGCCCAGAACTGCCGATAGAAACCAACACGGCACCAGATGCCTCAGGTGCTCCTGCACCTCAGCCAGGAGAAAGGAGGGATTGAAACGGCAACAAAAGTGCTGGGACAGGGGCACAGAGTGGGGTGTTGGACAGGAGACAGCCTAGGAAACAGAGAGGAAAGGCTCAGTTAGGAGTTTCCTTCCTTTTCCCAACACCCAAATCACTGATCAGAAGTTTGTGTCATCGGCAATAACTTATGTTACAATTCTGTGACTCCATGCTGCTTTACACACAGCTCAGTTCACTTTCAATTAAATTTTAAATTGGAAAAAAAAGCAATTAGTTTTTTCATACTTGCTTTCTAAAAAGTATTTACACAGTATTTCTGCTGTAGTACATAGGCAAAATCATTAGTTTGGATTCAAGCTATGTATATAAGAAACTTCACTTAAAAAAAAACATTTCTTTTTTCTTCCTACATCCTTCACAGTAACTATCACAACTACTGATAAACACAGAGATTATACACCCAAAAATGGCTGGTCATGCATCTTAATAATTACTTAGTTGAAACATGCTTTCAACTTCCAGAAGTTATTTAGATTACAGCTAATCACAATTTTTTGAAGGACAGTAAACCTTTTTTGGATACAGTGTGTAATTATGTCTTTATACAACATGAGTTTCTGCTAATTATGAAATTATCAGGCAAGGAGATTAATACAAAAAATATTCTGAACTGCTTGCTATCTGCTAAAAATACGGTATATGCACACATACATAGTTCATTCTCTATTTGCACTGGTGTCACTGGGGTCATTTATTTCAGCACATGAAAGGTACTTCCCTTTTAGCAAAAAAAAAAAAAAGGTCAAAATCATCCTTTCATTCAGGAAGTTATTTTAGGATTTACGCATTTGATAAAACTATTTATTTTTAAAGTATTAGCAAAATAATATCAGCAAAGCAAAATTTATAAAAACACCTATTCCTCCTCCCCTCCAAATCTAATTCTGATGTCAGTTTTAGACTTGTTAAAGCCATCCTTGCCCACGTGATTAATCTCATTAGTCTTAAATTTAGTAAACCCAACCTCTTGTCACAGATTTAAATCATGTACTTGTACCATGGAAAACTAATGACCGATGATCTGATTTCTCACTGTTAGTAATTCACCAGCAACTCCCACTGAGGAAAACAGGAGCACTGAGGAGCTATGCTGGCATTTTCTCATGCCATACAGGCTTCAGCAAAAGCTGGATCTGAATCTATTAATTCTCACATATTAATCACTTCTAAATTTGCACTGTATTGCAGTAGCTGAGGGGGGAGATGGGTGGAAGGCAAAGAGAACACAGAAACACCATGAATTTAAAAATTAAGCCATATAGGAATTTCAAGCAAACTAAAAAAACCCACATATTACAATGCCCCAAAATCAAGACAAGTTGTTTAAGGGGTTTCAAATGGCAAGTAATGGACAAGCAGCCTGAAATCTCTGTCATCTGAAGAATCTTGCACTGGAAAAACACAGTGTCTGTCCAGTGGATTCAGATGTCACGTTATCCATCACCTGTCTGCAGCATTTTTCAAGTGGCTTGTGTGATGTAAAACATAACACATAGCAAGAAATGATGGAATGACGGAAGGGGAAAAAAAAAAAAAAAAAAGAAGGAAATCCTGTAGACACTTACAGCAATTATATTGAAGAAGTCATCGTCTCCAAGGGTATCCAAAATAGATGAAACTGTCTGTTTTGCAATAGTCAAGCGAAGCCCTTTCATGCTGCCACTGACATCCACTAAAATTACCACATCTTTTGGAGAAGTTGCTGCCTGGATGTACCTGAGTCACAAGACAAAACAACTCCTTTTAAATATGAACATTTTATCGTTTTGAATTTCTTAAATACTGATAGTCATCTCTTGCCTACCATTTTCTGTTTCTGCAGTCAAATGCAATGACTCCATTCTCATCAGGTTCCCATTTAATTCCTGTTTAAAAAAGGGAATAATCAAAATTACATTTTCACGGTACCTGTTCAGAATGTATCTGTGGTATTGGGGCTAAGTACGGGTTAATGGAGTTTCAAACTTTAATCTAACAGGCAGAGCCATTATGCTATAGGAAATACCGGGGAAAAAATAAAATTCATAAAATAAGACCACCAGAAATAATCTTTTTTTTTCCTCACTCCTTTTTTAGCCTACTGTGAGGTGAAAACCTCTGAAAGCCTACTCTGCTCATTGTACTACTTTCACAGAAGTGTTTCCGTGCTTGGCCTTTGGTGCTGGCAAGCTTTACCACGTGCTTGCCAAGTCCCTTCCAAACCCTATGGCTTCCTACCCATGGCTGATCTCAACAGCTCCTGTTACACCAACTGCTCCACTCACAGCTCATACTCCTGATGTTTCACTCACATCACTGAGAAGGGGTAATATCTCCTGGTTGTGAGTCGAAAGAAATATGATAAAAACATTTCCAAGTAAAAAAAAAAAATTGACAGGGCAATTCTTCCTTTTTTTTTTTTTTTTTTTTTTTTTTTTTTTTTTAACACTCATTTTCTAGCACAAAACAAGAAATAGGCTCTAACACAAGGACTAATATTTCTTCTACCCTTGAAATATCATGGAGCTTGGGAACTGAAACACAATCTAAAACTAGCACAGATGTAGCAGCCATTACTTTCAGGAGTACAGGCTTACAGTAAACTTGTTTGAACACAAGACTTAAAAAAACATGGGTCGCTAAACCACGTCAGCTAAAGGAACAGTTCCCACTGTGGGCCTGATCCAAAGTTACAGAAGCTGAGAACCAGTTTATTTGACTTTTTAGTTTGTTATAATGTGGTAAATTTGGTATGGGATTAAACATAAAACCTAATAGGTGAAAATACATGTTTTAACCTATTTCATTGGAAATAATACAAGTGATGTAATTTTACTTTATTACAAGTGGTGAGAAAATAAATTTTATAACAAGTTTTTTAAGTCTTTAAATATGTTGGGTTAAGTGGAAGCCTAAAAGCTGATCAACAAATTATAATGAAGTCTAACTGTATGCATTGATAGAGCGCTTTATTTAAATTCACTTCTATATGAAGGGTCTAATCCTTTTGCCCTCCTTCTTCACAGTCTGTTTATAAGATATTTTTAATGTGTGTGTATGTGTCTACCTGAATAGGAATATTTATGAGCACATGAGTTATCATGAGGGCTTCACCCCCAAAAATGAAAACTGGTAGAAAAACCTCAGAATGTTGAAAATGTTGATTAGAAATCTCTTTCTCTGAAAACTAGATAAAGTAAAAACAAACCTGCAGATATCTGTTGAAGTCAGGATTTGTGACAATACTCAGTGGAAATTTTCAACCAAAGCATTCTTTATTGTATTTTAAGTAAGAACTTCTGTACTTCTTACCTGGGTATTGCCTGAAAAATCCTTTTGCACTTCCAAAGTACTGCCAGATGAGAGAAGGGTCACGATCAAAATTGTCAACAAACACCTTATTTAAAGATTCTGACCAATAAACTCCATTTACAATGGCTGGGTCTGGAAACAAAAACAAACAACACACACACAAAGAAAAATTATTTTATCTAAGTAGAATCCCTTGAACTCTATCATCTTCAGGTCTTTCAATACCCAAAAATCTATTGACAGCGAATTATTGTAGAATATTTTTATTTTCCTTTGTCAAATAAATGATTCAAAATAAATTATTTGCTCAAATAACAAATGTTAAAACAGAGCAGAGACACCAGGTACATTTTTTGGATAAGTTAAAATTGCTTATTAGACCATCTGTCTTGAACTACTGCATCACTTGTTCTAAAGAACAAAAATAAGTCAATCTAATAACAGATTATTTATTTAATTTACCTTTCCTAAGTGCATGGAATGTCTCATGGAAACACTTTATATTTTTTTAACCTTCAACTTGACAAGATCATTCGCACTAAATCTGAAAGTTTCCATGTTGGAACAGAAAGTGAAATACCTTTTATTTCACACTTGAATTATGATCTACACACAAAACCAAAATCTCATGACAAATAACACAAATTGTTATTAGGAAAACACTGAGCCCACGTTTCACAACATTTACCCAATTAGCTTTTATTCCTATTGAAAGTAAACTACAAAGCAAATCCTTGATGCTGAAATTCTTCTGTTTAAAGCATCCCCATCTATCAATCCCTACAAGCACAGGCAGCCCAAGTACATTTTAAAGCTGCAGATTTGGTTCGTTAGTGGGAAATGGGAAATCAATGAATATGTCTTAAAAACTTACTGAATTTCAAACCACGAATTTTGAAAGGTGAGAAACAATTAGGAGACACTATATTCCCAATGCAATCTGTATGTGAAGTCAGCAGAATAGAAAGCAAAAAACTGAACTGAAATCACAGATGCGTTATTTAATTTGCAAAAGTGTGCATACATGAATACACAGTAACATTTGCTCAAGCATTTGAAATAAAGCATCTATTAGCTTGCAAAATAATGTTGCTGTACTGATTTCTGAAGACTGCTTGGAATGTGATTTTAATGGAGTGGAAAAAAGGTGAATTGTTATCTTCCCTCACATTCATCAAGAAAAAAAAAGAGGAGAAAGGGAAATCTCAGCTACACAAGTTTGCATGTTGCTTTTACCTAAATATTTAGGTTTATATAGATGGAATGTGAAAAAGCAAACAGCTGTTGTTTTTAAAATCTGGCAAGTTTAGTTACTTGTTTCTCTTGAGGATGAAATATACACTTAAAATCTGCCCAACCAGACACATATCAAACCAACCAATGTCACTCGTCCAAGAGTATTCCTTCAGCTGGCAAAATCCATCGTCCCGTTGTTTCCCAGTCTGCAGTTACCCCAGTAATAAGCTGTGATTAATGCCACAAATTAACTGTCAAGGTTGGGATCTACCATCAGTTTGTAAAAATACGCTCCTGCCTCAGCACTTCAAAATGTCAATCCATTGTTCAGCATTTGGACATTACTGAGAGGTGAAGCACTAAAATGAGAATCCTCTCCTCAGTCCACTGGAACTTCCCAGTACTGGTTCAAACACTGGTGTTCTTATTCTGCTTCCATGCACAAGTTCTAATGGAGTATCTAAATTACTAAAAGTTGCTGTAGCATTACTGACTCAGCATTACAATACTGAGCTAAGGTGGTAAGTTTAATTCATCTTTGAAAAGAGCATCAAAGTTTAGAGGGTTGGGATTTTTGTTTGTTCTGTTTTTCTAGTGCTGTTAGAAAAACCTGCTTAGAATTAAAAAAAGGAACCATTTCTCAAGTCTCCAGAGGGCTGTAAGATCTTCATATGCCCTTCAGTCTGCAGGATCAGTGAAAAGCCAAACAAATTAAACAGATTAATTCTATGTTAATTTATATTTTAAATAAACTGCAGGGGTTCTTAGCAACTTACATTTGGACCTCATTCCAAGCTTGCACATTGTACCTTAGTGTTTTACTGTCTCATCAGTTCCTCAGATGTCTCCTATCCCAGAACCCTCAAAGGCCAGCTTTTAATGCCCTTTCCTAATGAACCTGGGCTATAGTGCCACTCACGTGAGCAGAACTTTCACTCTGCCTCCCAACCCAATAATAATTTTCTTCGAATTCTATAAACACTTCAGCTCCATAAGGTCATGGAACAACTTTAGTCATTCACCTCTTAAGCTTTAAACTGAATATGAAGTCTTCCCAATGGCATTTGAAAAAGTATATCTATGTATAAAAAAATACAAATATAAATCACTTTTAAGAAATCACATTAAAATATCTATGGATATTTTGGATTATTTTCTTGGCCCTTCAATGAAGAGCCAACTAACATGTTTATATATCTATACTACAGATTAGAGAACTCCATGGAAATAAAATCAGTAAGTTTTTCTTGACTGTGACTGGTAGAGTCTGTATTCTGCATCAGGAAAGGAGCATAAAGGAGGGATTGTAAATAAAAGGGCACAATTAAAACATGACCTACGTTGACTGGGTTCCTTCAAATTCACTGCCTCCCCACACTCTGCATGTCTGTTATTCTGGCTGTTCTTTCTGTAATGTAGCAAGTTACATTTTGTGAATCAACCATTTTTATAAAAAAAAAAAAAAAAGCAAATATGGCCCCAACAAGTTGAATCCTTAGAATACAAAGAAAAGGGAAGTGGGGAAAAAAATGTACCTACAGTACCAAAGAGCAGACCTGTGTGGAAATCAGATGTCTTTACTGGCTACTGAACCTTCAGGCTGAGGGGTTAAAACTGGAGCTCCTTGTTCTAAATTTGATAATGCTGTGATGTGAGTGCACCCCTGTCCACATGCACCATCCCAAATACAACTGAGTTTCTGACCATATGTCCTCATTAAAATTTTAAGCCTCATCATCTAATAACCTGTATGTTAAACTTGCAGTTCTGGGAAATTTCTAGTTTTAGTAATTACACTAAATTGTTTAAATTGCCCCTAGTACTTCATTTAGAAACAGCATTATTAAGTTTCTAAATTCTGAACATCATTTGCACCCCAGGACAGTTATATGTCAATAGTCGTAAATTAATGTTTGTGAATGAATATTCAGAAATTTGGGGAAGGAAAGAATAAAAGGTAAAGCTCAATATAAATACAAAACCGTTAATGTGATGTTATGGGCCTCAAAGATAATAAATGTAAATAGCTTTCACCACAGTTCTTGAAATATAATTTCTGCTTTTGCTTCCTGGCGGCTAAAATATAATTAAAACATTCCCTTTCCCTTGCCTTTTAGATGAGCTGGCTTGCAATTAAATGGGATTTTGCTCTACCATTGTTTGTGTAGATGTTACCTGTTTTTACTGATATTTCACACAAAACCAACCCCCAGGCAAATAGGTACAGTGACATGGAACTGAAACGAAATTGCCAAAGAACAGCACAAATACATGTAGCAATTAAGTTGCTGTCACAGATCCTGCTGACCTGAAGAGAGAGGTCTGAAATCTCAAAAACAGCAACCATGGTGTGCAGTCTGAAAGATGTGCAACAGCACGCAAAGGGTAATGAATTTGTTGGGTTTTTTAGTCACAGGATCCATAAAAGTATCTAGACTATAAAAAGTCTATGGAACAAAACTAATACATACACAACTCATTTTGTATTCTAATTATTCCAGCAAGTTTTACAGAAAATAAGAGAGACCACTACAAAATTCGGTGGCTATGAAGAAAGTGCAGAACACTTCTCTTTCTTGCCATACTCTGCTTTATTAGCAAGGAAAGAAGTTACTAACGATTCTTAGGCTTTTTTCCCCCCATTATAGGACTTCTGTGATATAATAATTATTTTCTCCTGGAAAGCTGTCACAGATGCTGGCAGGGAGAATGGTGTTCCTTCTTGTAATATCTGACAGCCTCCAGGGCAGCCCTTAACGTTGCACAGCAGTTCTGTGATACAATAAAGCAACACAGCCCTGGAAAAGGAATGCACAATATAACACTCTTCTGGCTCAGAGATAGCAACAATATTAGCTTAGTTTTTATGACACTGACAACATATTTAGTCTGATCATATTTTAAAGAATAACAAATAGCATACTTTGCTGGGACATATACCAACAATCTAATAATTACACTACTAAACACTAATATGAATGCTTTTCAGGGTGGTCCAGCACATTCAAGAGCTGGGGCTGGATGCCAATTTTGGCAACTGCCTTCCCTTTTTTCTCTCCCTTCCCCTCTCTCTGACTCCACTGGGTTATGTGGATGCATCATCTCACAGATCAAAGCATCTGGCCATCTGTAGACATAAAATTAGGTGTTTGTCCATTTTGCTTCATGTGCTGGGAACCGTTCACCAATGTCAGAAATCACATTCCCTCCTTGTAAGTATATGAGATGGTAAAGACTTCAAGCACATGACTGTATAAAGGCATAGTAGTAGGCATTTAGTGCCTTCATCTTCCAACATTGCCCTAATAACTTTCTCCTTCTCCTCTGAAGTGGCAGCAAAAGAATTTAAGTATGGCCAGATGTGTTTATTTTTATGCTGAGTTTCATGAGTGCATTTGGGTGTTGGGGGTTTTTTGCTTTAAGAATTTTTTTTTTTTTTAATACAAGATGGCCTGAGATTCAACTTTAGTTCATTTGAAAGCCAGAATTACAGCTGAAAACTCACTACCACCACTGTGGGATAGAGGTTCATTTCTGTCTCTGCTAAGAGTTTGCCATCTAATGATTTATAAAAAATGCCCTACAGCAAATCAGTGGACCTGAGAGGTCACCCATCAACTGCTGACCCGGCTGGACTTGCTTAACTTATCAGATGTAATCTAAGAGCAATCATAACGTGGCTGACCTGTGACTAGGCTGGAGCAAAGCTCTGGAAAGATGCTGCTTTAGTAGAGCTGTTGTCCAAGGAGCCAGGCACATGAGGCTGTCAGACCTACCTCTAACACAGTCCAAACAAACAAGATTGCCTACCTAGTAACTAAAGTCAAAACCCAGTAATCCTGACAGATAATGTTCCACAAATTAATGTGATTGCAGATACCAGGACATTTCTATATTTTCAGTAAAATGTACTCATTTCCACACTTCTGCATGATTTAAGTTGAATACTATGAATACTGAAAGACTAGTAAGAAAATACCACACTGCTGAGTCCCAGGATGCCAGGGCATCACTGAGGGACAAGGTGAACAACATGAAAGACCACTGCCAGGAACAGTTTTCCAAGCGGAAAAGAGAAAACAAATCCTCAGAACATGGGAATTAAGCAAACTGAACACACACTCTATATCCACAGCATTTTCTTCACAGAAGCAAAATTAGTCATGAATAATACAAAAAAAGGATCCAGCTCTGACACATGGCAAGAAGAAATTTCTGCCCAGGCTGATGGAACAGTGACTGTCAGCAGCCAGGAAATTTAAACTTCCACAAGTGGCAGGGCAGGAAAAGTGTCACAACAAACAATACAGGAAGCCAGTGGAACACATTGCAAATCGGGGGAAAAGAAAGCAAATGTGACTGCTGCCAAATCAAGCCAACTGTGCTGCAAAATATTGAACACACAACATAGCAAAAGGAACAATTTGATCAGAGCTGTTGTCAAAGTGACATACGACAAAGGCAAGGCACAGCCCTGGAAGTAAAAGTCATCCTTACGGAAATTTCTCAAGGACAGACCTGTCCACAAATATTTACAAAATCCATTTACAATACAAGACCACGCAAACCTGCAAACTAACACTTCACAGTAAATGTCTAATTCTTATTGCACTGATATTCAGAGATGTGGAGTTACAGAAACAGGCCAACTTCGCTACACAGCACAGAGCAGTAAGGAGCAACAAATAATGCTTTGAACAGAAGATGCTAAAGACATCCTATCAATACATCATGCCCCTTGCATACAACAAATGGAGGCATGAGAACCTTTAGAGAGAAAATTTTTTACCTTATTAAATACATTACAGTCATGCTGGGCTATAATAAATGAAACTTCTATTGCTACAATCCCGGGAACATCAATGCAGTATGACAGCACTCTTATCACATATGACAAGTCATCATCTCTTATCTTCTCAAATCAACAGGCTCTTACTGCTGTAGTGCTTTTATAATCCTTGTGTAGCATCTCTTTATTGCAGAAAAGACTGTCTGCACAACTGGAGTAAAAGGCAGTTTTTCTCATACAAGATATGAAAATGTTCAGCTGGTTCCAAAACCTCTGAAGATAGTACTAGTATTAAAACTTACTAAAACACTGAGCAGATGCACAAATGCATCTTGGAGATGAGTACAGTACAAAATCAGTTATGGATTCTTAAACACTATTTGCTCCTTCAGGAATGTGCCAAATAAAAGCTGCAAGACACCTAAATAAACAAAGTACAGTGCAAAAATGTCTTTGCAAGTTTTCAGCCAAACAATATTTTGAAACAGTTTATATTCTGGCCAAGCACACTAATACTTAACCAGAAGAGCAGGCCGCCTTTTCTCCACTTCACACAAGACAGATCCAAGAAAAATCGAAGGGTCTGTGTTATGTAGCAGGATGGAGAGACAAATTATTATTGCATTCTAAAACAGTAGACAAAATGAATAAAATGTATCTTTAGATAAACTTCCATGATCCTTTGTCAGATGTCAATCTTCTCCACTCCATACTAAGCAAAAGTTAGTTTTCACTTTGGCATGCAACCATTTAATTAAATGGCTTTGCAGATTCAATCTTGATGATTTTCAGAAACCCAGGATTATGGTCACTTTCTTGCCCCTGGAAGCAGCATGGCAGTAAGGGAGGCATCACGACTGACAGAGGTGTGTCAGGGCAAAAAGCCTGTTAATGTTGTACCTGAGGTAGTGTTCATTAACAAACCTTCACTGGCTCACATTTGTCAAAAAGGCAAAGCCCAACTCTGAGTAACTAAGCAACAGCTGCTGAATAAGGAGTGGTGGAAGAGTAGGGCTTTTTAGAAGAAATACTTGATGTTACCACGTAGCCAATATCTGACATCTAGTTGCCATGGTGATGTGGATGTATTAGAAACATCCAGATTAGATCCACAGCCAGGGACAGACTAGAACACAAGAAAGATAAAGCACAGCACACATCTCGTGTGGTGATGCCAACATTTCCAAAAGATTTGCTGTTAAACACAGAGAATCGAGGGGGGAAAAAAATAAAAATGAATCTGTGAAGCTAAAGCCCTTTGCGAGAACAAAGCAGCAGCCTGAGGAAACTCTGGGAATCAGATTTGGGGCAGAATTTGAGCAAAGCCAGATGGAATAAGTGGAGAAGTCTGTGCATCTTTATCCAATAGGCAACAAGAGTTAAAACAAAGAAACATGGGAAGATAGGACATTCTCTGCAACCTTGACTAAATCAGTTAGACTAAAAAATTTCCTTTTATATTAAGCAACGTCCAGAGTTAAGAGACAGAGCAAACACTGTCCTAGAGATCTTAAAATGTGAAGACAAACAATTCAGGGGAAGGATTTCAAAATATAAATATAGTGGCCCAGGACAGTATGTGGCCATGACTATTTAAATAACAACTCCAGGATGTTGAATTTGCAGAAGCAAAGTCCATAAAATCACATGCAACAGTGACAGACAAGATTTTATTTCTTAATTTCACACCTTAGAGGAAAAGGGTTTGGCATACGTGCTAGCTGCAGATTATAATCTTCCTGCATCCCTTGGGAAATGATATTTTTTTGGTTCTAATATTCTAGAAAATAAGTAATCTTGATTTTGGCAGCCAGTTGGAAGGCATTGATAGGAAAGTATGACTGAACAATATTCATAGCTCTTTTTGAGTATCAAATTGAAAAAACCTCACTTAATCAAAAAATGGTTGTGGTTCATCACATTTCAATATCTTTTAGAGAAGGCTCTATTACATGCAGCAGATTTTTTTTCCTATGCAAGCAAAACTTTTGATTAGAGCCTGCATTTATTGACTTGTAGTGCATAAACTCATCTTTTAACATGCAGTGAACATCATGCAGTGGAAATGCCATTTGACACAGGTAATATTCTTTACCAGTCTCTGAACTGTTCAAGCAAAACTTAAAGACAATCTGTGAAGTCCGAGATCTCCTTTTGCAATGTTTTCAGTATTCAAGAAGTAAATATGGTAAGCAGAAAAGCACAGAATACATCTGATGTTTTTGTTACTAAAGGCTGTGAGTTCAGAATTATTCAAAGTTGCATTGCATTCACGTTATTTGCAAATAATTTAAGAATTGGTGATTATAAAGATAGAAATATAGGAAGGATGGAAATAACTGCATACAAATAAACATCTTGAAACAGAACAAGTGGCAAAGGTTTTAAATTAAAAGGGGTGGATTCAGACTAGATATAAAGAAGACATTTTTTGTGATGAGGTTGGTGAGGCACTGTAACAGGTTGTCCAGAGAGGTGGTTGATGTTCCCTCCCTGGAAAACTTCCAGGTCTGGCTGGACAGAGTTCCGAGCAGCATGGTCTGGTCCCTTCCCAGCCAAACTATTCTGCAATCCACAATCTACAAAACGACGTGAGAGCACGCAAATAATTGATGATCAGCTTTCCACAGTAGTAAGAACAACAATAATAGTGCAAGGCTTTTAAACAAAGGTTGAAGTCACATGAGAAAATCTATACTTTCAACAGGCAGTAAAATGATAAATGGCAAGAGAAACAAAGAGAGGTACAAAAGACAGTACACATGTGCTATGAAGAACCATGTAAGACAAGGAGATAAAGCCTATTTCTGCAAAACAGTATTGCAACCTTGTAAAAAAAAAAAAAAAACAAAACACAAAAATTAATTGAATTTTGAAAATAAGAACAATAATAAAAACTGAACTTAAATCCATGTGAAAATATTTATAGTCATCCTGTCTCTGAAATGAGTGAAGCCCAAATATACTTCAAGACCTGTAAAATACTTTTGAATCACTTCTTGTATAAATCCATATTTACTCAGAGCAATCACTGTTACCGAGTCAAAATCATTGTTAACATTTAAATATATTTCAAATCCAGTGACATGGAATTAGTCTCCATGTGGTATTAATTTAAGGAAAAATTAATTTAGACTATTATTAATGAAGACTTCTTTATCTTTTTACTTCTTATTGAACTTTAAATTGTATTTTACATTCATGAACCAGTTTTTAGAAACGTTGATTTTTACAGCTTGATACTTGATTTACTGAGACTCTCAGCAACATATTGTGTGCCTTATGTTTGTTAGTTGAGTTGACATAAACCATATCTCCTGTTGACAGAAATGCTTGAAAATATTCATGGACTTCAGCATCCATCAGAGAAAAGCTCTGCAGTTATGGAAAGCACTGATAAAATTGCTTCCTGTACTTCAAAAACACCAGAACAGCAGCTCTATCACAGCATCAGGATGGGAAGAACAGACGGAAGACAGTCAGACAGACTTTACTAAGTTAAAATTTATATTATTGCTTTTGTTTTTCAAAGCAGCAGATTAGCTTTAGATAGTATAATTGACCATCAAATTTTATTTTCTATCTTGATCCTTCTTCTCTGTCAGTAAAGACACAGCAAAATCTTGCACTAAGGCTGCTACTTCACTATATAGATATACCTGGATAGGCCCCTGACAATCTGCAGTCCAGTGGAACCTTTTTTTTTTTTATTATTTTAACCTCAATCAAAAACGATTTGGAAAAAAAATATTTTTTTTTTACCTGACCATACACTAACTATCCTCGAGCTTCTTTAAAAAAAAGATTTGCCCTGTAACATACCTGTATTTTGAACTTCACAGAGAGCCAGGCCTGATGATGTAATAAGGTAAAAGTAATTTGCTAAGGCACCTGGGAGTGTATGATAGCAGAGATTTTAAAAGCTAACCAGGCTCTGGGCTGCTGATGGGTATTTGCCCCTCTGATAATAAGAAAAATCCAAAAATGCCAAAACATCAACCAGCAGAGTGCACATGTTGCAGTCTAATGTCAAAGGCAGCAAGGAGGGAACTGTTATTAAGGAGAGATTTTTAGAAGTCAATTATGATTATTTGATTTAAACCATATTGCTGCTCACTTGCTCCCCTCTCAAATACATTATAGTAGGGAATGAAAACTTAATTACAAAATTCACAAAAATATGACTGTGAACTCAAAATATCTTTCCAAATCCCTTGGCAGTACCATGAAATATAACTTGCTTAATGTATCAAAGGATGTGAAAATCCACCCTTTTGTACTGGTAGATATTATGAAATGTCACAAAAATTGTAGGTAAATGCTGAGAAATGTATCCAGTATAAATCATGTCAGCATTAAAGAGAAATCAGTATAAGCACTGTGCTAAAAGGTCATGTAACTTCCTGAGTTTAAAACGTAGTCATATAATGAAAAAGTTGAAACGTGGTTCATTAGTACAAGCCCCATTCTCCATTATTAATGAAACCTGGAGAGTAACTTTCCAACCCTACACTTTTGGGAAAATTTTATGCTTTATTTTGACATACCATTATCAAAATCGATAATTGATTCTAACATATTTTCTTCTCCCTTTTAGGTGAGCCAGTTATTGATACCAAGTTTCTAAAAAAAAAAAAAAAAAAGTGAATAACTCTCTGCACGTGCTCAGGCACTGCTATTTGAATTCAGCTTGAGCGACAAGTAGGAAAGCAGAAAGGTACTTCAGGGTGCCTTCCTGAATCAGAAAGCCATTTATGGCAGATAGTTATTATTGTAGACTTCACTATATGCAGACAAGTTAATATGGTCCTTTTGTGAGTTACCCACCACATCCCACTTTTCTTCACACCAATCAACACCTCACCTTGGGCACTTCAAAGACAGCAATCAATTCTTTTCACAGAGCCCAAGAATTCTTCGGAGTCAAGGGTAGACATTTGCCCGTTCAATCTAATTTAAACATACATCATTGTAAATCAACCCAGGAAGAAAAATTTCCAAAGCTAAGTCTGCTCAGAACAAGCCTATTCATTTGCACCAGCACGGTGCTGATGAGGTTGTGCCTCCAGAATGACTGGCATTTCAGTGTTTGTGTGATATTCACCCCAGGGCTTTGCTAGGAGTAAAGTGCAAAGAGCCCAAGCTAAAACATGTAGATGTGATGTCCCCAGAACTCTGAGGCAGAGACTGCAGTCTCAGTAAGTGCTGAATTTCAGGGCCATGGAAATGGATGGAACATAACTCTTTGTGGGGCAGGGGTGTGCACTTGGTGCTGGGCTGAAGAGCACCAGAGACTGCTGAGCCAGGTCTAAAACTCAGTCATAGAGTTTAAACTGAGAAACTGTGCCTCAGGCTATCCCATGGAATCTCACTGGAAACAAACTGTGGGAAAGTAGGCAAGCACTAAAATACTGGTGTACGATACTATCATGGCTCTCAAAAGCTGTGTGCTGTACAAATGGAGGCAGTGCAGAGCTGCTGTCTGCCTGTCTCTGGATGGGAAGGAAAACAGAGACATTAATCTTGTGCTTCACCTTAAATTAAAATTCTTCTGATGCAGGACTTGACAAGTTAGTTGCAGAACCATGGTCACAAAACTACCTTGTATCCGTAATATTTCCTGCAATACTCCAGTGAATCACACAATATATTAACATCCTTTGGTGTGAGAACAGACTGCACCACTCTCCACTATGTAGGATATCTCTATATATGTATATCTTTTATATATGTCTCTCTCTATATATATGTCTTTTCCCCTCTATACATGTCTTTTCCTCTGACATTCACTAATGATGAAAACAAAAATACACTTAAAATAGTTAAGAGTATTTAGAATTTGAAAATCTGGTTTTTCATCTGGTAGTAAGTTTGGACCCTTTGCTCAATGACTTTAAAAAAGTATAGAAAATTCAATGGATAGCTAAGCCTTGCAAAGCTGTAGAATGCACTTAATTGCACTGTCAGCTGTGTTAATGGGATGAAGGTTTATCCTCTAGGAAATATTTCTCCATTATAAAACTTAGCAAGTAAAACAGATTATATATATAGTAAACTAGAAATGACAACAAAGGAAAAACCTCCCGTTACTTAAAGCTACTTATATAAACCTACTTCCCTTCTATTGCCAAGATAAATTGTTTCACTTTCTTCTCTCTTTTGTTTTGCTTTGATTTTTCTTAAGGCAAAATCAAACAGATTTCTCAAGCTGCATCTGCTCTGACCCAAACAAAGGGATTATCCTTTCCCCAGTCTACCTCTATTGGCACATGTCTACCTCCTCCACCACATCTCAGAGCCTACTGTCCAGGGTTGGTAAATAGATTCTCATATGGTCAGCCCCACCCTACTTCTGTCAAAATGATTCTATTTTCAAACACTCTGCTAAGAAAAAATGCTGATCTGATTCCTTTTACCAAGCCAGTTCTGGGAAGAGCTTACAGAACCACTTAGGGCAGCTGGTTTGAATGGGACAGGGATACCTAGCAAGAACAAGTGGCAGAAAGCAGAGTTTTGTCATCTCCCAATAACCTGCAGTTGGCATCATACATCCAATTGCCTTGAGACACTGCACAACTTCTCCATATGTAATTCATCTCAGAAAAAGCTACACTTCATAATCATAAGCACAAAGGAGATCAAGCAAGAATAGTTCATACAGAAATTAGAGATCTAAGTTCAGGACTGAAAATCAGAGAAAATGTTATTCACTAAGCAGGGAAAAAAATGTGATGAGGGAATTAATGTGCAGTTGTCAAAGTGTTAGTACAGGCCTAAACAGGAACAAATGAAACAGTCAGTGTGAAGATGAAACTGTGCAAGTTCACCTGCAAATAAAGCACTAAAGTAGGCCTGGATATCGCATTTATTTTTGTGTCTTCTTGGGAAGATAAAGAAAGGAAATGGAGATAGCAGATACTCAGTGAGGAAAGTAAAAACTACCTCATTCTAAAAGGCATTTTTATTTTTTAATAACATTTAGAAATGTTGTCTTTGGCTGTGTAATATTTTAGTCCAGACCAAATATAGAGGCAGAGCTACAGCAAAGATTTTATGTGACAGAAGAGGTTTAGAAATAAATAATATTCTCAGATATGAAAAAGCTCCCAGGCACAGAAGTCTCTCCTTGGTTCTAAATTTCTCATGGTGAAGAAATTATTTCACTGAGCACATTGAATCTAAATAGATTGAGTAAAGATAGTGTTTTATTTTATTTTATCCAGCTGTAATTAGAATCCATTTAGTTTTGTTGTTCTGTTTCTACTGCAAAAGCCCTTCATCACTTCCCTTTTCACTGCATTCCTTTCTATCTAGAGGATTAAAATATTCTTTACACATGTAAAAATCCAAATTATTCACGGCAGCCAAATTATAAAGTCATGCACCTAACAATCTCACTAGCTACCCTTGATTCCCAACCAGAGCCTGTTGTCACCAAACTTTTTAAAATCCAGAATTCTAACTGCTTAACTTTTGGTTACAACAAAAGGTAGCAAAAAGGCTTGATGCTTTTTGAGAAACCATATAGTGCACCAACTTATAAATCCTTATAAATCACTATGAATTCTTACCCTTTACAGGTATTCTGCAAATATTCTGCAAGTTCAAGTCCCAGAAACATTCAAGAAACACTGGAGTAATTCCCCAGAAATGGAAAAGGATTAAAAGTGGTCTAGATGGGCAGATGCTGCTGTGATGCATCTAAGTAACTGCCTGTTTGCATTCCCAGGAATGGAAGAGACAACTGCAATCTAATACTGATTTTGCAACAATAACATAATTGACTTCAAGGAGTCCAATCCTCTCGTTTGCACCAGTACTTGATAAAGGAGAATTTAGTGCCAATTAAATTACTCAGTAATGTTAGTTGGTGAATTAAGCTCTTTTTAATGACTAAGAACACTAAGAGAATGAGAGAGTAAATTTTGCTAAATACAAATCTGAGGATGTGAGGGGAAACAACAGAAAGGTACAGGGGAAAGACAGTTTAAAGGGCAAGGAGAAGTGCTTTTGTCTAGAAATGTTTGAAGCACTGAAAAGCAGGGAACCTGGGCTTTCCCCCTTTCTGCAAACAATGAATGTAAAGTTTACCTTATCATATAAACAAAGACCAAGTGCAAAAGCTCAGAAACAGGAGTTGTTTTCAGTTGACACTGAGATTTCCTTCATGTGTTTCCTAGATTTCACGCAATGCTGACGTAAGCAGATGAGATCCTGCTGTGTGTCACTCCTGGTATTGTACTTTGGTTTTCAACAGGTGCCATATCTTAGAATTGTCTGAGAGTATGTCACCAAGACACAGTCACCCCCACCTTGGCTTTGGTTTCATCTACGTTCCACTGAAAACCACATTTATCCAAGTATTCATAAGCCTCTTCCATGAACTTGAAAAGCTGCTGAGTGCAAACTCATTAGCAGGAAATATGTTATCAACACAACTATGGGTAAATATGAAGTGACACAGACTTAGGAGAAAAGACTGGAGTAGGTTCTTCATCTCAGATACAGCGCATACTTTGGACTAAGAATGTAGGGCTGCCTATATTCTCATACTAACAGAAGGTAAAATGCTGCTCTGTTTTTCTTTTACTTTTACATGCTGTCAACATCTGCAAGAGCAGTTTTGAGTCTTCTGATCAGTTTTGAGTTTTGTTTTATCATCTCCTCTTGTACATAAAACCATTATAGAATCCTACTCTTCCCAGTGGCAATCCTACTGCCATTTTCCCCGTGGATCATTGCCAGAAAGCCAAGCCCACATTCCAAATGCTGCTTTTTAATTATATGTCACATTCCTAGGTTCTTCTAAATATACTTAATGGCATCTCATAAAATAATAAATCAAATCTTGAAACCATGCAAACTTTATATCATTAATCATTTTTCATTATTACTAATCTCTTCCACAACAGCTGTTTAAAATACACTGACTGACATGTAGAAAGTCACATGAGCATTTTAGGAATGTGTACCTGTGAGAGTATATTTGCAAGATATGTCTGAGACAGTAGCATGTCCCAAATCACTTACATTCTAAAATAATAGGGGAGACACAAAAATAAGAGCTATGAGAACTCACTTTGTTCTGCTATATAAATAAACGTGACTAAAAAAAGACCCCAAGAGCTGAATGAGACAGTGCCTTTTATACACCTGCTCTCACATCTGGATTTCTGCCTTGGTACTGCATTGTTCAGGCTGGGTTCACACTGGTTCTGTGCTTTCAAAAATTGGACTTTCCTTCTAATGAAAAAGTCCTTTACTTCTTTCCTTCCTTTTTCACCTATGAATATATGAATATGATTAATTCACTATAAACCTTTTTGGTTCTTTCTGTCAGAAGTCTGTACACAGTTGATAATTGCCATATTTGTGGATAGAAGAGCTACTGCTTGCTAAGACAGCTGTCACAGAACTTCTTTCTTAATCTTAATTATTTATTCATTGTTTAGAAACATACTGCCTTGCAAATCCTTTGGTTACGGGCAGTGAGGCTGCAGGTAATAAATACACTTTTGTGCTCGAAGAGAAGAAACAAAATGCAGTGACAGATTTAGACTCCCAATGCATGCTTAAACATCTCAAAAGAAAAACTTTATAATAAGCAGTCATTTTCAGGAAAAAATGAAGGAAGCTAATTCCATGAGAATGTTGTGCAGTTTAAATGGACCGACAGCTTTGCTGCAAAGTGGCCTAAAGTGAGGAGTGTCTGAACAGACAGACAGGTAAGTATATTTATCTGTAGAGCACCATCATCCACTTTTCTTTGCTCTGAATTCCTCCAGTAAATGAACATTATAGGAATGTCAAAATATAGTTTTCTGAGCTGTGTAGGCTTTATATTTCAAAGATCAGTAACTTTTTTATTTTTTGACATTAATCGATGTGATCTGTAAGACGTGCAGAAAGAAGGGAATGAGGCTGTGCAGAAGAGGGGAATGAAAAGTATAAAAGCACATCCATAACCAGAGCACACCTTTATATTTTATAATGATGATCAAGAGTACTGTAAACACAAAGCTGTGATTCTTTACTAAATTCACTAGTTTACCTTCCCATATACATTAGTATAGTATATGCACCATACAGTCTGTAATCAAAAATGGCACTAGAGTTACTTGTAGGTTGACAGACATTTTTAGTGGCTCTTATTTTTTTTTTTTCAAAATGTTCCACACTAAATTTTAATATCATAGATTTGATGTTTGTGCTACTTCAGTTTTCTTGATTTCATCATAAATGTAATGGAATCTGCTTTTGCTTTTTATTTTCAGATTCTAAACTCGAATATTTCCTTAGAATGAGAATTGGGTAGTCCTGTTGTTACCATCAATGTTTTTAAGCTTTTTTATGAAGAGGCTGAACGAGCCAGAAGATATATAAGAACAGCAAGGTATTTATGTACCATGATTGTTCAGCCTAACTCCTTGAGAGCCCAGTTAGGAGCTGTGACCATCCACTCCCGGGATTCTACAGCTGGGAGGGATCACTGTGATCCTGCAGCTGACCAGGCCAAAGTTTTTCCCAAAACTTAACTGAGCTCCAATTTGTGCAATTTGCAAAATAATGGAACCCAATTTCAGCCACTGGATCTTAAAATCTTTGGCAACCAGATTATAGAGTCCGCTATTAGTAATTAACTGCAGATCAACTAATTAAAATAGTCATCTCTTGAATAAACTAAATGAACTGAGCTCCTGGAGCCTTTCAGTCTAAACCACATTTTCAACTCTTCAGTGTGTCCTGTCACTCTTCTCTGAACCCAATGCAAATTATCAACATCTGTAGAACTA
Organism: Pyrocephalus nanus; assembly: GCA_038380795.1. Taxonomy (NCBI): domain Eukaryota; kingdom Metazoa; phylum Chordata; class Aves; order Passeriformes; family Tyrannidae; genus Pyrocephalus; species Pyrocephalus nanus. The sequence goes on along the minus strand of CM076271.1, from coordinate 7,900,354 downwards.
AGTAAACAAAAAATAAAGAAAAAGTTGAGAATTAACTCCAAAATAGAGACCTGATTTTTTTTCTGTACTGACTCAAGATTCCTGTGTTTAACTATTCAGAGAGCACACTTGTCTGTTTTCAACTGTTTGAGCTGTGGTTCTGCCTAGTAATTCAATAAATTAAAACATAACCTGGAAATGAACAACAGGCCTTTTCTAGAGAAATGGTGTTGTGCAGACACTCAGTTGTAAACCTATCAGTATCTACTGCCTGTACCCTCAGGCTAGGATTTAATTAACTTGTTATCACCCCTCTGCATTACAGAATTGGGCAACAAAATACTGAAGTATACAATCCTCTTCTTGGCAAGAGTAACATTTCCGCACATTGACAGGCTCCAAACCAAGACTATCATGTCCATGTGCAAGGAAAATGTCAGCAACAAACCAGATTTCTGCAGTTGGAATGCATTTAAGTGACAAAAAAATGCTTTTCTTCTGCAGCTGCATAAAGTGATGGTTTGGCATGGTTTGAATTAGATGGTGTGGAAATAGGAATCATCACAGAGCTTCATCTTCCCTGTTTCTACAGTCCCTGTATTAGAGGCCAAAACAAGATGCAACCAGCCCTTTGACTTTGGTCTTTAACTATAAATAATCAGCCTATAAAACATATTCTATACATAGCATTATGACATATCATGTAACTGAAGTTCCTTTAGTTCTATTGCTCTCACTAACTACTCAGGCTGGTTTGCTTCTCGAGAAAAACATGGTTGTCCGACCTCTATATCCCTTTGCAACCATTTCTTTTCCTCTTTAGCAATTCTAGAATGAATTAATTTATAGACAGGCTTGATTAAATAAATCTGAACACCTGCACAAAAAAAGTGGTCTAGTATCTTTAGAAGCTTTAAGCATTTTCCAAATCTTTCCAAAATATCCTGCACTGATCATTTCAAAACCTTTCAAGTAACCTCTAGGAAGCTTTGTTATTTTTCAGTCCCTAGTTCATGACATTACTCTATGATTTTTGGTTTTTCAAGATTCTCAAGTCAGAATGCTAACTTTGAAGAGAAACTGCCATGTCAACTGCTTCTCCTACCAGCCCAACCTATCTGAATTAATTCTCCTTCCAATTGTTATTACACAATACCCTTGCGTGATTTACCACAATTGCTGGCCTGAAATGTATTAAGAAGAAAGCATTTAATGTCTTTTTAGATGTCTTTCAGTATAGTTATAACAGGGAAGAGGAACCAGATAATGAGATTAGGCAGCCTTCTACAGACCAATGACAAATATCCTGCAGATGTTGTTGGGAAACTTTGGTGCTTTCCTTCTTAATTTTTCTTTTATTACTGGCTTGAGAAAAATAAATAGATAGGTGCTATACAAGCACTGTAAAAATAAAATTTTGTGCTCTCTGATCAAAGGGAAAAGGCAAATGGAAAATGAGTTAAGCATGTCTGAGTTCAGTTTGCATTCCCAATTTTTAGACCTAAGTCCATCACTTCTAATATCTAACATAGCTGTTTGTAAGGGCTATGTGCTAGCCAGCACCTATGGTAAATAGGCAGGGGAGTAGAAATTTTAATGCAGTTTATTCCTTCTAAATATTATCTGAAAACTCACAGCAGCTGTGTATAGAGCCAGAATAGAACATACGCAGCTAGAAACATTCCCAGAAGCTTGAAAGCAGAAATCTAATAAAACATTCCCCTCCCATCTACCCTATGTCTTTCACAGACACATGCAGATCTCAGGGCAGATAGAATCCAACTGCTAAGAGGCAATGTTAGCTCTGTTCAAATTATTTGAAGATTCTGGAAAACAATTCATAAGAATAAACATATCTGTCATACTCTATGGCAGAATTCATGACAGTCTAATATGCAAATCATTGACCGTAATAAATTGCTAAATTGCCACAGGACAAAATATATTACAGAACTGTCACACTTTAAACATTCTTCCACTGAAATTTCACTTTTATTGCCAACTGGAAAACGCAGATAATACACAGTTAATCAACAGTTTCATTTTTAAAGCAAGGATGTTCCTAAGTTCAGCCAGTGGAATGATTAAATAAAACAGCTTTTTTTCTTACCCTTATTGTACATGTTGGTTGGTACTTGGACATCACTCAGACTGATGTTCACAGGCAAGTTATTGAAGTGGTCATTTGGCACCAGAATGAACTCCTTCCCCAGCTCCAGATAGTTTCCTTCTTCATCTCGTTCATTTATGAGCACGGCATTGAAGTATTCGTACTACAACAGAAACCCACAGTCTGTATTCAGAACACACATTCAGCTTAAAAATATGAATAGTTTAACCTATCAATCCACTGATTAAACCTTGACATGTATCTCCACATAGAATAGTAGAAAATGAAATTTTTACCATCCCTCAGACTCCCTCCATAGTCCTAGCATTTCTGAAAACAGTTTTATCAATACATTTCAAGAAAACCCCATATTACCTCAGTTCTGACTGCCCTGAAAATATTAAAGGCAGTCTAACAAAAACTTTTATCATAAATAATATGTACACTATTTTTAATACATAGCTTTCTAGATTTAAATATTTTCCTGGATGATTATTTAACGATCTCTCTGTTGAGCTTATTTCCACCAGTTCAAGAACTACTATCATTGCTGATCTTAGGCCTTCATGAACCAAAAGCGTTTTTACTTTACAGCAATACTAACTACAGCTGTAGTTGCTTACCCAAGGTATATTGACTGACATTTCCTTAAATTATTTTCTTTACGCTGAATCTTAGAAATGCTTATCATAGCTGGTTTTGTAAAATTATGCATACTTTAATATGGACATATCAACTTAGTAGTGACTTATTTTGAAAAAGAAATTATTGTCTCTCTGTTAAAGATTCCTGAAGAGTATTTGGCCTATTTTGTACAGAACTATAACCAGATAAGCAAAAGTAATTTAGATAAAATTATGGATTTCTTTATGACCTAGTTTAACCAGAAATTCTATCAAGCTTTGAAGGCAACAAACAGTGCAGACTACTTTTTAACTTCTTAAATAACCTTGACCCTTAGCAACAGTTTGTGATGTGTTTCTTAACCTAAAGAGACTAAAGTTTAGCATCTTTGAAGAATCATATTAATTTAAATGACTTTCTGCCCTAACTATCAATTTGAGAGTAAATGCATATAATATTTAAACATAAATCTATGCATTCATAGGTGATACATATTGATACAATCTGTACAAGGATAAATACACTCTGCAAAGCTAAAACAGATCAGCAAGTACAAAATCTTACTAGATTTTTCACAGGACTCTTTCTTAGTGTGATTCATTCTACTAAACAAGAACAATTAAAATCTTACAATCTATACACTTCCATTAAAAGGCCTGAATATTTAAACAGTATCTTAAATGGAAGATTACTTGGAGAGCAGCTTTCCTTACCCTGCTCTTTTAGCTTTTGGTTTTTCAAAATGGGCAACCCATCGATTTGGATTTTAAACGAAAGCGGAGTACAAAGGAGCTCACTTGCATGTCAGGTTTGGAGGACCTTGTGTGTATGACAAATATTCAGACAAACTCAGCATTCCCCCTACCATTTATCACACACAGCAAAGACTGAGACACATCGGTATTTGAACGTCAATTTAACGGAAATTAATCTGACATGATTAAACATCTGACTTTTAAGTTATTCCACGGGTTTATACTGAGATGAGCCAAATAGTCTGCTGCATACACCTCATGAATACATAGAGCTATTGAATCCTAAGGTTCTAGAAAAAAAGCACACATTTGTACTGCCTTCAACTAATTCCTGAAGTTATTAGAATTATCCAACACCCACCCAGATGCTTCCCTTTTCTCTCATATTTGATGGATTATCACTGTTACAGATTTGATCCCTGTCATACCAGAACTAAAAGGAAGAAGACACATGATCATTCCTAAGAAACACCAGTTCTCATCCTATTTGGGAGAAACTTTATCTTTGCATATTATCCAGGTTTATCATGGATCATGAACTACACTGCATGCCTGCCACCCACATGACACAACAGCTTTTTACATATCTGTTCTGCAAAAGCCACAGAGACATGGCAGAAGACTTGAAATTCCACTCATTTCCCATCTTACTAAGTAATAAAATATTCCTTCCAGCATTAAGCAATGCACTAATGACTGTTGTAAAATGCAGTGCTACTCCAATTCCAAGCAGGGAAGAAGTAAGTTGTGTAGCTTCCCATGATACATCAGATACTGTCTAAGTGTGGAAGAAAGGCTGATATTCCATCTCCTGGCAGTACAGTGATAAATAAAATTATGTATTTGATACTTCTTTCTTGCCATCCACCTCTCTCTTCACAGTCCCTGACAGCTGAGTTCCATTAGGGTGAGGATAATCGTTTCACCTTCCTTCCAAACTGCTTGTCTTCTTGTCCTTAAGGACATGGGTTTAAAGCAAATTGTAGCATAAAATAGTCCTTCTGGTACTGTGGATAATTACTATTTTCCTGAGAAGGGAGAGGGTCTGTTTTACCTGTGGGGGTTGGCTTTGTTTTGTTAAGGGTTTTTTTGCAAGTGAGAAGCCTACAAAAACCCCCATATTTAACACAGTCCTGCAAGTTCTAAGGGTTAAACATCAGGTAATACATACAGCTCAAAAATACTACTGAAAAAGATCATTTAAAGCAGAGCTGTTACACAGTGGCTTCTTTTGGGCACTTCTTTTCAGAGAAAATTATTGAGTGTGACAGCTGAAAGGTGATAGAAGAATATTAAATATTGGAGAAAAAATATTAAAGCAAATCCATCTGGCATTCTGACACTGCATTCGAGATAATGCCCAGGAGAGAGAGGATAAAGTCCTGTTTGCTGACAACACAAATACTCCACCTGAGCTCTTAGAGAAAATGACTTCAATTTAATCTTGTCAGTGGAGGTCAGTCTCTGATGTAACCTTAACTAGGTGAGTTCTGAGCGCACAGAATAAAACATGCCAAAGTTATTAGTTTAAGAAATAACAAGACAATTACCCGGGTTGGGAGCAGAGACCAGCTCTACTGTGACTTGTCCGACTTGTCCAACAGGTGAGTTTGCACTAACCTTACATGTAGACTTGCAGGTGAGCAGGGAAATCTCACTCATGTCATCTGAATCTTTAAATCTAAACACCAGCATTTATACTTTATATATGCTTTTTTATACTCTTGTATTTAAATTTGCTCAAGTAAACAGACTGGGATTTTTTCCTTGTACATTCCTTAGCAGCATCTGCATCATTTGGCAGGTTTGCTTTACCATTTTGAAATTCCACATTGTATCACAATGAAGAAGACAGAGTAAGGCCATAAAAACTGGGGACATAGAAATAATAACCTCAGCTTTCATTTTTAGGCAATACAAACAGATCAGTGCTCAACAGAATAAGCACTGGATCATAACGAGTTGACCATATGTGAGACATCCCAAAGAATCACAGTGCTAACAGTCTGTGGAACTCTGGACTGCTCTGACACAGTGCTGGAATCAGAGTAGGCAGAGACTTATGGGGCTGTTAGGAAATCAATCCCAAAATTGTTTTACAGGATCATTCACACTGACAGGCAAAGGCAAGTTTCTTTTAAAACAAAAGATAGCTCCAGCCACAGTAAAAAAGTGGGTGCTGTATGATCCCTTAGGATGGCTGTCACAGACATTGTTAATTATGATGAAAATTAATTCATTAAAAATGTATCGAAAAAAAAAACAAAACTAGGGAAGTGTAAAGTTTGTGGCCTGCAATGAGAACCACAGGGGCAGGTTACACAGGAGAAACCATCTGCAAGGTAAGAAGGAAACTTTGAAGTTTTCTATTCCAGCTTACCCAATTATTTTGCCATAGTGACTCAACTAAATAAGAACCTTGATTACAATGGATACTTGGCTGAAATAAGACTTCAGTAATTTAGATATATTATTGAAAGTTATTGTACAAACTGTGGTATGTGTAACATTCTAAATTGCCACTTAAATTTTTCTTTTTGTAAACAGATATCCCATGATGCTTAAATTATTTATCAAATATTTGTTAACATGATAAACAGCATATTTATTTAAATACAAATATTTACTGTTTAATTTAAAAGATATATTCCAATGTAAATTGCCTTTGCAACTTAGAGGGCACTTTGCACTTAAGAGTAAACATGTATTAGTCCATCTCATTGCATTTTAAAATTAAGTATTTTGTTTTTTAACAGCGTGAAAGAATGCAAGCCACAATTTTAGTCTGATATATTTTTTCTATAGTACAGTATAGTATACGAACTAAAAAACAAGATGAGATTAAAAAAAGTCTCATTCACAGAGACATGAGAACTAAAGGTGTAAGATTGCAACTAGGAATGATTTGCACTCATGGGTCAGCACTGGAGCAATACTGGGGTTACACTGATAATTCTTAACTAATCAAAAAACATTTTCACAGAGTTTCTGCAACCTTACAACTCATCTAAAGAGAAAGTTGAATGTATCTGAAAGATACTAAATTAAGGAAAGTTTATGGCATTTGCATGGAACCTCAAAATGCTGGACCATCAGAGAGAAAGGAAGTAGCAGCAAATAACATGGGAAATAAAAGGCGAAAGCAAACCTAGCATTAAATAGCACAGACAGCTAGAAATGAACAATAATTGAAATATCTATCTATGATAGTTTCAACAAAATAGCTATATCTTCAATGAGTTTAAAAAAAAAAAAAAGTATTTTCTCAAGACTAACAAGTAGGACACATCTGTAAAGAGAACAGAAATGTTCATGATATGTAAAATCCAAAATGAGAAATGCTATCCACTCTGAGGGAGACTTAGCTACTACATAACACAATGGCAACAATCTCCACTCTGGTACTCGTGTCAAAGAAGAGGCAGATGTCTGAATACTTATCATTTTTTAAGGCTCAAAGAAGTCTCTTCTGACAGTTGTCCAGTAAGGAAGATTTATGTTTTGAAGCATATGATTAAAGCTCTTGTATTCAATAACTTAGTCTGTTTAGTGAGCAAGTATAAAAGGTCATAAAAGCAAACTGACTCATTCAACAAAAGCTTCTGAATTTTAAAAAGCTTTTAAATTTGAGAAAACAGCATCTCTCATTGTAAAACACAATCTTTATCATGTCCAACTATTCTCTGAAGGTTCCTCCTTGCTCCTCTGTAGGAACATGCAATGCTTTTTTTCTACCCTTTTTGTCATGTCTTTATTCAACAGCAAGGCTCAAAAAACACCTGGGATTTGAAATATTGTCATTATTCCCTCTTTAATTATGAAAGTTGTACAGAAACATTATTTGCATCCTTGAAAAAAATACTCATCTCTTTCATACACAATCAAATTGAGATGACCTTTCCCCAGGCTATATATTCCTTCCCAATATGATTACCCTATTAAAATTGCCTTAAAAGAGGATAAAGAAGTAGTAGTTTATTATAGTATAAAAGCAGCATGTAAATTGATAACACATCAAGGTCTCAGAAGTCTTGTAAGGATTAATCGATTCACTGAACATGGCAAGTAATAGATAATTATGATAATTATAATTATGATTATAATATTTTAAATCACCCACTAAAGTTAAAAAACAACATTTCAAGTTACAGGTTTCAGATGAAGCCTCCTTTTCCTTTACAGATAAATAGCTTTAAAAATATTTATTTTTATATACAAAAGTTCTCCACAATCTCTTGTCACAGGACTGAATAAAAACTCTTTGATCACTACAAAATTTAATAAATAGAACAAGGAAGGAAGAAAGGTTTCCATAATGGGCTTTTAGTCTGACATTTTGAACACCTTGATGAGCTTTACTGGACAACTAAAGTTTTTCCTCTCTCTAGAAATGCGAGTGTTCAATGTGTTCATTTTCACACATATGAAAACCTCTGAGGAATACTTCCTGCTAAAGAACAAAACAAATCTCTAGTCCGGTGACACCACAATTTGTCCCTTCTCCCAGTGGGTGTATGTTAAAAAGATCCCACTGGAAAAGAGGGGGAGTTCAGAGCCAGGGATCATAGTCCTACAGAGCTGGAGTAAGCCATGGAAGCCATTTATCCAAAATTTCATTTTTAATCAAGAATTTCATGACTTAAAAGAATCATCTCATAACCAGAACACAGTAAGGGTAGAGTGAATTTGTGAAGGTTGAGCCTTTCAAACCCACATAACAGCCAGAAATACCAGAAAACCTGTGGGCCATTCACTGAGCTTACACTAGAAGACAACAAAGACACTGCAAGACAACAAAAAGACAAAAACCTCCAACCTGGAAAATCTGCCAGTATAGTAGTGTTGTCTTTTGCTAAGGCTTACCATCTCTTGCACACATTGCTGAGTGAGCACAGCAGGACCATTCCTGGGGCAGCCCCTTCTCAGCTCCATCCAAAATGTTCCCCCCTGCACTCCCACTCTGGCCTTGGTGCAGTCAGAGCTCCCTGGGCTCTGCACTTTGCTGAGGATCCTTCTTCCCAACTCACTCCTGATGGGCATGGCAGAGAACTCTACACTTTATGCTCCAGTTCAGAAATACACTAATAGAAAAGGCTCATTTTTCTTGCTAATAAACATGAGAGGTTCTTTAGGCTTTATTTAAACAACACTTTGGAAGTAGCAGCAATTAACCTAAAACTTTTCACTCCAAGAGGACAAGCTCTGTGCCAGATCAAAGAAAACAAGGGAAGACTAATAAGTACTTCCAAACACTTCAGGATGTTAAAAGACTTTTGAACACACTTGTATCAAGCTTGCCATTATGAGGATGACCCTCTCTTTCAGACTAGGAAAACTGAGATACATTACACAGTGAGCCATGACTAGATTAATAATATTTTCAGAGCATTAAAAATCTTCACTATGTCTCATTTTATTTTTAGATTAGAAGTAGCATCCCAATGTGGCCAAATTACAGAAGCAGAATACTTACAGCAAAACACATGCCAACAGGTTGTCAGGATGCCTTTTTTCTAAATTACACCAACTCAAATATTTCCCTAAGCAGTTTTATGGGGCTGACCTTTTTAAACCAATTATAGCATTTGTGTATCATTAGAGATGCAAGAAATCTGCAAGATTTTAATTCATTTTAATACCATTTTTATTGCTACCTAGAACCACAGGGTTCTTTCATTTCTCTTTAAACCTCTACAGATAATACCAAGGTAGTGAACAAGCAGGATCAACAACTTCTAAAAGTAATTCTATAAAAGAATATTCTGTCAAAGAAAACAGCAAACTGACAGACTTGCTTCAAAATCAATGCACTAATATTTTCTGAAGTTTTTTTCATCTTACCACCACAAAGTAACCGGTGAATGATGTTCAATATAGAACAGTAAAAAAAAACACAAGCCATCCATAAAGTTTAAAATGTGCTATAGAAAGAAAAAAGCAAACTATTTCACAAACAGATAAGATGAAAACTTTTAAAGTGAAATCAGTACTGTTCATGCATGTTCAGCTCATCTGACACATTCAGGTTGATGACAACCTCAAGGCTGCTTCTAATTATCAGCGGAAAAGTTTCTGACTTCTCTGTGCCTTTTTACAATTGTATGCCCTAAGTGCTTCATTCCTGCTTCCAAACAGGAGGAAAAAATATTTCTCAAGCTCTGCATCTTCTCTGTCTCCCATGAGAAGCAACTTTAACCCAGACTCTTCAGCCTAAAGCACGCTGTACTGCCTCCTACAAGATGTGCCCAGGGACAGGACACAGCCTACGTATAGCATTGTGCTGGGCTGGGGGTTAATAACTATTCCCAAAAATACAGAAAGTAACAAGCACTTCAGATCCAGCAGTCAACATTTGCACACTAATTGTGGCTCTGAATGATGAATTAAACATGCACTTTACCAGATTTATTTTTTTCAACCCAACGGGGGATAATCAAAATAATTAAACAGTGAAGAACTCGAACAGAACAAAATTTCATGGTGCTCACTGCAGTCCCACGTTTGTTTTGTTACTCCCAACCACCCACCAACACACAGGAGGTTAAATTAATATTATTGACTACACAAAGGAAAGCAAAAGAACACGTGCAACATTATTGAATTTATTTGGGAGTAAAGTGAGAGATGAGATGTTCAGCAACTGAACATATACAAATCCTCTTCAAATGATTAATGACTCTCTCAAGCAATACAGAAATTTGGTCAGCTAAGCCCACAGTTGAAATAACAAAACCATGATGATGAGTTAATTTAATAAAAGAAACATATGTCTCTTGAGTGAGGGGGAAGGGAGGCAGGAGGAAGGACAATGGCATCTATTTTATTCATAAAATGAATTTGAAGTGTTTAAAAACACCTTAAAAAGGGAGTATGCAAGTATCACTTCTCTGATTCCTTAAAATTTTGTTCAGCATTAATTGTATGAATAAAGTTTTAGAAAGACACAAAGAAAATAATTTTTCACATCACACACTAAAGTCTTTTCTTGACTTCATTCAACAAGCATGAAGCCTAGATATAGGAACTCAGGATCCACTTAAATCACCTGAGGCAGGTTTGCATCAAATACTGGTTTATATTTGCCCTGGGAGCGAGCTGGGGGGTGAGGGAGGGTGGAAAGAGGGGCAGGTTAAGAACTCGGATATTAGAAAATATCTATGTGGGTAAAATGAACACCTGCACACTATTCCCATCCTGAACTCGTGTGAATAAGTAAATGGTAGAGCCCAAGACTTACATTTATGAAACACAAAAATGGTCTCTTTATGTTTTCAACTTCTAACCGTTTTTCACATCAAGCAAGGACAGGCTAACAATGATAAATGTAACAGCAGCAATAGAAGAACACATATAAACTGAGCTTGTCAGAGCAACATCATGAAACTATCTGGAGCCTGGACAATTATTTCTTCACTATATTACAGTCTCATAACCACAGAACAATTTCCTAGTGCACTCACTGGGCTGTAGACTGTGTTGCTATTTTACTCCTACACATAACTTCAGAGTTTTGGTCAAACCAGAGCAGTGTGAGACTCTCTGAATGCAACTGAAGAAACCATTTAAATTTTCAGAAACACTGCTGCCATCTCCATGTTCCAGCTCTAGTTTGTGTGGCAGTTTTACCTATTCTAAATTAAAACAGATAAACAGTTTTAAAAAAGCTGATCAGGTAGAGCAAGGCAACCAAAGACGTAAAATTCTAGTTTGAAACTCATCTAGGGGATGGGATAACTGGTAGTTTTGTGAAGCATCTATCCCACAGCCCTGCTTCTTCTCCCTCTTGTTTACAAGCATTGGAAGTTTAGGTTAAAGAAGTGGGAGAGATAATGTCTCCAAAAGACTCTGAGGAGCCCAAGAAACATTCCTAGGAGGGGCCTTGCTGAAATATCTGCTGAGATGTGAGGAAGTCCCCGCAGACAGGGGCAGCCCAGACTGGGTACACAGAGTTTTTGTGCATTTCCCCCAGCTCAGCAGGAAGGATCACTCACGAGGTGGCCTCTCAGCCATCTAAACAAATTAAAACCCTTTTGCAGCTCTCTTTAGTTATTCTCTCTAAACATCCTAATTTCATATTTCAGTGTTCCCTTCCTGTCTCCAGTATAGAATTGAAAATAACAAGAGAGAATACACTACCACCCAGTCACAAATGAGTCTGAAATGCTCATCTAGAAAAAAATATGAAGAACTCTTCATTCCCAATAGATGTTTATCTAAGATCCTGCATCTTTTGTTACCAGAACATCATCTGAAGAATAGTATTTTCAAGGACAGAAACATAGCATTTTTTCTTAATTGCTGCTGTCTTCTTAATTAAAAACATGATATACAGGTATATAAATTCCCTTGCATGTGTCTACATTAAAGGGAAAAGCTGAATGTAAAAAGATTATATAGATTTGTTAATTTTAATTGGCAGAAAAATCCTAAATTGCCTTTAAACATTTATTGTAGAAATAAAGATTATTGCAAATATAATATACTCCCTTTTAGAAAAGATTTACCACTTTTGAAATGTGTTGACTCTGAGCTTATTGCCACAGCTAAAATGATATTCATAAAAATGTGATCATATTTACTGTTTTAATGGTTACTTTCATGGATAATTACTATATTTAATACCTCTTACTTCCATGCTTCCTACATTTTGAGTCTGTGACAAAAATTACCCGTAGTCCTTCCTGAAAACACAGGTGGTAAGCCATTGAACCACTGCAATTCAATGTAGTCCTGAACAAAGGGCTTAACCAACAGGAAAAGGTATTTGAAATAATGAAAAATTTGTGAGGCTGACCCAGAGGTTATTAATTCAGGCTTCCTGGACATAAGTTTACTGCACTGATGACTTACTGTATGTAGATTCCAAGGGCGAAATTACACTAGATATTGTTACATTAGCCTTCAGCTGCCAGAAAAAGATCCTCCCTCCCTAAATAAGGTGCAACAAAAGCACTTCATTAAGCAGCCAGCTTGTCATTAGCTACTTTGTTGAAATAACAGATAGCGTGACTAGACCACACAGAGATCTGAACAATAAATATATCATGAAGAAACCCTGAAATGTAATACACATCTCAGCCATTTACTGATCTGTAGTTTAAACAAACACAGAGACCTAAACCAGACTTATAAACTTTAGTGACAAAAATATTTTCAAAGACAGAAGGGCTTATGCTAATGGATACCATTCAAACCGCCTAATGTAACACACATCATCTTAAAACAGAAATATGCCATGGATAACTCCTCAGGAAACATTCAGGGACTCAGAGTACAAATATGAGCTTAGTTTTACCTGAGCTATATGCTGACACTGAAAATTTGCAGTTTGTTTATAGTAAAGCTGATTGGGAATAATGAAATGTCAGCCCTGAAATATCTCTAATTTCCATTTGGAATATTACTGTATTTAGAAAGAATTTTACAACAGGAAGACTTCTTATTAATACAAGATTATTTTCTAATCAGAAGAAAGTCTCTACTTATATATATCCTGTACTTTAACTGCTTTACAAATGACTTGCATATTTGTCAGCATCTTGGGTTCAGTTAGGCAGTGACAAGCCGTAAATACTTCAAGGAAATGAGACATATTCAATTCAAAAAAAAAGCTTCTCATCTCTGTTACAGCCATGCAGAGATTTTGGTGTGAATGTTGAGTGCTGCAGTTGAAAATAATAGCTGTCCCTTTATCTTGGAACATATACATGACTAAGAAGTTAATCTGATACAATACCACTTTTACGTACAGAAGAATTAAGAGGGTTTGCAACCACACATTTTAATACTCACTCCCCAAATCCTCTGTATGACTGTGAGAAAGTGAAATAATTATGATTTCTAGTGCTTCTCTGCAGCAGCAGTTCTGGCAGAGTTCAGTTCCCAGGGATTCGTGCCAGCAGTGGCCAAAGAGAAATCACCTGCCTGGTCTGCACTTAGGACATTTAGAAAGAGATCAGAGTGCTGAGAGTTCGAGACCCAAACATTCAATCCACTTGCTTTTGCTCCCAGCTCAAAGCATTAATGCACAACACTGGCATCCTCCAGGCAAAGTTCAAGTGTTAATTTGGAGCTTCTTGTGCCTGAGCCTCACAGTAGTTACTGGAGGGTAGGACTCTGTCAAGCAAATATTAAACAGAAAAAGAGAAGACAGCTCTCAAAATACAGGCAGTCCTGTACAGTTCTCCATGGAAAGAAGCAAGATTAGCTCACCAATGTTTTTCTCCTGATTAGCTCCAATATTCCTGTATTTCCTGTGCAGCCTGTGTCCATCCCAATGCACTGCTGCCCAGTGTTTCACAGACTGCTGAAGTGCTGTAAGAGGACAGGTGAAGAGCTTCGCCTTTTTTTCTTTCTTATTCTATTCATTCTCTGTTTCTTTCCACTCTTCCTTAATCTAGTTTATAAGAAATGCAGATGAAACTGAAGCAGCAAATGTATCTCTCACTAGGCTGCTCAAAATAAAAAAATTCAGTAAGTTGGACAAAATGAGAAACTTCTTACTTTACACCAGCCTCACTGGAGTCTTACTAACTGAAGTTCTGCTATTAACTGCAAATTAGTAAGTTAATGAAGTTAGGAAGTTTAATGCTGTTTCTGAAACTCAAAATTTTTCATCCCACTTGAAGACAGCAATTTCTTTTACTTCGAATCAGAAAATTCAAGCTTATCTACATATTTCCACAACAAAATCTTGCTGAAAGGTGTTTGATATTTCAATAGTACTGTTCTTTAACCACTTTGCCAAAAATGCAGGAAAAAAAACCAAACCAACCAAAATCAACATTTGTATATCTCAGGGGAGAGATCAGTCTTGACTCCCAGGCTCCAAGTTGGGAATCATTGCATTTATCATATTTGCAGGACTGAAACTGCCTGATGAAAAATACCCCACAGCATTACCAGCCCCTCAAAACATCACTGGTACTCTCTATCTAATATATACCACTAGAACAATATGGAGCAGGACTCCAGAGTCCCTGTCTCAGCTCCCAACAGGCCATACTGAAACAATCCTGCTCAAACTTGCCATTTCTCAATGCAGCACCTGCACCTCATGATCACAGCAATTCAGCTCGCTAACAGGTTCCCTTTGGGTGGAATCTTCACACAGTAGCTTGCATAACAGTGTCTAATTCCAGGCAAGAGCAACATTAACAACACAAAGAATTTAACTCCTCCTCAAATTTACCTCCTGAAATAATTACACCACTGTAGTCAGGCCAGACACTACACTGCTTCTATTTTTAGCAGCAACAAAATAACTACCTGCCTGTACCTCAAAGCCTGGAGGAAACTCTTCATTTGACCTACAGATTACAGGCAAGATAATGAGGGCATCGTTAATTCAGAATGATAAGTAATAAGACGGTTTCCTAATATGTTGTTAGTATGTATGAATCTGTCCCATTTGTATGGATGGAGGGCAGACAGCATCTTAGAATAGCTAAAAAAACCCACTCTACGTTTTACATTTTCTATCAAGCCAACAGCTGAAGCATCACCATGAGTCACAGAGGTTGACTTGCTGCTGACAATCATGTGTTGAAATTACACACGTCAAAAGGCTGTGATTCACTGAAATCAAGCGCCTGTGTTTAATTTATTTATATTAGGCTGCCACATTTCTGAGACATGGTTTCACCCAACTGCTTCCCTAGGAGTGTAAATCACCATCAAAGTCCAGAAGGGTAAATCTGCAGAACATAACTGGGTTTGAATATGACGCACAGAAAACAATTGCAAAAGCACATTGGTGGATTCATTGTTAGAGCTGCCCCAGTCTTGGAAACATCTTCACATTTTTCCACAGTTGATGCAGGAATTCAGAATGTTGCAAGTATATAATTAGTATTAGATGTGATTAATTCATACTGTGGGAAAATACAGAAAGAACTGAAATAGGGCTCTGTGAATCTCTTTTCTCTCCACCCAAACTGCAATCAAGCATATGCCTCTTCGACTCTCTGAACATACTGCCAGAACTCAATTTTAGGAGCTGGCTTTTTTCTCCTCTGGCTGTAATATTGAATGTTTCATTTTTCAATGTCACACTATTTACCATGCACATATTTTAGTCATATCATTTCACAGTATGGTTCTGGGGGTGGTTGGCTCATAGCTTCTTTGTACCTATTTTCCTTCATTCTCTTTCTCATTTCTTTCTCACCAGGCTGTTTGCCAACTCTTATTTGCCTATATTTGTAAAGTAAGAACAAACTATTATCAATCCTTTGAAAGGCACATAATACACAGTTTAAAAAAATACAACTGGAGGTTTCATCTGCATGGTTTGAGAAGAATCAGTTTTGATTTCTATTCTGGCTCATTCTGGACTTTGTGCTGAGCTATGTGTCAGGATCAGATCTAAAAAATCTTCCAAGTTTACTTATTGCAGTGCTGAAAACATGAAACCCTAAGTACTTCAGAGTTTGAGACAGAGCAATAAATCAGTCCTCAGATTACTGCAACAGGGCTCAAATTTGCTTGAGGAGTTCTGTGAACCTTAAGAAAAATCTCATGGAAATTTAGCTTTTAATGATAGCTGAATCCATCAATGCTTGGCATGGTTCCACAAGTTTTACCATAAGGTTTGCAAAGCCCTGGCAAGCACATGTCCTCACTGGTGTTTACTTACCTGCAGTAAGTAAAAGCAACACATTCCTAATGGATACTCAGGTTCTGAATTTGGTGTGTATTTCACCATGCTAAAATTAAATGAAAGCAAGATGATAGAGAAAAAGAAGTGATATAGGGAATAGAGCGTGGGAAAAGAAATTACGACTTTGGTCCTACTCTGCCCAAAATTCCACATGCCTCCTGAAAAGATAAGTGAAATGGGAAAAAGAAAAATTGCCTGAGCGACTTAGATATCTAAGTTTCATTCTCAAATCTTCCATTTGGCTTCAAATTTGGTGTGACCTCTGCTATGATTAAGCAAAACTCTGCTGTACAGCACAGCCCAGAAACTCTTAATTCAGAGACTAAAAAAGGTGAGCTGGAAGCTACATTACCTTGCCCACACTGCACTGTGCCCCAGTTAATTAGCACTATTAAGAGAAGAGCCTATAACATCAGAGGGAGCCTTGTACTACACAGACCCCCTGCTCTCAAGACCGCAGCAAACAGCATTGCCACAGCCATGCAGTCGACCACACAGACCAGCATCTGACACTGCAGCATCACAAAGGATAATCACAGGAAAACTGGACTCAGGTGAAAAAAAAAATAAAAGGCATATCATAATGTTAAAAGTTCTTGTATACATTTCTGAGTCTAATCACAGCTTCCTACTTTGATAAGTATAATTATGTTGATTTTAATATAAATACTCCCTAATCCTTTTCTATTTAGATTATTGCTTGTGTCAGCTAAAAAGCGCATGGATCAGTGATTATATATATATACTCATCAATTGTTGTCATTCTGTAATAACTATTTTAATGAGGTTCACCATATGAAGGGGTGTAAAAACTCTGAAAATAAAAACTATCTCTTAGAAACACTTGCTTATATTTTTGGTCCATGTTTATCTGGCACTTACTGGCCCCAGAGTTATATACCTGCACTAAAGGGGGAATAAACCTCCTTGTCCCGGTATTTACTCCAAAAATTTGAGTATATTTGGTCATGTGCTCTCCCTTCTTCTCTTAAATTCTGTGTGTTGTACAATATTCAGCTTTATTTATAAAAGGTTACGCTTACTGCAAATTCTGTCTTGGAACAGACTTTATTAGATTAAAACTAATTTCCTTCAAAATATCTGCCCTTCTACATCTGAGGAAAACATCCTGACTTAATATTTGAGGGGAGGGGAAAAAACTAGTTAATTAAGGGGAAGAATATGCACACAGCTGCCACTCTGACAACAAACATACTTTCATCCTTGTGTAGCACAGTCTTCTACCACCCTGGTGCTCTGCCCAAAGTTTCCCACCAGGAACTCCTCAGGGCTGGCCTGGCCCCTGCTGCAGGTTCAGGTGCAACACAACCAAGCCAGCCCTGCACCTCAGGCACCTCCCCACCTCACCCTGCCTGCCAGCCACAGTCCATGTCTGCACTTCTCCAGACTGCAAGGAACATTGCAGGAGTTCATATGCACTTACAGGATTGGAAACCTCGTACTACAGGATGTCCTCTCTCCTTTTTAGTTACTCCAAAGGTGACATTAGTGAGGTTGTTTATTACCAGACTAGAAGTTTCCTGATGTGAGCAATGTGCCCATGTCAGGGCGTGGAGACATTACTGAAAGATCACCACAGAGAGGAAAAAATGCACTGGACATTCATATTTCTCTTTTTTTTCTTTTAGTGACAACAGCAGACATGAGAGGTTTTCAAACTGTAGTACAAAAGCATTTGGGAGCAGTGAGGAGTTGCTGCAAGCAGAGCAGCAGCACTCAGTGTGACCTGGGTGAGGAGCTGCGCTGTCTGCAGGCACAGCTGGAGCAGTTACCCCCCAGCACAGCAGCATCATCCCACTCCTCATGTGCTGCCTTCGTGCTCTGGCTGCTGGGACAGGCAAGGGTGGATATCATGGCGAGCAGGGCTCACCTGGAGGATGCTTCTTCTGGGGAAGCACAAGGGGTAAGACGGCTATGGGGTGAGAGGGCTGGTGTGGGACAAAGGAGGGGGTGAGCAGGAGCTCCTGGTGGCTCTTGAGTAAAACCAGCATCTGCCAACCCTTGACATGCAGCTGTCCAATGAAGGACATGGAATTACTCCTGACAAAGAGAACTGCTAGCCACTGCCCCCTGGGGAAAAGCAAACTCAATGCTTCCTCTCATTTCCATGAGCCAATATAGCTTTGTAAGAGATTTATATTCTCCATTTACACCACATGAGGATGTGCTGTGGAGGAGCTGGTACAAACACTGTGTTTTCACCACCGCCACCATTAAAATATTCATAGAAAAGGGAAGTAATGAGGGCCTTAGTGGGAAGAGATTACAAAGGAAAGATCTGATAGTAGGGGAGAACCAAACTTCAGAATGACCTTTAATAAATAACTGCTATGGTCCAAGTGAGTTAATAAAGCTATAGCCTAATTTAACCACATCCCCTAAACTTGCCCTTCAACAATTGCATGGTCAAGACATTGTATACAAACAGAGAGGTCAGCCTTTGCTAATGACCACAAAAAGTTTCCTCACTGCAGGAACTGTAGTTACAGACTCAGGCGCTGAGTCACCGACTATACCCTTCCCTGCATGTGTAAGGTATTAAGTGTTCATCACAGAAACTTAAATAAATTAAATCATTCCACTGCAAATGACAAAAAGGGAACTTTCAAGTTGCACAGTTATTAGAGATATGGAAGCAATAAAGTTAAGGCTCCACATGCATCCTCATCTCTGAACTTTGGTCTGCATGTAGTGTGGCTGTTAATTCCATAAACCACTAATAGTTTGGGTTTTTTTCCTAAAAAGACCAGAATAATACTTTTTATTTGCATGCAGTCTATAAACTCTCAAAAAAAAGCAGCTCTACTTTATTTAAACAATTCAGTCTCACATTTTTATGCTCTAACATCTTTTTCCTGTGTTTTCGCATTTTGACTTTCCAATCACATTTCTCTCCGTGGAGCCCCACCAACGATCCTCACCTCTAGGGATCAAATCAGAGCACAGAGGGCTTTCTCAGTGGATATATCCCTCTGCATTTTCCTATCAATTCACAGCATTCCACATGTGCCAGAGAATACTCAGATAAATCTAAATCTACCTTAATTGAGTGTGCAGGAGGTCTTTATATGCCTATAATTTTTCATCGTTACCCAGTCATGTTATTCACAAGCTGTTGGGGGTTACTTACAAAATACATAGTGTCTATTTTTCAAGCAAGTGACTTCCATTGACTCTGGCTGCTGTACAAGTAGTTTACAGTACTTAGAAGCTATCTCACATATATATTTAAGGCTGTAAAAACCTCACATTTGATGCTGTATGGAAAACAGTATTAAAATCACAAAGCCTACATCAAATTCACACAAACAAAAGAAACAGATTCAGCCTTACCACCAAAAGAGGATATGTTTCTCTCTACCACTCATGTTTTCAACATCTGAGGGGTTATTTGTCCAATGTTACTGACATTATAACAAATTTATTTTGGTTTTCCTTCTCTTGTGAGACAGGCAGGTTTCTGAGACATTTTCTTATTGAATTTTGGGTGATCATCTTAAAAGAAATTTCAGAATTTGGAAACATTTCTCTATAAAGAAGTGACTACTATATTCCACATAATTTGCAAGATGCAGAAAGGAGAGATTCTTATACAACTATTTAGAACTGGGAATAGGCATCTACACTCAGGCAACTCACATAGAAACATCATGACAAATGCAGCAGAGAGGTCGTCAGTGGCAAAATCTGAATAAACAAGAAGTTCAAGAGATTCTTATTGTTCCTGGTATAGAAAAAAATGCAAAGGTGAAGTTCTTTGTAGAACTTAAAAAAAAAAAAAAACAAAACAAAAAAAACCCCCTAGATTTAGGGCTTCTTGCACTATAAGTGGCTGTGAAATCAGTCAGAAACACAGATGAACACGTGCCAGAATTTTGCAAATTCCACACAAAGAGAAAAATGAGGCATAGCACAACATGGTCCCCATGCAAGGGGCCAGTGGCAAAAAAATGTCTAGGGATAGCTTTTAAATATTTATAAACAAGTGCAACATTACAGTGGAGGGAATGAATGCTGTAAACAATAGGGTCATATTGTAAGTTTAATTAAAAAAAAAAAGGGCAAAATATCTGAAATAGCAAAGAAACATCCTTAAAGGGACTTTGCATGTGGGAGGGCACAGTTGGGTTTTTTAAACAATCATAAATACTCTCAAACTTTGTAGTGGGATGAGACAAGAGTGGCATCTAGTGGCTCCCAGTGTTACGGTATTTATTCCCATGGAACAGCTGGGATATGGTCCATATGGTCCAGACCTGCTTTTCTACAGTATTCATTCCAATTGTCTGGACTGTAATTGAGCATCTGGTGAGTCCTTGACAGCAAAATTGGGGAGCAGGGGTGTGGGGAGGTTAACATGTAAAGAAATAAAGAGACATTATTCTCTTGTTGATCTGTGCTTTTTTGGTGATTCAGCTTCTAGACAAGTAGATGGGAGGGGTTTTTTTAAATCTGCAAGAACAAATTGTACACTCTTTTAGAAAAGATTTAGTAAATCTATAGGACTAATAATGGTCTGTTCTTCATGTGTGAACGTCTGGGTACCACTGACTTCCAGCTACAAAGCATGTTAACAGAGCACTTTCATACATCATGTGCATGGTGTATGAATCATATGTTTGGTGGCATTTTCCAAAAATTTACTTAATACTCTTATGAGTTGCATACTTTTAACATGGAATTATTGAAAAGAAGTTCCTCAACTGCAAATTTTGAAAATTCCTTATGAGAGAAGACTGCATATTTGCAGGAACACATTTCCTGAGGGTCATCCAGATCCCCTGGGGGAGGATCACTTGCCTAGGAAAAGGGTACAGTATTATGGTATTAGGGAGACTTGATGAGTTCTTGATCCAGGTTCCATTTTAATTACGTATTATTAATCATTCTGCAGTTGGAAAAATCTACCATTGTCTATGTGCAACTAATTAGGAACTCATGTTTTTTAAATCAAAGAAATGTGTTGAGGTTTCTTTTGCAATGTCGGGTTGAGCTGAGAATACATAGCACTAGAGCATAAATTTTACTTCACAGTCCAAAAATTGTTCTGCTAGAACACAAATATACAGGAAATTAAACTGTGTATTATATTCCAAAACTGCTGAGATACTACAAACATTCAAATAACACCACTGAAAAGGCCATTTAAGTAACCTAATCTGCTTTGCATTTGCAGCTCTTATCTCTTTAAAACTGTTCTCTGATAATAAAAATAATTTCTCTATTAATCCCTGCACACAGTAACCACAGAAGCATAAGTACATATTAATTGATATTACTGTTTATGACTAGGATGGCAATGACAGTGAACATTACAAATGCTGTTATTACCATCAGCAGTTCAGAACAGCACGCAAGGAGGATTTGAATTGTAATCAGTGTCAGACACAAAGCCATTAAGCTAATATTTAACCTATATTTAACAGAATTGAAGTGCTGAATGGTAATACAAATTACATCATTGTATATATCTGAGACATTTAAAAAATTATGTAACATGGAATAAAATACAAAATCTGTGTGTTTTGGCAAGTCGTGTTGCAGTTCAACTTATTCAAGTGTCAATTTACTCATTTACTTCATAAGTGACTTTTTTTTTTAGTTTTCAGAACTTTAAGTGAAATTTAAAGCTAAAATTTCATATTTGAAACTGAAATACAAAATTATTACAGATTTTTTAGAAAGTACATTGATTCTACCAAAAATTGGCACTCACCAAGTCCAAACAGAAGGGGTTTGGTTATTTTTTTTTCCCCTAAGCTTTTTGGTTAAGAAAGATCACACTGGCTGTTTGATATGATGACTGCTATGTGAAACCTTAAATTTCTGGAAAAAAAAGGATTTTGATAACATAGCTGCTGACTTACAATACAGCAAATGAGATTTGTTGGCACACATTCTCAGAATCTTTAAGTACCATCCTACTCTCATTAAAAAAAAGTTGAAATAAAGGCAAACACAAAGCCTCAGTCAGTACTTTGCCTGACTTCACTGTGTGCTTCTATCCAGTATTTTGAACAGAGGTGACCAATTTTGCATCATTATATTGTCCCAGCTATTAAGTTTCCTGTATCTGTTCTATGATTGCTGAGAAGACAACAGCTCTATGGCTTTTTGAAGCACCTGCAAAATGCAAAATTTAAATTAGCTTTTCAAACTCTGGGTTTCCCACCTGGGCCAGCTCCACATGCTGAGTCACTCACCAGACCTCCCCTGCAAGCTTGTGGTTAGGACAGCCTGTATGTCCAGTTCCAGTCCAGCTAAGTGGCAACTGAATTGCACTATTTATTTGTGAAAGTAAAGAGCACACAGGAGTGAGAGTCACGGAACAGAACTCAAATGCATTAACTGCTCTTACAAATGCACACACCATCACATGCATGCATGCTAAGTAATCCCTGCTCTGGAGTTTTCCACCTGAACACGAGGGAAGAGATTTATACAGATAGGCAAGGGACATCCATAAATAATTAGGTCATACTGATCATGAAGTGACACTCTAAGATCATCAACCACCTTACTCATCATTGAGGATTTGCAGGGGTGGGAGCAGGAGGGAGAAGCAGAGGATCACTTGTTGAAAAAGGAGAATCAAAAAGAAAAAAAATGTAATTAGCGAAACACTGGAAATGTAAGAACAGCCAGCTCCCATCTGTAATCATCCATGAAAGCCAGAGACACTGATTGCAGCGATCCCCAGCAGCGCTGTCCTCTGCCAGCTCCAATAAGCTGAGGGAACTGACCATCTGCGGAGCTGTGTCCGGTACCTGCCCTGGATGTGGGAATGGTCGCTTTTGTTGAAAAAGTGGAGACATGGTTTTAGTTAATGCAAGACAGTTCAACTGGTAAAATGTTACTAAATCAATTGTATATCAATACGCATTCTGGTATCACAGCAGTTACAGTTCAGAGTGTAGGGTAACAATAATGGAAAACAGAACTTGCCATTACGTATCATTAAAGTATAATCAATTACAGGAATCTGCTAGTGCTTTCCTTCAGAGACTCAATCACAAGGAAACACAATCTACTCAAATGTGCAGATAACAAACGGAAATGATTTTTAAAACAAGGTGACTGGGTTGAAAACATTTCTAAAGATAAACTTTAACAGATTTCCTGACCTCATTTTATTAATGCAAAAGTCAAAATAGACAAAAATGCTGGCTTTATATTCCAAGACTGGAAGATGAAAGTTCCTATTAAATCTGAGCCTGGAGCATGTATTTTCCAGCCAACTAGTAAGATTGCATTTGCTGTATTCATCCTTATATATTTGTGTGTATATACAATGATGTCAATGTTTATGGCACTATAAAGTCCTATTTAAAAAAACAAAGTTCTTATACTGTCCTTCTGGAGTTCTCTTACACACAGGCTGAGGCAACGCTCACCATATTCACCAGTTAATGTCAGGGCTTATCTGGAGCCAAGAGCAGAGAGATGCCTGCACACAGGGGTGAGCACACTCGTGCTCTCATGGAGCCAGGCAACCATGGCAAGGGCTAATGAAACCATCAGGCACATCCTCGGAGGTGCAGCAGAGGATTTGTCACTGCAGAAATGTTTTATCAATCAAAAGTAGAGCTGAACTGCAGTCTGAAGAGAAAGGGCGAGACAGCAAATCAGACAGCTTTGTATCCCTTGTGTGTCTCTGTCTCTCCCCAGATTTACCCTGACACACCAGGAGCACTGCTGGTTTACACAAGTACCACAGGAGAGTCACCCACCATGAAAAAAATCTGCTCGAAGACTTTGAACTGGATAACAATCCCACCTCCCAGTTTTGCCTTCTCACAAGAGCAGGAAAACAGGAAGATGAGGTGAAAATCTGTGTAGGGATATGATGAATGGGAGGAAAGACCTTGAAACACTGAGAGCGGGAAGAAAGAAAGACCACCCAGGGATGGAGAGAAAATGGAGAGAAAGCTACCAAGGCTGCCTCCCCATCCCGCTGCTGCTGTTGCTGTGGGGGCAGAATTTGAAGAGAGGAGGAATTGAGTCAGGCACCCTGGTGAGAAGGGGAGCGTGACAGAAAGGAGAGAAGAACATGCAGAACTGTTCACAGCTGTGCTAGGGCAGCAAGGCCACTGGGCTGGGCAGAGAGGCTTGGAAAGACCTTGGAGCTTACGAGACCTCCCACAGCTTTTCAACACCTCAGATGACCTTTGTCCAGATCATTTTACCTCATCACAATTGAATATACCCCTTCAAAAAAATCACAAGCACAGCATAAGCTCATACAAACCCTACAAATTGTGCCAGACCTCCTCACCTTGCTGCCAACCAGCTGGTCTTTGCCAGCCCATGGTCCTTCCAACACAGCACATCCCCCTCAGCTCGACTCTGCTGCAGAATTCTGTTTTGCACGATGCTGAAAGCTCTTGAGCTGACTTTGTCAGCAGGAGCTTCACACAGGCACAGAATATCCATTAAATGTTTCACTAATGTCCCTGATAGGCACCTTCTGGAGCCACAGCAATATTTCTCTGAGCAAATGCTCCCTGTTTTGAAAAATTGACTGGACGCAGAATAAGATTTCAAATCTCTTTTTTTACATATCAACTGATTAGTCCAGAAGCTTTAGCTATGTAGCTGATAGTTTAAATCTGCAATATGAAACATATAAAATGTAACATTAAACCAAATTACTCTTACTGTAATGTTGGGGGAGTTTTTCTCTTGGGTTTGTTTTTTTGTTGTTGTTGTTGGGTGGGTTTTTTGTTTGTTTGTTTAATGAATTACAAACAAAACACTTATTTAAACTTGACCTGTATGATTTTTCAAGGAACATACCATCGCCTTTCTTCCAAGTTTTTCCCATAGGCAAGTACATCTTCTATTTTTTATTTCAACTGTTCATATACTGAACCAGTACGCTTAGTTACAAAACCCCTGGCCTTACCTTAGACTCAGGGGTTTTTTTGTGGTATTTTTTAAGAAGGGCATCTCCCACAGCATAACCCACAAAACCAGGCAATACACTTAAGGTTGAAGTGCAGAACTGTGAAGAAAAGCTATTAAAACATAAATATCAAACTATACATTCATTTAAATATGCATGATTATTTCATACTATCTGTCATGGCCAAGAGTGTATGTAGAGTACAGCTCAGAAGACTGTGCTTCCCAGTCTGAAGGTTTTACACATCATCACAGATTTCTCTTTTTTTGAAATTTTCAATTTTTACATTAAGAAGACCTGAAAGTCATTAACTGTGGCCCTTGACATTGATCTATCTATTGTGTTTTGTGCTGTTACCTTTTATTCACAGAAAACTAATTGCTTCTGTTTTTCCAAATAATTTTTAAAAAAATCTTAAATGTCACCAGTGACTATTTCACAGGCAGAAGCTTTCAACTAACCATTAGAAATTTTTCAGATGTATTTTTATGATTAAAAAAATCCCATAGCTCACTGAATTCAGACAACTACGGTATATTATGAATCGACCAACCACGATTGATGAAATGATGCGTGAAAACAGAGACAGAGGCAAAATAACCTTCTTGAACCCAGAAAATTTTCAGACAATAACCATTACCAGCTTTAATTAACTTTAACACAAAAGTGGGGGCTCCTTCTGTTTCAAGTTAATGAAGCTCAACACACAGACACTACAATTAGAGACAAAAGCATAAGTCTAAAGCAAGTTATATCTTAGGATTGAAATAATGAGCTTGGCATTTTAATTTTGCAGTCAGCAATTATGCGAGATTCAGAAACAAAGAAACAATGCATACAATGGAAACATTAAGGTACAAATGCAGCTGGTTTTCACTCAGTATCTTTCTTATAAGCCAAAGGCAAGAAAGTAATTTTTTTTCCTACAATGTGTGCAATACCCTGGAAATACTTTGGATGTGATCATTTAAGATTTACTCACTTTCATACTACACAAGTCAGAAACGTGACCTCATCTAAGGCTCTGAACCGCTTAGTGACTCCTATCTTGCCTTTCTCATATATATTCATTAAATCTTTATCTGTAATACTGTTATTTCCATTTAAAATGATTGTTGTGTAGCAAAAAAGCTGCTCTCCCACAGAAATGAATAAACCTAGATCACTTCCACCCCTTTCAATAATTTACCTATTCCTAAATACTAGGTTGGAAGAATATATGGCCCTGAACTTAATCTCATCACCAAGCACCTCCAAAAAAAAAAAAAAAAGGCACAAAAGGAGAAAAGATGGTCTGCCATTTATGTCTCCCATTTATAGTTTATTAAACCTAGAGATAATAGGAAAAAGGTGGAAAAAAAGCAAAGAATGTCTGGGCTGTAGTATCAGATATCACTGCTTATTACTGGCTATCTGCCTAGTAATCATAAATCCATTGGGTAATATTCTCAAATCTTTTGCTTTTCAGGTAGGTGTGAGCCAAAAAGAAAAAAAGTTTAATTTTCTATGAAGAGCAAAAAACAGCAAGCACAGCACAACTGGGTACCAGGATGCATAAATATTCCTGATTACAAACCCTTGCACATAAAGCAAACAGGAAGAGTTTGAGGCTAACAGTGTGTACATCATGCAAAAGGTATCTCTGTCCCAAAAGATAGATATCACATAGACTATGAATGAACTGCTCCAATAAATTATATTATTCCTTGGAGGGGAGAGGAGAGCAATGTTATAAACAGTGACTTCAGAAAAGTGAGAACAATAAGGCATTGAATTTTGTAAGAGTGAATTAAGGATCTTTTTTTTTTTTCCTGGAGGAGAGCTCAGTATCATTGACCAATGAGCCTTATAAATAATAACATTAACTCCAGCACTGCCTGTTCCCCTAAGCACCTTAGCATCTTGCACTTTCAACATATCAGAAACTAAATGTACGTACAAAATAAGTAAAAATACATACAGAATTACATGGAGGCTTCAAGTAGTTTTTTTAAAAATATAGTTTCCTAGAGAGTTTAGAAAGCACATGAGCCTGGCAGAATGCACATCTCAGACACAAAGCTTTGATGATACACTGAATGTACCTTTGGTGTAGAAGTCTTAACAAATCAAAAGCAACAATCCCTGTACATCACCTCCTCCTTGTGCTGTCTGAAACGCTGTGAATATCCTTGGATAAAGGAAAGCTAAGCCAAAGCAGCACTTTTCAAAATGAATCTTGATAGGATCAAAATCCTCTGATCTGTCCCTTGCCTTTGGCATCACTTAAATCAAGGAGAGTAGTTTTGTTATAACACTCACTGAGATTTTGACAAGACTAGGAATATATGAGTAAATCTGACTCCCAGTGTGAACCTGCTCAGTGCTGAGGGCAGGGCAAAGGCACAGGGCTCAGAGCTCTGCCACTGAGTATCTGACCTTGTCTGCAGCAGAAAACTAAAAGCTAATTAGAAAGCATTTTCAGAAGGTGGCAAGCTCTCTATTTTTTTTTTTTTTTCTGAAGAGGAATGACCACTAATTTCTAGGCCACAAGTCTGAACAAAAAATGTCAAACAACCGCCTGCTATGAAGTGAATTTCAATGCCAAATTCCTGTTTGCTATCACCAATACTACAAACATTAAGCAGTGGCAACTCCAAATTCATCTTGTATGGTCATTTCTCTGGCTTTTTAGCTGCTTTCTTGGTTAGCTGGAATTGGAAATTGATAGGCCCATAAACATCTACTAGCAATGTTATTAAACACATCATCTCTGTCGGCTCTGACAATGATAAGCCAAGTTTCTCTGAGGTTTACAGCAATCTCAAGGAGCGTATGTTTTTCAATAACATTGTGATCTTTTTCCTCCTCTCCTGTGCAGCGTTCCTCCCTCACTCCCTATGCATACCTGTTTTGCCTGACTCCATGAAACCTTCTTTTAAAGGGTATTTGAATGTTTACCTACTTTTAAGCTCTCTGAAAGTTTTGAGTTTAAGCAGCTGAAAATGGTTTCTCCATTTTAGCCTCACTATAAGCAAAGGTAATGGCTTTAGAGAGACTTGCAAAAAGATTACTGTCAGTACTCTTGAAACACTAAGATATTAACACTTAACAGCTTTGTCCTTACACATTAAGTATTTCTCCTTCTCCAGTGTTCTTTCCTGCACGTTACAGCCTTCTGACACATAACCTTTTTCTGCACAGTTTCTGATTTCTTCTGCATCCTCCACATCCTTCCTTCACAAATCGCAGTTTCCCCTCCAGTTTAACCTGTTCTGCCTACTGGGACATTCCTGTCCAGGGCAGGGTCCTGGGGCCCAGGAGGAGCCCACCTTCCCAAAAAACAGTCTGCTTTGAAATGCAGGGAAAGCTGCCAACTGCTCAATTATGAACTGTAGCATGCACACTTCATATGCTGCTTTGACAGGGTGGAAGGGCGACCACATTGGCAGAAGCTGCTCTGCTTGGAGCATTCCTGGAAGGAATGCTGTACATTTTGAAAGAGTAAATTGTTTGGAGTCTCATGTGAAGTTCTCGCAAGTTTACACTCACTCCCAGCTTGATATGACAAACGTCAATCTAATTTTAAGGCTGTGGCATTAAGTTTTGTTATTGATTTTCTGCTAAAATTTCATCTCATACTGCCTCTCTCTTCTTTTTTTTCTTTCGTTTACCTTTTTGAAAGTGAAAATATATGTTTTATGTGACTAGTTTCTTCTGGTACATCATTATCCTTTTACCTGAAAAATACTAGTTTATTCCTCTATCCATTCTACTGGAATAATTCAAAGACTTGCCTTGCAAAAACAATAAAGAAATAACTGTTCTATAAGTAAAACTTCTGTTTTACTTATAACAAGGCATAAATTGATGTTAATATGCAAGTATCTCAGCTTTTTCTTCTTTTAAACATCTCTAAGTCTCATTAGATGCCTACAAAGAACATAAAAAAGCAACCTGGAAATACTGAATGATTTGAGCATGGGAGAGGGAAAAACTGTATTATATGAATGTAAATACTTTCTGCTCCATCTTGTTGCTGCTGTTAGACGTGACCTGTGAATCTTCTTAGTTTTGGAAAATGCATTTCTTTTTTGCAGAATTGTGCCAGAGAGGAAAAGACTTGTACTGCAGTTCAAAACTACCCTCTGAATCAAGAAGAACAGAAACTCAGCCTAGGGCCTCTCAGATCCAAAACAACTGCCCCATCCATCAGGCTTTTCTGAGTTGAGTGTCTCACAAACTCTTCTGCTGCAGTTGTTTCACATAATACAAATAATTTAATATTCACCAGAGAAGCAACTTGAACAGGTTTCTCATATCCTAACTGAGAGCCCCATCTATTTGATTATGAGCTGTTCCAAAGCGGAGGTTTCTCTTGCTCAGAAAAACCTTTGGCGCACCTCAATGTTTAATCAGAGAACTTGAAATTTTCAAAACACTCATGGGGATGAGAAAACTATTTCCTTCTCTTTTCTGGTAGCAAGCAAACATAATAAAGGGCCAGGTAAATATAAAAGGTAAAGTCTCGGGAAAACAACTTTATCAGCCCAGTCTTACAGTTCTTTGACAGTTCCAAGTTTCAGATTTCTGTAATTATTTACAGCAGGTGCCACCAGGCAAAAAGCACTGTGTCTGTATTTGATGGGTAGAACCGAATTTATGGTGTGTTCTTCAGCACTCACCTCACACACTTCAGATAGCCATTGCTATTACAACAGAGGCTTGGCAAGAATCAATCCAGAAATGTCTGGAAACTACTTCTGGCTTAGGGGTACCAAAAGGACGAGTCCTGTAACTGCAGTCAGAAGAAAGACTCTCTGTAAGTGTGTGCCAAACGCTCTCAGGAGCAGAGCACATCATCTGCAGTAGCAAATTCAGACCAGAGCTGCCAATTCCTCTGCTGTCGAGCCCCGTGCAGGCAGGACAGCTACTGAACTGGACAGGCAGAGAATTACTGTTCTTTTTGGATGGTTCCCTCGAACGGGGCAGAACGGCACCAAAATTATAAAACGGCTGAAAATTCATCGCCTGCATCTCGGCTGCTGAGACAGTGAGTTAAACTCGGCCTTTCTGGGCCTGGCTATCAAACTCACTCCTTGTCGACAGAACTTATGAACACACATACAAATAAAATCACTCCAGTTATTTACATTTGATTTGTTTGTAGTAAGAGAAGTTAGTTCTTAGAAAAATGTGTGGAAGAGGGGGAGAAATAATGGAAATTATCCACTGATCATAATTGTCTTAAAATGTTAAAAATTTTCCCTCAAATCTCAAATAAAAAACTTTTTAAAAATCTACAGAACTCCGAAGTGGAAAAAATAACGAAGTCATTCATCATTAGAAGATGGAGTAAAATATTGCTAGACTGGCTTCACAGAACCTTGGGTTTTTTTTCTGTTTTCTTGCTACAGAAGCAGAAAACATAAAAGCTTTGAAATTAAAATTATCCAAAAGGTACATGGCCTCACTTTCTCACTACTGTCTTTCTGATATTTAATCCCTGCCATGCATGCAGAGCAAAAGGGAAGTGAAAAGTCTTCCTCTGAAGGTTACCTTACTTGTGCACAAATTCTACTGAATTTTTTACCCAGTAACATCTGAATCCACTGATGTCTCAATAGTTCCACAGTCATTTCAGTTATCCTCTTGCCAACTTCAACAAATAAATAGGAAAGAGCAGACAAGCTAAAATGCTCTCCACTGAGAGGGCTAAAAATCTGAAAATCAATGTGCTGCAGTATTAGAGCAGCTGAGAAGTCCTTAATTTGAGCTCACAGAAATCAATAAGAATAACACAAATCTAAGAACTGCAAAAGGTGAATGTTTTTCACTTTCAGAAAAAAAGTATCACAGTACTTTATGAAAAAAAAAATAACGAAAAACTAACAGCAAATAAAAACTCCAACAGATGCTTTTACAATTTAAACGTGCCTTGTGGTTCTCTAGCTCACTACACGCTCATGTTTCTATGCCCTTTTTCCATCCTCTTCGCCCTCAAACTGCACTGAAACTCTTAAGAGTTTGGGGCTTTAGTACTGCAGGTGGTTTTTAATGACATTCTGAGTTCTGTGCTTACTGCCTTTCCCTCATCTCCCTTATCTTTTGATCAGTACTGAAAACTTCAAGCTATTCAGAAAACTTGGTACGAACAAGATTTCTGTAAGTTCTGGCAGCATTTCTACAATAGATGTACCCAAACTATGCCTTAAGCTGGATGAATATTCCCACAGAGGAGAACCCATGGCAGCATCACAAGTGTTAGAGTTAAGACAAAGAGGAACCCCACTGGGAAGAGCTCCCGAGGCAGATTTTACAACTGAGTGAACTCCAATGTTTCCAGGCTTTGCAGTTACTTCTGCAGGAGTTGCACAGGGCCACGAGAAGTTAACAGTTTAGGTTGGTGCCAGCTCTTCCTCCTGCCTTTTTACAAGCTACAGATACACCCTGTACTGCATCCAAACACAGCTGGCTCTACAAAATCTTTCAAAGAAAGTCTAAAATTTAGGAATTTAGGCTGTTTCGAGGCTTGGAGTGTAGAAAGCTTGATTTCTGATTTTAGAAGGTAAGCTGCTTGGATAAATACTCCATGATGCACATCAAATCTCAGATGCTGCACTGCTATTTTAAATGCACTATTCAAAAAGTCTTTTCAATCATTGGTTCCAAGTGCATGAAGTCCAACAGACTTCCTATTCCATTGTGGAGGTTCAGGACCCTTCAAGAGCTGACTTGAGACTTGTGGACATTATTCTAACAGCCAGAAAAATATTAATTGACTGTAAATCTTGTTATCATGTGCCTCATGCAATATTGGTGAGATAATAAATATGCAAAGGGACTTTGCTGAAATACTAACATAAAAGTAATGCCTGTGTTATAATAGGAGTTTAATAAGATTATGTGGAATAGCTATTCTCAATTATCAATTATTTTCCAGTACCTGATGTCAATGTAATTACCATCTATTTGTTTAAATTTTGATTAAATCCCTAAGCATTTAATAATCCATCATTATAAATTTTTGCCTGGCATCACTGTAGTAAATAAACATTCAGGTCAGATTTTTTTTTTTTTTAAGTAGCAGCAATTTAAGTTATGCTTTTATATCCATATTTAAGCTCTAGATCTAAGAGCTGAATTTCAAAATTACTAAGAGTCAGGTAGCTCCCTGTGAAGGTCAACAATAAACTATTGAGCAATATTAACATTTGGAGCGTTAGACCTAAAAGCTGTAAAGCACATGAACTGGACTACTTCTGTTCCTCAGCCCTCTTTTGATATTTGTGCTTTCTCCCTAACATTTGAAGTATTACCATTTGTACATTTTCAAAAATCATTACTATGTATAAAAAAGTACATTGTTCACATGTGTAAACCACTGGAAACCCTTTAACTCTCCATCTGCTGATTTCACAAGGCTTTTTATTTAGCCAGCATATACAGTCTGAAGGAAGGGGTGAGATGTTTCAAGGACACGAAATGCAATTTGGATTTAACAGACAGCAAAATCTGGCAGACAGGTACCTAACTCTGGTACAGTTTTGCAAACCTTTTCCTTAAGGCTCTGCCATATGTTATAGATCTAAAGGAAATGAATAATGAAAAGCAGCCTCATACCATTATTCCTTTTTTATCCCACTAAATTAACTTTAGGAGTATTCTTAAAAGAAAGTAATCTTTTCCTAAAAACTATTTTATTAATCCACTTCTAGTCTTGGGACATAAAACTGAAATAAGTTCAACTATCTTAAGGCACTGGCACTTGAATCTATCCTGTCTTATATAGAAAGTGAAACTACAACAACCAGGAGGGAAAAATCTCTTGTAATTCCGATGCATCAACCAGGCACCAGCTTTGATTCTAATAAAATAACCTTGCTTTTTTATTGTCATATCACACACATGCAGAGAAAGCTCAGCAGGAATGTAAGTCAAGTGAACTAATAAGCTTAAATAACAAACAGAAAATAAAAGAACTACCCTGCAGATATGTATTTATAATGGAACCAGTCAGCAAATGAACAAGTAATCATCATGAAATTTTGTATGACTTCTTCTTGTCATCGGAGTCAGAAGTATGAAAACTGGGTAGGACACAAGTATTATAAATCTTTGTTCTAAAATTAATTTTTTTTTAAGTTTGTAAGAAATCAAGCACAAGTTATTTTTACAGCTCCATTGAGAACTCCAGCATCGGTCTCATTGCTGAGCATCCCCGTCCTGAAATTATGGAAACCCAGAAACGATCGAGCTCTGTGACAGGGATCCCATCCTCACTCTGTTCAGGTGGTAACAACACTCTCCACATCTCTGTCCAAAGGGCTCAGATCCAGTGACACAAATGGACCCCTCAGGAGCACTCTGAGCCTGCTTTGTCACCTCACCTCCAACTGCACAAGAGCAGCAGCCGGGCAACACCCTGGTGTATTTTTACCCTACAAAATCTGCCCAGTTTCCAGTGGGTTTAGGAAACGTGGTGGTAGGAGAGAGCCTCTAAACCTGTGGGATTATATCAGCTGCATATGCAACAAACTGTTAGGTACAGGACAGCTCCAGGGAAGAGTTTTCCACTTCAGAGCCTCTTCCCAGGGCCTGACAGTGGTTCTGGGAACCATAACAAGGCAGTTCCCATCTTAGAAACACAAATTC
Source organism: Pyrocephalus nanus (assembly GCA_038380795.1). Lineage (NCBI taxonomy): Eukaryota > Metazoa > Chordata > Aves > Passeriformes > Tyrannidae > Pyrocephalus > Pyrocephalus nanus. Next base: position 7,866,665 of record CM076271.1, on the reverse strand, counting down.
GAGCACAAAGGCAGTAAAAGAGCAGGAGGCCAAATTTCAGCTAACAGTGATTAGGTTATTTGAAAGTACTTACTAACAGACTGCCTCCTGACAGAAGATGTTGCCCTCTTTATTATCTTTCTCCAAAAATTTTTCTCTGGCAAACAATTAAGTCAAGAAAAGTAATTTATTTTTCATCCCCAAATACATTATTAGGCATGACTAAAGACAGTGATTCCACTTACAAACTTGAAAATAGTATTTAATAAGAGAGAATAACTTGCAACCATATCCACCACGTGAGAAAACCCTGGACTGTTAAAGGCTCAAACACAAGTAACATTTAGAAGGTTATTTCCTCATAACTTGCTACAAATGCAGGTCTTGATTCACATTCCTAACAGGAAAAAAAAAAAAAAAAAAAAAAAAAAAAAGGATCTCCTAAAGCCCAAATATTGGAGAGTAAATCTTTAAAGTCTGCTCTCACTGATTCGTGGTTCAGCCATTACTCAAATATGCAATACATAATGCTGATGAGTTAAACATCACATCACCCCTTTTGATTTATCTCTTTCAATTGTCTGGGAATTTTATTTATGTTTAGAACTATAAGGCGTTTGTTCGTGATGCCAATGGATTCAGTCCAGGGTGTGATAGTTGAGTGCTTAGACCATTACACAGCATTACAGTATATTGATTAGAATACCTTTGGAATCACTAAGGACAAATCTAATAACATACTAAGGGAAATGCCCAGAAGGGATCAGGTCTAGCCTAACCAAATGATACAGTTTCAGCATTGCTGAAGAGAATAGCAGCAGTCTAAAAGGTGAACTCTTCCAGTTATTATTTTCTTTAAGTTGGTGCTTTTCTACAGTCAATAAAAATATTAATATAATTTTATTTCTCCCTTATATCATTTTTATGTACTAACACAATATTATCTATACTGTCCTCAAGACGTAGAAGGTGATGTTGGACAAATAAAAAGCACAAAAGGACTTTCTTTATGTGCTTTCTGAATTTCCAGAATATCTGAGCACAAAGAGCACAGGCTGGTGCTATATCACATATCACTAATTCAAGGCACTTAATCCTGTCTTCCACACGTCAGCCAAAGCAATACAAATGCCAAAAAATTCCTTTCTGAGAGCAGAATTGTATACACTGTAGATTATATAAGCCTTCTGTCCCCCTCCACTTGAATGTACACTATCAAATCATCCTGGCCATTACTTTATATTGAGCAGATGGTATTATGAGATTTTGATAAAGAACAACAATCTCCCAGCAAGGGTTGCAAAGGGGTCGCTGAAACCAAGATTAACAATTGATTAGCTTTAATGGACCGTGACAGTAATAAACAACACAGCTCCACACAAAGATCTGATTGTCCTGTTAATGCTGCTGACACAAATGGCTTTTAACTGCCTTCCTGAAAGTGTTAAAATCGCCAGAGCATCAGCAAACCAAGGACTTCGTCAAAGTGAGAACTCTCCTGCAGAGAAGAAGCACTTACTGTTGCCCTCTGAAACATCTTCCATGAAGTGTGTTCCTGATTTATTCAGACAATAGTTCCTATTGTCTCCAAGGCTTAAAGTTCAAAAAAAAAAAAAAAAAAAACAAAATAAAATGCAGCACACCTCTGCAAGGCTGGAATGTGAGAGAACTCTAAAGCATTAGAATACAGAAGCCAGCACTCATCAAACATACAACAATAATGTGAATTATCACTTTCAGTGTGCTCATTTTATCCTTACTCCACCGTGGGCTGATAGACCCCAGCACCACAGCCTTCTGAACTCAATTATTTTATCCTAGGCTCTGCTAAAGTCACTCTATTTTTTTTTCCTTTCTGCACAGAAATAACTAATTTGCATGATATTTTCTTTAAAATAAAAGGTTTAGTGATTACTGGACGTAACCATGGTAAAACTTGAAAACAGAACCCACAGATCTGTTTATTTCTTAGATACACGAACAGGGGAAAGTCTGTGGAAAAGGTCTCGGTTTCCCTTAATACTTAAGCCCAAAATTTAAATATACTTACGGCAAATATTCACAGAAGGTTTTAAAATTAAATCTAAGTAGAGACAAAGTAAACAAAACTCCACCTAGCATGGCATTCAAGAAACTAAGGATATAGGAATTCATTCAGGGTAAGGAAGTATTTACTCATCTAAGCACTGAGTAAGAATTTCTGTTAAACTTCTAATTTTAGGCTAAATTACTTGGGGTTTAAATGAATTTTTTTCATCGTATTTTTTTTTAAATTATGTGTCTTATTTAATCAAAGGCTTTTCTTTTAAACATTTTTAACTGTGAGCTGCCCCAGTGCTGCTCCCCCCACCGAGTTATTCCTAAAGGCAATACACGGCAGTGGTGCAGCTCTAAGGGCTTGTAGGTGAGAGAAAAAGCGGTGTCTGCTCCGGACACAGATCCAAACGTAAACCACTTGCACGAATCAAGGTCATACTAATCCCATCCCTGTGGGTCCCACCCCATCTGCAAATCCAAGTCTCTACAGAGCAGTTCCTTGCCAGGTCCCTGCAGTGACGGAACATGCTGCTAATTGCTGTGCTTAAAAATCTTGACCTCCACAGACACGCGAGGGAATTTAAACGGAACCTCTGAAAGAGGAAAATCCGCCTGCCTGGTGTCCCAACACACAACCACTAAATACATAACCTGTCAAAACACCGAGCCAGCCTTCATTAATTCCATTTTCTGTAATCAGCTTCTTTCTATTACTCACATCCTTGGCTTTCTATAGAGCTCTTCAAGCAAGCTATTGTATAAACTCTTATATTAGAGTGTACTCTGATGATAAACATTCAAGGAAGTAATTATTAATTACCTGTAAGTCAGCATCAAATTCATGTTTCAGGTAAGCATCTTCTGCAGCTTCAACAAGACGCTGAAAAAAAGGAAAGAAAAAAGCATATTTTGAAATAACAGATAACAGATTTATAACAGATTTATAACAGAGTTCTCTTTTTTTTAAAAGTAGAGATTGTCTGAGCATTGTGTAATTCATCTCCTATGATACTTTATTAAATAGAAATAAGTTATCCAGATTTACAAAAAAAGAAAAACTGACCAAGCTTTTTAAGCCCTCAGTACCCACTATTGGTGGTACAAAACTCTCAAAACAGCTCAACTATCAATAAACAAAGAAATAAAAAGGTAATTTTTTCCAATGGTGCTCAGCATCCTGCAGCTCATATTCCAAAACTGATTTTTGAAAGAACACAAAGTTGCTTTCACACTGGATCTTATTTGCACATAGGAACCCTTTTCAAATCTTACTTAACATTAAAATAGGAGGCATTTCCTAATAATGCACTTGATTTCAAGGAAATGAGAAAAAAAAAGGTAATTTCTAAATTACACTTCAAATATGAGATTAGAAAAATAGAGAGAGACTAGGTTTTTTTACTAAAGAGATTTGAGGTGTTTTTACATATTACCTTAACATAGTGCATAATCACAAGAAGATTATTAGCAATAATTATTATTATTATTAATTCTGCAATTACAGAAGTAATATTTACTGAATGACAACAATTCAGCAGTATTTTTGATAGTAATAGAAATACTTAATAATATCCTAAACTCCCTGTAGTAGTTATTGTTCCTTAACACTATCATCTGATGGGAAAAAAACAAGATCCCACCAAAACACAGCTGCCTGAAAAATTTAGTGTATATAGGGGTTTGCTGCAGATATTCTCTTGTAAAATGACTTTATATCCTTTCTAAGGTTTTACTCAGGATTCTTTATAGCTCAGATTATTTGAACTACGGAAGTACCTCCTTCTAGTTTTTATTTAATCTACCTGAACATTCATACACACAACTCAAAATTAAACATAAAAGAATGATTGTCTATAGTCTATATATTAATTTTAATTTCCTTTGATCTATCAGACACTGGTACACGTGTATATTTCCAAATATTTTTGTATCATGAAGCAAGTGAAGTCCAGACTCTCACACCCAGAGTGGGAAGCCATGCACACATTTTTTTCCCTTTTCAGAATGGTATTCACATTTATCAAGCTGTTGGATATAAATCAAAATTAAATCAGAGTCCATATTGATTGGTATACAGCTTGAGCTGTAATGGAACCTGAACCAAGAAAAATATTTCTGGTTGCCAATGCAGAACAAATGGTTCAGCAGAAAGCTGACAGGTCAGAGCAGAGCCGTGGCAGTTTCAGGGAGGGTTTGTGCTCACAGGGCTGCGGAGCAGCAGCGACTCAGCCTGTGCTCCCACTGCGACCCCTCATCTGCCGGTCACCCACGGCACAGCACAACCCTCAGCGCTCTGCTGGGCTCCTGCATCCTCCCGGCACATCCCACTGGGGAGGCTTTTACCACCTCCTTCTTTGGCGCAGATTACAAACCTCAAACACAACATTAAAAACTTGGAACGCTCCTGCTACCAAGGCTGATATGGAAGAGCAAGAGGGAGCAGGTGAATGCCACCTTCCTGTACACCAGGGGGTACATCCCTCACCTTTGAACATCTTGTCTCATGAAAACCCAGCTGGCCACAGCAAACCCCTTTGACCTAAACTGGAATTGAACTGAAATTCTTCCAACTGTGGGCAAATCAAACCAGAACTGAGCTGGCAAAATGCACCAGCTCACCTGCCCACGTACAGGGGTAAAACAACCCAACAACAGGGATGCAGCACAGTGGGCTGCGGGAGGGGAATCCATGGAAAAACATTCCAAATGAAACAGTGAAGTTCTGTGTAATCATTCCCACTACTCCTGTACCACCTGAATAGCAGTAAAGGCAGACCTCAAAATGTGAAAGGGTAACAAACATTCATTTGACCCACAAATATTTTGTATTTAGAGTCCAAAAAGGGAAATAACACAAATTAACTATTCTGAGGAGGAAGCCTCAGAGCAACTGAAACAGATTTGTACATAATGGAACTCCCTCAGAAGTCCATCTTTAGCGTGCTAGGGACCTGCTGAAAGGATTTCACCAATCCAGCCCTCATTTTTCAAGTATGAAAAAGGCCTTTAATGTAAAATAACTACTTTAATTCAATTCATTCCTGCAGATGTGTCCTCCTTTATAAGAAAACCCTAGTTGCATTACTACTTTGTGCTTATCTGATACAGAATATCATGACTGATTAGCTTGACGGGAAAAAAGTGACCAGAGAATCAAGAAAATTCTTCATACAGAGAAGAATACAAAGAAAAGAGAAACGTGTTTTTCCTTCTGTGCTGAAATATTTACTTACTCATCGAAAGAAAAATTATTACAGCATTTCATGAGATACCAGTGATATTAGATATTAGTACCTAGCGGGCTAGAAAAATAATTCATGGTTTCTTATATGGTTTGTATTGATTCCAACGTGTTTCAATTACATTTTTGCCTCAGTGAAATAAATTTAAACTAAGATTTATCCCCACATGTAAGAAATAACTAGAGAAGCATAAGATGGGTAATAGTAGAAACATCTGGTAAGGAGGGCAGCTCAGAAATGAAAAGCACTGATTGGTACTTTATTGATTTATTCACTAAGATTTCAATTGTTACTTTTTCTTTTTTTTAAGTATATTTTTACATACTTTTTAACAGCAACATTCCCTGCAGGAAACTGAACCCCCCTAAAAGATGAACTATCTACTGACTGGCATTTTCCTTGAACAAAGCAAATACATGTTCACACTACATGCTTTGCCCTCACAAAACTAATAAGGGAATTAAAATTTTGGCAAACCAAACGTAGATAAAACAAACATATGCTGCATTTTCCGTGTAATCAGTTCTTAACCACAATTTGCTTTAAGTATCTCAACACCATTATGAAGGAAACCATGAGAAATCTGGGAGAACTATAGAAAAGGTAAGCCAGTAATAAGCCTAAATCCACAAAATGACATATTAGTGGATATACACCAATTATCTCAGACTGAGGAAACTGAATACAAATGTTTTGGGGGTTTTTGTTATTTTCTGGGGGGTTTTTTGGTTGTTTTTTTTTTTAAAGAAGTTCCCAGAGGGATGAAGCATTATGGAAGAAATTCCTTAACACTCTGGAGGCAAAAATCTAAAAAACACATGTAATACTGCAGCATTTTTACAGGGAGGCCAAAAATCCCTTTTCAAATATTTTCATGACTGAACAGTTATCTAGCAATGATTCTCAACATTAGTACGATCAGCCATTTTAACTTAATAGTTCATAATGACACTCTTAATACAAATACCAATATATTTTCATTTGAGTAACCATACTCTAAAACCCTTGCTGTAGCAAGCAAATGCTCCCCAAGCTGTGGTTATCCTGGAGGGAATTGTGACTTATCTGTGTGCATTTACATGGAATGAATTGTGAACACAGAGTGAGCATTGTTAGAGTTACATCACTGCAGAGTGTTTTCAGAAGTATTTAGCCCTGGACGTAGAGGTGTTGGCGTGAGCACACACAGGCAAGTCAAGGGCAGCACATAATCTTTAGATAATGAACTATTTGAATGTTTTATGGGACAGCTCAGTTGAGTTTCCCTCTGGTAAGGAGCTAATCCTTAAAACTTTCCCAATACATGTGTATATATAAAAAACTGACTTATCCAACATATCACAATGCAGCATAGATAAAAACCTGGATCAGAATGCAAACAAACACCATATCAAAAAAAACTCCTCAAATCATCATCAAAACACATTGTCAGTGTTTGGTATTGAAGTGGTACTGGCATCACAAATGACATAGAGAAAGCTGAGAGAAGAAAAAGAAATTTTGTTACCTCAAAGTAATTTTTCTTTTTTTAATAAATCACCGAGCTAGCTGTGAATAGGGTAATTTTCTTGACAAATGATATTATAATTTCAGTGAACTGATATTCCCAATAAAGTCTCTTTCAAGTTACGTTGTTATAGAGATAGCAAGGGAAAGGTGAAACAGAATGGGGGACAGGAAAAAGAATCCAACAGAAAGTAAGGGGGGAAATGGGCAGAAGTGTGAAAATAAGAGACAAAAATAACAATTTCAAAGAAAAACATTACAAAAACATCCAGAGTATAAGGTATATAATGTAGCTTCTGAGATCTTTTTTCATACACTTTTTACGGGTTTCAGATTACTTTTCAATGATTCTTCTTCATTAGAATCCCATTTTGAAGTTAGATCAAATAAATTCACAGGCATAACAAAGTTTGAAACAGTTTCTGAACTCCTGAACTGCAATGGGACTAACCTTTATCCATAAATGCTGATTGAATTATGTCCTTCTCTCTTTTTAGCTATCAAATCTTGAAGAACACTTATTGTTTCCTTTCCATTTCTCTAAGATAAACCAACTGCTACACATAAAACCATAAATGCTGCTAAAAATTGCTCTTTTCCAAACCAAACTGCAACAAATTCAAAAAAAAGGATAGAAAACTGCTCTACATTAATTATAACTAATATCAGCTAAGCACTGATGTCATCTCAGTCCCTAAGATGAATAGTTTATATTCCATGATATATGATTAAATTTAATTTCCAAATAGAAAAAAAAATGCACTAGGATATCACAGTCATCATAAAAAGTTTAGATAAACCTGTAGGAGGCTCTTATATTCTAGCATTGATGAATTCAAACAACAACAAAAAATAGCCCTGAACCCTGAAAGACTTTCTCATTATTTTCCCATAGCATCTGTTTGAGGTTTCTGTAGAAATCCTATATAATCCTTCAAGGCTTATTTGTGTTTTGGAAGGAAAAATTAACTAAAAGTCATGTTTATTAAAAAACAGCAAGAAGTCTAAACCCAAGAAAAACATACAAATATACTGTACAAAGAAAACTTATCTCTGTTTTTAAAATCTTATTTCTTTCATATTTTGTAGCAAGATTTCTAGTGCATTACCAAGCAAAAACCAGCAGCTTCCTGTATACAGAAAATACTTAAAACTACCAATAGCCACCCTTCTTCAGACGAAATATTCAGTGCAATTTTAATAACCCTATCATTGATTTGAATATCTAATTTCCAATCAAAATTTATAGTAATTGAGCTGCAAATATTGCCAAAAATATTCCCTAAAGTGCAGCCAGATAACTGTTTAAACACAGTTCAGCAGTTGAGGGTATTCCTGGGAGAGAAACAAGAACTCGTGTTTCAATCATCAGAGCAATTTTCTTCACTGGCTCCTCTGTGAGAAGCCCCCGCTGTGCATGTGGGAGCACTCAGCAGCAGATTACCAAACTCAAAACATTACCCAGGTACCTTCCTATGACTTCCCCGTTCTGGGGTCTGTTTCAGAAGGGAAAAGGGGCTTTTCCTTTCCAGGAAAGCTGTAAGGCTACAGGTGCTTTGAAAACTTCTGAAAAGCTTGGGCTGTTTTGGGAAAGAAGATTTATTAGCATTAAGAGAGCTTAGGTAATATTCTGGCACGGGTGCTGATTCTGCCGCAGGTCCCTCCTCGCTCCCATCGGGGTGTTGGGCTGAGCTTCTTTCACAGCTCATTTAGTGCACAAGGCAAAGAAGCCAACAGAGAATATTTGATGTTGTTCATCAGTATCACAATTATTTCCTCTGCTCAAAGGCAGCTTCATAGAGGATGGCAATGGATGCACCAAACAGGCCTCTCACTCCTCAATTTTACAGCAAATAGCTTTGCACATGTTTGCTGTAACCAATGGAGAAGCAATGCAGGCATCAGACTCTGATGCTGACCTTGGAGGAACATTTGCTCTTCTCAGAAACACAGGTGGTTCTAGACAGGGCAGTGACAACCGACCAGCAATTTGGCTGGTTTAATCCTTGAGGATGGGGACACACAAACAGACAGTTTCTTCTCTTCAGAAAGCCCATATTTTATTCCCCACTTTGTTCTCCTCAGCTGTGAGGTAATTTCTAGGAAATTTTAGCACTAAAATTGCTGTTGCTGTGCTAAGACGCACTGAAAATTATTTAGAGCCAATTATCTTGATATTAGAGTTCCTAGTGCTTGTAGCTTAAGATAGATATCAATCTTGCAAATAATGCCATACAAAAAAATTACTACTCTACGAACACTATCAAATTCCACTGCAACCCAACTAGACAATGCTCAGCCACAGTAAGTGCTGCAAAGCATAATCAAAGCAGAAATTATAAATAAAGGATAAAAATAAATTAAAAGCTTAGCATATGCAATTATTGCAAATAACTTCAATTATCCACTTATATTCATTCAAAACTGGCAGATTTTCAGGTTGATTGTTGTTAGAGTGCTAGCTGGCTTTTTGAAGCAACATAAAGAGTTCAGCTTGGCACAGAGCTGGACAAACAGAAATGAAACTGTAAAGGGATTAAAGTACATGAAACTCACACGTTGCATAACAGTGGCTAAGACAATCCTGGAGTAATTAGATGCATTTCTAACTTAACTAGGTCAACACTATATTTAATTATGGCATCTGGAGATTGCCATGGCACGGAAGGAAGACTCCAGATGAAGAAGATAACACATTTGTCTTGTACCAAGGCTGCACAAAGCCAAAGATATAAAATATGCAGATTATCAAATCTGGTCCTACCACATTATTGTGTCTAGCACGGAGCAGAATGAAGTGCTAAATCAGGTTTTATTCCATACTTTTAATTCCGTATGTCCCAGACATCAAGGAATCAGTTCAGCCACAGACACAACTTAGAGCTGTTCCAGGGATATTTAAAATGTGATTTGCCTGGCTGGGGTACAGCAACAACCAGCTCCTTCAGCCACCTCTGCTGCCTCAGGGCCAAGAGAAATGTTCTTCAGGATTTTGAACCAAACATGTGTTCACCCAAGGTTGTGTAATTCTCTGGAAGTACCTTTATGCATCTTTTCAATTTCACTTTCAATGTGGCAACATGCTTTATAAAGTTTTGCTTTCAATGAATAATTCCTTGTTCTCTTCCACATAAATTTAAAAATCTCATCAAAATGTTACTCCATAAAACACCTTTCAAAATCAAGGGAAATAGCCCTGTGTGTGTATCTAAATATCATCTGTGTGGATATTTATATGTTTAAATACACTTAGTCAACACTGACCTGTAAGTATCACCATTATCCTCTCCCCTGTACTGAAATCAGGAGATTAAAATATCTGATCTATCAGTTTCTTTCACACATTTAAGGTACTACAAGTCATAATTTTTACCTGACTGTCACAAACACTCTCCTGTTTGGATAATGCCAGACTGTCTTTCCTGCATTTGAAGAGAGGGGACTTACATGTCTTAGCAAAAATGGCTTTCCCTCAGCTCTGACAGCTCTCGGCACCATTGCTGGATTTTGGGCAGATATTGTTTGAGAAAGATTTCGGATAACTCTTTTCATGGAAGTTACTTTAATACAAAATTCTCCACAGGTAGGATTTATCACCTCTAACCTCAGCTATTTCAAAGTTAATCATCTCTCCACTGAAGGTACTCAAACATCCTTCATATTTAGAGACAGAAAGCTCCAAAGGTGCTGCATGTCCCTTCTAAAATAGCTCATAAGATACAGGAAGATCTTGGGAACTTTTCCTTCACACTTTTCTTCACTAGATGTTTAACTTTACATGAATGAAGTTAAGGGAGATTAATCCCACACCATATGTGCAACATAAATGAGCTACAGAGAAATGGAAATATTCCCACGCTCACTCCACATGGGAGGAGAAACTTGAGGCAACTCTTTGTCCTGACAGCAGTCCTGGGACTAAAAAGGTGTTTCTGTTCTGTTTACATTTAGAAGCACCAAGTGAAACCAATTGTATTGCTTTATTCCCTCACTCAGCTTTTTCCTCACCTCTGCTCAATGCCCCAAGTTAATTCAAATTCAGCTTGTGATTTGCAGTCTAGTTCAACCAAACCAGTTATGATATACTGTCCTCCCTTCAGTTTCCAACCAGATTACTGTCACACAACAGCAGCAAAAAAACCTCAAGATTTATTACTTCAAGCAAAGGTCAGTTCCAGAGTTTGCAGGGACTCAGTTCCATTGCCTCGCCCAGCACTCAATCACAAGACACTGAGCTTTGTTCTTTGCTTTCAAACCGAGGCATGTCCCTCTCACACAAAGTCACTCAGACCATTGTTTTTTACTCTCCACGGGGTCAGGATTTCAGTTGCCAATAGATTAACTGAAAGGAAAAAATTTTAAAAATTGAAAGGAAAATGAAACTCTGAGGTTTCTACTAAAATCTTCCCAACTCGCTAATGCAAGTACAAGTCTCTAAGCAAGATATTGAGGCAAATATAGTATTATAGTGAAGCTGTGAAGAAAACAGTTGGTATCCATTTCTGCTTGCATCAGCAGCAGATTTTACAAGCATTTACCTGATACTTAGAAATCCAGTTACATCTCAGGTTATATAGGCATGGATTCTTTGGACCGATTCAGTGCTGCAATGTACCAAATTCTGCCTTCAGTCATAACCACAGTTTATTCCTGTGTCTTCCCTAACTGACCATGAGCTCATCAAGGTCACATTATGTCCCAAACTCTAATGTTAAAAATTTTCATATTTCACTTCTTCTCTGGCACCTAACAATTATTCTTCCTCCTTCATAACAGTCTTGATGTTCACACTCCCAAGCATGTTCATGACCACTCTTTTCCAGGTCCATACTGATATCTCTTCATTCCTCATTCTGCCAACTTTTATTTCCAATTTTCCTTATTCCCTTTACAACCTCACGGAGCCCATCTAGAGTATCTTGCACAAGTTATATCTCTAAATCCTGGCTCAGTTTAATTCTGCTCCCTTTGTCTCTTTAAACCATCTCATTATTCTCCCTGTGGCAGTACCTTCCTCAGCCTCTCCTAAACCCATCAACAGACTCCCTTGGCTGCTGACCCTTCCATTTTCACTGCCCAAACATGAACACAGAGAAATGAGACAAGAAAACTCTCTCCTGGATCCAGAAGGCACATGGATGCACTGACAGTGCCTCAGGAGAGAAAGACACTCTTTTTTCTGCCTGCTGCTGGTTCAGGCAAAGAGAAAGTAATGGTGGAGTTGCAGGAAAGTCTTGTTTGACCCTGTACTGAAAAAATCACAGTGACAGGAATTTTCAAAGATTTCACTTACAGACAGTTTCGCTCTGATACGTTTCTAATGGCCATATGCCTCTTTGTGCAGAGTTTCCAAATGCTAACAACCTGATCCAGCTGGAACAGAATTTCAAAGAAAACCTCGTGTCAAGGCCCCAGCCCTGCCAATTTCAAGAGTTTGTTCCCAAGCACAGGAGTGCTGTAGAGTCTTAATGAAAAGAACATCAGTATTACGTTTAAAAGAGTAAAGCAAATGCATTTCCCTTTGTTTCTTTCTTGGAAACAGCTGAAGTTCAGAGATGAAATTCCAAGCTTCTTTGGTCTCTTGGACCATACTTTATATTCTGAAGACTTGATTGTTGAAGTTGTTGGAATTAATTACAAAAGCAACTTGCAGACTAAGTGATAATTTAGTCTTTTCATAATTTTGTATATTCTGGCAGGTCTCACACAAAAAAAAATAAATAAAAAAAAGAGGCTACATTGAAACCCTATGGTGACAAATTTGTCCACACTTAGTAATGAGACATCAGTTCTACGTATCTGGAAGGTTTTTCTGATACCCTATGAAGTCACACATAGTATGGGAGCATCACTTTGCCAAAGGCATGTTTATATCCAGACTTAGAACTCTGTGTATAGGTACAGACTCCATCCCATCTATTCATTTATTATTTTTTGAAATAAATATTTCTGCAACAACAGCCAGCATTTTTCACTCTATCTTAAGAACAATATTAAGCTGTCCTTGTAATTAGAGGAAGATTGCAAATTCCCAAACCCAAACGAAAGGCTGCATTGCATAGTCAAAACCTTATCTGCTTTACTTTGTAAAGATAATGAGTTCAAATCCATTGGGTGTTTTGTTCCTTATTAAGAGAAGTCTTGTAACTTGTATTCTCCTAGTGACTAAAAGACTGCTGTACTTTCACCTCTTAATTAGTTTTTATCAACCGGAACGTTCAGCATTTAATTATCGTACGTAGATTTATTTGGAAAACAGAGCAAAATATGCGACACAGCACATCATTTCCATTAAGTCTGACACACCTCTAGATTTTGTATGACCTAGGGAACTCATTTCATAAAATACTCCCATTTTTCTTATTAATTTTTTTCTCTTGACTCTCAAAGTACTTCTAAAATGCACCTGGGGAGCAATATGAGTCTTCACAGAGCTAACCAACACCTGCAGGTTCAAAAAGTGACAACCAATGACTGCAACCAAGCCAACAAAAACTAATACCTTATGTTTGCAGAGACAAGTAAATTATAACAATAGTTTTCCATTTATTTTTGATTATAGGAGAATTGTGAACTGCCCCACACCTCTGGCAAGGCTTTCTCTGTTGGCTGAACAACTCCCTCAGCCATCACCACGGGTTGTCCAATGATCCATTTATTTACAACCAGTAAGTGTTCTCCAACCTTCAAAGTCCTAAGATGGACAAAACCACCAAGGTCATTACTGTTGCTACAGGCAGCTTTAGCTCTGCTCTGAGTTTTAGCTCAACTCTGCTCCTGAAAAACATGTGCAAACCAGTTATTTTCCATGAACAAATCATGAAGCCCTAAAGATCTGTAGCTGCTGATGCTCCTTACCTTCTCTGTCCAACCTGAAACCCACACAACTAGTGTAGAAGAATCACAAAAATAATAAATGCAAAGGAAACCGGAAAGATCTAAGTCAGCTCTCTGATTCCATGTCGAGGTAGCTTTCCCATTTATTAAATCCTTATTCCCTGGAGATGCCTACACTTTGCAAGGTGAACACCTTGACTTTGTACACTGCAATAAATCTGCACTTGGCACTGGCAGCAGCAGAGCAAAAGCCAGGGATGGGAATGGGTCATAGTTCCTCCAGCCCAGGGTTTGAGGGGTGACAGCAGGAGACACAGGGCCAGCCTTAGACCTTACCCTGAAACCCCCTGAAACGCCACTGAAAGGAGTTTGATAGACCTGACGTATTTGTGCAATGTTAGATTGTAAAATTTGTCATCTATTGGTTATTAAATCTGTTGGACAATCTCTCTTAAAGACTTATGCATTAGATTTGGCTTTTAAATAGAGTCCTTCATGACCTTTCAGCAGTTACAACTCATTCCAGAGTAATAAATGGAATAAAGTGATTTGCAATATCTGTCATGAAAAATATGTAATACCAAAGTACCTGAAGGGACTACAGAGAGCTGGAGAAGGATTTTTAACAAGGACATGTAGTGGTAGGACAAGGGATAATGGTATTTAACTGAAAGAGGGCAGGTTTAGATTAGATTTTATGAAGAAATTCTTCCCTGTGAGGCACTGGCACAGCTTGCCCAGGGAACCTGTGGCTGCCCAATCCCTGGAAGTGTTCAAGGCCAGGTTGGACAGGGCTTGGAGCAGCCTGGGATAGTAGAAGGTGTTCCTGCCCTTAGCAGAGGGGTTAGAACTCAGTGATCTTTAATGTCCCTTCCAAATCATTCTGTGATTATACTCAAAAGAAGAAGAAATTAAATATATTTTCTATGACAAAACCATTATAATTATTGTTTTCATTATACCAGGATACAAAGATGAGTCAAACACACTCAGTAATGAGGCTTTCATTGTAGGCCCTTGAAAAAATAAAGAGCAAATTGAAATGGAGAACACTTCTGTGTAATACTTAAATGGTTCAGAATGAGTTCTTACCAACTGGATTTTTCTATTTCTGTTAAGTGACACAATTCATACAAATGATATAAGACCTCAATACTGTAAGTGCCAATAAAAAGTAATAAAAATTTTAAAAAGACAGAGCATCTGAAAATTTCTCAGTGATCTGCTGCAACTATTGGCAGAAGATCTGAAATAACAATGGACTGGAAAACCTTAGGAGAAAGATTCAGATAATTAGAGAGAGAGTATAGAGGTACAGCACATATATAAAAAACACAGGTAATTATAAAAGAAAATGCAGCTCAGCTTACACTCTTCTTTCCATGGTTCTGTACATTCTTCAATGGGTTACAAGAACACTTTTTAATCCAAACACTGGCAAGTTTTCCTAAAATGTCTTAGTTTTCCTCACTTTTAACTCAGTAACATAGTAAATTTTGGCATATTACTAACTTTCCCGTGTTTTCTGGGCTACTCAGATATGTCCTGAACATCTGACAGAGCCCTACCAAAAAGCCAATCCTCTCCACTGAGTCTGAGCAGATAGGTACTTTTTCAGCTTTTTATTCTGTAAGGAGATTCCAGTAAAACATACCTGAACACAGAAGATTTTTTTCAAGTTTTGCTCTTTCTTTAGGAGTCCTTAAAGGCACAGCTTTCTGCATTCAAATCCCACTCTCAGTCACTGCAGCCTGGAAGGAGCAGGATTTGATGTGCCAGTGGGGGAAGGACAACAGAGCTGGACAGGGCCTGGACAAGGCAGCCAGGGGTGTAAAGATGTGCCCTCAGCTGTGACTGTTACCCCAAATGTGGTGTGTGCAGCTGTGTGTGACAGCACTGTCCTAAACTCTCCTCAAAAACAGGATGCAAGTTTTACCTGGAACCATAAAGGCAATAATAGTTTCTTGTAAATTTTTTGTTACTTTCTATTCAATGATTTAATATAGTATCACAGATTTTTAAATGTCTGTACAGACATGAATAAAATGATTAAATATGACTGAAAAGTTGCAGTCTTTCTAAAATGAATAAAATCTGTTTGCTTGATACCTTCTCTCATGATGTAAAAAGAAACCAAAATCACAACAATAAAACTAAAAGAACTACTATTTTCAACACAAAACATATAGCCACATTTTTGCACATCTTTAGCAAGGCTATCATTTATCTTCAATTGTTTTTTTCATAGTAATTTGTAAGGAAATGATCTGAGCTTTGCTAGGATCTACCTGAACACCTGGAAAGAAATATCAGCATTTGCACCATGAGTTTTTATGTACATGGATTCTTTCTATGCATTTCATGGTGTTGATTAATGAACACAGAAACCTACTGATCTAATGCCTCAGACCCCTACAGCATCTCCAAAACCTGCAGTACTTAAGGCACCAACCAAATCTGAAACCTAAGCAGGTCTTGCTCATTATCAGTCTACTTGTGAAGTGCTCTTTCCCCATCACTGCTCTCTTCCAAGGCTTGTATTTAACATTCTACTGTCAAAATAAAATATAACTATAGCTATGTCACATTTAAACTTTCAAATATAGGGGGGTTTACCCTCCATGTCTACTTAAAAAGTAATTTTTATTATCAGGTGTAGCTAGGAATAAATTATGTTTGCCATACGTAACATTTCCTAGAGAGCACAGAATTTTGGGGACAAAGGCTGCCACCTTTTGGCAATAATCTGTAACAAAAAAGCCTCCTATGTCAATTATACTGTTCTAGTGAACATTTTTATTACATTATTTTAGCATCTTATATCCAGCAAACCACAGAACAAAAAACTGGGTTCAGCTGAAGGCAACCTGCAAAAAAACACCCTACCTTTAGAGCTGCTGTATACAAGGTTTCTTAGCATCGAATCAGAGAAATCAGACCTAGAGATTTTTTCCTGGAGGACACTACAAGTAGATAGCCCTGGCACACAAAGTTGAATGTCACATGAGAAAATTCGTTTGTTTAAAAATAAAAATATGAAGGAAGGAACACATGAAATTTTTTGTGCACTGATTTAACCTATGAGTTAAATACCTATGAGCTCTTGGGTCAGAAGACCTAAAGACAAATCATTAAATTACTGAAAATTATATCATAATATAAATAATCTATTGGCAAACTTAACTCTAGCATTTTCTACTTTTTCAGTGCTTGACCTTGGAAACAAAAGATTTTTCATGTGGTGCTTTGAGTGTTCAGTGGAAACAAAAGATTTTTCATGTGGTGCTTTGAGTGTTCAGGCTTAGTAACAAAGAAAATCCAAAAATCTTATTATCTGGGACCAAAAGAACTTTAGGTGAGCAGCCTAACTCACAACTACCATCTTGATAGTAGGCAAAACATAGCAGGCAAAAGAATTACTGAAATAAATAAATAAACAGAACGTATGGAATGTTTGGATTCCATCTCAAAAATGTAAAAACATTCAGGTTAAATTCTCCTTTACAGGCAACATAAACATCGGCAGAAATTCTTGAGGAATAAATCAGAAATTATTTGAGACTTTAGAAGAGTCCATAGAGGAGCAAATGGACCAATTTATGTGTATGAAATACACTGAGAGGTCCAAAAGTGAAGTAATACAGAGGACACAGGAAGGGCCAAAACGGGACAACAGAGGGCCTGAGAAAACTTGTCAAAGTTTGCAAGTCAGCAGTGTGGGAAAAAAACCCCAGCTATCCAAGTTTTTGTTTTCACCAGAAAATGTAAAAGCCAGAACTTGCAAAGAACAGCTTAGATGAACTAAGTTAAGACGAATAGAGCAAGATTAATTTGCAACATCAGTATGTGAAGAAATCAAAGAAGGAACACAGAAATGCAGATAAATTTTTGTTAAAACAAATGCAATTACAGAAAGATCAAAAGCGTATTTTACTGAGTTTCTCGATGCTAAAATTCACAAAAGCAATCTGCCCTTTTCCAGACAGCTGAGCCATTTGAAGAAGAATGAAATTGTGAAGAGCTTCAAGAGGCAATCAGAATACTGAGGAATAACAAAAGCACCAGGTGTGAGTAATCTTCGCATTGAATTATCAATAACAAGAGTGGGAAAGGAAGTCTTTATATGGTTATTTGGTTGGTTTGAGTTTGGGGAAAATTTTCAAACATCAAAAAGAAATATATGCTGTATTTCAGTTTTAAAAAATTAACAAAAAAGAATCTTTTCATTTCACAGAAAAGTAGTCTTATATTGGAGAATAGAATTTTAATCTTGAGCTTAAAATGCTGGTTTGAAAATCAGTTACATTACACCAGCACGCTAAAAACATAGATATCTCCTACAAACACTGGAGAGGTTTTTTGTTTTGTTTTTGGTGGTGCTGCTGCTCTTCTTCTTAATTGTACACATAATCTATTAAAACTGTGAACCTGAACACTACTTTACTTCTGATATTAAGAACCTAAATATCTTCACAATTAAAAGCTCACCCCCCTTAAAGACTAGCTATACTGAAAACAAGTGACTAACCTCATGCCATATGGAATTTCATTGATTTCAGTAAAATTTCAGCAGTATAAAATTCTGTTTTTCCTAGTGGGAGTCATGAAAGCAGATGAAGGGTAGCAGAGCACAGCAGAGCCTACTACCTGTCTGGCACCATAGCCATCCTGCACAGATGGGAGAGGGATATGGCACAGGCTTCCAGGCTTCCACACCACACAATTCACAGCTCTTTGGAGCAGTAGAACAGTACATGCCGCTTAAAAACTATTTTGCTTCTGTCAGCAGGACTTCCATATGGGGACTGCCACGTTCCCACTGCATGTATTGCACCACTTGCTGAAGAACGTGCCTTTTACAGCCTCTTTAAGATCATGTCCTGGTGGTCAGGCATAATGTCTGTAATATCCTCACCTGGATCGTTTTCAACTGACTGAAGAAGTAAAGAAACATTTCTTTAGAACTCAGGTATAAAGGCTGGGCTAAGAACAGTATCATTATCTCGGCAGGCTCAACTCAATTTCTTTTGGTTTTGAATTTCGGGAGAGATTTCTTTTTTTTTTTTTTTTGGGGGGGGGGGGAAGGGAAAATAGATTTTTGAGTTGTTTTGGGATTTTGGGAACTTCAGGGGTGGGGGGTTTGCACATCCTGCTTAGTCTGATTCTCAAGTCATTTAAGTTCCTTTTTTTTCCCCAGTAGGTGTTTGAACTGTTTGCCAAATGATATTCAAACAAAAATGTGTAAGACTTTTCCAATGAATCTTTAAGAATTATGAGTGATGGCTAAGTCATACACTAATAAAACTTGCAAGGTCAATTTTATTATACAAATGTGTAACAGACCGTGTAAATGGCAATTATATCCTCAATTTTTGAAAGTTGGGACATTGCTTTTTTCTTCAGACACTCTGTAGGGATTTCCACTGAAAGTCAGGGATCTCCACTGATATATATGGGAAAATATTTCAGTTCCTTATTAACAGAAACAGAAAAACAACAAAGGATAAGCTCTTACACAGTAGTAAGATAGTGCAGTACTAGTAAATACGACAGTGAAGCATTGCCATGAGTATAACATGGGCATTAATAGATTAATTCAGATCCCCTTTCAATATAAAGGCTGCACTGAACACCATCACTCTTAACTATCTGATGAAATGAGGTACATGGAAGAATAGTATAATGGCTTAATTTTACTTTTTTTTTTTTTAATGTGTTATAAATATTAACTTTTAACATCTGCAAAAAGAGTCAGGGAAAACTTCAGCTCCAGCCCTACCCTGTTTATTCCAGCATCACATGGAGAGAATGACCTCCAGTGTAAGGAAGTTGTCCCACAGTATTTCACCAGGCTTTAAACTACTCTGTCTTTAAACCCACTTCTGAATCACTGCAACAAATCTATCTTCAACAAGGATTTTGAGGAAGATAGCTACGTTAGAACCTAATAGAAACTCACAATATTATCATTCTGACCACTTTCAGTCCCACCCTTACAAGCAGTTTCACAGATAACACTTTCATTTATGCAGGCTATACTGGCTTGGGCTAGTTTCCCAAATCATTTACATTGTGATACAAGTTTGCACTGTTCTTCAAATAATTTTATCTCCATTTCAAAACTGAAGAAAAAATTACCACAGTAAGTCAGCCAGCATTGTAACAATTCTGTTTTGTTTACGAGTCCCATCTTTGCTTCGGTTTATGTTTATGTTTTTTCTGATGCCATGGAAGTATCAAAGGATATGCTAATGATAAGCCATAGTGGCAGTGACAGATAACACTTTAAAGGTGAAATGCATAATTCTCTAACAACCTTGGTAGCACAGTCACCTTCCCTGAAACAAACAGTGCAAGGCCACTCTTTTTAAATCGCATTACTCAGCCCCAGAAATTAAGAAATAAATCTCAGGGTTCTGTTGTTTTGTTGGGTTTTTGTTGTTGTTTCTCTTTTGGGTTTATTAAATCTAGAGGTAAAAGTATTTGGAAGTATAACTTCTTTGAAATGAACAGTATTTTGTTTCATGTTCAACACTTGAAAGGATAAAAAAGCAACCTTAGCAACCTAAGACAGCTAATTGTTTGCTGCAGACATACTGGTAGTACTGCACAAAAATAGCTGTTCAGCCACCTTATATTTCAATATTAAATTCTTGAGTTCTATATGACAATTGGTACATTCAAATAGTGTTTATCTATAAAGATCAAACCTTGAAAAATTATGTGTTTTGCTCTGCTGAGATGTCTAACTATTTACATCCCCAAAGTAGCTTGAAGTCATTTAGTTTTCAGCTCATTTAACAGATTTTACACAGATTTCTTCCACTACAATTAATATTGTCTAAAACATTACCAATTTTTAAATTCTTTCATGTTACAGACAAATCAAATATTAGAAACATTTCCAATCAACCTGCATCTAACAATTACCACATTTACATTATGAAACACCACACACTCCTCACATCACTTCCTCTTTTGCAACCACAAAGAATACTTTATTCAGTCTGCTTTGTCTTTGCACATTATTGCAAGGCAAATGTTTTAAAATGCTTCACTCTAGAAACTCAAATGCAGAGGAACCTTGTGTTTTCAAGCCATATATTAATATGATTACAGCACAGATTTTTGAACAACTGCAAGAAGGAGAATTTTACACCTACTGACCAATTTGTCTTAAAAAAAAAAAAAAAAAAAAAAAAAAAACCAAAAAAAAACAGCCTACAAGGGATGTTAATGAGTAGCAAGATAGCTTGCTTGTCAATATGAATAGGCTCAAACTGACACATCCCAAACCTGAATCAGGATCTTATACTACCCCTGACACTGTGCAGTTAAATGTTAAATGTCAGCAGCACATTAACCTCCCACTTGTCACAAATGAGCCCTTCCTCCTTGTCCCAAGGGAGGATACATGAGCACTATTTCTTTTTAATTTCAGTAATGTTGAGTTGGTGTTGCTTTTTAACTGTTACTTTGCAGTCATTCATAGGTTTTTTTATCCTACATATTAACATTACATACAGTGGAGAGAGCAAGAACAAAGGAATATGCTTTGTATTTGGAGTGGCCAAAAGGAATGTGGCTATTTGCCATGGATTGCTGTTAGAGTTCACTCTGCTCCTGGGAAAGGTAAACCCACCTCCCACAGGCTTTTACTGGGGAATGTGCCACTGCACCACAGAAATGAAGCCACTAATGATGCTCTTCACAGTGGAATGTCACATTTACTCACATCCATCTGCAAATCTCCATCAGCAATTTGAAAGCTGATTTTTCCAGGGTCCCAAGTGTGGAATTTAGTCAGGGATCTCGGCAGCTGTATCTGCCAGAACCCAGATTTGTCCATCCCAGCAGTTTAGAAGACAAGCAGAGAGTGCTCAGTATCAGTTACAATACACATTCATTCAAGAAGCTCAAAGTCATCCTTTGGCAAATCAGGATTCAGGAGTTTGGGAGCACCAGACAAAACACCACCAGAATCCCCCAGCCCTGAGATCAAAAGAATGAGTTCCTTCCCATTATTCACCTTGCCTACTGATTAAGAGTCCACTCAAAAAAGCCAAGTGTAGTATCTATCACTTCCTCAAAAATGATTGCAAATCTTTGGTTTTTACAGGTTCCAAATTTACACTGGATTACAGTGAAGGAATTTGCCTGATATGCAGCAAACAGCTCTCTACCACCAGCGCTGTGCAGTTACTGGCACAAGGGAGTCAGCACGTGCTGTCTGAGTACACAAACTGCTGCTGAGCCTTTTTGGAGCATTCAGTGCTGCTGGGGTTACCTCATTTATTTGGGTTCCCTAAGGAGGTAATAAACAAATAAATACTTAAAGTTTTCAGAGTACTTTCTATGAGCTACCAGGATAAAATCATCATTTGCACAGATGCTTTAACAGCACTGAGAGGAGCCAGTTCCATCAGAGATACAGAAATCATTCCAATTTCAATTTCCCATCAAGTGCTAACAGAGAAATTTAGAGCAGGTGTATAATCCAGCCAGTGTTGCCCTAGTTCCAGAGTGATTTGGCTTCCACAGAGTCTCCCTTTCCCAGTCACTCATTGAAAATCTCTTCAGAAATACAGGTTTGGAAACTTGAAAGCCAATTAATTCTGTCCTTCAGTCCAAGAGAAAAATCACAGAGCTCAGTGCCTACAGCTTGACCGTAGAGGGAGGAAAACAAAATCAAACAAGCTGCTCCCTCAGGCAGCAAAGAAAGTGCACCATAGAGGGGGAAGGTGGAGGAATAGTATGCCTTGCTTATTAAAATGCAGAAAGATTAATATCCCAGGTACATCTTCTGTAGTTGCATTCCTGGAAGTATCAGAAACAAGCCAAAGAGTGAGCCCAAAGATCTGTAGATCCCTCCTGGGTATAAGAGGGCTGAGCTCAGCCAGAGGGGAGCTACAGGGATGGGAGAGATCACTGCTCACCAGCCTCTCTCCACAGCAGGCAGCTAGCAGGGGAAAACAGCACAGCTATAGGGGGAATGCTAATTCTGGCTGCTTTATTATCTGCTGGAAGTAATGAAACGAGCCAGGGTGGCATTTCATCCTCAAGGTTTAAGGTTTATTTTCAAATCCAAAGAAAATGAATATCAGGTGAACTCACACTGACAGATTTCACACAGCTTACCCCAAAAATTAATAAACGCCTTGGTGGTATTCCTTTCTTTCTTTTTTAATTAAGTGATTTCTAGATAGAGTAGAAAGGAGTATCAAAGTTAAAAGATAGACCAAATCTTATTACTAGTTTTGCTGTTCCACAGTTCCAGTGAGAGTTTCACCATTTCCAGAAGCTCTGTTTCTTCTTAGTTTTTGTCTTGTTCTGAGGCACATTTGATGCCAATTCCAGAAAGATGTAGAAAGTGCCATACAGAATTAATTTCAACTGCAATTCCTATTTTAAAGTATCTCTTTGAAGGTAGCACATGAGCAGATTTGATATTCTCAGAACATATGCATTCATTGCATATCTACTTTGCTTGACAGTTTAAGTGAGACATTTAAATATTCTCTCTTGATTGCAGTATTCCACATTTCACCTGAGACCCACAAAATCCTTTACTCTCAACATTTTCCTCCGATATCACACAGTACCTGTCACGACATATTCTGAATTATAAGGAACATCCACAGAGCAGAAATACAATGTATGCCCTATGGCAAAAATCAGATTAATTGCTAAAACGAGAAAGAGATCCAAAACACTGCTTGGGGACCACTTTGCAACAGTCTCTCTTGCCAAAGGCAAGCTTCTGAGGGCAAAAAAAAGGTACTTTATGAACCCTCAAAACCATCAGTACAAGAGCTGCACATACATCAAAACTAAAGCAAATTAAATAGCCCTCAGGTTTAAAAACAGATCTTGATATAAAATAGAAACAAAAAACACAAAGCTGACTTTTGTCACAAATTAACTAGATTAAAAACTTATCAGGTTTTTGTGTGTGTGTGCAAGAAGAGAATGGCATTTCTAGCGCAGGTGATCAAGACCTCTGAATACATGACAGGCCATCACTGGACTCTCAGCCAAAGCTCTGGGTAACTGCATTCATATACTCATATTTTGGTGTTGTGGATTCTGGATTTGAGCTGACCTCAAAAAACACCTTCCCTGAAACAGAAATTTTTCAGCACTGAATTTTTCTTACTTCAGTTTTGTTTACTTGGCTTTCTACATAGAAATCTGTCTCCTTGCTAGCAAGCTGCTGAGTCTGACCTCTTCAGGCTGTAGCTGCTCCAGAGCTAAACTACAGCTGCCTTCCTACACCTGAGAGCAGGGATGTGCTCTAGGGGCATGGAGCCCATCCAGACCAGCATTCAGTCTCAGAGGAGGCCAAGGAAGATGAAATCCAAGGAAGCACAAAATAACAATCTAAGTATATATGATAATGCCCCAGGAGTACTGTGCCAAGCTTCCAGTCTGCAGCTCTGGGACTTCACGAGAACTGAGTAACCCCTCTTAAGGCTCTGCACTGGAAAAGAGCAGCTGCCTGCAGTCCAGTTCTCCCCACCATTTACGATGCTACTGACTCATTCTGTACCCCCAAACCCCTCTGTTCTCTTTATTTCAGGAATGAAGAATCCCACATGTATATAATCCAGGTGCAATAAAGTCATTCACACCTGCAGTTGCCTTTCCTTCCCTTCTCTAAATTCTTTAAGTTCATTATTGACTTCCTAAAACCCAAACCCGGTGCTGCTGAAGCTGCAGCTGCACTGGGAATTAGGGTATTGGCAAACAGCTTCCAGGGAAATCAGCGGGTTCACAGTGGCCTTTAGCACACCCAAAAGCACGAGGTGAAAAGCCTCAGCATAGACCTGAACACAGCTACCAAACCATGAGCAGGGCTTTGAGGTCTCCAACCTGACCTGAAGAATGCTGAAGGTTGAACACCTGAGCCAGTGGCTGCCCCTGCTACACCATCTACCTGGACCACAAGACGTTGGTCACCACCAAGGGAAAGCTTAGGACATTTTCTCTTCCCTCACTCCTGCATCACGATGCCATTCACTCCAGCACAATACTATTTGCACTCAGCTACTCAAAAATATATACATATATGTATACATACTCAAAAATATATACATATTTTTGATAAAAATTATTAATAATCTGTATTCTAGGATTAGAAATGTCTTCCCTGAGTTTACTACTTAAATGAGACTTTCCCAGTATTTTCACTTTGAAAAAATATATCAAGCTTTCTATTATCTGTCAACTCAGAATTTCAGCATTTTTCAAATAAAATAGGGTTTTTTCTCTACTGTGCTACCTATTTTGGCACGAAAAGGAGTTTGAACAGAAATATTCAAAGTGTCATCCAGCATTACTGGGCAAGGAGGAGAAGGAGTTTCAGGAGAGAGCACTGTCTAACACAGCTGAAGCACTGAAAGGGCTTCCCACGCCCCATAGAGGGGATGGGGAGCTCTCCAGCTTTGCTTTAAGATAAAGTTAAAACATGGAAATGAGTTCTTTTTCAGCTGTCACACATAAGGTACATTTTGAACTTATTACACCTTACATCTTATGAAATAAAAATGTCATTCCTCTATTCTCTTCTAAAAAGTTGCACTTTAGATTGAAAACTCTGAAGTTCACACCAAGCCTTGAGATCTTGAAGGATGAAGACATGGAGAAATGTGATTTTAAAATGACTGAGAACATTATGAAAGCTGAGAACATCACCTTTACTAATAATAAAATCATACTAACTTTACAAAGTTTAAATCTAATGTAACTTCTGGTTTGCATTTATTATTATTACTTGATTTTTATTATGATTTTAGGAATCAAAAATCTGCATCTTATTATGAAATTGTGGGAAATGGCCAAATTATCTCTGCTAGAATTTGATAGGACAGTGGAGCACCTACTCAGAGACTGCCAAGTTATGATTCATTAAGCAGAGTCAAGGTTAGAACCAGATGCCAATAAAGATTCATTAAGTATGAAATACAATATCAGCAGTGTCTTTGTAATGACCTGAACGCTAATTTTGGCTCAGAGTACTCAAATTCCCCAAAGAAAGAAAGGGAAAAAGGAACAGTTTCACAGCTTTTAACCACAAATGTGATAACATGTAAAACATTTGAAAATATATTGGGAGCTATATAAAAGTGAGAGCAGGCAAGTGAAATACAACATTGCAAATTAACAATGTTTAGTTAAATTTTTCTTTATTTATTCTAGTGCAAAGAATGACTCCTTTTCCAAGTTACTTCAAAGTTTTGAATACTGCACCAAGAAAAAAGTTAAAATTATGTGCATCATCTAATTCATATTTTATGCAATACCAGAAGATTAAACAGTTACCTAACACTACTGCACCTAGAAAAAGGAATAAAAGTCATGCTTAATCTTTCTATTCTCAACTCTTCATAAATAAACAGCATGAGAAAAAAACTACCAGAAAAAGAAGGCTGGATTTTCAAAGAAAGAATTATACAGGAAGAAATATTGAGTTTGATATGCTCTTTTTAAAGGAAAAATGAAAGTAAAATAACACAGCAAAAAGAAATCTTACCTCAAAAATTACATTAATAACATTAAATTTTATGGGCTGCTTACCTGCCAGTGGGTTAAACTTGCTTGTCTCCCAAGAAGAATTGTAAGAAATCAATACTGAAACCAGTCCCACTGAAGTGTCAGCCAGGTTAAAATTTTATGTTCTTTTAATTTAGACTGAAATCAGGTGTTCAGCCCACTTCAGATTGCAGTGCAATTAATTTCTGGAGTAACAATCACCACACCACTTGTTCATTTCACTTTTTAAAGCATTAGTTCTTTGTAAGACAAATAAGGGGAACCAAATAACAGACACTTAACAGATAATGAAGATATTTCTGCTCCAAAACACTTTCTTAAATTCAGTCCCATTAGCAATAATTCATAGTTAGTTGCAGGCTGATCCAAGTCCTCTGCTAAATCAGTTGCTGGTGTTAATTTCTGTCTGGACAAGTGTCCATATTGCAATGAGGATTACTCAGGCAGTATGTTAGCTTGTGACAGACTGAATGCAGAGTATTAAGGAGGTTTTGAAACCAAATATTCTTGTCACCATATGTAGACAACAAGGAAAACCTGTCTGAGAACTTTCTTTTATACTAGCATCAATGAGAAAACAAAACCATTTTCCATTATTTAAATTTTAAAAGCTTTTTTTAATTTTTTTTTTATATGAATGGTTTTTATATGTGGCATCACCTACACCAGAGCTTTGAACCAGCTTTTGCAGAATCCCAGTCAGTGAATGTCTGAGTGTTTATCTTGCCTTTTAACTGCCTTGGAAGACTTCTACTCCAACAAACTAAAATTAACCAGAAATCAAGCATACCATCGACATCAACACCCACAAGGGTTCCAGCCCTGTAAGATTTGTGTGGACAGCATGGACTTATCTTGTATGAGCACAAAACAAATTGGATATGCCAACGGACCTTCTGCCACAGGACTGGCACCAAATTCTCCTGGAAGAAATGCACAATATTTATGGCTGCTTATAAATTTTGTGTCTTTATCCAAATTCTAGAACAACATTATATTTACACCTTAAATGTTGCACATCCTCCTGAGTCCTGCTCTACAACAATCAGAATAATGTAAGATCAGTGCTTCCTGTCAGAGGGACATTTATGTTCTACCACAATTCTCATTGTCCCTGCTGTGGAATGAAGCTATTTAAGACTTTGTTCATTCATGCATAATATATGAGAGGCTTCTAAGCTTGACCTAGCTCTGCCAGTTTAGATGAAATATTTTAGTTGTGTCATTAAGAAAACCTAGAGTTTGTGTTAATGACATCCTACATCCTGCTAACTTAGGGAATCCTCAGTGGGAGCAGCTGGACTTGAACAATTTCACAATTCCAGGAGATAATGTTTCTCCTCTACATGCCATGGACTCTAAGATACTATCAATAAAAACACACATGCCTACAGATTGTCACAATAATATGCAACACAAAAATGTTTTAAGAATATGTATTATAGAAGTCACCGGTTTGTATTACTTTATTTGTTAAGTAAAGTAACCTGGTTCTAGACACGAGGAGTGGCTGGAACCATAAGAAGTTCAGTGGTGGCTGTCTTAAGGGATAGACCAAATATAAAATCTAGTTCTACCAAACTAAACCAAACTACTATGCCTTCATTTGAGTATTAAGTGTAAGAAATATTCAAAATCCAAGTAGCTTCAGCTACAATCCAATCCATTATCTTAACTGGTATCATTTCAATCATCATTTCTAGCGTTTTTGAAAGGGTAGAAACCTTCTTTTCAAACCTTTACCTTCAAAATAAATACCTCATTTATACACAAAATGTGTCTTGTGACCTTTTTCATCTTTTTCATTGTTTCTGACAGCTGTAAAGTTCCAGTTTTTCCTGTAAACTCATGCCCTGAAAGCAATGAGCACCATAAGAGCTTATAGCTATTGGTCCTTCAGCAAACAGATAAGAGAAATGAAATCTATTCCTGGAATTTCACCTCAGGGTAATCACAAAATAAATACTTTGTGTTTTACTTATCAGCTCACAATGGACATGTAAGTCTAATAAGATATGTCATATTCATAAATACACAGCTGAAAGATGAAATCAGGTCAGTGCTGATCTCATTAGGTTTACAATGGTAGAGATAAATAATTTGTTTAATTATGAGAGAAAGGAAAAAAACATCATTATTGTTTAAAATTATCTATGGAGCAAGGTAGGGGGTAAACAGACCAGAATGTAACAAGAAGCACCACGTGATAAGCAACCCAGCAGTGCAAACAAGGTAGACTTAAGCATGATTAAGGAAAAATAACTTAGAGGGGATTGAACAAAAAGAAGGAAGACAATCAAGAAGTAGCCAAAAATTAAAGCATCCAATAAAATATTAGAAAAGCAGAGAAATTCTTCAAAAAGTATCAAACATTAGCAGGGTGGCAGCTGGACCACAGAGGATATGGGAAGGAAAGTGTCAGACAGTATTGACACAGCATGGAACAAGCAAATTAATTGCCTCAGAGTTCAGTACAAAAGACACAAAAGAGTGATCAGGAATTTTATATTATTTTTTTAATGAGAACATGTACTTATTAAAAAAAAAAAAAAAGAACCAAGGTAATTAAATAATTTCAGTGAAACTCTAAAACCAAGAGTTACAAGAGCTTCTGGCTTCAAGAAGTCTACCAAGGCACTGATAATCCCTTTGGTGCAGACTGCCACTTGGAATTGCCTAAAATAATTAACTAATATCCATTGCTACAGCTTCCCAGCCACACAGGCCACCTCCTTAGCCATGAAAAATGGCAGATAATTCTCCGAAGTGTTTATTTGATATTTTATATTCATCAGGAGAAAAATGGAGTAATAAAAGGTATTTCTCCCAGTTAATCGTGTCCTCGAATGGAGAATGGGGTACCGGGGGAAAGTTCAAAACTGCCCCCTGCAGCCAGGAACAGAATGCAGGATACTGCCTGTATTCTCACTGAGATGTAGAGCTGGTTCAAAGAGTTGAACAGTATTTGATTAGTATTACAGTAAAATATACCCCTATTCTATCTGCTCACATCCATCAACATTCATGTGTAACAAAGTTGAGTTTTAACAACCTAAAAGAAGATAGAAAAAGAAACCCTGAAGACCTCAGACTACTTCAAACCCTGTGTGTTTTTTTGGTTTTTATATTTTGGGGTTGTGTTGATTTAGTTCTAAGGAACTTTTCTTTTACTTTTGTCATGCAATACCCTGATTTTCTCCTGCACGTTGCTCTGGGTTTGCTCAAAGCAGCCCGGCCAGTGCCCTCTGTGTGCTTCACTTCTCGCTCTGGGCAGCAAAGTAAAAGCTGAAGATTCATGAGGAGGCTGTGTCTGACACCATATCACACAGATTTGAGCTCAGAAAACCAGGTGATAAATGAGAAGACAAAAGCCTTAAGCATGCAACACTCTCAAAATACCATTTTTTAAATAAGAGTACAGCAACACCACAAGAACTGTATCATAAGTGTCTCATAAACTCCAACTACTTTCAAAAACTTAGCATTCATTTCAAAAACTTCTTCAGTTCAGCTCTTCAAATTGTTTACAGGATCACAGCAATCATCTGTTATCACATCGTATAATGTCAACCTGTAAGGGCCATAGGACAGCTCCAAAACTCCCTCCAGCAGGGGTGAGCAGTGTTTGCTGAGGAAAACAACTTCAGCCTTTGGCTTTGTTGGCTTTTTTTTAGTAAACTGTTTCAGCCCATAGGAATCAGTGTTTTATGGGCTTCCTGATTTAAAGGTTGTCCATTAGTATATTAATTAGCCACCTATGGACTCATCTTCTATGAATTTATCAAATCCCTTATTGAACTTCAGTCAAAAATAAAGATCAAGAGGCTAGTGATTTAATTTCTAGATCATGAGCATGGACTTATCTTAAAGCAAAAGGAAAATAACTATTCCCACTTCTAAAACGATTCAGAGTGACATTTAAATGAAAATTGCTTAATTCAAAAATCAAGGCAAGATTTCCACTTTTATATGTCAAAAATATTTGCATTAAAATAAGATAATTTAGTCTTCCTAAACCCATCTCAAAAATAACACCGCTTTTCAAGTGTAAAAAAGTAAAGCTCCATAAATATCCATAAATGTAACACAAGTAAGGTAAATGCAAAATTAATGACTCAAGAATTACTAATTTACTGGCACATTTACAAAGTGCTAAATTACCATCTCACCACAAGACATGGGAAACAGGTGATAAAAGCATGATTTTACTGACAAAACTCAGTGTTTTCAATATAATGAAAATTCCCTGCACTGTGCAAGCCCTAAGGGGTATCCAAACCAAAAACCCCACTGATGAAAAACTGAGGTATAAATTAGCAAATAAAATATTTACCAGTGTTCTCCTTTAACACATTCCCTACCTGTGCCAAAGATTTACCAGTTAAGTAAGTGCTTTTAAGCACTGTCTTATCCTTACACTTCAGAATTAAAGAATTAACCTAAGATGTCCCCAGTTTTTTTTCTGATGTATAAAAAGTTGTCCTGTAATCCTTTCAGGGAGGCTGCAGTGTATAGTCAATATTATGATAAATATTGCAAGGGTGATTTGAAGATACATGAAATCTCTAACTGCTGCCTAACTCCATTTTCCTGCAGCATAGCTTGTGCCTTTTGCTGCAGCAGTTTGCTTCTACAATTCCAGCTTCTTTTTAAAACAAGACTAGCAGGTACAGAGCAGTTATTCCCTTTTTGCTTGCATATACTGTTTCCTTTGCAATTTTTCATTGTTCTGAAATGACCCATCAAAAATACAGGGCAAAAGATTTGTCTTTAATGTAGTATTTCTGTAGTGCTTTGTGCCTCAGTGATTGCTGTAATTTAAACCTCATAATAAAAAAAAGATTAATCAATAAAATTTCAATTTATAGTATTAGCTTGGAATTGTTTATTTCTTCCATAAAACAGCTTTTTTTGTTATGATTTACTCAGTTTGTCCTCCTGGAGTACTTGAACAGCATGGCCAGAAACAATCATACAAGATATGCTGTGTTAGCTTAAATGACAGAGAAATGCATTTGGTCCAAGAATATGTAGCTGTATCTATTCACGTGGACAGTAAAATAAGTTATAAAGTTTTAATTTATCATTTTTCCCTTCAGAGTAACTTTAAAACATATATCAAAGTTTATGTGGCATAATTACATGGCATTGAAATCAAGATGCCACCTGAAAAATTACTACACTTGTTCTTACTATTGCCAAGCACCAAAGGCAGAGCCAAATGGCACAGTGCTTAAGAGAATGTGAGCTACACAATATTCTTCCTTCCAAGCTTAAAATACCACAAAAACAAAATTCACACTTCTGCTCCCACTACCCAGGAATTTTTAGCTTTGTGTCACCTCAAAACAGAAAAGGTGCCAGGCTCTGTGCCTGCTCTCGCCCAAGTGCACAGCGGTGCTGCCTTTCAGGCCTGGGGGCCTCGGCTGTTCCTGCCACAAATACTAATTCTGCTACAGAATCAAGATGTGTATCAAGATGCTTTGGGCTGTGTACGTGGAAAGCATCACCCAGATGTTTTCATGAAGCCTCACATTCAGAGTCCATCTCTAGAAGTAATCTGAAATCCATTAACATGTTATTTTTAAGCACATTTTGATCAATTGGTAAAATTGATCACCAGCAAGGGCTATTGTTTCAGTAAGATTCTTTCCACCCCACCTATCAGCCCCAAAGCTGGTTGATCTCCAGGCTTGAGTACTATCAGAATTTGAGCACTGTGAGACTCAGGTTTCAGTGGGTCTGCATTATTTCTGGGATGCTGCCCTTTTGCCCAGCAAAACCCTCAAACCTGCCAATCAGTACGTGCCATGTGTGAGCCACTTTGCCTTATTCCCTCAGAAAATGGAAGTTTAATTCTTGTTCACCTTTTTCTGAAGCTCTAGAGATTCAGGTTACTAATTTGAAATATTTTTGACCCGACACACACAGTTTGAGCTCAGCTTTCTGCAGCTACCATACATAAGAAATTGCTTACCTACAGAGGAGATGCTCACCTGATAGTACAGCATGAACAGCACAGCAGATTTAGCCCAGTAACCCGTACAGCATCAGACCTGAGGTGACTTACACACCAGTGATAAGACAATTCCCCTAAACAGCTGCATAGCCACCAGAGAGCTTAGAAAACATCCAAATAGGAAGGTGGCTCAATACAGTTTTAAGTCATCACTGTGACCCCCACAAGAAAATAAAAAGCAGCAGTGTCCATCATATGATCTTACTCATTCCTATCACCCATCTCCTGCCTATGCCTTGCTGTTATTTTTCATTTCACAATGAACAAAATTCTAATTACTCCAAGGGAATGAAAGCCTCCCTTAGCTTTTTGTTTGGGGGTTTCTGGACTGGGCGATTATTCAGTCTTACAACTGTCTGACTACTCTGCACAGCCACACAAAGCTTTGCCACAGCTCACTGGAGGAAAAGTAAAGGAGAGAGGAACAAGCACCTGAGAAAGCCAGAAAGGAAACTTCTTTTTCAAAAGCCATTGCCAACTAGCAAATACATCAAAGTGAAAGCTAAGACAATTCAGAAGTCTAATGCTAACAAACAAAACTTGAGCCTTTTTCTTGGTATTCATCAAAAGGAAGGTTAGTTTTAAACATTAGAAATTCTAGTTATACCATCAAATCTGATGTTTTATTGCAGCTGCATTTCACACAGCTGTTAAAACACAGCCCAAAACAAGAACATCAACTAAATTTTCAGTTAAGTCACTCTCAAAATAAACCCCTACTTTTCCAGGAAAAAAAAAAAAAAAAAAGGAAGCATCTCATCTCACTGCTTTTACCTCCCAAAACCGTTTCACCAATAGTGATAATCTTGAAGTCCTGATTTACTCTAACAGAACTTGTGACCACCTGAAATTCAATGCAGCTGGGAAGAGTTTCTTTACCCCCACCCTCAGCAGCAGCTGCCTACAACAATTAGAGAGCCCGTGCACTTCAAAAACACACTGCTACAGTCTGCTCAGTTTTCCAGCCTTAGAGAAACTGTTCAACTAGGAGAAGGAGCACAGTGGGTTTATTGTATAAATCTATGAAGTATCATTCTATTCAAACAAGAAGATAAAAGTAACTAGAAAAATGAGAACAGGCAGAATAACTTCTGAAACAGTAAGTGTTAAAAATCCAGAAGGTGAGAGACAAAGGAACTGTGCTGACCAGTGCTGGGCACGTTGGGAATACATAATCAGCTGTTACAGACATAACAAATGAACTAAGCTGGGAGTATTTTAGATTAAGCGGGCATCTTCCTACCTAATTACACTGAAGTCAAATAAACTCAGGAAAGGTGGGAGTGAAGAGGATAAATGGGGTGTTTGCCCTCAGTTATCTGTGTAGGAGGCTCTTCTCTCTCAATGGTGCTCCCGTGGCAGGTCAGGCTCAGCTGACACACCTGAGCTGGCACAGAACCCGCTGGAAGCAAGAAGAGCAGAGGGAAGAGTTAAAGCTCTTAAAAAACACTAATGAATTCTCTTTACGGCCCTTTTCATTGAAATGCTTCTGAGCACTTCAAAATGAAGAATCACACAGAGATGATGGTCTCTCTCCTACTCAAAATATTGATAAATGACCATTCATTAAACCCCTCCAAGAAAGCTATTAACAGGCTCCTCCTCACTATTGCTCCCGGTGCTCCCTCACGCTCCACAGATAAAACAGAGGAGGTTGGCATCGTTCATTTAATGGAAAAAGGAGGCACTGGCTTGAAAACCTGCTCTGTAAGGATGCAGTTACACCAAACTGAGCATTCTCCTTAGGAAGGTACCGTCTTTTTAATCATCTAAACATTAACTGGAATAAGGTTTCAGAAAACAAGCTGATGTTACATGAACAGCAAGTAAGCTCTAAGTGCGTCTTCTCTAGAGAATATTTATAGTCAATTAAAAATAAGTATCAGTAAACCATCTAAAAGTGAGCTGACACCAAACATCATTTTTTTTATGACATAGAAGTACTGGTACTTATTTTTGTAATTCAAAAAATAGAGTCAATCATACATTTTTACAATATGAAATAAGAATTATGATTGAAAACTGAACAGGTGACAGTTGTGCAAGTGGAATTAAATTTTAATTAAAATATATTACTATTTGAAGTGAGTAGTTGAAATCACATTGAATAGCAAGTTGGACAACATGACTACTTTTGTTAAAATAATTAATGTTAATGTAAAAATATGCTAATAGTCTAAAACAGTGATAAGAAAGGAGGATAAATGAGGCTAATTTATCCTACTTCTTTCTTCCAAAACTACTTTACTGTTTCCTTCCTGCTGTCTGGAAAGCTATTTTATGTTGATGGCAAAGACTGAACATTATGTACTTTTGCAATGAAGCCTAATACAAGAACTAATCTGTGCAGTGGCTGGATTTTCTTTCTGTATTTTCAGATAAGTGTTCTACAGCCGAATGCACTTCCTTTAAATAATTTTTGCTTCTTTTCTCAGCACTGAAGATGAGACCATCATAATTGTCTCCAGCAGCGAATGCTTTTAAGTTTTCTCTACGAGTCTTTATTTTCCTCCGTTTTATCTTAAGAATACTATTTTTCCTCTAAAATACTTCTATTTTCTAAATTTCAACTTCCAAAAGAATTCACTGAATTTCCTAAGACTGACTAGACCATGGAATGGTTTTTTTCTTCTGGCATACAAACGTGCCAGAGTTTTAAAGACAGACGAAATTCAAAGATGATTCGAGTGGCTTTATTTCTTGTAGCTATTTATTTCAAGCTGCACCAAGACAATGAAAGCTCCACGCTTGCAGAGCCACAGCAGTTTGCGCTACAGCAGCAATGCATCCAGGAACAGGAGCTCCTGGATACTGCACACACCGGGTGATGCACAGGACTCCCTGGAATTCTTGACAAAGACATCCCATCCCCTAAAAGACTCAGCTGGATTTTAGGACATGTAAGAGTTAAATATTTAATCAATGCACTTGGGCTCCCCGCTATGATTCAGAGAGGTTCACAGAAAAAAAAACCCCTAACTTCCATTTAACCTTAGTCCATTGCACACATAGTACAGGCATGAGATAATGATATGCCTTTTCCTTTCATTTCTCTTGTTTACCAGCAGCACTGAGGACAGTCTGAGCTCTCACACCACAGCTCTGTGATGGGCACGAACATTAAGCAGAAGAGAAGCCCACCTACGCTACAGTAAAAATAAACATTTTTTCCCCTTTCAGTTTTCCTGGCAGTATCTGTTTATAAATACACAAGTCTGTTGAGAAACTCAAAGACCTAAAAAGCAAAGCAGCAATGTGTGATCTGGCTGATCTGCACCAGAATAGGTTTTCCAATCCTTCATTTGTTGAACATCCCAAATTCTACACATCTAGCAAAAGCAATCATGAAGTCCAACAGGAATAAGGAAAAATATTTACTGAGCCTTTAAATATTCTCCAAACTATGACTGTCAAGGTTATGTGTTATGCTATTGAATACCCCCCACTGACTGTCAGTGGATTACTAACCATCTCTTCACTTTTCCAGTGTAGTCCAATTTGCAAAAAAAGCAAAAACAAAGCTCTTAGTGTTTTCAAGAACAGAAATTTGTCACTGACACACGAAGGAGACCGGTAGAACTATGAGCAAAATTTAAATGACACCAAAATTAACCAGCAACAATTACGGTTAAAATACTAAATGTGAATACAAAAATATTGCTGAAAACCTGTAATTTGTCAGCAGTAATTAATACAACTGTAGCCATCTCTCCTTTATTCATCATGTCTTTATTCTGTCAGTTAAAACTATTTATAGTAATACTTCGTTGATTCACCATAATTTCCCTCCACCCACAACCATTTATAATTTTTCCTTCAGTAATTTTATAAACCTAATGTTGAGGTTTTGGGATTTCTTTTCCATTTCCATTTGCTGGTAAAAAAACACCAATTTTCTTACTATATTTATTTAAAAAAACAAACAAAACAAAACAAAAAAAACCCCCAGGGGTCAGCATAGCCCCCATTGAGCAGCACAGTTTTAAAGAGTGCACACTGATATTCATTTTCCCTTTAATTCTGCAGATGCAAATTAGCTCAATGAAGGAACTGAGTGGATAATGGAAAAGTGTTTATTCTATATTGTGAAATAGTGAGCCTAGAAAAGTAATAAGATTTAAGATCATTCTATTTCTATTATATGAATATGAAATATGAATGATTATTTGTTTCTCTTCTCAAGAATGCCATTCCCAATCTAGCCTTGATCAAAGTGATAGAAAATCAGAATAAAACTACAATGTACACAGTGGGCATTCAAGTCAGTGTACATATAAAATAGACACCAAAAAGTGGTTCAAAATTCACCTGAAATATTCCTCACTATTGCCTCAAATGGGGAAGAACTTACCACTAAGTTACTCACTAAAAATTAGTTAAATTCCAAGTACACTCAAGAAAAGAGAAAAGAACTTGTAGGTGGTTTGTAAATAAAAGCTACATTCATTGACTACAATATTCAGTATGAATCCTCTACTGAGCTTTTCTAAACTCTCTCTGTGGAAATATTCTGCAGTATTCTGAATAAAGAGAATTCCTCTGTTTAGGAACTTTCTCATCTTTGAAGTACTTGCTATGATCTCTGTGTTCACCAAGCCAAGTTCATATTGCACACACCAACATCTATTTTAAATAAAAATTAGTTTATTGACCAGGACACCAATTTACCATTATTTGCTTGGAAATATCTGGATGCAGTACATGTTGTTTAATACTTTGCTTACATACCTCTGTACATACACATGCGGAAAACCAACAGAAAATTGCATCTGCTGATCTTGCACACATAAACCTCAAAATGCACGTGCCTACAGATCTGCACCCTCATGTGTACACATCCACATCCTCCAATGTGCAAACTACATATGCATATAAATAAGCACAAACCTTTCAAACACATACATTACTTTAACTGTGCATAAACAGGATCATCCTAATACTATCTGACAACAGCTTAAAGACTGGTGTAAAAATCATCAGTGGAAAAAAATCCATTTCTCTTCATTGCAAATGTTTGTTAAATGTAAATGCTGATATTCTACTCCTTAGAAGAACATTTGTCTGCGTGTGGACTTTCATGATAAAAAGCTTTATAGTCCCAGGTTTCTCTAGATAAACCCCACTGGTTTACTGATGCATGAATGCACTGAAATTGAATTACTGTACAATAGCAATTACTTTTCACAGTACAGTTATAATGAGAATCAGCTTCACAATGAACACCAGGTAGCTACAGTAGGAAAAGTTAATAAAAAAGAGGTCTCTTATTTGCATTTTCCACTGTAGCAATGGTAGTCACCTTAAAGAAAAATCATCCTTAACCCTTGATTTGCCATCTTGCCAGTAAATCAACCATCATTTTTACAGGATCTCTCTATTTGCAAAGAAAGAATAATGAAAATAGAAATTCAAATGCCCAGCTTAAGTTTTAATAATAGCTTGTTGGATATTCCCTAATAACTTACTTATTTTTCATTTTGCTTTCTTTTTCACTTCCCTCTAGCCCTCTTGCATTTCTTTCCCATGCCAATAACAAGCAAGTGTTAAAGCATCAAATGAACAATTTTAATTCCATCCTTTTTTCAATACCAAGTTTATTGCCATAGCCATTTGCTACTGAGCATCATGTCATAGTGCTCCATTGCTGTTCAGTTTCAAATAAGCAGAGTCACTAAAGTATCATAAAACTTTAAAAAAATTATTAAAAAAATCATGACTGACTTTACATTAAGACTGATCGAGCACATTTCCTATGAGTGAAATTACTAAAAGTCCAGAAAAAGCAACTGCAGTAATGCCACAGGTGACAGCAGACCACACAAGGCTCTCAAAGGGATTATTTGTGTTTGGCTGTAAAATTAAATCAACTGTTGAACAGTGCAGGAAACACTTCCATGTCTGCCACCTTATGGGCAGTAAGTTTTTTCCTAACTTAAGTGTCATAACCTTAAAAGCAAATGGATACATCTACCTTTGTCAAAGATAGAAACAAAGCATCAGCAACACTGAATCAGTGATTTTAGCTTTATTCATGTCAAAAATACCTCAGAATAGAATATAAAGTTGCCTGCCTGAAATTCCATCAAGTAGGGCAGTATTAGGAAAGAAATGGTTAACTGGAATATCCTGAACTGACATAAACCTGTGGGACATAAACACTGAGGACGGGTGGGAAAGTTGCTTGCAAGGGTTTCCATCAGTAAGTAGATGACAAAAGGTTATATAATTGGTTTAGTACTTTCAGTTTTCCATTTATCTTATGTATCTGACAGCATAAAAATAGGACATTCTGTGATAGGATAATTGTCTACTGAAGGGTAATTCAAACAGGGGATGAATATGATAAAAATCACACTGAACCAACTAATCACTATGAAAAGAGATGAGACAGAAAGATAAAAATTCAACAGAATATTAAGGGGGAGGAGGGAGAAGAGAGTACAAATGTGATATTAGCTTTGAACAAGTTAATGTGTTTGAAAGTATAAAGCAAAACAAAACAAGGATGGCCTTTCCAAGCCATCCTATTTCTATATTTCCTGCTCTTTCTTCTTGGCCTCTTCTACCAATCAAACATTTTATATACTATGGCTTTCTGAATATTTGTCACAAATTGCTATATCTGCTAGAACCCAAAGAAGTACATGCTTAAAATCTTTTATCTAAAAAGTATTTTAGATTAAACCATGGATATTGATGTCTACATAAAGTTAATCCAATGACTATTGTAGGGTAACAATTTGAGTTAACTGTGGAACATGTTTTCTGAGCCCTTGGATTTGAACCCTCACTATGGTAACACCATAATTTTAGGGCTGAGAGATATTTGTAGGGTACTTTCAGCATTTACCCCAACGTATCCAACATACTACTCTGAACTCTCTGTTTCAATGCTCTTGCACAAGTTTCCATCAAAAGCAGAGGCAAGATGATCCGGTATCAGAGTGGAGATCTCAGTTTTGTAACTCCTATCTCCCCAACACAGATATGAAGAGAAAATTAGTTATGATGTACCAAAGATGAAACATTTGTAAAACCTGCACTGTGCCAAAGGTTTTTGTACTTCTCAGTATGTAAAACAAAAAACACTACTAGAACACAACAGGTCACTCACTGCAGCTCCTGCAACCAAGATGGACTACTTGATGTAATTATCAAAAATTAATTGCTCTATTGGAAAGTACACTAAACAGATCATTTCTTAAAAGAAATGACCCTGTCCAAACCAAGCTTTTAGCTTCCTTTCCAAAGATAGAAACCTTCCAAAGAAGGCTCTGGATTGCAGTCACTTTTTCCAGCACTAAAATCCATTCACTCAATATTATACACATGGTTTAATTCACAGAATTTGGGCCCATTTTCACTCAGCATAGTGGCCTATATCGATCCTACATTTTTTTCCTCCTTAGATAAACACACCATCTGTTTGAAAAGACCACACCTGTTCTAAACATTTGTTAGGAAGCTCTAATTGAGACACAAACTGCTCTTCCCCACCAGCACTGCTCACTCATGGAATTCTATTCCCTCACCAGGAAGTGTGCAGCTCGCTGGTCACTTCTTGCTCTAGATGAGTACAGCTCCAAGAATGATTTTCTCACAGTTATGATCTCAGGGGAGCAGTTTTCTCTGCTAAAGAACAAGAAAAACCATTCCCCCCGAGTCAATATTTTTCAGGCTTCTGGAAGCTGTTGCACACATATTAAAGTGTAGTTTTTCCCTCTGAAAAGCAGACTGTAAAAATAGCATTGCAGGGTTCCATGTTTATTGTCTTTCTCTGCTTCCCTGCCAAGCGTGCTCAGTTTTACAAGCTGAAATATGTTTTCCTTCACTGCCAGCCCAGAAAATTCAACCTCTAAAATGTAGCCAAATTCCTTCCTCCCTTTTGCACCATAACAAATAATCCAAGACTGAAGGCGAAATTGTGTCTACAGTTACACAAATGGAATCCCTGTCCTTAGGTGATGCTTTCAGCTCTGCAGTTGAGACACAAATACCTTCAACTCAATTGAGCAGACAAGCCTGGCTGAAATAGAGTAGCTGGTGGTAAACAGCATCCCCATAATGTCCTGTTAGCTTGCTGGTACAGGTGAGGTAACAGGAACTACTGTTCCAGGCAGTCACCTCAGCTTCTAGCAAAGAATAATGCAAAATGAGAACTACAACAGGAAGATCAGTTATTCCTGAGGACCTGCAAGTTACAACGAGCTCCCGTATGATACAGTAAAACAGAGAAGTCAGAATTTTTTCTTTCTCTCATGGTAAATCTAATAGGCACAAAAGCTACTGCAAAAGGAGAATCAGAATGGAGATTAAAAAAAAAAAAAAAACAAAAACAGGTGTACAGAAAGCTGTCTAGTTACTTAAGGACCACT
The DNA here is from genome assembly GCA_038380795.1 of Pyrocephalus nanus. Taxonomy (NCBI): domain Eukaryota; kingdom Metazoa; phylum Chordata; class Aves; order Passeriformes; family Tyrannidae; genus Pyrocephalus; species Pyrocephalus nanus. Next base: position 7,826,118 of record CM076271.1, on the reverse strand, counting down.
GTTAAGTTGCCTGTAGAGTGTTATAGTACTTACCAAAATTAAAGGAATTTTGTATTTAGTTTCATTTGAAGTCTTGACTTGTTTTTCTTGATTTGAACTAAAGGACAGTTATTGAACTCAGATATTTCCCTGCAATACTATTTTTGTAAGAGTGAGCAGTGAAATTAAGTCTGCTTTGGTTGGACATTTTGAAATCTAACATTTTAATGCACAAACATATGCAGTTATGTTTTACTGCACACAAATGATACCTTGCAACCTCATGTCAGAAATTGGTAGTCCAAACCTGGTTACACTCTCTTACATTTACCCACTGAAGGCATAAATAATTTATAACTATTCTCTTGAATGCTGCTCCTAAAATACTTCTGAATGCTTTAGCATTTCCACTTCAGCACCTTCAATTGCTAGTACAGCCTTCAGAGCAAAACCTACATTATATGCTTAGTTTTAAACCACAGAAGGAAATAGCAGGTTGATCTGCTGCTTACCCGTACAGCTTCAGACTTCTTATGAAACATTTCTTCCATATTCTTTGCTAACTTTTTCACAAGCTGGAGGCCATCAATTTCTTCTATTGCAACATCCTTCTCATATTCTTTGTATTTCTGGAAGAAGAAAAAAAAAATAGGGAAAAGTTATTCACAGGGAACCAGCTAAAAATTTGACAACTAATTATTAGTTTCACATTACACTTCTGCTGACATTTTTCATATATTTGACATTTATTGGTGTGACAGCTGACTGCCTTGTGCCAAGATGCCATTGCAGGGAGAGAACAACTGGATTGGAACCAGAACTCCATTAAAAAAATAATAAAAATATATATATCATGAACTTTAGGAAAATGGTAATTCCTCTTCACACCATTTGAAATTACTCCTCCCCACAACTAAACAACAGCCCAAAAAAAAGTAGCAAAAAATACAAGTATTCCATCCAAGAACCGTTTCAAACCAGTGACACGCTTGGCAATCCGCTGAGTCTTCGCAACCTAGAATCCTCCTCCTAAGCAGAACTTCCTGCAGACATCTATTGCACAAGCTGCATTCAATGCTTATATTATAAATACATACACTACAAGCTTGTCAGGACATTTCTATGCAAAGAAAACCCTAAACAAATCACGTGAACGTGAATCTTCATCTGAACACAAGCATAAAAACATCCCCTATGCAATATGGATGAGCAGCACCATCATGATGTGAATCTCTCTCAGAATGCCTAGGCACTAAAAATATATTCAAAACAATTTTTATCTTCTATTTTCTGCATATAATTTATTTTTCTTTATCAGTGTTTCTAAGCAAGCTTGTAAGAAGAAATTATTTTCATTTTCTTTCCCGTGTCATCCCAGTACAGCCCCTACTCTGAGAATGAGTGGCTCTCAGTGCAGTTGTTGTTTGCTCATCTCTTTTTAAAACATGGATGGTTATGTTGAACTGATGACTGCCCATTTCCAAACCCTCAACCTCTTCACAACCTCCATGACATCACAGGGAAGAAGAAAGGCATACCTGGCTTTTGCCAGGCTTATCCCTGTGTGCCAAAAACACCTTAGGTTGTCCCTTAGGACAACCCACAGTAGGTTAATTGAGTCAGTAAAATGAAATGGTATTATTAAAAAGATTTATCATTAGAATTTGCCTTCAGAATTGCAAACATTAAAATGATCAAAACAGTGAATAAGTCACGACCAGTCATGCCCTGGCTGGTGACGGAAGAAGGGATTATCTTTTAAGACAATGTTGTGCCCATTTCTTCCAAGAAAACTAATTTTCTAGGTATAATGACACTCTGGACTTGCTTTAAAATTTATACTTCTCTGTGAAAACTTGTGTGAATATTTTAACAATGAAACAATATTTGATAAAATGTAATTTGCAGAGAATTTCAAAATAAATTATAAATTCAAAGCTGTCAGTAAATATTTAGGGCAATAAGATTTTTATATTCTGTAATTTCAGTAATAAATTCATTTTTCCACACTGTTTCCTGCGGTGAGTTTCTAGTCTGAGACTTTGATAGCTGCCTAAGCAACCTAAGAAATCTCAAGCAGACAACTTGTGTTTCGCTCCCTTGAGGAAGGAAGGAAGATTTGGTTTTTTCCCCTCTTCTTGGTTGGCACTTAAATACCACAAGCTGAGTTCTGATTTCAACTCTGCAAGTCCATTTATGCCATTACTTCAGATAAGAGTGGTTTTTCTACAACAGAAAAATATATTTTTATTATATACTGGAGCAAAGAACACAGTAGACAGAGAGGTAAATGTTATTGTGACAAATACTGTGATAAATTGTAGTAAATTATCAGTAAATTGAAAAGATTGCCAGGTAATTAATTATGTCAAAGTCTGTCAACATCCCACAGGATTTTAAGCTTTGGAGAATTTAAAACAAATGAAGTACAAATTTGAATCACTTATTTCCAGCTGCACAGATCCTGTCCAACATATCACCTTCTGATAAAAATGGTTTCCTTCAGGCTTGACTTTTGAGTTCTTAGAAAGCATTCTAAAATACACCACTGGAAGAGACTGCTTTCAGGTCATCAGATTTATTGATTTAAGCTTTGCCATCAAGTGAAGAAAACAAGGTAATTATTCACTGTTTGAAAACTGAATGGTACAGCTGAAGTCCACAAAATTTTCTAGGCACACAAAATCCTACCACATACTCTGTTAGTCTCTTGTGAGATTTTGATTACTGGTGTTTTCGAAAATTAAAAATGACTTGTAGTCAAAATAGATGTGAATGATTTTTTAACTGAGAATTTTTTATTTTATTATTATGCTTGCTCATAGTACATAAATTCTTTTTTTCCTAATTTAAAAGCCAATGTTCCAACAACAAAAAAGAAGAAACAGAAGATATTATTTAAGATCGATTTGAAAAGACCACACATCTTGCATGTCTAGTCAGTTGCTGGAAACCTTCAAGAACATTTGCAACCAAGTAGGAGTGGTTACTTGATCTGCAAGACCCTGCAAACCAAGCGGTTTACATTATATATATTTTTCATTCACATAAAAATAATTCTACTATTTTTTCAGGCATCAGTCAAAGGTCCCAAAACAGGAGAAGTTATGTGGTTGGAAAAAAACCCCAGCAGTTTTTACTGTCCTTGTGCTCCAGGAGTTGTGTCTGGGTGGGAGAGGTGCCAGCCCAATCTGTGTGTGTGTGTGTGCACTTCCTCAGCACTCGCTCTGCACGGTGCTGGGAATTTACATTCAATCTAGAAAGCAGCTGGTTTTATCACAACTACCAATGCAAGAAACCTGAATCACACAAGACAGTGAAAAGAACCACAAGAAAACCGTAACAAAGGCTGTCATTGATAATGGATTCTCTTCCTTTCACTGCAGAGGCTTCTCAGACCCCCCAGCTCTCATCATTCCCCTACCACTAAATTTTTACATATTAAATTTGGGGTTCAGTTAAATAAATTAAAGCAGCAAAGACCAAATCCCTTTCAATTAAATTTCAATTCGTTTTTAAATGAAGTTATTTCATTTTAAGGTAATCTTGAGAAAGCAGCACTGTGCCAGTATGGCTCAAATTAAACAAAATGCTATCATGGAGTGGTGAAAAAACTCGAGTTACTGAGCCAGGTTGGCCTTTATACTCCAGACTTGCCAACTACCTTGTAGTACTGCTACTCTGAAGGGCTATTCCAAGGAAGGCCTTAAATTAACATTTCCCTTTGCTGTAAAAATTATGAAGCTGATGATAAAGCTTTTGCTTTAATTTTAAAATTAAAAAAAAAACCCTCAAATTTTTTCAATATTCCATAATTTTATTCCATTAAGGGATACAGAAAAATTCTCATAATTTGCAACGTAGGCAGTAATAAATGTGTACTGTTATTAAAGGGAGAGAAAACAACTAAAACTTTGCTATAAATAATTGACCTGCATAAACAAAAATGCATGAAAAATTAAAGTCATAGTTGGATTTTTTTTGATAAGTGGATTTCCAAGTGTCTAGAAGATGGAGCAGATACAACTTCTGATTTGCTGCATTATAAAAAAACACCCAAACTTGAATTGCTGATTCTTTGTGCTTGCAAAAATCAGCATTTGGTAAGAAATTCTCCAGAGAGACAGGAACATTTATCATTTGAGAAAGCACACAAAAAATACATTATTTCTTCAGTATCTGTTTTGCCAGATCATTTCACATAAACACCAGGGAAAGACAGACAGTATTTCACTGTCACAACTCTTAATGTTTTTCACGGGTTTAGGTGTGGGGTTTTTTCTCTTGCTTAGTAAAAGATCATATAGAAATAACAAACCAGAAAGCAATCTTTACAAAACTGGGGTCAGGAGCCTTTAATGCAATCCAAGTATTTGGCACTGAAACAACAACAAACACTCTGAACCCCCAGCAAAAAGTGCAAACACACACACAAAAAAAAACCCCCAAGCTAAAGCCCAAAACAAATGTAAACCCCGCCAAAACCCAAACAAACAAAATCAAAATAAAACTGAACCAAAACCTACATAGTTTGAGTGACCAAGGCAGGAAAACTACACACTTGAAGCAAGACTGTCAACTACAGCTTAAATTCTTTTCTCCTTGTTTTTACTCCAAAGAGAAACATTATCTTCGTGTTCCTACTTGTATCTACTTCTATCAAGTTTTATCAAAATCAAGATATTTGCCCTTATGCTGTATATCAAAATATTTCAAGTTACTTACAAGTGTGTAAACAGTCCTTAGTCTCAGTCTTTCAACAAGGCTCTGTGCTTTGTACATCTGCAGAGCACTACCCCCATTTATGATGAAAATTCTTCCCACTCCGTGGGGTTTTCAGAACCAGTAAATACCACTGCCATCCTGATTAAAGAAAGGAATTCAAGGGGAATCTTGTAATAATACTACAAAAGTGATCTCTCTGGTTGCCTCTCTGGAATGGATACATGCCTGGGAGGTGCGTTCATGGCTATAGTTGTACACGCTTCACAAATGCTGCTGTTTGGGAGGTTTTGTCACATCCATGTTAAATCTATATATGCATAAATATATTTTATGTTTTGTAAAGAAAAAGCAGAACCGTCATGCAAATGAAAGATCAAATATCCAATCTATCCATTGTTTCCATGACAAAAATAAATGTATGTTTACTCCACGCCATTTCCAAAAAACCACTTGCAGATGTTGAAGTCTCAACATTGCAAAATATAAAATGAGATCATAGAAACATACACTTTTGATTAAATCACCAGCTTTTGATTTCAATTAATATCTGTGGCCCAGTAGAAAGGCTGTGCTGTGCAGTGATGGAACAGTTTAAACTTGCTTCAGACTCTGCCATGTGAGTCCTAACAGTGACTCCCTTTGCAGTGCCAGTGCTGGTCTGAAGCGCCACAGGAGTTAAAGGGCTTATTAGAACTATTTTAATTCTGTATTTGAGATTCCCTGACAATCAATTACAATTGAATGTAATCAATGAAAGACTGCAAGGCTGCTAAGAGCTCACAGCTAATACAATTTTCAGCTCTTACTGCTGTTTCTTTAGTTACAGAGTCAAAAGTTACGTCAGGGTTCTGAATGAGTTCATTCTTTACCACTAAACTCATGAATTTCGTCACCTGTGCTGGCATTCTTAACCAAAGTTGCCTTGAATTTTTAGGTCCAGTTCTTCTAGATTGTAGGGATCAGAAGGGTATTATACTTCATTTCTATACATAAAGAATTTTTTTAACTAATCTGTTCCTGATCACAATGTAATATTAAAGCCCATTCATTTCTTCACTGCTCTTCTCATTGTATAACGATATTTATATCTACGTTTTTATCACAAAACTTAAAATAAATGTTATTAATCCATAGTGCTTTAAAAAACACTACCCCTCTTTACACTCTATATAGGTTTTGGTTTTGTGGGCTTTTTCAATTATAAAGCCCAGACCCTGCAATATAGATGGAATTAACCAAAAAAAAAAAAAAAAAAAAAAAAGTCTTATTAGTTGCTGCCTTACCCCGTTAACAGTTCTGTTGAAATGAAAGGCTCTGTGCACAGAGCAGGAGCTTTAGCAAAATGTGGCTTTGAGCTTTTGAAAGAAAACAAAGAATATAAATAGCTCTTGATCTGGAAAATCTATCATAGCATTCTATAAGAGGATATTCTTTTAAAACAATACCCACGTTCAAATTGATGGGACAAAACCACTGAAGGTTCAGACCCTCCATGGCACGAGCTCTTGCAGTGCTCTACCACACCGGCACACATCCCTCTGGCACGTGAGAGATGGCAGAGTAATTCCCAACACAAGAGTTAAAATTACACAGCACAGCCTCTGACTTTTTCATTAGAAGTGAGGGGTCGCCAACCATGCGAGAACTGCCGGAATAAACCTGAGCCGAAGCCAAACAAAAAACCGTCTCCGGAATTCTGTGTTTGGATGTGAGTGGGAATCGGAGCTTTTCCACTGAGCAGAAGGGTACTCAGATGGCACTACCACAGCAGAGATATCAAATACAGATGGTGTACTCCTCTGATAGACTCATCTGTGAATCTCTTATTCATGAAAGATTTTGTATTTTCACATTATCACACTGACCCTATGGTGGGGTGGGTTTATTAAAATAGAGTGCCACTGTTATGCTGTTATCTGGCCCTCCTGACTCTGAAATGCATTCATTCAAGGGAGCAGCTTTAAGGCCTTGAAAAAGCAAACTGTAAGATTTTTTTATTATTATTATTTTGTCATTGAAAAAATTATTTTACTTCAGAGCTTGTATAAAATTTTTTATCCACAGAGCTTCAAAGATTTTATAAAGGACATATCTGTCATTATCTCCACATAGATGAGGATACTGGGCTATACAGAAATTCAGTGACGTGCCCAGTGTCACAAAACAGCTCAGAACTACAAAGACAAAAAGCTCCCCTTGGCTATTCTTCCAATGCCTTGCCCAATAAACCACAGTGAACTTTGTTAACTTCAGCTTGATGTGCATGGAAAGATGAGTCACAACAGCACACTTCTCCTCACCTTGACATTAGAGAACGCCTCAGTAATTGGGAGTTTGTGTTACACCACATTACACACTCCTATTAACCTTTACTGAACCTCTTTGTGTTGATGAAATCCATCAGCAATGGCCAGTGTGATGGCACACTCATTTTCTGCAGAGAAATTTTCACTCTCTTCATCAAATGACTCCAAGGATCTCTACGTTAGCCTGTCACGTTTGACTCTTGCTTAACACGCTGGTGTCTGAGGACCTTCTGGTGCCTCAAATTCCTGTTTAGTTACTTCATAAAATGCAAAATATTGAAATATTTGTTGCACAGTACTTCACTGTGATTAGCTAGTCAAAGCTGTACCTGGTAGATTATAGGCAAAGATCAGCTGTCCTGGGAAATTTGTTATCATCAGCAGACTTGACAAGGATAGTTAATGCTTTCCTTGCAAAATAATTTACACATTAAAATCACTGCAAGGGCATTATATCCCCAGTACATTTAATCTTTACAAAGATATTTACTGGTTTTACCTCATTGGTATATGCAAGTGCTACAAACCCAAGTGCATTAAAACATTAAGCGGAATGGTGATCAAAACCAAACAACCCAATTCCTGATTTAGCAATATTCCTCTGCTCTGTCTGTAAAATGTCTCCACACAAGGTGTTCCCTTGAACCTTTTCACAGCTAAACATAGGAAGATATACCACAGAAACAGCATTAATGGGAAGAGTCTTCAGTACAAACCTGGTTAAAACAGCTGAGGTACTGTGGGAAGATAAAAGCTACTCTACAACAGAGTATGTCTGATCACAAATAAAAATTAAAAACAGCAGTCACATTAATGATGTATAAATTACAATAGTCTCTAATAAACAAAAAGAAACATACTCCAGGAGATCCAAATTCTTGCTCTCTAAGATTAATGCAGTATTGTAATTACTTGAAGCAGCTAATAAACCTCTGCCAAAAAAACAACAAAAAAAAATAATTCACTACAAATAACACCCCAGTTAGCCAACCTAATTCCAAGCAGTCAAACAGGAATACATTCCCATATTTCCCTTTAAGAGAGTTTCTCTGGTCAGTGCTCAGAGTAACAACACATATTTGAGAAGGTTTGCCTGGCTGCTGCCTTCAGCACCCAATGGCAAAGGCAGACTCATTTACAGGAGTGTCAGCTCACCAGCTTTCTTGAATATGAATGTGAGCTCAATCATATTGAATTTAGTTGAAAAAGCAAATTACTGTCTTGCAAGTTCTTTTAGACTTCTGAAACATCTCACAGGCCAGCATGGATGTTTTAAGAACAAGTTAACAAAGTCTATTAAAAACTGCTTTAGAAATATATTTCCCAGAAGCTATCTATGTAACTACACATACCTTTGTTTTATTTCAGAAAAAAACATAAAGCCCTCTTTTAAACTGAAGAAGAACATTCTGGAACTCCTTTTTCCATAAATTTGTTTTTGAAAACTCACTACAGTATTTCACATAAACTGCTTTACATGAGGAACAAAACACCCATCGATATAAATCTGCAGAACTAAAATATGACCCAGAGCGCACGTTCAGCCAAGGCAAAGCCATCACTGTATTTTCAGGTGAAAGCAAGTATATTAGAACCATGTACAACTAATCTGCTTCTCACAAAACACTGAAGAAATGTGAGAATGCAGTCCTTTCATCCTGGATAGCTATTCTAGGCCACTGAAGATTCAGAAGAAGGGAACCTGACAACTTACTATCTTCAGCAATTCTCAGTGGGATGAGATAGTACAACATTTTCTTTTGTACATGAAACTGCATTAGTCTTCTCTGAAAGCCTTTATGGTTACTGGAAACAAGAACAACCAAAAGAGACAGCTTGCTTTGTGCTGTAAGGACATAGGGTACATCCACAAACTAATTCTTTCAATCAGACTTTCTTGATAATGGGTTTTTTTTTTCCTCATTGTCCTCCTTTTATCACTGTTTGTCTCTCTCCCTCCTTGTTGTTCCACCTCTGTGCTTGCCTTACACCCAGCTGTTGTGCTGGGTTTCAGTATTTCTATCTAGTCTTATCAGACAATGTTTATTTTCCATTTCATAAAAATTACACAATTGTCTTTCCACTTTCCATGATTGCCGCTAAACTAGCAATAAAATAAAATGAGCAACAAAGAAAGCTAGAGACAAAGGACAAAGAGCTTGCTGAAAAAGAATGAAGTGCCTTCCAAGACAAACCTTTGCTCAGCAGTATCCATGTCTTGTGACAAGATTCAAAAGCACTGTTCATTTAAAATAGTTCATGGATTTTGTTCCTCAGGGGAAAAAAAAAAGCAATCTCATCTTCTTGGGACACCAATTGTATTTTGCAGTGCTCTCTATCACCAGCATTCATCTGCGTGGATACTGCCTCTAAACCTTTGCCCTTTGAATTAGGTGGGACCTTCAACATTAACTCTTAAATGGGCTTTATTTCAGTGTTTGTCACTATGAAGGACATGGCATTGACCCCTGTACTGTCTCATCATTGCACTTTTCTGTATGCACCTGATAAAAGTATTTATATTGATTTAGGGTTTTAGACAGGTATCAGAATATTACGTACCAAAGGGGACTCAAAAGAATGAGAAAAAGCACAACATCTGAATATCTGAACTTGGGCACCTAAATTTAGGCTCCAAATTCTTCATTTCATCACTGAACACAAAAAATTATTTTGTTTCAAAATCTCAGTCATATCAAAGCCAGCAATGTCAGAATGTTCTCAATATCCCTGAAAATCAGACCACCTGCACATGGTCTGAGTGCAGATGTCTTGAGAAGAATTCAGCAGGCTAACCATAAAAAAAAAATATATATATAAAAAAAAGTTGGAAACCAAACTATAGCATTTGGCAGTGCCTGGAAGTGTGAAAACACATTTGTGGTTTTGCCACACAGTTAATGCTTTTCATTTCCACATGTGATTCCCAGTCACTTCTAAAACCTCACAAGAAACAATATAGGATGACCAGCCCTTCTGTACATTTAGGGAGGGCAGTGTATTCATCATGAATTCTTTCAAAGCCCCATAAAACAAACGAGTAAACACACAAGGAAAAACAAAGGTTTAAAGCTTCACTGCCAAACCACACAATCCAATATTTAATAACTGCCTTTGAAAGGCTGTAATATGATACAAACTAATGCCCTGCACAGCAGAACTTGCCCAGACCTTTTTCTCTTTGGGCCACTTAGCTGTGTTGTACATGTTCTTGGATTGGCAGCTGAAGTACTGGCATGCTGGATCCCAATATGTTTTTCCCCCCCAATAGAGTTTTTCCTCTCCACACTTTTCAAAAATTAAGCTTGAAACCTTGTTAAGGAAAAGCCCTGTGCATCAAAATCACAGCCAGAGCTCTGTTTGTAGTTCTTGCTTTAGTTTGGGGGTTTTTTGTTTGTTGGTTTGGGTTCGTTGGGGGTTTTGTATCATACGCCCTTGCTATACCATACACAGGTATTACCAAACATCACAGTAAAGAGTAAATAAACAGATTGAGCAATTTAAAATTTTGCAGAGAGGATTGAAGTCCAGCAGCCTCGATCTCTGTCCTTATTTCCCCATGTACATAGCTCCTTCATGATATCGCCTTCATCAAAACCTATGTTAAAAAACTGATCAGATTCATACCCTCTGTTCAGAAAACTGTATAGTTTTGTACAGTCCTGCCTTTTTTCCTCTTTCAAAAAACCCCAACAAACTAAACAGCAAAATAAGTTACCAAGCCAGGATAGATTTATTTCTGTGTACTTACATGTCAGTATTTGATCAGGATGGAAACATTTCAAAAAATCATCAATTTAGTGCTGGGTTTGAAAAATGAAACGACTTTTGCCCAAATTAAATCTGAACAAAACTTATTAGAAGTTAAAGTGCAGGGCACACACTTCTTTCTATGTGCAGTCAGCTGTAGCACACGTACACTAACATGGAGATGCTTATTCAGCTTTTTTTGATTCTCAAAGGACCAGAAAGTTTCTTGTAATTTAAGAATTCATTACACTAACAACAGAGTTCATTTCTCAAAAAAAAAAAAAAAAGCATATCACATATAGCACTAGAATAGAGCATTGCCACAGTATATAGCAATGAACCATCTAATTCCAGAGTCTATAATAGAATGCATAAATTAATATATTTATCAGAAAAAGTCCAGAGCTTTGGCAGTAGAAAGGACCCAGCAACAGCTTTGTTTTGCTTGGTCAATAAACCACTCTTAATGATAATGTATCTATGAATTAAAGATGCATCAATCTGCATAGCAGAGAATAGAGGCCATGAATAACAGCCAAATCAATACTATGAAGTCGTAAAGAATACAGTGTGCTCTCCTTCAGGCTAATGGTAATTAATTTACTTTTGCTCCCTTCACACATGAGAGGAAGCAAGTAGAAGAACACGTTAATCACATAGAAGTTGTTAATTACAAAAAGAACACATACTGTTACCTCCTTACTGTATCTTTTCTGTTAATATGCTTAGAGCACTTAAAAAAATATTACTTTATTTGCACATATTCAGAGAAAATGGCTTGTGTTTTGGGAGCATATGCACATACCGGCTGATGTTTTCAAGTACTACAATTTGAAAGATGTTTCTTAAATGAAAGATCTTCTTCTAGGTGGGATGTTCGTTAGTATAAATGACTGATGCCTAAACTTACATTTCTGCAACACAAATACTAGTGAATATACATATGGAAATATTTTAAGCCTTATGTGGTTCAATACACCCAAATGAAAAGCCTTAGCACTGAAAATTATGTTTGCTTATGCTGTGGCTTAGTTTCTTTGAGTCAGCTCTACCAGTAAATTGTCTTCCCCCCCCCCCTCCCCACCCCAATTAAAAAAAGCCAGGTTTAAGAGATCAGCATCTAATATAGGCATCCCTTTCTTAGGAAATAAAAAAAATAGTTGGAGGTTCTGTTAATCTGATGGACTGGCCACAGAGCAGCAAGCCTCTAGAAGAGGAAACAAGATAAAGCTACTAGTCCTCTGCTTTTAAAGAGTGCTGTTACTTCCTAAAGAACAGAATTTTAATATTCAGTGTGTTTGAATTCTTTTAAGTACTATTTTGGAACAAAGTAAACCTTAAACTGCTACAATTAACAGTACATTTTCACAAAGACATCGACATTAGGGTTTCCATTTTTAAAATACCTTCTTCATGACAATGTTCAGCAAAGTCCTGCCATCAGCAGACTGCTGCTACTTCATTGCTTAATAAAAATACCCAATTTCACTAAACCTCAGAACATAAAACAAAGGCTCAAGAATCACAGGTAACTTATTGATAAATTCCACAGGAGCACCACAAAGCAATGACCTTGGTGAACTGCACTGAGGCCTCCAAGCAGCAGAGTAATTAACATATACTGAAGTTAAAATCACAAGTGGTCCTACTGCAGCAGGTAGAACAAGTCAGCACTTAAACTTGTCTATATGTGAATTAGGGTCCCAGTGCCCATTTCCCATCGTTCCCCAGTTTAAACTCCTGCCCCCAAGCACAGAAAAGCTGACTTCTGAGTCTGAGCTTTATGCTGGGGTGTTTACCAGGGAAAACACTCAGGATGGGGTACCATCTCCATTTTGTGAGCTTCTGGAGTTGTTGTGAAAGAATATAATGTACATAACCAAGGGCAGAATACTCTCAATTTCCAACATTTTGTCAAATTAACCCATTGAAAATTGTAAGACTTATTTAGATTCTTCTCAGACTCCACCGTGCATTGTAAACACCCAGAATTTACTTGCAGGTTTCCTTCTTTCACGAAAACATAATCTGTACTTTATTATTAAGAACGCACCAAGAATACTGTGCATCAATAAAACATCAAACTGTGGCAAGTGGACCTTGTGTTTGCATTTGGAGGTGCGGCAGAGCCGGTGCCGCATGCCCAGGACTGCCAGAGGCATACATCTGTTTGTGCAGTTCTAGTTCAGTAGTTTAAGGAATGAAGTATCACCTCATTACAGAACTGCCATGTATGAGTGAATTTGTGGAGCTTGCCCTCCTCACAGTCAGACAGTTCTAATCTCCTTGCAAACCACAGTGGCAGCACGGAGATGAAGTGTTAAGCTTATCAGGCCTCATCTGTACCATCACCTACTTAGTTAAACCCAGGCCATCCATTTCTCTGTCGTCTCTTTGTTCCTGAGGTGCCCGAATGCATAATAGCTACTGGCAAAAGATGCAAGATATCTTTAAGGCTTGAATAGAACACCATCTACTTTTTTTTTTTTTTTTAAACACAGGCTGAAATCAATTCACAAGCACCATTTTAATCATACCTTGCACTACTTGAATTTTTTCTTAATCTAGAATTTTCTTATACTATCAGCACACAAACTGTTATATAGAACTACTAATTTATATTAACTTTCAGTGTTTGCATAGAAATTCCTAACTCTGAAAAAGCTTGTTTTCCCATCACAGTATCACAGTTGAGAAGGCTTCTGGTAATTGAAAATCTTATGGCATAATAAAACCAACTTTGTACTCAACTGTTCTTTTTGGGCATCATCAAGCAAATCAACAGAGTTTTGTTTTAGCCACAAAATAAGGATTGTTATTCTGTCCCTTTAAAGAAGATTGCCTTTAATTCCTTCTAAAATAGTTCCCATTTGGTTTTAGTAACAATACTATGGTTTCAAAATCATGATACCTTATGAATTCTTATTTCAGGAATAAGGCCCAAAACTGTACAGATGAGCAACTGCACCCACAAGATACCCCAAAGTATGGACTAGCTAGAAGGCTTGTCCTCAGATCCACATCGTGCTGCTGTTTCAGGAGCATCTGAGCCAACACAGCAACCTCCTGGTGAGCTGGTTGACCACAAGATCTTCCTGTGCCAGGGGACTGAGATGGACTAATCTCCAAGGTTCCTAATCACCAGCTGAAAGGGACTCTTCCTCTCCCCCCCCAACTATGGTGGAACAGCAAGTAAACCAGTTTGATTAGGAGAATTAGCAAATCTCAGCCACACCACCTCCTTCTGGTTCAACACATCCTCCAGATGACTGCTGCAGGTACACGAGTACTTCTGAGACGAGACACTGATGCTACTCCAGACCCAATGTCAAGGACAGCCATCACCACAAACGGGGAAAAGTCCTACTGCAGTTGTGACCGGTCTCTGGGGTTATCCCCACGTAGCCCTGCACAAACACTGCAGCACCACTGATCACGTTACATGTCATCTACACCTCAGCTCACCTAGAGGGGACTGGATTATGGAAAAGGTGCTTTTACAGGAACAGCCCAAGCCTGCCTGCAACACTTCATTAATTCCTATCTGCAGAGCCTGCGTCGATTCCTGAGCATTATTTATGCTTTAGTGCTGCCATCTTACATCTCTAGATGCCTCTAAAACACCCTAATCTGACTTATGCTGAACAATGCCTTAGTTGAGAAGGGAATGTTTTCCAGCCTTTAAAACAAACAAAAAACTGCAACGTTCATCGTTTGCTTTTGGCTCATTCTTCAAATTTTCCTGTTCCAACCGAAGATTAAGAGTCAAATCACAAGAATATTGCCAATCACTTCATCAGTAGCTCCTTGCAAGCAAGGAAAATAGAATTATATATTTATAGGAGGCAAAGCAAAAGGGAACATTTCTTGCAGTGAATCAGATAATTCTGCAGTAAGAGCCTTCATTAAATAACATTAATTTGATTCCTGTCAATTTTACAGCTTTTCTGTCAATCCTGCATTTGAGAAAAAAGTCAAGAAATATTGACTTTTATTTATGCAAGTATTCCATTCACATTCCAGCCCATTTGTACTCTCGGTTCAAATGAAGAGTGTTTGATGATCACTTTAGAAAAGATTTGTGATGTGTGTAAGCTCATTCCCAAAACAACAAACAGAAAACTGTATGAACCCATTGCTTAAATAACAATCTAAAAATCAGGGCTTAGGTGCCACAAGGTGTGAAATAGGATACACTACACAAGAAGCCACTAGAAGCCCTGACAAGACAGTATTACTAAATAAAACAGTGGAGCAGAAATTGAAGAAAATGCAGAATGTATAAACAGAAACATGCTAAGAATATCTCATCTCTGGTACTAGCAGTAACATTCTTCGGCAAACTAACCTTTCACCAAACCATCGTGCTTTCCAGGAAAAAGTAACTATCAGTTACCAGATTTAGAACTCTTTGATGACCCTTCTAGCTGAGAAAATATTCTCCTCCATAAACTACGATCTCCTGCCAAAACAGAACTGAGGATATCCAAGTTACCACTATATATTTTTGAAGAGTGATTCATTCACCCTAAACAGTTTATTTCACAATTAGTGGTTACAGAAATAACCCATCCTTTATCACTTTTGGTGAACCATTACCATCCCATTAGGAACACCAGCACTAGATTATTTTTTCCTCCCCATCTGGTTCTGCTGACCCAGTGGGTAGGATTTCTTCTGGAAAAGAAAAGCCACATAGGTGGGATGAGGGATATTTCCATGAGGCCCTCATAAAAGTCTCTGGTTACCGTGGGATGACAAGAGAAGCAGTGCCAAAGCACACAACAGCACAGCTGACAGGAAGATAATGTCCCAGTGCAACTGTTCCTGGACAGTTTACTGTTATTGCTTCTGTAATCCTCATCCCTTTGTTCCATTAATTAGCATGCAGTGGCTATAATCCTGCCCAGGAAAAGTCTTTGTTTCTAGATAAGAATTTCACTAACAAGTAGAAACATTTTACAGATTTTATAACAACAAATGAGTAAAGGTCATAATCAGCTGGTCATCTCTGGCTTTCCTTAGAATTCTTCAGTAATAAATTTCTAAATAATATCAGTTAACACCATATGAAAGGATCAATAAATTTAGAAAACATATACAATTCCATGACTATTAGGGTTTATCTTTTACATATTTTCCATGAAAATGTAGTAATTCCCTTCTGATTTAAGAAGTTTGAGGTGGATTTAATGGCCAAAGATGGACAACAACAAAGGATAAATGTGTCCTCTTTTTTGCACAGTACACTAAGAGCCAGAACAAAGCACTTGCTAAATGACAATTGGGAAGACAACACAAATCTCCCAAGCACTGCGGCTCTTCCCTGCACTGCAGCAGTCTGCTGATGGAGTTATTTTAACTTTCCTGTGTCTTCATTTCCTCATTCATAAAACAAATAATTAAATCTGTGTTACAGGAATAGTTTGATGCTGAAATTGTAAACATTCTTCAATATTCTTGTATAGAAAAAAGTGTATAAACTTTTAAAATTCATTATTCATTCATTCACTAAAATATTTACAAGATCTTCTGAAGATGTTTGAACTTAAGATCATGTGAATTAGTTTAAAAGGGCCAGGTATTAGCATATAGCACAAACAGAATGAGAATGAATAAATATCCAAAAGGACCATTACATTTATTTCTACTCCAGTAGGTATCTTAACAAACCAGATCTTTGAAGCTGTATCTGAAAACTGAGTTCCCTTGAAAATATTTTCATAAATAAATGGCTAGCTTTTTTCCTAAAATAGCACATATGTTAGATATACGATATTTAAGACCTATTTAATATCCTACTTCTTTCCCAATAATTTGTATCCTAATAATGTTTGCGCTTCTAATTAATTGTTGTTCTTCCAGTTACTGGCCCTGGTTTGCCATCTTTTTCCAGGGCAGAATTCCAAAAAAAAAAGAAAAAAAAAATTCCATATTATGTCAAGTATAGTTTGACAAGTAGCATTTGAAGAAATCATCATTTTGTTCTATAATAAAACATCTAGTCAGGCAGCATATACTTGAACTTCATTTTTTTTGTCTTGAATAAGATACTTTTAAAGTGAGAGCTACAGTATAAATCAAGTCTGATGTCAACTGTCCCTCTACTGAGGCTTTAAATTTTAGAACACTGAACTGTCATATTATTATTAATTCCTTCAGAATTTAGCTTTCATTTTACATATAAATATATAGTGAATGAGAGAAGAAATATAGCAAAACTATGCTTCGTAGTTCAAATATTGCTGAGATAGACACAATCTGTCTGATTTTGAGCAACAGTTGCAGTAAATAATAAAATGATCTGTAATATTAGGTGACAGAGGAATGAAAAACTTACAGAATGCATAAAAAGCCTTACTAGTTAAGCTTAAACTTGTTTTCAGACATCAGTTATTTTACCAATAAATACAACTCAATTATAGTCAATCAGGCTTTGCAAAAGCAGTTACTTGAGAGTAGCTACGGAAAATTTGAGTCAAAGGGATTTGGGTTTTGCAGTAGAATTAGCACAAGTGAAATTTTGGGTTATAATGAAAGATACATTCTCAGAGGAAGAATGGTCTAGTGGTTGAGATATTAACCTTGGACTTGAAAGAACTGGGCTCAAGTCCCAGTTTTGCCACAGAGTTTTGCATAACCTTGAATTAGTCACTAAATTATTTGGTGCTTCTCTTCTCAAGGTATTAAACAAGGATAATAACATTTCCATAGTCAGCTTCACCTTGCTTCTTTGGCTCAGTCTTGCAAACCAGGAAGGAACCAAAAACTGTGAGAAGCCCCAGTATTTTAGCCCCAAGAACAATTTGTTTCAGAACTACGAATTAGTTTCTGCTCTGAAGCCTTGGCATCAGCCTCAGTTTGCATCATGGAATCCCATGACCAAAAATCCTTGGGACTACAGTTCTAAAAGATGTGATGATAATAGCACTCCAGTAATAATATTTGTATCACAGGTACTGTATCTGCATAAAAGGCAAAGGCTTCTTATATTGATTGCTAAAAACACCTAACTTCAAAACCAATACACAAAGTCAGAAGAGGTTGTCAATAATTATATTTTCAGCACATATACTTTGTGTATGTTTAAAAGCTGAAAAGAATACAGAATTTTGAGTGAAACTTGAGTCAGATGTAATAAAATGTGCTTGTCATAAGTCACATGCAAGAACAATATACACAGACTCAGAAGCAAAGCTCTTTCTGCAGCAAGAGCACACGGTACCTGTCATTCTGAAGTACTGCAATACATTCAACAAACATGAAATAATCTTTGTGTTTGTGTGCCGTGAAATGTTTATGCACATAATCTGTTAGTCAGTTTGTAAAAATAGTTATCCACTTTGTGATACATATTTATCTGATTCTGCAAAACACCACTTTATATCACTTAAAACTAAAAAAACAAGTTTTCAATATGAATTCCCTATTTTTTTTCCCCAAGGAATTCTTAAAAAATGTACTGCATAAAAATATTTTCCAATCACTGGTTAATTAAAACCAGCACAACTCCACAAGAAATTAACTGCAATTACCACCACAACATATTTATTTTCTATTTAGATTCCATAAAATCGTGTACCTATCAAGCTAAAAGCTTTTATCAAACACAATGTCAAAGAATTTAAGCTGATGAGCAACTTTGGACATTAAAAAAAGGTAATAATAAAACCATTCCAACTGAGATGTCAGTTTGCAGTAGTTTGGAAATGAAAGCTATTACTGTTCCTGTCCATAAGCTTGCAAGAAAAAGAGAACATGTTGGAGAGCAGCAGAGATGGACAGATGTCATAACAGAAAGATGCAGAGACACACTACTTAAAACCAGAAAGGAGATGAGGTTCACATGCTGAACAAGAAAAGAAAATTACATTAATTTGGAATTAAGGGCTTGGAATAGGAATTAATTCTTCTTCTGGGCTCCAGCAATGGAGCACCACAAACCACCCAAGCTTTGCCTTTGAAGTTTATGTCATCCCCAGAACTCCTCAGTGGATTTATGAGTCTCTAATTCACAGTTGTCACTATTTATTCTATACATTATGGTTCCCTGAATTTCATTTGCACAATGAGCACCCACTCACACACTCATTACCCCTGGACCATTATGTACTGCATAAATCATCATTTCCTTTGTTCTAAAGCCGAGTGTGTAATCCATCCCAATGGAGAAACAACAAAATCTAACTGCACCAGCAATTTCCTTGGATGTCAGATTTCTCCAATCCAAAAATAATACAGAGAGTTCTACACAAACTATTTACTTCTGCTACAAGTTCCCATTTGGAAATACAGAATGTCTTGCTTTACTCAGTTTCTTGGAAGTTAAAATAAACAAACCAAACAGGGACAAAAGATTCACACAGCCTACCAAATCAAGCCACTATATTAACAGACTAAAATCTTTCATTAACCACAAGCAAAAATCTCTGTGAAAATGAGGTACCAAGGTAAAGCTAATGTTTTTGAAACAGCTTGAAAGAAACCATGACTTTATTAGCCTATCTCATAAAACTAATGTGGGGGAAGATGGGAAGGGACATGCAAGAAATATATTTAAATCAGCCTAAAAAAAACCTGCAGGTAGGAGGGGATGAATCTTTTTTTGGATTGTTTTTTTTTTTCCCCTATAAATCCGGAGGGAATTGCTTAATGCATTATATGCCAGTGTTCTAAATAATTTTCAACCAAAAAAAATGTGCATATAGCAAATGATACATCCCTGCAAACCCTCCTTCACCAACTTGATCAAACTGACACCAGCACAGCTCTTACTTGTGCAAACACTACTCAAAGGAGAAGCAATTGCCAGAAAGATCTCAAACATTAAAGCACACACAGACAGCATAAAGTAAAGGCTCCAAAACATTGTAAAAGTAGTACGAAATATAAGAATCTGTAATTCAAGCAGCGGCAAGAATAAGACTTATATATGATCCAAATGCAATGTAATGCAAAGGGCAAAATACTACTACAACCAAAGAAATGCTGTGACTGGTCTACATGAAGCCCCAAAGCTGTAGAGGTATTGCAGCAAACAGTATTTCATAGCAATTGATATTGCTTTTATTTAAAAAACATTTATAATTTAATCGATCCCCATATGAAGTTTTTACTTACTGCAGCTTATGGAAAAGGTGAGAGGTTTGAACACACAGTTATCCTATAAAATCCTACAACCAATGGACAATTCAATATTTCTGCTAAGACTGAAGGGGTACTAAACAGTGCCTTGATGTAACTGCTGTCATCAGTTTCTATTAACCTAAAAATACAGCACTACATTTTGTGTTTCACATGTGTTCTATTTAATCAAAACATAAAAATCAGTTTTATCACTATTTTAAGAGCTCATACAACAATTACAAATTACCAGTGAAAAATACATTCTTTTATGGGAAGTGATACTGTACTTCCCATGGCCACAGTGACTCCAATCTCTCACCTGCAATTTGGAGGGCTGGAAGTGTGAAAGTGCACCCAACCCATCTTCTACCTGAAAAACCACTGAAAATACAGAATCATAAAATTCTAGCTTGAAATTACAGTCATCTGCATACAGGCCCTCATCTATATTTACTCTGTGGAGTACTGATCCAGATCCAAAGAAATGATTATACCATGACAATTTGGTTTCCAGGCCTGCTCCATAAATCTCTCCCTGAAATTATTCTGTTGGAAGCAAGTTCATGCATAGGCAAGATGGACACTTTTCAAAGCATAACAAGATTAATTTCTACATTTAGTTTTTTTGTTTGTATATATTTTCTCAAATTTCCACTGTAAATTGTCCACATCATGCACTAAATCATTATGTTCTCAAAAAAAATAAAAGAGAAATAACGAAGGTTGAGTTTTGAGCTATTTTTAAATGCAGCACTACACTAAAACCTGCTGCACTATTGCTTCAGCTCAGATACTAAGTACATGAAATAATGAAAGATTTTCAAATTGTACAGGGCAGAATGCTGGACTATGTGCATTACCTTCAGCCATATACACAAAGATCAAACAAACCCAGGCATGCTCAAGAGGAAACTGGATTAGGAGGAGAAAAATAAAAACACTTAAAATCTCAAGATTCTTCTGTGGCACAGAGCTTTTCAATTCTTTCCACACTGCCCCAGCTGCTGACTGGGCTCCACTTCACCATAACTGCACTTGTGGCTGCCCCAGTAGCTGTTCCACCTACATGGGTCCTGCATCCAAAGGAAGTACTGACAGCACTCCAAGCAGGTCTGCTGGTGACAGAACTCATGGTGACAGGACAGCTACGTCCCTCCTGTCTGGATGGATCAGACCAAGGCAGGGAGCCCCCATCCCAGATCAGTCTGTGGGGAGCAGAGCACACTCGGATTGTTCCCACCTGGCCAACCTGCCCAGCCCGTGCCAAGTCCTCCTGCAGTTGTGCTACACCTGCGGTCAGGTCCTTTGCTCCTGACATGTTATTACAATCCATTAGCTCCAACTCAGGGAATCAAATAAAGAATTTTCTAGCGTAAAGCTGAGGGTGCCCTGACTGCTTTGAGCATGAGGGACATCTGAGAACACACAACCTGCTGTGACACCTCCTGAGCGGAGGGGCTCGGCCTCAGCACGGTGCACACAGAGCTCACAGATGGGATCCTGCAGCAAACTAGTGCCCACAATTCATCTTCTAGAGAACAAGTTGGTTGCCTGAAGTTGCTGAAAGACAGCCCAAAAAGAGAGCTCTGCAACAAAACAGGGAGCAAAACAAATTCCTGGTGTAGACAGAGCAAATGTCACAGAACACACCCGTGCCCATTAGATTTTGTACTTCTAAGATGCCCAATTTCAGCAAGCACTGTAGCTCATCTGACTTTCAAAATTAAGTCACTTCAGCTTTATTGCCCAAATGCTCAGAGAATAAAGGTATAGGGAAAGGGAGAAAACATCACTAAGCTTTAGGCAGACAGACATTTCTCAGCTGACAGTGGGTATTTTGTGCCCAAGTCAGATGAACAACCAGTACCTGTGAGAGACAGATTTAGGACCGCTGACTCAAGGGAATGAAGGCAGAATTTTTATCCATTTTTCTAACAAGTTTCCATCATACAATGCATTATATGAGCCTACATTTATATTATCCAGGATTAAAGTATAAATAAGGAAAGAAACGAGAATTTCTGAAAACTAGCATACAAATGAAGGCATTTGAGTTTTTTAGAAAAAGTGATTTCCAATTCTGAAACAGACAAACTTAATCCTCAAATCTATTAATCCTATCAAAGCACTTCATATACTGAGCACTTGCTACTTTAAATATGTCTGCTGGGAATGGAGACAAGTTTCTGGTTTGGAAGGCAGCATTAGGTTCAGTTTCAATAACACTCAAGTTTCGTAACTGTACCAGATCCAGGGTGTCAATAGCCACAAAACTCCCTCTGCCCAAGAATTTCCCACTCAGTAATATTCACTCAGCTGTGTATTTTTCTTTATAGCTGCTTCCTGCCTTTATTTTTTCAAAGCAACTTTCTCTGAGCAGGCAGTTTGTTACACAAGAAGAGTGAAATTCCACTACGTATCGAAGTGCAAAATGGACTTCAGATGCAGTATTACAATGAAAAAGAAGTCAAGGTACACCTGGCAAAGCTCACAGAGACACTCTCTCTTCTTCAAATTATCAATTTGAAGAATTGTTCTGGATAATACAGAAATAAAACCACATATCCCACTATTTCAGTTTCACATAATATTTTCATTCTTATCATATTTTATATATACATAGCCTTCACTACAGAAGGGATATGAAAAGTTAGTAAATAAAAATAAGAATCAACGACTAGAAAAGCCTACCAAAAGTTGGGAGATTTGTCACATGAAAATTTGCATAGTAGTTTTTTCTGATAGTAGTTACATTAACACGAGGTACAAATGATAACAGAATTTTTCAATAGCAAACAACTCTAAACACTAAACAAATTGAAAGGGTTTTTTTAGGGTTTTTGTTTTGTTTGTGTTTTGGCTTTTTTTAGAAATCTACATGAAAGTAAATAGATTAGCCTGCCATAGCTCAGAAAATAGCAGGTTCTCATTTTTTTACCATGTATAAACTTTTGATTTTAACTTCTTAAGACATAACCATTTTTTGTTAAAACTGTACATATCAATGTTCAGGCATAAACCAATATCATTTTTTTTTACTTTTAAAAGAATACAGAAAAAAGCCCTAGGTGGATACTGCTCCCCACACAAACCATTAGACAACAGGGAAACTTGAAGTAGCAAAGCAGCTATGAAAACTGTTCAGATACAAGACCCACCAAAAGTGAGCACCTCAGAGAACTTCAACAAGGACACTTATTTCTGCCATTCAGACAAGGAAATAATTACTTGAAATTCAAGCAGGGGGTATGTTCTCTGCCCAGAAAATTTTTGGCTCAAGTGAAGCTGTCCAGATTGAGGAAAAATACCTGTTATCTACATTTTTTGGGGCAACAACAATGTACTTCAGCATGCTTAGTCCTACCTACCAGCTATTCTGCCCTGCAACCCTCCCAACTTTTATTTCTAAAGGTAAACCACGCACACTTTGATTGTCTTTTTCTTCTTTGTATGGCTGATATTTCTTTCCTACAATAAACTAAAGTTGTAAGACATTTATCAAGCAAGCGAGCTTTTGAATTTCTTCTGCCTACAATTTAATAAAACAAGCTCAAAAATCAATACAAGTAGAAACAATCTTAAAACTATAAGTGACTGAGGTTGTATTATATTTGATACCTTAGATAAAATACAACTTGAGTGATCACAGATCACACACCATAATAACAATAAAGCAGACAGGATTATGGTAATTAAGAAGTAGACAGATCAATAAAATATCTCTTATATTTTGGAAAGTCAGCAAGTAACAGTTCTTTGAGTTTCTGACCTAGAGAAGTGTCTGAAACATTTTTTTGTTGCCCTGGCATAATCTATCATCAGCAAAGAGCTTTTTTATGTGTTTAGCCTAGAGATGAATTAAAGACAAATGCTAGATTTCAGTGAATTCATTGCAAAAAACAATTTCAAGGAACTGCTGCTCAGCACTGCCCAGCCCAGCCCGAGTTAGGGATTTCCAACAGGCACCAACTGTGTCCTCAGGCATCACAAAAGCAAGAGAGGTGGATGCACCTCTGTGAAAGACAAAGAGCAGAGCTCAATGGTACAAGGGCAGGCCAGACTAGACGTGGTTCAGTGAGACACAGGATCTGTGATGTTTGTTGATTAATACTACTGAGATAATCAGTGCCTAAGAATTCTGGAAGCTGGGACGTTAGAACAGCACTGTGTGTTACTGTGGTTACTGCTCATCACTACAGCAGAAGGCAGGTTGGATGGACAGGGCCTGGAGCAGTCTGGTCTAGTGAGAGATGGAATTAGATGAAATTTAAGGTTCCTCCCAACTCAAATCCTTCTGTGATTCTATAAGGCATGACACAAGTGTGAAATGGGACATAGATGAGGTTTGGTATCTATGGGATAAGCCCTTGAACAGCTTTTTTTATGGGCAAGAAGCAAAGGTTTGTCCTTGATATTCTTGAAAAATAAACCATTTGTGCATCTGCTAAGGTTACATTAAAATACTTGGTAGCGTTCTGTCACTGGAAGATTCCCCGTGAAGGTCCTAAGAAAGCAGCTGTAGCACTGAAACAAGATGAATAAGTCACTTCAGGAGTACAACCCTCTCACCACCTCCACTTCACACAAGGTGTAAATGCAAAGCACTGAAATGACCATCTCAAAAAACCCTCTGAAATCAACTAGATAAGCAGTATTTAAAAAGCTGACAGTCTCCTGTGCTAATGAGAGAATAGTATCTTTAGGACAGGACTCTTTTTTTTCAAGAAGTAGAAAAGACATGAGCCTTTATATTTTTGAAAATAAATTCGGGACTCTGTGCTGGGCTCTTCACTTCTGCAAGAAGGTTATTCTCAGCTGTTCACAGCAGAAATATTAGCATCATCCTCATAAACATTTAAGTCCAACACTATTAGACAGAACAGTAGATTGAAGAATGCCCATTGATTTCCACAGCTTCCTATGTTTTCCATATTCAAACCAGTACACCCATACCAAGTTATGAATTTGTTTTGTTAGAATTTAAACAGAGGCAGTAAACTTACATATGCTTGGGTGCACACACACCATTCCAGTTGGGAATAAACAATCCTTGCCTCTCCTTTGAGAGAGAAAAGCTTAGACAAAAGAGAAGAAAATGACAAAACAGAATGGGATAAAATTAAAGACCTATAAGTCCGTGTATTTTAATATCATGAATGTTCATTAAAGCAACCTAAAGCTGCAACTTAGCATCCCTAAAGTAGGAACACACAAGTATTAAGGGGAACACAATTTGGGAACTGTAGTAATAACTGTCACTTCATTATCACAATAAATGTATTATTTAGCTTCCATTAATTGATAAGCCATTTGTCCAAGCAGCCATCAATAGACCATAGTGGTGTGGCACAGTACGTCTCTATTTACATTTCTAAACATTTTCTTTCCCTATTCCACCAAAGCAATTTCAAGATAGCATTTTCAGTATAAACATCCATTTTAAAAGTAAACTAGCAATGATGCAACATTTCAGATGAAAAAAAACCAAAACAATCAGCTTTCAAACATTATCTCACTCTGCTACACTTTTATATACAAACATTTTGGATTTCTTTGCCTCAGTGTTACTCCTATATTTTAAAACCTTTCAGTAGCTTGGATGATAAAGCCTATTTTTCTCTTACCAAGATATGCAATTCCATCCTCAAAAACCTCACGAATTCCTTTGCTTATGCTTAAAAGGGTGAAAGAACTGATCTTGCAGGGAAAAAAACAAAGACCAAAAGAGCCACACCTAACACAGCACCGAAGCTGTACCGTTCCCAGGCTACACACACCAACAAATTACTCTCTCAAAAGAAGAATGCAGGTCTTACATGAAGTGGAACAATTAATTTCACGCTTGTCAGCCCAGTCTCAATAGTGTGTTGATTTGAATCAGATATTTGTGGTGCATTACCACATGCAGCGGACAGTCTTGATGCCTCCTGAGCAGACATATTGCAATGATGACTATCATTGTAAAACAATCCATCAATAAGAGTAATTACAGTATTGATCAAAACGGCTCCTTGTTTCGGATCAAAATCAATTCTCAGGAGTTGCCAGAAACAGAAATATCTAATGGACTATTCCATCACTGCAGCGACTGAAACAGCTAATATTCTGGAAAGCTCTTAATAATTACTCATTGACTCTAAATTTCTGCTTCAGTGGTTAACTATACCCTGCTTACTGTTGCTTGAAAGTCAGTAGCAGTGGTTGAAATAAGATTCCAATGCAAATTTATAAAGTGCTAACATCTGCAAAAAAATTCAAAACCACCTTATACAATTTCACTGTGTTTTGCTAATCAGAGAATCTAATTATTTTTCTTATTACATTGTTTCTGGGTGAGAAACTGCATTTTGGATGCTGACAGCTTGTTTTACAGTGGCTGCTCTTACAGTACTCTACAATAGGCAGGGTGGAATCCATTATAGCTCAGATTGTAAACAATAGAAGGCATAATACCATTAATGGCATACTTTTGTGTAAATGTCACTGAATTACAGATGGTGTTGAGGCAGCATCAGCTCTAATGTTGCACTATAAACCCTTATAAACCCTAGAGGATATAGAATAATAGAATAGTTCAGGTTGGAAAATACCTTTGATATCATCAAATCCAACCATTAACCCAGTACTGCCCAGTCCACCACTAACCCATGTCCATCAGTGCCACATCTACGCATCTTTTAAATACCTTCAGGGATGGTGACTCCATCACTTCCCTGCACAGCCTGTTCCAGTGCTTGACAGCCCTTTCAGTGAAGAAGTTTTCCTAATATCAAATCTATACCTCCCTATGACACAACTTCAAGCCGTTTCCTTTCATCCTGTAACTTGTTATCTGGGAAAAGAGGCCAACATCCACCTGCTTACAACCTCCTTTCAGTTGTACAGAGCAACGAGGTCCTCCCCCAAGCCTCCTTTTCTCCAGGTTAAACCCTCCCAGCTCACTCCGTTGCTCCTCCTTAGACAAACTCTAGATCTCTCCCAGCTCTGTTGCTCTTCTCTGGACACATTCCAGCACCTCAACCTGCTGCTGCTCCTGCCACACTATTAACAATACAGGCCAGGATGTTCTTGCCTGGGCCTGAGCCCCTGGCTGTCCTGTGCCATGTGGTGGCACTCAAGGTTATCTGCTCCATAACCTTCCCTGGCACCAAGGTCAGGCTGACAGGCCTGCAGTTCCTGAGATCCTCCTCCCAACCCCTCTTGTAGATGGGCATCACATCTGCTTATGTCTAGTTAACTGGGACCTCTCCAGTAACCAGACCTCCTGAAAAATAATGGAAAGTGGCTCAGTGAGCACGTGCACCAGCTCCCTCAGTACCCTTGGGTGGATCCAATTTGGACCCACAGTCTGTGTGTCTAAGTGGTGTAGCGGCTTGCTGACCATTTCCCATTTGAGTATGGGGGCTTCGTTCTTGCAGCCCCCCCCCTCAGTGGGCTGGAGAAAACTGGTCTTACTATCAAAGGCTGAGTCAAAGAAGGCATTCAGTACCTCAGCCTTTTCCTCATACTTTGTCCCTATGTTTTCCCTCACATCCAATAAAGGATGAAGATTCTCCTTAGCCCTTCTTTTTACTGTCTTTTACGGCAGTAGCCACATCAAGTTCTAGTTGGACTTCAGCCCTTCAATTTTCTCCCTGCATAATCTCATGACATCCTTGTAGCCCTCCTGAGTTCCCTACCCTTTCTTGCAG
The DNA here is from genome assembly GCA_038380795.1 of Pyrocephalus nanus. Taxonomy (NCBI): domain Eukaryota; kingdom Metazoa; phylum Chordata; class Aves; order Passeriformes; family Tyrannidae; genus Pyrocephalus; species Pyrocephalus nanus. The sequence goes on along the minus strand of CM076271.1, from coordinate 7,798,541 downwards.
AGGTCATAAACTCCCCTTTCCTTTTGTTCCCTGAGTTCCAGCCAAAGCTCTCTGTTCAGCCAGGATTGTCTTCCCCACCCACTCATTTTTTAGCACATGGGGACAGCCAGCTCCTGTGCCTTTAACATTTCCTTCCTTAAGAATGTCCAGACTTTCTGGACTCCTCTGCCCTTCAGGAATGCCTTCCAAAGGACTATGCAAACCAGTCTCCTGAGAAAGGGCAAAAGTTTGCCCTCCAGCAGTGCAAGTTAGCAGATCTGTTCTCTTCCCACCTCTTCACACACATTCCTGTTTGGTTTCAGATTTGTTTGTCCTCACACCTAAACTGTCCTGCAAGTGAACTGCATGTAACTAAGACTATGTAAAAATACATTTGCATGCTGATATCATCTTAAATTGCCAATAAAAACATATTTAAATTAATAAACTGGCACATTACACAGGCACTTCAAGATTCAGCATTGTACCATTTCTAATAAAATACTTTTATATAACACATTAGCATTATCATCAATTGGAAATCACTAATATTTCCTCTGATGTTTGCTGAAGTAGCATTAATTACGCTCACTTTCTTTTAGTATTCATGTACCATCAATGTAATTAATTTGGAGTTTACTGAAGTGTGAAATGTTCTGCCTGATAATAGATTTCCCAGAGCCTCATGCAGCAGTCGACCTTAAGCATTCCACTTTTGCTCAGGCTAAACAGAGAGGTTGAGTTCAATATTACAGTATTCTCAAAGGTAAAGCAGTAGCTTAGGAAATGGCAGTGAACTGAAAGCCTTTATAAAAAATATTTGGCTGATAAGGTTGGCAGAAATATCTGGGTCTCTCAATACATGAAAAGGGAAGCTGGAACGTGCAAAGGCACCAATGCAAACAGCATGGTTGAGTTCTGACTGTGGGGTGGAAAGGACTAGAATTGCTTCAATTTAGTTTTAATTGCTTAAGAGTGACTTTTGCTAATCACTGAAGGTCTTAGAGCCGGACTTAATAACATGGAACATTCTGAAGCAATAATGCTCAGGGCAAAAGATATGAAATTTCACAAAGATCATCAAGGAACAATTACAATATTAAATAACAGCCCCCATTTAGTCTGTCATTGATGGTAATGAGCAAATTTCAAAAGCTTATACAGGACCTGTTTCACACACCACCAAACTCAAGAAAAGGTTTTTTTTACCCCCACATGTTTAGGATCAGGCCTTATAATCCAGAGCTCTCCATAAATACCAGCACAGTGAGAGCATCAAATATTTGAAGTCTTTAGATATTTAAACACTTTTCTCCACACTATTCTATTTATACCCTCTAAGTTGTGCTCTACATAATTCCACGTTACTAACGTTGCCATGGTTTTCTTCCTCAGGGGAATTACATTTCCACTCTGATGGTATCACCAGAAAGTTTATCTACGTTCATCCAAGATGTTTTAATCATTTTCTGGACTAACAGCTGGCAAAGTCTGTCAAATGCAATATTTTAAAAGTCTAGAAACGTTAGTGCATGAGCCACGTGACACTACTACTGTCACAAGTGTTGTAAAGTTTAATCAGGAAAGAACAACAACAGACAGATACTACCAAACCACTTCTGATAAATATTTACCTTTTAATGTGCACCAAATATATTTTAACCCTACAGTCACAAGGATGAATGACCAGCAGTTTATACTGTTATCATTCATGTTGCTTCCTTCAAAAAAAAGGAAACCTTGGGAAAAGCTTCTCCAAATAGTATGCCTAAAATTCACAAAATTAAGTTTAAAAATTTACCCCTAGAAACCCAGAAAGCAAAACCAGAAAAAAAAAATATAGCACATCTTCTTTAGAGAACAGGTATTTTTCTCCCATGCATCCTATACAAACATATTCATTGTGTGCTAAGGGTGCAGAGTGGGGCTTACTATAACAGGATGAGCTAATACAAGCCCTGACTCCAGATACAGGAATAAAAGCACCTTAAACAAAACTGAGTTTTCTGAAAATGCAGGGAAATTCTTATGACAGTATTCTTTCAAAGTACTGAATTATAGGTCACTTAGAACCTACAGGATAACTCCCACTTGGGCAGGTCGCTAAGCCAAATGCGTGCTCTGCATTCAGGATATACAACCTTATGTCTTTATAATTTATACTTTTAATTCATCATAATAATTATCTGGTTTAAAAACCTTCCTTGAGCAAAAGTTATGCACAGCTGGTGAACGAATGTCAAAATCCTTGCCCTCTAAAAATAGCTGACAAAGTAAAATAGCTAATGATGCCCGAGGTGCCTGTGTGCCACCATTAACACAGAGCCAGTCCATTCTATTTCAACAAATCATGCTTTTAAAAAAGTGGTTTTAAAGTGCCAGCGAGCTGAGTTTTCTTGATATATCATAAGAAAAAAATAAAGCACAACTTACTTCTCTGCACCGTTCATAGCACCATCATTTAAAACTACATCTTAACAAGCATCAGAAAATGCTGACACTGGCATTTATTATTGATAAAGATAAATAATGTCTTTAAGCAAGGAAAGATACTTTTAGTAATTTGCATTTATCATAACATTTCACTAAAAGGTGGCAAAGGAATTTGGTTTGTTTCAATACATTTGAAGCAACTGTTTTCTGCTGTGGTGTTTCCAGTTTCAGCTTGTTTGAAAAGGCCAGAACTCTCTGTTGGTAATTAATACTTAGGGACAATTTCAGTGTTACTACCTGCTACTAGACTGCAGTTCAGAAGAGCCAGCCTAGACCAAGGTTTGTAGGCAGGTTTCAAACCACCTATTTACATTTTCCTGCCTGGAGGTTTCACCAACTGAGAGGAATCCAAAGAAACAGAAGCTACAGAGATCCTAAAAGGATATGCTCCAAGAAACTCCCACCTACAGCCTATGCACAGATGTGCAGAATTTGTGACAAATAATCAGAAAAACATTTAGGAATTCTTGGATGTTTGGGACAGAACATTATTCCAGTTATTTGTCTTGGTTCCACAGATTTCATGTCATGGATTCAATTTCATATTATTGCTATGGAAAGAACAGAAATGGTTTAATAATTACAATTTTCTCTTCCCACAGCATTTTGTTGATTTAACCTTTGTTTAATGGCACAGGTCCTGTACAGACATGCACACTTACTCTGACTGGTGATTTGGATCCCATGCTGTCTGACCAGTAGCTTATTAAATACAGAAGAAAATCCACATCAATGCATCAAAGAAATTAGTAAGAACTTCCTTGTGGTTCAGGTCATACAACACAACTGCGTTCCAATAAATACATCATGTTCCTACAGCAAGACAGGATGTGTGACATCTCTGCTCAGCCATGGCATAAGCAACCTTCAGAAGTGGGCAACTTGCTGGCACTGCGACTGCAAGCACTGAGAGACCCAACACCCTCTGACAACACCCAGAGCAAAATTAATCTGTTGTAAAGTGGGCATAAAATACCACTTCTATGGGAACTGAGTTGTGGTAAAAGGTTAAAAACTTGGCACAGCAGATATGACAGTGCTATATCAGAGTAGAAATACCTTCCCAGTTCTTGTTTCACGTGGCCAGGTATAACAAACAGTGATAAAGAGGCAAGAGAGAGTTTAAATGGATGAGCAATATTCCAAGAGACCAGGTAAGATATAAAACCCCTGAATATTAAAAAACTAGCTCATTATTCAACATACCTGAATGTTAAAATGCAACCCCACCAACATTTTACAGTAGAGTCACCATAACAGTCAACAAAAAGCCCACAACAAATATATATGTTTGTACATATACATTAATTATTGCAACTAGCTTTCTCTCCATCCAAAACAGGGAGATCAAAGGCATAGCAGCTACTCTGTGTGTAAGTAAACACATACTACCTGCACAGAAACCTGCTTATAATTGCATTTGAAATACAAACCTCTCTCTTAACTACTTGCAAGAGCTGAGGCTGCTCACCTGATTGGCCAAATATTGGACCCAGTGTTAAGTTCTGCAGCACCTGTATTCCTGCCAGTCTGGTTAATTCCTTTTTGGCAGATCTGACATAGATTTTAAAATGCTCATATTTTTTTTCTTGAAGCTTCTTTATACTAAGGTGTTCAAAGCAAATAATGTTAAGAAATACTTGTTCTGTGAGGATTCTTGCCTCACGTACATGGAGCAAGCCTTGTTGACAGAACCTGCTGAATGGAGGAGATATGCAAATTTTATACCCTCCCCATGTGAAAATTAAATAGAAAAGGGTGCAGTAGAAACACTTGTCAGATATTGCCCAAAGTCACAAAATACCAAAACCTATTAAAAGTTTTTATGCAGAAAAATTATCTTGTACACTATTTTATTATGCCCTGAAACACATTAAACACCATCTCCTAGTTTCCCATTTCACTTTATCCTTACAGAAGGCTCTACCTTCTTAAGGACAGCACACTAAACCACAGGAGAAATGCCTTTTTCTGAATCAATAGGTTATTACTACAAGTATTACTATAAAGCACACATTTTTCTCTTCCTAAACTGCCTACTGGGATGATCCTTGCTTCCTCATTAGCCAAGCTTCAATTCATACCATTTCACTGGAACTAAAGTTATGGATGAAATCTGGGGAGATCTGCCCATTCTATTAATTACTGTCCAGTTATTAAAGGCAGTTGTTTATGTTAATGAATAAGGGGGTCATAAAATCCTATTTAAGCAGAAAGATTCTGAGGACTATCTTCCAAGTTAGCTTATCTACAAACTGCTCCTGATGCAAAGCCATTGCTCCATTGCTAAATGTCAATACAATTGTCGTTTGGAAGTTTGAGCTCTTCAGTGGAACTGCAGTTTCAAAGGCATTTCTACCTTTTCTGTCTAAGTTGTAGAACCTTTCTCTGCTGTTTACAGTGCATTAGCAGTTACAGAATAATCCAGCTTTTAATGCAACAATAACATTTCTTCTAATGCAAATATAAAACCGTGAATCTTAAAAAAAAAGTGCAGAATTAATGTTTTTCACAAAAGGACAAGATACTTTTCTCTTCCACTTGTTCTCAAATGTCTCAGCATTTTGAAACTCATTAAAAAATACACAATAGCAAATCCAATGAATCTAAAATTGAAAATGCCTAAAAGTTTACAGTGAAAGACTTTTATCAGCTTCACTCATTTTCTTACCACAATCAGTACAAACATTTTAAATTTCAGGGTAGGAGTAATTTATACTCAACCAACCACAGTCTGATATTGCATATTAATAGTAATGGCTTTTTTATAAAACTTGTGAAAACTGTTTGGAATGAAACAAAGCCAGCCACATCCTGAGAAAGCTCTGTCCATCAAGACCTTGTCGTTTACCATGGTGCTCCTAATTTCCTCCTTTTGGGAAAAGGAGACGCATAAGGAACCTGTAAGTTCTCTGGAATTCAGACTTCACTGGTATCTGCAGCCCTGCTTGCTTTGAGTTACAAGAGGAAAATTACAGTCTTCAGTAGAAATAGCTTGTAGCAGTTAACTGCTCTGTTTTTCATCCCTACAGCCTCACAAAGTTTTTATAATTTTTGGTTTGAGAGAGGCGAACATTGTAATTTACGATATCTATTGTGAATACTCACGTTAATGTCTTATGCTTTTCCCTGTACGACATTAGAATAAACAAATACTATATTTACATTTGTAAAATAACTTTCAATGCTCATTTTTAAGGCACCACAATTTAACTGAAGAAATTCAAGGGTTACTTTGAGGCTGAAATACCTTGTGTTAAAACTGCTGGTATAGGAAGAAATTTATTTTTTTTTTTTTTTTTTAAAAAAGCTAATTCTATTTGTCATCTTGCACTTGCCAGAAAATATTTTTTGCTATGTGTATGGCGAATCAGATTTGTTTAAAAGAAATGGTTTTCTAAGACTGTGTATGCAATACTATTTGCAGACACGTGAGGTAGAAATTTCTGTGCTTCCAGAAGACTACAAGACTTGTTCATCTAAATGTCTAATTAGACCCACAGGCATATTATTTAAGGCATTTTACTCATTAAACTACTAAATAGATAGTAAATAAATAATATGCTTAAACACTAACAGGAATAGTTAGTAAGTGTACCTGGTGCTACACTCAGGAAGTACATGTCTTATTCATCTTCTCTCAGAAACTGCCTGTGTGGAAGAGAAAACTGATGATTGCTCACCATAACACGACAGACAGCTTACATCTGGATGTTTGCAGATCAGACAGGAAAGGACAGAATTGGACTAATTCAGGACTAAATTTAGCCTTCATTTGATACAGACAAATATGTTTTTTTCCAGCATCAGTAGTACAGGACATGGCCAACCGAGGTACCTCCAGCATCGCGCTGGGAGCTGCAGCAACCCTTGCATGGCAGCAAAGCTTTGCCTGCAAAGCATTTTCTTCTCCTTCCACACCCAGAGCATTATGTTAAATAAGCTGTTCCATTACATTTCCTATAAATCTCTCCTGCTCCAGTTTTCACCATGTGTGCTCCTGTGAAGCACACATAAATGCAGATTAACCCAGCTAGTTCAAAGAATCTCAATTCTTCTAAAGACACACAAACAGTTTTGTTTGTTGTCATCCTCTTATCTTCAGATTCTGCTCCACCACGCTGCCAAGATACATTCTCATGTTATTTCAGCCACTAATAATTTACCCATCTGACAAGTAATAAATTCACTTGCAAGCTTCAGGACAGTAAACCAGAGAAGCTAAAGTCATGAATATCTAATCCACTTGAAACTTTGCTTCATGCTGGGGAGGCAGCTGGTGTGCTGTGACCACTGCTTATTGCAGCAATCACAATTATTTCACTCGTTCCTAGAGCGCCTGTGCTGCTGCAGAGTCCAGCTGTTCCCTCTTGTGCTATATTTAGACTGCAGACTTCTGGGGCTGGAATTGTCTTTTCATTGTCCATGTGTAACTATACACAATTGAACTCTGAGATGCTCCTTAACAGAGATGTAAAAATTACTCAACAAAACAAACATGGTATGAAAAGTTTATTATTTTCATTCTATCTCAGATTTGTTGCTATTATTGTTATTCAGATTACAGAAGTTATAAAAACAATAGACTTCTCAGTTCAGTGGCTAAATAAATTACTTGAGCTCAGGTCAAGAGGAGTTATCCCCTGCTTAACCTTTCATTTTGAGAAGGAAATATAGATGTCACTTGATAAACCAGAAGGGAGTTTAAAGACAGCACAAATGTTGAATTTTGACTTCTCCAAAACATTCTGAAAATACAAGAATTAAATGCTTTGTGTTTTTCTGGCACCAACCCATTGATGAGCTAATTATTTTCTCAGTGCAAAGCAGAGGAAATTCCAACTCTGTGTAGGGGAAAGAGGCAACAACCCTATGTTTAATTCACCTAAGTAAAAGCTCTTGTGATCTTTCTTGTTAGAACTGTGACCATTTGTTGCCAAAGCTGCTGATATTCTCCAAGGACAAGAAAAAGGCCTGCAGTGTGGTCATTTTCACTGAGATACTATACTCCTTTCTCTTTCTTGGATTATCAGAAACATTTGACTTCATCTTACCCAAGTTAACATTGAAAGATGAAAATTGCAGATCTCTTAGGCAATGGCTACTAAGATCATCACCAACAGCATCAGGACTGCCACAACGGGGTTGGAAACACTTTGGGAAGATCTGTGCAAGGAGGGCTGACAGACACCCAGTGCCAGAGTCCCCCAGCAGAAGCAGCACAGGACCACAGTAGTTTAACACCCCAGCTGTCCTCCCATCCATCTGCTTTTCCAGGCTAATCATCCTCTCAAGCCAGGGGCCGCTGCCATCAGTCCTAAAGATTAAGTGCTCCCAACCACAGCAGCCGTTTAGATCCACCCATCAGAAAGGATGTTTACAACTGGAAGCACAAGAATCTGTTTGAGGCTTTATCTCAAAACGGGCAAACAAAAGCCCTCAGGAAAATAACAAATGAGCAACTTATGCTAAGAAAAACAATTTAACTGACAAACTCAAGCATTTGTAAACTAAGGAACCTTGATTTACAGTTGCAAAAGAAAAAGCTTTTTAGCTTGCGTATACAAACACTTTATGATGTAAACTTAACTCTGGTTAACTTTCTTCATGAGATCAGTAACTTCCAGTGCACACGTTGGTCTCTCAGTCTCACAAATTAAGGTTTCAAATGTGCAATTTTGCAATTGTGATGGTGCTTTTTATGCAAAATTATTATATTTAATTGCTATTTTATTTCTATTCAGTTCTAATGTTTTGCATCAAGGAAACATTTCTATGGATGCAGCAACATTTTATAACTCCAGATGTAGATCTGAATCATTAACAGAACCTCCGAAAACCAGACACTAATTCCAACAGCTGAAACAGTGTGAATAAAAGCAAAAGCTGCATCCTATGCATTCCTATAAACCTCTTAAGAAAATACAACCCTAAAAAGACTTGCCTTTGCATCTTTGGTTTGAAAAAGAAATGCTTAGTGTTTTGATTCTACTCACTGAGATCATCTTCCAAAATTATTTGGGACTTTCAGAAAAATAACCTGTATGAAGGTAAAGGGCTTGTATCTTCCATTTCAAAAGACAATGTGCACAACTAATCTGAGAATATAAAAATGACTGAAAAGTGGCTTTGTGCTTTTCAAATCCAACGCTCAGTGTGTGACCTGGCAGTGATGTATTTGCTGGGTGCTGCCTCCCAGTTCTGTCAAACAGCTTTGTGCTGGTAGATCTTGAAAAATTTCACACTTGTAGAGGACCACAGGAAATGCCAACAAAGTTGCTTTGGCTGATGCTCTTAGGTATTTTTGTAAAAAACTAGAAGTTTAGATATTTTCATCCCACTGACAAACTGACAGAGACAATCAGCTACACGATTTTATTATTTAAGCCAAAGCAGAAATCTCAGTGTTAATGAGATACATTTGGGAACTTGGGGTCAAACCCTGTGATGGTTAACACAGTGAAAAGATATGAAACATCACAAGGCACTTGAGGGGAGTTCCTCACAACATTAATTTTTAGCCTGGCAGAATAAAACTCATTATAGGATCCCACAGATGAAAACTAATGTACTGTGAATTTTATACCACTTCATTATAATTCAAATTGCTTTTTCTTCCTTCTTACATTTTCATTGTTTGATAAACTAAAATACCTCTGCTCCTTCTATAAAGCATAGAATAGTGGCAGTGCTCATCAAATAGCATATTAAATAAGTATTATTCAACAACTAGATGTGGCTGAATATTATTGAACTGTGTTAGGCCACAAAATTGTCATTTCATGTCAATATATGACTAACATGGCAAATTAAAAAAAAAAAAAAAAAGGGTTCTTTTAAGAGGAAGAATAATCAAATCTTCTGTACTACTTATGCACTTTTAAAAAATCATAGAATGGTTTGGGTTGGAAGGGACCTTAAAGATCATCTAGTTCCAACCCCCTACCATGGGCAGGGAAAATGCCATCATACCAGGTTGCTCAGAGCTCCCTGCAGCCTGGCCTTGAACACCTCCAGGGATGGGGCATCCACCACTTCTCATAGCAACCAGTTCCAGTGCCTCACCACCCTCAGAGAAGAGAATTTTTTTCCTGATAATGACTGATTTTTATCAAAAACATTTCACAGACACTCTGACTTTTGAGGATTTGAAAATAAACATCAAGTCCTACCTAGGAAATAAGCACATTCTGTACATTATATCACAGCCAGCTTTTTGTAAGCCACTGGTAAAAAATTAGCCCAGTGCATTTTACACAAATCCACAGACCATTTTACTGAACCAGGTACTTTGGGATATCCAGCAGTTTCTCGTCACCTCCTTTATTTTCACCAAAAAAAAGTCGATTTCACTGCTGTTCACAAACTAAAGAGACATTTTAAGTATTGGTGTCTTTTCTCTCCTGGGACCTTTGTCCCAACGTAGGCTGCAGTCTATCACAAAAATATGAACGGAATTACTACAATCATAAAGTTAGGTTGACACACTATTTTCCTATGCTAATTAGCCCAGTCTCAAACAGTTCACTCCCAGTGTCTCGATGTTTTCTGTGAAGAATATAAAATGTACTGATTTTCTTCCAGTGCTACTGAAAAAAAAAATATTTCATTGTGAGCAAAACTATTCCTGCACCACCCCACAGAACAGCTCTTTTCTTTAATGTCTCAACATAAAAGCCTCCATACACTATTGCTCCCCACTTTACTTTAGTAGAGAAAAATCCCAGAGCTTTCAGTAAGCATGGTAATGTCTTTCATACCTCTTCAACTATATACAGTCAGTTTTTCCCTTGCTTTTCAGGAAGTGGTTTAAAGCCATAAATATAAAATAAAGTTACCAAGGAAATAAAATGTAACATCCCACAACCATGTGTTTGCTTTTACACAGATTTTAAGTAGGTCAAAACCTTTTAAATTACTGCAGACAACTCAGTTTTCTTCCTTTCTTAAGAGTTTCTGTGAGTGCCTATCCTTCAAAAGATCTGGCCTGACTCTTGGTTTGTAGTACTAGATCCAGCACTTTAAAATAATTGTCAATACTTCCTCAAAGAGCCTGCAGAGGTCAAGAGATTTGCAGTTCAGCACTCCCCTTGCACACTCCAAATTTGCCTCTAAATTCCAGGCTCCCCGACCAGCGCTCTCTCCCCAGAGCTGCACACCAGCATCATTTCCCTGTCAAGGGCTGGCAGATCGTGCTGTGACAGCAGCTGGCTGGCTGAGAGCACTGCTCACTTCCAAACACAGCACAGAGCCTGCCAGCAGCTGGGACACACGCTGGGGAGAAAGGAGATTGCTCCTTTTTGGAAAGGCACGGAGTCAGCAGCTCCACTGCCTCTGCTCAACCACTCACCACCTCTTGTGCAGCAAGGCAAGAGATGGTCTCAGTAAAGAGCTGGTGGTCTCCAAGTTAACCAAAGGCATGGTTTACAAAGCCTTTAATGAAATTTATCAAGGGAAGATTATGATATCAGAATGCATCTGAATCCCATTATAATCTAGATTAAGAACGCTCTTGTGATTTCGGATTACATCGGGCTGACTCAGGAATATCAGGGTTATCGGGAGCTGGAGGTCAGACATTATTTAGAGGCAGATGATGCCCCTGTTCTGGCTCATATATTTGGGGGAAGAACGGTGTTTACCTCAGATCTCTGGATCAAAATAAGGGACAGGACATGCAATACAGAGGAAAGGCACTCTGCCAAGGAACTGCCGGGAGTGGGCAGCAAAGGCAGCTAAAGAGGGGTTGGGGCAGAAATCATCCCAGAGAAGGAGCTATAGCCCAGGGCAGAGGAAAACACAGAGAGGACAGAAAAGACCAGAGGGATGAGGCAATGCCAGTGCCGTCAGAAACTCTCAGCAGCTGCCTGCCCTGTGTGCCTGCACTGCCTCTCCCACAATCTGCAAATACATTGACCAACCATCTGCACACATGTACCTATGACTCCTTCCCATAACAAACTAGGAATGCACTGGTCGTAGAAAAAGAGTATGATCTGTGCCCTTCATTAACAGTTCTCTGTTTGTGGAGGACAAAGAAATGACGGAGAAAGAAGTTTCAGATTCAATGCCTGGGTGCTAAAGCATCCAGCAGATGGGTCTCTGGGGCTGCCAGCACTGGCATCAGGAGCCGCCTGCTTTGGTGCTTGAACTGCTGCAGCTCCCAGTCGGAAAATGGGCACTTGAGAAAGGATCATCTTCTACTTAATAAGACTCCTTTTCTCAGAACTTCATTTTCCTACAAATTCTTTAAAATTGCTTTGTTCCAATGGAAATGCCTGTTAGTGACACAAAACCTTTTAAAATATGCTGACCGTGTCACTAAGTTCATTTGCATATTAATAGCTCTCTCCCTCTCTCAGGGGATTAATTGCCTTCCCAATAGAATCGCACAATCCCATTTATGCAGGTTTATTCTGGCTCTGGGATGGGGGTGGGGATGGCCAGTGCATTGACTGCAATTCTATTGTTTCAGAATTTGGGATTTTTCGGCACTTACCTTTTTATGTTCTTAAAAACTTTTTAGTAATCATGGGCAGTATGAGAATAACAGGCCTTTTAAACCAAGCTTATCCAATTCAACACTGGTTTATAGTCCACAATTATTCAATTTATTATTTAAACGGGATGGCAAATTAAGATGAGTTCTACAAAGTGGACAAATGACACATTAAAAAGTAATTGATATAAAATATTATAAGTGTGGAAACAAGAAACTTGAGACAGTGATAATCTAAAACTCCTTCCTTTGTAGAAAGTGAATTCTACTGAGACAATACAATGTCAGGTTATTCTCTCACACAGGCTATTCTCAACTAACACATGCTTAATGAGGCCATACGTCTGCAGTCTCTTCCACAGTCAGTTAGGAAGACATTTTAAAGCACCCTCACAATATACTGTGACTGGAGCTATCAAAATATGCAATAAAATTCATTTGTATCAGATATCTGGTACTTAAATGGAACTTGAATATGGCTTAAACTAAGAAAATATCTAGTATACACAGTTTTCATGTGACTAGAGCTCAAGAGCAACTACGACAGAGGGCACAGTGAATTTCTAATTTCTTGCAGGGACCTGCAATACAAGGATACACTTGGCAGATTCCAGGTTCCAAAAAAATCTCTCACAGTGATAACCTATTTACTTTTCCCCTAAAATGGATAAATAGGGTGAGGGGGACAGATTAAAACCCTATTTCACAGTAGACATTAAAGCCTTTCCTATCTGAATTATTGTAGTAACCCGGGAGTTATTAAAAAATTCTTTGGAAAATATGTATTAATCACAGTTTAAATTTTTTTTTTCTGAAGTATTTTCCCTATTCACTGCTCTGTTCATCCTTTCTGTAAATAGATTTAATACCAGTTGAAACATTTTTCCAAATGCACAGGAGGAATTTCTAGGACATGGTACTTGGCACAGCTGGGAATACACTGTCTTTAATGACATTCATCTCAGTGCTTTTTGGGCCCAAGGATATGCAGAAAATAATAGTAGAAAGCAGATTTAAAAAAACATCACCACTGTCATTACTATACCCTTTTCTTGCACTGCTGCTGTTCCAAACCCTCTGTCTCTGCTAGTTAAGGCATTTGGGAGGAAGCAGATAACCATCATAAAACTCTCTGCTTTTACTGTTCTGAATTTATCAATGATCAACATGTGATAAACATTAACAAAAACCTAAGGTTTTAATCATCCAGCAATCAAAGCTCAGCTGTGATGTACTTTGTGTTTTTCTCAGATAAAACAGGGTAAAAATATTTAACAGGATAATAAAAAAAAAAAAATATTTAAGTAGAAATAAGCATACAAAGAGAATGTTATTCAAGATTCTAAACATAACTCCAAGGAGGCCTCATGCAAAAGTCTACAAGACTTCCCATTTAGATCAAGGTTGTCCTATGTGGATGAAGGGCCCAAGACACTCTCACAATGCTTCAGGAAAAGAATGCTTGTTTTTTCACATGTGGGAAAATCAGGTCAAGTCAGAAATCTTAAATACAATTCTCATTATGAGCAAAGAAGATGCAAAATCCTTTCTTTAAACACTAGCTACTACTGATCTTTTCTTTAAAAAACTGTTTTTTACCTCAAGCAAACTTTGTAAAAAAGTAATGTGTTGAGGGCAAATTACATAACCAGGTGGTTGGGATAGTTTTACATCATATTGAGAGCACACTTTTGCTAATGCATCTATATAGCAATTGAAAGTTTATGTACTGTGCAAATCTGCTCATCAGACTGATGATTCTGTGCCTTATTTCTAAATTGGTCCAATTGCATCTGATTTCACTGGTGGGAGGAGCCTGGATGTGGTCCAGTAAACTGGGTTAAAAGGGGGCTGTGTGCTCACACCAGATTAGAAGGATTAAAATGCAGCTAATTGTTAAAGAAAATATTTGGCTAACACTTCATTATGTGTGATACAATGTATAGTGCTCTAAACAGGATCCACTTTTGATATTTTAGCCCTGGAAATTCATTTTATGTACTGATGAATCTCAAAATGTTCTTAAATAAAATCTCTCTGAGGAAATAAGACAAATACACAGAAAATGAGTTAATTAACCATTATAGAAGACCACTTACTTACAAAAAGTGTGATCCATACTAGAAATATTGTGGAGGGATATTTCCCTTGGTAGGAAAGTATATAAATTACATCAAGAGACTGCAAACCAAATTCATACAACCCTTTTGGCTTTACCACAACTGCAGCTTTAGTGAAGCTTCAGAAAGGCTTGAAGCTTCTGATCAAAAAAGGGATTGTAAATCCTATTAAAATGGATTAGGGGAAACATTGCACATTGCTAAAAATATCAAGCATAAATTAAAAAAATCTTCAAGTGTTACCATTCCTTTGCACTGATAATATTTTAGCAAAAATATAAGTTAAAAAAAAAAAAAAGACAGTTGTGTTTCTAATTGAACATATATTTTTTGTGGACTTTTACGCTCATTCATCCTATTGTCTTACAAGCCTCCTTGCAGTTAATGTTTTATCACCAGCAACTTCTTTCTGCAGGTTTCAAAGTGTTCCACAATTACACTTCAAAGAGCTGTCTGATGTTAAAGGTACAGCCCTGGCACAGGGACCCCATCCTGTCTGTTCTGTACTCCAGGTACAGCCAATTCCCCACAGGGCCTCCACTAAGTTCCAAAAAGCTGAGCACACTAAGGAAAGCTGGGAAGTCTGAGATGGATCTTTTTAAGATTTGGGGTTTATATATACTGGTTTTTCTATTTTTTTTTTTTTTTTTTTTTTTTTTTTTTTTTTTTGCATTTCCATATTTACATAGAAATTAAGACACACAAATTATAAACCCTAAAGGCAATTCTGTAATAGGTTCATTTTGTTAAAATCGATTCAAGACGTAGCAGAAAAGATCTTGTCTCTTTTTATTTCATGTTCCTATTCCTCATTACAGTGTCTGCATGTTTTCCACATATATTGTCATCTGTATTAAACTACAGAACACTGGATGTGTCTTTCCAGAGTGAGCTCTATTTCTATTAGTATAAATATTTTTTTCAGATATCTTAAATTTCTGGGGTTTAGATCCACAGCTTGTTTTATATCGTAATTGGTGAGGATTCACAGAACAAAGATGCTTTTATAGAGCTAACAGTGCTTGTCACTAGGTTTTCTGGGACCAAACACAGCTTTATGGTGACTGTAGCCTTACAGTTACATCAGTCAGCTCTTAATCAGTTTAGTCACTTTAAACATTTCTACTGGGGCCAATGGGACTGTTTATGCTCAGAAAATTGTGCATTTCCATGAATGTTTATGAAGCAGAATTTAATACACAGCAGTCCCAGTTTTCCTCTCATTGAAGGCAGGAAAGATTCCAAATA
This sequence comes from Pyrocephalus nanus, assembly GCA_038380795.1. Classification (NCBI taxonomy): domain Eukaryota; kingdom Metazoa; phylum Chordata; class Aves; order Passeriformes; family Tyrannidae; genus Pyrocephalus; species Pyrocephalus nanus. The sequence continues at coordinate 7,783,202 of CM076271.1, read as the reverse complement.
CATCTAAAGGCTTATTTACATTGGAACTGTGACACACTAAATTAAGTTAATCAAGATCATAGAATATATGATATATGCAATTTTTTCATTGACATACACTTTATACTGTGATATGGCCAAAACCAATTAAGTCCTTCAGAATAGCCAAAGATCCAAAGACAGGCTTTGTCACCCTGTGAAATTCACTGGCAGCAGGTGACAGATGACAGTCATGGAGCACTGAGTGAGTGCAGGTGCAGCCAGGCTACCCTCAGTTCTGCTGGGTTCTCAGGCCTCTGCAAGAGAACAACCTCGAACAGATGGTGCCTCCACACTCTCATCCAAACACAGCCTGCCCTGAGATTGGCACTGCACGCAGAACTTGAAAGGAGAGAGAAGATGGAAGTGACTCTGGCTTCCAGCTGCCCACTCAGCAACACTAGAGGGGTGCTGGACCAAACATGCCAGTACTCCTCAGCCCCACAATTTACAGCTCAGGATTTTAATACAGGCTGCAAGTCATCGAGTTGCACAGAAGACCGAGGGGTTACTCCACTTCCTCTTGCAGCTTGCAGGAGCTGCAATTTCTACCAACAGCTAAGGGCAGGGCGGCAGCAAGCATTAAGCAATCTCAGATTAATCTAGCACTGCATGCAAGCAAATCTCACAGCCATTGGGAATAGTCTTTTACCTGTGAATTAAATAAAAATATTCCAGGGTTTGTGACTGAAATTCTTTATCTCCTTTAGAATTTCTCTATTATCTATACATCTGCTGCAAGAAAGAATTAAAAGTAACTTTGAAAAAGCAGATTATGATCTGCATTCTGAGGGAGGAAAAAAAGCAGTCTCATGTTTTCAGCTTACTCTTCAAAAGGGTTATTTGTCCTTATTCTTTCAAATATTTCATTACAATCAGAACAGCATGTACCAAGACACATACAGCCCCAAATCTTAAAAGCCTGCATTTAAAAAATGTAAAACTTTGGAATTATTCTGATACAAAACTTCCAAAAGCAATTTACAAAATATTTTGGGGTATTCTCCACTATAATAATGTCTGAAAATAAAATCCAGTAACTAAGTAGATAAGTTAGAAAAGGATTGAAAATCATGTAAAGATTTTAATTTCTTATTTTTCTAACAATACTGAAGTTGCTGCTGAACATAAATTTACTCGCGTGCAAAAGGACGAGTTGCTTTTTTTTATGAATCTATAGAAAACAAAGAACTTTGTTACCAAATGTGGTGGGAGCACCTATATGTGCAATATCAGCATCTGAAACACATGGCCAATAAATACTTTATAAAGCCACTCAATATCTGAGCTTTGGTCACTTGCAAAAAACACAGTGAAGATGACTTGTGTGGGAAAAGTGAGGTTCTTGATGCTGCCTCCAAACTTGTGCTTGAATAGTATTATATTGATATCAGACAGGGGAAAATTCAGTATTTGTCAAAGTTAAACAGCATCAACTACACAGTAGCTTTTGTTTAAAAAGTTCAGGCACTGAGGACTCAAAGTAAAAAAACAAAAAATCCAGAACCATTTCTTTCCTGCAACAGCCAGCAGAAGCCAGTGTGTCTCACTCATCTCCTGCTTAAATACCTTTGCTACTAAATACAGAGAAAGCAGAAGCAGGTAATTTGTTTCTCTAAGAAAAATCCTATCTGTCAGGTCAGGGGCTCACCCACAAGGACTTCAAGAGGAGTAGGAAGCTCATTTCTTTCTTAGGAAATGATGAATGGAGGACCAGGGAAACAAAGAGCTACTGCTGCCTGTGCTTCCAGCCATCCCTCCTGTACAGTGGCCAGTGGGGACCCACTCCTGGAGACAGCAAAGGGATATCTGGCATTTTGGTGACACTGTAGCAAGTCTGCCTGAGCCTGTCTCCTATAAGGGGCTGGAAATCACTACATTAGGAAGAAATTAAATATGCAGAAAAATAATTTGGCTTCTTCCATAAAATTAGTTGTATAGGCAAAGCATCCCTGAAAAACTGGTTTTTGCAAGTTAAATACCCAGTTCCATTTATCTCCTGATCATTCCGTGCTATCACTGTCACAACTGGATGCTTCTAAAGCCATTGTTTTTCCTGGAATTTGGGGAACACTGAGAACTAAGTCTTGATTCCTACAGTCGGCTCGGGGAATGCAGCTGTATTGAGGATGTGGGTGGAAGCCGCTACTCAGCTCCAGGAGCACGTCACAGCCATCTCCTTAATTCTGCCGAGACTGCTCGAGCATGCGAGTAAACAAACACATCCGTGATTATGGCCACGGGAACAGAAGAGGAAAAGGTCTGTTATCGTCTCCAGACAGACTCTTATCAACACGTCCATTAAAGCACAGTAAACGGCTACCAATGATAAAATTACCAGTAATGAATTTTAAATGCATTATTGATGTACTCCTGGAAGGGGGGCGGGGAGATGTTAACCCTTTGGGGTAAGCATAAGTGTCAGTGCCAAGTCAGCAGTACATCACTGCACTCTGATGCTTATTTCCTCTTAAAATACCTGTGATTTCATTGCTAGCCATCAATAGCTGTGTTTCCAAACACCCACCGTGCTGGTGCCTGCAACATCTTTGTAAGTAAACGAAATTTGAGAGGAAATAGCATCTCCTAAGTGATCTTCAGGGTGTCACTATCTAGTTCCTTTGGGCCTTTTGGGGTTGGTTTGGTTTTGTTTGACTTTGCAGTTTGTTTTCTAGTGTGCAGTGGGGTGGTGGGCTTTTGTTTGTTTGTTTTTTTCTTAACAGACAAGCAAGAGACAAACCATCCTACTTCTTTCAGGCATTTCTGATATTTTCAGACACAAAAATTTCATTTCACACTTCAAACAAACAGCAAATGCAGTGACTCTTTGTCTTGGCAACTGGACTTCTGTTCAAGCACAAGTTAACCATGTACAATAAATCAGCGTTTGTCTGAACCTGTAAATATTGATGGTTGTTTAGTTTACAAACTCTACTGCAATTATTCCTTGGTGCTGTTTTGAATCACCATGCCCGTAGGCCCATCGCTTCACCATTTAATTCTAAAATAATTTGCCAGATAATGTAACCTTCTAAACATCTTGCTTTTCCCTCCAGATAAATCATTACACTAATTGTTTATCAGAAAACTGCAGGCTGCCACTGGATTAGGAGAAAAAAAAAAGAGTGGTCATATTTCATTCTATTTGATAATGGGGGGGGGGGAGGGGTTAAAAGTTACACTTAGCTTTTCTTCATAGGGCCAAAATTTAAACAGAATGAGTGGGGACATTTTCCAAAATCATTTTCATAGCAACATACAAATTCTAAAAAGCAAAAGGTGAAACGTAACTAATTCTCTTAAAATACAGTATGGATTCCAAACTGACTTATGTTCAGAATATTTAATTTATATTAGAATGTTTTTCTGCTCTTTTCTACACCTAACCTCTGAGTGAAGGTCTAGAAATCAATTGAATTCAAAGTATTTATGAAACTACTAATGAATGTATAACCACAGTGACTTTTACTGATCAGAATGCCCAAAACTGTATTACCTGATCGAGAAAGAAAGGCCAAAAATGAAAAAACTAAATAGCCCCAAGCCCCTTTTTTTTTCCATTAAGCACATCTGATGTGAAATTCAGAGAAACTGGAGACAAAAGTAGTTGACAGCAGTTTTTATACTATAGCAACTTTTTAACATGCCTGCTTCAAAGGCTATCAGTGCAAATTCACAAAGCTAACACCTACTTCACTACTCGCTCCCACACCACCCCCCAATTACTTGTACTTTGAAAATAGAAATTAATAAATTGCATGTCAAATCTAATGACTGGCACAGAATCTTTATACTTCAGTACCTCTACAAGCAATATTACTGATGAGAAATAGGCCATCACACCATCTGAAACTGAAATCCAGTGCACTATCCATTGCAGTCTATTCCTTTTTTTACTAACACTAATTACTACTTCACTGCACCAACTTTAACCCCGGCTGGCTGAATTTGCTCTTCAAGATTGATAGGAAATATTTTCTATAGCCTCACGGGTATTTTCTTCTCTATTGTATATCAGTTCAGGTTTTATAACTATTCTTTTTAATCACATCTGAAACTCAAGCCAGCCAAGTTCCTGCATTTAAGAAAAGATCACAGATAATGAAAAAATTTGAATAGGTCAAGTGATGTGAATGTGCATGGACAAATCATTATCTTTTCTTCTCTTATCCCTTTGGTAAATGGGTAGATGAGAAACATAAATCATTGCTCAGCAGGTATTCAACTACCTCCTCTTGATTCATGCTAAGAGAACACCCCTGTCTGAAGTGCACACAGGAATTAGGCCAAACCACACTGTGGCTGCTTCATTAAACTTGTCAGTTTACAGAAGGAAAAAACCAAATAGAAAGAATTTGGATCTATGCAGGTCCAAATTTTAATTAATTTAAATTAAAGCTGCTGTTTTCTGTTTTTCCTCACAGATTTAAATGCTAAGCATTTAGCACTTTACCTCTTTAATTGACTAAAATTCATATATTAACATTACTTACAAAAGCTTTCCTGAAATAAATATACAGCTTGGATTTGGATCCAAGTTTTACATTCTCCTTTAACAGATGAAAAAGCTTTCCAGAAAAAAAACAAACAACCCAACAGTTGTCATAATGCTTTATAAAAAGAGAAAAATACTTCAAAAAAAGCTTGTCAGTAAAAGGATACACAAAATTTGACTTTCCTTGCTGAATCCAAGAGAGAAATATGGGGAAGAGAAAGGTAATCAACTGGAAGAAACAGTAACAGCTTTCCAAAATATCCTACCTGATAAGAAAGTTGCCTGATTTTTAATTTGATAAGAAAGACGGATTAGACATATCTCATGGCAGAAATGTATTATCCCTATAATTTCCTAACCAACTCTCTCCACCTTCCACTAATTCACAGTGTTCTCTTCCAGACATCACTCAGAAACACAGGAATATGAACTGGGTGCTTATCACATGTCTCCAGTGCTGCAGCATTTCCCCACCCATACCTCTGTGTGTGCCTCATGAAATACCTTGTTCAACTACAAATGGACAAAACTTTCCTGGCATTAACTCTCCCAAAGCCACGTGACAATTCCACATCTCAGCACTGCTACGTTCTACAGCAGATTCAAATGTGATGCCTGAACAACTATGAACAAGTGAGCTTTGCTATCCCAACTGAGTGAAAAATATATAGCAAATGTATCAAAACAAATATGAATGACTATGGAGAGCTTCAAAGATGCTTCAGTTTGAATAAATAAGAGGGCATTGTCTCTTCGAAAAATGCAGAATGGGACTTTAACACATAATTGCTACCACAGCTTTAAAACTGGTGCAGAAATATTCTCACAGGCTGAGAAATAAATTTTGCCTGCTAAAGAAAAACTGACAAAAGATGTATATGCCCACATTGTCAGTGTGCTCCTTGCTGCCAAAAGCCAGTCTGCTGTCAAATAGATTATGTTCATTTGGCCTTTGGGAATGGTGGCATCTTAGAATTTCAATTTCAAAATATAATTAGGAAAAAAAAAAAGAACCCCACAAACATTAAAAAGGCTGGAGGACGAATTCCTTGTCTTGAATCCTTAATTCAGGATCAGTTTTTTGTATTTGGTATTTTACTGGAAACCAGCGAAGCAGAGAGAGATCGGAACATACAAAATATTATGCCAGTACTGTCCAGACCCCTTTTCCTCAAAAACTCCAATTTCCATGGAAAAGCGGGTGATCATTGTGCAAGTCAAGACAAATCCACTCAATGGAGAACAGCCACATATACATGGAACATATTTCCACTCACGTATTGTGGAAATATTAGAAAGTGTGATGGTTTAAAAAAAAAAAAAAGTTTCCCATAGAGCACTTTGCTTTTCAATTTCTCTACCTAGGTGATGACAGGATTACAAGGACTATTATCTAATAATGCATTATTTTTTTTTTACCTCAGAAAGCAGAGATAAATGTTGAAATACATTTGGAAAAAAAAACCAAAAAAAACCCCAACAGATGGCTTTAAGTGAATAACAGATTCACTTAACCAAACATTTTATTTCCTGTATCTTGAATAATTAACAAAAAAAGTGTTTACCAACAATTATATAACAGCTTTTATAGTAACACAAGGAGGAGAAAAACATTTAGCACTGAGTCTCATAAATAATTCAAAAGGTCTAATTTACCATAATCATGTCTGGCATTTATCTTCAGTAAATAATGTATTAGGCATATACTGTGCACTATTTCCTACAGTAGCTACTAGAGAGCATTAGGAACAAACCCATCTGTGTTTAGCATTCTGTAAATCAGGCCAGCTCTTGCATGCATAAAATGATTTGCTGATGAAGCCATTTACCTACGCAATGGATAGAAATGACATCTTTTAATGTAAAATTAAATAAAAAGTATAGAAACTGCAACACAGATGAGGTTTTTTTTGTGTACCATGAATATTCATAGCTTCCCAGCTGACAAAGCATACCTCTGAAACCATAGGAACCACTCTAGGAAAAGAAGTTGGGTCTTCCACATTCATTGACAGGTTAATTTGCATAAGAGCAAATTAACATCTCAAAAGCCTTCTCTTTGCTAGCATTTTCAAGAAATCACCCACCATTACACTAAAACCACTGCAGCTAGACCTTGGCACAACAGATATGTGAGTTCTCCTGCTGTCCAGACTCAGGGTGCTTTTGTTTGTTTGCTTAAAGCCCCCACTGTTTTAGCTCCTCCCATCCACATTGGCCACTCCCAGTTCCCAAAAAATGGTAGCATACACACAGCCAGGTAATAAGGTTTTCGTCTAAGCTTTCAATTATTTCCTTTTTTTTTTTTTTTTTGCCTGTTAAATATGCAATTTACTTAATCTCTTCTGGAACTTGCATATTTTCAAATAAGAGGGAATTGGAATTTATCACAAATGCATCTCCCCAGAACTAGGGAACACACTACTGCAACTGCACTCAGACTGATCAGTCACATCTGTCATTTGTGCCATCCCTGTCAGTAAGAATAAAGAACACAGTATACAATCTGTGCATAAAACAGGAATTTCTCTTCTGTTAAAAGCTCACTTCCCTCGTTTGTTTTTTTCCTTCAGCTATTTGCAATGTATTTCACAGATATTCAAAATAACATAAGCTGAACTTTGCAGAACTCTGGGCACTTTACCTCTTCATATGATCTGGAGTGTTGCACATGCCCAGGACTGTAACACAGCACATTCTGGAGCATATGTACTCAAGTATTAACTTTTATATTAATGATTCAAATGAAATCAAGATCATACTTTCTCACATGAATCGAAGACACTAGGTAGCTAAATTAAGTGATCTAGTGAAATCTCACACATCTTAAAAAGTGCTGTCCTTGAGACCTCCAAGAAGTTTACATTAAGCACCCCATGGAGCACATTCAGCAGGATTTTCTGTAGTTTCCAAGCACATTTAATTTGTTTAGATTACCTTTATTCCTTATACAGGTATAATAAACACCAATACACACCACAGCCGCATATTTCTTCACTCACCTTCTAGCATCATTTCAGCATTTAAAGAAAGGTTCTAGTTGTAAGAAGTAGTTAGAATGTTTCATTTTAATTACAGCATATCTTCTTGTACGATCCTTTTGTTAAAACTCATGTTCTGAATAGTAGCACTTACATATCTCCTATGAAAGGAACCAGCCTACGATCATGGATTACATAAAAGGCTTTCCAGAAGACAAAAAATGTAGAATTATTTCAGGAACTTCTGCTTCTTTCACACTACTTTACATTTCTAGACCAACTGCTTAAATTAGCAAAATGTCAGACTAACTTTTTCTCTTCTATTTATATGTATATTACCTGTTCTGATAACAAAAGGGATGCATGAAAGAAGTTGCCCTTACATTCCCCATTCCTGGGTTTCTTGCTGCTCAACATTAACACTATAAATTGTCTTTTTGACACCAAAGAAATACAGTTTTGTAGGGCCAAAGCCCTCCAGTGGACCAACTCACCAGGTCCAGGAGACCTGAATTCAGCCTAGTTCAATATAAACATCCGAATATTGACACGTAATAACCACCAGCCAGACACATGTGGAATGAAGCCTCCCACCAACAGGAAAACCACTGTTTTAATAGGAAAGAAATTCTAATTATACTTGCTTACTGAAATCTTTAGGTCTCCATAATGAAACCACAGAAGGATGTCTTTAAAATGGAAATATGTACCTTCAGCAGTAGAATAAATAAAGCAAATTAGATGAACCCTCTGCATCTTGTCTGTAATCACAACTGCATCAAACAGCACACGAGGAGAGATGCACCCTCATTATGGAAGAAGGGCCCTTGAGAACAGACAGGAGCATATAAATATAGATGCTGCAAAGACTCAAAGAGCAGAAAGCACAAAGGTAATTTATAGAGATTTTGTTGAAGTTCACATTACACTGTATAATTTAATCCCACATAATGGCATAACAAGGCTTTCATCTAAATATCTTTCCCTCTTGAATCTCAACCAGCCAAAAAAATCCCAGTTAGTTGCAAGCAATTTCTTAACCCTTACTTATTTTAGTTTCCCTTTAATTGTCAATGCTCATTGAGAAGCTCCATCTGAAGTTCTACTACTAAATAATAAGAATGCAGAAAATATTTTCTGTAATGTGTTATATTTCATCTGAAGCAACTATGTGTGAACCAAATAAAACTGCACACACCTAAGTTACTACATGTGAAACACTACAAATTACATTTGTTCATCATGGCATTTTATAAAGTCGAGCTAAAACCTATATCCAACTTCAGCCTCTTGACTAAAAAAGAAATCACTTTCACAGTAGAAGTGCCTACTGTCAGTTTGTCAAGTCCAGATAAAACCTAATTCCATAATCCATTAAGAAAAGGAAAAACCTAGCAGAAACCTTAGAACCTTAGACTAGGAGGATAAATGTCAGGCACCAAATGAGCATGTCCATGAAAACTTCATGCTGCAGCTTTCTGATACCTCTTAGCTACTGCCACAATCTCAGACTGAAAGACAAAGCCAGCTATTCTGATGTCTAAACACACCACAAAGGGAGTAGTGATTAAAGGGTCCTTTCACTAATAGGAATTCCACCACCACAGCAGTCTGTCAGTAAGATGGAGCTGCTAAAGAAATGAGTGCTGAAACGTCTGAAAGCCAGAAACAGTGGGATGTGGGATTGATGGTCAATAGCACCATTTGGGTGGACAAAAAAATAAAATATAAGTCAGGTGAGAAATCCACTCAAATAGTCAGTTGTCATCCTTAGAGTTGTCTTTAAATACTTAATTTTAGACAACAGGTGCATGGTAGCTCATTTTACAGTTTTAAAATTTCATGTTACTTTTAGATTCCTATCGTGTTACAACAAATCTTTATCCCTTATCACACAAGGGCACACCTATTCATACAACACTCTAAGACACTTTTAAAATAGTCTTTGTACACTCACAGAAACAAGAAAAATTTAAGAAAACCCTCTATATGCTTGCACAGAGAGGCACAAAGACCTGAAGGAGCTCTTATCCTCCTTCAAATCCTTACGAGGGCAGGCAGGGCAGTACAAGATTTAGAACTGGAGTTTTCAGAAAGTTTGTGGGGTTTTTCCCTCTGCATTATATAAACCATCAAACTGATTAACAGCTAAGGCACACACAGCAGCTGCTTCCTTCAAATTCCAGGCACTTCTTACCTATTTGTCAAATCTATTTGCATCTTCTCTTAGATAGGAACATGCTCCTGAAATTGTCCCTGCCAGTGTGGTCACCCATATTTGTATGGAAGTTACTGTACTGTGAAAAGTCATGTTAAATGACAATACAAAATAAAACAAAGCAGGAGTACCCCCTCTCACTCATCTATAATATCATCAATATTAGAATTAAACCATACAGGTATTATAAAATGCAAGTACATCTATACCATAAAAAGACTAAACCCCTAAATCTCTCACCATATTTCTAAGACATTTTTTTCTTTTTTTAGGGAAAATACTGGTTTTTCCAAATTATTATTATAAATCAATATTTAAATGAGTACTCAGTAAAAACTATAGATTTAAAATACAAAAAACTAATAAGATTAATTTATACAAAATACATTAAAGAAAGATATCTTTAAACTATTGTTTGTCATCTTAATAGAACCTTCTGACTTTATTGTTGTATAACAACAGCTGATCATGAATAAATGTGGTCTTACACAACTTAGACTGGAAAGAGAACTTAACACTTGAACTTAAAGCAAGCTTTAGAACAAGAAAGTATGTTAAATATCATTTTAGCAACTATCAAAATATGCTTCCTTAGACCTGCAAAGGCTGTTGAAAATTAACCACATTAAGAATTCAGTCAGTAAAATACCTTGGTCACGGAACCACAACTCATCATCAAACAGCTCTGTGGACTGGCACTGCAAAAAAAGACTATACATTCTAAATGAGACTGTTTGAGTGCTCTTTTTATCATGAAATCCAATTTTATCTCTGTCTCATTTAATAAAAAGTTTCTGACAAATATTGTCAACATTTATTATATGTGTATAATATAAAAAACTTGCCTTCTTAGCAAGACAGAGCAGTAAATGAAATTACGGAACTGATGCAGCCGTTCTCGGTATTTTGTGTTCAGTGACAGCCTCACACATTCTGCCTGGCTGTTTTAGGAAAGACAACATTTAAATCTGACTGTATTAACAAATCTAATATGTGCAAAGAAACATGCTCGAAACTAGTGACTTCAACATAACAAGGTGAGCAACAAGGATTCAGCAGTGTCATGCCACTAGACAACTTACAGAGGGTGGCATACCAAGGAACACAATTTGTGAATTAAATGCTTGTGAAATACACACAGATACTTCTTAGTTTGGAACACAACTCTCATATTCTTGGTCAGTTTGACGTAGGTAAGTTTTCTGAAATGTTTGACACTAAATTAGCTTTAAAAAATGCTCTGTTGTAACACTGAACTCCCAGAGTTTCCATAGCAGAACAGTGTCTGCCAAACTTCTTTATTCATAATTGCAAATCTCAAGCTGTTTGATGCCTTTTTAAAGACTCATTTTCTGGGGAGAAAGAAGTTATTACATATAAATTGAGTTCTGATGGAAAAGTCTATACCAATTTCATGATTTTAGAGTAAATTCTGAAAATTGGTCAAGATTAAAAACTAGTAGAGCAAGTAGGTGGAAGGTACTGGTTTAATCTCTAGTACTCAAGCTCAGCTCTTGTTTTAAGGGGACTATCTGGGACTGGCTTAGGACAAATTCCCTTACTGCCCACTTGATAATGTAGAAATAGATCCAGTGGATCCAACAACAAAATCGGTCACACAATCAAGGAACAAAAATGTAGCTTTTGCTCTTCTCACTGGGCATTCTGAAGCTTCAGTTCCTCTTGCTGCTTTTTCAAAAACAGTAAATCGTGCCCTTCTAAGTGTGCAGTCCATGGCACTTTTCAAAAAAACACCAATTCTGCCACAACTTGGTTCCAGAAAAGCAAAGCCATAGGATAAGTGATGAGTGGAGCACATCAGTATCTTCAGTTTGGCATCCACAACTCAAAAGAGAAGGCTTAGTCTACTTATATACCAAACTTTATGATAAAGTTATAAATTGGTTTTCATCTCTAAAAACCCTTCAGCATTTAAGTTCCAATTAAAGTGATAATTCCTTTCTTCCTTTGCTAACATTATTACCGTATGATATTTTTAAAATCTCTATTTCACTTGGAAATATCCTGTTAAAAAAACCACTATTTGATTTAGGAATTCATAAAATGGAATGGCACAGAAAAGTCTATATTCCTAGTTTGCACTTTTCCCCAAAATGCAAGAATAAATGCAGTTGAGACTGGAACAGATGCTGTGGTCTAGTCTCATTCAGTGCAGCTGTAATTATATAATTTTAGCAATTAATTCTGACTGGGGCTTTGCTCAGCTCTGACTGAATGTTCTGTGGTTGATTGTACAGAAAGTGGCCTCGTGTGATTCGTTTCCTCTCTGCAGTGAAACATTGAGATGACAACATTTGATTTCAGCTGCCTGAAAAAAAGGACAAGAAATCCTGAAAGCTCTTTAGGATTCAAGTGATAATTTAAAAAGCACAAGCCAAGCAGAAGACAAGGTTTCTACTCCAATCCTGCTGGAAGAAAGAGAGAGAATGGTAGACTACAGTTGCCTATATATCAGGGAAAAAGGGAACTCTTGATTTCTGCCACAGCTCAGAGAGTTGTGTATGAAAAATGCAAGAGAAGGATGAAGCAGAGGAACTCAAAAGTTCAAATCTCACTTTTTAGTTTATGTAATCAAAATAATTATATCTGCTTAATACTCAAAACATCTGAAATTAATGAGAATTAATCCAGAGAGGGAAATTAAAACCAAAAAATGGCTTTAAAAAGGTAACATTGCAACAAAAGACATAAGGCTAAAATAAATACTATTTTGGAGATTCAGTAATTTCAAGAACAGCTTCCAAACAGATATAGGATCTAAACCATTTTGTACAGTTCGTGCTTCAAAGGAAAGTATTTTTATTTTAATGACAAATAAAATTAATGATTTCACAGCATTTTCTATAAAGTTGGATATTTGACTGTGAATTATTTTTTGCAGTCTCAAGCAGAACATACACTTTTTCTCTTACACATTTTGACATTAGAGACTGCTCTCCAATTGTGCTACTCAACAATAAGGTACTTTGAGATCCGCTGCCTCTATAGTTTTAGAGTTTGGAGGTTTTTTTACTTGCATCAAATTCATTAAGCCACTTGGATTTCATACAGAAAGCTCCAGGAATTACATGAAGTAGGAATAAGACCACAGAGAAGTGCCTGCAACAGAACAACTTACAGGCACTTCTGGAAAAAGCTGTAAGTCAGGATGATGTCTACCAAATAAGGAAAACAATTTGTTAGATATTTAAATTATAGATATTCATTACATAGGTGTGCAAAGACTTCTCCTTATCAGTGGGAACACACTCTTCACATATTACACAACATTCTTATCATTTGCAAGTACATCCTTTTCGCATTCTCATACAAAGAGAAACTTTCCAGCTGCAGAAAAAAAGAAAATTATCTTAAGAAGGAATAAGAGAAATCTTTCTGTAAAATAACATGAGGGCCCACAAGGAAGGCAGTGAGAGACAGCAGAAGTCAGTGCGATGCTCGTGTTCCCAGAGAATGCGTGGCAAGGAAATTCCTCATCTATCGTAATTTCCATTATAAGTATTTCTAAGTTAACTTGGCAACATTCACTTCTAGTTGCCATCTCATCAAATGAATGTTTAAGATTATAAAGCTCACAAAGTTTTATGTATGAATACCAACAAAGGTGTTTTCTTTCCCCACAGAGGTTTAAGTTCACAGTTCCTTGTCTGTGTTAACTACGGTTATAATGATTAATAGCACCACAATAATTGGTGTCCAGTGTCTATTCATCATCGGGGTTCCATTTCTTCATGGAGTTCCTCTTTATGTAATGAATGTAGGACTTTCACATTGTACCTGACAGCTTGATTAATGATGCTACAGTGAGTTTCTCACACAATAAGCACAGTGTAAGTATTGTAGGTGTCAATTCGGCCCAATTTCAAGTCGATTTACTGCTCTTTACCATTAACAAAGGGTAAAAGAGGTGAAAGAGGTGTACATATTGTAAAGTGCTCTTTTAAAATTAATTTTAGCTTTATCCATCTCAGCTATTTTAACTATAAAGACAAAACACAAAGAAGCTCCTGACACATAATTGGGTACAGAGTCTATTTAAAACAACAGACTACAAACTATACTGACTGTGTATCAAAGATTTACTATGCCAGTTTTCCTTTTTAGTTGTTTTACGACAAAAAAAAATTACAAGCAATAAATAATAAGGAACTGAAGTGAAATGTCAGAAGAGCAGATATTGAGACACAGAACTCCTAACTCACAAAGGCTTTCTCAGTGCTACAGTATTCCCAACTGATGAGTGCAGGTTTCCCTTGCAGGTTCATTGTAGATGGAGGCTCCCACAGCTGGAGTTCCAAATCTAACTGCATGCCCCGTTTTGTCAGCAAATCCAGCACTTAACAGTTTCTTCAGACAGTTTTTCTGATGTAAATTGATTTCTCTGGGCTAAGTCATTTTAATTGACCTTACCAAATAGTCACAGTAGCAAATTATTTTATCAAGGAATTTAAAAGTAATTGAACTAACAAATATAATCTACAATGACACAGCAAATTACGCGAGGAAGCAGCAGTAAGAAACAATTTGGTATAGTTGATATTGCTGTCAACTACCTGTTTTATGCTCTTCCTGTTATGTGTGCTAAAGATGCCATTTATAGTTCAAGAGATGAGCACTATCAAAACATCACTCCTCTAGCCCAATGTGCAGCAATCAAATAATAGAATGTTACCAGAAGTTACAATACAGTGCTGAAGTCCTACACTGTGCTCAACAAGCAGACACACACAAAACACACCTGTAATGGAAAGCAAACCAGTCAGATTAGATTTAAGAGCTCCAGTGGTGCTCTCTGAATTTGTTTCTGTCCAGCATGAGAAGTTATGCCTAAACTTCATTGCCCTGAAGCCACAATGATTTATGTTGTCACCTAAAATTAGCATAAATGAACAAGGTATGTTTTCTGTAACCTACAATAATAATGGACACAAGAATAGTCATACTGGATGAACACAGTATTCACTGCTACAGTGTCCAGCTGCAGATGCTTAAATGTTATAAAGATGAAAGAAGTAGGTGTTAATGTTGTCCACATATATTCTCCTAGGCACTGAAAATCTGTGATGTAAGAACTTCAAGACAAAAGTAGCATCTGCATCCATTTAATTTTTAATGGTCTCTCATAAACTTTCCTCTGTGCACTTGCCTAATTGCCTTTTGAACTTATTTATACTTTGGCATTATTAATATCCCATGACAATGAATTACATAGATTATGTCTAATAGAAACAGCATCTCCATTATATCAAAACTTTTAACTGAATTTCATATGATGCTCTTCAACTCCTTTGTTAAAAGAAACTGTGGATAATTTCTTGATCACTTCTTCCCTGTCACCAGTGATTTTACACAGCCCTCAAACGATTCTTTTTCTCCTCTTCAATCCCTTTGTATGCTAGTCTTAGTTTCACCCTGCAAAGGTGTCTTGTTCATTTTGTGATATTAAAGATTTGCCTCTACCACTTCTCATTCTACTGCAACCTTGCTGAGACGGAAAATCAGCACTGCATATTTTATTCAAGATTTGAGTCCAACATGGATTAATAGCCTAGAATAATAACTTGTTTCAGTTTGTTCCGTTCCCAGCAAGTCATTCCCAGCAATTTTTACTGTCCTCTTTCTCACTTTTGACTTCCACTCTGCACAAAGCATATTCTCTAGAGCCCAACTGCACCACCAAATTTGCTTTTTATAAAAAGGCAGATATCAAGAGTGACCATGTCATTTGTTGAACAGAACAGCATCTGTAATACGGAGCCTCCAAGCTTCGATTCAGCGTTATAAAGCAACACTGCAATTCAGCCAAACACAACTGCAATTTAGCACTTCCCTGTTCTGGTTTTTCATCAAGCTCCTGGACTCCATAAGTCTAAGGAAGTAGTAGACACACGAATAAGCTCATACTGAATGTATTAGGATATATTGGTGGATTGCAAAATTTCTGCATTATTCTGCTTTCCAATTGTAAGGCATATAACCAACTGCACTGTTAAAATTGCTCCTGGTCACATGAATATTATCCCATTTAACTATATTCCTTGAAGGAGTTGTTGCTTTCAATGCTAATCTTAAGCTCACGAAAGAAAACCACCCGCCTTTTAAAGCTTTCAAGTTTAAGAATCCACTAAAATTTACCATCCTATGGAAGACTACTGTTTCAGTTCACTTTTTAAATATAAAGTATGACAGATTTCAAAAATTATAAGGGACAAAGTAATATGAAGAGATATTTTTAAGCTCATTTGAAATTCTTTCATCTTTTATTCACTATCTTGTGCAGCTGATGGAACTCAGTCCACAATACAACTCAGTTGCTAGGCCTTATTTCCATTTCTATGAAAGCATATCTTGAATCCAGAAAAAAATAGCAGAGGATTTAAAATATTACATAAAATAAGCCTGATTTTTTTTTTCTGCACATGGCCAACATCTGAATGCATCTCACTTCTAGAGCAGACAATAAAAAAGAAATAAGAACAACTGATAATATTAAGCCAGGACCAGAACAGGACAAAAGCACTGTGATTAGGACTAAATACAGAATGGCTGATGTGTGCAAGCAGTGCTGTATCTGCATGGTACCACTCCAATTCAACAGCTGATACAGCAAGAGATAAGTGAATCTGAAAACAGACAGTAGTTCTTGGTAACTGCTGCTTTAAGCTGTATTGTGTCCCAGGAGCACGTGCACTTGCATGTCCTTTGCCAGGGTTTATGTGTTAAAGTATAATAAGAAGGAAATAAAAACATTAATCAAGCAACTAGAGGAAAAAGAAAATCACCACATTTTCCTTTTTAAAAAAAAACCAGTTTGGTTTGAGTTTTAAGAAGGGTAAAATCAAAGTAAGAAGAGATTGTCCTAGGAACTACTGAAACTGTGCTGGACTTCTTTAAGAAGTCTCAACCTGATGGCCTAGTAAGAGTCCTCATATTTTTAGCTGCCACACTCTGCACCTGTACCATTAAATGTTTAAAAAGATTTTGCCCTAACAAAGATTTGCTCACTTTAGTCAAACACTGCAAGCTTTCTCAGTTTCTGATATATACAACACAAAAAAAAATTAAAATAAAATAAAAAATAATAATTTTTTTTTTTAAAAAAAGGGGGGGGGAATGTTGTAAATACATTTTGGAGAAAAATGATATTTTTGGGGAAATTCCCAATTGATGCAAGATAAGTTTTAGGAAGTCCTACTACAGAAGTGCCTTTGAAGATCTTCCCATCTTAAGCAGAAACCATGGAGCTAGCATTCTGAGGATTGTTATCCCTGGCAGAGCTATCTGTACCTACAGAAGTTTGTTTCCATTGAAGTTTGCCCAACACTCTCTAATTATTACAATATTTCCCTCAGATATCCAAACTATTTCAGTTGCTATAACAACTTAGCTCAACCACTGTATCGCACATCTTAAAAATACATAAATACATATATTCAGAAAGGGTAAAATTCCATTGGCAAATGATGAACACTGAGAAATGGGATAATCCAAATGAAGGGCCTGTGTTCTGCCCTGCAGTTTCATTTCCTATATTCTGCAGCTATCCATCTTCAATGCCAGCAGCACAGTCACATTTCCTTGGGTTCTCCAGCAACTTAGGTGAAAATTGCTTTTTATCCCACAGTGTCTGTTGTGTAAGGGCTTTGATTTCACAGCAAGTGTGAAACCTGAAGGGTAAAAGTTTTCTGAGTAGTATTTTCCTCCTTTCAACAGAAGGTACTTCACAGTGGACCCATAACTCTCACCTGAATGAAGGGTGGGGGTAACTTTTAGAAATCCCAACCCTGTGCTTCAAAATCAGTTTTCTTCCTATATTATTCTATATAAAATATTCTCCAAATTCAGTCCCACTATGTTCCTTGAAAAAACTTAGAGCAGTAACTTGAACTATAATGTACACAATACTAGGCCTAAAGCACCAAAGTCACTGCCTGTATCTAATATCCAAAAGCTTCTTTGTACAGAGTGCAAACCAACAATAACTCCAAAGCAATCTTGGGGTGCTTCTCATTCCCCCACATCATCAGGTTTTTTTAGTGAGGAAAGGTCAGAATCATAAAAAAAACTAGGAAATAAGTGGTATCCACTAGAGAAAACTTTTCAGGAGACTAACATTTTGTGAGAAGTTGGAGCTTAGTTATTAGTGATAACAGACCCTTCTGTACGCTCCAAAATAGGAAATAGTGTGTCAACTATCTGTAGTGAAAGAAAACTTGGTGGCCCAGTACAAAAGGCAGCAAACAAATATGCCAAAGCCTTGCTCTGCAAATAAACTGAATTTAAAAGCCTCTCCCGGTTTTTGAACCATGTGAAATGAGCTGAAACCCTTTGCTACTTTCCCAGAACGGATCCTACCAGACTGCTTTTAAGTTTAATCCCTTTTGAAGACTATGGCAGAGAATGGGAGAATGGCTGTGCTTTACGCTTTTCAAACACCTTCCTTCGATTTTCAGAAAGTACTTTACAAACATTAATGTGCCCATATCCACAAGACAGATAAGGAAAAGATTTAATAACCCAAAGTAAATAACTTTTATGAAATCCTCCCAGCAAGAGCTGGTATCCAGTAACTGCCATCACTGCCATAACACCAGCCAAGAGATTCCCTATTTTTCTGTCTCAACACAGAATACATCATGACAAGAAGTAGCCAGGAAAGTGCATCCCCCTGAGAGAAGAGAAATAGTGGAGGGGGGTGTAGAATCAGACTTGAACCTGTTTTGTATCACCTTTCCTACTTTCTCCGAATTAGAAAACCAAAATAAAAGCCTCCTGCCCTTCAAACATTATTTTTTTTCTCACATATTCAAAACCTAATTGTAAACTCAGATTTACTGTTCTATTATGCAGTTATTCCAATACAATAAAATATCATACCCTGTAACTCACACACATAATCATGAGTATCAGAACTCATGAATTTAAATTATGTAAAAGACTTTACACAGTTTGACAGAAATTAAACTGCAAATAGGGAAAACACAAGATCTGTTAAATTCGGAATTTCAGTTTAAACCCAAAAGAATTGTAACTCCAAATTTAATACTTTTTTTAAAAAAAGCAATTTCTAGACCCAAATAAGACCTCAAAAAAAGTTAGTTTGAAAAGACTTAACTGTAAAATAATTGAAAATATATATAGTAAAACTTTTTTTAATGCAAAGACTATCTTTTCTGGAAGACTTGTCCTTTTTGATTATCAACCATATTAAGACATCAATTATCAGAATGCCCTCATCATGTTTTTTATCAATAGGCATACCAGGTGCACAAACCCCCTAACTTCTTTCCTAAGAAATTCTGAAGGTTGATAATGATGATGCTAATTCTTCCCATGCCCACAACTAAGCAATACATTTAAGAGTCAATAATTCTTGTCCTAGCAGCCTGATGAATTCAGTTAGCATTTTAGTTTCCAGAATCCACCCTACAGTACTATGATCAACTTAAGAGAATGGTGGACATGGGGGGATTTCCACTCACTAACTAGACCTCAAAGTATCTTGGTGTGTGTGAGGATGAGGGGAAAAAAAAAAAAAAAAAAGAAGTGGGGAATATCCTTCTTCCATTTCTAAAAGTGTAGGATATTACAATTTACTTTGGTTACTACATAACAGCTGACCTAAACCAACACTTTAACTGGCATTGTCTGCTTTCAGTTGTTTGTCATAATTACCAAATCCAGGCACTGCACTTTCAAGAAGTAATGCTTGACATCAGGATACCTTTCATTTTTATTCACTGGTTTTCAAGGTGAACAGCTAATAACCTACTATAAGTTAAACTATCCACTTCAGATTAATGGTGTTGAGTGTAAAGCATAACAATTTAGTGCTGTAATCCCCCAGAGGATTTATGGGTGAATGAACACAATAAAAGAATCCTGCCAATGGTCCTTGGGATGCACAGACACACGTGGTACCAAGAAGTGACTTTTTCAACCTTGGGCTTTGCCCTTTGGAATAAAAGATGGTCAGTACAGACCACATCCATGCACAGAACCTGCATTCACCTCAACACTTCAGATCATTTAGGCACTAGTTAACAGCTGCAGACCGTGTCCATCCAGAGATAGCAATTCCGTGCTACCACCCCCAACAGCACAGCAAGGACCTACTCCATGGTTTATTTTATGCTCTTTCAGTAATCCAAATCAAATCACATTTTGCTCAAGCAAATTCTGAACTTGACAGAACACTTAAAAGTCTGATGCAAAGAGAAGTCACATGATTTTTACTCACTTTACGTATTGAAGTCCGTAAATGTTTTAAAAGGCTGTTTCTCCGTTTTCTTTCAGAATGCTGTCATTATTACTCTGCATCCTCTAAAATATCATTCACAAAAAAATTAATCTGCATGTTGTGCCTGGATTCTGATGCAGAAGGAACAGAAGCTCTAGAGATTGTGTGAAATGTCTCATGTCATGTGATTTACCCTAAAACACAGCAATAGCCCTCATTGTGGCAGTTCTTATAGTGAAAGAAAGCAGTGAAATGTTCCTTCCCACGAGCTGTAAGAGTTCCTGTATATCAAGTCATACACAACAAAAATCATCAAATGCTGCGTTTGACTGTGAAAAGTTAAACAAAGGCGTACACAGACAAAAAAACCCAAAATAAATATAGTGTACCCATATTTAAAATCTGCAGAATGTTAAACTTGCTTTTGATGTTCAGCAATAAACTCTATAAATATAAAGATTTGATTTGCATTCAGCTACTCCAGTATACACAGAACTAGAATTTTACCGTTTTAAAATAATCTTTACATTTAAATTAATAATATTTGAATTCTGTATTTCTAAATTTACATGAGATTGCAGAAGAACTATGGCAGAATAAAGAGGTAATCTTAGACAAACAAGAAGCCTATAATAATCATCATCATCATCATATAGTCACCAATAATGATCATTATATATAATGAAAAGCTCCCTCCAGTTAGAAATAAAAGAAGCATTCATAGATTTTAGATCACTTTGCATTCAATATTTAGATTTCTATTACGTACATTGAGACTATTTTTTTGGCAGGAATTTGAAAGAAAATTTTAGAATTTTAACTGTCCTTTTTCATCACTAATATTTTTTAATAGGAAACAGTGTCAATGATGTGTTAAATCCATTTTGCAGATGTTTGTCACACTGTTATCACTAATAATTCTCTTTGAATAGATGATCCCATTTTCCAGTTTCTAATCAGGTGTGAATACTGTCTAACATGAAATAATTTTTCCTATATTTCAGGAAGAAGGTTCAGGATGTCTTCAACTGCAGTGCAGACACCAATGCAACTCTGTATGATATTTATATATCATATAAGAATCTCTTATTTGTAGCAGCTAACTGCCCATGCAAAGACATGACAGCACTTCCAAGCTATTTTTTTTTTTTTTGACTTTTAAAGGATTAACCTGAATATAAATGGTGGGGAAGAACGCAGAGAACTTCATCAAGGTGCAATGCCCACTCTCTCCTATTTTGTCATTAATCCACACTGGCAAACACTCAGTGAACAGGACTGGATTGTTTCACATGTTAGGACACTTCAGGAAGTAGTGAATACTCATTCTTGTATCTGGAACTTAGTTGCCAGAAAAAGAGCTGTTGAGAATTTGGGGGTTTAAAGGTCTGTAGATGAAAGATCTGTTCCTACACACAGAGAGACACTTTCGCCATCCAACAGTCACTTTTAGTCTATGTAGATGCCCTCTCTGCATTTTAATTTCTTCTATCTTAGCCCCTTTTTCCATGCATTACTTTTTTTATACCCCCCTGCACAAACCTGTCATAAGTTGCCACTTTATGTCCTTCGTTTGATTCCTTTTCAGGGTCATCATAAAACGCCAGTTCTTAAATTAGCAACATGAATTCACCCTCACTGGACTGTAGACTAGCAAGAGTCCACTGTTTCCCTCTGTATGATGGGGAACTCTTCCTCCCCTTTTCCATAAATTAACCTGGTGATAAAACTGCCTGCATCTGTTTTTTTAATGGAATACCGAATGCCTCCTTATCACCTAACCCCTGTCCCCAACAGGAATGTCACACTAACCAGCCTAGATGCAGTTGGTAACTTGCAGGTGAGCCTTACTTCTCAGTTATGACTTCAAGCAAAGGAGACACTGTTGAGGTTTCCACCTCCAAGTAGCTGAAGCATTTGAAAAAAATCCATTCTTTTCCTTCTCCAATCCCTTTCCCATTCAGTTCCCAGTACTGCAAAATGCCAAATTAGTCATAGGAATACTTCTCTCTGGGGGAAGGGATATAAAAATGTTTTAAGTGACTTACAGAGAGAATGATTTCTTAAAAGGGAATAGAGTAAATGTTATCTGGGTATTCAGTACAAAAGGAAATCAGGAAAGCAAAACCTCAACATGCCAATGGAGACAAGTAAAGAGCTATAGGCCAAAGCAAAGATAAACCTGGTAATTATGCCAAAGTAAGAATTTTAACTGCTAATGTGAAATAAAGTCTTGTCTTCTACGTGTGGCAACTAGCAACAGTATATGCTTCAGACACAACCAACTACGGAGCAAACATTACAGAATTCATGTCCATTAACTAAAATGAAAATACTGCACTCCAAGTTATATTCAATAATTTCCTTTGGAATC
The DNA here is from genome assembly GCA_038380795.1 of Pyrocephalus nanus. Classification (NCBI taxonomy): domain Eukaryota; kingdom Metazoa; phylum Chordata; class Aves; order Passeriformes; family Tyrannidae; genus Pyrocephalus; species Pyrocephalus nanus. The sequence goes on along the minus strand of CM076271.1, from coordinate 7,760,855 downwards.
ATATAGAATGTTTAAAATCTCATATTCTAGTCCAAGTACTTAGGGATGGAAGTTACCCAGAGGAGAGTGATGAAGGTAATGTTTGGTTGCTTTTTGTTGAAAAGACAAATGCTCTCCCTCACAGTCCACTTTAAGGAAGAGAGCTCACCAATTCCAGCTGAATTTTTCAATTTTTGATTGATGGGAAAAAATTTAGCATTCAGGTGTTTTGCAATAGCAATTTCATTTTGATAATGTGGCCAAAATGGTGTGACAAAGTTCAGTATTCAGCCAGTCATAAGCTTACCTTCTCTATTAAGCTTATCTATTTAATGTATTGAGTCAGAACCACGTCAAAGCAAACATTTCAAGAACTTCACATCACGAATTTCCCCAGTTCTCTCTGAAGAGTGAGAAGCTACACAAGCCTAAAGAAGCAGTCCAATTAACATTCCACTTAGGATGATCTTGTGCCATTTCACAACTCTGACGTATTTGAGCTATTTGTATCAAGCTCCTCATTCACTAGCATATACATTACTAGCAGAAACTTGTTTTCCTCCTTGTTTCATTACTATTTTTCAGTGAGATTACTGGTAGCAGCACACTGTGATCCTGCTGAGGACACCCACATGCTCACTGTTATATACAGTTGCTTCTGTAAAAGCTGCAGACTTGCCTAAATATTCAGCTCAGGAAATAAATGTTAACAAGTTGTCATTCTTAATTCTTGCCTTCAAGGGGATCTTAGAACATGGACTTGACAGCTCTCTAGTTATGCTACATTGAGATACCTTTATGTAATATCTCTTATTACTATTAGTACCTTTAACCAAAAAGGACAAAATAAGCATAATTTCTCTTTCCTGGGATGTTAAAAGCAAATCTCCTTATGCTCGTTCTTCCTCCAAATATGCAGAAATAGCTCTGTAAAAAGAGGCAAATAAGAAGATTTGTGTATGTATTTTTTATCATTGCATAATAAGTTTCACTGTACAAAGCCATTTTTAGGGAAGGAGCTGGTATAGAATAACTAGAGCTTTCAAAAGTCACTCTGGTTGATTCCACACTTTGCATAGGAATGCCTGGAGAACGACCAAAAACTTTTCACTCTATTTCTGCTCACGATTCCACCGCGGGAATGGGATGAGCTCCCCAGCTGAGCCGCTTGAACTGCAACGGTGTGATTTGCTAATGGCTGTGGTCTACAAGTAAAACTAATGAACATAATGAAACTACACATATTCCCTGCATAAGTAATGGAAGTAATTACTTTCAATTTCTGGTCACTGCTAGCACAACACACAGGTCCTTGAAGATTGCAGACTCATTCTTATGCTGCATCAGCCTCACAGAGGAACGTGGGCACATTATCATTTGAAGAGGCCTAACAATGGTTGGGGGATATATTCAACTGCTACTTGTATATCTAATAGGCACATTGTACAGCATCAATAGATGAAATTGTTCACATGCTTTTCTGTGAATACAAATATACTACTAGCAAGAATGTCAAACAAATTAGAGCTGAAATAACACTTGATGCACAGAAAAATGAATAGGAAGGACACGAACCACTCACAGAATAAAATGGACAAAGTAATAGAATTCGTAAATGTAAATCTGCATAGTGAGCATTATAGTTAAAGCCTCTAAAATTACTGGCAGCTGGGAGCACTACAGCATAAGTTTGCTTAGATCCCCAACGGTAGCAGAAAAGCACTACACTGCTGTTCATGAACTCTCCACTAGACTCAGAACCAGCACCACTGGCATCTGGAGGGATAATACAGAGCCCTCTTCAGCTGAAGGGGTGTCTTGGTTTGATGCAGGATTATTGTAGAATTCTTTGATGCTTTCAAAAGGCCCCAGCAATTCCTGAAAAGAAGGCATCTAATAAACACCACAGAAGTGATCAAAGACATTGTTAGCTTTGTGGCTGATGTAGCTTTATGTGAGAGGCTATGACAACTCTAAGTGGTTTATAGAAGAATTATCTGCAGCAAATTAAGATCAGATATGAAAGAAGTCTGCAAGGAAAGAGATTACAGAGTCAGAATCACACTAAGTGATACATCAGCACATGCACCACCCAAAACCCACAGGAAGTCTAACTCCCCGCATCAATTCCCCCTTTCAAATAACAGTGCCTAATAATAACAATTAGAGTTAAACCAATGATCAAGTCACTAATTTTAAAAAGGGGGTTGGCCTACAAATCTCTAAGAGCTAAGCTTCTTCAGGTGTAAGGATCCAGGCATTTGGCTCAGGTTTTATGAAACATGCACAAGGCAAAAGTTTGTAGTTTGGTAACAAAAAAAAAAAAAAGATTTCCAAATCATATATAAGCATGCTAAAAATGAACCCCGAGTTCTAACCTGGAAAATAAAAGGTCAAGGTAATAAGTTAATACTGTTCAAAAAGCCTGATTCAAATGGAAACTTTATCTTTCAAATGAGAAGTTTATCCACTTCATCCCTTCACAATTTACAATTCAGATTACAAGATGATGCACAAGCATTGGAAACTTAGTTATTCACTCCATAGGATGTAAAATTATAGCTGACCTTTCCCTTGAAGAGTAACAAATCTAACCCTGTTCAAATCTTTAGAACACGTCAAAAAGGACTCACCACTATACCTTGTTAGGGTCTTACTCATGCTGCCATCCTGTGACAAAAGACAGTAAATGCAAGAAAAAAGTTCCACAGAAAAATCCCAGACCATTATCAAAACACTTCTGAAATTCCTCCTCATTTTTTAAGCTTAGAAGAAAGTCTTGCATTAAACATAAAACTTCAAAACACAATGCCTTAAAGGGCTGTGTAATTGCTTTACCATTTTCACAGTGATAAACTGACACTTCTCCTAATCTCTATTACAGAAATTGTCATGAAAAGGAAGAAAAACTACTAAATAGGTCAAGCTAATAAAAGCTTATTACAGATCCTGTGTGATTTTTTTTTTCCTGCTGTAACAGAGTAACAGGTAAAATTTCCTTGAGAGCCTTATGGCAGTGTCACGAGATTAAAATTCTTCTCCTGACTTGATGAAATAAAGAACCCATAACATGTGAAATGGCACTGGGGTCTAGGAAAAATCCACATTAGGCTGAGCAGTCCTGAAGAGAGAAGCATACAACCAGTTACTCCAAAATTCTAAGCTTAACTGAATATTCTTGAGGTGTTTTCATTATTCCTAATGGTAATAAATCCTAGAAAGAGAAGAGTATTTAATGAGATTTGGTTTGGTTTATCCTACGTTGACCAAGTTTATCGACTGAAATAGGATGTGGTAGCGATGCAGGTTACCTTCAAGCATCAGCACATCGACAGTGCCACTAAAACAGAAGGAAAAGGACAAGTGGTGTGAGAGGCAAACTGTGTATCAGGTTTTGTCTGTTCCCTACAAAGACATCAGAATCTTTAGTGACTAAAAGGAGTGCTGGGCTTAGAGGAAAAAAGGACAAAAAAGACATCAGGACAAGTTTAATGACAAGCACCCACTTTGTCTTCCAGAGGTGATGATGCCAGAGCACAATGAGCACGTTCTCCTGAGAGCTGATGAGCCCTCAGACCAGATCTCTTGACAGATGATCTGAAAATGCAGCTGGAAGATGCCTTTGGGAGCACAGAGGATGGCACCTGCCTGAGCACTCCTGGCAGCCTCATACACAGCGCAGTTCAGCAGCTGATGCTCTGCCCAGGACTCAGCCTGGCAGGCTGCAGGGACTCTGCTTCCCAGAGCAGCCACAGGATGGAGAAGGAACAGACCGCAGGCCAAGCTGCTCCCGCAGCCGCTCCGATGGCAGCTGTCAAAGGGCTGAGTGGACACTGCCATGGAGTCTGTACCTTAGCTGGGAACAAAGACTGGCACTCAGCCTAGTGGAGCCAAAGCAAACAAACAGTCTGGAGGCATTTTCACTTGTAGTGAAGACAGAAATTGTACCATTCCACAGGCACTATCCAGGACAACACAAAAAAAAAAAAAAAAAAAAAAAGCACAGATCACAGATGAAAGATGCTTAGGCAACTACAGAAATGCTGAAGGGTTCCTTTAAGTTGAGACAAGATTAGCTAAAAAGTCTGGCTTACACATGGCAGTGGTTAAAGAGAACCTTCTGAAGGACAGAATCATTTGCCTGAAAATTTGCATCCTCTTACGAGAAGGAGAGCAAGTTATCTTGAGCAATCAAAACAGATTAGCAAAATGGTAGAAAATGAAGTATTGATCAGTTTGCACAAAACCAACATTTTCCCTGTTTGCAATTGCTGTAATCTTCTTCTTCATAACTGAAGAAGAGAAAGGCTCAGTATAGAACCACGTAAGTGGAATCTGAATACAGGAACTTTTCAAGCAGCTCATCCAGATAGAAGCAGGGCTGAAGTTTGGCAGGGAACAGGGGAAAGGACTGGGAGCAATTTGCCATTAATTTCATTCCAGGTATGAAGGCTTAAACTTAAAGATATCCAGGTAAGGATCTGCTCATCAGCAAAGTGTGGTCTGAATTGAGAGCTGCACACCAATGATTCCTTGCTGAGAGCATTAGCCAGTGCAACTAAGATTGCCAGTGTGACTTAATACCCTCTGGCACTTCCACAGTTTATCTTTTAGTATCAGCCAATCAACTAAAAGCCAACTGCTTACAAGAGGAATAGATTTTCCTTTGGAAAGAGAAAAAAAGGGACAGAACCATGCCCAGATAAAGGGCTAAACACCTACTGTTAAAGAAAATTCTCCACACTCCCCACCGGGCTCTAAAATTAAAAACTCAAATTCCTAATGAAAATAAGCAATTAGAGAGGAAAAAAAGCCCTGACAAGTAAAAAGGTGTGTTTCACACAAAACATAAAACCATTTTTATTCAGATACCTGTATATAGGTAGCTGTTGACCAATATTATTGGCTGGGTTAGTCACAGAAACACATGAGTTTCATTTTTAGCAGGAAAAGATCCTTAAATTTCTCAAGCCCTCTATTAGCACAGCATTTTGTATTAATGCAGTTTTTTGGAAACTTACATTTACCTGGTTTTCACCTACCCAGAACAAAAACATTTGAAGTGTAAAAATATTTTGATTTTCCATTTATTTTACCCACTCCTTTTGTGGTCATTTCTCTTCAGAATACCTTGGTGTGGAAAACAGACCTTAGAAGAGGCACGAACACTCCAGCTACTAATTGATGATTATGGCACACCGGGCTCCCCTTACAGAGATGTAATGTGATGTGAAAGTGAGAATAAGAGGAAAATTACTTAAAAAAAAATCAGAACACAAAAACAAAAGGAGCAACTCTGCTATGTTTTTTTCAGAGGAGGAACAAAATCAACAGGGATCACAAAATTACCTACAAGTAGGTAGGTCAACTTCAAGAGCTAAGGACTCTGAGTCAAGAACATGGGGTCCAAAGTTTTCAGCTTGTCTGAAACAAATCACAGTCAGCCAACACATTATACCTTTCAACTAATCTGGCAATTCCACAAGACAGACTTTTCCCTAAGGTTTGTCTCTAAACTTGTACAGAGATATGAAAACATTGCTTACTGTGCTGCCATTCCCAGTTTCAGAGCAGGAAAGGTGAGGGAATGAGAAATGAGTGCCTAAGCAACACTGATCTTCAGGAATACATTTGTCTCCGTGTCTGACACACAATAGGCAAGCATACATCAAAAAATATGAGATAAGTCATTAATAATCAGCCTTTGATTAAAACTGTAATCTTAATTTTATTAAAATTTTGATTAAAAGTTGCTTCCCTTTGAGTATTTGCTTTACATTCTGCTTCAAAAGCATTTGTGGCAAAAAGACTCCTCAAAAGCCAACTCAGCAGAGCAAGACACAGACACGTGTGCCTCTACTCTTGGCTGCAGGGCCAGCCTACAAACTCCTTCATTTCCAGCTGCTTTCCTTTCCAGTATTTTCTCTCAGTTATACACCAAACCTTAACAATAAGACAATTCCGCAGGTCAGCTTTTCTTAACAGTTTTCTATTTTAGTGTGAATTTGTTTAAACTGAACCAAAGTGAGAGCTTCTTATACCTCTACCCCACAAAATTATCCTGGTAAAGGGTAGACTAAGGGAGTCCTCTTGCCTCCATCACGTTTATTTTTAGCATTCAGATTTTTCAGCACTCTTTATTTCTGAACACAGTACCAGCTCTAGGTTATACAGTTCCCTAGACAGTAGCCAAGCACTACTAGAACACCAGTTCTACATGGTACTTTATGTATATGGTTTAGGTACCTAATTACTACTTTTTCCAGCAGACTATAAAAATTTGGGGGGGGGGGGGGGGGGAAGCCACCACAGCAACAGCAAAATTTACCAAGTAAAGCTAAGACTTCTTTCACAGTATGCTCCTGGGAAACAAGTTGGTCCAGGGTTTTTCTTTATTTTTTAACTTTCATGATTTAGTATGGGTCATTTTAATTTTAATTGTCAATGACAATGTTTTATACATGGGCCACAGCAGCTCAGCAGAGGATACAAAGTCACAGATTGGAAGGGAACTGCAGACCAGAAGGACAGCAAGAAAAGGTCAGATGACACTGACCTTGATAACACCAAACCACTGCAGGTCACATCACACCTCAAAACACTTCTCTGAGCAACTGAGTTTAGACAAGTCACTTATTATGGATTGTCTTCTCCTTCAGCTCAACAGCTGTCGAATTCCAGGGTTTTTTTCCAAACTATAAGCCATATTAATGTTGGGTACTGAAGCCTGGCTCAACACATTTTAAGCCCACAGGGCCGTTCAAGCAAATAAGCCTAAATAAACATTCTTATTAGTTCAAAACAATAGATATTAAAACAAATTAACTTTGCTTCCTAAATGGAACATTTTGAGGGAGCTAATGGGTAAACTGAGTTGTAAATACTGGATTCAATATTTTACTTCCAAAGAGGAAATCAAAATACTTACATATCCAGCCGATTAAAACCTTTTTGGTCTACCTAGAATGTTTCTTCATTTATTATTTTTTTATTTGTTTTTTTTAATCACTGTTAGTTTTGCTGGAAAATCTTACTAAATTTCAGTGTCAAGAAGTAAAAGCAAGAAGAAAGTTTTTCCAGATGTACAGAAAATAAATTTCAAACAGCTTCATTCAAGACTAATTTTTTTTTTTGATTTGCATTTACAAGCGTGCAACATCTTTATGGTAAGAAAATTGTTTAAAGGACTTTTTTTTCCTCTTCAAAGGATTTTTTTCTTTGAAAGGTCAAGAAAGCATTCAGAAGATAGAATAAATAAATAAATAAATAAATAAATAAATAAAAGAAATAAAAAGATTCTGCTCTAACAACAGACGAGACTTGGCTGGTTTAGTGCAATGAACAATGATATCCAATTTCACCTACTACCTTTCTCTTTGTCCTTCACCTCTCTGTTTCATAATGGACCACTGGTAGTACTTCTGTAGCACAACAGAGCAAGTCTCTTTTCACAGTTTCTCCACATTCCAGAAAACCAGAGTTAGGCAGGTTTTTATCCATGCCTGAACAGACACCACCTGCAATACAACATCTTGCTGCAGTACTTGGGTATTTTTATCCCTGCACAGGTAGAGCAATCCTTGAATGTTTAATGAATACGTGGCAGGGGAGGAATTCGTACTGTTTGTTTGGTTTTTTCCCTATCAGCCTTTTCTTGTTTTCCAATAATGTGGTTATCCAGGCTACAAAAATTAATAAAAAGTTTTTCCTGTAATCCTTATCCAAACTTGGAGTCATATCACACTTCTACTATATGATTTCTAAGGACTATTTTAGGCAGAGGAAACGAAGGAAAGACAACATGGCAGGAAATGCTCATTAGTGATAAATTCCACAATCTCAGACAATAAGGTGTATTAAAATGGCTGTGTAACTTTTTTTATTTTATTTTATCTAACTTCATAATACTTCTTACACAGTTAAATAATAGATAAAATTTAGTACAAGATTTTCTGAGATTTTGGGGGATTTTGTTTTTAAAGGATGTTATAAGGTCATTATATATACAACATATCTTGTAAAATGTATCAGTCAGCAGCAATGAGAGAAAAATTCAGATAGAACAGGTAAATAGTCTTTAAATATGGAATAACAAAAAAAGGCCTAAAACTATGCCAAAGCTGTTGTTACCCCTTTTTAATGTAGTAATTAGCTCAAGGTCAAATGATTTGCTGCAGTTGCAGATAGAAACCCGTCCAATTGTCTGGTTTTTCAAGACCACCACCATCATTTAAAGAGAATGGCATTGTTCATAGAACTTTACAACTGACACTGTTTCATGTCTTCTCTATTTCCTTTTCCATGGAGTTCTGTGATGTTTCTTACTCTTCTTCAATCACATACATGCTAATTTAGTAATGCTGGTTTAAAGCCCAGAAAAACCTACCGCAAGCACAGCCTAAGTTTGTAACTTCCCCTGAAAAAGGATATTGTAAATCTGACAATCTGAATCTGCTTCTGTTGTATGAAAGTATTTTAACTGCTCTCAAAGCTCACTGTAAATAAATAATGATGGTCACCATTCTTCACTTTGAAGTGTTACCTGAACACAAGTGTAATTATTGCACATGAGATCCAGAAAAAGAGGTTCTTTGATTTTAGTAAGAAACCAATTTTTCAACATGTAACAGCTTAATTTAAATCTCAAAAGTCTCACTATCAAATATTTAGATATTTCTATGCTTAACCAAGTGAGTGGTCACACAATATGACCTATATGCATAGAGAGGAGTAAGAATTAAAACAAAAGCCAGTCCTATGGAGGTCTTTTGAATAAAGCAAATGAAACTAGAAAATTAAAATAGACTTTGACCTGCTCTCTCAAATACCTGGAGTAATTTGAAACCAGTGCAGTGTAACTGTGGGCTTTGCAGCAAGTGCAATAGGTGACAGGAAGATTGTGAATGAGCCCTGCTAGAAGGCTGGTCTGCAATCCTCCTGTTAGCAAAGCTGAGGGTACGATGGCAATTCGAGAACAAATCTCAGATAGCACCTCTGCAACTGTTCAGCAGATACAAAGTGGCACAAGGCAACTGAAACCTAAAACTGACCTAGATTGTCTCAAAGAAACTGCTATGAGGCACAGTGTAGGAAGGACAGAATCACTTGCTCAAGGTGACGGCAGCAGCCCTGGTGACACACACACACCAACAGGATCTGAGTCTCCAGAGTCCCATTTCCCTATCACCCAACTAAAGAAGCCACCACTAAGTTGGTACTGAAACAATATGAGAAATAAAGAATGTTAGGAAATTTTCAGCATTTTCCTTTAATTAATGTTTCTTCTGTTCCCATTCTCCCTGAACAACTCTTCCAGCTTCAGAAAGCTCTGAGAGTGGTAAATGAAGAATATATTTTCATGTTTTCCTAGTTTTTCCACAGCTTCTTTTGTCTGGAATGATCCATGGGGCACTAGAGATGAAAGAATGAATTTAGGCCCAAAGAGGTGAAAAGATTCACTACAAATAAGCAGAGGATCATCTACACTTTCCAAAAGAAATCACATTCTGCACTCAAGGAAGAGTCCTTGACTAAATGTAGTCAAAACCAAGAGGCATTTAAGAGGTGGAATGATATTGGTAGAGACAAAATCTTAACAAAGCAAACAGCCTCAAATTGCACCAAGAGAGGTTTACACTGGATACTGGGAAAAATTCCTTCATTAAAAAGGTTTTCAAGAACAGGAACAGGCTGCCCAGGGAAGTGGTGGAATCACCATTCCTGCAGGGATTTAAAAGCCATGTAGATGTGGCACCTGGGGACATGGGTTAGTGGTGGACTTGGCAGTGCTGGGTTAACAGTCAGACTACATAATCTTAAAGGTCTTTTTCAATCTAAACAACTCTATGATTTTATGTACATCAAGGTTTGATATTATATTGCTGAAGAGAAGGTACAGGGCTATTTCAAAGAGCTGAGAATGGCTTTACTATACATGCATGTCTATAAAAAAATTAATACATAGGAGTAAATCTGAAAATAGGATTTAAAAAGCAGTACTATCAAAAAGCCAATTATCATATAATATCAGAAATCTGAAGTAAGGACAGAGGATTGAGGAGAAGGAAATTAAAAGTACCAGAAAAAATAAATGTTTACGGCAAAAGATATGTTGTATATCAAGCCACTCATTAAAAAGGAAAAAAAGCAATTCTTCATACATGACACACAGAAGGAGAAGAGTTAGTGCCACAGAAGGATTGCCAGCTCCTGTGGGAGGGAATGAACAGAAGAATTAGGGAGTGCATATTCTGAAATCACTGGGTGAGAAAATTTTATTTTATTGTTCACCTACAAGAAACGGGATTCTGTTCCAGTTACTTTTCCTTTAAAGCAATTAAACAAGGAAACAAAAGCTGTCTTTCAATTCTAACCTCCTTCCAACCAAGGAGAAAAAGTAGAAATTGGCAAAGTACATACACTTCTGCAGTTCAAATAAATTACAGCTTGACTTAATGTGAAGCCATCAAGAAGATTTATAATTACTCTTCGCATTTAAACCATAACATTTTTCCAGCCTAAAGAACATTGCACCCCCAAACACTCTCCACCTCTTTTCCAACAGAATATGGTTTCATTACAGATAACAGTCTCATTACTGTGTATGACTACTGTGAATATAAAAGAAAGCTAGCAGATTGCAGATCCAATCCTTTTGCAATTTATACAACACTCAGCATTCCAAGTACTGGTTTAAAGGCTTTCAAGGTGGCATACAATCACAGCAGACAGCGACCTATTCATATATCCTGGATATATGTGGAAATTAATTTTTTTCTTTCATGTACCTTAACTAGCTGCCAGCCAGCAGCAATTCTTTCCTTCACTTTTCCTCTTTACATCATTTCTCATCAGGAGTCATGATTTTAGCCATAGACAGTCAACACAGAGTCAGGTATTCTTTTACAATACGTGAGCTACACAACACTTCTTGCAAGTACTTTTCATTAAAAGCATGCACAATGCTACCAGAAATGACCTTACTTCAGGCACAAAACAACTGCAGAGGTGCCACTCAGAGCAACAAGCAAAGTAACTCCCATCTGCATTCGCCTCAATTGACCCTGAACTGATGTGCATTCAAATGTTATGGTAATTAGTTTACTTTTAAATGAGATTGAAATAATAACGTTAATCCTGCAAACACCTTGTATGTTCCTAAGCCTTTGGAACAGATGCTGTATTATCCACACTCCAAGACTGTTCCCTTTTGACAGCACTGCTGTATATGGGAAGCTACAGAAAATTAACCTGCTCAGTCGACTAGATCAGTCATCCATACATAGCTACAAATCAAAGAGCACCACACCAATTAAAACAGATCCCACAAAAGCAAATTTTGCACACAAGTTGCCATCAAAACCTTTTTAAAACGCAGACAGAAAGGAGGATTTTCCACATCTTTATACACGTGGAACCAGATATATATATCAGAAATTAATTGCATGAGGTTAATTAACAAGTTGGGGTAAACCAGAACCCTGGGTGTTTTGAAGGCTTTGAAAGCAGGAGTATTATTCAATTCAACTCAATGGCTGCACCAACCACCCAATGAACATATCAGCATTTCAGCCAAGATGGGAAAGGACCATCTCTGCCAAATTACAGACTTGTCCTAAAATATTGAAAAATTTGCTTTAAGCAAGTGAAGTTCAGGCAATGCAAGCCACAGCACAGTTGGCCTGGATTTGTTGTCCCCTCCATCATATCAGAAAGCCATGGGCTTTTACTAGACTCGAGAGGAAAATATCCAACAGGGACACAGGATTTGTGTGAAGAATGGGATTTTGTACTTTTCAAGACAGCACTTTTTAGGTTTTGCATTTTACTGAAGATTCTTGAGAAGAGCTGAGTTAGCAGCTGGTTTTGTCTGACAAATTATGTTCAGAATAATTAGAGTTTTCAGTAATTCAGCTCCTGTATATTTATAAACCAAGATAAATAAGCAGCATGCAATCAGATAAACATGGCTCTTCATGAATACTATCCACTAAAATTTTAATTATTCCAACACATAAGTACAGGTCCCAGTCCCTCATATAATGCTGTTCTCTACCATCCTCTTTCAGACAAAATTCCCTAGACATCTTGTAATGCTGAAGAAGTTCTACTGAGCAAACATATATCTACATTAATAACATGCCTAAGGTGGACTGGATAGGATTAGTGCCAAGTTATGAAGATAGCTGAACTATATTCCTATTCCACTGACTTGTACAGAATAAAGGGCCTCAGCAGAGCAGCCAACAATTGTTTCAAAAATGTTACAGCATTCAAATTTTAAGTATCTGAGAAGCTAAATACAAAAGTCAGAATTGCATCACTACTAAACTCAGTTTAATTTCCAAGCCTTTCCTCAACTGAAATTTACATTTCTTAGCACATACTTTTCTCTTAATTTCAGTTCTTGGCATAGGCTTTAAATCATGTGGTATTTGTGCATTTCAAAAATAGCAAACTTGACCTTCTGACTGTTACATATATTTTTAATATGAAAATTATTCGTTTAATAGATTTGACAAAAATAATCACCAGCACACATAGTGCCTGAATTTCATACAAATGTATTCTCCAATTGTATTAAACTACAGAATAAAAAAAAAAAATACCACTTTCTTCAGTGGTTCTGCTTCTTTGTTCCATTCCTCTTCATCTTACTACCTTCACATGTCCCTGTTCTCACACCTTCAGCTGTTTTTTGAACCTGCAGGGGCTTCCTGACACTGACTCCTCCCTGTGATTTTTATCATCAGAAAGACACTGTCACTTGCTTCCCTTTAGGAGGGAATCCTGTCTCTCCCCCATTCCTGCACATGCCACCCAAGGCACAACTAAGTATATTCACAATGTGTAAAGTTCACCAGTAGATCCTAACCTATTTTTTCTTCTTTTTAAAGGTTCAAACATCATAAGTTAATGAACAGGTAATTTTAAGAACAACACTTGCATTTGCATAACACCCTCCCCCATTCCACTTGCATTTGCATAACACCCTCCCCCATTCCACTTGCATTTGCATAACACCCTCCCCCATTCTTATGTATCCAAGTATTATTAAGCCACTTCTCATTTTATTGCTGCACAGTTTTCCTCAGATGACCAGATCCTCACTACAGCATTATATTAAATAAATATATTAAAGGTAAAAATTCTCAAAGGAAGAAAAGCAATGACTATAAACAAATGGCAGTAAAGAGTAGGACAGAGTGACAAAGAATATATGAAAATAAATTTCTATGGCAGTTGCAATACAGACAGAAATAACCAGATATCCAGAAAAGGATAAAGAAAATTTTTTGATTTCCAATTTCACTGCATTTGAGAACTGTGAAGTTCACTCTGCAATGAGGCTTGTTGGTTGGATCTCACTTGGAACAAAACCAGAAAAGGTCAGAAAAAGTCTGAAGGATCTAGATGGAAAAAAAATCGTGCAAACCTGTAGTTATGTGGAAAATGGATAAAAAGCAAAAAGTACCAGGATAGGAAAAAAATGTAAGAGAGAAAGAATAAAATATTTGAAAATTACTTTCTAATATCAGCATAGCATTTCACTCTGTATTCAAAGCATAGGATGGGTTCATTCTCTGACAAGAAAGGGTTCCATCTCACTTGCCAGCACAATGCCATATGGAGATTTATTGCCAGCTACAGATACCAAATACCAACAGCAGAAATAAGTGAGTTTCTATCAATTTTGTAGTATTCAGGACTGTTACAGGAAATCATTTATCTTTTCAGTAGTGAAAAGTTTTATTTAAAGTGTGCTAAAATTGATGCTTTTTAGCTCTCAGAGCTGCTCCACTCCAGGTACTTTTCTTTATTTCCATATCCATATAGTAATGATGTTCCTCACCACCTGATTCTCTCCATATGCTAAACACTCTACAAAAAAATAGTGTTGCTCCTCATCCAAACTATCTCAAAGTTTAAAAGTTTAAAGAAGAAGAAAGTATAACCATACCCATTTTACCCAGAAAAGTTCGGTAAAGATACCTCCATTTAGGGAGAGAGGGAGTCCTGCTTGTGGTTTTAACTTTCAATTCAAGGTTTCTGGCATTCTGCGTGAAATAGCACCACCACCACATGCACCAGATTTTTATGTATTACCTTATAGGTTAAAATAACATCGTGTTTAAGGCTTTCACTGAATTTTAGCCACCAAGTAGGCCATCAAGAACGTTATGACAGCCCTACGATAGGAGCCAGACATTTCTGTATCTGACTTTGCTGCCCTGATTCAACAGGAAAATGAAAATCTAAGTTGACCAACAGAAATTCTCCAGTTTTCCTTCACCCCCTCCCCTTGCCACAATGCTTTTTCATTGAAAGTTTCAGGGGGATGTCAGAATTCATCTCTACTTTTACTGTAAAATTGCATTGCAGTTGGTAATGAGAGGTGGAAGCCTGAAATGTGAAGTGAGTACTCAGATTTTTTTTTTTTTTTTGTATCATGCCATCCATATCATAATCTTTCTTGTTGTACTTTGATGAAGAAATTGCAGAAGGTATTATAAAAGGCACAATGTGCATAGGGGGTAATAAATCTGCTGGGTGCAGATAGTCAGTGGCTGCGAGTCATAATATAAAGCTCTACTCTTAGCCTCCTACCAGTTTTCATTATCAGGGAAAATTTCTATTAATGTAATCCGATAGCATCATGTCCAAACAGCTCGGCAGTCACACATTTCATACAGCTGTCAGAAAATGATAGCCATTTAGCTGCAAGGTAAAGCCGAACTTTGAATGTTCCTGCTTTTTATCTTTGAAGCTTTGTTACTTTAGAAGATAATTATCTGATTTTGTGACCAATGATGTGTTCCCAGCACATCAAATTTTAATATCCATACTACACGGATTTTTTTGTGTGTGCGTGTGTGTTTTGAAAATTAATGACTTTAAGATAGCTTGATGCAAAATATTCAAAGTATATTGAATAGCCAAACATTAAAATGTGACCTAGAGGAATAATAAGAATGCTACCTGCTGTGGCCCTGACCAAGTTTTCATAATGCCTTCCAAACAGCATTTCCACAGTGCTTTTACTTAACAGGCTACAGATACTGTGACTGCATAAGTTTGATTCCTGCTTTTTAGGAAAGTGAGTCAAACCCTTGTTCTTGTATAAATGCACAAAGATGTCCCTTGACAGCTACTGCAGAATAAAGTAAAACCAGACAATAAGACATAAAACCTTTGCCAGCTGACAAACTGGTTCTGTACAACACTAAGTTCACTTAAGACACTGTGAGTGATAAAGACAGTAAAAGAAATGGCTAATGAAGCAACTGGGACCTAAATGGTTTGGTTTAGCCCTAGATTAGAAATTAAATTCCTATGTTACCATTACAAATTAAAAAGTCTTCTCCTATTCATGCAATCAACTTAGCAGAAATTACTCCTGAGACTTTACAATTATGGGAGCAGTTACACATTCCTATTGTGAGTTGGGAAAAAAGCCCACCTGAATATCAAAAAGAAGGGAAATCATTTAAAAAGCCTACAAATTTACTGTGAAGTATTCTAAAAGAATATGTCAGAAAAAGCATTCAGACCTGATGAAGCAACTAAAAAGTGGTTTAATATTATCGATGAGTGGGGCCTCAGAGAGGCCTGTCATGACAGTGTTGTGCCTTTCCATGCCTATGAGAAGATAATGAAGATGATAAACCAATGCTATTTATGGAGGTGCACAGCTGGTAAAGTGACACACAGCAGTCAAATGGAAATGGGAACTTCCAGCTCAAATAATTTTTTGTCCAGACCAGAGACAAACATTGCAACAAAAGAGGTTGTGGCATCGCTGTCCTGGCAGGTTTTTAAGATTAAATTCAAAGTCCCATGAAATTTGTGCTTATTTCAGCATTGATCTCACCTCGAGTAGGATTCCAAGTTAAAAGACCCTTGAAATCCTCTTCCAGAATCAATTATTCCACAAGTCCAGAAATTATGAAAAACTGAGTTCCACAGTGAAAGACAGCAAGACAGTTGTAGAGAGGGGGATAATTAAGGTCTGTTGCCAGAACCACTTTTGCCAAGTCATTAGTGTCAAACACAGAAGTCTGAGTTCTTACAGTGCAATTAGAATTTTTAAATTCAGTATCACTGTATTCAAAACATTAATCAAAGGAGGTCTACTCAACTGGCATGTTGTAGAGGAATGGTGTTAACACAAAACCTGCCACCTGTACAAAATTCAGAAAAGTCTGAAAACGCCAGATTTTGAGTATAACAAAGGAAAACATTTCATGAGACTATCAGAAACTCAAAAGCATCTTCCACTCTTTCCTAAAAACTAAGAGCAAAGCTTCAATAAGGAAACTACTGACTGTCCATCCTACATATAAACAAACCAACTAATGAACAATCAACAGGATCCACCCATTAAGCCCTGATATACTGAATTATACACATACACTTTTCATGTTGTATTCCCAATCTTATGAACTAGATTAGGTCAACTTATGATTTTATTTGTTATGGACCTGAGAACAGCTTTTTCCTTTATCTTTTACTTCCTTAACTTTGGTGCTCTAAGATTTCACAGTCTAGTTTGAAGGATAAATAACAATCTCTAAGTGCTTCCTGTACTATAAAATTCTTTATGAAAACACTTGGCAACAGTCTCAGAAGAAAACATTTCTCCCTAGAAAATATGCCCATTTTAAACCAGAAAAATTTAAATATAAGATAAATAAGGTGTTTCCGAAAGAGAAAGACAAGGAGAGAGATAAAGAAAATAAAACGGTCGAATTAAGGAAACTAAAAGCAAAATACAGGAGGAGGAGCAAGTGCTTAACAAAGAAAACACCTAATATTTTACAAATGTCTTTGATTACCTTAATGAAGTGTATTAGTTTAACTTTTAGAGTTCTTTCAGGAATCTTGACAGACAGAAAAAAAATGGTTGGAGACAATCACCTGTCAAACTCTCTTGATTAAGAGTCACTGCCAGAACATGAATGTCTTGAAGGTTCCACCCAAGGAACTAAAAAGGCTCTACCTAAAGAAGCAAAAAGTCAGCTTAAGGAAAACTCTTCTCAGGAGTAAGAACAGTGAAGAAAAAACTTCACCGAGTGTCAAAAACTCTTGATGGCAAAGCACTAGAACTTGTGGCGAGTACATAAAGAATAAACCAGGAGTTCACATCTGATCATTTCCTTCTTTCACATCGGGACATCACATTGTCTTACAAGGCCTAGGGAAGGTCCATCATCTTTGTACTTCATAGTAACGCTTAACATAAGAACAGGTCAGGAGATCCTGGAAAGATAAACCTGCTGATATCTTACCACGTGGATGTTGGACTTGCAGTCCCACAAGATGTGGTATGAGCAGTCTCCATCTTTATCCAACAAGTCAAGTCTATTATAGTTAATATATTTATTCTTCCATAGTAAAGAGCCATATATTTTAATAAGATCATTTGATTCTGTGCTTATGAGTGGAAGGGAAAAACAGCGAGCATTGCAAGCATTCAGCCAGCCTGGCCAACCTGTACAGCAATGACAACAGGGGTTTTATAACCTGTTTGTGCTCTGAAAGTTGAAGAACTCCCCAGCTATGTCTTAAGGAGACAAAGGCACAAAGATTAACAGACATCAAAGAAGAAATACAATTAATTTCATTGCTTATAGTCTAAAATAAAATATGTAGCTCATCTTCCAACCATAAGGCAGTTCAGCACGATCTACATAACGGCCAAACTGCAAGAGTCCTGCGCTATTCCAGTGTTTTCCTTCAGCATTAAAAAAGAAAAAAAATTGATAGCAGGAAAAAACCCAATTCTTGTATTTAAAGACAGTTCTCATTCATCTATCATGGATATAGAGAACAGGTTTATATTGCCACAGTTTCTTTCACTGCAGCCTCTCTACACTGCCATGTGAACAAGTCTGTCTCAACCAATCAGTCTCCTCCTTATACCATCCTCAAAAACAGCTGCTTATTAACTATGACATGGGTAACTTCACCTGTAAAGTCCTGGGAAATCTGAGGGCAGGATATTTTCAGAAATTATCTGCCCCTGGAATTCATCACTTCTGGAAAGGCTACCAAGACCATTCCCAACTTCTCTCCAACTATGATTCCAGAAAAAGTGGGTTTGCACTGACTTCCTTTTCAAATATAAATTTTGCAATGATTTGGTCATTCACTCTAAGATAGTACTTCAGCTTTATACAAATGAACTTGGCAGATACTAAATAGGATCACAAAAACATCCATGTTATTTTGCAAAAAACATGATACGTAGAAAAACCAAAACAGAACTTCACAAGAACAACATATTAAATCGAGTATTTCATTAAAACCTCTCAGTGAAGCTTCTACAGCAACCTAAAATACAGCCTACACTATCAATATATAATTTGTGTTGTACAATGTGTAAGCACTTATTATCAGCAACAAAAAATTGTACCCTACAGAACGGTAATGACATTTGAAAGTGTAGAGTATTGATTAGCAGCTGCTTAAAAGTGAATCACCACTACAATACAGCATCTATTCATGGCTCTACATACTTTCACTGTCAAGATAATTTGCATGGAGACCAGCTCCTTTAACCTTGAAATGTAAGCATTTTCCAATACAGGATGTGAAAACAAACAGCCATAAATGCATTAAGCAAGGGAATTAGCATTCACTTCCTTTCAAGATCTGATGTTTTTCCACTTGGATTGTCCGCTCAATAATCTCCATATTAAAAGACATTACTGGAAGTGTAATGCATGTATCATAAACTTACTAAGGCCATCTCACGTTTCTGTGACATACTAACAATAAAACATATTTACTTTCAATAATACAAGTAAGAGGATCACACTCTGCTTGCAAAACCCAGAAAGACACAGAAAATACTGCAAAATAGACTGCTGATGGCAGAAGAGCACAGGTTCAGCCTGGTTGAAACCAGGACTTTGCTTTTAGTTGCAGGGAAATATAAAACCTGATGTTTGATACTCAGGCTGATTTAGACCATATTTTAAAAACATTACCAATGCAAAAAAAAATTATTACTCCTGTATAACATTCAAACAGGAGATGAGAGTATAGATCATTCAAAATGCAGTTCTAACTTCACTGAAGGCAAAGAATATTTTTCAATAACCCCAGAAAAAGTAGGACTTTATTATAAGAAAGAATGAAAAGTTATTCTTTATTACGGTGAGAGAGAGAACACAGCACCCCAAATTTGATAGCACTGTGATCTTTTCCTCTGCAGATCAATATATTATCTGAAAATTAGTATGGAACCCAGCAGGTTTTCCCACCAAATACATTAGTACTATATAAATGTGTTTGACTTTTCTATTCTTGAACAAAGAAAAATTAAAATATCTACCCAGAAGAATTTACATCTTTAAGTCTGCAGTTAACATCAAATACTTCAAACACACTGAAATGCCCTGTGATTAGTTTGACATGGAAAATAACCTTGTCATTCACATAGCCCAAAGATCTGTGGGAATCAAAGGGGATGGAGATTCAAGCTCTGCAAGTTCCAAAACATCATTTGCACTAATCATCAGAATTATTCTGGTTTAAGATTCTCAGATGCATATTTCTTTTATTTTCTAAGGTTTGATTTTAATTCAGTGCTAGGAGACACATTTTACATAACACAGACTTCAGGAGCTTGAACTATGATGAATTAATTCTGAATAGAGATTTTGGTAAAGTTCCACACTATTTATCTGGCTGGAGGGGCTTTGAATTTGGGCTTTGGGGAGTTGTTGGTTTTGGTTGATGGGGAGAAGGGAGTTACTACTGTTGGTTTGGGGGTTTTTTTGCTGGGGGAGGGGGGGGGAATTGGTATTTGTTTTGGTGTTTGGAGGTTTTTTTAATCATTTTTTGAATTAAAGTCATATGTCTCTAGGTCTTTTTATGATGTTTCTCTTATTTTTAATAGAAAAAACAGTATTATTTTTGCAGTTTTAAAATTGCTCAGCTGGCAGAAGTTTGAATTGACATCCAAGAAGTCATTCTCTCCTTTCAATTGCATGTCTCAATCCTACTGACCCTCCCTTCAAAGCAGCAGTTGCAGTGTCTTGAGCAAAGAAACAGCCTACAAAGACCCACATAAGGCTGAATAAAAGAAAGGCAATTAATGTCAAGATAATTGGACTAAACTTCTCTAAGAATTTAAGTCACCATTATACAGTTTAGAACTAAAGATAGATGTACTGTATGAATCAGATTCACCAGCTGAATGCTAATTGATCTAAATCACCCCATTACGTTTGTTTTGCACTGGCATTTCCACAGTTGTAAGAAATTCCCGAGATACAGCAGCACACCCAGTCAGTGAGATAAAATGCAATTCTGCATCTTTAAAAGTAGCAATGCTCTCCTGATGGAAAAACCTGCTTTGAGAGAACACAAGGATTTGAGAGCTCCCAACACAATGAAGAATCTGTTGAAAGGAGTAGGCAGATGCAGACTCCAGACTGCTTCAGACCAAGCAGCCAGTGCTTACATAACAGGGGAGGCTCCGGGAGACGACTTACATAAGGAAAATCAGAGAGAGCCCTAAACAAGCCTGTCATCATTAAGAAACCTTTGTAGCAGAACCAAAAAATAAAGGGTATTTTCAGTTAGAAACTGTTCCTACATCTGCCTTAAAATAATATTGACTGGTCAGAACAACAACAACAACAAAATCAAGAATTATCAAAGCTCAGACTACTCAGGGGAAAAAAAAAAGTAGTCTCCTCAAAAGGAACCTGAGAAAGCATAGACCATGCTGCATGTTCAGAGAAACAGACACTGCTCTGATCTGAGAAAAGCTTTACTGTATAACAACGATTATTTTTAACGTTAACAGAAGGCACATTACCTGCATTTTACGCTTCCGTGTTATTACTGCTATTATTTTGCAACAGTGTGGCACTGAAAACACATTATTATCATGGAACTGTAATGTGAACAGTAGCATTCCCCAAAGTCTGTTTTTCCAAAACTCTAATCACAGCAGCTGAAGTGAAGATCTCCCTGGCACCTAAGCCTTGCTTTGCATCCTAATATATGAAGCCTGGCTTTGCCACTGGGCTGTGCTCCCTCATTTAGTCCAGGGCTCACTAAACACAGAGTGTTTATAAAGGAAATCTGAAGAAGTGTTGAGATTCAAATAAGGCAGATGTCTTTTGCGAGTCTAAGGAGAGGAAAAAAGCACCTAAGAGACAAAATCTGAGTCAGTTCTTAGGCTCCAGTAGTATTTCCTAAGGTGAAAAGCATGAATATCTCTACAGCACCAAGAAGCTTCTTATTCACTGCCCAATCCATATGACGACTGTAAAACCTCCAGAAATCAAGCAAATAAAGAATAATACCATCTTACTTCCTCCTGTGTGGTTTTTTAGTACACTAAGTGGTCTTCCATTTCTTTGAATGCAAGGAATAGAACACTTTTAAGTGCTAATTTTGCTTAAAAGCTCATAACAACTGCAGAAGTTATTTACTGCACTATTATTATCATTTTCCGAGCTACTTGCAGTGCTTGTATTTCAAATAAAGTAAATTTTGGAAAAATCTTATATCCCAGCTACTTTTAGGAGGCATGACAACTTACTTGTATAAGATTATCATAATGAAATAAAATAATAAAGCATTCAATGAAGATAAGGTAAGCAGTTTTGGTTTCTTCAAAAATAGTTTCAAAAAGCAACAAAAGTATTCTCACACATCTTCTGTAAACTCAAGAGGACTCATTTGATGTTCACAGCACAGCAAGACTTCAGAATTGTAACAACTAAGTCAACATTCACAGCTCTAACCTGGCAAAATTTTGCTTTGCTGAGCATCTCATAACTTCATTTGCTCAATGAAATTTTAGTATGGGTCAAACGACTCTTAAAGCACAAAGCATTTGGGCAGTAGAGACTGTCAATCATGTCTTGATTTCAAGTGCATCACTCTGAAAGTAGTGCTCACCATGTATGTTGACAAAATGAATTAAGTAACCTTTACATTAATTTTTCATTTAGCAAGCTTTTATTCAACTAAATGGTACTCCAAAGCAGTTGGCTATTGAGAAATCTATACTGCCCAGAGCCATAATCATACACACATTTTATGTCTTCACTTGTTTAACGATGCTTAATTCATAATCAGGAAATGTGGATTTCTCCAGCAATATCACAAGTCTCACTGCTTCTAAAAGTGGAACCTTGACTTTAAAATGGCATGGACTCCGATCACCCAGAGCCCACAGTAAATACCAAGCAGATTCTTCTTGCCTGGTTAGTGGGGACAGAGAGGGTGGCAAAAAAGGTGCTTGCATTTACAGCCCCTCCTGTGCCATCCCCTTCTCAGCTATTATGCTAACTTCTGTCACTGACTTTGCATGTTGAAAATACTGGCAAATCCTGAAGTTTGTATGGTTTACAAGCTTACAGAAGAAATATAAAGCATAACAATACCAAAAATACATGTTTAAGTCATCTGTCATCCAGGCTCATTTGCCATGACCAACAGCAGGAAACAGCAAGCTTAAACGGACAGAGATGTTTGGCATTCTAAATAAAAATAAAAAGCAACAGAGATCTTATAAAAATTACTGTAACCAGAAGGGGGAAAAAAAAAAAAAAAAAAAAGAAAAATAGATGATGTGACAGAGGAATAAAAAGGCTCTAAATATGCCTGCCAAACATGCATTTTGTCTTTTCCATTCAATAATGAAATATCAAAACAAAAGCAAGAAACAAAAACAAAATAGCTTGTAATGAATATACACTGTCCACCTTGAAAAACAGGAGCACAGAATTGTTAGTGAAACAGAAAGGATGCTGATGAAAAGGTAAAATGAATAGCTTCCAATTACCTTCAATTATAACAACCAATAGGAAGCAATCTTACTACTTCAGAGGGAAAAAATACATTACAGAAGGGATGGCAGCAATATCTACTAGGAGGAAGAGAGGAACGATCAAGGATCTCACACTGGTTCTTCGTGGATTTTAGCATGACTGTAAAACACGGTATATTCCATATATACCATATTCTTCTTGGAAATGTTGGGCTATCTGTATCTGGTAGGTTTAATTTTTAAAGCCATTTTTACACAAAAATGGCTGTGCGTGGAACAGTTCCAAAGTTAAATAAAGGTACTTGTTTGTTATGGCCCAATAAAAAAATTAAAGCCTTTTAATAATACCTTATTAGAAACTAATCAAAACTGAATGCTCCATCTGCTTTATAAATTAAGGGTGTTTGTGCAAAACCGTGACAATGTAAGACTACATGGACTTTAAAGAACAGCTAGAAGTATAATAAATATTGTGTCCAGGTTTTCAGAATAAAATGAAAGTTTGCCCAACATGCTGAAGTGAAGCCATTTAAAGGTTTTGAAAGGTAGTAAGAGACCTCAAATATTTTTGTTCTTAAGAGCTCCGTATTTAGCTTAGTAAAATTCATATTTTACAGTCCTGGGTACACAACTCTGAAAAGGCAGATACTGTTAAGAAACTCATATGCCTTTGGCAATTTAGTTGCCTTAAACGTGTTAAAATGATAGCACAAGCTTTTTATTTCAGCTGCTACATATACTGTCTGTTACATAATTTCACACATATATAAGCCTTTCAAAATAAATGTTATAAGCTCAAGGAAAAATTTCCTTCGTAATCAGACAAAAAATAAAATTAGTGCTACTCAGAATTAAAAACCACGTTTACAAAAAATCAGCAGAAATATATGTGTTGACTGAGTGCTCTAATCAGTGAATGTCTCAAGGATTTTCCATTTACATATTGCATTTTGAGGATCACAGATTCAATGCCTCAAAATCACAGTCCTATTTTTAACGTATTCCTCTTGGTCTCCTATTTTTTCGGCAACTGTGGTAAAAATAAATCATCTATAATACAGAACTTTACTATAGGTTGCACATTTAAATTAGAGTAGACAAAGTTCTTGATATACCTAACACTCAAATCTGCTTTTTCATTACCCTCTGCCCCAATTACGTGGACTTATACCAATTTCTCAAGTTTTTGCAATACTTCACCAGCTTATTACCCAGCTGTGCAGCTGAGCAAGAAGATAACCACATTCATTCCCCTTATCTGTAATGATGTAATACATCCCAGCACTGGGTTGAGATGATTGGGGGAATAATGGGATTGTAAAAACTGCAGGGATGACAAACAGCAGTGCAGCCGCCTTCTCCCTGATCCAGTGAATTGTGAACATACAGCACAGGGGGAAATAGCACAATATGCACTAATTCTGCTCCTTGAATGAAGTTAATATTTTTCATAGGAAACAGCTGTTTCTGCACAGAAACATCATCATCACAATGCAGCAACCAGATTAAATACCCACAAGCCAGACTGAAGCCAGGCTTCAAGAAATATAAGTGTTGGAGTTTACTTTCTAGTGATGAAAAAAAAAAAAAAAAAAAGTCATCCAAACAGAAAAATATCAGTTTAACCAAGGACTCCACAGATAGTGCAGTGCAATGTAAGAGTCATCAGGGACTAGTATGCAATACAAAAATAGATCTTGGACAAAAGCACGTACAGCACTGCTTTCCTAGTCATTTAAAAAATTAAATCTGCCTCCATTTTCTCTGTTAAAACCTTCCTTATTACAGCTGAAGAAATCCTTACCTTCTGCAGGAGCTGGGAACCTGAGTATTTGGCTGCAATAGATTTGATCTCTCCACCAAATGCTGAGGCCCAGAGCTTTACACTGTGAAGAAAAAAAAAAAAAAGAGACAGGAAGAAATGTAATACACATGTCATAGCAAAGCAACCCAGGCTGTAACAGCTTCAGCTGCACTCAGAAGGATCCCAGCAATTTTGCATTAGTGAGCTCACTAAGGAACCCAAGCACAGCAAAAGATCAGTGAAGCTGTTCAAGTATAAGCACAAACAAGACACTGTGCTAAGGTAAGGCCTCTGATATTAAACTACCAGCCTGCACTGTTAAAATTTAAAGAATCAACTTGTACAGAAACATGCTTTGGCGCAACATAACATACATCCATTGAAAGGAAAGCAGCAGATAAAATGGCAAAATGTTTATCTGAATGATAAATTCCCACACGAGAAAGAGTTAACAGCATCAACTTCAGTAAATACAAGCACTTAAGACTCTGTGGCCGCACACTCCACCAACACTTGCTCCTACTATAAAATCAAAGTAGTGCTGAGCGCCTTAGAGACTTTAAACACAGCTGACAGGGGAGCAAAGGTGCCCTGAACAGTCAAACATCTGCAATACGAAAATATAAGAACTTGAGCAGTCAAATTTTCATCCTTGAACATGGTCCTGAGAGGAATAGCATGAAAGCACTTACACAGACAAGGGGATCTGCTGCTCCGATCCAACCACATCCACTAAGGCTGTGTTAAAAGCTGTCGAGAAGATAAAGAAAACCCCCCCAAAAGCCCGAAGAAGATTCAGATTTTCTGGCATTGCGCCTGGAAAGATTTGGGGAAATTCAAGTGAACTTGAGTTCAGCAGCAGTAGGGTTTTGCTTCTACAGCCTCTTTCCCCCACTCTTGCCCCCTGCACTAGAACAACACTGGAGAAAAATCACAGCTCCATCCTCATCCCTCCAAAGAAGGACCCTCTCTGTGTAATGGAAGGAGCGGACCAGAAGCAAAGCTCTAATGACTTGAAAACTATTGTGTCCCTGGTAACAGCAAAGCGTTTTCCAGCACTACTGCAGCCACTTGCATGTAGTTCTTTACAACTCCGCAGTCAGCAGTGTGCTGAAGTTACTTCAGTGACCTACTGCTGCTCCAAAGTGCCCTTAGCAGCAAGAAAGCAGACTATTGATTCCAACTGGGGAGGCTGTCTTCTTGCAATTACTGCTCACTTCGCAAATGGAAAGCTGCCTAGAGTTCTTCTCCGTTCCCGCGCCGATAACCTCCAGCCTTCATCCCAGATCAAGTCAGCCAGTGCACTGGTTCAGTGGAGCAGGAGCAGCAGCCTTTTAACGGGATAGCGCGGAGACAGAGAGGCAGGCACAGGAGGAGCTGGACCAGAGGGAGGGTGCCTCTGTACGGCAAAAGCGGAGAAAGTCTGGAGGAGCTGAAAGTGTAGTTGAGCCCTTCCAGGAAGGCGAGAAGAGAGCGCTGCACATTGCCGGGGGCTGAGCCGGGGAGGGCTCGGCAGGGCTGGCAGGGGCGGGGGGTGGGGGCCGTGCACACCCACCGGAGACCCGGCCAATTCAGGCAGGGCACCGCTGCATGACAAGCATCTGTCTGTCACACAGCCCGGAGAGGCGAAGGATGGCCGGAGCTCAGCCCTTGCATTGCCGGGAGCGAGGAGCATCCCGGCCGCGGCGCCGCACCGAGGGCGCAGGCAGGCGGAGGGAGGAGAGCCGAGGTAGCATCGCCGAGGAGCGGGAGCGGCGGGTTCCCGGAGCGAGCCCCGGGTTTAGGTCAGGCTCGCACATTTAATTGAGTCATATACAGCACGTCCTTGTGCAAAAAGGCACGTTTTGCTGCTTCCTCCCACGCCGGAGCGCCGCAGCGAGTCACTATCCGAGAGATCCCGACTAGCGAAGGCTTATGAATGAAAAGAAATGCAGCATAAGTAAATCAATGCGGGCTGACTCCAGCCTATGAATAAATTATTAATTTGTGCTCATAGAAGAATCCTCTTGATATAGCAAATATAGGATTACAAGCTCCTCCACTGAGAGTGCAGTGTGGGGAGCCGAAGGGATTGGTCCAGGTATTTTTGTTGTTGCGTTTTAAAATCTACCCTCCCTCCTTTTGCTTTTATTCTTCTCCCTCTGCTTTTTTCTCACCTTCTTCTCCACTAAATGCACAGATTTAAAATAGCAATGAACTTTAATGTAAATAAGTGTGGCAAGACCTGAACATGATCTGAGCGTGGGCTGAGTCATCCTTGCATCATACAATATAGCTCCAGTGTCCGCTCCAGAATTCTAGTTTCTTCCCTCCGTAGTTAGAATTAACACCTCAAAATATTCACTCTGCCTTTCTATACTGTTCTTGTCTTGTTTAACATTTTCTGTCTTGAAGCTCAAAATGTAGTACCTGTATTTTTTCCTACATTTGCATTTCTAAGAGCATTGAACAGTTTGCTTTAAATATCAAAACCTCTATTCAACACCTGGCTGACAAAAGTGTTCTCATTTCTCAGAAGACACTAGGAGTTTAAAGAAGAAAAGACTGTCTTACAGGAACTGTATAGAGCAGAGTAGCACAGTACCCTGCAACGTTTACCACCCACCGGCCATCCCCACCAGGAACAGTAAATAGATCATATTTCTCTCTGTACTATTACCTTCATATGAAGGCAATACAGAAAATTTTGTTGAAAGTGATATTTATTTTGTGTATTACTCAATTTTCAAAGACCTGTTATCTGCGCTGTTACTGAGGATTTTCTCAGCAGTGTTTTAAACATGCTGCCATGTCACCAGGTGTTCAGCTTACCTACAGGCAGAAATGTAAAAATGCACATGGCTGACTAACAGTATATAATAAATTATGTGCCCCTTTACATAAACAACAGTATCTTTTCAAGCCACAGATGAAGCAGGAATGGTAGATTGCCTCAATACTTGTGCTGTTTATCTCTTTTTACATGCTGAACAATGCCAGGAAAGAAATTCTAAGGCTCATTTTGAGAGATTCAAACTCTTTTTACATTAACACAGATCCTTATCTGTTTCAAGTCATCCCAGTGCCCTGGTGACAAGTAGCAGCTTCATTTTTCAAAGAACCACTGGAAGTCCTTGAAACTTTTTGAAAGCACATACAATGTGCCTGCATTCAACAGGCCTGAGAAATTTAACATGTATTAAACCCCCCACTAATCATTGGCTAGAAAAGGTGATAAAGTCACTTGTCAGACCTTGACTTTATTTACCTCTATCATACATTCAATATGACAGCAGATCTACAATTTATTCATTTGGTGTGTGTGTGTAACTGGACATTCACATCTGTTTAATACAGAAATCCTATATCTATTATTGCTAGTCTAAGTAAAAAAAATTCACTTGAAAAAGAAATTTTTGCTTGACAGCACAAGCATGTCCACCTTCTTTTGTGTTAACAAACATTTGTGTGCAACTATACCATCGAGTGCTTTCAGCATCTTTCATTAATGCACAGTGGTTATGCCCGTGCAGCAAATCAGTTCTTCTCGATAATTCAGTGAATGCAAAACGAGGCTGTAGGATAACACACACAAACCACTGGAAATGACACCACACTCTGTCACACTATTGCATCCTGGCCTGACCACTACTGACTGTTCCTGGTATGCAGATCACTGCAGTCTTGACAGACAGTTCAAAATTATTGTCAGCATTTCCCCCACACTGATCTCACTGGGATGCAGAAACTTTCCCTAAGTGGGTTTTCATAAGGAAGAACCAAGGAAAACATAGTAAAAATAAATGGTAAGTTCTGCTGAAGGGTTTGAATCCCTTATACTGGGGATAGGGCAGCCTTGGTACAGCCTTGCGAGGTCCAGGAGCAAAAGCAGCAGAAAGCAAAGTTTCAAGGCAGCATAGTAATGAATTTCTCTTTTGGAAGTAATGCAGCATCTTTATCATGACCTTATGCTGTTATAGATAACTGCTAAATCTGGAATTAAGGCTGATCCCACTAAAAAAATGTATGTACAGATAACTGGCCAGGGAAGGAAAGTGTTTATGCTCAAAGCAAATTTACATTCTGAAACCAAAGTGCATCTTAGCAGTAAGTTCAGGTAAATTACTTACGTGCCAGTGATTTCAGAAGCAGAGCTCCCCATACAAGTGTATGAAGTTGGATTGCCCTGCTCCTGGTCCCCCATTTTTAAGGGATAAAAATGGTATCTAATTTCCTACTGTCTTTGATGATCAAGCACAATGGTGCATTTTAGTGTCTCACAGATAATGAAAGAAGCTATTTTCCCCTTGAAAGCAGAAATAAAATTTGGACATATGAATCAATGTTATAATAGAAAGTCATAGGCATGGTCAGAGAAACCTGATGAATTCCCAAAGGTTTTTCAGAGGATGGCATTTGGGAAAATAACCAAGGGATTTGGTGTGGAGGGGGAAGGGGAAACAAACAAACAAACACACAAAAAAAATAAAATAAACCAACCCACCCCAAACACCAAAAAATACCCACAAACGAACAAAAATTCCAGGTCAAGGGCAAGGAGTAATATGAGACACAAAGCCTGTGACACAAAAACTGAAGTAGGGAACTCAGACCTAGGGAAATGCACATAGTAACTACCTGATGAATTAATCCCATTGTTCTTTTCTCTGTCTACCTCAGAGATATTGACACTTTTAAAAGAGTGCAGAAGCAGGGGCACATTTGCATCATCAGAGCATACTTTGAGGTGTGTGATTAGACACGTATCAAGCCCTAATAAAAGTCAGTCGAGAGGCATAGAGAGAAAAGAACATATGGTGAAGGGGAGAAGAGTAGGAGGAAATGATATAATTAACACAAATGTTTATTGTATTTCTTTTTTCAGATGCTTATCTACAATGATTTCTAAACAGAAGTAATAAACGCAGAAGGCCAAAGTACTAAAAGCCTTGCTGAAGATGTAAGCCACCTCTACTGGAAATTAATTTTTTAAAAAGAATACAAGAAAGGAAATACGTCAGTTTATCTCTATTCCATATATGTTAGAAGACTCAGTTACTGCAAAAATAGAAGAGTTCTAATTACTCTGCATGATGTGGTGTTAATACTTGCTATGTACTGTATTCCTCTGCAATTCCAAATACCAAGATTATAATCCTCAAATGAATTCTCCATAATGATTTTGGGGGGGGCGGGGGGAGGGGGGTTAAGAGATTAAAATGGCCCTTCTCCCCCTTTCTCCTTTTCTGAAATACCTCTCCTGAAAAATTCTCCCTTAAAGAAAGGCACTGGGAGGGTAAAAAGGAGGAAGTGAAAGGATTTAGCCACTGCATGCAATGAACAATTTAATAGAACGTCCTGTATGCAACTTTCCCTTACTTCACTGCAAATATAATGTTTCACCATACACTCACACATGGAAAATGGAAACAGGAGAAGCAGAGGGATAACAAAAATCATCTCAGCTTTGCAAAGCTTGAGATTGTCAGATGAAAGGCAAAAGCTGAAGGTTCTGAATTTATTATTTGGAAACAACCCAGCAGTGGAAGGATTCATCAAGCAGTGTTTGCATGCTGTGAGAACACAGGCTTACTTGTCTCGAGCGATCTGTACATCTGAGGAAGAGACTGTACATTAGGCCTATTCTATAGAGACTTCACATCTGTAGCATATTCTTAGAATTTATGAAGGTCCCATGTGTACAAACCTAAGTGTTTCACTGGTGTGGAAATGCCTACTTATTGACCGATTCCAACCCACTTACGACAAAGATTGAGGTCAAGTAGCATTACTCACTGGATTAAATGAACACAATTCCACATAATGGGCACGAGCTATTGTCTTGTGGAAATGAAAATGCTACAAAAATTCTAAACCACATCAGTATTTTGTATGCAACTTTACAATATTATCATCTTGTTTGTATATACTGTTCGGGTTAATATTTCATTCATGAGAATATTAAGGGCATTTACGACTTATGTTTCTGAAGGTTTTTAAAAATACTGTGTGCACTCAGAATTGGGAGGATGTGAGTGCAGCATTTTAGGTTACTGTCACGTTATCTTTAGCACACTTCAACACCAAATAAACCTCACAGTTTGCCATAAACCCCCAAGGAACCCGTGGTTAATTTAGCTTTTACAAAGCTGGCTTCCACATCTCCACAAGGAGTTAAAATGCAAAAGAGCAAAGCATTATCACATCCCAGCCTATGAGAGCTCACACTGCATGGCAAGCTAGAATGCTTTAAGCTAATTATGTTTATAGCTAACCAAATCCAATTTCAGCAGTCCACTGTAGCTCTAGTCTGTTAGTGCCATTTTACATAAGCTTCATTTATTTTGAATTTTCAGCTATTAAGACAAAGTCTGCATTTGGTTTCTTTTCAGTGTTTCATGTTAGGAAATGAACTCTTCTCTAAACAAATAAATTACCTTTTTACTACCAAAGTTAGTACTAGGTTGCAAATGTTAATGCTTTCAAATGCATTCAAAATCCTTGAAAACTGAAGATAGGACTTAAAAATGAGAAACTGTAATTAAGAGCTCTAATATAATGACAGAATGCTATGGAAACAAGCCCACCTAGCATTCTTTCCCTGATGATAAAAAATGAAGACTAGAGGTCACAACATATTTAAGTGCTAATCTATTCCTGTCTACACACTAGAATAAGCCACTAGATACATTTATAATGGCCTGCAAATGTTCGTTCAAACCATGTAAATTCCTCAGAGCCACTTTAAGGGACCCTTATCAAAGCCCTAAGTGCAGACTTCAAAGTTTAGGAAACACATTGCTTTTACTTCAGATCTTGGCATGATTAGTGACACGTAAATACTGGGTACCAAAAGTGATGTTATTGAGGGGTCAGGAAGGAGAAGTTGTCCCTGAGCAGCCACTTTCTGAAGAGTGCCTTTTGCAGCGGGAGATGAAGTGTCATCTATTGACCCACTGTCATCAGGGAGGTTAAGCTTCCAACCACTCAGCTGAAAGCAACCTGCAAACTTTAGACCAGCATTTAATTATTTTCAAAATAACATCCTTATTGCCAAGTTGAAAAATATAACGTGGCTTTTGATCCAAGAAACAGTGCTATGCCAAGTAATTACATAGAGCCATAAGCTACTTCAGAGGCCTATAATTCTGTCACTCCTCAATTAATTCCTGCATCACAAATGCGAATTTTGTGGCGGGAACGTGACTTTCATGAAGTCCTGAATATCAGATCAAGAAACTGGCAGTGTAGTTAACAGAGTGCTACTTATTGATGTTACAGAAAATTAATTTTGTATGACTCTATGGCAGCAGTTGCCAACCTGTGATCCACCTCCACTCTATCGCTTTGTTGAGCCTTGTTCATTTATTGTGAACACTGACTGATCCTAAAAATCAAAGTCATCTCAAAAGGCTACTGGAACTAGCATGGATTAAAAAGTAACACATTATGGTAATGAACTCCATTAAATTGTTGCATAAAGAAAAATAATATAGATCAACATGATAAAGTGTCCTGTGAGAATATTTGACTTAAATATCTGACCACAATTGCAGAGGAAAAGCCACCAAGAATTATAAAATGACAAACAGGTTTCATTAAGTCTAAATAATAGTAGGAAACACTAAGCAAATTTCTTAGCCTTTCAGAGTTTGAAATTGATTTGACTTCAAGAATAATGTAGGCAATTCGTTAATTGTCCTAAAGTCCCCAATTGCAACCAGATAAAAACTACTTGAGACTTGCTACTTTATGCAAATCAAATTTCACTTCTTCAGTGAAACTTCTTTGCATCTTTTTCCACCAGTGCAAGTGGCTACTTGTTCTAGTGATCATTAGTTGAAACCTTGCTGCTGGAGACAAATGAAACAATCTGTTATTAAGGCACTTCTATAATACCCTTAGTCAAGGGGAAAAGTGGGCACGGGCACAATGAATGATTCCAGCACCACACAAAATAATACTCTGTCACAGAAAAAAAACAAAATACAAGGTAGTCTCTTACTCTGGGGTTTCAAATTCTGGCTTGTGTATAGTGGTGAAATTATACTTCCAATTTAATAATACAGCTTGACATTACCTAGTATGGAAAGCTCATGACTTTACCCGCTGAAGAATAGCAGATTTACCAGGTAGTTGTGGGTTTTTTACAATACATTAAAGCATGATTATGCCTAAAAGATGCAAAGTAAAAGCAAAATTGATACCCATAAATATACTAATAAGTGTTAGGTAAAATATTTGCCAGAGCATGCATTTCTATTTTCCAGGCTGTTAATCCATCATAGTGTCACTAATATTGCAAAAGACACACTCCGACTGCTGTGCTTATTACTTTTTAATGTATCACTCCATTTTAAACATTAATACTAACAAGTACAGACCATAATATAGCCATCCTTCCTATCTGTAAAAAGAAGAGGAAAAAAATCACCATCCATGAATGCCAGTTTTTACTATGATTCTACTTAGAAGCCCACAATACTAGATAGATTTTAGAAAAATATAGAAAAAATAAGCAAAATTCAGAACCAAACTTCTTATTGTCAGGTTTTATCCAACCCCAATGTTTTGTGGGTTTGAGGGTTTTGTGGATTTCTTTTTTTTTTTTTTTTGTTTGGGGAGGGGTGTGTCATGAAAACACTTTTGCTTAATCTGCAGTTGGGACCAGTACTTTAGATTTAGATAATGGAGTCAATGTGATATTTGACCAAGGGCCAGTGACACCACCCCTTAATTCAAAGGGGATGTTTTGTTACATGTGCCATTTGTGTCTTTCAGATAAGAACAAAAAACATTTGTGCAGTTCTCAGCCCTCCGTCTCTCAGACATTACCAGCAATTACTGCCTCCATTCAGTGGAGGATGAAATTCTTATCCTTCCCCAAACTGGTACTTTTGGAATTAGGTGAGGGTTGCTGGAAAGAAAACAGGCAATGGGGCAGCTTGTCAATGTTAACAAAAAAGTTTAAGACATCAGACCCCAAGAGCTTCTCCTGAGCATTATACAACCTGATACATAATTTGATACTTGAAAACTAAGGCACCCTATTTTTCCTCCAATACATTTATTCCTCCACCTTTTTGTTTTCCATTGCTGTGTCTCTCTGTTTCCATTTCTCATCTTTATCTATTGCAAGTTCCACTTTTCCAAACCACAGAATGATACTGCCCATTTTCTCACAAAAAAACCCCACATAAAATTCCCTAAATAGTTTTCCAATCACTTTGATCCCTCAATTCAATGCTTCCATTCTCCTTTATAAACATAGTGAAGGCTATTTCACCTTAGATACCCTTCTGACTCCTGCAAACTGCTGCCCATATTCTGACTGCTAGAGAAGAGAAAAGACACTGAAATCACAGCCTGGGCTCAGTTCTGTATCAAATTACCATAAATCCAAACTGCAGAAGCTGCTCAGTCTCCAGAACAGGAGGTGCCAGAACTCCCTGAGAAGCCTTCCTCACACCGTGCACTGTGCTCCTGTGACACTTGACTCATAACCAAGGGTTAAAGCCACAAGCTCCTAAGAGCACCTATTGCCATTTACCACCAGTGAGACCACTGACCTGCTAAGCAGTGCACTGCTAATTCACTTGGCTAGTTTTGTCACCAGAGAATCTCCACCTGAGGTATCATCTACTTGCACTGTTTAAAATTCTCCTCCCTGGCAGCTCTCCTGGGAAACTCCTCACTTAGCTTCAAGCTTTAAAAATCTAAAGTCATATCTTTTTAGTTACAAAAGGAAAGCAATACTGTGCAGGTTTTTTGTTATAAAGGAAAAGAATTAATAATTATCACTGCAACACTTCAATACACTTCTTTTAACAGTTTTGTGTTAATAGTCAGACACAGAGACTTCATTACTGGGATGCTTCATATTGCACACTTTTTACTTCATGTGCTAACCATTACACACACTTCAGCACATTTATATTGCAGATACTTTTGCAATCACAGTAATGATTTATTATTATCTCCCATATGCAGAAAAACAAAACCTATAAGGAGATTAAAGAACTACAAGACGTCCATGTTTTATACATTTAGATGGACATGTATAAAAAATGGTTGAATATTAGAAATCATTGGTAAGTCAGCATTCTTGAAGGGTTTTATCAAGATGCTGCACCATGCCCTTCAAAGCTGGGGCTATTCTCTCCTTTCCAGATAATGATTTTCCAAAGTGCTTGGGCCCAATGCAAACACTTTTTAGTGTATCCTAAGACAGCTTCCCCATCTAAACTGTGCTTCCTATTTATGAGAGAGGGAGTAATAGCTGGAATGACTAGCTCTCCAACATCTTCCCTGCCAAGAAGTGACTGAAACTAAGATTTAGGAAAAGAGAAATACATAGAGAAAGAGAGAAAGTGTGCACTACCTGCCTGTCTATATAGGAGCACTGTGTCTAAGAGGTTGATGAGAATACAGGCATGACTAAGTGCCTTTGCTTTAGCCCTACACAAGTTCTTTATATCAATGAAATCATAACTGGAAATGATGATCTTGCATTTGTTATAAAGCTAGTGGCCCCACTCTGCTCTAGTGCTTAACCAAACTGATTATTCCCAGGCAAAGAAAGCCATAACACACAGCTAAGAAACTGCAGAGCTCTGAAAAGATAAGTTCTCCAAAAATCAAGTAAAAAAAAAAAAACCCTTCTAATAATTTCCCAAGACTATGTTTAAGATTATTCTGGATATAATCAGTACATGCCCAGTCTTTAACCTACTGATGCATGCAGACACTACAGTCCTGCAGCAGAGCTGAACTCGTTGATACCACCCTGGGTAACATCTGATCACACAGTCTGTTGGCAGGGAAAGGCAGCACTCACAACAGCAGACACTTCAAGGAGCACTTTTTAGAGCAGCAGTTACTGCTTCAAGAAATATGTAAGACCAGGGAACAGCAGTAGTTGAAGACAACACATGTCATCTTTCTGGGCATCTTGCCTTAACTGTACTACCAAGAGAACTGGCATCATGCATTTTGAAGAATCCTAGATGAAGTGACTGGGGATTTATTTAGGAAAAACTGGAGTGTCCTAATTGTCCTTATTTAACACAAACTGGCACAATATGCACCAGCCAGCATCCTGCCACCCCCACCCCGAGACTGAAATACAGTAGTGCACTCGCTGCTCGAGAATACAAATTGCCATTGGGGAAAAGTAATAATCTCAAGGCTTGCACCATTTCACAGTCGAGTTGTTTGAAGACAGGCTAACCATTACATAAAGCAGCTG
This sequence comes from Pyrocephalus nanus, assembly GCA_038380795.1. Classification (NCBI taxonomy): domain Eukaryota; kingdom Metazoa; phylum Chordata; class Aves; order Passeriformes; family Tyrannidae; genus Pyrocephalus; species Pyrocephalus nanus. The sequence continues at coordinate 7,725,044 of CM076271.1, read as the reverse complement.
TGTTATCTGGCTTTTCCTTTCATTCATTTATAGACTTGAGCTGTTTTTCAAAGTCTGCTCAAACTATTTTCCTCATTAAAGGATTTTGTTCAGTATGCAGGGAACTGAGCTATAGCAAAAACACACAAAGGCTTCCGTTCTCCACGTGTCGATATTTTAGAGACATTGGTAAATTGGAAGCCTGTCCAGGGTGTCCAGATATGTTACAGCATTGGCTGGAATTCACCACGACACACAGATCTGTCTTTGCAGACTTGTGCAACCTTCCTTTTCACAGAGCTGACTGACGTGACTTTATTGTGCATCTTGGTGTTATCAGACAATGTAAGGAGCAAAGACACTCTCCTCTATTTGCAAAACAGAATAACCCAACAGAAATAAAAAGATACATTTTCACACATTTACTTTTTAGTGGCCAGAAACAAGGGGCATGAAATATTATTCCAAGTAGAAAAGCTTCATTAAAAAACACTGCAATATGAGAAATAAGTGTTGCCAGTTCTTTTTTTTTATTTGGCTAGGGTTTTTTCTACATGCCAGCATGCAAAGCTTGGGCAGAAAGCTGCCTATGCTGTGAAAAGATGGGATTTAAAACCATATTGTCAGGAAAAAAAAAATAATATCAGGTTAACAGGGATATCTTTTAGTTCTTTAATATTTCATTCTTAATGATCCTTCACCAACAGAAGACTTGCTCATATTTTTCACACTGGAATGCACTTCTATTATTATATTGAAATATTTGTTGTTATCTCTGTACCAGCACTAATGTATACACATACAGGGAGAGAAATACTTGAAACAAACCCTATAAATTAAGGATCTAGGAAGAGGCTTCCTAAGTTTTAGTCATTTTTCTGGTACTACCAACAAGCAATTGTGCCTTTAGATCTCAATTCCTCCTCTTCTCCATCACATCCTCTTAACCCTTCTATCTCTTTCCTTTTGTTTAGGGCAGTATGTTTCTTTTCTTTTCTTTTAAACTCTATCCTGTTTACCTTCCATGATCTAGATGCCTAATAAACAGAAAAATAACAACACAGTCTATCACACCAAACAATACCTACTACTGAAAGGGAAAGGCTAAGATTTTTGTATGGTTCTCTTCAATTCACATCAAGTCAGGCTAAATCATAATAAAATGTTCTAAGTTGCAGGCTTAGAATCCTCCTTCCTGATGGACACTGTTATACTGCTTTAAAAAACAGCATTTTACGCAGGAGAAAAATATTCTGCAAAATACATTACTACTCCATGAAAGTCTCACACGAAAGTATTTACATAATGAACTGCAATTACTCACATTATATTTATCTAGTGAAGAATGAACCTATTGTGTGCAGTGGGACGTGTCTGTTCTGCACTAATACACGCACACAGTAAGTTACCTCGTGAAACAACACATCAATCACAGGTTAACACCGAGCTGCACCCGTGTAATGCCATTTCCAGTTCATTAAAGAAAACCAGCTGCAGAAGCTGCAGTTGTGCCAGACTGTCAAGGCTCAGCAAGAGGTTAGGAGGAGATGTGCACTGAGCTTGAGAGTTGTTTGTTGTGGGCAGGGAAACTCTTTGTGTTGAAAGTGCTGTGACAATGATCATCATCAGCTTTAAAGATTATGCACACACTGCAAACCTGTCTACACTGGGGCAGAGCCCTCAGCTCCTGCCTAATAGGTGTTATGCCATAAAATAACTCCACAGGGAGAGCTGGAGTAGTGATCCACCAACACAAGTACTGAAGTCCTGAAGTCACAGAACAGTGGGGTTGGAAGAGACCACCATGGGTCATCTGGTCCAACTTCCCTGCTCAAGCAGGGTCATCTTAGAGCACAAAGTCCCAAAGCTGAATCCTGCCAGGAGAAATTCTTCTCTTTGCTGACACCACAAACCTGCATATGTAGTTTAAAATTTAATGAAAACTTGACAGAGAAAAAGTCTGCTCTAATTAGTCAGTTCGGAGTTCACAGGCTAAGTGAGGCTGGGTGAGCTGTTAGTAAGCATGCCACATTCAAGAATGCATACAAAATCAGCCAGCAAGCTGGGCCCTTCTGGATTAGAAGGAATTTGATCAATTTTGCACATATGTGAACACTGTCAGAGTTAGGTATGCATAGTTTTACTGTACCTTGGACTTGTAGTCGTACATTTGTATGTAAGTTATTACTCAATGGGAGTCCTTGCAGATCAGATGTAGTTTCTTCTGTACCTCACTTCTGAGCCTTTCTCCTCAAAATTAAATATTAGGAGACCACTTAACCCCTTGATTAGACTTGTCAGAATCAGACTGTTCCTAAGTGCTCCAATACAACAGTAATCAAGCCCCTGCTAAACTGATAAGCAAGAACCAGATATGCTTAGACCTTTCATAACATTTCTTAATTCCAGTCTTCCATATTAACAAAGTCCATCATTTAGGACTGATTTTCTTTTATGATGGTGTTTTAAAATGGCATGATCTTTGCAAGGTAACTGTGTGGGTGCAGCAGGTCTCCACACAAAGACTGGTGTCCTGTTAATGTCACAGTTTCTCTCCTTACATTTCCTTTAATAACTATATTCAACTGCTACAGAATTTCACAGCATTAAGGCTCAATCCACTTCAGAGGCACTATATAGGGGGAGGTAGAGGAGGGGACAAGAGACATATACATATTGAGCATGTGTTCTAGTCCAAAGCAAAATGGAGTTCAAGCAGCTGTAACAAGGGATTTTTAAACTCAGAAACTCATGGCATTAGTTCTATGCAAACATGTTTCAGCCACAACCAAAATTAAAATAGAAAGGTATTACTGCAGCAACAGCCTGAAGCATTCTAAAGTATTTTGACAACAGACTTTTGAATCAACTGAACTGAATGGATCCATGAAAGGAACAGCAGAGTACATGATTAGGACTGAGCAGCAAAAAGCTTAGTTATAAATAGTAATTAAATATTTTTAAAACCTCACCAGATCCAAGAAGCAGATCTTGTTTCAGGTATTATGTCCATAATTATAAAAGTGAAGGACACAATTCTGGCAGAAACAAGCAAATGCAAAAGATACAGAACTCATCCCTCAAGGGGCAGGTCTGTCGAGCCTGAAGAGATGCTACTGTAGAAGTCAATTAATGGTGCTAGTAGCTCAGGGGGGTGTACAACGGGGGAGTGTGTAAGTGCATCATGTCTCACAGTACTGTTGGCAGGCCTGCCTGCCAACCATCAGAAAAGTGAAGACTATTCCCAGCAAAAATATTTTTTATCACTCCTGTGATCCTGATCACCAGGGCCATGTTGTACCTGAGTCCTCTGCAACAGAGAAACCCAGCAAAATATTGTGTCAAATGAAGCAGCTGAACTGCACTGTCACATACAAACCCCAGAGTGTATACATTTGCAGACACAAAAAGTAAGTTTTTATGAGACAGTAAGATAGAATAAGCCATTCTTTGCAGCTTTATAAATATTTAAGTCTGCATTTTGACTATGCAGGGAACTAGAACACAACAGCAAGAATAAGAACTAAGTTGGGTTCTGTTGTTTGCTTTTAACAACCAGAATTAACAATTGGACTAGAGCTAAAGTGAATGCACATGGGACTAAGAGCCAGAACTAATTCATTACTACAGATCTCAAATAACACTATGACAAAGCACATGAAGAATTATTCATTGAATGTATACAGAGTGGCACATGAAAACTGTGCACAAAAAGAAACTGCAGGCAGATATGTACTCTCAGGATCAGCAGGTGGCATTAGCAGAGCATATTTAACTTGTTTCTTAGTTGAAGCCTTAGGCTACTTTCAAAAAAAAAAAAAAAAAAAAACAACTTGGCGACTCTGAGTTAATTAAATTGTAAAGTGGCAAACAGTGATACTTGTAATAGTTATGTGCTCATAGGCAGCGAATCAAATGTGTCAGTCTCTAAGGAGCAGGCTGGCAAACTTCAGATCAAGAAAACACTGGTCAGAAACACACTGTACTTTCCAGTTTTGACAACTGAGTCCCTTAGGGGAGGAATTATTCTCAAATGAGATTGTAGAAAACACAAAATAACCTCTCAGATGATGTTAAATATGTGAACCAGGAGTATCAGTGCCAGTTCAATACACAGATAGTTAGGGTAAACATGTTATTGTGTAAGCAGGAGTTCACAGTATCAGTAAAAAAGAAATATAATTTAAAAGTTGCAAGGTTTTGAAGCCACCAACTGAAAAGGTCTTTACTGCTGGAAAACTTAAAAGGTACAAATCTAAGCAAAACAGCTATCTGATTCTCTTCACTGAGTTCAGCTTTTATTTTGTGCCCTGTCACTATAATTGTTCTGTGATTATTAAGATATTACTGCAGTCATCCAAGACATGCTTAGGAAGACAACTTATTCTTTCCTCAAATTACGTGTGCTTTATTTCAAGCTCTTCAAGACTCAGAAGAAAAATGAATGCTTTGTAGTAGATGTTTTCACACCTACTCGTGGAGTGAATTAGAGAAAGAAAGTGCTATACAATGTATTTGCCAGTACGACAACCCCGTTAAACACAAGCAGTGCAGTCACATCCATGCACATTTGTGTTCCAGCAAGCACCTGTCCTACTGCACATTAGATCCAGTAATGCCTCAAGAGAACAGTAGCACACAGTCCCTCAGGAGGTCACCACATCCTGTTCCATGAGCATCCCCCATCCACCCAATGGAAAAAAAGAAAAAAACAAATTACATGAGCCCTTTGGGAAAGGGCATTCAGGTCTCCTGGATATGAATTCACCCATTAAACATCACTGTCCCAATGCCAAGTGCCCATCTGTGCTCCAGGCTGGCTTAGCGAGCCAGGCACTGAGAGCTCAACCCTTCCACAGCAAACTCCCAGTGCACACACAGCCTTTCCTTCAAAAGGAAGCAAAGTGTATCAGTGCAGCAGTTCTCAGGATCAATTAATAACACCTAAACTTCACTTAAAAGCTTCCTGCCAAGGTAGGCCTACATCATTTCCTGCCTCAGCACACTGCACAAGACATGGTCAAAGCCTTATTTTTACTAAGCCAACTATATTGTTCCTACCAGATTTCCTTCTTCACAAATCCAGGATTGGTTTTTAACCCTTGGATCCATCAGTGATCTTTCAGTGCAAGATTCTTCTCTGCTTTTCCTGTGTAATACTTCTGTATCAAATAATCTGCCCTTTACCTCCACTTCTGTTCACGTTTTCTGTTGTATTTCATGTTTTTCCTATTCCTGCTGAGATGATGAATTCAGAGAATACATATGAAAATAAAACAGAGTTTTGAAAAAGCTTTAATCTGTTATCGTTTGCATGCTCCTCCCCATTTCAGTCTGTTTCAGATCTTTTCTGTTTACTATAGCTACTAAAAAACCCAACCCACAAACCACCACACAGCACACAGAGTTCCTTACAGATTATTTAACTAACAAGCTGTTAGTTTCTCATGGCATAGTAGAAAAATTCCTCTCAAAGTATAAAACACAAAATCCATAATGATCAAGCCAAAGGGGCAGGAGTACAGACTATTTGATGCCAGCATGGTTTGGTTTCAGGGATATACAGACAGTTTGGGTTTTATTCGGTTATACACACATATTTCCACACATAATGTTCATTCCAAATCTTATATTTTTGTGGACTCTGATTAAGCTTTATTAAAACTATTTAATAACAGAAGTTCTATTAAAAAACCCAAATCAGAACTATAACTGGGGCTTCATGTTATTAGAAGCTGCTAACCAAAGGATACTCAAAAGGATCTGCAACTACTGTATCACATAATCCATTTGTATTTCTGAATCCTTGCTTTAGTAATAAAAATATTTTGCATTATATAAGTAATAAAGGTAGAGAAAAGCCCTAGTCTCATAGTAGATGAGGCAAGCTTTTGTAAAAGACAGTACATATTTACTGAAAACACACTTTGAACAGGACTAAATGACTTTACCCAGACTCCCACATTTTCACAGAACTGGAATACAATTTAATCATTTAACTGTCTCCATGGTAAAGTACTCGAGCAAGGCAATGCTTCAAACACTACAGAAAGACCCAGAAGAAATTGAAAACAAAATGCAACAAGAATCTGTGCTAATTTTAATAAAGAATCTTTTGCAATTAAGGAAATACCTCCCTAACAAAGAAAGGCTGGGGGTGATAGGGAGAAGGCACAAGAAGCTGGGAGGGGACACAGCCAGGAGAGCTGACCCAAACTGGCCCAAGGGATATTCCAGACCATGGAGCATCACGCTCAGTGTATGAACCGTGGGAAAGCTGGATGGGGCCACTGCTTGGGAACTGGCTGAGCATCACTCAACAGGTGGTGAGCAACTACACTGGACATCAGTTGTTTTGTATACTCAAATTATTATCAATACTATTATTTTCTTCCATTTATGTTCCATTAAACTGTCTTTAACTCAACCCTCAAGTCTGAGCCTTGTGACTCCCACGCTGCTCAGGTAGGAGTGGGTGAGCCAGTGGCTGTGTGGTGCTCAGTTGCTGACTGGAGTTAAACTATGACAAAAACCTTCAAGGCTGGCTAATTTTTACCACTCCCACATTATTTTTAATGGCTTCTTCCTGGCTTCCATTAGAAATTTGTTTCACTGTTAAATCACTGTTGCACCCCACCCATGCATAGACATTAACAATAAAACTATCAGATGGACTTTAGTCCTCATGAATAAACCACTTATTCTACTAGAAACAAGCAGGCAGGGTGGTAGCTCATCTGAAGGGCAAACAGAAGTGATGGGGTAGAGTTTAAACAACATAGCAAGTGAACGGTGTAAGGCCAGTAAGATGGCAACAGATGCGTAACAGCAGCTCACTTGAAGACCTCATCCCCCAACAGATGCTCAGTTTATCTATCTAGATACACAGATGATTATTTTGTTATTCCCTCAGCAAAAGAGCTTAAAGCAAATACCTGTGGTAGTACAGACACCGAGGGCCCAAAGCTTTAACCCCCAATAAACAAGTAAGCAGAAGCTTCAGGACTTTCTCTTAGGTTAGCAAGCTTGCTGCTTCAGCCCCACCCCCTTGCTTTTTTCTGCTTTCTATTTCTTCTGAGGAGCAATGGCCAAGGTTGCTTGGCAGAGTGTTCTGGAGAGTGTCATCCAGAACATCAATCAACGTCATCATAAAGGTCACAGTCACCACATGCCAAGGCCCAGAAATTTTCCATTTCTCTGATAAGCCTCTTTCACATCCCAGAAAGGAGTAACAGAAGAAGCAAAGAGAAGGTGTCTGCCAAAACAACTTCTCAAATTATTCTTTAAGTACTCCCTCAGCTATTCCTTACCATTCTGTGTAACTAGAGAAAAATAAAAGCACAGCCCTGCACTAGAGCAACAAAACCTCACAGCAGTCACCTAATGACTCTTAGTCCCCAAACATAACTGAGAGCATCCATAGGAAGATCAAGTACAGAAACCACTCTGAGAAACCCTCAACAGAAGAAAGGACAACAAAGTTAAGTAAAAAGGCTTAGGAGTTACCTCTTTATCAGCTACAGTTTCAAATACTCACTACCTTATATTCAGACAACATTCTGGGTGCTTGACACTTTTGCTCTCATTGCAGAATTTCTATTCCACTCTCTGCTGACCAAAACAGAGAAAGTGAACATCTTCACACAATAAGCCCACCTGATCATGACCTTTCTGGTTCTGGATAAACAGGACAGGACAGTGTATTTGAAGTTTTCAGCAAATTAATAAAACTTAGATTGAAGAGTATTTCGACTGAATGTTAAAATTTAGATGAACATTTCTGAATACACCCTAATTATTTTTTCTTGAAGAAAAAAATGATGTAAATAGCATCCCAGAAAAGAAGACTCATGAAGATGACAATGGAAGAAAAGTGTCTGAGGCCTTAAGGTACACACTCTTATCGGGACCAAAATGAAGGCCTACTTCTTACTCAGAGAAGCAGCACATAGCCTAGACAAGCAACATGCAGAAGGATCCAGAGCTGCTGATTGTGTTACCAAAGGTAAAAATAAATGTAAAATCAGAAATCACTTTTACGAGTCTTTATATCCCACGAAATCAAAAACATGGAAAAGGATCTTTGTTACTATTTCAATTAACAATATTTGGGGATATCACACTGTTCGAAAGCAAAACATCCTGCAAGTCTTGCAAAGCATGTACAAAAAATACGAGAATAAAACAGATAATCTGTGTACCTGAATTCACCATGAAAATACTAGTTCTATTTTCAGGGGGTTTTTAGATCTTTCAGACCAGATTCTGAAATGTTGTTGAAGCACCTAAAAATAGAGTTAGACATCTGCTAGAATTTTCAAAAGCATCTAGCACTTCAGATGCCTAACTTGGTGAGAACTGACTACAATTGCTTTCCACTCAAAACCAGCAGCCAGCATTTCCCACCCAACAGAGTAATCATTTTTATTCAATTTATTGTAAGTGTTACATAAAAACAGTAAGAGGCTGTAAAGTCAATATCCATTTCCAAAACAATACACTGGTATCAAGTAAAGTGTTTTGTATGTTCCAAACAAATCTGAACAGCCCTAACCACAAACTGTACCAGCCAACACTAATAGTCCTATGCATCCTGGACCAACATGATGCAGAAAAAGACATTTATTCAGTCTTATGTCTTTCAGATAAGTAACTTTGAGTTGGCACATGAGATGCTTCCAGAGCACGTGCTGACAGAACAATGAGCTTATTTTTCAGGGAGTCAAATTTTTATGTTAACAGGACCTAACTCCAAGAAAGTGCTGAAGACTTGATTCTTGATTTTATACTTAAATGGTGATTTCAAGATGTACCAATCATGCTTATTTTTAGCTAAAAATTAACTGGTTTGTGAAGAAAATGTTTATCATAATTCAAGAAACATATCTTTTACAAGCTCTATTATTTTACTTTTTTAATCAGTGTTTTATTGTTTGGCATGAAAACATGTCTTTGCTACTGAACCTCATGGGGTCTTCTTTTGCTTCCTACCACACCATCATATACGCTAGAAATGCTCCCCAAATGGGAAAATTATTCTATATATTCCCACTATAGGCTTTTTTTTATTCTATTGTTTTCCAAAACAGCTGGCACTGATCACTATCAGATGTAGGCAGTGGAGCAGAAGCAGCACCACTCCAGTCTGAGATGACAATTTTAAGGTCAGCATTTTCACTAAAGGGAGTGAGTAAAATGAGATCGAAATACCAGACAGCAGCTGTTTATACATTACAACAACCTGTACAGAAGTGGTGCATCCAACTCAATTATTTATTGCAGTCTTACAATAAAGATGACAAGAAAGCAATTGTGCCTAGCGTTGACTACCCATTAAAAATATTCTTGCCTTGCTGTTTCTTTGAATCTTTAAAAGCATTTGCTACTGTTCTCTTTTTCCCCCTTTTCTACCCTCTTTATGGAAGACTAAAAGAAGGTTAGAGAAACAAAGTCTCAAAATAGAAAAAGCAGACCTTGAATGCTCTAGTATTACTTGGAAAATGGAGTGTTGTATTCTGCTACAGGAGATAGCACTTCAAATTTGAAAGGTCAGCTGCAAAGCTTGGCTTCAAAAGCAACTCACAATCACAACATCAGAGAGCAGAAATAACTCTTCCTGGGCCAGAAACAAGTACAGAATCCTGGAGATGGTTGTTTTCAGGCAAAATTGATGACAAAGCCAAATAACCTCTTGCTGCAATCATGCCCATCTTTAGTGAGACAGTATAAAGTCCCATTTCCCTGGAGATAGCAAGAACTAAGCAACAGGAAGCATTTTCCCTGCTCAGTGCCCTGCTTCTTTCACAGCAGCTCTGTGCATTCACACACCCTGCACTGACACCTCTCCTCTGACAGCTGCCAGCTCCTAAAACCACTCAGCACAAATGGGTTCCTCTACCAACCAATTTCAGTTGTTATTCTTCCTACACCCCATCCGTCCTCAAAGTCCTCAATTGTTTTATGCATGTCATAAATGGTAAGTAGAGGATCTAAAACACCAGCCAGATGTTCAATTCCGTTCTCCCCACAGTTGTTCACAGTAAACCTTAGCTCAAATTTGGTGGCAGATATGGAAAGTGTAGCATTTTCTTCAATGAACTACAGACTGTAGTTCTGTTAGATTTTTTTTTTCCTTCCCCAGTAGGAGCTATTCATAAAAAATTCACAGCGTATTTAGACAAATGTTTATATTTATCTAATGTAATGTTTGTTTATACTGGGAATAAGCCTCGTACAGTCAACAGCCCTTACTCTCTGCAGCGTAATGCTGAATCTATCACCACTCACCTAGTGTTGGTTCGATAACTACCACTGATTTATTAACATTCTACCACCAAAATTTAATACAGAGGAAATGGGCAGCCCTACAATGACTGAAAATTCAGCTGTATTATGATACAGTCTGCTGAAGCCAATAAACATCTTTAGTGGTACTTGCCGACAGGATAACATTACTCTGCAAAGCCACACGTATTTCCTCCCCCCTCCTTTCTCATGTTGTTTCATTTGATGGAAGGATCAAAGCATCAAGTAATTTTTTTCACTCCAACTCAATCAGGAAAGTAACTCTTTGAAGTGATATTTTTTTCTTTCTTCCTTATTTTTCCTTTTTATCCCCCCCCCCCTTCATTAGGAAGAGTCTTTCCAAAAACAGTCTGACATTCTGAAGTTTCAGAATGTTAATTCTACAACAGGTGTGACATGTCAACGAAAGCAATGCTGTGATGGTTTATTTATGGGCTTTACTCTTTCTTTTCACTTAAGAAGAGACCTTGAATATGTTTTCATATGTCCAACATGCATTTAGAAACTCTAAAGGCAGCATCCATTCATCAAAAACATGAAAACTAAAGACAAGAGTTCAAATAAATCTGAAAAGCCATTTGTGGCTGCAGCTTAAGGCTGACATGGAAAGAAGTATATCAAAATGCCTCCATTAATAATTGCCTTACTAGGACTGCAAAGTTGAAAGCCTGTTACTAACGTTCTTTTCTCTAATGGGAATTCAAACTACTGTGTATAAGAAGGTGAATAAGAAGAGACGAAGGAAAAAAGCAAATTCAAAATGATTTAATTTCAGAAGTCAAGAAATATGGCAATTTGTTCAGCAACACAAAAGAAGTCCCATAATTTTCTCCTGACCCTTGATAACACAAAGCAGAAATCATCCAAAGCAGCAGGAGCCAGAAAATTCAGTAATCACTGACAATCTGTACCATTTAGAAAAAGCTTAGTGACTCACTGGATTGTTAATGTGTGCTTGCCACTCAAGTTTAACATATTTCAGCACCCTCATTACAAAGAACATTAAGAGATATAAAGAAAATTCAGTACTTTTCATTTGCAGTCTGGACATATTTTGAAACTTTTTTCTTAATTTTAAATAGGACTACTAAACCAAAAAACTACTAGAGGACACTAAAGTGAGAATTAGTGAACATCGGCCAGATGACATGTCAGTAACAAAACCAAAAAAAAAAGGAGCAGGGAAAGGCAAAAACAGGCAGCAGAACTCACAGCCCTTCCTACCTGAATAATACCTGAAGCAGGACATGCTTCTGGTTGTTACAGACCAACTGCACAACATGACAGACTCCATTTCACCATCCAAATGATGGCTTAGTGAGCCCTTTTTGAGCAAGGAGAGTTGGTTGAGATTTATCCTGAATTGTTTCCCACAGATGATACCACTGAAGAAACATCAAAATAAGCGGCCTCTCCAATCATTCAAAAGGACACTGAAGCTATTGAGTTTTCAAAATTGAAACTTTAATTGAAAATACAATCTACTTTATTTTAATAGCACTAATTACATACACTCAGAGGGGGGGAAATATCACAGATATCTTAGTCAGGCAGAAATTCTTATCACCAGCTTGAAAACTTCAAAACTGAGGTCTTTATTTGCATAAAATCAGAAACAGAGTTAAGAGCAAGGACCCAAAACCTGGGAATGCAAGAAATACAACTAGTGCTGCTCTCTCAAAACACAAACCTGCCCTTTATTTCCCTCCATTTTCACTTTTTCATAGCTCCAAAAAGACTCTTCAAGTTTGCAGTGGGATAACTAATTTAAGTGTGGTTAACTTGGAGTTCAAATTCAAGACAGCACTGATAAAAATTACCAGGTTCATTCAGTTTTTAAGTGCAGTTGTCTTGGAAAATAGAAAAAGCAAACTGTATTCAAAATTCAGACCCATTTAATCTGGGAAGAATCCCTACAGAGTACAAGACAAAGGCAGGGATAAGAGAAACTCGAAACTGCTGTTGGAAGAGAAAAAACAAAGTAAGCATCCAATTCCCTTGGCTTCATTTTCTCTGTAAGCAATGGACAAAACAGATCCACTTGGGTAACCTTGACCCCACAGCTCTTTACACTGTGTTTGAGTTAGCTGAGTTTTCTTTTCAGATTGCCACCCTCAAGATGCAGGAATTTAAAAGCAGTTCAACAACAATGTTTTTTCTTTTCCACAGGGCAGATACAAAATACTGTGACCCAGTGCCTCCAGCCCAAAACCTGATACTAATGGTAAATCTATTTGATTTAAAATGTTAATTTAGCTGCATAAGGGAGATCAGAAGGTGCTGGCTCTTGTTTTAATATTGCTTGCACACTGAACATAGAAATCAGTGATGCATTTCAGGATTTCATCCAGTTTCCCTTAAAGCTTTGCTGTAGACCTCAAATGAACTGGCAAAGTTTGGAACAGCACCTATTCCTGTCAAAGAACAGAGAGCTATTTATAGTACAAGTGTTCTATAAACAACAGGAAGTTTATGTAGAGCATTTTTATATAATATATGCAAAATAGAAAATGTATAGATAACATTAGTTCTGCTGTTATTTTTATGAGTTACAGCAAGACAAGGACTTGAAAACACAGGCAGGTTTTGAGAAGTTAAGTGTGAGCAAGTGATAGCTCCAGAAGCTGTTAGTCTAGAAATAGGTGTGTTATATCAGGCAAAGAAGCTCTTCACAATGCTAACTGAGGCAGAACAGGTGAAAATACTTAATGAGGATCAAGGATTTTCTTAGCCTCAGTCATTGAAACACAAATTATATTTTTTAACTGCATTTGAAACAATATTTTATATATTTTTACATATTTATATATATATATAAGATTATGGCTGGCTGAGAGTCCTTCATTTGTCTTTGTGGTTTTAAGAAATAGAAGTTCAAAATTCCAACAAGTAACATGTTGAACCAAAGAACATAATACATGCAAATTAGAACCATCTTTCAGAATGACAACAAGGGGCTCATTGCTCTGCTGTAAAATTTCAACCAGTATTAATACATTTATATCAACAAAACTAAAAATTTGTGGGTACTGCAAGAACTTGAGAACTGTGCATTGTAATAACTCATGGTGACACAAATTATGATGAAAGTAATTTTTAACATGCAAGTCAGTTCAACACATCAAGAATAAAAATACTGGCTCATTGTGATAATGCCATAATAGAGACATTTTCAGCATCTGCTACTGCATTTGTACCAAATGAACAGTCCACTTCACACATGGTACTTATGAACAAAAACCTCCTCATGTTTAGCTGCATTGCTCAATATTTGCTCTTTCTATTTCAGTACCATCTGCAAACTCTGTTTTCAATCATTGTTTCCAAGGAGTTATCATAAAATTCTACTACATTTATTGTTTGGGGGGTTTGCTTGTTTTATGCTGGCCATTTATAGTTGAGATCTAACTATCTTCATTACTTATCAAGGCTCTTACATAATTCAACTCATACCAACCTCAACTTGGTATAAGATTGTAGTTACCAATTACATAAATTATGTAGAGCTTAAAAAAAAAATAATAAACCCCTCACAGTTTCTTTCTGTGAAGAGACACAAGCCTGTTATCACCTATCACACCATACAGTATGCAAACCATAAATAGGAACACTGAGTAGACTTGATGTTAAAAACATAATGTTGTATACATAATGGAATTTTTAAAAGTTATCAATAACAGCAGCTGTGGGACCTTTAAAATAATGTATTGCAGTTATTGGCCATTCTCTCTTTCCTACTTGAAGAGCCATTTCAAGTACACATGTTGCTTAACTGAATGGAAAATACGCCCGTGCTGGCACTTGCAGGTCCAAGAGCACAGAGCTTTACCAAGGTGCTCTTTATTATACACAACCTTCACATCTCAGTCATGAGAAATTCTCAGAATACCTTAATTCTTTTTCCCACTCTTCTTTGTCTAATTCCTTTTTGCAATTTGTCACTAAGGAATTAACCCCCAATTTTTATTCACGAATTCTAACAAGCCAAGATTTCTCATGAGCAAGGGTGTCCATCCACTACCAATGGCTGTGATGTGTGTGTGCATCTCCTAGGTCTGTGTCAAAGCCATGCAGGCTACAAACGTTGCAGAGGACCTTCTCATTTTAAAAATATGCATGAAAATAAAGATACATCTCTGCAAGGTTGCCAAGATGTTAATTCTGACCTAGAAAAAATCCTGCAATACCTTGACAAATAGAGAATGCTGTTTGCCAAACTCAAACATGATTTTTCACGTAACTCCCAGTAATAGCTTAGCTTTTATGAGTGACAATAAAAGAGCATACTGTAACCTTTTTAACCTACTTCCTTTTCAAAGCAAATTACAGCCCATAACACTTTTTCCCTCTTGCACTTAAAAAAAGATAATTTTTTCAGCTCCGGTTAGTGTTGGTCCATAGACCTTCACTAAAAAAAAAAAGAAAAAAATTCAAGCATATTTTCAGGCTAGCAGAAAATTGGAAGCAATGGAATAAAACTAGCTAGTCATTTCTGCACCTGGGAAAGCATTATCCTTCTCCACAAAATGTGATATTTTCTGAAAAGTCCAGCTAATGGTTCCACCACTACAGGGCTTGCTGCGTTATTCTTAAACATAAAGGTTCAGCCTGCAAAGTTTCAAATCATTATCGATATTTCCTGTTTTCTTTTCAAGTAATCAAAAAATTCCTTCAACAAAACAGCTCGCCATACTTTTCAACAGCTATTCAAGCCCTCAAGTAGAACAAAAGTATTTGACTACTTTATAATTGAAAAGTCTGTGATATGTGTGGTTTACAGGTTTCCAGAATCATAAGCACTGAAGATCAACTTTAGAAAAAGGGGACCTGACAAATTCTCCAATACAGTCATCCAAGAAAACTCTTAGGTTTGAAGCATTTTATTAAATCTAATTCTTGGAATGGGTGGTTATGCTCCAGATAGGCTTTTATCTACTATTTTAGACGTGTACAATGTCACAGTTGATTTCTGAGTAGTAGAGTGTCTATAAAAAAGGAGATGGTATTTCAAAATTCCATGGAAAAACCCTTGAAGCTTATAAGTACAACACATGTATCTGGTGCTCCTACAGATAAGCATCACCTTTGTGCTCTACTGATCACTGAGAGGAACGTTTTCCTTTTATTGAACTCAATTGTTTTACACTTTATGTTCTTCTGGAATCAATTGAAACCAAGTATAGAATTCCAATATAATAGAAACACAACAACAAATTACATAGAGAATCCACAAAACCCCAAACCAGGCAATAGACAGGAATTACTTATTTTTAAATGAAGACTAGAACCATTCATCAGAATAGATTGTCTAACCATCAGGGAAAAGTAAAAGCTCCAAGTAGGGCAGGATTCAGTGCCCCAAAGAGTTGGTATCATTCAGAAGTCACACAGCTTTCAAAGTTCCTCTTAAGAGTCCAACACAGGATTTAAACTGAAATCGATATTTTACTACAAGCCATGCTAAACAAAGAAATAACACACTACTGAGTTATGTAAAAAGAACAATGAACAAAGCACTGAGGAATATACAGCCAGATTCACCAAAGATAACACTAAGTATTTGAACAGATATTCTTTTATGTAATATCTACAAAGCTATCAAATTGACAGACATATCCATTTCTCATTTTAGGTAAAAAGACCCATAGTGATGAAGGAGGGTGGAAATGAAGAGGAATAAACTTTGACTTTCACAATCATTTCTGCATATTTCAACACCACAGAAAGATTTCCCTACAACACTCTTATTTTTAAAGGGATCTTTAATTTCTAAGAAATTAAATTTCATCTATACATACACCCTTAAAGAATTTTCAATCATGTTGCCTCTACAGTTTGCAGAGAAAGAAAAAAAATAAGAGGTCAGTAGATACAGAAGCATATTAACTACTTCTTAAGAGTGTTGGTTTTTAGTCACATGCAAATCAGTTTTCCCTTGCTCCATAAAGTTGTAGGTACTCTCCAATTCCAGAAGCTTGCCCACGAGCCTTCAGTGACCTACCATCAGCATCCAGAGATCTGATACTACCCCAGGGACTCTCCTAACAATGCTGCTCTATCAGCTGCTTAATGAAGTGGCTACTGAAGCCAGGAAATGACAACACAACTGTAGGACATTCCCTGCTGCTGCTACTGCTGCTCTTCATAGAGAGAACCACCCTGGACCCTCCAGGTAGCAGTGTGTGAATTTGTTACCCCTGCTGCACTGCAGAGAGGAAGCCTGCAGGCTGAAGGGAGAGTGATCAACATTCCCAAACAAATCCACAAGATATATACATCAAGGAACTTGCCTTTTTTTTTTTTTTGGTCTGTAATTTCTTCATGTACCAGCATCCTTCTCCACTGTAGCCAGGACAGGCACCAACTGTTCTAACAAAATGGACTGGGTGACCTTTAAAGGACCCTTCCAACCCAAAGGATTCCATGACAAATACATACTAATATGTATGTAGTGTAGAAATACTGGTAGTTTCACCTTACCATATCCTTAAGCTTTTCTTCCCTCAAAATTTTTAGTGATATGAAATGATGACATTTATGAAGAAAAGTTATATTATGAAATTATATTTTCACTAGCACAGACGTTTACAAGCACACATACATAGTAGCTATGAAGCTCATGTACTTGAGAGGTGTTGAAGATGATTTTTCATCAGTAACTTCCTAAATGTTGAACAGAACTGAACAGTTTCCTTAGCAAATCAATAATCTTACTTTTATTTCTATCCTTAAAATTTAGCACATGGTCCAGTCTTCTCTATGCTATACATTACTGTCCTGGAAGAAATGCCAGTACATGGTATTTGTTGATGTTAAGACAGTGACAGTGAGGTATGTTAGCATGTACTCCTAAAGATATTGCCATAATTTAACAAATAATACTTCTCATGTTTGCCTTCCCCTCCCCCCCCCCGAGTTTGTTCTTACATTGAACAGAAAAAAAACATATGATTATGAAAGGGCAAAGCATCACTTAATGGTTTTTTATAATAGATTAATAAATCAGCATATGTATGCATTTATCTGACATACTAAAAGCAGATATATGTCAACTCAGTCACCACTGGGATCATCTGCCCACAGATTTTTATTTTAAGATTGCATAAGAAATGCAGAGCATAAGCACGTCTGCAAACTCACTGCTGTTGGCTGGACGGCCAGTCCCCAGTTCTGCAGCTGTCAGCTGCAGCAATCCAACAGCCAGCCTGCAGCAAGCAGATTGGAATTTGGGCCCCAAGAGAACAGGGCAAGGGATGCCAAAGGTAAGTCATATTTATCTAAGGACTGGAGTGAAATGCCAGGCATAAGCAAGGTATTATTAGACCTTCTTTGTTTTCAAATCCTTTTCTTTGTCCAGTGCGTATTGCTCAGTAAGTGAATCACAGCTTTGCAGCTTTGGTCTGAAGAATCTTCAGTATCTATTTAACATCATATTTCCTACAGCAACCAAAGTAAAATTCTTGTAGGTACCAAGGTCACTAGACCACCTGACCACAAGCAAAGACACCAGTAGATAAGACAGGATGATTCAGCAGTACAAGAGTTAGAGGATAATAACTGAACATAACAATAATGCAGCAATCCAGGCTGAATTGCCACATCAGTAGGACCCAAACTGGAATAGATCTTCCTAGGAGGAGATGTAATTAGCATGGGGAGGGGGGAAGAAGATAGCTTACTGCACCAACTAATTGGCTTGTGATGAACTTGGAATTGTTGCACCACTGAAATTTTCTAGCACTTGGAATTCAGATATGTCCATGTCCAACAGTAAACTTAGGAAACATAAGAGAGTGACAAAAACACTTATCTCTATACTGGCACAAGAAAGATTCCTGTAAACAATCAAAGTTGAACTTCAGTTCTTAAATCTGGAGTGATGCATTCCAGCAAGATGCCATTGTGCAAAAGTAATTACTACTAATTGCAAGACAAGCTTTTCATATCAGAACTCCAAGGGAGTAACTGCATAACCACCTGGATGGGCAGTTAAACAGAGCAAACATACTGTATAAGAACAGTGGAAAGGAGGAACAAGAAAGGTTTCACAGCAGATTTTGGAGACCAGAAGGGCATAGAGTGCTAAGTCAGAGAATCAGCACTTACATGATTCAGCAGGAATGTTACAGGCAGGAGAAGGACAAGATTCCCTGGGGGATTCTGATCCAAGCCAAACAGCTTACAGCTACGAAGAAGTTCAGAAGGAAATTCAGGTGCATTATTGTCTAGATCAGTCATTTTCAGCTGTTTTCAAGTAGACTCCCCATGTGGCAAATACAAGTTTACTGACAGTAGTTAGTTCTTCCTCAGGTACCTTTCAATCACACTTTAGAAGTAGCCCACAGATTCTCAGTTATATGTAATTCTAGTGCTTTATAGCAGGAAGTGTAAGTGGAAACTGAGCAATTAGGTCCAGTCCCATGCAGTGCCAGTAGACAGAGATACCTCATGTGGATGGGAAATCTGATATTGTTAATAAAAGAAGCAAAAAGTGTTGTATCATCAGCCTTAATGCTCCTTTAAAAACTTTTGAGAAAGTCTGATGTGCAGCACATATTCACAGCTAAAGACTAATAAGACAGTGAGTGCAACATAGAAACTCCCAAGATAAACCACCCAGACAGGCACAGCACTTATACCATTGTGAGCAACATCTTGACAGTAACCCAAGAGTGAAGAGCTGGGTACTGAGACTGATATACCTACATGGCTCCCAATAAAAATTTGAGTACCAGCAGACTGGGACACTCAGCACTGCACTTCATTGGTACATTAATCACAGTGAGGTTGGGTCAAGGGTTCGACTTGATGATCTCGGAGGTCTCTTCCAACCCAGTTAATTCTATGATTCTATGATTCAAAGTCTATTGCTTCTGTGTAAAACTAGGAGTTCTACATCATCTTACTGCATTTTATTCATAAATAAAAAGAAGGATTTCAACAAGCAGGTCCAACTCTCACTGCACACATAAATACTACAAAGGCTACTAGAAGACTGCACACTGCTCATACCCAACTCCACAACACACAGTTAGACCCACAAAATCCGCATGAACACAAATCAGGAGGACTGTACACCCACACAGTAGATGAGGATAGAAACTTTTACTCACCCAGCGTGCAGGCCCCACATCTGTCCTCTCACAGATCCCAAGGACACACTTCTTACAGTGAGTAGACTCAACAGAAGAACTTCAACCACTCCTCAGTATTGTACTCTGCATTCTCTACACTCCAGCTTTGTCTTCCACTGCAGCTCTTCCTTCACACCCAACACCACCTCTGATAAACCTGGGCTGTTGTCCCTGAAGCACCTGAACCTGCTGTGTTGATTGGTCCCAGCTGGGAAGGATAATGAAGCACTCAATGAGGATCACCTGTGAGTGGTGGTGTTTGTTAAACCATTTGGAATTTGTTAAAAAATTTACTACCTTTTACTTATTTAGTTATTTATTGCAAATTTTATCTCTGCATTTTTTTTTCCTGTAAGGTGAACTTGAATTCAATTTTCTCCTTATTAAGTGAATGTACTATTATGAGTGCTTAAGAAATAACACATTAACCTTCAGTAATTACTATATCCATGATCTAAAACAATGAAGAATTGTTTTTATTGAAAAAAACCTTCTTATTTGTTCTTTAGGTAATGATTTTGTTTGTAACAGCAGTTTACTACTCTAGAGAGGTGCAATTTGACTGTCCTACAGAACTAGATTCCTATTTCTTTACAGACTAAAAAATATTTACATCTAATAGAAGAGCCAGATGAGGTACTTTGGGGACAGACAGACAACTGTTATGTGTGATAAAGTATCAAAATACATTATCTCTACCATTGCCACTGCTATGTGTTGGTCCCAAGGCACTACTGTCATGGACATGAGTAATCTAAGATCAAGAATATGGATTATCTCAACACATGAGGCTGTTAATAGGATGTGCTAAAAATGCATAACAGATATAAACTAGGTCCAAATAAACTGAGAAAATGTTAAATATTTTTCAGCTGCAAGCACTCTAATTAAAATACCTGAAGCCATTATTGCTTTATGCCGGCACTGAATCCCCTGTCTAAATACACAAAACACACATCCTAGTGTTTCAGCAGTGTTCAGGTCTCTTGAAGAAAAAACTTTGTTGTGTGACGTGCATATTAAGCAACTTCACAAGTTGCCCAAGTACAAGCTTACATTGCTGTGTTACCTTAATTCTTGCATAATTCTATCCTTAGTATTTAGCTTGCTGGATCCATGAGATCATAAAGAATCTTCATTTAACCACCTCTGACTTACTTTTCCTTTTTGCTCAACTCATGGAGCAACTGCTAACGTATTTAACATAAAAACAAAACTTCCTGTAAATAAACCCACTGAAAAAAAAAAAATTAAAATTGCTTGTATGCAGCCTTGCTTTTCCAAGATACTGAGACTTTCCCTGTTTATCTCTTGGGTCCTGGTTCTTTGTTATTTTTTCCTAAATGTGTTCAAGCATTCGATTCTGCTTTGGTATTTCATTTTATGGCTTCTGTATGTGCTTACAAGGCACAAAGGTAAGAAATAAAATTAATTTACATTATCCAGAAAAGAAAATGTCTATTCAATGAAAAGAAATATTGGAGTTCATTACTATATATCAGGTAGTTTTAAAAGTCTCCCTCTCCCACACAGCTATAGCTAATGACAAAATTTTAAGCATAAGAAGGAACTACAAACATGCTGGTTTAATAGTACTCTAGTGATCCCAAATCAACTCCACTCAACACAGTTGTGTGTGTTTTTCCCAAATGTGTTTACTATATATTGGAACAAGCATTGAGAGGATTATTTATGATGTGACCAGAATACAAATCAGTAAACTCCGCTGTGCTGTTTGAATGTGTACGAGGTTTCCTGCTAAATTCCCTAAGGCAAAAAGAAAAGATGCACAGATGGGAACTATCTCTGTGCAAACTGATGCATTAGGAAAGAAAAACCTGATTAAATCACAGTGAGTCTCACCCACTTCATGAAACACAAGAGACTTACAATGTCAGTGGTTCTAATTTAAACCCATCGGTGGAAAATATTTGTAAAAAGATGATATTCAAATACTTTGATATAAACACTGATAAAAGATTTGACCAAAGCAGAGAGAGAGAGAGAGACACCGAGATGAGTGAGAGATTGCTCTGAGCCAGATGAAAGGGGTGCACATGCTACACTAGGCCACTTGCAGTTTCTTACACAAGGTTATGCAGTCTTTGGTTCCTCAGGAGATACTGCAGTGTTAAAAGCTTCCACCTACCAAATGTTGTAGGAGAGAAGGCAAAGAGAGAAGTTAATGAAGTAAATCTCTCATGCTTCTTTCTCCTCCTGTCCAGTAATTCCTATTCTGGGGGAAGATCCTGGAATTCCCTCATTCTTTTTAAAGAAGTTTTAATTCTAGTTTGCTGTCTACATCTGGTCAGGCACAGCAGAATATTTGCATTTGTATCCAAAATCTGACTCCTTGAGGGGGAACATAAATGGGAAGAGATTCAACCAAACCTTAATGGTCATTTTAGCTTTTATTTTATAACTTCTACACACTCTAGACTCAGAAGACACACCAGAAGTACTCCTAATGAGTGACACAGAACAACTGATAATGTTGATTAAATATATAATAAAAGTAAATTTTATACTCATTTCACTTATTTTTCACACTTTAAACTAAAACCCTGTATTAAGCCACAGCTAAATGTACATTGGGATGTTTTACTACTACTCCCCAATGCTGTTGATAACCAAGATTACATTAGGAAACTGTAGGGCTTTGCCTTCACTGAGATAATGCACCAAAAACAAACCGCTCAGATGGTCTTGAAGGACCTGAGGGCTGGGATGCATTCAGCACCCATGCCTTCAGCTGGTTTGCAAACATGGTGTTGGGAACAGGTGCCAGTCTGAAAAAGAAGTTTTTTGTACTCTGAGCAAACTAGCATCTTTCTGGCCAGGAGCAAGGAGCAGAGAAACATCCCTTGGTTCCTGATGACCACAAACATCATTCTTGTGAACCCCCTAAACTAAACAAATCTGTATGAGATTTATGCCCTTAGGTAACCAAACACCTTCCTACAAAGCCACAAACCCTCCTTTGGTTACCTCTGTTTGCAAGGAAATCCTGAACAAAATGAGTACACTTCAAGTTACCATTTCTGTACTGGGGAGTCAAGACCTCATTTCAATTCTTGAAATCAATTTAGGAAAACAGGGATTTGTGTCTATTTACTCACATCAACACTGTGATTTAGTCCCTGCACTGGCCGAGAGAAATCCACACATCCAAAGCATACTCAGTATAAGCTGAGGGGACTGATCCTCAGCACCAGACAGGCAAACAACTCACAGTCAAAAGTACCACCAAAGATCATCCCTGGGTCTTTCAAAGCAGCACAGCTCTACTGATATCCTGCAAGGTAACTGCTCTTGATAAAGAGTTCAGGTCATTACCATATGGAAACTAAACCTTGACTCTGTCCTGCTCTATGAAGTGTTATCAGCCTGTGTGCTGTTTGCTGCAATAATACTCCACTGCTCACTGCAGACATACATTTATCCTGATTTTAATACACTGTTAAGAGGTTTCTTGGGAGCACAATCCTATGGCAGTGCAAAATACTTGTTATTTCATGTTTATATTACAAGAAAACACACTTGCAATAAACAGCATTAAGCTTTTGTACAAACACAAGAAGAGTGAGTGTCTGACCCAGGAGTGAAGCTGATTGCTGAAGGTCTGCATTTAAAGGCATGAACACCTGTGACAGAATTCAGTTAAGTGCTGCATCAGTGTATTTCAGGTTCAGTCCAAAACATCTGAAATTGTTTGAGTGTAATAGCCATTGGAGCTAGTCATGCAAAACAAGCATGAAACTGAGAACATTTATTGACAAGGCTCCTTTTTATCAAGTCCTTCCAGTACTTACTACACATTCTAGCCTTAAAAATCCATTACTAGGATCTATACAAATTCTTTGCAATGTGCTTTCCCGCACTGACTTATCATCTTCTACTTCATTGTAAAACCTTCACTTACAGTGAAGTGATTTCAGATTTGCTCACAGCTTCACTTAAGTACTTTAAAGATATTTCAAGCAGCATTAAATCGAGACATCTAACCTTGACAAATCATTTTATTATAGTGTAGTTAGATTGCCCACCTTTCTTACTGCTAATTTCTCAATATAGCGCACATATCTAATTTTAGACTTTCAGAGCTATTGAACTTACCCTGAAAACAAAGTACCTGAATCTTTTCCACCATCACGTCTCTTTCCTTTTCCCTTCTCCTCTATCCTCAAGCATTTTGACTAGCATAAAGTATTCTTTATTCAAATTGACCTTGTTCTACTTTATTGAAAATAGCCGAGTTTTATCAGTGTCATTCATTGCTTAGCAGAAGCCAAAAAGATTTCCACCCTTCAAAAGAAAGAACAGGGGGAAAAAAAAAAAGCAAGGAAACAGCTCTACTGCAGTTTTAAGATTTGAACAAAACAGTCAATTAGTTTCTAACCTGTACAGAACTAAGGTAATTGAAGAGAATTAGATAAAGGTCTCGGTCTTCTCCAACAGGAGAATTCATTTCAGCTCAAGACAGCCTTCTAAATTTTTCACTAAAATAATTACCTTTGTATAGATCATAGAATCCCACCTTACTTAATACTAAGTACAACTGACATTGTATATACAACTACATACTGAGACTACTCACATAAGTGTTAAGAAACCAAGCTTGGGTCTGCAGCTCCAACTTGCAATATTGCTGCATGAAGAAGCAGAAGGTAACGAGAACAGAGTCACTCATATGTGCTCTCATTAGTATAAAGCTATGTGATGTATATTTAGGCAATGGCCCTACAACAATATTTTCTGTTAAAACCACAAAAAAAATAAAGCAAATGTTTATAATATATAAAATATTATTATTTCTAACCTGAGCTTTTACTTCTACTGACCTTTTTTTTTTTTTTCTGATCACTTGCCAAAATATTTAACTTTAAAATTTCTATGTCTATGTTTTCTAGACTGAATACGTGAGTGTAGTTACACCTGCTATTTTGCTTCATACACCCTTATGTAAATTTGCATGGCTGATCTTTACTTGGTTTGGGGAAACCAAATATTATGAAATCTGGAAGGTCTCATCATCTCTGTGGCATTGGTATCAGGAAGATCTATTGCAGCAGTTGAGCTTACATTTATTGGTAGCAGCCTGTCCCTGAATTTACAAACACGTTTGCATCACAGCCCCCAGCCAAGGAGGGCTGGAGACTGACTTACAGCTCCCACGACAGGACACATTTGAGGTTCATAATTTCCAGCTTTCCATCTTCACTGCCCAGGCCCCTTTAGTGCCTTTACTTTTTCTCTAGAAGGAATAGAACACTGCTATGTATGAAAGGGGTTTCTTTGTGTGCAATACAAACTTACAAAAGAAATCCCAAAGTGCTCCTCTTGGCAGGTCTGTCCCCTTGCAAAGCACCAGAGCAGAGTTTGGGGCTGCTCTGCCTGGTGAGGATGACCACAGTTGTCCTGGCTGAGATAGAATGAAGTAGGAGCAAATTAGATTAGATTAGTTGAGGGAAAGCAAATCCTGGCAGACCCTACCAAGTAACTACATTGAAGCACATTCCCAGTAACACCTTCACCCGGCAAAGGACTCTAAGAGGGATTCTAATCACAGCCTTCCATGGGATACTGGATGGCATTTATCCTGACTTTGTCAAAATGGCCCTAGATAGAATCCTTTTCACCCCATACAGAGCCACAGATATTGAACTGTAGGTATTTAACTATCCTAGGACTTAAAAAAAAAGTCATAGTTGCCTTGGCAATTTCACATATTTACCTATGGATATGAAACATACACTTAAAAGGAAAATTACTATATCAATATGACAAATTCATCAGTTCTTTCCAAACCAAACATCCAAGCTAGTCAGAATAATAACTTATTCAGACATATTTCAAATGCTACCTTGGATGTTTCTGTCCTGTGTGCAGGTGCACACAGGGGTACATAAACATGCACACCCCTATGTTTACCAACTGCATCCCCAGGAATTTGGAATTCCATGAGTTATTTAAACAATATAATCTTATGGTGGCTTGATAAATGATTAACAGCATAGAGGCAGCATTGTGACAACAATCCCCTTTCTTTATTTGGAGTATTTTGAGAAAATGAGAAACCAATATGAATAAAACAATCACCATGCACAGAGCACTGATATGAATTGTTTCAAGTTAGATTTACAATTAATTAGAAGATGCAGCTATTAAGCAAAAATACACTTGGAAGAACCTAAGTGATATTTTCTAAGGTTTTGTTTTAGTCATCTTCATATTCCTGGTGTATTAAATCACTGTAATATCAACAATCCATAGCCCTAAAAAAAATTTAAAGGGAAAAATCACATAATCTTCACTTTCAGAACATAAAGATATTCAGCAAAACCTGCTTTCCTTCAGTAGATCATTCACACGTGTCCTTTGGGTCATTTGCATGCAGCCATTCTGTCATTCTTCACTTGTAACTCTCATTTCACAGAAGCAGGTGTAACAAACTTTAACCTGGCCTATATGTAAGCTTAGGAGTGACCATAAACCCCAAGTAACTCATTGGAATCCAAAATCCAGCACACAATGACATGTTCCTGTTCATTTTCCAATACTCTCAACTTTGATGAGGCATTCCGGGGAATCAATAGCTACATCACTGTCTTCTGTAAATTGTTTCCAATGATTTTGTCATACAAGCTGGGCTGATTTGCATTTCCCAAACTTTTTAATGTTATATGTAAATCCCAGTAGCACTTATATACCAATTGATGTCTTCTCCTATTGTCAAGGACTGCATTCCAAACTCTTATTTTGCTTCAGTCTGCCATCCAGCATTTTCACTCGCTGTATTTATTCTCTGCTTTTGAGTGTATTTCAAATTGTTTGCTTTGCAGAGATATTACCTTCTAGAGGCAGAAAGTGCATTATCACTAATGTCAGCTCTCTTTTTAGTTTTCCAGAGTTATTATTCACCATAGCTGCTTCCTGTAATGCTCTTCCCTTAATGGATAAGGGAACAAGGGGCTGCAGGTAATTTAATTGTTCTAAACTTTCTTCTCATTACCTGCCTCTTCACTAGTGAATGGTAAAGGCAAGAGCATTTCACAGGAATAGGCCTCTAAGCACCTTTCACACACTGAAAAATAGTATTGGAGATGAGTCTGTGATGGGGTGAACATGAAATGCTTCATTTTCCCGAGACATCCTAAATGGTAACTTTTATTTCCTTACTGTCACTCTTTGTCCCTAAGCAAGGGAATAGCACATCAAATCACCTACCAACATTTGCCCTTTCTCACCTTGTTGTTTATTTCATCTTTTATGTGGAAAGTTGTGTCTGAATGAGAAGACCAAAAATGCATTTAATGCATGCTACAGAAAATCTGCCCCTGTGGATTCCTGCTGAAACACAGACAGATGAAAGGATTCATAAATTTACCTTGAGCCATCTGATACTTCACATCTTGCACTTTTTTCTGCAGATTGACTTGCTCATACCACATTCCTTCTCTAAGTTATTCCTAATGTTAAATATGCAAGATTTATCAAGGCAAGTACTCCTGAAACTACGAGGGAATTCATTCTCTGTAACTAAACTATTCTACCATTTTAGTCGTCACACAGAGGAATTTTAAAAAACTTTGCAATTTTCATTGAGGCATTTGAACCCTGAATGATTGATATAAAAGCAAATCAGAGAGGCATTTTCACTACTTGCATTAATTACTTACACTGTTATATGGCATTTGTATGTGCAGGCCAACAGACTGGGAGCTACTGTGACAGCACATATGGGAAGTGTCCTGCCTTATTCTAGAAAATAAGACCAGATGAACAAGAACCACAATCAGAACTCTTTATCTGCTGATCTTTTCAGGGAAACCTAAGAAAGCACAAGTGCCTTAATTTTTGGCTGAAATAAAAGCTAGCACAAACAGATATGATAGAAGTAATTATCTCAGGACTGGACAAATAGCTTGTTGATAGCACCTTTGACACAAGACCAGGCATTGGCCATGCTTCCTCCTCCGGAGGGAAACTGTGACCTGTTCGATATGAGAGAGTTGTAAATGTGAAAGACCTTCATTTATCTAAGACTGTCACATTGCCTTATATAACATTTTATTAGTAAATGAGGGACTTGGGTAACATCCCCTCCCAGAGGGCAAACAGTTGCACACCTGCTCTCAAGTAGCATTTCTCACGGCTACACCTAACATGGGTCCTGCCACAGCGTTTCCTTGGTCTGAAGCTTCAGCAATGGCTGAGGATGCCTGGGTGACAGCCCAGTCACCAGAGTTATTCATCAAGTGTAAAAACAACAGGCTGTATTGTCAAAAATAATTTCCTTCTTATATTTTGCCATGTAAACGATTTCTGTAGTCACAAGTACTCCAGGTGTTTGCAAAGGATGGTGGGACTTTTGCAAAGCTGAGCTCCCAAGCTGAGGCTGATTCACACACACACTTCTGAAACCATTAACACAGAGGAAAAGTATATACAGCCTTCAGTCCCTTTTTATACGTAGTTTTAATTTAGAGCTTTTCCATCTCTAAATTCATTCTAGGATGTCATAACTATTTTTGAGGACACAAAATTATATCATTACCAAAAAAAATATTGAAAAGGAAATGCAGACTATGTTTTGCATCACTTAGATTTTGTTGCAAACATTTGGATACTACACAAACTCCCAAATCAAAGCACATCAGACAGCTTTTTGGCCAAAACTGTGGGATGGCTGATTGACAGACCCTAAGAGAAACGTTTATGTGACTTGTGAATATTACTTTTTTATAATGTGAATACAGTCGAAGATCTTACATCCAATTATTTAAAAAATTATCTACTACTGTTAAATTCATGAAGCATTTATACATTATACTGAATTAATTAGCCCAGAATTTTATTCTGCTCTGAAAATGATGACTCTGTATCACAAGTCTAAGATGAACACAAAGAACAAAAAAGGAAAAGGTCACTCATACCTCCCTCTCCTGACTCACCACTCCTTTTTTCATGCAGTCAGCCTGTTTTTCCCTAATGTATAAAATGCCACATCTACAAAATTTCACCAAGGTGTATCAGGTTGCATCACCACAAAAGAATTCACCTTAGACGATCTGAATATTTTAGGGGAGTGCATTATTTTTAGAGCAATTATTTCTGAACTAAAAAGCTTGCCACAAAAGATGAGAGATAATTATAATAATAGGTTAACTAATGAAAAGGCAAAGAGACATGAATAATATATTGTAGATTTAAAGAGGATGGAGCCTATCATACAATTTTAATTAATTATATATTCATCTAAATATGTTACTTATGTAAAGAACCTCCATTTTCTAACAACCTCCCTATGCTGTTTGGCGAGGTTTCAGTAATGTGACTGTTTCACAACTGCAAGGAGAAAAATGCAGCCAGATACTGAAGAGATGATAAACAGTGTATGCATTCAAGTATTTTACAACTTGCACAGGAAAACGTATTTTAGGATGAAAAAAAAAGGAGGGAAATCTCCATGTGTTGTGCTCACAACACTTTACATCTCTATATTTTTACATTATTTGTTTTCTCATAGCTTCCAAAATTCACACAGAGTTGCCTGAATATGCCCAAAAGATACATCAAATCAGCATATTCCCAGTTCACACAAGCTGATGGAGAAACAATTATTAAAGACTAAAACAATAGTATCTTTTTCTATTGCTGAGCAGTTACTCATTGAAAAATTTAAGCAATTGAGACAACAGGACTACAGAGTCAACAACAGGAACAAGGCATTCACTGGTCTCAAGTCATGGGTCCTCAGCTTCTAAAACCTTTTTGAGCTGGGGCTCAGAAACTCACTATGAATTCTGTAAAGATCAGAGAGAATTTTTCCATAAAAAGATATAATTACCACATCAGTTGTCACCTTTTAATGGCCATCACTCCGAATATTCACAGAATCTTCATTAACCTCTCAAATCTTTCTTTCAAGAGCCATTAAAGTAACTTAAAATTCAGGGAGTATTTTCTTTGTATAATCATTTCTTTGCTTCTGAAATCTTGCTAAAAACCCTGAAACTAGAAAATATTCTAGATGCAAATAGATGGATACAAACTAGTGCAGCATTGTATGCTTAATGTTCTGTATTAAAATATGGAACCACAACAATGACTAACACTTGAACTATTTGCACAGTAATAATAATATTAAATCAGTAAATTATGGAGTATCATTTCACTGTTAGATTAAACACATTTCAGCCAAAAGGGCAGGTCCAGTCCTCTCTACTGTTCCCTGCCACATGATTCAATCTCCTGGTGCAGGCATTAGATATTCCAGATATCCAGTGACAAGTCAGATCAACTTGTCCTGTTCACAAATGCTGTCCCTGTAGCTACGTGTTTATCAGTGCTGATACAAGGGAAACAGTGGGGGTAGAGAGATGAAGACAAGCTTTGGATCTGTTCAGTCTCCACCTTTGTGGCAAACAGAGGAAAACAGGCTACAGCAAAAGTTTTCACTAAACACCCAGACTTAGCAATGCGGCATTTTCCAATAGAACAGAGGTTTATGACACAATTCCTGTCCAAGCCTAACTCAAACTGACATTTATTCCATCTAGCTCAGTTTACATCTGAGAAGTTCATAAATATTCAGTAAAGGGGCACTTACAGAGCACTTGGATTTAAACACCCCGTCATCTGAGTCCATGAATTTCAGTTACAAATTTCAAAACTGCATAAAAAGTTCATTAAAAACTTTTCATTTGCATTTAACAAAGCTCAAGAGAAAAATGTAGATGTGGCACCAAAGAAAGAAACAAAGTTAGCGTATATATTATAGAATTTAAAGCCAAAAGTCCAAGCTTTCCAATCTGATGTCTGGGGTCCATCCCATGGGAATACTTTCCCTTCCTTCATTATGACTCACAGATATTCAACCTTTTGAAAATCAGGCCAAATATATTTAGGTACCAATCTGTGCACTTGGAACCTGATTTCAGACTTCCGAAGTTAAATTTACCTCAATACTCTTGTCAACTAATAAAATTACTACAGAAATTCAGCATTTCAGTCTACATGTATTTTCAACATCCTAAGGACATATTTTCAACTAAAGGCATAGCAAACATAATGCAGTTAATAAGACTTTGGCTTCTCTTCAAGAATTGACAATATGGATATTTTATTCATTTTCCATATGCTTTCAAATATATACATTTTTTGATTTTGAAAATAGAGATGATGGTAAGAAATAAGAAATATTTTCCTTGAAAGAAAACCAAACAATAAAGACTGTGTTCTCTCTTCCCAGAAATATGCCTCTTTACTTCCCTAAATCAAATCATGCTTGTGTTAATGTAGATCAAACACAGATTTTGGGAACACAGAATAATAAAAATATTAACATGCATAACTCCTCAGTAGATATTATTAATGTATTAAATCCAAAAACAAAGTTGCACAGAAAGCAAACAGTTCCATTTTCCACAAGTACACTTTTATGAACACAGTAGGTTTACTATAAGATGGACTGTATGCTTATATATTGATAAATATAAGTGTGTGACATTACTCCAGCTAGGACCAATCAAAATAAAAGCTAGTCCTGCTGTGCTAGTAATGCTGTTTGTCTGGCCATCTTTGTATGGTAAATCATTGTCATCATGCAAAAACTGTACCTGAGGAGTTCACACAACTATCATTCTCTGTAATAACCAGTTCTCCAAAATTAAACTCTATATTTGCATAGAAAGTAGTCAGACAGAACTCCCTGGAAGAGGCTGAGAATATCCTTAACCATCCAATTGCTGAGAGTGGCTGAAAGTTAACTTCCATGGGTCTAGTCATGGCTCACATTTTTTGCTGTCAGAAAGGTTTGACAAACACAGAGGAGAGCACAGGTCAAAAAAAAAAGGAAAAAGCATCTTACAGCACTCTGGATAGTTCTGGAATGCCTCTAAGTGCTGAACACCCAAAGACACTTGTCTCACAGCATACTTTGCCTTCTCAGAGGCTCCTCCCTCTTCCTGCCGTGCCTGTGACAGAACTCACCAGCACCTCTTCCCAAATTCCATGTGTTCTTTTATCCCTGTCATGAATAAGAAGTATTAAGTAACTAACCTAATACATTTCTCACAGCAGGAAGGACTTCTTGAAAAAGAAGTTTAGGAATGGGGAGTAATTTGTGGAGGACAGCAAGGAAGAAGGACTTGTTATCAATTCCGTGATGGAAAAAAAATCTCCATTCACTTCACAGTAGTCGGTACAAAGCAGGTCGAAGTCTTCATTAAATATATTATTGGCTCTTAGACAGACAAGTCAAAGAATGAATTAAAAATCCTCCATGCTCCATAAACTCTTAACGATTTCAGGCAGAGTCCATTTTTTTAAATCCAAACCACCAACAAGATGTAATGCCACTTTGTCCAGTTCATGTCAGGTCTAGAGAAAAGTTATAATTAATGTATACATAAGAAAAGGAGGTAAGGATATATTTGAACTGGAGAGCAGACGAACTTTGAAGAGACCTCTTTGCCAAAATAAACTCTTTCATACCAAATATTTTTTATATTACTGGCAGAAGCATTTAAAGAAATTGTGGTGTCATCTCTGATGTCAATCCTGCTTCCCCTGCAAGGACTCTCCATCTTAATAGAAGAGCAGTGGAATCATAGACTACCTGAAGGAAAATAGCTTAAAAGCTGTGACAGGAGCAAGAAGAAAGAGAAAAATGCTACACACTCATGTAGTGATATAAAGCTGTAATAAAAGCTGTCAATAACTTGAATGAAACAAAAAACCCTTTATCAGCTCTTCCACTGTATCCTATTTGCCCGGTGTTTTTTATGTGGGAAAAAAATAAACCCTGTTTCAGAAAAATCTTAGCAAATTTTTTTTGTATCACTGCAAATATTTCTTATTTTAAAACATTTTCCATCAAGATAATTCAAAGACTAATGCAGCATATAAAGTATATTATACATACTTACTACTTAATGACTGATTGATTTCTCTTGAATGCCAAATTTTTTTACAAGAGATGTGCAAGGCTTCATCCTACCACAAAATCCAAATGAAAGGTTATATATATTTTCAATTCAAGATTAATTTGGAATTAATTGGAATTCACAGCAATATATAATGAACATCCCATTAGACATGGCCAGTACAAAAGGTACTCGAAAATATAGAGAACCTGCAATTGTCTGTTATTTTGGATGATATAATGATGGTTAGAATTTTATTGGTATTTTAATCCCTTTTTTTCAAATTCTAGACCAAAAAAAAATTAGCTGACATACAAGAAAATGAATGCAAACAAAAGTATATATGGCAAATTTATTAATTAAAAAGGCTCAGTCATGAAGCTTGATAATAAAACCTAGTGTGTTATTCAGCACTGAAATTTCTAAAATTATGACGAGATGGTTCATGAACACTCTCATTATGTTAATCCAGATTTCCTTCAAGAATATCCAAGATAAAAGCTGAATATGACAGAAACCATTTGTGGCTAAGCAACAGTTTCTGCACTCACATATCTGAAGCACATGTTAGTCCTACAAAACTGCTTTGTTCCTAATCTTCTGAGCTGTTCTGCATTAGGCATGCAAAGCTCATTCTTGTAGAATTTTGTTGAGATAAAAGGTAGAACAGCAAAAGTTTATATCCTATGCAACTCTGATTGGAAATATGTCTCTGAAATTCCATTCAGATGGTCAAGAAAGTGAAGCAAACATCCCTTTTTTGCAGAAATTCTGATGCAGTTTTAAATGCACTGTGGTGAGCACATAGTGATTAAAAAGTATCAGCAAAAGCAATTTTATTACATGACTTTCAGGTATTATTTCTTATCAAAATACATGTATTTTCTCATCCCAAGAATTATGCTTTACTTCTGCAAGAATTTTAGGACATTTCTTACTGTGATTTTCAAAGGGGCTACACTGATATTTATTTTGTAACATGTTTTGCTAATTATTCAAATACTGAAGAAAGAGTTTAAGGAATTATTCTAGCATTATAAAATTTTTCCCTCTTATCAGAATCTCATGTTCCTTAGTACTGTAGCACAATTTTTAAGTCTTAATTAAAGTTGGCATTAAAAATGCCTCTTGTAAGCTAGAAGCAGAGTCTTTCTTTGTGCAGCTAGCAAGATTCCAACTCACATGCATAAATATTTCTTAAAACTCTAGCCAACTTTTCTCCCCTTCAGTAAACCCACAAGAAAGATGTGAACACCTCAAGTAACAACATATATACATTTTTAATCTCATGATTATAAATACAGTATATTTGTGCTTAGCAAATACAAATACTTTCAGGGAGACAAGGGGGAAAAAAAAAGAAAAAGAAAGGAAAAAAAAAAAAAAAGAATCCATAGGTAAATCTGTAAATCAGGATCACTGATACGTGAAGAACTTGCTGTTTTAAAGTGTGCCTGAAGTACCTCACTCAAAATGATTGCACATTAGGGATGAGCCCCAGCAATGACTGTAACATTAAAATGTGAAATCTAGAGGGAAGTTCTCTCAAGGCAATTTTGCCTCATGACTTTTAGGAACTTATGCAGGTCAGTGTTCTCTGAATACCCAAATAGCACTAAAAATGAACTAAATTTGTCCACTCACTGTGTTTATGATTTTTGTCTTAGCCTAAAGTTGAAACATTGCTACTCATTATCACATCATGGACAGTGTTTGGACTTAAAAGTAAATGTCCTTGCAGAACTTACTTGAAACTAAGTGCCTGTAGAAATTCCAGTGCAGAAATAATACAGTTTGCAGCAACTTATCTTTTAGTCATCATGAGACAAAGAATGTCTCATCTGGTCCTTTGTTATGTTGTACTAGCTACTGATTTAATCCTCATGTCCTGTTCTCCAAAACACGCCACAGCCAGAAATTTATAAAAACCATTTCAGAAGCATTTGTTCTCATCAACAGCTTCTCAGAGATTATGGGGGGGGAGAAGGGGGGAGGAATGGAAAAGCAGCAAAGACTAACACTCAATTTCAAAACTTATTAGCAGTCACAAAGAAGAATGGTGACTAAAGATTAAGAGTATCATTTTAGGATTCTGGTAGTATTCAGATTCAGTGACACACAGACCTGATTGGTTACACAGAAAAGCTTCCCTGTACAGCTTTGCTGGAAAGTAAGACATGACATGTCTTATCCTCTTCCACAAAAGAACATTCCTGGATCAAGGTAGACATAAATCTTTATTACTCATGCTAATCCTCAGACTTTTTGAGGAGTTACCAGCAAGGGATGTAAAACTTAAATGTGGAAGCCATCATGGCACAGAGCACACGAACACAGGCATCATCTTGCACTGAATAGCTCCACATTTTTCAAATGTAAATAACCTTCTGTTTCTGGAATACACTTGAACCAATGAACTATAAAAATAAATATAATAAATAAGAAATTAAAATTAAATAAAGGGTATGAGTTCTTCTCCTTGGACCGCTCCAACATGTAGTTTCATGTATCTCATTATTCATTCATCACACCTTTTGGATAACTTTCACTTTCTGTAATACAACACTTTTATCCAAAAAAATTTAAGCAAATCCAGACATTAAGTTCTTTAGCATATAGCTGCATGCTTTAAAAACAACTCCTGCTTGTGGCATTAAGAACAGCCTGCAGTTATCCACCAGTCACAGGTACTAGGTCTGATGGTGCTATTATTGCAATATGGTTTTCAGTGAAAAATTTCTCTTGCCAATTTAAGTGGTCAGCTAACTATTTTGAACAAGAAAATAAAATATATTTTGTTATAAACATGATTTCCACTAATAGGATGGATGAATCCAAATAAAGAACAGATGAACAGATTTGAAAAAACTACTAAAAAAAATGCATAGGTATGTCGGCAGCCACTGAGATTATTTTTTAAACCAGTTCTTAGAATCAAGATTAAATCTAGCTCATAGCTCTTAAGTATATGGAAGATTAAGATGATTAAGATT
Source organism: Pyrocephalus nanus (assembly GCA_038380795.1). Taxonomy (NCBI): domain Eukaryota; kingdom Metazoa; phylum Chordata; class Aves; order Passeriformes; family Tyrannidae; genus Pyrocephalus; species Pyrocephalus nanus. The sequence continues at coordinate 7,689,704 of CM076271.1, read as the reverse complement.
GCCCCAGTAGATAGCAGTCCTTACTTTTAAATTACAATAACAGTATATCATGACATCTTTAAGGAAGTATGAGTCTCACATCCACTGTATTTTAATATGGGGATTTCAAAAGTGAGTATGGAGGGACAGTAAATTAACATTAATAAAATGCTTAGTCATTTGCTATGTCTGAAGGCAAGTGACATTTCTGATAGGATTTGGTGAGCATAAATTGAACTGACCTTGGAAGAAACCTTAGTGTCCTCATGTGCATAAACCAGTGAGGAGTTATCTATATGCAGTTTCACACCTCATGAACTTTTACACATTATTCATCTAAATCAGAGATCCAGATACAAAATCTGGCACTTGGGACATTATGTGGATTTCTGATATTCCTTGGCAAACGTGGAGTTCTGAAATAAATAGTTAGATTTCAATGATTTACAAATGTAGGGGAAGGATAGTGGAGGAGAGGGTTATTGTCTCTTTTTTAGTCCAGATGCACACCTAAAGTATAGAGAGTCATCGTTGTGCCTCAATGGTGTTTCAAAACACCACATTTGAGAGAGCACAACGGCACAGAAACTGATTATACGAAACATCAGTGGAGACTGCACAATTTCCCAGCATCTGGCACGCTCGTTTAAATGAAGAGCTTGTCACATGCTGGCTTTTCAGCTGTGGCGTGTCACCTCCAGTCTGCAACACTACAGTGAGGGTGAAACGGCACCGCTGATCTGCCAGGATGTGACATACTTTTAATTTCATATGCCATGCATAGCTGCATCCCCCACCGGGAAATGTTGCAGGGGCATATTTTTCAGGTGACATTACATTGTTTTGCTGGACTATTTGCTCCAATTTGAAGTCCAATTAGCATTTGAGATGAGAGAGGAAATGCTAGCCAAGCTGTTTGAATGGGACACTTTAACTGGAGACTCTTTTTTATCCTCATAATGTTAAGCACCATTGCTACCATAGTTTATTTTTTGTCCAGGAGATAAATGCTTTGTCTGAACTGGACTATCAAATAAGGCTCATGGTAAATACCTACATCAGAGAAAACTCTACATAACCTTTTTTGGCAGTAGTTAAAAATAAAATGAAATGGCAAAATGTGCTCTAAGTTCATTATAAAGAAATAAACAAAATACGTGGTTTAAAACCTATTATCAAAATTTCCAGTTATGTTTTCCTACAGAAATGACAAAACATACAGAACAAGACTGCTGTAAAAACCTATGGAAATGGCAGAAATACCAAGGGATATTAGTGCCATAACAGCAGTCAGAGAAATAATCTGTCGTGTTGTATCTCTCAAATTTTAAAATTTCAAAATCTAGTCACAAACGTACAGTTGAAACACATGGTTCTGAAATCAAGTTTTTGATAGGGTACTTCATTAAAAGACAAAGCAAAGATCTGTATGACTTGGCTCTGAAACTTTACATCCCATGTTATGTAAACAGAACAGGCTCTCATAAAGGGTTCCCTCTTTAGAAACATGCTTCTGTAAATACCACCCTCATCTCCACCTCATGCCTGCCTTTGTATTTCTTGAGGGAAGAGTATTTCTCATCTTTATTTGAGCAGGAATGTAAAACTAAAGTTATGTTTGAGAGGCTTTGCCCACGTACCTGTCACTGGCTGCACCTATCCCAGGGTAGCTCTCTGAGCCTGTTTAAGTCCTTGCTCTTTCTGCTAAAACAAACATGTAATTTGCCTGTTCCAAAGAGGGTTTGGTGATCCAAAGGATTTGATCTGTTTGCCACGGTGTGGATCAGTACCAACAACTCAGTTACTATTTGACACTCCTGTGAGCCAGTGTCCAACTCAGGCCAAAGTAACAGCAGTTGAAATAGTGGCCTGCTGTGACCATCCCAACAATTCCATTGACACTATTTTGACACAGTAGTGGGGAAGCCAGCAATTCATTCAGTTCTGATACTTCATCCATTCACATTTCAAGACACATAAAGAACGTACATAACCTTTTACACGTATTTGTAGCCCTGTTACTTTTGCACACATTGAGGAATGTGAAGAAATAATTAAATTATTGAGAGGATTTGAATCTTAAAAAGAAAAAAAAAAAAAGAAAATAGGTAAGAAACAAAAAAACCCGGGAAAATAATTATTAATACCTTCTCAGATAAGGGCAAATGGTATTGAATCATCAGTAAGTGCTGTGTGAGCAGTATGCAAAATATACACTCAGAACTATCAAAGAAAATAATTTTGAAATATAAAAAGAGCTCTGAAAACTAGATACAAGAATATAAACAGAAGCTACTCTTTTTATTCTGCATTACCCACCTGACTCATTGCCATAATTTTCTAGGTAGGAGGAGGAGAAAGACAAGAGAAAAATGTAAATAACATTTCCCTTTACCATCTTTCTCAGTGAAGAAATGGCTGAAGGAAGCATAAGAATCTGAAAAGGTCTATTTTCTATTGTGATTGCAAAAGCTGTGATGTATGGTTAAGCCTCGTACCATTTAGCTATGTTCAAATTTGTGATGTTATTTTTTAAAAAATGAATAATTTATGAAAAATTAGAGAATTAAAATGCTTCCCACAACTCCCCTAACAATTTCATGCAAATATCTTAACTGCACATCCCTTGTTCTTCATCTCCTATTAACTGTCTCCAGTGGAACAAGGTTGTACAGCATGAATAGCCTTGAAGTTAAATTCACAGACTGGGATATTTCTATCACAATGATAATTATGCAGGAAAAAAACCTAGAAATACATTGATTAAATTATAAGTCCTAGAATTTTAATTGAAATTACCACATCTTTAACATAGTATAGATTGCATACACAATAAACCCTCAAAGCATTCTGTGTAGCACATGAGTCCCCTGTAAACACTTCTCCACAAACCCTGGCTGAGAAGTGGACTGGCTGCACATTTATTGGTCTGGTCTTTTCCCATAAATCATAGCTGTCCAAAGTCTAATCGGATTTACACTGGCTGCCAATGTTCCCAAAGGCTCCTGCGCTCCTCAGCTCGGCAGCTCCCTGAGAGCGGCCCAAGCGCTCACTGTGCAGCCCCCAGGGAGAATCCTTGCGTTGAGCACATCCCTCCATGGCCAATTAAACTGGCTTTGGAGTCACCTTGCACTGCTGGCACGGTGCAAAGAGCCTGCAGTGCAGCTCAGGATCAGGGCCAAGGTGTTGTCAGCTCGGATCCTAAGACTGGGGAATGGTCTATTAGAGAAATTTCAGAGTTACTTTCACAGCTCATTGCAAAAGCACCACACACACATAAACCTTCTCATAAAATAAAACCCTTCCCCGTGATAAAAGCTGAAAATGAAAGCATTTTCACCTCAACACAGAGGAGCTTCCAAACCCAGCAAAGCAGAACTGGAAAACACAGTTATGGCTGTTGACTAGGGAAATTTTTAAAAGAAGCCTCAGAAAATATTACATACATATTTTCTAGGTATAACAGATAAAAAGGTATTTAGAAAAATCCTTATTTTAGGAACCATTTTAAGGTTTATGTTGCTTGCAAAAGTTCTAAGTTTATTGAATATATATGACATTATTCAGTACAACATTTTTACTACCATACTATACAATGACAGTCATCTGCAAAATGCTGACTAATCAGCAGCAGCTGTTGAAGAACTTGCCAGAGTTGCAAACCAACCTACCTCAGAAGTGTGAGCTATAAGCTGAGAAAGCTGAAATATTAAGGAATAATGAATGAAATATTAATGAATATTAATGAAATAACGAATAAAAACTAGTGGCTGACTTGACTGTGCTTTCAGACAGTGGAGATCTAATATGACAGTCTCCTGCAAAGTCAAGAACCTTACAGGAACATCATAAAAACATGGAAATACACTAAAAAGACTTGAGGAAGAAGCTGTTTAATACTAACACAAGCAGTTTACATTGATCAACAGTGAAATACAAACAGGAATTATTTTATGTAGAATTCTTTTTTATGAATATGTACATATAGCCATGAATGTATATGCATACAGATATATGTACACTAAGCTCTTTTAGGAAGGTTATTTTTTTAACCAAAAGAAAGCTATTTGCACCACAGAGTATAGATGGTTGTATTTCCTATGTATGTGCATATACATGCCACAGTTGTCCTTGTCTTTAGTAAAAATGTGCTTGGGCTCCATGTCAGCTAATTAGTTACAACCAGGAAGCTGTGTGAATGTCTATTATGAATATAATTAAATTAAATTGTAGTAATTCTCTTTAAAGCATATTTTTAACACATTGCACAGCACTGTTCCATGTTGTGGCACATCTTTATACCAACACATTCCTGTGAACCACTAGAACTATGCTTAACCAGACATAATCATTAGTGCCAATTTCACAACAGAAGGATCTTTTCTTGCCTCCAATTTTATAATTTTTCTGCAACAAATCATGACCTGGCTTATATTAAAAATTATTTGGTGTATTTATGAAAACTAAAATTACTTAACTCAGGTATAATTTGCCTATGCATAACATACATTCAGTTTGGGCATGTACTTTTTGTAAGAAGAGGCAAAGTTATAAGCAGAGAATATCAGAAGCAGACCAATTCAAGAAGCTTGATAGCATCAGAACTGTGGAATTCAAAGCCAGATCATCTGTTTGCCTGAAGAAGAAAGCAAACACAAAGACAGCCAAGCCTGCACGTGCCCACGTTTACTTTCAATAGTGCCCTTTCTTGAAAGGAAAGGGGAAGTATTTCTTTATCCAAGTGGACTCCTAAGGATCAATGTCTCAAATCCAAACAGCCCAGGCAAGGGGCTTATCGACAGGATGATTCAGGATGGCCACGATGCAGTCACAGAAATAAATGTTAATGAGCCAAGACACCCTGTAAAGCAGTGTGTGCTCCTTTAAAAGCAACGTGCTCCAGGAGCAGATTGCAGCTCCCAAGAGGTTGCCTTCCAATGCAAGTGTCACGGATTCTTCACAGCACTCGCATTTCATTCTTTTGCTCCCTTCCCAAAATATACCACTTAGACATTGTTTTCACCCTTCCTAATACTCTAAATAGTACTCAAAATAAAGCAACAGGAACATGGAAAAAAAAAAAAAAAGAAAAAGAAAAAAGAAACATTTCTTTGTCTTAATCCAGGCATGATTTTCTGTAGTAGAATGAGTTTTACTGGTACAGTTTCATCTGCTGAGTATCAGTAAAATACATTCTATTGTATTGACCATTTAATAATACATGGGAACACAAGAAAAACACTTGTACTCCTACTAGGATGAACCACCAACTAATCCAAAACTTTCTTAAAGTCTCTCTCCTCTGTGCTCTAAGCATCCCAGCAGAGGGAATGGGAATTTGAGGTTTTGCATGATGTGAAGAGCAAAATCAGGATTGAGTAGAAACAATGCATCTTCCTAATCGGAACTTCACAGGGAAAAAAAAAAAAAAAAAAAAAGTAATTCATTGCAAGCAAGGAGAGAACTCAGTCTCCATATTGTGGATTCAGTAACTTACACTCATCGGTATTTAGCACAAGGAATAGGAGCAATATTTTCTATTTAAACAAACATAGGAGAAAATAAAATCCTGATTCCCTTTTGTTTCAAATAGGACATGATTTGGATCAGTAATGAATACTAAAGTAGGAGCCTAAGAGCCCAGACTTGGGGTTATTTCTAGCTGAACAACAGCCTTTTTGTGGACTCTGAGTGAACCTTTCTAGTTTTATGCTTCAGCTTTCCTACCTGAAAAATAGAAATTAAAAAAAGTGTTCTTCAGATTTATTTCCACATACTTCAAAAATATTGACTACGCAGTGAAATGAAATATTGAAACACACCCTTAGTGAGATAACAAAATGATACACTAATAAACACAGCCCTATTAAAACACAGAAGTATAACTAATATAACAAAGCAAACTACAACTGAAACTTTTTGCATTAAATGTGTCTCATGGGACACCCAACTAAATACAGACAGAAAAGTATTTGCAAAAAAAAGGTGCCTAAAATAATTCCAGTGTCGCTGAGTACCAGAGCCAGAAAATACAAGCGAGGGATGGGGCTAATGGCAAGATTTTGTTTCCTTTTTGATTAATTCAGAGAGACTAGAAATGACAGCATTCATCATCTGTAAAAGCTGGAAGGATGTAGCTGCAGAGCTGCAGAAGCAGGCACGGTGTATCCACTAAATGTTATGTCCTGTAGACCACAACTCACTATAAATCCATCTATCCAGCAATTAGACACTGCAGCCTGAACCTTCTGTTAAAAAGGGCACTGGGACAGATTGCATTGAAACTAATAATTATTCTCACCCACACCAATTCACAGCACACAGAGCAAAGAATATCTTCGGAACCAATCATTAAAGGCTTCGCAATGGTACACAGCAGTACCACCATGGCATCACTGTATATTTTTAATTAGTTTATACCAAGCTTTCACAGGGAAAATGAAAAACTACGCTTAGATAAAAACTGCTCTTTACTCACGGGAATATTCCTGAAACACAAGAGTATTGTTTTGGTATGAACATTGCTGAAACACAAGGAGAAATGTTTTGATGTGAACAAGCATATTTTCTTCCATGTTCTCTCTCTCCTAATCGATTAAGTTCACAAAAGGAAACAAAATTGCATGAAAAAAAGCAACAAGAAGGTGACCAAAGAATAGGGAAGGGATTTTGAGCTGAGCAAGTGATTTATAAGCTGTATTTTCCTATCCTTGCAAAAATATATAATGAAAAACACATGATGTACACTTGTAAAAGACAGAATTGAACACTTCTTAACAATAACTCTCTTGCAAATTCCACTGGACTGCAGAAACACCTCTCTGCATTCGGTTTGCTCTTGCAGTAGGGAGGCAAAAAGATGGCAGACCCTGCAGGGAAGTTAATACACAGTAGATTGCCTTTCCATTAGAAAAGAGACTGATGAAAACTGGTCGATGAGGGATGAGGAAACACCTACATCAGAACATCTGGTGTTCTTCCTACGTGAATTCATGTTCGAATTTAGAAATGCTGTCTATCTCGTTGTAGATTTTTTCCAAACATGAAATTCCATGCAAAAGCTATGAATGAACCTAGTAGTCCATGCCAAACTGAAAGATTCCTTTGTTCAGCACTAGAAGTTCCAAGGGTTTATCAGTTTACCAGCCCTAAGACAGAAACAAACCCAACAGTGCTACTCAGCTGTGCTCTACATCTATGAACTGCTTTAACAGCAGGGTAAATGCATAAAACTAAATTGAAATAACTACAAAGGCAGTTCAAAAATGTTTCACATTGAGAAATAAAATCCTAGTTTTAATACTTTTTTCAGTCTCAGTGATTAAATGAGTTGCGTTTTTCTTTCCACTGCTCTCGTTTGCCCGGTCAGGATGTACAATATCACTATTATAGCAATTTACCATTAACATTACTATGAGGCAATAAGATTATGGAGCAGCAGATCCAATTCTCCACTCTCACCTGTGACCCCCTTTGGCACATTCAGTTCATCACAGCAGCAGCCTGGGAAACACTTTGACATTTTTAACGCTTAGATTTTTCCATTGTGTATTTATAGCAGGTGGGAGTGAAAGCACAGAAACTGTCAGGAATCTGTGTTGTCAGGGACTGAATATGAATTCTTAGATTACCTCACAAACAGTCTATAACTGTATCATAAGCCAGAGATTTTCATTCACTTAGCTCTTTAATGAGCTCTAAGTGTAGCTGAGGCTAAAAAACAAAACAAAACAAAACAACTAGTATTAATACGAGGACATGGAGAGTTTTACTTCCCTAGGACATGTTTGTCATAAGAGCTAGATCAGCATAGAAAGAATAACCATCAGAATGCATTTCTAAATTCTAGGGTGAATGAAGAAAGATCAGCTGCCACTTAAAGCTTCAGATCTAGAAGATGGGGTTCATTTAGAAGTGCTCGTTTTCTATAATTCACTGCAGAACTGTATTCCAAAGCATGCTTTTTAATATTCCTACGTTCCCTGTGCTCTCCCACCTGCTCTCTCAGGAGCAGCGCGCCCTTCCCGCGTACTGTGGTGTCACCCAGCGGAGGACAGGGGGTAGCGCAGGGAGGAACCCGCGGGAACGGCGCTGCTGCTGCATCTTCGCAGTGATAACTGCGGGCTCCTGCAATCTCAGTGTTGCCTCTTGGCTGCCGACGGCGAGTTCTCATTTAAAACATCTTCAAAATCAATACGTGAAATGAACTATGCATTTCAATCCTCTCCCCATAGCAATGTCTTCTTTGACATTCGGGGTTTTTTTCTGCGATTTGGAAGGAAGATTACAGGAAACTACAGAAGGGTTAAACCTCACACTTTTCCTTTTTCAATAATTAAAAAAAAAAAAAAACAACCCAAACTTCCTCAAAGTGTTTTACACTTTGAATAAAGATTTCATTTTTCATTTTATTTTCTGGTATGAATTTATCTTCCTTTTCTTAAAATGTACTGTAAATGCAGAACCAAGGGAAACAGTTTAACAAAAAACATACGCGTGCTATTTGTTTGAGTGGCTCTGAGAGAAGGGCACCTTACTAGCTGCTCTCCTGCGTAAAATCAAAATAATACTTTCCTTTTTAAAAGGAAGCACTTAAAGTACTTCTTTATTATACTTCTTGTTACTAATGAGAACCTCACAAATCCTTGTCAATATATGAGGAGAAACAGTTGAAAGGACTTAGTTTCTTATCTTTCTAAAACTTTCTAGAATTACTTAATTGTATAACCATTACTCAGAAAAATGATGGTGTCTAAATTCTTCTTGCACTATGTTATCTCCTACATTCTTCATCTGACCAGTGCAGCAGATGAAAAACAAGCAAATAATTACAGCTCCATAATTCCGTGGGTAAGCCAACACCAACCTCATGTCTTAGCAAGAGATGTTTTTCATAAGACATTACACATCAGCTGGATTAATGGATCAAAATGTTGTCCCTCTTCTGATGTCAGGGAGGTAGAAAGTTGGGTGCAGAAGGCAGTTCTGTGTGCTTTATTCCAGCTGAGAGCTTTCCATCAACAGAACAATTCTCTACTGATTAATTACAGCCAGCATCTGGCTCCTTTATATCACCTGAACAGTAAAAAATGTCAGATCAGTATGGAGATATCTGTCCTTTCATGTAGCAGTTAGTGAAACCAGTACTAGAGGATGTCGTAGTTAATTATTACATACTCTCTATGTAATTCTTGGAATAAATTAATGGTATGAATCACAGCATTAAGTGCCACTAGAAATGATTGATGGAAAGGAAAAGCAGATTACTACAGAACAAAACAAACCAAAACCAGCAGAGCTTCTCATTGTACTTGATATTTTCAGTTAATTTTGGATATTTAAGTACCTTAACTTTCTTAGACTGATTTACTTTAAAGGAATAAGATGGATATGAGAATACTTTTAATCACGATTTTTTTTTCAAAATGGGTTTTTGTTGAGCAACCATAGACGTTTCATCACAATGAGTATTTTCTAAAGCCGCTTGGAATAATCCAGTGTAAACCTTCAGTAATACTTTTGGGGAAACCTCAAGAATACTTCTGAGATATTTTTCTTTTCCTCTGATTGCCAATAGCCAATTCATAGATCACTGTAGAATTATATTTGGGGTTCCTCTTCACATTACCCGGTACTTAAAAAAAATTGTTATTATATTACTGCATCATATACTACTAAAAGATCCTTCTCAAGCTCTCAGCAGTCAAATCGAGTTTTCACTGTTTAAGATAAGTGAGGACACAAAATTTGTTGTTAATAGCACTAATTACCCTTTTTATTAATAATTTATGCATATGTAGAATTATATAGACAGGTACATGAACAGATCCTTGTAAACTTCATGAGTAACTTCATCATGAGCATGCATAATGTATTCCTTATCTCCCTTTAAAAAAGCAGTATTTTAAATACTCTCCTAACCAACACTGAAGAGTAGCAATGATCCTTTTTTCAATCATCCTTTAAATGTATGTATGTTTGGATAAGCAGATGTAAATCTATGCATATGCTTTTCTCTTTGCCAACTTGAAAGGGGAAGACATGAAGGTAACAGGAATATTTAACTACAATTCCTGTAAATACAGGTCTTATCTCCTTTAAAAAGCAGAGGTAATCACATATTCAGTAAATGTTTAAAATAGCCATTCACTATAAAACCATTTTAAGAGAGATATGCAAAATCTTACTGTATGTGACTAAAATTCAACAGATTGCACTAGCACTGCAGCTTTACAGCTGGATCTCTAGACACCCATTACATTTTGTGAGCTGTTTGTACTGTAGCTTTTGATATTCTTAAAGGATTGACGGCATCCATTTCCTTTCAAATAGGGTCGTTTTCAATTTAGCAGCATTCAGCAACCTGCAAATCTCAGTCTGCAAGGCACTCTTAAGAATATCACTTTCAGACGATGGATGTTTTCCAGGTGGTTTTGCAGAGAACCATGAAATGCAGCTGCTACAAAACCTTTGATGAGACATAAGTAGAACAACATCAAAAGTGCGCGTCTTTCTGAGCAAACACATGAAAGCACGAAACTAGCTGACAGTATCACATCTTGGAATTCATTTGAATTTGCAAGCAGAAACCAAGAGGAAAGAATTTCTACAGCCATTGCTTGGAGCGTGGCTTACACTGCACGAAGACACACAAACAGATTTTTAACTTCATCGTTACAGAATCAGAAAAGCAAGAATTAAGTCTTTCAAATAGAAATAGATAACACATAGGCACACATATATGTATGGTGTCACTTCTTATTTTACTGCAATGGCAAGGTGTGTAAGGCAAGCTCACAATGGCAACTCCCCCAACAGCCTCACCCAACCTCTTGGAAGGGCCAGCTGGATGGACAGCACTGCTCAGAGAGCCCAAGGCAGCACAGCACACTTACACTCATTTATCCTGTTTGTTAACAACCAGATCAGTCTAAAACGTTTCATTAAATATTTATAGAACAGAACAGTGGCTGCTGTATAAGGGGTCATTTCTCTGGGCAGAAATCATTGATTCCTATGTTATTATATGCTTAACTTCCTAGTATATATTTCTTTCTATCATTTATAATTTTGTGCTGAAGATGAAACCTTAGATGGCAAAGTCACCTTTCAGATTTCCCTATATTTCCCTACCATTTACAGACAGAATAATCAGTGAACATTGGTAAGCATAAAGAAATTTCAGATCCAGTAATTTGCAAGAATTTCTTCCAGTACAGGCAAAAACTCAACATACTCAGCTCATGGAGTCACCTACTAAATTACAAAATCTTAGCAGAGTTTTAGTGGCCCTTTCCCTTCTATTTCCACTCTCCTTGGGTGCTTGGCATCCTTGCCAACACGCAGTGATCCCACAGCCATTCACATCTTTCTCTGTCTGGTCAAAATGATTAATCTCAATTTTTTGCTTTCATGGTTCTTAGAGAGCAGTCACAAGAGCAAAGAGTCCTTCTCCTAGGCTTGACATGAACTTCCCTTGACTCTCATCTCTGTGGACTGGTTTTAATCCTTGTTATCTTACAACCCTGTCTGGAATTTCTAAATTATTTGGGGAGTTTGGGCTTTGTTTTTTCTTTTGTTTTAATTTTTAAGAACCTCCATCACAGCGATACTTTAGTCCACAAGACTTTCAAGTAATTATTTATATTGTTTAATGAAGTCTTGTATCTGTGACAATTTTTCCATCTGAATAACTTTTCCAAGCAGGTCCTACCCACACATGTATATCCAAGGAAACTTGTTTGACATGCTGGGAGTTCCCCCTGCATATCTGCCATCATAACTGTCATTTACAAAGCACTTGTGAACTTCTGTGCCTTTGACACAAACATTTTTGCAAAAATAAGTGTTCCATTTACAGTGCTAAGAAATGACAAAAGGCGATGAAGAGGAAATCATCTTTGCATAGAAGCTGCAAAGTAGCATGGAAGCACAGCAATGTGCCTTGGAATGCTGTCCAGAAGGATGACTTTAAAATTATTTTTCTATGGCTGTCTATTGTCACAATCATAGATGTTCAGCCTGGCTCCAGAAAACCATACACAAAGCACTTCCTGATGAGTACAGAAGGATTTTTTCCTTGTTGTTATAGGATATTTACACTTTCAAGAAGGCCTCAATTGGGAGCAGCACTTAAAATATATCAGCAATATTTCTTTGACATCTGTCACACACATTTCAGCACAGCCCTTTCCAACAACGCATTCTCATGAATCATCTACTTAAAATCTACCTCCTGTGCCAAAGAGATGGTGATAATGGAAACCTGACAGTTTTTTGGATTTGTTACACTGATGAAACCAGGCAATATGCTGAGACAAGTCCAAGCACCTATAGGGGAGGCGATGGAATGATACAGTTGAATTCCATCTGTGCTACAATTACTTGGCTTTTCCACATAATAAAGTAAGAAGACACTTTAGTTCCCCATTCCACACTGGGTAGCAACTCAGTCATCACTGACCATCTTAAAAACAGGGCAACAGCAGTTCTTATCAGGTAGCCTAAGGTTGCTGATAGAACCCTAGAAAGCTCAGTAATCAGAGAGACAGCAACAAAGAGATTTAGATTCAAGAATATATAAACATATTTACCCTCAGTTTGGAGGCTACCACTGACCCCCCTTTCCTGCTATGTGTGAACTACCCATAAGACATTTTATAAACACCTTGCTGCTAAGTACTTTTAATTTTTCTAGTAAAAAAAATCCTTAAAGGATTGTAAGAACTTACTATAAGAATCTCTGCATTAAGCCAGCCAGCCAACTCAGTACTCCAGCTCCAACAGGTGCCAAGAGTGAATGTAAAGAAAAAAACCTGAAAAATAACTTGGAACGATAACTCCAAAGAATATTCTCCCAACCTCCACCAGCTTGCAGCTCAGACTTCTTGGCCCAGAGTTGATATATTTGTGCTTCCTCATCCTTCAAGAATTTTTCTTTCACAAACTTGCAGAGCCACTTTTTGAATTCTCATAGACTCTACAATTGGATAGAAGGGTTTCACAGCCTAATTGCCTGGTGAGAACCACATAGTTTTGCAGCTCTTTTGTGCCAAAAGAACTGGAGTTTCTTCCACAGTGCATGCTATAATGGAATTATTACAGCATGTACTACACACAAATTATCAGTCAGGAATTTGGAGATGATCCCTGCAACAAAAACCTGTTGTAGAGAATCTGCCAGTTGGATAAGTGATGCCCCAGCCAATCTGCACATTTAGGAATAACTGGATTGCTATCCTTGAGAGTCTGAAGTGAACTCCACCTGCACCTGCCAAAGCAGTGAATACATATGCATTAAATGCATTAACTACAGGCTGAAACACACTTTGCAAGCTGCAGAGTCTTTCAGCAAGGAGACTGATGAGAGTAGAATAATGTGAAAGGTCATTTCAGTGAAGATAAGAAAGAGCATATTCATGTTTGAAATGTATATCAACAATTATAAATGCCTCACATTACAGCTAAATGCTCTCATGAAAGAGCATCATTACAATGGGCCTGTTCAAATAACACTGATGATTTTACCTTACTGACCATTCTGTTATTTTCCATCACTGTTATTTTGCTTTATAGCCCACAAGTAGGAGGGTGTTTTGTAAATGTAGTCTTGAAGTTCAGCATTATTTACACAAACACACACTTTGCCTTTTAACAGTTGTTGTGGGTTTTGTTTGCTTGGGTCTTTTGACAGCTTTGATATCACTTCCATCATCAAGTTTGAAAGGATTTAGTGAGAGCATAACAATCAAATTTTGCTGCTCTGCAAAATTCTGAAATCCCAAGGTGCAAACCGAAGTGCATTATCTGTAATGATACCCTCTGGAAACACAGGCAAGACAAGCTGTGCCACGGGAGAAGTTTCCATTACTGTATGAAAAAAAAAAAAATCTATTTCTTATTTGGAGAAGCAACAAACTACCATAGGGCATCCTTGATTTTTTTTCATGCTACCCCACTCTTGCTAATTTGCTGAAAAAACTATTGTAGATGCTGCATTGGCTTTACTAGTTTTATGGCTAAGAGTCTCTGACCTATAATGAATTTTCTTTGCTAAGGAGATTAACTTGCTGGAAAAGGTCAAATATGGATTGCCCATGAGAGCATGAAAACTCTTCATTTTTCAGAATTCTTTTTTCTAAGATTTTCACAGAAAGTAGAAGCACATGCAAAAGTGACCTGGAGAAGAACTCATGGTTTTCACATGAGAATATGCACTAGCATTAAAAAGAGAGGCAGAAAGGCAGTTATTTTCTGTTCCCATAATCACCATAATTTCCTATTCCTGATGGCAGCTCACTAGTAATTATCTGTTAGCTATCTGTACATACACACTGATATTTATGCTGGGTTTGCATGTCACTGACTGAATGTAGGTTTTCCATGACATGGTCACCAAGCTCCAAATAGTCCAATACCTTTTGAACCAAAGTCAAAACGCAGTTCAAAATGACAGCAATAGCTGTGAACTAGGCAAATTCCCCAAGGAGAGATGGTCTTCACAAGGAAAGGGCAACACACACAATTTAGATATTATATCTCTTTCATTCACTTTTATTATAGTTGTTTTATCTTACTTGTTCTTAATTTGAAACACTGACCATTTTATTCTGCTTATGAACTACTCCACCTTAATTTAAGTACAGGCATCAGGCAGAATTCCCTAGATTCTGTATTATAAACACTGAATGCAACACTAGTAAGACTAAAAAGCCTTCATCTAGTAAACATAATTTATGCTTTTTCTTATAATACTCATCTCATTACAATAGTCTCTTTTAACCTTGAAATGCACTTTTTCTTTTTTCAGTTTACATGATTTCCATCTGAAAGGTTTAAAAAATTCATCCTGGGAATTATTTTTCACTAGTCTGAGACCTAAAGTTTCTTATCCTCAGATAGCTCTGTGTTCTCTGAGGAACAAATGAGCTCATCATATAAAGAAAAAATACATACACAAAATTTGGATGTTTTTTTACATGGGCCTACTATAAAATAACATCTAAAGGTCTTGGGATCACTGTGTAAAGCTTGAATTGGTTTAATGTGCCACAAGTCCTTTGAAATGCAATCAAAGCAGACAGCTACCATTTTATCTTGGAGGGATACATTATAAAACAATTCCTCTCTTTTTATCCATAAAAAAATCCCATGGTACCTTCACACAACTCTTTCTGTCTTTTGTCTCAGGTGAGAATTTCACAGGGTCCCTTATTTAGATAAGAATCTTCTCACTTCCCACCTGTCCTCTACATGGGTCATGACAGGCACCTGCCATAATAAAAGTTCCAGGTTCCAGGCAGTTTCCTACAGAAAAAGCAAATCTTCTGGGGTCCTGTGAGTCATTTCTAACTCCTTTGAGTTGACTGATGCACGGGAAAGTCTTTGTTTCCTTAAAAAACATCATACTACTTCAGAATGATTAAAATACTAATTATTATCTGAGTGAGTTTTAAAACATGAGGTGTGATTTCGACAGTCACCGGTGTCAACTGCCCAGCCTGTCACTGTGAACACCCCAGTGAAAGGGCCAAACCCCTGCACTTCTCATTAAGGTGTACAGGACCAACAGACACCGAGAATTTCTGATAAACAAGAGCATATTTTCCCAAGTACCTGGAAAAGTGAATCTCCAAAGAACATTCCCTACGTTTCATCATTTTAAACATTAAAAAAGTTGCCAGTAGGAAGACCTACTGCAGATAGTGCAGATACACCTTCTTTGCCCCAAAGTGTTCTTTGTATAGGATTTTGCACTGAAGAGGTCCAATTTTCTCACAAGGAAGTAGTCATTAAAAGGAAACTTGCTTAAGCATTATATATTATCCATCCCAATTCTGTAAAAGTTTGGATGTCCAAGAAGTAAGAAATTTTCCTCCCTCTAAAAACATCAAACTCTAGGAGAATCTATTGGGAAGCAATTTCTAGAAGTACATAGCTACTGAATCAAACAACTAATGGATCACACAATTTCAAATCATTAACTAATGAAGTAAAGGTCATCATAGATCAAAAACTGAAGATAAAATGTACATTAGAAACTATTGCCAAGACTATAGATCAGACTGTGCCATATGGGATCTGTGGAATTTATCTGGCTAGTGCACAAGAAAAACTCCATCTTCTTTGGTACTTATCAAGTCAGATGATTCTACAGAACTGTGAAAGTTCCCTCAGTTTATTTCAAGATACAAAGTACTGCAGACATCTGCTTCCAAAGGCTGCCTAGACAAAAAACTCCATGATTTTGGAACAGAAGGGCTATTAGAGGTAAGGCAGTTTATGGGCTCCAAGTAAAGAAGTTGATTTCTATCCACAGCTACAACCATTTCACCAGAATATGTTTTAATAAGTGATACAGCTATGAAAAAAGTTAATTAACATTTCTCCTGCTCTACACAGGAGTGATAGAATCCACTACATTCTTCACCAGCTCTATAGGAGCAGGGGTGTATACATTTCTTTCTGACCTCTCAGGTCAAACTGCAAAACATAGGGAATTTTTTTAAAACTACAAGACTTCAGAAAAAAATAAGCAAACAAGGAAGAAGGATGAAAGCAAGCATAATTGTGGACATGTAGATATTCATACAGATTAGTACAGAAAAATATAAAATTGCCTGTTCCAGAAAGATACTGAGTTGCTTTATGCACTTCATAGAAGGTTGCACATCTTTAAAAAGTAGTATCAAAAGTAAAAAGAAATGTTTTCATAATTACTTTACACTTTGATGAGAGCCCCCTCATTGTCTTTAATGTGGCACAAATCTCACCTACAAAGGTCTTTATTCAGTAAAGCTGCCATAATTCCAGTGACTGATCCCATGTATCCAAGCCCTTGGACATCTACACGCTTTTCCACACATGGAACATTACACTAAATGCTAGGGGTGACTTCATAGTGCCCTCGTCTGTCCATCCCAACTCACTTTTTGAGCACTCTTATACATTCACTATTCATAAAACAGCCTACTCTCATTTCCGTAAAAGGATTTATAAAGATTTAATTAAAAGGTAGCAGACTATAACTTCACAATCAAAACTTTTTCTGCTATCTCCCTCTGAAAATCATTTCAGGCACGTCTGAGCAATCCCTCAGTTTCTCAGGTTATATATTTTGTCACAGGCACAGCAGACTGCAGCCATGTCAACCTACTCACATATTTCTTTCCTCCTATCCCCCCAAAGTCCCTATACTCAATCTCCTGAGGCTGGAAAAGGTCTATGCCTCCCCTGTGCCAGAAGCTTTGCATGTCCTTTCCCATATTCCTATTGATTTGTGCTACCATCTTTTCATCTCTCCTTTGCCTTACAAGATCACCCTGTAATCTGCATAATGAAATACTGCCTGTCTACCAGACACTATTCTAATTTCTATGTGCCTTTCTTAAGATGAGAATCTTAACTTTTTGTTTCTTTTTTTTTTTTAATTGCACTCTTGTGTCATTTGGTCAAGAGCTTCCACTTCCTACCTCTTAAGTTGTGAATGTATTCTAATCTTACTGGAAATGAGTTCACAGGTTAATTTCCAGACTAGCTCTTAACAGACTTTCACATGTTATGGAAGCTGGACCCAACATGTTTTTGATTTCAACAACTGCCTTTATTTTTAAAACTCTCACAAGTAAAGTGACATGAACATTTCAAGATCACGTCTGAAATCCAGTGGCATATATATGTGCTTCCACAAGGCTTTTCTAGGAATTCTTTCAGATATGGAGCTACACAAGCATATTTCCTCTCCCCTTTAAGCTGAAGTTCAAGGACTCATTCTCCTAAGATCAAATATATGCAAATTATAAAAGATAAATTTATTTTACACATTTTTCTTATTCTTGTTCCCACACATGGAAAATGAGAGCAGTAACAGTAATAACAAAAATCAACATGTTCATTTTCTCTTCTTTTCTTACAAGTTTCTAGTCCACAGAGACTGTAATATGTGATATTCAATCACTTCCTTGTTTCAAATATATGAGGGACATCCAATAAAGACTAGAAGCCACCAGCATCAGCTGCCACCCAAATAATTGTTTCTGTAGGTCCCTGGCTGTGCAACTGACACCAGAACCTTTTCCCAAGTCTCTGCAGGATGAATTTCGGCTCATTCTGATCACTGGGACTCTTCTAAGCATGAGTCACTTTTCCAAAACCAACAAATTTATATGCAGGGTTTGTGGCTATTTAAGTTATTTCTGGAAAAACATTTTACCTGTGTCCGACCTACAACCCACTGCTGACCCATCTTCAGGCACCCACTATAGCTGTATCCAGCCAATCCCCATAGTTCTCACTAAAAAATCCAGCATGTCTTCTTGTGTCTTTTGGATGAGAAGAATGGCTTGAGAATTATCTGATAATTCTTCTGAACTATGTTGCATTATACCCTTTATAGGACCTAGGAACAGCTTTAGCCTTCTTTATTCTAGGGAACCTTAAAGAATTCCTAATGAAAAATCCATCAAGATAAAAACCACACACACAATTGGCTAAACACTGATGGGTTTGTAGATTATGGGTATAAAAAAATTTGCTGTTATGTCAGTGGGAGTCTCAGGTGGCTAAGGGATATAGGGTTGAATTTTTCCTCCACTAGTCTAATATAATTCCTAATGCTTGAACACTTTGAGTAATATCTTGAGAACTTTAGAAGTACTAATATGTTCTTGATCCAAGTGAATGCTAAGCATTAGTATCTTTCTTAAATAAGGTAAATGCACTAGGGAGAACATGATGACAGTGTTAAAGTTAACGACCCAGTGCAATAGTATTTAAGCAGATTTGGCACCAGCTTAATCACATTAATTGCTACATTGGACAAACTGGAGAACAGTGAATACGATGTCCCTGAAAGTCCTGAAGCAGCATCTTGTCCATTATGTTAAGGATGCAGTGACATTCATGATCTCCAGATAACTGGAACTTCGAGTGTACTTTGTTTGTCCTGCTACATCAGCTAACTATGAATAATTAATCTAAGCAATCCTCAAGGTATTTTTTTCACATTCTGTGAGTACCTTTAACAAAGCGATCTGTCTCTTTACTTAATCACAGCAATGCTTGTCAAAGACTATTACCTATTTGGGGATGAAATGGTAACTAGAGGAGAGAGAGTGTCATCTAGCACTACTGCCCTAAGGTGATTGGCACTCAGCTTAAATATGTGTGCTGTTCCCATTCTTAAAAAAATTCATCAGTAAGGAACTAGATTTATCAGAAAGCACCAAAAGCCATTCCCCCAAAAGCAACTGCACAATCCTCAGTTCTGTCATGATCAGGATAGTCTGGGAAGTTTTGTAATATGAAATTTCAAAATGATTAAGAGCAGTCCTGGAGCAGTCTGAGGATCACTGCAGTCCCACACTGCCCACAGCCATCTGAAAAGTCTGTGCTGATTTGGGGGGGCTCTTTTTTCCCCTACAGTCTCAGGCTAAATATATCAGTAAATTCATTGACCCTCAGACGTTCCTCCCCCACAACTATCCAGCACTGCATGTGAGTTCCCATAATTTCTTCAGAGGCCCAGAAACAAAGAGGGAGTAGACTAAAGACAAAGGGGAAAAAAAAAAAAAAAAAAAAAAAAAAAGATTAGCAGCACTGTCTTGTTCACTTCTGTGCAATCAATGGAAATGAAAGACATGGGAAGACAGACACAAATTAAGTCAGAATCCTGCAAAACATATCACGGTTGATGGCACTTAGATCTGGTTTGGTTAACAATAACAAAATAAAGATACATAAAACAGGATGTGTGTTAAAAAAAAAAATCAGAGTTCACATAACCTGGCTGCTATCACAGACACATCAGATATTTAAAACAAGATCACTGACAAAAGAAAAACAGACATAGTTGGAACAGGATTGCCCATGATACAATGAATATGTTCAGATTAAAACATCTTACATTTGTTCAAGAGGGTCTAAGGACACTTACAAGTGAATCAGATAACTTTGTAGAATAAAATGCAATATTCATACCTTTTTAGTTAGACAAAGTGGAAAAATATAAACCCAAAACCTGATTTTCTTTTTCCTTAGTAGATTTGCTCCATTAGATAGAAAAAACGTATTAAAAAGCAGAAAAGTCTGTAATTGTTCAGATCCCAGCGAGGATAATTTTTAATAACAATTTCTTAGGGGAAAAAAAAAAAAAATCAATATAGTTACCTTTCAAGTTCCCAGACTCTAGCTAATTTTCCTCTTTCGTCCTAAAAATCAGTCAAGTTTGTGTATTGGAATATCTACCCATTTTTTGAGCAGCAAAGATAAGAAGCCTTTTAATTACATCCAAGGTCACGGAACCGAAGTGGGCAACAAGACTTTCAGATTTTTTTTCTGCTTACGCCATCATATTATGCTTTCTTTTTGCAAGCATTATCTCTAAACGGAAAGAATCTGCTGTCAGCAACTGCAATATTTTCTGCTAAGTCATTCCACCACCTTGCAAAGACATCTGAAAACATAAAAGTGATTTACAACAACATTTTACAACAAAATGCTGCACTAGTTATATGCGAGATGAGCACAGCGTATCAATATGCAAAGGATAGGAAAGCTGCTGCAAAAAACATTAGCAACAATCTATAGGAGTTCTGCAGAGTCACGGCAGGCCCAGGACCTCAAAGAACCTGATGATTTCAAATAGCAATAAATTCTGGTAACACAGCAATGAGGCTTAAGATCACTGTGAAGGCCCCGTGTGACCCTGCCCAAGGGATTACAAATTAGAAAAATTAAACTTCTTTTGCAATCCAGGCTGTAAAAACTGTTTCTGTGTAACACACGTAGTAACCTCTTGAGCCAAGGAGAGAGATTTTTGCCTTATACTTTTCAGCAGAAGTCACAACTTAAGTGTTACAAAAACAAGTTCAGTTAGCGATGAAGGCTCCAAGAGCCATTGACTTTATCAGGAGGGTCTACAGACTTTTGAAGATGACCTGAGTTTCCACACCAGCAAAGAGACACAAGCAGATGTGGCACATATGTAACCAACCATTTGCACAGGAAGCACTTTTCTCCCTTGTTCCTATATATAATTTCTAATTCGTGTATACTTCTATTTTCTGCTTATCCCAAGTATTGGACATACGTAAGATATGCCATAAAATAGTGAAGGAATAAATGCTGAGGTGAGGATAAGTGCATAATTTTCCAGGTATCTGTTACTACAGATCACATACTGCAAGGAAGATCTACACTTTACAGCCAGGGGATAGAAATTTCAAGAAAGCCACGAAAAGAAGGGGGAAAAGAACAACCAAACTTACAGAAAGACACAAGGAAATGCATTTTACACTGATGCATCAAGATAATCATGGATTCCCCCAATATCAGTAATGCTAATTCTCTAGGACGAAAATCACACTGTAGAATTAAAGTTCTTTTGTTCTCACAGTTAATATCTATTGAGCCCGTTCTGAAGCAGTTTCATTTTCGGTGTACCAGCTGCACAGAGAGAAAGTTTATGTGATGAAATGGAGAGGGCTGCAGTCCCTGTTCTGTCCCTTTTAATTCTAGCTTTCCAAATGACATGAGGAATCCAGGTGGAAAGAATCTCTCTGCATGTCTGGCCATGTGGCAGAAAGGAAAATGTAATTGATTATTCGTATTAAGGGAACTGATTTTGCCAGAAATATTAAGTTTATTCAGTTTCACGGTTAAAATGAAAAATGCAGCATAGTTAAATATTCTGTCTTTATTTTATACATAGCTTGAGCTGACTGTAGGTATTTCAATGACAGCAATAATGAAAATTGCAATGCAAACCTAATCAGGAAGTTAGTGGAAAAGGAGGGAAGAAGGTTGTGATCAAAAACTCAGATCTTTAAATGCTTATAACCCATACACTGTCACTGCAGAATTCTATCTGTAAAACTGTTAAGAGTTGCCTCAAGACCCTCAAAACCAAAGAATGGCTAGAAAAAGATGGAGATGTCAAACATTAAGAAATTCAAATAACAGCTTCAGGGACTGAAGGGAACAGGTTGTCTTCAAGTTTTCCATTTATATTAGTCTATTAATAAATCTTACTTTCCTATGCTTAATTACTTTGCAGAAACATTACTTTCTGGGTACCCAAATACTGATATATTCCCACACTGGGCATGTTATACTGTACCATTTGTAAATGAGCCAGAAACTGCTAAAGCAAAGGTTCAAGAAAGATACAGAACTAAACAAGCAATTATCAACTGTAAGAGACACCCAGAGCTTATATTGTTGGCAAGAAAATGCTCAGGAGGGATCTTTATATTTGTGTTTCCAGACACATGCTTTTCAATATTATACCAGGAATCTAGTAATTTCTATACAAATTAGGTAACCTACTGACCAATTATGCAAATTCCATGCAAAAACATAAATTGCATAAGCTACTATAAATTTTTATTTTAAAAATATTTACTAGTGTAGTCAGGTGTTATCTGCAAAACAGCTTCAGAAGATAAGCCTTGAGGGGAGAAAAGAAAAAAAAAAAAAACAAACCAACTCAAAATCAACACATGATGCTGTCAAGCAATGAAACAGCTGAAATTTGAAGGCAACAGTATCACTTTTGTATGCATGGAAAGCTCCGACCCCAAAGTAACAGAAGGAACTTTGAGAAGCTATTAGTGAAGTTTCTGTCTCTTCAGAACAGCTGTAATTGAGAAAAGAAAGCAACGTGACAAACCCAGCTCACTGGTTCCAGAGCTTGGATTCTGCCTCTCACCATTAAACAAGTGAGCTCTGATGGGACCAGTCACATTGCAGCAGAAAAGCAAGAGATGGCCAAACCCACTCTCTATTGATTTTTTTTTTTTTAAACTTGCTCTCAAGGGCATATTTTGAACAGCTTCAAGAGAACGATCTGTAAACAAGCACTTTCTAAAATTTGTTAGCCTAATAAAGCATTGTAATCTACTGTGAGTTCAAATCTTTGGAAGTTTTCCTTATACTATTTTAATTGTCATCTCTCTGATTAGGACTACAGTGATTCGTGTACCTGGCTAACAGCCCAGAAGAAAATCTTGTAACACAAAGGATTATGTTAGAAAGTGAAAGTATAACCCCTGAAGAACAAATAATCTTAATCCTTTCTCTCTCTCTTTCTCCTTAATGACTTAAAATTATGAATGGTTTAAAGGGTGCAGAGAGGGTCTTCAAATAAGGAAATACCCAAGAAAATATAGAACTTCTTCACCAGCTGTCTCCTGCTTACCTTGCTGCCACACACCTGGAGATTTCCTGCACAAGGAACAAAAGTAGTTGCCCCAAGGCTGGCAACCTTGTCCTTGTTCTCTGGCAGCCACATGAACAGCCAAATCCCTTGTTACATGTCAGGGAAGGCATGTGGTGTGCTGGGTCGGCACCAAAGCCCAGCCTAGAGGGTCATGGTGCAGGCAGGGAACGTTCAGAATCAAATTCTTCCTGAGTTACACCTCAAACGATATTTGGCATCATTTAGAAAGCTCTTAAGGATAATGCAGCCCTGTTGCTTTGGCAGCAGTTAAGTTTGATTGAGGTATATGCTCAATAAGGAAGCCAGCCATGAGACCTGCTTGTTAAAATCCTTGCATTTTTCATGCTGGTGCCTGACTTCACTCTCACAATTACCTGATGCTCTCTGTCTCTCAGCAAGACCATGTCACCCAGTGGGACAGTGCAGCACAGCGTTATGTTGTCTTAGAAACAACTTAGACAAACACTGCTGGGACAACATGTGGAAAGTTCTGTTAATGATGAGAAACAGCAAGTTGTAACAAATAGAAGGAGAGAAGCAAATATTCCAGAAGTCTAATGACTGCTTCTAATATCCAGAAGAAAGGTTGCAGATTCACAACAGCAAGATAAGCAATGGGGAGCAGTGATCAACTGGAAAGACTCTGAAAGGAGTTCCAGGCATCAAATGCTTTGCTGTAGCTCTTTCCAGTACCTGCTGCCAAACACCTCGAAAAAAACATGAGATACCATATGAGATAAATACAGGAATAAGCTTCTTAGTCAAATGTTTCAGCTTAATTCCTACTCCTTGGAGATTCAGACATGATTGCTTATATCCTTGACTGTTTTTAGAGCATAAATTAAAACTTTTCTCAGTCAAAAGCATCCAATTCCTTTTGAGTCTCATGGATTTTTTTTTGTTCCAGGGCAACAAGATTGGAGGAATACAATGTCCAAGGAAAACATGTCTCTTTCAACTCACCTCTACTTTTTCTGAAAGTAAATTTAACTTTGAAAGTAGCTTAGAATGTGAGAATCCTACTATGAAAGCATAAAATATAAAATGCTTGATTCCAAAGCCTTTTCCAAAAAAACAATGCAGGTGTTGGTAGGTTTATTATTTGAAGAGGAACAACCTCCTTTTGCATTGATATGCCTGTCAAGACAACATAAAGGGCTTCTTGATACTTGTTATCACCCATTAATTTTCACTGTCAAATATTTTTGTTACCAAGGAAAATGAAAAACTTTCCCCTGCTTAAGCCATTTACATTTTTATATATTTCAACTCATTATTTATTTTTTCAGGTACTTAGGTATTACTACATATCTATTACTGCAGACTTTTTATGCTTGACTTTGCTTCTAAAAGAAATCAACTTTTACAATCCTCCTCGGTCCTGCAATAATGTCTTGTTTTATGATGCAGTAATTAGATCTCAACATATTACTTTATGGAAGAACTTAACAAGAAATTTTATCCTGCCATTACTTTGTCTGACTTGCATTCTTTTTCTTTAACTCTGAAACTCAGCTTCATGCTGGCTGGATTGCTGGAGAACCCTAATTTTTACCATAGTTATTGGTGAATAAAATTAGCACTTATGAATTCTTTGCAGGTAGGTTTTTATTCTTCATTGAGCATGGAAGACATGACAATTCAATTGCTATTAAATTTCAACATAAAGAAGTTACTGGGGATTCTTCTGAATGTCCTGAATTTGTTCCTTCTGAGTTTAAAACCCAGTTATGTAAGTCAGGCAGAAAAGTTTTTAAAGTCATGCCAGTATGACTGTAAAGAACTGAAACTGTGGTTTTGTCACCAAGTCTGATGAAAATGGACAAAATTATGAAATAAGTATATTCAATTCTTTCTTACTGGAGGCTAGCTCTGCCTCTGATAGCACTGAGCTCATGTACATTACATTGTAGATTATGAGGTACCATTGGACTGTATTAAATAAGAAAAAAATGGAAAATACAGTAAATAGGATAATAAAGAGTGTCAACTGTATTTTAAAATCAGAATCTTTAGGGTCCTCTATCACATGATGATGACAGAAACAAATGTGATATTCACATAAAAGCTAAACTGGAGAGGATATTGAGTAATACTTCTCCAATTAACTCCATGGCAAAAAGTCTCACACGTGCCTTCACTGATTTGATCTGGTAAACTCAAAACCACTTTTGCAGCCCCCGAGATGTTGGACTTCATGGCACCAACTTTCTGTGAAATGTGGGGTTATTTTGAGGGTGTGTTGGGCCACATTATTCCTATAGATTACAGGGGATTTTTCCTACCAGACAACCATGGCTCTAAATGCATCTTTCAGTCAAGCCAGTCCGGTCTTGCAATGCATCTTCTGTCATGGCTGAGCTTCCCTTTCAAGTTCAGCAAAACCAAGAATGGCAGCGCTGCACACAGGGAAACATCAACATCAGGAGCAATAAGAGTGGACTCAGAGTGCTACAACCTCAGTGCAGTGAGCTTTTAAAACCTCTACAGAATCAGCATGTCAACACTATTCCGGCTTTCACAGCATCTGCATCTTCCCAAACACCCTCAACAACTATGTGCTTTCTAGATAGATACACTGTTTGCACCCATTCAAAGGTGCTTTGATTGCATTAACACATTCAGTTGAAGTAATAAATTTTCAGAAGATAAAGACTGATGTTAGTATTCTGATGCCAAAATCTCTTCAGAACAATGTGTCAGTTATCACATCACCGTTTTATTCACCAAATAGATTATGGAATTGGCTTCATCCACCTGCTTCTGACAAGTACCTTAGCTGCTGTTTTTATTTTGGCTCTTAAATTTGAAGCAGTTAAAGAAAGTGGTATATCAAGTATCAGAGATGCCTCTAGCAACAACTAAAGCTTTTTTCAATTTGTCACCTTACTTGCATTGCCCTTTCTAATGCAGTACAGGGACGTTCTCACAGTTTATGTTCATCTTGTCATATACAGTTTCCATTGACAAGTCAACACTGCTGGCTGTTCTTGCTGCAAAGGGGGGAAAAAAAACCCCAATGTTTCATTTGCTGAAATCTGTTGATTGCTAAACTGCACATCCACACTCCATCTTTGCCAGCTGCCAGTCCTCAGTGTGCACAGCATGGCAACAGAGAGCTGATCCTGCCATGCCCACACTGCAGGGGGGCTCCAGCTGCTGTGCAGTCTCAGCCTTGGTTTATCTGGAGGGAATCCGTTCCTGGCACAGCAGTGGCATGTTCAGGTGCCTACTGCAAGACTCCAAATGCAGACAAAAAGCTCCAAACACACAGTAAAGGAGAAATGTGTATCCAAAAGAAACATTTATGCTCTCTAAATCCATGTAGATGCAATCTATACACATCCAGCAGAAAACAGCACTGTCATATCCTAGCTGCACATATTTGCAGGGACAAGTGCCATTTCATTGAGTGTATGAGAAGAAAGAATTAGGCATGTTTGCTCTTTACAGTAGTGATTATATTAAAAGGACTAACATAAAAAAGAAATATAATTCATGCATAAAAATCTCAACCATAAATATTCAGCAAGTCTCCCAAGAGCTACAGCTGGGCTCAGTATAACTAGATTAGACTGTGGGGCAGAAACTTTCTGATAAAACCAACCACACTAAAGCAAGGGCAGAAGCACAGCAGCAGCCAGCTGTCCAACAGAAACAACACCCACACAAATGAGAAAAAAAGGACTTGAAAAATACACTGCCCACACAAGGCTCACCTGAACATCAGTGAGGCCAGAGGATTCCATGATGTACTTTATGTTGTAGTCATCTCAGACACAAAAATAAAGTTAAATGACAAGCAGTAGCATCTTGTTGGAATGCAAGTTTTCCAGCTTCCTTTCCCACTTTTCACATAGGAATTTTCTCAGTCGTATAGCCCATACCTCTCCCACCAGGTGGCTGATAAGAATGTTCCAGCTGTGGACAAGCAGCTCCACAGCATCAGTGAGCTAAACCTTTTTTCCCTCCTTTGAATATTCACAACCAAGCTATCACCTAAAACAGACACTCTACTATATAATAAACATTTAATAGAACTTTTACAGATAACAGAAACACACTATATGCCCTAACAGACCTCAGAGAACACATTCATTGTAAAACCTTTTGAAGGAGGCGAGGTTTACTTAGATATGATAATGTCTGGCATTTAGACTGCTCTTCAGCACTGAGATGCCATTTTTACCTTCAAATGCTTATCTTTTCCCAGACTTTAGAGCACCTCTTCCTGATTTGCTAATACCACAGTGCTAAACAAATCAGTACAAGCAAATTTTTGCATACAGATAAGACCAAAATCACAGTAGAAGACTGACATCACTTCAACCACATGGTCACCTGCATCAGATGTAGTGCCTTAGTCTGTGGGCTAAATAGTCTGGCAGAAAAACCAGTATTCACAGTATACTGCCTGTCTTAATAAATCCATTTGTCTGGATAATCATTCCTTTTAATTTCTAAAGATACCACAACAGCATAGTGGCAACACTGTCAGTATCATAAAAACAGGGAAGCGAAAATAGCTGTGTGAAATCTGTAGGTGTGTTTACAAGCCAACTTTACAAACAGGATTTTAAAATTTAAGAACAGTAAGGAAAAAGGATAATCCCTAACTTGAACATTTATTCTTCAAGTTTCATTGTATTACATTTTACTTTTCACTAAACAGAAAGCCCACTACTTTTAAAAGACTTCAGACAAAAAAGGAAAACAGGCAAAAGCAGGTGCTTGTGTGTGCATCCATCCACAGTCCAGGCTCATGAGGGACATGACAAATCTAAATCTCGTGCATTAGCAGAAAGCATAACAAGGCAAGGAATATTTGCCTTAAACCAAAAAACTAACAGAGCCTGAGACTGCTTTTGTTTCCTCTACCTGTCAGATGTAAGTATATCCTCAAGAAATTACACAAGTATGAGAGTAAGCAAGTAAGTTCCATTTCAGGCTTTGCCATTAACTTACTGCATAGGTTTGAGGACCTGATCTTTATTTTCAGTTGACCCATGTAATTATCATTATTTTTCCTATGTCCTATACTTAAAAATGTCCTTATTACATCTACTTATGTTCAACTCTTTTTTTGTTTACACCAAAAAAAATTGCCAATGGTTCCACTAACAAAAGAGGAAGTCTGTTATTCTACTAAGCAGGGGAGGAAGGCAGGGGTGGAGAAAATAAAAAAGAAGCCAACAAACTCCAACCAACTAACTCCCCAATCACATGTAAACACATAAGCATTTCTCCAACTTTACCCCAAACTCTACCATTATGAAACTTCTAACAAATTCCTCAATCACTGTACATCTGTGTAGTCAACGCTGGTCCCCAGCCCAGTAAGAATTTGCCATTTAAGCATTACAGAGGTGTCAAGTGGCACTGGACTAAGGATTTCTCAAGAAAGGAGAATGCAAATATGCTCCGACTGAGGTGGCAGGACGGTTGGAGCGTGGTTAAACAAAGCAGGTCGCGTTACTTCACACTTGCGCTGCCACCCACTGGACATTCAAAGTATTCCCACCCAAAAACCGCGCCTCAAACACTGGTGTCTCCTCGCTATGCTCAAGAGCTTCGAGCGATTACTGACCACGCTCTTTCCGTGCCCGGACATTACCTGTAGCACAGTATTCGCCCCTTGTAGGAAAGCAGAGAAATTTCTTTCTAGACTTTCATACAACTTTAAATTGAAGACAACCGATTTAATTCTACTAAGGGATGAAGTCTTTGTTGTTAAGAATATGTAAAACATACAGAGAGTTCTGGTTTTCTGTATATAAGGATATGCTGTTATCTAAAGGAACATAAAAGCACAAGGCCGTCCTCTGGCATTCCTCCAGCATATGTTTGCTTTCAAACTCTTAAACGTAATAATTCTGAACTAAAGCCTCGTAATGTTTGTTATTCAGTATCAACATATTGTATAAACAAACAATTGCAGACCAATTCTCTTTACTAGAACAGCTCATCACTGTCCCAGCCAGGGGGAAAAGTAGCTCATAGTATTATGTGCTTATGTTTTTGACCTGATTTAATGCCAGGATCAGAGATGCTGATTTGGCCAAATATATCTTCCAATTGAAATCTGCACAGGATAACTCTAACTCAAAGCCCACAGTACATGAATATATATCTGTCTGGGGCACTAGAGAATAAAAAAAATTAGGTCTCCAATCAATTAGTCAGAACTGAAGCTACTTGAACAGGTAAATTCTGTTTAGAGTTCTGAAACTAAATCAACATAATTCAGTTACAAGAATTGATTCCAGCTCTTCTACAAGCACTGTTCGTGGTGCATCACCACTTCTTTATGCACACAATTTTCTAATTCTCTTGCATTACAACAAAAAGGTCACCCCTCAGCACATAAAACGTTATCAAAATAGCTGACCCATGATTTTGCTGGTTTTCATGAAAAAAATAGAAAACATTGATAAAGCACAGTAATATGTTGCTCAGACAGCAGTACTTAGACAAATATACTATTCACAAGGAATCAAGACAGACAAATTCACACCTGGAATAGAGTCCAAAAAAAAAAAAAAAAACCTAAAACATATTACATTAAAAAAAACTAAAGCCTATTTAGTACTAGTGTTTTTCAATTACCTAATGTATGGCCTACACTACTCTTCATGGCACTGCACAAATATTTACTTTGCCTGTTGTCAAATAATCACATCTTCGCGGTTTCCAAATAGTATCTCAGTTTGCTTTTAGCTCTTACTCACCTTTACCCAGCTCTGCTGCTCGTAACACCTTCAGAAGTCCAACGAGCTCTACTCGTCAGAGCACTCACCCTTGAGAAGGGCAGCCCAGCTGGTTTGTGTTTGTGCTGATGACTCTCAAAACGCCTTCTCTACTGGTTTTCATTAAGCACAGGTGCGAGTGCAGGACTTCTGTTATCCTCAACTTCCCAGCCCCAATCTGAAAGCAAAGGTGGGGTCACTGAAGAACTGTAGCGAGAAACAGCTGGAGACACCCGCCCTGCCCTTTGGGAAGGAGCAGCTGCTCAGGGTGGGGTGTCAGGGCCATGGCACCACCAGGAAGGAGCTCCCACCACAGCTTATGCCCACACCTTGTGTCCCAACTCTACCATAAATCCCAACCGCATGTGGATAACTCTTTTCCCATTCCCACTCCACTTCTCTGCTTAGTTCCTGGCTGATAGATAACCAGGTTGATAATGCAATGCTACACTGATTTTTAACCCCACGTTCTCACTTTTAACAAATATGGAAATAAATAACTAAATAATGTATACCTAAGTGCACTGAAAACAGTTAAAAACACTAACATTTTCATGTATCATTGTATACAATGGTTGGTTATTCTGACACTGTTAAGTACCTGGACATATTTTCTTGGGAAAAAATGGTTAGGAATATGCACACACCAGTACTTTCAATTTAAAAAGTGTATTTCTTTTGTTTCATTCACCAAAAATACATTTCACAGACAAATGTTGCATTATAATTATATAATCTGGGGGCATCATATGTTATTTATCATTACTATTATTAAATAAACCAAGGCTATCTCACACCTTATTTTAAAAAAAAACAAAACAAAAAACAACCAAGCACCTGAAGAACTTGACATCTTCTTTGTTGTTTGGGTTCTTTCTGTCATTTGGAAAGCAAAAAATACATTGTTCCTTTCTGCATGATTAATGTATTCCCTCTGAAAGATATTTAAAATGGGAATTAATTGTTTGAACTCTTATTACATTAATTCATGCAGGGCAACATTAACTGCGTACAGAGCTCAGGGCCATCTTTGTCGTCCCTCTTTTTGTTTTCTTCTTGGTGAATGTTGTATTTACAACTTGTGCAATAGTTATTTAAATTTGCTGTTTTGTCTCAATGTCCAGTGGAAATAAAATAAAATATATTTATTAAAATAATTTAAAAGCAAGACTACATAATTTCCAGGTTAGCATATTAATAAAGGTATTCATTTGTCATATATTTTCCTTAAGTACAGTTATTTTCCTATTATTTTACTATGATTTGAAAAAATTATCATGAACAGGACTAATTAAGAAAACAAACAGGTGTTGTCCCTGAATAATTTTAACATAACTGCCTATGTTTATGTCCATTATGCACTATTTTCTAAACACTTTTGTATTGCCCCATTTCTTGAGTGGTAGATTACCCAACTCTTACCTTAATGATAAATTTTACAGACCTTGTAACAAATACTGTTCTTTCACAATTGCTTTCAGTTGTTTGCAAGAGTTTATTTCTAAACATCGAACATTTGTAAACACTCGCCAGTTGCAAACAATTTCTTTACTGGGGGGACAACTATACTATCAGAGGCACGATATTACAATTTTAACTTAAGAAAACACTCTTGTGTTATGCTCCTCTTAGCAAAGGACTTGACTTCATCATTATTAGGAAAATACAGCTGTTGCAAAGGAAGTAGTAAAGTGCTTTTACATTCATTTTTCACTGCCATTGCCCAGCAGAATTAAACATCCCCTGTCTACAAGTTTAGTTAAAAAAAAAATAAAAATAAAAAAGAGGAGGTAATATATTAAATTTGCCTATATAGCTGCATAGTTATCTCCAACTTTGCATGCATGGATTCTCCCTGAGAGAAAATGCTGCCACTATTTGCAGGGCAAAACTTTTATAAAAATAAAATAAAACAAATGCTTAACTTCGGGCTGAATATTCCCACAAACATACATAGCCACATACCTGTCATTAAAGACAAGGAATAAAAGTTCCCTTTAGTCAAAAGTGTTAGATAATCTCTGCACTCGGCCATATTTCTACCATTATAACAGCAGGCGTCTAAGAACGTTTAGTTTTTATGAAACCCTGACAGACTAACAACTGCCTGTTACTATTGTTAAAACGCCTATCGGACAGGGCAGAGAAACCTCAACACAGCGCTGGAACTACTAAAATAAATATGGTTTGGGGTGAAGTAGAACCGCCCGCTCTGAGGGAGGGGCGGCTGCACGCGAGCACCGCCCGCCTCAGGCCGGCCCCGCGGGGCGAGGGGAGACCCCCTAAGAGGGGCTGAGGGGAACCCCTCGGTAACACGGGGGCTGAGGGGGATTCTTCCTTAACAGGGGCTGCCGAGGGGGACCCCTCGATAAAGGATGCTGAGCGGGACCTCGTTGACAGGAGCTGCTGAGGAGGAGTCCCCGTTAACGGGGGGTGCTGATGGGGACTCCTCATTAACAGGGGGTGCTGAAGGGGACGCCCGGTTAACAAGGGTGCTGAGAGTAACTCCCCGTTAAGGGGAACCGAGCGCTGCCACGACCTCCCTGGAAAAAGAATCGCGGAACCGAACCCCGCCCCACAACGCCACAGCCCCGCCCCCCCCCCCGCCCGGCCCCGGAAGGAGGCGCGGGGCGCCCCGTCAGCCGGCCCTGGCGCTCATGCGCGGCGGGCGGGGCCGGCGGGGCAGCAGCCGCCATGGTTTACATCTCCAACGGTGAGGGGAAGGGGCCGGGGCGCCGGGCGGGTCTGTCTGGGCAGCGACCGTGGGCCCCGGGCCCGGGCGGGGCTGAGCGCGGCCCCCGCTGCCGGGGGAGCCGATCGGGGCCCGCCCCTGCCCCTGTCGCGTCACCCCGCGCTCCCCCTGGCCTGCGCTGAGCTCGCCGGCTTCTGAACTGCGCTTGGGGACTTGGCGTGTTCTGCAAATACCGGGAGCGCAACAGAACAGCGCTTTAACAACATGAGGGGAAACAGACGCTGCGCTGGTATTTTATATAGGTTTCCTGGACGCAGAGCCCGTTTGGCGATGGTGACCCCAGTAGTTCGAGGGCTTGGTCAATAAATTATCTCTAGGGAGTGTAACTCGCCGCCGTTGCCCATCAAGTGAAGTTTCTCCCTCCCATTTGTAAATTCTGGACTCATCAGATATGTTTGGGTGTACTGTACTGTGCAGTGCCACACACTGAACATCACTGGGTGTTTTGTGTCTGGATATGTTACAGGACAAGTTCTGGATAACCAGAGTCGGGCTCCTTGGAGTTTGTCATCTATAACAGATTTCTTCTGGTCCATAGCAGATTTTGTGGTTCTGTTGTAAGTACAAGTTAATTCTTGTGGTGAGCTTTATTTTAGGTTTGCCATAGGTAGAAGCTGCTCAATACTGTCATTAACACAACAATAAAAGTATTGTTTGTTTTAGCATTCCTATCTATAAATGTTTTACTACGTGGATTTGTTTACTAAGCACTACAGCGGTCTTAATAAAAAGTGCATGAAAAGTGATGCTAACTTCATGGAAGGTCAAATGAGTTTTCTTACATTTCATCTATTTTGATACTGCAAAAATGAAAAAACCTACACTTTTGTTAAACAGCTAATGTCTAGAAGATTATCAAATAATTAAGCTGTTATTTGGAGAATTTCTACTGGTGACAACAGATCATGGCTATTTAAAAAAAAAATCACACAGCAGTAATGACAAATTTATGGCTCCAGATAAAAGCTGGTTAAGAAACAGAAAGTTCTTGTGATGAATTTAGCAGTTTCTGATTATTTCAGTTACAGGTTTATACTTTATGCATTTCTTGCATATTTACCCAAAAACTAGATTTCATAGTTTGAGCCTCATTGTAATTTGGAATTACTTCAGATTTTAGTTTGATACGTAGGAAAAGAATTGCCAAGAATTAAACAACAATGATCTTGACAAGATACACAAATCATTCCTGAACATTACTTACTGTTTTTCAGGCCATTTCTTATCTTGCAATCCAAAAATTGATAAACTGTATCTAGCAATCAATTCACCTAACTCTTGTTTTATTTTTCAGTTTCCAGAGCATTATTCAACCAGATTTGAGAAGAAGAGGCTATACATCTTCCTCCTATTCAGGATACAATGATGGAAGAGGGTATTTTTTTCATATTCACAACAGTTCTGATTTTTTTTTTCCTATCTTAGCAAAGTGACATGAATCTGAGTAGATTAACTGAGTTGTGTAGGAAAACTAAAATATTTAACTGTAGTATTGTTGATAACAATACACAGCTTTGAACAGCTTGAAAAATAATATAGCCTAAGATACTCTGAAACTGTAAAGAATTATAAAAATTTTGTGAAACTAAATTTTTTTCAGAGGTTCTAAGTAAGTCCTGACAGTGTTATATTTCTAGTTTCAAAGTTCAATGACAATAGAATTGCTTTCTTTTCAGGCCTCCAGCACATCCTCGCCGTAGGATGGGTCGAATAAATCACTGGGGTGGAGGCCCCAGTCCACCACCAATGGCTGGGGGTGGATGAGGAAGGTAATTCCAAATCTGCTGTATCCTGCTTTGAATAGTGGAGGGGGTTTGTAATCACAATAATTCAAGGTTAAGGTATAACTTCTCCAGAAGTTATCAAAACAGGCAGATTACCAAAATGGTACACACTTACAGTAAAGTGGAGGAGAAAAGGGAGGGGGAGAGGATGTTAAAAGATCTTGGGTCAGAAATGGTGGCTTTGTACTTTTAATTGCACAGAAGTGGATATACAAAGTGTTATCAAAGATGTTTGAACACAGCTTATAAAAAATTATTTACAGCATTTCATTTTTTGGGCTGTTAATTTAAAGTCCTGTCCACATCAGAAGCAACTGAAACTTTGTTTGCGTTTCTAATAGTTATCACATAGCATATAGGGAGTTTTTATTTTAAATAGATACTTAGTACAAAAGAAGGAAAATAATAAAATTATTAAAAGACTTAGTGAAAATCTTTTTTTTTCCCCTGTTACAATGATATAGCCATACAAATCTTGAATTCCAGTAAAGTATACAAATCAGAACTGCTTAAAAACGAAGGTAAAAGTTCTGGTCTTTAAATTTCTTTCAGCTGCCTGAACTTTTAATTCTGTTTTATTAGTTATTTTGGCTAGTCAGAGTTACATCTAACACTATGTATATACAGTTTAATTTACTTCAAGACCTAAATAAACAATCCTTGTCATTAATTACTCCTTGTTGTTATCATAACAAAAGTTTCAAGGAAATAAACCAAATGCAGATGGTTACTACCTGTAAGTCTAATAGGGAGAAATTCATAACCAAAAAGCACATACACCAGTATTTTAGTTCTCTAGAAAAAGGATAAGCTTCTTCCAAAGATGATGTTTTAGGGTTTTTTTTTCTTTTTTGACTAGACACGAGGGCAGCAAAGACTCTGGGGATGGCTTTTGGGTAATCACAGCAACGTGTAATCTGCTGAGGAATAAAGTTTGAAAGTCTTTAGCATGTCTCATCTCACTAAATTAAAAACAATTTTATTTTAAAATTATTACTTAATTTTATCTCACAAAGAAAGGCCTTGTTGTCTTTACATGTACTGTAATTGCTTTATCTTTTAGGTAAATGCCTGCTGAAGAGGCAGGCACAAGTGTACACATTTGCAAGATGAAAGGAAGAAGAGTTTAGTGGTGGACCAAATGAGTTTGAATATTGTGAATGTGTACATCTGACTGGAAACTGTTCTGTGATACAAGCAGATTAATGAAGTTGTACTGGGAACTCCTTCTTCAAGGATCCGGTGTAACTGAACCACAGTTTTATTAAATACATGTTTACTGTCTAAAGTCTTTGTATAGTTTCTGAATATTTTACTGTAGTTGCAAAGTAATAAGTAAATTATATTTGGCTTGTCACAAGGCTGACTTTCTCATCATTTTTAGAAACCAAAAAATCTGAAGTACAATAAGTCTTTAGCTATCCAAATGAGGAAGAATACATATTTATAATTTATACAGATGATCCCTCAATGGCCAAACTTGAAGCAATGCTTCCTAAAAGGTTTTGTATTTACTGTCTTTGTCAGGACAAACATTCTGTACTTTGCTGTATTTTCATGGTATTAATGACATTCTAAAAGCATTTTAAAAATGCAGTTTATAAATTACTTTGTTTTACAATCCTTGCCTTTCACAAACTTGATTCCTTAAGGCCCATAATGGGTGTTATAAACACCTCTCAAAATAGCCCCCTTCTCCATTATAAACTTACTCAAATGTGTAAGCCTATTTACTGTACAAATTTTGGTAAAACTTGGAGGTTTTATTCAATAAAATTAGGTCTCGTTTTTAGTACATGAAAAAGGTAGTGAACTGAAGTACTGTGTGCTAATGCAGAAGAGTTATTTTCTTTCAAACAGTAACTACCTTTTCATCTACCTTACCCCATTTCAGGATGGGAGTTTCTTACTGTTCTTGAAGCTCATTTGGTTTTGGTTTGTGGGGGGATTTTTTTGTTTAGAGAGGGCTAGATCTATTTGAGAAAACATTAGCTGACAAGAATCCAGATTAAATTATTTTTTACAAGGTACCACTGCAAAATTTTTACCTAAGCCTCTCTCTATAAATCTCTTGTTAAGGAAACTTTCCAATCTCACCATCCAGGAGCCACTCTGGCAGTCACACCAGGGATTGAGGCCCCTTCACAGCAGGTGCTCCAGTGAGCCCACGGGTGCCCTACTTGACTCCCCACACACCCCACTCAACAACACAGACCAGGTTTCCTTACCAGCTCGACCCCAGGTTTTGCCATAGGAGAGTCTCAGACGTCTGGATCCTTAAAATAATTTAATGTTGGTGCAATAAGTAAATAACAACAGCTCGAGCTGGTACCTCCGAGGACGAACCCCGAAGAGAAGAACTCCTGGGCTTTTATGCGCTCGAAGTCGAAGCGTGGAAAGTCCGGTGCTCGCCGGCTCTTGCCGTGTCTGGCAGGAGTGTCTGTCTGTCTGCTCTCCTGGCCGGGCCGCACATCCCCGTGCCCTCTGTCGTGCAAAGGGTCGGCAGTTCACGGCCTCTTGCCCGCAGCCCGAGCCACCTGCACGGAGCGTATTCCCCACCTCTTTAGCAAATTAAAACACCCAACAATACCCCTCGGTTAACAAGCCCCTCCAGCGCCTCCCACTCCTGCTACATGTACCCAGAAAAAAATTTACCACCTTTTTAGACTTGCTGTATAACAGCAAACTTCAGCCTTAAAACCCAGCTCTCCCTTAGCTCCATTCAGACATCCCATCCGCACAGCTCGTAGAGGACCTTTTGCCCACGCACCAGGTGTGTCCAGGCAGACTGGCCATCGTCAGCTCTTCACCGGTGCACCACGTCCATCAGCTGTGCTGCGCTCTTTACACAGAGCGGGATTTTAAGCTGCTGGGGGGCTATGTCGCCTCTCTTGCAGCCGCACCAGCAGTGACCGCCCAGCTCAGCGCTCGGCTGCTGCTCCCCAGGCTCCCTCATTGCCGCTGCTCGGACCCTCAGCGCAGGGGCCGGGGCAGCCGCTGTCCCCCGCACCCGCTGCGAGCCGAACAACCCTGGAGCCGTCCCGCTGCCCCGCTACCTGCCCGAGGGGCAGCGGTGCCCCCTCAAGCCGAGCCGCTCCGGTACCTGCCCAGGGGCGGTGCCGGGCGCGGGTCCCGCCCGCTTCCGCCCCGCGCTGGGCCCGGCGCCGCTCGGCCCCGGCAGACGCGGCTTCCGCCCGGCCGGAGCATGACCCAGGCGGAGAAGGGCGAGGCGGAGAACGGGAAGGACAAGGAGCGCGACCGGGAGCGGGAGCAGCGCGGTGTTAAGCGGCCCATCGTCCCCGCCGCCGTGCCCGAGTCCCTGCAGGAGGTGAGGCCCGGCCGCGGCCGCTCAGGGCGGCGATCCCTCCCCTTCCCCCTGGGGCGGGCTCGGCCCGGGCTCGGCCTTTTAAAGGCCTGGGGAGGGGGGTGTGGAAGCGCCGGGGGGCTCCAGGTGAGCGTCGGAAGAGTTCCAGGTGGGCGTGAGGATCCTGTCTCACTCCGTGCGCCTTGTGCTGCTTTCAGCAAATACAGAGCAACTTCATCGTGGTGATCCACCCCGGCTCGACCACCCTGCGGCTCGGGAGGGCCACGGACACGCTGCCCGCGGGCATCCCGCACGTCATCGCCCGGCGGCACAAGCAGCAGGGCCAGGCGGTCTACAGGGACAGCTGGCTCCTCAGGGACGGCCTCAATGTAAGCGGCAAACACCGCGGCGCGGCCTCCCGGATCGCTAAAATCTATGTGTTCATTACCCATCTCTGTTGCATCTTTGTCTGTTGTATAGTGCGTATTTTTCCCTCATGCTTTCTGTTTTTCCATAGGAGAATACATCTCAAGTTCCACTTTTTTCATGCTTTGAATACACTGTCAGTAGGTTTGCACAGTCTATGATTGGGTTTTATTTGATTTGTTTGAGGGCTTATGCACTTTGATTTCCCTGTGCTGTGGTCTCTTGGTATTTCTCTTGCTAGAATGGCAGCTGTAGGATTAGAATTGGACTTCTCCATTTGTGAATGTGTTGGTTGCAAGTTGGTTTGTGACTTGGATAACAGCAAATAATTTTATTCCAGCTTGCTCAAAAAATATATCTAGTGGTCTTATTCATAATCTGCATCTGTAAAAAAAAAATAAAAATTAATCAAATTAATGTCTCTAATATTAAATGTCACATTTAAATAATTGAGATCTATTTAAACATTTTTGCTTGGACTTTATATTTCTGTAGTTAAAAAGTGGCCTGAGTGAATCATTTGGGAGATGAAGTCCAGCAGCCACTCCAGTCACTTAAAAGATTCAAGCTGATTTTGATAAATAGGTGTTGGGAACTATAATATAGAAAACAATTTCTTTAAAAATCAGCATACATTTATTTTGCATTGTACAAATCGCTGTCCTTTCTACAGTCTATCAACCACAGTAACAATTTGATTCTTTGACCACAGCTTCAGTATTACCAGTATGCAGATGTAGTTGGAAAGTGAGTATTTACACTGTATATTTGGGGTTTTCCTTAGAAACCTGAAAGTACTGAGCAGAGACAAAATGGCCTTAAAATGGTGGACCAAGCAATATGGTCCAAAAAGATGTCAAATGGAGCAAGGCGTATTCCGGTGTCACCTGATCAGGTAACTCATTGTTAAGAATTTATTAAATTGGTCATTCATATAGTCCTTTGGTGTGGTGCTGTGTTTTAGTGGACAAGTATAGATATCTTTTTTACAGCAAATATAGATAATACTATTGTGTGACCTATCTCTGAAGATCTGAGAAAATTAAGATTTAAAATGTTTCCTTGAGGGCTGGGGTGGTAGAGGTGTTTCCTTTTTCTTCCATTCATAAAAGGTGGCTGGTGAAATATTTATCAAGAGGGTTTGTTTTGATTACATTTCAGGCCAGGTCATACAACAGACAGATGCGACCAGCTATTCTGGACCACAGCTCTGGGGCCAAGTGGACAAACACATCAAATCATCCTGAATTTTTGGTAGGAGAAGAGGTAAGCTTCATTTTCCTGCTGAATGAGTCTTCATATGTTTTAATGCAACCATGTCAGCAGGAGCAGTTTGATACAAGTTGGTATGTACTGCAAGACACATGAAGTTAGCCAAGCAATATATGAGAAACTTTACTGTGGAGTAATTGGATATTTGTTATCATTCAGCAAGACCAGAGGGTTTCCCCCAGTTGCCTACAAGTGTCTTGGATCCTTTGCTGCTCTAACTCAGTGTTTCTGCAGGGAATAGGTGAGAACTTTGTCCATGTGGCGTAAATGAGAGAAAAGGCAAGAAACTGATAAAAAGATCAGTACATGGAATCGCTGCTGAGTAACTAGGTATTCATGAGCTTCAAAGAGTTAGAATTATTTTAATTCCTCATTTGAGATAGTGGAAAAATATACCATTTTGTTCAGTAGATGTCCATAGGTAAGAACATTCAAACAATTTAAACAATGTATTTAGTGTTTCTAGAATGGTTTCAGTCAAGCCCTGTTACAATGAAATCCACAGTATTGCTGTCACATGCTGCTGTATGTCTTCTTATATCTGTTTCTGAAATATTTTTCATTCTAATATTTGTTGCTAGTTTTAGGGGGAAAGCAATGCATAGAACATCATCTCTTATTTTCAGGCACTGTATGTTAATCCATTGGATTCTTATAATATACATTGGCCCATTAGAAGAGGGCAGTTGAATCTCCACCCAGGACCTGGTGGCTCCCTCACTGCAGTATTAGCAGACCTTGAAGTTATATGGTCACATGCAATACAAAAATATCTGGAAATACCCCTCAAAGACCTAAAGGTGAGCTGTGAACAACATATTTACATGGGCTGTATGTACTTCTATAAATGTTACTGTAAAAGAGGAGCCTCTTAACTGGTGCTTTTCTTAACAAATACATTTTGTGAGCATGGTTCCTAAGACTTCATTTGGAATTTTGTCCGTGGCTTTAAGACAAAAATTGTTTATAGAACTTCTAATGAGGAGGTTTAGAAATCCCATTATAGACATTTCACAGTCTTAGTCTTCATTTGTTTGGGCTTTTTTATTGACTGTAAAGGAGACACCTGAGGAAGAGTGGCCTTGTATAATTGTATAATTCCTTGTCCTTGCCAAGCAGATTATTTTCTCATGTCTGATGTACTTTTAAACATTTTAGTAGCCCATAAACTCTTAACTTGGCATGCAATTTGAACTCATTTTTTTAAGTATTAAAAAACCTTCCCCTTTTCTATAATTTCCCTTTTTTTTTAAGAACTTGTATATCATGCTTTCTTCCTTAGCATCAGGTGTTCAAGAATGTAAAGAGAAACTTAATTTGAGAGCTGGATTTAATTTACTGTTCTTGTCTTCAGTACTACAGATGCATTTTACTAATTCCAGACATCTATAATAAACAACATGTGAAAGAACTGGTAAATATGATCCTAATGAAGATGGGCTTCTCAGGTAAAACCATACTTGAGCAAGAACTTAATGATTAATTGCATAAAGGCACTTTTTTAGATATCAGTTTTTTAAGGCACTTTTTTGCATATCAATCCCACTTTGGCTGACACTAACATATTCATCTCTTACTATCCACATAACTGTTGTCTCTTTTAAAGGGGCAGAATGGTTGGCTAATACTGAAACAAGTTTTGTGGTTTGCTCTTACAAATTCTGACTGTGGGCCTCTCGTTCAGCTGAGGCAAAAGTAGCAACAGTCTGATTTCTCAGGTATTTCTAAAATTCACAATGTTACCTCTACAGAGTATTAAGATTCTTAGCCTTCAAAACATAAGTGTATGATGGAAGATACTGCTACTGTCCAGTCCTAGGGATGACAAGTAGGAAGTTTCAGAGTTGGCTTAAGCACATAAAATGAAAAAAAAAATTAAAGCAAAACCAACCAAGCAATTTTTTAGCTATTTCTGCATGTTTATTCCAGACTGGAAAGCCCTCTGATGAAAATTTCCTTTCAGATAATCTTCTAAAAGTTTCTAGCTTGCCTTCTGGAAAGCACTGTTGCAGCTTTAACAATCTCACTCAGATTTCACATGTAGAGAAAACACAGAAAGTCATTACAGAAGGCACAGTAACCCAACCATACTTAATTTAAAATATATTGGAGTAGAGGTAGTACCTTTGGTTCTGCAAAGTCATTTCTTTTTATTAGATATGCAAAAAATGAACAGGAAAAAGGCTTAAAAAGGGGACAAGAATGATAACTTAAATGATAGAGACTGGGCAAACAGTAAGGCGTTGAAGAATAAAACTGCTGTTGTTTAATAATAGATCAATACAAAGTGCAAGCAGCTTCCAAATATTACTCTCAGCAGAATATACACTTAAATATTATTGCTTAAACAGTGAACCCATTTATCCTCTTCTACATCTAAATAAAAGACATTCATTTTACAAAAAGAGACTTCTTATCTGAAAGAATTAAGTAGGTTAAGAGAGAATGACATCATGAGATTTAGATTTTGTTCAAGTATATATTTATGTATTTGATTTAATTTGTTTCATCATGTTAAAATGAATGAGCCATACTGGCTATTTTAATTTTTGAGCAGAATGGTTCTAGATGATGCTTTGTTTGAATCCTCACAAGTTTTTCAATAGCAGTAATGAGAACACTACTACCTAATAGTACTCTGTAAAAACGTGCTGGCACTGAGATAGAAGAATTTGCAGTGGAAATAGGTTGGCTTCAGAGGAATGGAAAGAATACCAAGAAAAATTAAAAAGGTTATTAGTCATCTGAAACATGCAAGTTATAAAGTAGCATTATTAACTCTTGAAAATGCCATTTCCTAAATAATAGTTTAGTAAAAAGATGAACTAATTATACAGCATAACTAAATTATCTTAATCTATTGAAGAACATTTGCCTTCAAAAAGTAATTCTACTTAATGACTACAAGGCACAGCTCAGTTAAACTGTTTTTTTCCCTTCATTGCTTAGAAGGAAAGACTTAAACCTCCAGTACATCTCAGGTTTAAGTAAAAAAATGGCATTTGAGTATAGGCATCCACCCTGCTCTTAGCTTTATCAGAATTTTAAAGGCTCACCCAACAAACAAAAAAAAAATCTCTAAATATCTCAACCCCCTCTTCATTAAATATGCAGCCCTTCAGGGCAGAGTCAGGCCATTTGCAGAGCTTTAAAAGACATGAAAATATCCTTTAAACATCAGCAACATGACTGGAGTTTGGCTTGAATTTAATATAATCTTTTCTCCTATTGCCAGGAATTATTGTGCACCAGGAGTCTGTCTGTGCTACCTTTGGAAGTGGTTTAAGCAGTGCATGTATTGTAGATGTGGGAGATCAGAAGACGAGTGTTTGCTGTGTAGAAGATGGTGTTTCCCATCGCAACACCAGGTATCTTGTCACGTGCAGGATTATTACAAGCATGTACTTAGTTGCTTACCAAAGGCTTGACTTTCAAAAGGG
Organism: Pyrocephalus nanus; assembly: GCA_038380795.1. Classification (NCBI taxonomy): domain Eukaryota; kingdom Metazoa; phylum Chordata; class Aves; order Passeriformes; family Tyrannidae; genus Pyrocephalus; species Pyrocephalus nanus. The sequence continues at coordinate 7,646,783 of CM076271.1, read as the reverse complement.
AAAATTTTCCATAAATACTACTTAGGTTTTTTGACTGTGAATCATGTAACAGGGACAGCTGTTAAAATACGAACCTTAGAGATTTCTGATGTCTTTAAAAGAAAAAAACAGGCAGAGCTGACCAGAACTGATACTGTGCTCTGCAAACTGTGTGAAAGTCATGATCCTAGCATGTCTAATGTTTTCCAAGTATTCCCATGCATGCTACTGCAGGCAGCCACTATTTCAGCAAATAAACAGAAAAATCTTTTTCTTCTCTGTGCTTTAGGCTGTGCCTTGCATATGGAGGGTCTGATGTGTCAAGGTGTTTTTATTGGCTCATGCAACGAGCAGGATTCCCATACAGAGACTGTCAGTTAACTAACAAGTTGGATTGCCTGCTGCTGCAGCACCTAAAGGAGACATTTTGTCATCTAGACCAGGTGAGAGCGGGAAAATAGTGTGATCTCCAAGTAAGACCTAAAGAATTCAAGAACAGGCAAATGAAATCCATAGTTTGAAGAGTTTTTTTAATTTTTTTTTTTGTTTCCTAGAGTTTGAATAGATTACGTGGCTTGATAAATATAAAAGATACAAATTTTTGCTTATCTCCTTTTTGACTGCAGGATATTTCTGGATTGCAAGATCATGAGTTCCAAATTCGGCATCCGGATTCTCCAGCTTTATTATACCAGTTCAGATTAGGGGATGAAAAGTTACAGGTGATTTTTTCTTTAATTTAATAATGAGAATTGTAGTGAGCGTTAAGACTCAGAGCCTCACATCATATGGACCCAGTGCTACTAAACCCATGTAATTTATGGTTTGTTCTTAAACTATTCTTTTTGGTAGTTCTAAAATGAAATGCCAAAGGTATGAAAGGGCCTAATGCAGCACTGGTGGACACACAAGACTTCCTAACTAGCTTTAGTCAGAATGGTTGTAGCTTCAGCTGCATATGATAATTATCCTTTGAGTGCAAGGAATGAAGGCTAATTTTGCAAGTTTCTCTGCTCACCATTGAATTATCTAATTTTGTAACAGACTGTATGTATTTATCATGCAATGCCAGAATCTGTAACAAAACTTGTATACATGTACAAGTGTATTTGTTGGGCTTTTTTAAATTATACGAAGGAAAAGATGCTTCAGTCTGTTACAAACTACTTGGAAAAAACCACCTCTATTTAATTTTGAATTGCAAGGAAAAATAGAACAAGTAAACCGTTTACTATTTTTACAGTAAATGCAGAAAAAAAGAAAAACTGAATAGTAAACTCATACCAAATCTCTCACACTTTAGGCTCCAATGGCCCTGTTTTATCCGGCAACTTTTGGAATTGTTGGACAAAAAATGACAACTTTGCAACACAGGTCACAAGGTGACCCTGAGGATCCTCATGATGAACATTACCTGCTAGCCACACAAAGTAAGCAGGAGCAGGTGTGTGAATGCTGATTTTTTCATTAAATATCATTTAATTGGGGAACAAAATGAGGACTCATTAGCTCATCCCAGAGACCAAAGTTTGTTACCTGGGTCAGGAGTATTAAAGAATAAATTTAGATTAAGGATTTATGGATGTCTAGACAAGTCTTTAATTAGAACTTCGCATTTTCAGAGTCTAAGAAGGCTTCATATTATAGGATTGATCGATCTGATGGAGTTCAAAATAAAAACCCTACTTTGAATGTGGGGATTAAAATGAAAATTATCAGATGAGGTAATAATGCAGTGCTTAACCTCGCTGTGCAAAAAGGTGAAGGGAAGTACAATGGAGCTTAGTTAAGTCTTTGAATTGTTGTATAACCTGCTGAAGATGTTTTTGCATTTCTCACAGTTCAACTTCTTTTCTGATTTTTAAGTCTTCAAAAGCTACAGCTGATAGAAAATCTATGTCAAAGCCCGGTGCATTTGAGGGAGAATTGAGAGGCCAAACTTCAGACATTTCAGAGAGGATCTACCCACAGGAAGTGGAACTGGGATCTTCCCAGAGTGACTGTATGATATCTGGCAATGATTCAGAGGAACCTTTAACTGCACACATGTCCAGGAAAACTGCTGTTTCTCAGTTTGAAGGCAAAGCCTTGGGCCTTGACAAAGCCATCCTTCATAGCATCGACTGCTGTGGTAAGAATTACATTTGTACAAGTCTGTCAAAGCCTTCCCAAAAAGAAATGTCAGTGTGGATTTATGTAACCCCTGTATTTTACCAAATGTAAGGATGTATATCCCTAAGTTTTATCATCTCAAGAGTAGCTACACTGTTTCTTATACTTACATCTTTGTTGAGGTTTCTTGAGCTACATGTTTGGAATCTCCAAGGAATAGAAAAAGAACTTTAAAATCAAACATTGGTTTGACTTGCGCTTCGTTAATTATAATACAAATACAGACAAATACAGACATGTTCACTTTAAGAACTACAGATATTTCTATATATCTATTCATTCCAGCATCTGATGATACAAAAAAGAAGATGTACAGCTCCATCTTAGTAGTGGGAGGAGGCCTTATGTTTCATAAAGCCCAAGAGTTCCTTCAACACCGAATTCTCAACAAAATGCCACCTTCTTTCAGAAGAGTTGTTGAAAATGTTGAAGTCATCACAAGACCTAAGGTAACTATTAACTGAGAGCTAAATGGTCAATAAACGATGATTGGTTGAAATCTTTGAAAAATTAAAAGTAAAAAGTTCTGTCAAAACCACAAAGTAGTTGAATATCTGAGATTTAGGAGAGCCTTCAGTTTATAACATGGTGCTGGCCAGTTAGAGGCAGGAAGTTAAAGGCAGAGCAAGAGTGTTACTGGTATAGATCACTGAAGTGTTTATTAGCTAAAGGCTCTATTTTTAAGAAGTTAGTTAGCCTGTGGAACTGACTGGTCTTCTCAGCAAGAAATTGTGATTTATTTTTTTTTAATTAGTATTAAGGTAAAAGAAAACATGGCATTAAGATCAATTTTCGTTTGGCATTAATTGGGCAAAACTTGTAAATTAAAAACTTGAGTATATTGCAGAGCCTCCATTGCTGAAGGCAGAATTTTCATGACATGCCTAAAAGGCATCTTAAAAAAAAGGTGACTTCTTAGAACATCTTAAAAATTCTTTACATATTTTTATCTAGCTACTTTTTTCCTGGATAACATTGAAAAACCTTTCTCCTCCCCTACCCCCAGGATTCTAAGTGGTGAATACTGTTAGAAAAAGTAGGATACAACTTTAGAGAACTATGCAAAAATCAGACTAGTGATTATGTGCAATCTGTGTTTGGAATTTAGGATATGGATCCACGCTTAATTGCCTGGAAAGGAGGTGCAGTTTTGGCCTGTCTTGACACAACTCAGGAGCTCTGGATTTATCAGCGGGAGTGGCAGCGCTTTGGTGTCCGAATGTTACGAGAACGAGCTGCGTTTGTGTGGTGATGGGTGTGGGTACAGTGGAACCTGCTTAAGATTCCTTTCCCCAAATGCCCTTTATTTTTTTTTTTAACGTGCAGATGTATTGATCTGCTGCTGATATATATTTTTGTATTTTATTAATATTGACTTCAACTGGGATTTTTCCAGTAGTGTTGCTAAAACAATCTTACGGAATGCACATGACTTCAGCACTGCTACACTTCAGCTTTGGAATTGTAGGCATTGAATTCTGTGTACAGAGTACCACAGTCATCTCCAAATTGACTGTGTTTATATTATACAGGTTATGTATATTAAAATTGCGCAATGTGGGAACTTAAGGTATAAAATGTTGATGTGACAGATGTGAAGCCAAGATTCATTCCAGGTACATGTACACAGAAGCAACAGCTGAAGAGTGCAGCTGTGGGTTTAATGTCTTACTCTGATTCCTACTCTAACATTACCAGGGATGAAGTTGTTGCATAAGTGATCATTATGGAAAAAGTGAAATGAAGAATTAAAACCACAGTTGCTGTTGGTATTTTACTTATGTAATAAATTATGTCATTCAGTGAAAAGAGCAGAATTTGGAAGTGGAGTATTTTTTTCTTGCTAGTTCTTATCATCAAAACCTCTTGTTAGCTTTTCGTTACCCATGGTAGAGTCTGCTTTTTTCCCTATTTTAGAAAAATCAATAAAATACACCCAAAAGAACTAGCTGCCATTTTATACAGCCAGCACCAACCTCAGTTCTGTGGTACAGATATGTGGGCTCTCTCTCCCAACAAATAATCATTAGTTACAGAAGTACTATTTGTTGTAAGAGATTCAACATTTACTTTCCATTTAGGAAGAAAGCAACTGAAGGAAAAAGGTTGTGCTCACATTAGCAGGGAGTGTGGGAGAATGGCAGAGGTGACAGAGCAAACCCTGAGGGACAAGGAACACATTTCTGCACTGAGTATTTCGGGGGAGTTCCTGCAGCCAAGCCCAGTCCAGTCTCGTGGTCTGCACCTGAAAGGTGATCTCTCCACATGATCTTATCTAAAAGGGTGCTTGCGGCAAAAATCAAACAGCAGGAATTACAGAATACTAAAACTTGAAAAAGTAAGAACTCATACCTTGATCTGTGAGGAACCACTGCAGCAATAGCACAAACAGCCACAAGTAGAGCAGCAGGGAGAAAGCACACAAATCCTCCAACAGAATTGACTGTGAGGAGCTCTGGAAGAGAAAGTATTTGAAATAAGTCTGTAAAAACTATCTTCAGTTATCATAATAGTTATCAATATATGGTATTTATGGATTTAGTTATGCTTATTTTAATAGACTAGAGAAAATGAACACAGAATTACTGAAACGAGCATTTCCAATGTCCATATATGGAAGAGAGAAATGCTGTTGACAGGCAATGCAGAATGGTTAATCATCACTGAAAATAAATTCTAAAAATGTTGCTTACCTTTACAAAAATATCAGTGGTCTCATCACCCCAGTATCCTCACAGAAATTCTAGTTTCATTTATCTTATAGTGAAATGAAATCCTGGAGAAGGGTATGCAGGGGAAGAAAAAAGTCAAAAACATCACAGAAAGAGTCATTACTAAGTTAAATTACATTTAATATTTAATTGCATTTCAAATTGCACTTACTAGGGTTTATAACTATGATATATTCTTAACAGCAGAATTATAGATCATTCATATATGTTTATCTTTAAATCAATATAATGAAGTCAAATATAACAAAACAGGGTATCTTACGAATTCCAAGCAAGGTGTGCTGCAGGTAAGTGAAGCCTAATTAATGTTACTGTGTATTTTCTTACATTGTCATGTTCATTGATTATCTCATTCTGAACATAATAATGCCATTCTTAAAAATACAATCTCAAAAAGTAAAATAATGTTACAGTGGAGCAGAGCTCCTCTGAAAGCAACAGCAGCTCTGTTAAACCCTCTCCCTTTGTTCTTTTGCCATCTCTGGTGATTGCACTGCAGTGGAAGCAAGAGCCTCCTGCTGTGCTACTACAGAAGGACAACTTAGAAAACTAAGCTTTCAATTTACTGTAATTCAACAGAAAATTACCTTTGCTTCTATGTCGTTCAGTAAGAACTTCCTACCTTTGATGCTCATAAAGCAATATTAAATGTTCAAGCCCAAGACTGCTTGTTGTAAAACTCACTCCTCATTTTGTCTGTATTTTTGCAAACCCCCTGAGGGTTGAAAAGATTTCAGTTTCAAGTTGTTAATAACTATAGAAGTGATGAAGTGGGTTTCTGCTGGAGCTGTGCTTGTGGTAGGCACCACACACCCTGCAGGTGGCACCTTATGACCTTACAGAGTGATCGTGCTTTTGAAGGGACAACTCAGAAGTGTTTGTTACAACAGGGATTCTCTGCAGCTGTTTGAATTCAGGCACTGCTGCTTGAAAATGTATGTGGCAAATACATCTAGCCTACTAACCCTCCAACTGATTTAGAAGCATAGTACTTCTTAGTTACACATCTGCATGCTCAAATCTGCAAGGAATTTGTTTAGTCTATTAAAGGTACATTTGGTCAAGTCAGAGTACCAACCAGTAACTAGACTAAATCCATCATCACATGTAAACCAAGAAAATTTCTCAATCTCAAATCCACAGATAAAAATATGGCATTACTATCCAAATTCAACTTTACAGAATTCTCAAAATTTCCATTTTTAGGCCACGGGTATGATAGAGGGAAAGATTCAGAAGTACATCTTAGATGCTATTCAATATTTAGGCAAAGATGATATGGTGAAACACTTTTGGAGTCATCTTTCCCTCTTCAGTATCATGCCTATATGTGTTCATAGCACCAATTTCAGTAGAACTTCTGCTGTACTTCAGCAAAATTATCTTTAAAGACTGTGAATTTAAATGGATATTCAAAATTTTAGCAGATGTATGATCTGTATTTTTTTAATTACTACAAAGATCCCTTATATCAACTAAACCTTTACTCATAGTTCCACAGAGAACAATTACTCTTCCATTCATGAATAATTATTCACAAGTTTAGAGTTTGGTGCCTGAGTATGAATAACCAACCACCCACAGACTCTCCATTATTTTCTTCTTATTTAACTAAGAACAAAAACACTAACAAGTAATTAAGGTAGAAAATTATTAACCATTCAATACATTCCAAGAGTGATAAGGAAGGATTTGGGAAAAAAGTCAGCACTTGCAAGAAATAGTGATGATATTGAAGCAAAGACCATTTTCCATAGGTGATGTCTGGATAAAGTACAAATTCTCACAATTATCTTGGCTTGTCTTCATTATATCAACTTTGTTCTACCATTAGCATTCTGAAATGGAAAACAGGACTCCTGGATTCATCCTCCAGGAGTGGCACTGACTCTTCACACAATACCAATCCTTGGCCGTTTCTCAAGGAATTTTATGGGATCCTCTCCCCACCATCACATTTTAATGCACAGGTACGGATCGCACCTAAAGCCTTGAACTGCAAGGCCCAGCTCAACTTCAGCAGGCTGCTCTCGAGCACTTCGCCTACAGCTCACACAGACACCCCCGGCAGTGCCGGGCAGGGACACGGACACGGACACGGTGGAGCGGGGCCCGCCCTGCCCATCGCCACCTGGAGTTTCCCCTTCACCTCAAGCCGCGTTTCAGCTCCCAAAGCTCCCGTTGGAAAGAGGGTTCGCAGCCGAGGTGACAACACTGTCGAAGATGTTTGCTTTAAAAAGCAAAGCCACTTTTATTGCTGTAAAGGGACAAAAAACTCCAAACAAACAAACAAAAACCACCACCACAACAAAAAAACCTAAACAAAAAAAGCCTTTTGTCCACCCCACTAGGGGCGGAGCGAAAAAGTTGGAGCGCTCCCGGGAAAGGAGGGGGAGAGGCCGCCTCAGCGCGGACCTGGGCACTGCCGGAGTCCCGCGGGCGAAGCTGTCCCGGCCCCGTCCCACGGAGCTCCAGCCGCCCACGCACTCCAGTGGGATGGGCGAGGCGGCGGACTTCGGCCCGGCTGCCGCTCGGGCCGCTTTCGAAACAGCACGAAGCAGCTCGAACACATCCTCTGCAGCGGCCAAAGGGTGCGTTCCGGGGGGAAGTCCCACCCGCGCTCCTGCCCTGCCTCCCCACGAACCTCTCTGCCGCCCGCCCCCGGCTCCGCTCCCTCCCCGCCGGCGGCCCCAGCGCTCGCAGGGACCACCCCCGTCCCCCCCGGAGCTGGGCGGTGGCTGCCGAGGGTCGGCGGCTTCGGCCCCGCTGCTCCAGCGCCCGTGGCAGCCCCACACACGAGCGGCCTCTGCGGCGGAGAGGGACAGAGCCGTGTCCTGTGGGTGTCCCCTCCTGCGGGACAGAGCCGCGATCTCCCTCCTGCTCAGGCTGCCCCGCTCTCTGTGGTGCAGGAGCCCCCCGAGCGGGTCGCGGGACCCGGCGGAGCTCACAGCGGCCAGACACGCTTGTTCTCTGGAGGAAGCGACGAGGTAAGTGGGCTTGAACGGTCCCAGCCGTGGAAAGGAAACTTGCAACAAAGTTTTTGTAAGTGAATGAACTTCCTTCCTAGCGGGACTGAAGTGAAAGTTAGTCCAAAACATTCCCACGGCAGATTCATTTAAACGGTGTTACACGGCCTCCAGCAGGGAAAAACAAATAAACAAAAGGTAAGTTCTGCTTTTACCTGAGGAGCTGTTCCTCCTGCGCCTTACACAGTCAGGCCCGACAGGTTTTGGCAGTGCCGTGAAGGCTAAACGTCCTGACGAGGTCTCACTGTTCTGCTGCATCGTGTATTGTCCGTGCTGTGGACATCTCTGGGAGAGGGTCATATTTTACATCTGCCGGAGAGGATATTCTCTTTTTGGCTCTGTCAAAATAGGACAGGGAGTAAAGTTTCAGGCACAGTGGCCCTCTTTGTTTCAGGATCGGTTTAGAAGAGCTGGGCTACGACAGTGCTTGTGCAGAGGGACCACGGGTAGAGGAGAGTGGATGTGGATCAATACAGCAAAAAGAACTGTGCCTTGAAATTAATGTTTTAATCTATTCAATCCAAACATGTATGCTTCATTTAAACTAAAGCAGAATGGCTTAATTCTTGACCTCTGCACTTCAGAACTTAAAAGAACAGAAGTTTGTGAATCATCTACACACTGACTCTCAAAGTCACTTGAATGTTATGGCCAGGACAGCACTGACTGAGTTCACACTTTGCAAGATAAAAATGCTCTCAGATGTTATTCTATCAGTCCTGTTCCATTTGATGTAAAATGAAACAAACAAAAAAACCCACAAAACCAACCAAACCACAAAAACACAAACAAACAAAAACCACAAACATGAAATCATATCTACTATAAATGTGGAAAACATAGTGGAGTAAATTTAAAATAGTAGTTCAGTTACTAGAAAATCAACATTAGATTTAGCCTTCTTGGCTGATAATTCAGCCTTCAGCCCAGACACTGGGTGCTCTGTCATGGTACATATTTTTGATAACTCATTTGTAGTTTTATCAAAGAACAGGACAGCTCTGTTTGGTTAACAGTAATGATGCCCAATGCCCTCTAACATTTTTAGATTAGGCACCTTATCCACTACAGAACTATTTCATTTCTACCCTTTTTCCCATATACCCTCCTATGCATGGAGAATATCTACCTTCCTCTCTTTGCAGTGGACTGTGAGTCGTTTAGAAGTCTAGGAGTAAGGTCTCTGGGCTGAATCCTAATGCCTTTGCTTATCTTTCTTACAGAGAGTGCAAGCCAGTTTAGTCCTTAGATGCCCTACGCAGCCTTTTTTCCCCTCTCCTTTTTGTCCTAAAATAAATAAATAAAGTAACACATTCTGCACCTTTTACAGCATCACTGTCCCTTAGAGAAATCTGTTTTCACATGTGACCACAGATCAACATCTGTGGAGTCATAACAGCAGGTACTGTAGGTACTCACAGATTACAGCAGCCTGATAGTGTATTCAGAAATGTGTTACAATGATGTAAGGGCCCCAAACACCTCATTTCAGAACTCCACTGCCCACTTTGAGCTCACCAGTGTCCAGTTAAGTATATTATTGAATTGTAGTAAGAGAATTTTCCTGCTCAGGTGCTCCTGCTCTCCTCAGTCTTGTAAGACCACCATCTATACGCCCTGCTGAATAGCAACATCTGTGGACACAAGCTTTTTTAAAATGAGCTCCAGATTTTGAAGCTCTACTGCAATACAGGGAATGTATTTTATGTTGCTGGCATATGCATTTCTGCAGATCTGCTCACTGATTCCTGAGGAATATCTTACCACATGTTCATAAAGAGGTCCTGATTTGGAGGAATTCTGATAGACATGCAGTAATATTCAGTGAAGCCCAAAAGACAGCTTTTTGTTGGTAGTAAGTAGAGAGCATTCCAGTAGAACCATTTTATGTATACTTTCATATTTTTATGTATTTCATCTTGACATATCCACTACAAGATTTAATAGAACTGCCATAAAACTATAATTCCCTGGGTAAAGAGGCACCGCTTCCTCAGCACCTTTCAGAGCCTCAAGTGACTCTATGTATAAAGATAATAACTTGATTTTTTCCAGTTACTGAAAAAAAAGAACCTTTCTTGCTGAAATACAGTTTTTAGGAACACTGCACAGGTTCTAAATGCTCCAGTGCAAAAACAAACAAAAAAAAAAGGGCCAGATGAAACTAAGGGAACGTTGAGTGCAAAGGTGCTCGGTGTAAAAAGATTACATTTTCTATGGTTCTGCCACTTTCCACAAGACTATTTGCCACAGAAGAATTGGGATTAACCCATGCATGCTCCTAATACTTCATACATTATTGTAGAGAAGTATCATCATGTTCTGATTTGGGGACTTGATGATCTCAGTCCTTGATACCAACCTCTTCAATAAAATGTTGAACAGTTTTGAGTTTCAAAGCCTGTGTCTGTGAGAGGCTCTTAAACAAACCAGCTTTTAAAAGACTTCAGTATTAGGATTCTGGCACAAGGCAAGACACAAACACTTAGTTCTGTCATATCACTGCTGTTTTCGGAGTGCCACTTCAAAGAGCCTCTTCTGAGAGCTCAGTATCCATTATTTATGCTGTAGCAAGCTGTAGAATTACAGCCCCCAGCACTACCAGAGTAGATCAATCCCTGACTGAACTCAGTGCCAGGGATTCTGGACAATCCACCCTGAGCCAAGGACTAGGTAGATTTCAGGTTTAACAGCCAGCATTCCCATCAGGAGCTACAGCAAAATTTAATAGCTTTATCAATGCCAAAAGAAACCAGTAAGTACTCATTTCAGAGTCTGTGAGCCCTACCTATTTATATAATATGTTGACCTTCTGTAGGACCAAAATCTGAGTCTTTACTTCTCCCAGAAAAGTAGAAAAAAAACCCCACATTATAGGGACAGAGTATCTTTCCCAGATTTTTCAGGCCCAGGCCCATATTCTACCAACCCCATCATCAATCTGCTGTTCCTGAGTCAATAAAGTCCTGTGACCCTTTAGTTTGGCAGGTTAAATATCAGTACTGCAAAACCATAAACCTCTTCATCACAAACAAATCAAGTAAAAACCTCTCTACCTTTGCATGCACCTCTGCTGCGTCACAGGAAAGGGAAAAACCTCTTTCTACAAGAGACAATCCTTTAATAGTTGCCACCTGCAAAAAACAAATTCCACCCCCACCTTCAGTTGGGCTCACTTTTGAATTAGCCGTGTGAGAATCACCTGTGTGAACTTCAGGCACAGACATATTCCCAGCATTTTTTTTTTCCTTTGCAGAGCAGACTGTGCTCCATGGGTGGTTGTTCATTTTTCAGAAGTTTGGGGTTTGTACAGCCTATTACAAGTTTTTCTAAGAAGAGTCAGATGTATGCTTCTTCCCTGCCTTTCCCTGAGAGTAAAAAATAAACATAATTTTGCACATGAGATTGTAGATAAAATTGTGTATAATTGTACATGGAAGACTTTTAACATTTGCTTTCACAAATTTTACACCGTAGAGTTTCATCCAAGAAAACGAGTACAGTTCTGTTCCACTGTTCAGTAAGAAAAAGCTGATTATTTCAGTGATTCATTAAGGCATGGGTTTTTTTAGTGAAAAACCCCAGACATTTAAAAAGAAATACAGGTTTTATATTACAAAATATTGGATAACTATGAAACTTGAATGTTAAAAAAAATCAACATTAACAACACAACTAATTTCTGACAAGTTTTATATCACATAATACAGTATTCAACGTATTTCAGAAAAAAGCTTGTTTATGTCTTTCAGCTGGGCAGTGCATTACAGTGGAACAGCCACTGGATAAATTGCTATCTCTAGAATCCTCAGCAATCACTTAGATAGAAGCTAATGGCCAGGGAGAAATACTATTTACAACATAAAGAATCCTTATTCACTAACTGTTTAAACCAAAAGGAATGAGTTTCAGGGGACAGAGCAAGAGAAACACTTTTGAGTGGCCAGCAGCAACAGTTTCTGTGACACATAGGTTGTGAAAATCTTGCACTGAGTCCCTGGTATCAGTACAACACAGAGCTAAACCTGTGTTGCTTGCAGGGCTCACAGGCTTCTCTGAAGGTAAAAAACTTGCCATTCCTACTCACCTTGAGGATCTGGTGATGATGGATTGTAACTGTACTTGGAGAACTCTTGCAGGATCTGGGTTTAGTACTAAGGTAGAAAGCCACAGATGAAGAGATTTTGTCTTTCCCTATGTTAGGATTCATGTCTCCAAACTCAGCGCTTTTTCACCTTAGGGATAGCTGGAAATGAGTTTCACTGTTACATATTTGTTGTGTAGAGATGTCCTAGATTTGGACTGGCAGAATGTGCAGTGGGCATTCTCACCATTTCCATTGTGAATTGGCTTGTGTGATATCAGTGTCTATCAAAAACTTACTGAGAAGTTTGTGGAATTGTTGTTTTTCTTATATTCTTTCCTATTAGAGGTGAGTGAAGAGAGACTACTAGGTAAGCAAAGATTTCCACCTTTTATAGGTTTGGCAAATACTTGAAAATTCTGTTGTATATCTAAAGAACCAGGAGCAAATCAAAATTTAGGCTGCATATAATACACAATAGTACACCATTTGACTGGTGCATAGACTGCATTAAAAGAATAATAAGGCAGCAAATTTCAGATTAAATGTTTACTGGGGTTTTGACACTGATAATATTATCCATTGTTTCTGGATAGTGAGAATAGCTGAAGTATACCAGTGTTACCCGAAAATTACTGACATTCTAGAGGTAGTAATGCTTACATCTTAATTAGTATTTTTGTTTGTTTTTCTAGGGTAAAACCCTGGATCTTTGTTGAAAATTCTGCAAAACTGGTACTATCAGTAAAGATGTCGTACTTAATAAAAGGAGTTAAATGGTGCAGTCCTGTAAGTCAGATGGGCAAAGTAACAGGAAGCCTCTTTAAAGCACACACATTAAAGAACATTTTGGGCATCAATGAACAACAGCTCAAAATTTCACGTGCATCATCTCAACTCAGCTCTGAAAAGGCAAACTCCTATAACTACGTCATTGTCGGAGCTGGATCAGCAGGGTGTGTTTTAGCCAACAGACTGACAGAAGACCCTCTCAGTACTGTGCTCCTTCTCGAAGCAGGCCCTAAAGATACCCTTCTAGGCAGTAAAAGGCTGATGTGGAAGATACACATGCCTGCTGCATTAACATACAACCTCTGTGATGAGAAATACAACTGGTACTACCACACAACGTCCCAAAAGCACATGGACAACCGAGTGATGTACTGGCCCCGAGGGAGAGTGTGGGGTGGCTCCTCCTCCCTCAATGCTATGGTTTACATCCGAGGGCATGCAGAGGATTATAACAGATGGAGCAGGGAAGGGGCCACAGGATGGGACTATGAACATTGCTTGCCTTATTTTAAGAAGGCACAGACACATGAACTGGGGCCAAATCAGTACAGAGGTGGAAGTGGACCCCTGCACGTGTCAAGAGGGAAAACAAACCATCCTCTTCATCAAGCATTCCTGGAGGCAACCCAGCAAGCTGGGTATCCCTTCACAGATGACATGAATGGCTATCAGCAAGAAGGATTTGGCTGGATGGACATGACTATACATCAAGGTAAATCATAATGGGATCCATAGATAATTTCTGTTTCTGAGCCATCAGTGGTACTTCTGAAGTAATTTTGGAATATGAACATATAATCTGCACTGGATGCCATTTGGGTGTTTAGATTACTACACAGCTATGGCACTCTGTGTTTACACCCTGCTCATTTCAGCTTTCTATCAGTCTAGTGGGTATTTCATTGAAAATTGCATTGGCAGGCAAGTCTTGATTCACAGCTAAACTGCCACTGTGAAATTTGTTCTGTTAAAATAAAATCTTTAGTTATTACTTCAAATCACATGTGCTTTGAACTGATAAACTCTGTGAAGGCTTTCCCTCTGTAAACATCCTGGTGGTTATTGGCCAAAATCTGAAGAATACTGAGAATTACTATTTTGATGTTTAATGTAAATATACATTGTAGGTCAGAGATGGAGCACAGCTAGTGCTTATCTTCGCCCAGCCATATCACGCCCAAATTTGTCAGTTGCAAAGAAGACACTTGTAACAAAAATCTTGTTTCAAGGAACAAAATGCATTGGTGTTGAGTATGTGAAAAATGGGCAAACAAAAAAGGTAAGAGATTTTTATTTTCCAGTTGAAAGGTATGATTCAAAGCAAAATTAATTTTTTTTTTAAACAAACTTTTATTAAAAGTGGCCCACTGTAGGATTCCTTGTCAGTTGTTTCACAGTGGGTGATATTTCAGTGGTATTGATTTAGAGATTAACTTCTCCATCATATTTCCATCTCTCAGTACTGAGGGGACAAGTCATAACTCAATGTTACACAAGAGTGTTGTGTAAGACGTCTGATTGGAACCTATGGTGCAATCATGCACTGTCTCAGCATATTGGCTAGTGTGCTGCAATGCTGATGTTTCTGAAAAACAATTCTTAAAAGGATGTTCTGGCAAAAGAAAATCTTTAAAAGCCACATCTGAAATCTGAAGGGCTCAAGGGATAAATAACGAGTCATTCACTTCTACTTTACCATTATGTATCAAGATAGTAATGGGATGAAATGTGGGATAGTTATGATGAAATATAAAGATGAAACTTGCCTTATGGTTGGTTGTGGAATGAGTGTTTTTCAGCCTCAGTCCAACTTCCACTGAACATGTGATTGTGTGCAAGGAAGCTGGAATTGTCATTACAACTTAACTCTGTGGATAAACAGTTCATTTTATGCTTCTTTCAATCCACTGACTTCTGTAAGAGCTAAAACATCCTCACGTCCCTTAACAGGCAGCTATGGAGTGTGTAACTGGGATATTACCTAAAAGGAGTTTGCATGCTAATAACCTGAGATACTTAGACACAACAAATAAAAAAGTGTAATGATAATATCCTAGAGAGAGTAGAGTACAAATTTTGATGGTTTGAGTTCAGTAAGCCTTATAAGACTCAGCAGACAAGTGTTCTGTGGCTGAACACCTGCTAAAAGTTAAAATGCAGAACAAATAAACTGTTCTTTCATTTTTCTAATGTACAGAATGAATCTGTTGTTGTCTAAGTGGTTTAGTAATGATAATCATTTTAACAATGTAAAACAAACATTTAATTGATTTCATGAGCTATTAAATGTCTCTGAAAACAGTGTCTCTAATTGCTGTTCTTGTGCCATTATCAAGATTAACTTTGTTGAAGAAAGCCTTAGAAACCTAATTACACTTGATCAAAGACTGTCTGAATATCAGAACATTTAATTGCAAAATTCTTTAATTCTTTAATTGCTATGAATTTTCATGCATATTAATATATCTATGAATTATACATAGTGAAAGAATTATATATATTTAGCATATATCAGACAAAGTACACCTTCAAAGTATTTCCCTTCTTCCCCCCCCTGCCCCAGCATCACAATTGCAGGATTTCTATTTTTTTACTTTCTAGAAAATTTTATACCTGTTAGGATGGAAAAGCTAATAATTTTATTGCATTATGAACATCAAGATGAAACACTTGATTCCATTAAAGAGTTTCTGGTTTCACAGTCCATTTTAGATAGGATATCTTTTACGTCAGAAGATCACCAAAACCTGATTCAAGCATGATTCAAAACCTATTCATCAGCCAGTCACTTATTACTTCACTAGAGGTTAAGGTCCTAGAGAATTTCCAGGATTCCAGTAAGCTCTCTGACAAAAGTATGGAAGGTAGACTGT
Source organism: Pyrocephalus nanus (assembly GCA_038380795.1). Taxonomy (NCBI): domain Eukaryota; kingdom Metazoa; phylum Chordata; class Aves; order Passeriformes; family Tyrannidae; genus Pyrocephalus; species Pyrocephalus nanus. The sequence continues at coordinate 7,631,125 of CM076271.1, read as the reverse complement.
CCTAGACTTTTTAAGTTCAGAATCAAGCAGAAAATAATATTTTAAAGGATAAAAATGTTTCAATGTATCATAAACTAAATAACCCTTACAGAAATATATAAAAGTCAGTTTTTCTCTTAGCATCTTAACTTTAAGCACCATGACAGACTATATAGGCTGAGAATAACTGCAGTGCTGACTTTGCAGTGAGTTTAGACTGAACAAGCATCATTTGAATGGTTCTTCTGTGGTGTAGTTGTTCTTTCTAAAGAACAAGTGAGCATTGAATTTTTTTTCTTATCTCCTAGACTCACTCTTCAGTTTGTAATCCCTAACTCAGTGTCTATACAACACATATTTCAACTGGCAACATTCGTGTGACCAGGGAGGATGGAACACCTGTGTGTGTCCATGAGCCATCTCACTGGAATAGAAAGGGATATTTTGAACATATACTTGCAGAGAAGGTTCTGTGAAAACCGAGTCAAAGGCAGAGGAAGTTTAGCAGCTAAATCAGGGCCAGCTCAGGGCTCAGACCAAACTGTCTGATGAAAAGTATGTCAGCGAAACAGAATTAGAGATATGCCTGCAGACAGTTTTCTCAGTAGTGTAGTGACTGAGAGGCTTCTGAGAACTACAACGAGCTAAGAAACCAAACATTAGTCTTGGTTGAATTAAGAAAATAAGCTCTTGAAAATTTCTGAGCTAGCATGTCTCCCTTCAAGATCTCCCTTAAGAGTTTCAATTTTAATTTACAAATGGTTACTGAAAATGGAAGAGAAGCTTAACTGCCTGATCCGAGTGTCATAGGTACTTTTTTCCTAGCAAGTAGGACAGGAGTTTATTTGCAGCTGTGGTACTGACTGAGCTGAATGTTTATGTGCCATCCAATTTGAATGGATTGTAAAGATGGGAATAAATACAGAAATGATCAAAGTAAGAGCTTGATTATTTCTCTCTGCGGAAACTTCTGGCAAGACAGGAACACATTTAGGATGAGGAAAATGTGAGGGAAGGGTGTCTAATCTGGATCAGAACAGCATATCCAAACAGAAGCTCTTGACGTTGCTTTCAGTCAGCCCAGGCTTAATAATCTTAGGGCTTTTGTGCTCATTTCCTTTTAGGTTTTTGCCAATAAGGAAGTTATTTTAAGTGGAGGTGCCATAAATTCTCCACAGCTGCTTATGATGTCTGGAATTGGAAACGCAGATGATCTAAAAAAACTGGGGATCCCTGTTGTTTGCCATCTTCCTGGTAATTTCTTTATTTGTTTTAACCTTTCACGTTCTGACGGATGCAATTTAATGACCATTAAATAAAATGAATCATGAAATTCTGTTTTCTTTATGTCAGATTGTGTGGACTGAAATGTGTTTGTTACAAATCAGTGGAAAGATGCATTAATTTTATACAAATCACTGGAAACATGCATTGATTTTAGAACCGAACAACAAACTCCTACAAACTCCTACGCTTTCTTCACTATATTTGATAGGAAAAATGCCTTTCTGAAGGCACACTTTAAGGTTAAGCAGCACACTTATCATTAAGAATTTTGAATGAGTTTTGATCCACAACAGATTGTATAAACTCCCACTATCATAAATACTCAAATATAGAAGGAATAACATTGAACTCATGCAAAGTCCTTAAAACTAAAGGCGTGTCATTAAAACTAAAAAAGTTAGTACTGTATTAACTTTCTATTTCCATTCTAGTTATGCTGTGTTTATGTAAAACCTTATTCTGACATGAGCAAAATTTTGGCTGATATAACTCACAGTCTTGGTCTTAGTCACCACTGCCCTTGTAAGAGTTTAGTTTAGTTCCCATTTATGCTGTTTTCTGGTAGCAAACATGGTGTGTAACAGTTCTGTATGAAATAACTTCTCCCCCCATCTTTTCTTCTCTCCTCCCCCTTTATTCCCCCCCCAGGAGTAGGCCAGAACCTTCAAGATCATTTAGAAGTGTATGTCCAGCAAAAGTGCACCAAGCCTATTACTCTATATAGTGCACAAAAGCCACTTAACATGATAAGGATTGGTCTGGAATGGCTTTGGAAATTTACAGGTATGAAAAAAGTATGCAATCATTCTACCCTCGATTGATTTAGAATTATTACAGCCTTTCATCCATGGATTTCATAATCTGGGAGCCTTGATGTGTAAATTTTTTTTTAACACTCTGGAAAATAACTGGAACTTGCAAATGGACTTGAACTATTTTCTTCTAAATCAGAATATTTTAATGCAATAATATCTTAGGTAACGAGGGAGGTTATTATACACCATTTTTAACATTTCTATATCTCATTGGAAGAAAAATTCTACATTTAAAAATCAGTGCTACTGAAAAAGTTATTGTTAAAAAAATGAAGAAAATATTCTACTTCCATGCAATGTCAATAAAAAATATATTGTTGAACGGAACTAAGTTTTCTGCATAATTGTCCCAAAGAATTTGTTTGTTGCTCTGATCAGAATCCTTTAGGCCTGCAAGTAAATCCAAACTGACTGTTGCTAAAATGACAGTGCATTTTACAGTAACTCAGCTGTAAGTTGAACCTTAAAAACAATCTGTAAATACAGTCCTTGAAATCAGTAAAACAGTTTGGTCAAAGTTGAGGTCTTCCCCATTTGCTGAATTATTCTATTAGTATTTGACAGCTTAGGCTGGACATATGTGGCTTTTTACCACACAAGTAAATACTGACAGCTAACTTAGGGTTTTGAACAGATGTGGAAATAACATTATATGGGGCACATTGCAAGCTTTTCATCTTTCCCTTCAGGGTAGGGACTGTGGATGGCTCTGCCTATTACATGTGACTGATGGGATAACTGTGCTGCACATCAGGGAGTGTGCAGGACAGGAATATCAGGGTGCTGCGCTCGGTTCCCTCCACACCTGTGGGTCCTGGGACCAAATCTGCTTCTGGAGTTAGACCCAGGACCTGCCAGTTGGTGAGAGAACTGTAACATCCCGCTCTCAAATAAGCAGGATTTCCTAAGTTATGCATATTTACATTTATTTAGCCATTAAAAAGCAGATGAAAGCGATGAACATTGCTTAAATTACAAGCTGTTCATAATGGATTCGTGTTCCTTGCAATTGATGCTGAATCTATAAATTATTCACAGTAGTGTTACTAAGGGTTAAAAGGAAGTGGATTTGTTGCTCTTCTGAGGTCTTTTAATGGTATCTTCTCTCTCATTTACACTCTCTAGGTGAGGGAGCCACTGCCCACTTAGAATCTGGTGGTTTTATCCGAAGTGAACCAGGGGTTCCTCACCCCGACATTCAGTACCACTTTCTTCCTTCTCAGGTGATTGATCATGGTCGGGTGGCTTCCAAGATGGAAGCTTACCAGGTGAGTTTAAGAATATGTTCCAATCATATTCTGTATTAGCAAGGAGGCTTACACTCCATTATAAATATTGATAATTTCACTGTATATTGAAAAATATTTTGTACTGTATAATATGAAAGAGTTGCCTTAACCTCCTACATTAGGTTAAAAAACACAAGCTTGTCATTTGATATTGCTACCAAAATTATGTTACTTTTTATCTCATATATCAAAATTATGATACTTTTTATCTTTCTATCTCAGCAAGTATTGAATTGCTGGTTAAGGATTTGCACTGCTGAAGTGCCATAATGCTGCTGATTAGGATAACATTGTGGTAGGTGCTGTTGAAAACTAAATCAAGCTCCACTAAATCCATTCCACTGCAGTTTAGACAAAGGTTTAACTGGAAATTTATAAGACCCCACATTCATTCATTGGCACAAATCCAAGCCCCATTTTAGAGTATGATCTTGATTCAAGCCTGTGCTAATTCTGGAGAACTGGCACTGAATATATATGTTTCTTGTTGCCACTCTCTTTTCTTCAGGGATGGTAGTAATTTGGTCCAACTGCTGATTGTATTAGAATGCTCTGCTACTACTAAATTGGAATGACTTTATTTTAAATCAAAAGAACAGCTGTGAGTTGGTATTTCCTTCCCCTTATGGAATACACTTACAAAAAATTTATGTAAAAAGGGAAAGTATTCAATGGTATTTTCCATTATCTCTGTTTAACATTTACGTTTGCTGAACTTGTAAAGTCTGTCTAACTTGCAAAAAACCCAAAAACACACAAAACAAACAAACAGAAAAAACCCCAACCATCATACTGAATTTAGAACCACATCTGGTGGGATTGTGTCACAAGTACGGCACTGTTGTTGCAGGTCCATGTGGGACCCATGAGGAGCACAAGTGTGGGCTGGCTGAAGCTGAAGAGCACAAACCCAAATGACCATCCTATCATTGAGCCCAACTACCTGTCAACAGGTACATGCAGCATCTCCTTGCTCTGATGTCAGCTTACTTCCTGCCTGTTTCAGTGGCAGATTTTTCTGTCTACTCAGCACCATTTCAGAAGGGTTGGTCGGTACATTGTTACTGATTTCTTATTTATAAAAGTCAACTAATATTGAAAGAGGTGGTTGCCCAAAGCACCCTACAGACTAGAAAGAATTCCTTGAGGGGATGCAGTCAGAATTCCCTCCAGCCTTTTCTCTTCTATGCTATTTTTGCTGTTATGCATTCTGTTTGTATTGCTAAATTGAAGGTCTACTTACAGTTTTCTTATTTTCTCTCTGCACAGAACGAGATATTTGGGAATTCCGCCAGTGTGTCAAGTTGACCAGAGAGATCTTTGCTCAGAAGGCTTTGGAAGAATTCTGTGGGCCTGAAATTCAACCAGGAAGCCATGTTCAGTCTGACAAAGAAATAGATGCTTTCATAAGGCAGAAGGCTGATAGTGCTTATCATCCTTCCTGCACCTGCAAAATGGGTCAGCCTTCAGACAGCACTGCTGTAGTTGATCCCCACACAAAAGTCATTGGCGTTGAAAACCTGAGAGTAGTCGATGCTTCAATAATGCCCAGTGTTGTCAGTGGAAATCTGAATGCCCCAACCATCATGATAGCAGAGAAAGCTGCAGATATAATTAAGGGCCTCCCATCACTTCAGGAGAAAAATGTTCCTGTATATAAGCCTAAAACCTTGGAATCACAGAGATAAACAAATATTCTCATCCTTTCACATCTTTTGCTACTTAGGCTTTGATCAGCATGTGGGTATCTTATACTGAACATGGCAACATGCTAAATATCCCACAAAACAACATATCCTAATAAAATAACTATTAATTTGAACTTTTTTTAATTAGACTGCCTGCTTTTTTTTTTTTTTTTTTTTTTTTTTTTTTTTTTTTTTTAATGAGCTGGCTTAAGTTGCTTATTTTAAAATTACAGAATCATAGAATATGCTGAGTTGGAAAGAACCCATCAGGACCATTGAGTCCAACTTCTGGCCCTGTGCAGGGCACTCCAAGAATCACAAGTCAAGTTAAATAAGACCTCTTGTGGTAAATGCAAACTTTTGGTGGAAGAGAAGCTGTTTCTAAGTGATAGATGTGCTCATGAGCCAGAAATACAGTGCAATTGCATGAGGAAGGGAAGATATTAATGTGTACTATTTTGAAAATCTTTATGGTCTGCCTTGTTATTTAAAGAAACATTCTTAAAGTTACTGGTCTTAGCTCCAAGGTAATTGTTTGCAAAAGAGATTTCTGAACAAATACTGTGAATGGTGTCTTACTATCACTCAAATTTTATTTTAACAATTACAGCCAAACTACCTTTAAAATGAAATGTTATTCAAAATAACTGCATAAGGTCAGATATTGATAATATGGGAAGAGATCTTTTTAAATTAGAAAATAAGTATCTTATTCAGTTAATCCATTTTAGTTGGGACTTAAATCTGAATTTTATTATCTTCAAATGTGTAAATTAAGATACATGATCTTTCATGGACTTATTGAATGAAATTGAATCCATCTATTAGTTTGTATTTATTAAGAATTGCAAACTAACTTCTGACTAAGTAGCTGTCAAAATATAAAGTAAAAGCTTCTGTAGCCTAAAAGTTTGGCGGCAAACAGAATATAAACTTTTTTTCAGAAAAAAAAAATGGAATTTGACACCCTTTGAACAGATTGTAAAAAACCTTGCTGACTCAGACATTGGCTAGAAGGACAACTGCAGATGTTTAAGGCAGATACTTGTACCTGGTGCTGCTCGCTGTAAGGCAGAGATTGGAAGCCCTGCTGTTAACTGAGGGAAAGGACTTGATTCACTTGAATGTCTGCATAAAGACAAACAAAAACACTGAAGATGAAAGATGACAGCAGTGAACTCTGCTCCAAAAAGAGACAGGTAAACCCTTTCTATGCATGTGATGCATTCTTTTGAAATGAGGGGAAGAACAGGAATATTTGAAGTCGTAGGTGATTGATTAGCTGAAAGACATAATTGATCTGATGCAACTGTGTGTTTGGGAGAAGCATGGACTGTGTATTCTGTACCTTTTAATGGCAAATCTTTTTTATTCAGATTCTGAATCTGAATTAAAAAAAAAATATCCTGAGCTTTTTCCTTTAAAGGTATTCAGCAAGTGTCTTAATGTCATTTGGAACACAATTAGCATACTCAGAGTAATATAAACAGGTGAGACTTACCACAGTCCTGTGCAGTTGAGAAGGGAAGCAATTTGGCAAGATGAAAAACTGAAGTTCCTGCATTTGCAGATTTATAACATGGGTTTCCACTCTAGGCATGCAAGATGGAAATTGTTATTATGCAACCACAGAAGATTAACTAGCCACTGTCTTACATAACTTACCACTGAACACACAGAGCTATCCTCTGCCATTATGTCAAGCCCTAAAAATATGAGTAAATAGCAAGGTATCCACACCACACTATATGTGTCTTAATAATCAGGCATTTCTTCTGAAACATAATATTTTCTTCCACCCATAGACACCTTGCAGATTCCTCCCCTTCTAACCACTTAAATATTTCCATTGCTGTGATCTGCAATCCTTTATTAATTCCAGCCTCACTGCTGTAGAACGCTGAGGCTCCTTCATGACATTCCTTTGACGCAGTGCTAGAGAAATGGCTGGAAGTTTTTGCTTCCCTGGGGAAATCTTTAGGTAACACCAATCTTACCATTAGTTTCTCTTGCTGATACCTGGCTGCTGATGTTGAATTCCTGGTAAAATTGTTCCGACTCCTAGCAGAGTCAAGTCATGCTTAGAACATGTCCAAGATATTCTAACATGCCCCGTGGAGCACTGGCAATCTGCTAGATAAAATTAACCATCTTTTACACCTTATTGGATTGCAGAATACAGGCTGATAATTCCAGAATTCTACTTATTTACCAGAATAATATGCTGTGATTATTCCCAATTCTACTGAGACATTAATTTTTCTATAATATGCAGATGATACTATTTATGTATTCAAAACCAGTTAACTGTAATAGCTGTTTGATGTGAGAATTTGGAAATTACCAGACCTTCCAGCATGGCTTGAACCAACAATGGTTCTGCAAGTGAGAACATCAGCATTTCCACAGGAATATCTTGCTGCAGATGCTTCAGACAGCTGGAGGTCTCTGGTTGGGACAATGAGATTAAGAAAGAAAAGTGACCAAAACCACACCTTTTGTACACACATTTCAGTTCAAATTGCTTTGGAATGACAAGTGCTTTTAAAAGCAGCAGAAAATATCAGTATTTGTAAGACTGCAATTTATGTAAGGTTTTGTACACCAGAACTTCTGATTTTTCAGCAACTTAAAATCCTTTCCAAGTGTCTGAATTCAATTAATCTGCAACCAAATGAGGCAGCTATATAAATACTGGAAAACTGTAAATTGGGCTTGGAATATGCATTTTCTATAAAATAAACACAGAAATTTTTAGGAATAATTAAAGAATCTATACTCCTTATAGTTAAAATGAAGAGTTAGTGTAGAGAAAACACATTATATCACCATATAGTAACTTTAGTCTCAATTCTTCTGTCATCCAAGCTCCAAAAAAACTGTGTTCAAATATATTTTGTGGATTCACTTTTTCAGTCAATTTACTTCACTATAAAAGACTTTACAATGTCTAATTTTTTACTGTTTTCTGTCATTACAAACATACATGAGACAATTTGGAGACTCAAAATATGCTCTAATTGTTAAAAGAAATTCTAGTTTTTCTGTATTGAGTAATTAAAATGATTGGCAGTATTTTAAGGGTCTCAATTACCACATAATTACGTGTATATTGATTACTTTTTTCCCATAGACTTCTGTATTAAAATTGAACAGGTATTCTATGTATCCATACATATGTTCTCCCTTAAACAATTAACTATATAGGGCATGGTTTGAAACTAGATTTCCTTCTTTGTTTATTTTTGCAAACAGTTTTCTCATAAAATAGCTGATCTGTCCTAAAGAGTCTCTCATCAGACTATTAAAGGCTAATGACTCACAGCAAGAAAATACAGTGAGGTCAGCATATTGTTTTCTGTTTCCTTGGACAAATCATTAAAACCTCCCATCTTTCAGATCATTCTGCCAAATCTGATGTGCTATCAAAGGTCTATGCCTGACGAAATAAAAATCTGGGATTTTTTACTTTTTTTTTTTTTTTTTTATGTTTAACTTCTGTTGCCTGGTGGGTTTCAGAAGTGGGTAAACCACAGTAGGTAGAACTTTGAAAACTACTTATTGTTATTTCACAAGATACCAAATCCAGAAACCTCCATTTTGGCTTCCTTGAGTTTCTTTTTTTCTGTAAACTGGGAAAGTGCAACGAAGTGACTGCAGCTGTGTAACTACACAAGCACTTCCCAGCAGACAGCATGAAAAATATTGATGTTTTAGGGGATTATAATCAAATTTTCCTAATTTTTTCCATATATCTGTATCTAGGGAAGTAATAATCCTTTTTTTTATATGAATAATTGTGGTTTTTTTCTTTCTGGGTAACAGCAACCATTCATAAAAGGCTGATACAGCAGCCTGATGCTATATTCCACACATCCCCTCCCATTCTTCAAACAATGCAAACAGAATTTAACCTTTGGAGCTTCTTGGTGAAAAAAATATTAGTAAAAGGACATCCAAGTATAATAAAATTATTACACAGTTTTATTTTGAAGAACATTTTGCATTTGTTTTAATACAAAATGATGTAGGTCAAGAAATAATTTACAAACCTTTAAGTTCTTATCCTGGCATTTGAAATAAGAATGATTTCAGAGGAAGTTCGTAAGCTATTCATAGGAAACTGTCATTATGTACAAAATGCTTATTGACATGTTTTAAACATCACATTTGTAAAAATGTGAACTGGATTGCTATCTAGCATATGAACTACAGGTAAAACCTGATAAGATAACTTGTTAGAACAAGTCATTGTTATCCAGTGCTAACAAAATAGACAGTAGCTTTCAGTGTGTTTTTTTATCATCCTCCAAGGTCATTTCAGCCTCAAAGTCATTTCAGGGTTTTACTGCATTGTGAACAATATCGAAGCCCTCTCTTGTTTGCATAAAAATAAATCTTTGAAATAGTACACATAGAACAACAGAAAGGTAGAGGCAATAAAATAGTATACTTTGTATATCAAGGTTTTTGGTTCTGTGTAGAATCATTTTATCATATTTCTTTTTTTTCCGAGCAGAGAAAGTAGCACTGAAGTAAAGCATTTTCATTTCCCTGTGAATTATTTTGTGCCCAAGATGCTTCCTGTGTCAAATTAGGGTATGTAGGTATTACACTTAGGCAAAACTAATTCTCTCATGACTATACCTTGGCAGAACTTGCCAAGTTGTTAATTTTTTTTTGCATGGGATTAATACAAAAATAAAATTAGAGCTTATTTTTCAGTCAAAAAAGTTGAAATAACTTTAAGTCTTTTACCTTTCTAAGACTGTAAGTAGTCAATGGTGCATCCCTTACGCAGAGAGATTCTTTTGACTCAATTATTAAAAAAAAAATCTGTTCTGTTGCCAAGTTCAAACTTGACACTTTATCCCAAAAAGAGATTTACACTGAGAGGTGGCTCTATTTAAATATTTATGCTATAGATCTATATATTCCAAGTAAAAATACTTCTATCTAGAATTCTGTGGAGAGTTACAATAATTAGGGTCCATAAATATTGCTGCAGTTCAATTACGGTACAATAATTACAAAATATAGAACATCTCTTTACAAATACAAATCATTGTATATTACAATTAATTTACAATATTTTCTACTATATAATTTTTAGCAAACTATCTTATCTAATTCTACTATAACCTGGTTGCAAGTGCATTAGTAAGAATGCAATTATTCCAGTATATTTTGCCCTTAATGTGATAGTCATAAAACAGACTATCTGAATGATATTTTCCTATGTAAACTGATGTTACATATGACAGATTATTCTTTATATAACTTCTTTTTCCAACAATCTCTAACAGGTAGAGCATGACAAACTGTAGTTTAGAAGAGCATTAAGAAAAGAAATCAGGAGGCAAGTTTGAAAACAATGTTAGAATGGATATGCCACGGGTAGCTGATATGCTATTGAGCACTGAGGTAATGACATTATTTGTTGTCATCACTCATCTCATGTTGCTGTTTCCCACACAATTTTGTGCCAGACCTATACAGACATTTTCACTGACAAAATCCTGCTCTACCATGAAGGACAGCAGCACAAGGTTGAAAGACAGGCAAGATATTACACCTCAGAATCCTGCTCTAGCCCTCAAAAAACTGATTGTCACAATCTGCTTGGTTTCAAAATAACCCTATTCCTGCGGAGGAACTGAAGGCTCTGCAGGAGGAGACTTGACAAACTGCAGCTCTGCTCACATTTCGGCAACCTGGAGATAATAAATGTATTAGTTATGGCTTCCTTGAGGTGTGACATCACTCGTACAAAACTTCAACTGGTTATTCACTCCAGCTAGTGCCTAGCATCTTTAAACTGTGAGGCACTTTTTCTGTTATTAGAACCATTTTCCTTGCTAAATACTATAAACTTGTAATGCATATCATTTCATCAGCTAAGTCTTCTTCATATCGTCCCGTTTCCGGTTCTTCATCGCTGTAGCCAGGACCAAAATCTTGAAGTTCATAATCTTGTCTGCTTAAAATTGGAAACATATCCCCATTGGTCCCATTGCTAATATTTCCATTGAGAAGATTACTTGCTGCACTTTCCATCTCATCAATGGTCATGTCACATGCATCAGCAATCTCGTGCTTCGTCGCAGAAACAAATTTAGGGTCCTTTGCATACCGTCCTAGGCCTTCAGATATAAGCACCTGGCAGGTGAAAGGGAGAGAGTGAGATACACAGTGGAATCAGAGAAGACGACAGATCATAACAAAGTTTCTTGTTTGTGGAGAACACTCGAAACCCCGCTGTGAATCACTACAGCAACCCACAGCAAAACTGTCTGTGTAAAGAACAATTAAATCACCCTGCCAGCTTTGTGATAGTGCAGCTGGTTTCACAGTACATCTGAGACTTCTCTTTAGAAATTTGGCAGTAGTCTTTGATAAACATGAATCATCAGGCTGATACAGTTAATGTATCTTAAATGGTGCAATTAGAACAACTGCCTGAAATACAGATTTTGTATGTTCTCAGTACTTTAAAGTACATGGAAAAAAGATGCTGAATTCCCATGTGCTAGAACAAGAAACAAAATGTATTTTTTAGGTCACAGCAATGGAAAGGAAGTGATAGATGGGAGCAACAACAGTAATTAGTACCCAGAAATGCTGGGCACTCTTTATCTTCACATCCCTTTTAATATAAAAGGAAATTCCTAATATTCTTTAGTACACCTACAAATCAATGCTTGTAGTTGTTATTCACCCCTCTGCATTTAACACACTGATTCATAGAGTTTTTTATCTTTTATTCAGATTATTGCAAAAATGCTGATGTATTTCTATAGAAATAATGAAGAGAACAGGCATATGCATCACCTCTTCCTTATTGCCACTGTGGAAGGATACTTCAGAACTGATCCTCATCTAAAAAACTTAAATTTCAAAATGTTGAAATATCTTCAGTTCTCTGATTAGTACCTCACTGATTTTAAGATTTGGATTCAGCAGAAATCCTCTACTACACAATTCAAAGAGTTCCACCCTTTACTTAAAACCAGTTGGGGGCTCTGAAACTGAAAATACCACATTTTCAGAGAGCTATTGTGATCTGAACTATATGCTTTTAAAAGTCAACACAAAAACCGAACACACAGACATTCCTGGCCACTTCAGAGGTTCCTGCAATACTCACCGCTTCTACCAGACTGTCTGCACTCCTCTGCTTGTCACTGTGTTTATGCCTAAAGTCATTGGGGACAGTCAAATTGGCTGGTGTAAATGTCCGGTAGGAAATGTCCGGGTCATCCGTGTACCAAGAGCTCCTGTGCAGGGAAGGGAGGCTGCCGTTCATGTGCTCCGTGGAATCAGCCCTGTCCACCTGGATCAGCGGGGTGTAATATGGGGTACGGTCCCTGTTGGGAGGGGTGGCAGGTGGGGTAGCCCAGGAACGCGTTGAACGACTTGGTGAGTGTTTATGAGCTTTGCTGGAATCCAGACCTGCAACGGCCATGACCTGGTAAGGGCAAGAATGTGACAAGTTAGTGACTTCAAATGCTCGGTCATACCCATTTCTCACTTCAGCATTTAGTGCAATTTTTCAGGCAGCAGCTTTGCAAAGGTAACATCTTCTGTTGTGTAGTGTAGAACAGCACTGAAACTGGTAAATTGACAGGATAAAGTGGCATTTTTTCCATTTTATGCATATCACAAAATCTTTTTGCTTATACAATATATTCAAGAAAGCAAAGTATAGAAACATTCCTTCTGTCCTGCAGGGACAGGATAGGAAACTGTCAGCATTATTCAAGCCAGGCACTGAGCCCCAGAAGGTGTGTATGTGGTACTTGCAAATTCTCACACAAATGGAGTTGAGTAACCACATAGGCAAAGATTAATAAACAGCTGCTGTATCATGCAGTCCTGGTCAAAATTCCTTATGGCATCCCCACAAGGTCAATGTTCTACTACAAGTCTACACTTAGCCTGGAAATCACTCACAGCAAACACCACAACACACCAGTATTGTTTGAAACAACAGCAAAAGTCAGAAGTACAATATAGAAGCTGGAAAGATCTAATTTATTATTAGTTGAGTCAGAGTTTGTGTTTACCTGCTGTTGCATTAAATGAAGTGGTAAAGCAGTGCGATGGTGAAAATTAGGAGAGAGTGGTATCTCATCTTGGCTACTTTGCCGGCGGAGGCATTCGAAGTTAAAGGAAGATCGTCTGTGGGCTACAGGGAAACCAGAATTCATTAGGAAAATACAGTATTTCTCCTCAAAGTCTATTATTTCCAGAATTCCAGTGTCAGTCAACTATGACACAAATAAAAACAGATCCCCCAGTAAGAAACAACTTGTGCCAACAGAAGCAAGGAAGAAAGCAGTTATAAGATAAAGGATAGATTCATCACATGAGCAGAAGCAGTTCCAGGTAGAAATCATACAAGCAGCCTAACATGACAGAATTTGAGGCAGCTGTTTCACAGAACAAGCTTGTGTGATGCACCTGACTGGTTCAAACACCCAACTGCAGTTTTGCCATAAACTGCTGTGAGTTTCTTCTTTCTTTCCCATGGTTTCAAACTTGATTCTAATGAACCAGACTTCCCAAAGCAAATACCAAATTCCCAGTTCCTTGGAAGCCACGTGCAATATGAAAAGTCATATCCAAGTCAAAGTTGACTCATGTTCCTGCTGTTTACTGTGTTAGTCAGGACAATAACCAGCCATGGTCTCAGCTGTCACGTAAGCTATAATTCATGTGAATGCTAGAAAGGAAAAAGTAGAAATCTGAATTGAAACAAGATGTTTGGCTGATGTGGAAATGTTTCAGCTGTCTTGGAGAAAACCTGCAGAACATTGGGAAGCTTCAGTGTGAAGAAAGCCTGGATGCTGAAAAGCAGCTGAAATCCAGATACATCCTCACAGCTGCAAGCATCAGAGTGGAAAACTGGAAAGAACCTGACTGTACCAAGAATAATACAAAACTGCGCTCTCTTGAAAGTAAATGAAACTATTCTTGGTATCTTTTCTCCAACATCAAGAATTTCGTGAACAACTGAGTTAAGTGCCATGGACACAATGCTGGATACTAACAATGAAGGTTCTTTAAAGAGCCATTGGCCTAAAACAGGTACCTGCAGGAGTCTCAGTCCACTCAATGCAAACTTTGGCTCTTTCCATTGTCTGTATGGTAAATTCAAATACAGGAATGCAAGCCTTAGCTCCTGATCCTAACATGCTAAATGTCCCAATACCAAAACAAATAAAAAGCAATCCAAAAAGTCCCCTCATCCAAAACAAGACACTTTACACACTTCTCTGCATGTCTGTAAGAACATCTTAATTATTTCTCAGTACACTTCTGGAAACTGGTCAAATAATTTGGTGACGAGTTTGGTATAAAAACATCTATAAAGCTTGACACGGAGCTCAATTCACTGCAATTGTCAGCCAAGGTACTGTATGTTATGTCAACATGGACTAAATCCAGATGCTAGCAGAAACTGTTTAGTGCAATGCTGCAGGTCTCTTTTTTTTTTTAATTATTTTTTCTTTCTCTTTTTATGTCAGGACATTAAGACTTCCTCCCCAGGCCAAAGAGCCCATACCCTAGTTAAAAATAATAATAGGTTTGAGCTTCTTTTAAAATATGCTCAGATACAAAACCTCTAAAATTTCTCAGCTGTGTTCCTGAATATTAAACAAACAGTTATGACAGAAGGCCTGACTGTTCCCTTCTTACACTGGTGAAAGTCAAATGACTTTCTATGTTACCTTTATGCAACTTAGATCAGAACTAGGTCCTCTTATCCTAGGATATCAAATACCCTCTTATCTAGCACATTTATCTAATCTCCTATAGGAGAGATAAAAAGTGCAACTTCCTCTAAAGACATGTCTGCCCAACACCATCATTAAAACCTTATCAGAAAAGTTAAATGAATGCCAAAGACTGCAGTTAGAGGAAGCCTTCAACCCTTCCCTCACAACACTTCCAAGGGCAGATCCCAAGAGGATTTTTATAAGAAGGCTTTTCTCCTGCAATGTATGGAATGGATATACAAAGCATGTATTTCTTTTTCTTAACATTCTTCTGCTGCATAAAATCTTGTAGGAAGATGGACAGGGGTCTCCTTTCACAGCCTCTCCTTTGTCGGAACTCTTTTCATTCTGCTACTGGAAGACAGCTACCAGCTTTCTGGACATTTCACTCCTGTTCATCTGCGTTATTTACTCTCTATAATACAAGACTCATTCTTTTTGCTTTTTCCATCTGTGCCCCTAAAGGTCAGAATGCCAAGTAGCAAAGAGCATTACCAGTCATTTCATAAGCAGTTGAGTGCCAAAAGTGTGGATCCCCCACTGACAGTAGTGCTGAAGAATGCTACCTTTATTGGATGATAACATATTTTGCTGCTGCCCTTTACTACAGCTTTCTGTAGCTTTCAACAGTCTGAGGCTGTGCCTCAGATAGATAATGATCTCACTACATTTTTCTCTGAGACACTGCTATTTTTTAAATCTATACCTGCATTTTCTTTAAGGTGTCTGAAACAGGAAAGGACTGAAACCTATTTTCACACTCCTGGGGTCCTTGCAGTCATCCTTCCACGGATAACTGGACCGTGTCTCTGGCTCCTACCACCACCAGAATGGAAGACAACTCTGCACCTTAGAGCAGATAAAATGTAGAGACTTCTAGAAACAATCCTGCATTGTCTTGCCTGGATGGCACTGGTAGATGCATCATCCACAGACACGTGACAGACCTGGCTGTGCAGGTAACACCATGTAAGAGTGTCCATAGGGACACTCGGGGCTGCACAGAGCTGAGTGTTCTGTCTTCTGCACCAACAAGAAAGAACCCTAAAAAGAAGTTTCCTTCACACTTTTGTACTTCCTCTCTACGAAGTGTCAGGGGTCAAAGACCAAAAGTCCAAGAATTTTGAGTCTGTGCCTAGTTTCAGCAGAGGATTAGTGTTGCTGATCTCTGCAGCATGGGCTGGAACATACAAAAAGAGAATTACAAGATAAGAAGCATGAGAGCTTGTAGAAATGCAGATAAAGCAATATTGTTCTTGAGATAAGGAGAAACCAAGGGAACAATCTAAGGAAGATAATAAATGAAAATTAAGTAAGTAAAAATATCTGTTGACAATGCTAATTCAATCTATAAAATGAAACATTTTCTCCCTCCGAAGAAACACAGAATATTTAGCATTGTTCCTGAGGTGCCAGAATAAAATACCAATGTGAATCTGAAATAAGATGCTTAGCTCAGCATGACACTTATTTTTCACAGCAACTTGTGAAGCATGTTAAAAAGCTAAAGGCACTTCAAAAGTAAGGAAAGGAAAAGCCAAAACAAAGCTCACTCTTGCTTCTCTCTTCCCTGAAAATTATCCCAGTCACCAGAGAGATCTAGTAGCACTGATCGACAGCAATGTCCACAGCTGTGGGTGTGAGTAAAGGGCACATGGATTGAAACCCCCCACTCAAAGTTTCAAACTACTGCTGCATCCCACCTTGCTATTTCTTCATTTAGCAAACCAAGTTAAAACCAGTAATGACATTGGTTATTTTTATATTATTGGATGAGCGAGGCAAGAAATACTACAAAGACTGACTTGTAAGGCACGATCCACAGATTCTCTGGCCAGTCTCTCAGGATGGACAAATAGTTCTGCCATACACAATAATGCACTGGCAAAAGTAATCAAGAAATGTCATGTCTGAAATCCAAGCTGAAAACAAGCCTTTTTAAACTGGAACATGTCTGAATGCATTTAAGTAATTCTAGATTTGCAAACAAATTGTTCTTAATGCACTTACGTGGTGGTGTTGGAGGTAGCAGCCGTCTCCTAGGAGATCTTTTTGTATCATAACAGGTCTGTGAATCATCTTCCTCAAAAAAACCGTGTGGGTGATGGTAACCTTTTGGTCTCTCAAAATCTGAGTCATGGCAGTGATATCTACAGTGGTAATCATATATATGCCTGCATTTAAAACACAATAAAGAAAATGTTATTTTAATGAGTATCTGTAAATCGATCTATAGGTTTTCTTCTAGGAGATTTTCAAGTCTATTCTTTCTCCAGCAAGACAATTAAGTACTACATTATACAACTGCACCACTCAATTTTAAAACCCAGTTTCTCTATGATTTTGAAACAGTGGGCATACACCCTTGTACTAGTACAGTTACACAGTCAGTTCTCAGGTGAACGTTTTATCAAATTATATTTTCAATTACTTTATTCTTACCAGTACAGGCTAAAATGTAAGACTTCAGTTGCACACTGCTTAAATAATAAAATAAATACTCTGTTCTACTGCTGCCATCCTCTCTTGTGAAGCCTGAGTAATGTGTGGGTGCACAGATACTCAGAGAATGGATTTAAGCCTTTTACATTCTGGATACTTGTCAATTAAAAGCACATCTTGGAAGGGTGCTATTTGACTCTATCATATAAAAAAAATTAGTGACCTGAGAATTCTGCAAAGTTTAGCTTTCATGCAAATCCTAGGTTTTATGCAAACCAACAAGATGCAGATTAGGGTGCCAATCTTGTCAGAATTCTGATGGTGAAGACAGTCAGTATGAGAGGAGAAGGAGAATTAAGCATGTCTGGCACTTGTGCATATGCACTTATGGATCTAAGACAAAATGGTAATAAATTCCTCTACTTTAAAACTGGGATGGACTTCAAAACAAAAAAAATTATGGATGGAAGTAGAGGTTATTTCTGTTATTGAATTTATCCAGCAGAAGGGAAACATAGCTATTTTAAGGAAGGGAAATACATTCTTGTAAACACATATATGTCTTTTTACAACATAAGGAGAAGACAGACATTACAGAATTAAAAATAAATAATAAATATCAAGATATTTGAGGAAAAGGTGCACTTATTTTTCTTTTAAATAGGAAGTCCTTCAGTATTACCAAATACAGGTTCTGTTCCTTGACAGGTTGATACTCTTACCATAGGAATATCAGAACTTCCTCAAAGTAGCACCCAAACACTGCCTGAACAACTGGAAGCCTATTATTTACTGATAGGAGTAGTCCCAGTGCAAAGTCAGGACCTGCCCTGTTGCTGAAGCCATTGCTGCCTGAAGGCAACAGCACAGTGCTCAAATCAAATTTGGGAATGCTCCAAGCTGAACTAACTTGGGAGCCCCTGTCCTAAAGTTAGAAAAACTCACTCCAGTCCATTTCTGAAGAAAGTGAGGGAAATAAAACTGAAAAGAAAAGGTTAAATTTAGCAAAATTAAATCAATGCCTTTTCTTCTTAAACTTGAAATTAAAATATTGAATGCAAAGATCACAGGAGTTACACTACCAAGTTGATCCTCAGTTCAAAGGAACTTTGTCCTTCCTCTGAATTTGGTACAGAAGTTTTGCTGGAGTCAGCACATGATGCCAAACACAAAAGATCTTTTGTACACTCTCTATTCATTCTCATTATTTCACTTGCCTGCACTTGTGGAATATTAACTTCATTAAAGAGTTTTCAGTGTAAGTGTGCTTAGGGAAGCCTTTACAGTATCTAATTTATTCAAATATTTTTCCTAGTTTAAAATATATCCTCACCTGTTTCCTGACAACATACTGTCATCTTCATAATATTCCTCTCCACTGTAATATTCCTGCTCTCCCAAATAATGATCATCATTGCAATAGTCTTGGACTTCATGTTCTTCACGACAAATAGTAGGTCGGCGCCCATCACCAGTGTCAGATCTGTAAGTAGCAAACAAATAATTATTTTTTTCTATTTACATCAATTGTATATTGTTTATTTTACACACAGTTCTTTTAATGTGCTTCCAAAGGGAAAAAAACAAAACACAAGAATCATTAAGAACTCTCTAGTTCAGAAGGTGGTGTCATAGTAGTGCAGTTCAGAACATGAATAATGTATCTGTTTCTTAAAGATGATCTCCCTTTATTTCCTTATTATACAGAGAAATAATAAGGGGCTGCTCAGGGAAGTCAAATATGTTTATGATGTGTTTTCAAAACACACATTCAGTCATTTGAAGAAGCACAGCCTTTCTCAAATGTCTGAAGTTTGTGAAATGGTTCAAATATTAATGGATTCTTAGTGAGGTCTTCCAAGAAAAATCTGAAACGGATATATAAATCTAGACATTAAAACCAGCCCTGGATGTCCATTTATGCACTTCAACTGAAACAACAGATCCTGTTTTTATAAGTTGTCTTAGAAAATATTAAGACATAAGACCAGGAAAGATTCTGGGTCTCCTATAAATGGAACTGTACACATTAACATTTATCAAAGCTAACACCAGTGATTTTCCAGTCTTTGCAAGTCAATTTTTAACAAGGGTCATCATCAAGTGTTATCTTTAGCCAGTTTAAAACTGCAGAAACCTGCCTGGACTTTTAAAAGGACTTGAACAACTTTGAACTTGACCAGACTTTTAGAACAGGCAGTGGAAAATTTGACTTAGAAACTGTCACTTAATTTATTAAACATATGCATTGCCATACAGTTAATTTAGAAAAGAAAAAGGAGGAAAAGGAAAGGAGAAAAACTACTTTGCCCCCTTCAATTATGTCAGAACAATAACAACTCACCTAATATATGTTTCATAGTAGCGTGTTCTATCCAGGTAAGCCATGAAAATGAGAAAGACATTTTATAAACAAGTCATTAAGAGAAATTCTTTGGTGATTAAAATTCTGTGCTGTAACTGATAACTTCACTTTAAGGAAAACTGCTACTTTCAAACCTTATTAAAGTTCTCTCTATTTTCCATACATCAGAGTTAGATAAACACACCTCATACATCATTAGGCAACAGAAATGAAGTTCCAAATTAATTTCACATAGCATAAGTTTTTTTAGAGTGTATTTATAAATTTATTTAAAAGCATTTTGTGAGTTTACCTTCTACTGCTTGGCCTTCTACGCTTCTCATGATCAGTTCTGGAGTGAGAACGGTAACTGTTTTCAGATCTGTGCTCACGGTTTCCAAAACTTGCATGTTTTCCATGATGTTTGGACACGTTGGCATTATTGAGATTGGCATTTGTTGAGTTTGGAACGTGCTTTCCTACTGAGTTGTGATGATGATGATGATTGTGGTATACAGAGTTTCCTGCCTGGTGATAGATATTTTTCTCAGTATCACTTGCAGGTGGAAATGAAGGCCGCTGAACATGTAAGGGGCGGTGTGTGGTGTTGATCTGTTGAAATGAGTCTCGTCTGTCACTGCTAATATGGTTTATGTGGTTGCCAAAGAGGGCACCATTCCTCTGTTTTAGGAGAAGAGAAAGACAAAATTATATCAGATACTTTAACAGAACATATTTTTGACAGTGGCAACTTACTTTTCTCTCCTACATGCATACAAAAGTAGCAACTCAAATAATCTGTGATTTTTCTTTCTAGTTTTATGATGCTTCAGATGGGATCTCCTGAAGTGACACAGATGTGATTGTGATAATGACAATATTGTATTTCAGAGTCAAATTGACACTATGCCGTGACTGTTATTCTTTTCCATACAGCTAAATGTGCCATATCCAGCTTTCTCCACATTTTATTAGGCAGGAGAAACCTAGATTCCCACAGATGAACATGCACCAGCCTCCTCAGAAAGGGACGTGTCTTTGTTTTTGAGAACACTTTGGTGGGATTCTCTCCTGTTCTCCCAGAGCACCGGTTTGCAACAGGCGTCACTCAGACAGGATGGAGTGCCATGCAACAGCTTGCAAGCATAACTCAAGTAGGTAACATTCAGCTTCAGTGCTTCCATTCTTTCTTCTTGCAGAGGTACAAGAAAGAGTAGTTTACTCTTTACCAGCCCTGAGAGTGTAATGGATGGTGAAAGAGAGAATGAAGTGCTAAGTTATGACCATGACATGCAGCTCTCTTTTACACCTGACCCAGATAATGTAGCCTCCCTGTCTAGCCAGATGTGGGTCTTGGATGACAGCAGTCTGTCTTGAAGCTCAATCTAGAGAAGACAGGAGGTAATGATGGTTGGCAGAGAAATGCATCTACTGATGGTAGCTGGGGCACTGCCTCCAGTGCCACATCCTCCTTTTTTGCAAGGGACAGTAGCAAGCTATGGGGCTTCTGATGTAATTCCTGCAGAAGCATGTTTTACATCTGCTTCTTCTGAAATGCTTGGGAAAAATTAAGTTTTCTTGCTGGCTGGTAAATGGTTTGTAGATTGCTTCTGATTATAACCACATGTGTTCACCATTAGCACTAAGTGCATAGAAGAGGAGAACTAATCTTTTATTCCAATTGATTCTTACTGATATCCCTCACAAGAAACTGGAAATATCATTTATATTTATTTGTCCTCTATGTAATTCCAGGCATTCATTTTAAAAGATGCAGCTCTGTGTCTGTTGTGTTTTGGCTGCACAGATTTTCATTCTCTTCTTCCTATCTACCACTGTGGAAATTAGGACAATTCCAGTTTACACCATGCCACTATCAAAATTTGAGATGGTAAGGTTCATACATTTTCTTAGGATTTGCCTAAGGTAAAATAAGAATTAATGAGAAGGAACTAGGGGGCAGGAGAGTCACCCTGCAAGAACTGCTTCCTAAATTTATGACGAAATGCAAGTGTCCTGGTAATACCATTTTTTTTAGATTTATACATAAAATATACTTATTTATAAAGTATTTATATTTTGCTGATTTGAGAGGTTTAGGTATTAATATATTACTTCATATTCAAGGATAAGCTCATTCTTTAATCTCATATTATATGATAAAACAATGCACGTGGTTGTGTTCTGACATTACTTTATAAACATCTTCCTCCTCCTCTGGATTGTTTTCCTCTGGTTCATCATCTTGCAAGTCACAGGATATAGCTCGGCGTATTTCAGGGCCAATATCATGAAGTGTCCTTAGTCCTGCCTAAATCAATGACAATATCATAATACATTAGGAATGCAAATTCTTTGTCGCTCTTTAATTTATTTTAAAGGACAGTTAACAAGTTTTCATATCCTGACATCCACACAGGATGCATCCTACCATAAGTTTCTTTACTGTTTAATAAAAGGCTTATATATTCCAGCACAACCCTGGTGAGGTGATCAAGTCTTTATTAGCACAGTGTAGATGCTGACTAAAAGACCACTGATGTTTATGGACCCTTATAGAAATAGAATTCACCTTATAATAAGGTATAACTAATCAGCAAGAACTCTGATAAAATGCATTTCAATGAGATGTATATTCAATGTTTGCAGCCTGTGTCCACAAAGGAAACACAGGGAGACTTTGGCTACAGCAACAGCAATTTTAGCGGAGCTCAGATGGAAAAGAAAGCAGTGAAATAATTCCAGCTCATCTGCACTGCACTTTGATACACGGATATTTGATTTTAAATTTTAGTTTGAGGCAGAACACCATTTAGCTACAGCAGCATGGACCTCAGTGTACACCAGTTCACAGTCCTCTCAAGTCTGCCACCACAAGCAACCTTTAGGAAAAGGGAAAATGTTGAGACTTGACAAGGACAGACCTTCACATTAGAGAGGAAACAGACCTCACACCCATGCCAAGAATTCAGGGCTTTTGTACAGGCCTGTCTTGCATCAAAGAGGAGACATTTTTCCTGCTTTAACTCTAGTCCGAAGCAAGAAACACAACCTTGTTCTTCCCAGCTCCTTTTTTTTTATCTCGTCAGGTTCAGAAGAAATCAAAGATGTATTTGTTTAACTCTTTACTACCATTACACTTGTAATACTAAAAATAACGCACAGCACTTGGCTCAATTTTTGATTGTTATCTAAAAACCTCACACACATTCCCAAGAACATACCACTGCCTCACAGTGGGATTTCCACTCAAAACAGAAACAGCTGGTTTGATGAGGAGCAAAAAGGCATTTACGCAGTGTGGGCAATCAGAATCTGGAAAGGGATGAGCCAAAAACTTTGAATCTAACAGTGTAGATTTACCACAGGCTCCTCTGCAGGTTTCACTCATCCTAGTATTTCACCTCCTGGAAAAGGTCCCTGACTGATCATATTAGCTGCATGTATTTGGCAATGAAATTTTCTTCCTCAGGGATGAACTTTGAGAGTTATGCTGTAATTGAACAAGGCTCTAAAAATCATTCACTAGTGAATTAGTTAATATACAATACACGTTTCATGAATACACTGTGCTTTCTCCCACTTCTTATGCTAATTGCACAGTCAAAACCTTAGCAAGGTGGCTAATGGTTGTCACTTTGTAAGGTGCTAAAGGGAAGTAAAATTAACATTTTAAGGTACAGATTTCCAAGTAGAAGACCAAAGGCTTCTATTTCTTTAACAGAGGCAAAGGCAGTATTTATTTAGCAGAGGACTGCTATTGTTTTTGATCATTAGTAAGAATAGTCACTTGGATTTCACATTCTCTATCTGCTTACTCCATAGCAAACTAAAAAGAACAAAAACACTCAGAGCTACACTGACACTTTAACAGAAAAATAAACTTATGAACAGAATACAAAGCACGGACTACTAAAATGAGGAAATAAGCATGCAAAAAAAGTATCTGAATGGACCTGGGCTACAGCAGTGAACACGAGACACAGCAATCAAGTCTCATCCCCAGATTTATTCATCCTCACAGAGCCCATCTCGCAGTCCTGACACTGAGGGCACTGCTCTGCAACCACACAAAACCTCTGGGCTTTCAAGTCCAACCCAGACTGCCCTGGAGCTAAACCTCCTGTGAACACAACACTCTCAGACAGCAGCATTGTAAATCTGAACCCTGATAAAAACCACCAGCTCATATTCCTGTCTGCCAAATTGTGACTAAGTCCCACAAATATATGCCTAGAACCTGACAAAAGCCACGTTTGACAGCAACATATTGAATGATAATTTAATTTTGATTACATTTCCAACTGCCTTCTGGTTTACCTCTTGGTGAATTACCCCTCCTTTACTCAAGAGAAAGCAGGCAGCCTCTATCATCTCATCTCTCTCCAGTAACACTCATTTCCATGTAACAGACCTCTTGCAATGACACAGTCAACAGTGGAAAACAAAAACCTGGATCATCATATGTAAAAGTGTCTATTAGTTAAACTAAACCCATCAGCCTTTTCACTTGCAGACAATACTGAAGCCACAGGCTCTACAAGCAACATCTGTCAGCAGAATTAAAATATTCCTCAGTTTATTTGCTCTAACAGAACCATCTACCACGAATGTATTAAGTCTTTCCTTAAAATGACTGCTGCCATGTCTCATTTTACCTGGTGCAACCTAACACTGTTCTTAGTAACCTAAGAAACATTTTTATGATGGGAGCACCACATAATGAGACAAATTCTCATGCTGAGGTCTTATATAAAACAATCCCTCATTACATCAGTCAGCTACCACTGAAGCGGGGCTGATGTCAAAATTCAGGTCAGTAGGAGAATCTCTTCCCTGAACCACATTTAATGTTTTCTGTGAAGCCTGGAGAGGCAGCAGGGGTTGATCAAACATTTGACTTTCCCTTCAAGCACTTCAGGACCATATCAAAGATCTCTTCCACGAAAAGAGCACACACAAAAATCAAACCAGCCTTCTTCACATCTCTTCATTAGTTTACAGGGAAGAAGGGTCCTTTGGATACATATTCCTCTACATAACATTGCAACTCAAGCCTACACAGCAAGAATCCTACAGACATTATAACCCACCAGAGGGCAATGGGAGCGTGCCATGTCCTCTATTTGTGAGGTTCTAAAAACTACTACATTTAAATCAGAGAGAACTGTTAAAAACTGAATAGATGGGACTTTTCAAAAAAAAGAGAGCCTGGACAGTGATTTGTCTCCCCTTGCCAGAGGTGTCCTTATTTCTTTTTCACTATGACTGCTTAAGTTCTTAGGAGGCAGTTATTACCTTAAGCAGAGCTCTGTAAGACTTTTTGTTATTGCAACAGTGATTCAAGACTAGCCACATTCCTGAAGCACCATGCTATAATGACTTCCAAAAAAAAAAGTCAAATTTCAGTGTCATAAAGAAATTACTTCCTCCCAGTCTTTGATCATGTTTGATCAGAGCTGCAGAAGAAAGAAAATCACAGCCAAATCCTCTTTCCCCAAACAGAATGATAAGCAGACATTAAAGACCAATATAAGAACTTTCCTAGCATTGCCTTTGGTTGGTAAATATAACTGGAAGGGTTACAGTGTCTTGTTACCCTTACATCCTTACAATTTTTTTATCCCAAATTTTTAATTCCTGAAGATTCTCTCATGTCCAGAGAATTCTCACTGTTCCTTAAAGAAAACTCCAAGGTTATTTTACGCCACTTCAGCAGTAAAAGCCACCTTTATATTTTTTCTTGTTCAGACACATTCTCTCTCCAGAATTTAATTTTTAATACCTTCCTTGCTTCATTTTTTCCTTGTAGGCTTGAGAAAGATGAGATGAACCAGTCCAATGGTTATTTAGCAAACCAGTGACACACAGAGCACTGAACAACATAATTACATGAGAAACCCAGGCATGCCTTTAATTAGGCCTCCCCATAAATGCACGAGATGATTCAAATGAGGATGGTAATTCTGAGCAGCTGTGCTTCAGGGGGCACAACAGCACCTGCAGGGTCCTCAGGATGGCACGAGGCACCAGGACACCAGTGCTGGGTCCTAAACAGCATCTCAAGAGACAGTGAATGATGCCCCTGTCTCTGACACACCATTGAGATGACACGTATGTGATTTCAAATGCTGGAATAACTGAACTGCAGGAGTCCCTCAGGGAGAAAAAAATGTCATGTGGCCAATAACTGTATCCCTGTATTGGTTATTTAGAGAGAGAGAGACTCTCTCAGAGGCTTAAAAAGCACCTCACACCAAAACATCAAAACATTTTAAAGTTAAACATTCAATTATTTTTAAAAGGCTGTTTATAAAAAATACATTTTAAATCAATTTTTCCATATTTATAGTATGCATAAAATAGTAACACCATTCCAGATATATGTCTCGCATTAAGAAATCTGTGTATAATGCAAGACTCCAGTCATGACTTTTAGAAAAATGTTTAAATGCTTATAAATACTGGAACTACAAAATGATCACTCTCCCTGTACCTAAACTCAGTCTGCAAGCATTGTGAGGTGTGGTCCAACCTACATACAGATGCAGTCTAAGCTTAGATTAAGAAGTGCAAGCACAATACCCTTATTTAAACAGTAAGAATCATTATTGTTCTAAACTATTTCCAGTCACATTAAATACACAATGGTCCCTCTTTTGAGGCATCTTAGAATGATATCAGGAAATGGAAAACACTGGTAAGCTTTGCTTCACAGCCTTCTTTTAAACAGTGATGTATATTTATGTATATTGCTATATGAAGTCACTAGATCTGGAACAAGCATAAACATTTACTCTAAATACTTAGATCTTCAGAACTTCAGAGTCCTGAAAGCCTATGACTCCAAAAATGTTCAAATAACATTACATTTGTAGATAATGAACACATTTTTACTGCTTATTTTATAGCAGAGAAAACTAAAAAGAACATAAAATCTCAAAGCTACACTGACAACACAAAAACAAACTGAGGTTCGTATGAACACAATACAACACAAGAACTACTAAAACAAGGAAATAAGCATGCAGAGAAAGAGCTGCATAGACCTACACTATAGCAGTGAACATAAGAGACATAGTAGTCGAGTCGTGATTCCCCAGAGCTGCTCATCCTCCCAGAGCCCGGCTCCCAGCACTGAGTGCTGCTCTACAACTGCACAAAAGCTCTGCTCTCAGTCCAACCCAGACTGCCTTCGAGCTGAGCCCTCCTGTGAACACCACATCAGCATGGGAGCACAAATCAACTCAACTGGAGCAACAGATTAACCCCTCAGCTGATGCCTACTGGAGGGTTGGTTTTTTTCCCTTTTTCTATTAATGTTCACTATGGGGTTAACGTTAGTTATAACATCTGCAGAGAGAAAAAAGCATAATTAATCTGAAACATGATTCTAAAAATCAAGTTCAGCGCAATAAATCAGTGCTTTTGTGTAGGAAGGGAAATATCCTTTAACTTTTATTTGTGTGTATTAACAAAAAGTGTTCCTTGTAAATAAATGTGAAATGCAGCTGCAAATGTTAGACAGTTTACAGTATTTTTCTAGGAAAAATAGTGTGGAATTAATTCATTTCCCCCAAGTACTAGATGAAAGTAATTAAAATTCTTCATGCTTCACTTAACATTTATTTTACTAGCAACGTGACTACTGTTTGGCTCAATACAAATTTCCATCATTACACAAAGACATCTCTTTCTGACCCAGAAAATATATTTGTTCTCACTGGATAAGTATCAGTCAACAGCATAAGAATGGCACCTTTTTTCTTGTGACCTTGGAGCATGTATAACACCACAAAAATGGCAGTAGACATCTAACATAAACTGGACATCTTTCATTTCAGAGCTATTTGTTTTCTCCACTTCATGAGGGGTGAAAACCCCTGGGTCTGCAAAAGACAGACAGTGGAGTTCCCAGGGAAATTGTTATTGCAGTTCTGAAGATGTTCTGGGTGCCAATATGCAAGTTTAGAGAAACTGCTGTTGGTTATAATTTGAAGTGCCCTTTTCTGAGTGAGGAGGAATTTATACTTGACAGCAAAAAGATTTTCTTGACTTAATAGTCTGGGCAGATGATCATTCCCCTGAGACCCACTTCACTTTCTAGGCTGCCTCCTCCTCTCTGACACGTACCCAAACAGCAGCTCTGTCAGGCTAACAGCAAATGCTACGTCCTTGAGGAAAATCTGAGCTCTACAGAATAAAAATCACCCCAAATGAAGTTACTGTGGGTTAAGAAGGGGAATTCCTGCCTGCTGCACGCTCTGGTACTCACACAGCAAATCTAGTTTTGCAGGGAGCTCCGCTCTAATTTTCTGACTCAACCCAATGTCTCTGTTAATAAGTCATTCCAGAGCCAGCAGAATGAGAGGTAAAAGTTTTAAACAGTTTTAGCAAAAAGCAAGGCATCCAACTCCCTACTCTAAATTAAAACTAAAGGATTAGTAAAAAAAAAAAAAAAAAAAAAAAAAAAAAAAAAAAAAAAAAAAAGTGTATCTCTGTATCTCTCTTGGAAGAACAGTGACTTAGGCCATTTGGCAGTGACAGGATTTCTCTTCAGTATCTTCAAAAAGTACTAAATTAAACTATTGTAAAAAATGAAACAAACTAACCTTCAAAACACCAACAAAACACCAACAAGAGCAGGAGGAATAAAGGAAGGCAAAGAAGTGACCTGCATTAAAAAGATTCTATTGGATTCTCATAAAACAGGGAAAACAGCAACACCCATTTTCTTGACTAACAGTTGTCCTGAGAACTAACCCATGGGATTTTATCACAAGGAGCATGTGCTTTGTCTCTCACAGGCGTTGTTCACCCTCTGAAGGCAGGGAAAGTGTAACATGGCCAACTGTAAGAATCAGCAGGATTATAAAACTGTGACTCACCTCTCACTTCATTCAACGGTTAGGAAGGGACTGTAAAGCCTGATAGCAGGTTGCTTTCTCCCTTTCTTGCAGGAAGGAGATAAGGAAAGCCAGGCTAGATAATGTAGGCACTGAATGGTTTATTAGATCCTTAAGAACCATGTTCTTCACTAACTAACTAGGTCAACAACCCCAAGAGGAAGTCACAGGTATCAGCAAAATACAAGAGCATTTGTTGCTCATATGGCTTCATACACAAACTGGAACAGGTGGCATTTGTCAGTTGGTCGTGTTCTGTACAAATGGAAGAATGAGATGGCTGGAAAGCCTTTTGTTATTAGCCTGATAAAAGTACTTCCCTCATGTTATTTAAAGCTTTAAGCAAACAATTCCTAGTATAGAAAGGTTCTTAATGATAGAGCTCAAAAAATTACAGACAGACCTAGCTCAGCTTCTGCTGTTCTCATCTCCCCAGCAGTCCAGAAAGCAGAGGCTGTTTGCAGTGGGATTAGCACGACTCCAGATACTGTGAAACCTTAACTAGTTTATAGAAAGTAAATAAAACCTGCTGTTGCAGTAGCATGTCCACCCTGACTACAGGAAGTTTCTAATTTCAAAAAGGAAGTTCTCAAAACAACAACAAAAAAAGGTAAACACCGCCAAAAATGTCTACAGAACTGAGAAATAAGTTGGATGGTTTACCCATAAATTGCGCTGCCTAAAAAAGTTCCATCTTTGCCTCTACTTTTGTCATTGAACAGGAAGCGTGATCTGGTAACAAACAGAGCACACTCACACCTGAAAACTCTGTGTTTGTTTCTACATTTTTATGTGTCAAACTTCAAAAACACAAGTGGAAACCTGTAATACTGTGGCTTAAAACTAACTCTGAGCTCCTCATGTTCCAACGCTGCTGCAATAAAGAAGTCTGCAAAGGCCTTCCTAAAAGTCCAATGTCTTTAATTTTCCTCTCAGCTGTTCCCAGTCTTTTTCTCACTTCTATTCCCAATAATTTTCTCATCTTTCATACTATGCAAATATAGTTCATACATTTCCTGACAAGCCATTTGCTCACAAATCAAGAGCAAGAATTCTGATGAATCTTTCCCTGTTTGCTGCATTTCTTATGCTTGTGGTGACTTGGGACACAACATATGTCAGAATTGCCAGCAAAGACACTCTTAGGATATAGGAATGAAACAAATTACTCACTTCACACAGCAAAGATTGTTTTGCTGGACTGAAGTATAAACCAACAGGATTTTTTAACAAAGAAAACAGCAGCTAAATCAGGTTAACACATTTCTCCTCTTTTAGAAAGGGATTTTCATAACATATCGCTAAATTTTGGCATCAGAGTAAAAAATTATCATAAACACTAGAAGTATTTATGGTTTGTAGTAAACTACTCAGTATTAACTGAAATTCAGCAAGTCTCAATCCAGTAAAAATGGTGCAGTGTATGATGTCTGGAATTATTTGAGAACAGCCTTCCATTTGCCTGTTTCAAAATTCATAATAGAAAGGGTACCACTGGACAGAAGTTTTCAGAATATGCCCTTTAGATCACGTGTACTCTATGGACTGCTTGCTGCAGGCCTGTTGACAGACAGATCTATTGTCCTGGTTTCCATTTGATAGCTTGTTTTAAGAGACAGACAGAAGTGTGTGACATTAATGCAGTATGCTAATATTACTTCCTATGAAAGAAATTGATGAAAGTGGAATTTAGAATTTGCAAATAAAAAATAGGAAGGTTTTTCACCAGTAGTCATAAGTGGAAAAGGAAAGGAACAATGAGAATTAAGAAGAGAAATGATACTGTATAAAACCTTCTTTATTATGAGGTCATGCATTTTAGGAAGTTCCCTGAGAACTGGCTTATGCCATTGTGGGAACACAAAATAATTAAGAGTTAAAGCAGGTCAAACATAAATGATAGCTCAAAACTTTATTTATCCAATTCTGTACCAGCAACTTTAGATTGCAACGTATCAACAGGACTTGCTAAGAGATTTTATAACCCTTGCTACTGTTGGAGAAATCCATAGAGAATAACTTTTTGCACTTACCTTGTTATAACAGAATAGCAGGATTAGGTTTAACTTTTCTGATGAATAAGGGCCAAAAGTGTCCCAGCTAAATAAAATCCTGGCAGCATTGCACAATCACCAATATTCATCTACCTGCTATTTCAAGTAAGGTCACAAAATGGTTAGTTAAAAATGTAAAAACAGAATCACCTGCAGAGCAATCGTGGTATTCTTCGCAGGATATTTCCCCACCAGTCCTTGTTCTTTGCGTTTCTTGAATTTCCTAAAGTAGTCCTGTATCAGGAAGGTGGCATAGAACTTCCCCACGGTTACCTCATCATCTAAATGAACAGACCAGACAGATCTCTCCCATGTCAGCACATTTATCAATAGCCTGTACACTCATATCTGATTTGGGGGGAAAATGTGATGGGTGCAATAGGTACTGCACTTTCAGCTTACAACAATGGACCCTGTAACTAGATTAAAAGCAATGTTTTAGCAAGCAGTTTTGGCTCAGTCAGTTAAGTGAACTCATCCTTAATAAAAACCAAAATACAATACCACGTCTCATGTCCTTCTAAGTAACTTTCTAACAAAAACATAAACATGTTTGTATATGCATGGAAGCTGAAGTACTGGCTTTAGTTACTTGGAATAAATAGATTAAATACAAGCTACTGTGACATACATACATTGATGTTCATTAGAGTGACTGTGAAAAAAAAAAAAGGTTCTGCCTACATCTCTTTTTTTTTGTCACAGCTGAACCAAATTTGCTTAGTCAGTGTATCGGTGTAGCATTGTTCTGATTGCTCAAGGACTTGGACATCTTTACAGCCTGCTTCGCTCTGCAGATTTTTTTATTGGTGTCATGCCCTCACTGTAATCCCTGAGCATCTCCCACTTTGAATTTTGTGTCCCAGATGCTCATGTTACACTCTATCTTCTGCTATTTTGTCAGATAAGACAAGACAGGTTCTTGTCTCTGAGGAAATCCCACAGAAGTTACAATTTCATGTATTTTTTATATGTTTAAGATGTGGTCTTTAGCCACATGATAGGCAAACAGCCAGGACAGTAAAACCAAGCACTGTTGTGAACAAAATCCAAATTTCAAGGTTTCCAGAGTTCAAAGGCAGGTGGCAGTGTCCTTGTGAGGACACCCAGTCGCCTGCTCACAGCATGTCAGGAGTGCCTGTGCCTGTTTAATGAGTGCACTGAATCGCTCAGAGGGGCAGTTTTCATCTCCCAGTAGCGCTTGCCAGAAAACCAGGAATAGTTTTCCATTCAAAAACATTGCTTTTGTTGTCACACATTTGTTTCCTCTCTAGGGTTATCTGACATGAGGTTGGCTATTTCCCTTCCTGCTGTGCTGGCCGGTCTCCCGGTGGTTTTCAGTATCCTGAAAGAGCCATTTGCAATAGCTGGCTACTCTAAAGGAGGGCTGGGGTGGTTTGGGCATCCAGGTTCTCTCTGCTGTCAGGGATCATCCTGATGGGGAGTGAGTTCCCATCATTCCAGCCCCTTGCTGGGACAGACAGATGTTTATCCCATCTTAGGCTCTGGGTTACTCTGTACAGTCATGCCTTGGCTGAACACAAAAATCTAACATGCCCAGGCACATTTTAGCACACCTCTGTTAGAAAGTATGGATTCTGCTCTAATGTCATTTGTTCTCTCCATATTTTAACTCTTTAATGGAGTTTTAGAAGAGACTTGAGTTTGGTTTTTTGTTTTGTGGGGTTTTTACAGGTGAACATATTCTTTTAAACAAGCTTTTCCTCTTGCCCCCATCAAGCAAATGCTCAAATCAGATGTTATACACTAACATTTGATTAAAACAGAATGTTGTTGTATCTTTATCAACAATATGTGCCAATGTATCTCACTATTGACAGTATTTCTAATACTATTTTTACCTGTAATGACTGCTTGTTTCTAATTTAAATTTAATTGACTTTCTTCTTCGAGTGGCTTGCTTTCACAAAAAAAAAAAAAAAAAAAAAAAAAAAAAAAAAAGAATAGGGAATCCAATCCATGGACTATTTAAACTCATTTTTGCCACTGTAATAAAATTTGTCTCAAAATGAAACCTCTACCACTCAAAATCAGCTCCTCTAGTTATAATATCTGAAATGGGCTGGATGCATGGGAGGAAGTAGGACAGGCTTTAACTTCAGTGAAAATGCACCCAGAATGTCTTCTCCCAGCAGTTTATATGTCTTTTAATGTATCAAAGCACAAATAATTATAATAATTGCTTCAAAAGATATTGGTTGGGAGACCAGTCTGTTGCAGGAAATATCTGAACATATTAAAGAGCCCGCTCTGCCAAAGTGACAACTCCTCTACGGTCTGAGTCCCCTCCAGTTCCTGCTAGGAAAGGAGGAACCAGCAGGAAATAGCAGGAACTCCACAGCCCTCAAGAAAAAGCTCACCAGTCTACAGATTCAGCCTCAGCAGCAAAAACCTTTTTAATTGACTCCATAAATCTAATTTCTACACTTTTTGTGAACATTTCCTTTAATGTTCACGGTGCCTTGTATTAGGATGAGATCTCTTACACAGCATCTACGCTGAACCTGCCTGTCTAAGTTTAGCTGAATCCATTGACTTACAGTGTAGCCTTGGTCAAATCCCCAGATAAACCTTTCCCCATCCTTTAGTCTATTTTATTTCAAGTATTTAAACAGAACTGTTAAGGAAGTGAAATAGCAAATGGCTCCTAGAAGGAATAAGCATATAGAAGTGACAGACTTGATATAACATACTATGGGTTGCACTCAGAGCACATCTCAAACCAGGCTATGACACTGCACGACCACTGACTGTACCTGAGATGACAATACCTGAGAAATATCAGTGTGCAGAAATGCAGGGCCCTCACTGATCACTCTGGGCATGCACCAACTTTTTCTAAGCATAGAATGCCCTACCAGTTTGCTGACTTGGGCATGTCAAAGTCTGCATGTACCAAGAAGATGCAGGTGTATTTCCCAGGCACAGTCAGTTGTACTGCAGACACGGGCACACAGGGACTGACACCTGGCCAAGGTTTTTGGAGTAACACACATATAGCCAGGTATAGACAGGTATAGGAAGGCAGCTAAGCATGACTGACCACAGAATAGACACATGGCTAGTTACAGTCAGTGACAGCAAAAGGAATCATTTCACTAGGAAGCTTTTGGAACAGGGCAAAAAGTATTAGACAGGGTTCAACGGGCCCGCAAGGTGGAGACTGGGGAGTTCAGAGAATACAGGTGAATCTTCAGTGAGCTGTATTTCTCTTACTCTCTAGTCTCATTCATAAATCAGACATTTGACTGACATTCCATGCTTTTGCAAAGCAGTTTCACTTTTCTGTACTAAAAATGCGCTGCTAACTATTAACAGTCTAATTAAGTGGTAGTAATAAGTTATTTAATCAGGACCAAGAACTGACTGTCTATTTCTAGTGCATCTATTTATAATCCAAGGGAAAAAAATGCTATACTGATTATTTTCATCCTGCTTTGCAAATAAGTGTTCTGGAGGCATAATCATGAGCATATGAAGGACCTGCCATTCAGTAATACCAACAAAAGCATTACTGGACAAAAATATCCTAAACTAGATCTCTGAACACTTCTAAGTGCAAGTGATTCTAATATATTGAATTTGGATGCTTTTTTGATCTATATTGAAAAGAATTTTGTGTCTCCTAGCAGATTGTTACTATCAGCTGTCACTGATGTTAATTCATATACAATCTCCCACTAAATATTAAAAATCAAAACTAATTTCTACTGCACACTAAGCTATTTTACACCCCCATGGCATATGAATGTAAAATAGCTATATTCTTTTTTTCTAGGTGATTTAAAATATTTCCGATTTTCAGGTAAATCACAACAAGGTTCACAGAGAAATAAACCAAACCAAAATTGAAAATTGATAAAGCTGCAGGACTTCCCAACATGTTCTTATTTCTACTGGGTTGCAGAAGCCATACTGCTTCCTATCAATTGAGCAGATCCAGCTTTTCAGCCTTCTAGCTACACTGAAGAGCTACATTTGCAGAATATTAGCAATGAATTTTAGTATAGCTGAAAATAAATATACAGCTTATATTCAGCAATGAAATGAAGCTGAAGTTAACAGTGAATTACTATGTAAGATTAGTTCTAGGAATGTAATCTGTACAGGTTCTTTGTCAGATTGTTTTAGGCAGGCAGAGCTCGCTATTCTGAAGCATGCATCTCTATTTCAATTAAAAAATGTAGGGGAATAAAGTCGGCGAGAGGCAACACTAATTCCATGCCACCACCCTAAAACAGAATTGCTTCAGAATATTCGGAAAGACTCATAGTTGAAAGGAACAGAGGCTGCAGAAAAAGCTCAAGCACATAGTTACAACAATAACAAAGCGATTCATCTATGCCATGCAAGCACTTAGGTGTAAGGCTAAGAACAACAGAGTAGAACACAAAAGTTGTTTTAAATGTGCAGTATCAGTTCCCCTTTGAAGAGACCAATTGGTTTGGGTTTTGCCTTCATCCCCCAGTCTTGTCTGGCAGCCACCACACCAACAGCAAGTGGCTCCTGCTGGGCAGTGCTGAGGAGCAGTGCAGGCAGGGTGCTCCTCCTGCCTGCGCCTGAGCGTCACCTCCCAGGGTCAGCCTCCACCACCAGGCCCGGGCTCTTGAGTCTGATCAGCCTTGGAAGCTGCCATAACACTATGAAGGTAAAATAAACTACAAGAAATGCCAGGTGATGTCAATGGATCTGAGTACTGGATGTCCAGGTAAACACATCTTGGGTGTGGCTGACAGCGTAACAGATCCTGCACCTTTAAAACTTGAAAAAGCAAGTAAAGAACAGTCACCTAAACCTACACTACAGCATAGGAATAAAAATGTATATATTGAAAAAGGCTAAATATATATATCAGTATATATATATTTACAAAGAGAGATATATTTGATGTGTTATTTTACAGCACGTAGGAACATCTAATAAACGTGCCTCGTAAATCTGTAGACACAAATGTTTGGTGTCATTACAATTGAGATATCTCTTTACATGGGCCATATTCATATCTCAGTCATACTGGTGTAAAGCTGAACCATTTCCATCATCTGTTGACTGTGGAATGGTTCTGGTTTAAACCAGTGTAACTGAGACAATTTAGCCTCTTGTTTTATTAATTTAGCAAAAAAAAATGTCATAAGCTGGCAATAATTTTGTTTGTTTTATCCCAGAAGTATTCAACATATACAAGCAAAGAAGCTATAATGTAGCATAGTACAAAACATGTTGTTTTGACCAGTGCATTGAAATCAAACTAGTTTATTTTGCTGGATAATCCAAAATCAAGACTAGATTTAGCTCTATTAAGGTATTTTTCACAAGCAAGAAAATAAGCATAATATTTTCTTCTCTCTCTTTTTGATCTAAGAAAACATCACTTATCAGTCCTATACGTATTCTTTGGTGTAAATAGGATATAATTTTCTCAATATTTATTTTGGTATTATTTGTTGTCCTTCAATGACATTATAATTGCAAAATGTGGTATTTTAATTTCTTTGGTTCCCAACAATCTAGAAAGACCAACAGGCACAGAGAACAGCACAGTGCAAAGTTTATCAGACTGACCGCCAGCTGGAGGGACAACTTGATCAAGTAATTTCATGCTTGTTTTCTTCCATATTTTCTTTATAACTGCTCTAAGTTCTTCATTTGCTTGCTCTAGGTTACCTGTGGCAATGAAACAGAAAAAGGGAAGATGACAATCATGTTTCAACCAGCTGCAATGAATAAGCCTTTGGATATTAATTATCTGTATATAATTAAAGACTATGATAGGGATTCTTTATGGCAAACCTAAGCTCTATGGATGCAGCAAACAACAACACTACAACATCTAGAGAGAAGAAAGGCCAAAAGACAGCAAGTTGCTGGGGCTTATAAATCAGTCTCTGGAGCACTGCAGAGGTCAGCTGTGATTTACAGACCTTGGCCTCACTGTCACTCCTTACTTAAATTGTCCGGAAAGCGCCAACCTGCTCTTTACAAGCCACTTCTTTCTTGATCCAAAGCTGAGCCTTTATTTGTTTAATCACAGAAATTACTCAGTAGTACAGGCTTGAAAGTTCAGGCAACTGAATACTGAGCAGTTTTTCATCTCTTGCAGTGCCCACCTAAACCACAGTGATAACTGAGGGGGCTCAACCTAAGTGTGTTATTGCCAGTGGAACTCAAATTCTGCTGAGAAGACAAAGGAGTAAAAATATAGGGGGAAAAGGTAAAAAAGTATGAAAACAGAAAGAAAAATATTTGAAACATATCACTATTTTTAAAACCTTTTCCCTCTTTGATGCAAATTACAGAAATTCATTCAAGCCAGTCAGAACTGGTCTCAACCACACTGGGGTTGTTGTTTT
The DNA here is from genome assembly GCA_038380795.1 of Pyrocephalus nanus. NCBI lineage: Eukaryota > Metazoa > Chordata > Aves > Passeriformes > Tyrannidae > Pyrocephalus > Pyrocephalus nanus. The sequence goes on along the minus strand of CM076271.1, from coordinate 7,594,168 downwards.
CAAGTGTGCAAAAGTTGCAGTGGCACCGGTGTGAGATCCAAGGCACCAGGCTAAAAGGCAGTGAGAAAGGAGCCTTTTGGTTGGGCAGGAAGGGGAATTCATTCATTCCTTGCAGTAGAACCCCTGTTATGCCCCTGCTGCACATTTTCATCTGATCAGATGAAAGCACAGAGTAATTTCTGCAGTATCCTGGGCTCTGGCCTCACTATCCCTTTCCTTTCACTTTCTAGCAAATGATTACTTGCAACAGTGAATAAAACCCATGATCCAAAAGCAAACCAGATCCAGTCAGACCAAGGCAGCCTTACTTATGTCCAACAAAATGAATAAATTGTAACTTTTCCTCACTGTACCTTCTGACAAGTCCAGAAAGGTTTAACAGCAAAGAACCTTACCTTCTGTTTTTATCTTTAGAGCAGTCCTAACCAGAGCAAACAAAGTAGCATTGAACATGACGGTTCCATCACTGTTTAGTGGCATATTCATTGCTACTAACCTCTGAAAATGAGAAAAGGAGAACAAATTTTGACACTGCTTTGTTTGGGGAAAAAAAAAAAAAAAAAAAAGAAATCCTGTAATGTTAATTTTTGGAAAGCTGATGTATTCAAAGAATAATATTAGTGAGAGGCATACAAATTATGTAAGTTCTTCCAAAAAAGTTGAGGTTTTCATCCTAGCTGTGTAAAATAGGTAGTCAATACCACTTCTTTCTGGCATTACTCACATGCATGTTCACACAAAAACTAAAACAGTCCAGTTTTCACGAGTTGCTTATTTAGGCAATTTTCAAACATCCAAGCTCAGTCCTTGACTATGACTGAAAGTCAAACTGTGCAAATATTAAGGACAAAAGCAGTTATTTGAGAGCATGTACTCCAAATTCAGTCATGTTCCAGATTCCCCAGGGATTCCTCACGCTCCCCAAAGAACCCCAGCACCAGGCCTGGCTTGTACTTCTCAGGTAACTCTTTAGTCCTGCCGTGCTTCTCTTATGCCACCTACACTGAACTACTGGGAAGGGGGTTTTGGGTTAGTCCACCTCTGAATTATTGTTCATCTTTCAGAGCAGCACTGCTGTGACCCTGTCAGTCAAAAGAATACTATTTCACCTATCAGAATTTTCTCCTGATGTCTTACCTGGATTTTCTCCTATTCTAATTTAAAAGCATTACTCAATGAATAATTGATCTTAGCATACAGACAGATATGGGTTTGCTTTAAGTACACCTTGTGGCATTCCATTCCAACCCAGCGGTCTGCATGTCAACTCACCTGTTTTTAAGACAGATATACAAGAAATCCAAATGACAATAGTGTTGTAACAATCCTTTCATTAAAAGACTTGATCTTATTCCCACTGAAATTGCTAAACCCACAGTATCCGTAGTTCTGGGGTTCTCAAATAATGCAGTAATCATTCATCTCAGTGCTGCTTTTCAACTTTTACATTAAATGCAATTAAAATCACCTCAAAATCACACATTTTGCCTGACAGATTCTGAATCATTTTAAATTTCTATTAATCTGTCTTCTCACTTACTGCTACGTACCGTATTATACACCATTATTCACTTCAGCTTGGTTTATCATCTTCAAGTGCCCACCCCACAATCTCATTTCTATGTTTCATGCAGAGCAAAATTCTAATGAAAGCAACTGTAAAAGCACTGTATCAAAACTTCATCATCAATTAAAGCAAACTACCACCCTCTTCTCCCTGGGACTGAAGAGAAGTCAGAAATGTCCATGGGTTGAAGTAGTGAAATAGGCCACCAGAAATGCTGGGATGAGGTAGCTCAGATATGTGACAATAACAGATTAATAACAGATATACAGACTGATCCCTTTCATTTTGATCCTCTGTGAAGAGCTTTACATTGGTGGCAACTACTTGAAGGAATACACAGAAAGAAACAACCTTAATTTCTTAATTTTGCTGGTTTAACTTAAGCCTGGGGAAAAAAAAAAAAACAAAAAAAAAACACACAGGAAAACTTGAGAGTGAATGAAACCTTGTGAAAAGACAGGATTACTTGTGCACATGTAAGAAATATGGGCGAGAACTGCATGAATGAATGAACTGCAAGAGAAAGCAAGACCTACCTTGCAGGCCACTCGGTGAGGACATAACTTGCCAAAACCAAGAGGGGGCTGGATGCGTCTCAGTAACGTAACCACATCAAGATGCTTTATCCTTCCCCTGGAACCAACACACATCCGTTACCAAGCATCCACTTTCCCCAAAATATACTGTGTTCTGCTTTTATTGTTTTTACCAAAGAAATCTTATCAGAGAAATGATCTAACTTACTTTGCTTCAGGGTCATATTCTGACCATATCCTTTTGAATTCATCCAAATGATGGGGACCCAGAATAGACCAGTCACGTGTCAGATAATCAAAGTTATCCATAATGACAGCCACAAACAAATTTATAATCTAAAAAAAAAAAAAAAAAAGGCAATTAGGAACAATCTGCCTTGATTATTTTGAATTTATTTTTTTAAAATTCAGTATCTAGAGTAGGTTAAGAATTCAAACAAATGAATTGATGCTTTTTGGCAAATATAATCAAATATCACAGAAAATAATTTCATTTAACTAACTGAAAGTCTATCAAGTAATGACATAAAAAGAATCTGATTCCACTATAGATTACTCAGTTTTTGACAAAGACTGCAAAATGGATTTGTTTCTCTTCCTTGATTTGCCAGATCCCACTACATCAAATTGAAGAATGGATCCTATACATGTATTTGACAGTGTAAATCTCAGGATACAGCTTCTGTAGTAATAGGATCCAATTTCATAACAATAAGACTTCTATATATGTTTTGTTCACACAGAAGGTGATACAGAGCAGCAGAATGTGAATGTTTACATTAGTTCACAGAATTCTGTTGGATCACTCTCCTTTTGCAAGGAGGTCAGTACTGTGAATTGAACAAATCAACCAGCTTAGACCACACACCTGCAATAAGGAAAAACATATTTCAACAATTATTTTAGAGCAAATAATCCATTAGGCCATGGATTAGGTGAAAGGTTATTTTTCACATCTCATATGCCACAATTTGAGCACACTTGTAGAGACACCAACCCAAATTCTGCTAAGTTTAAATAATACAAATAGAGTTTATCAGTAAGTCAAAAGAATTGCAGCTTTATTATTAGTGAATATTTAATTACACTACTGACAACTGCATGAAATAACAGCCATGAAAAGACTGTTAACTTAAGCTTTCAAAGGTGCAGCCAACCACCCCCCACACAGAAGAACGCCTTGCACGTGGGAATTTAGAATCCTTTAGAGTCATTTGGGTAGGAAAGGACCTTTAAAGGTCATCTGGTCCAACCCCCCTGCAACGAGCAGGGAGATCTTGAGCTCTTGATCAGGTTGCCCAGAGCTCCATCCAACCTAACTTCGAATGTTTCCAGGGATGGGAGGCATCGACCACCTCCCTGGGCAACCTGTTCCAGTGTTTCACCACCTTCACTGTAAAAATTGGTTTAAGATACAGGATTTAAGATTCTGTATGGAAAAATATAACCTTGCCCAAATATTTTGGATATGGGATTTTCAATCATTCTCTTAACTCACAGCTCTTAATCCAGAAGAAAGTCAAAGTGCCTAAAGCTCATTTCTGTTAATAAGCAAAAGCTAAACTCACCAAAAATGCACAGAGCATGTAAAAACTGATAAAATAAATGATGGCAAAATTGCTTCCACATGTGTATTCTTCCCCTGGATTATAATCAGATTCTGGATCACAGCGTTTTCCAGGCAAACATGCCAGCATGATTTCCTGCCAGGCTTCTCCAGTGGCACACCTTTATAAGGTCACAAAGATAAATTGAGAATTATTTGATCAAAATGGATTAAAGATTTATCAATTTGTAAAGCTGTGAAAAAAATGCTGAGAGCTGCACCAGCGCAAATGTGGAGACAGAGGAACATTCCAGAGCAGGAACTGATTAAAAAAACCACAGAGCAAGTTTTAGAACTGACAAGCACACATCTGACATTGCAGACATATTTTATAAGGTTAATTTATGCCCTATAAGGGTTCCATGTCATTCTCTCTCCTTGCTCCAGGAAGCATTCCTGGCAAATGGTTACCTTCTTAAACTCTCCAGAGATGGAGATTGTGTAATTCCTACCCCCTCGAGATTTAGCTGCCTTTGCCATCATAAAGTTTTTCCTGCTGCTTATCTAGTATTTCCCTTCTGCAAGTTACACACTCTACTGTTTTTCAGCTCCTCAGTAAAAGTAAAGAACAGTTTATTTATTTGTTTGTAACAAATTTTCATTTCTTCCAACTGTCCCACTAGTTGTACTTGTCAGGATTTCAGTAATGGCACAATCTTATTCCCCTTTCCCAATACTCCCACAGTGATATCAGGGCTGACTATGTTTGGGCTCTACCTGAAGACAATTACTGCACAAACGAGGTGTTTCACAATAGCTGTAATAAGTTTAGCTCTGTATCACATCATTAAACCCCTGCTGTGCCAATGGACACTCAGCACACAGACAGAGTGAGTCTGGGCTTGTTAAGCTGAATTGATTGTCACCTGCAAACACATTCGGAACATTTTTCATAGATCTGTGAAATGGGATGCATTCAGTAAGAGTTGAGGTTTACTCACCTGAAGAGAAGAAGCACAGCTTGGGGGAAAGTCTGAAAATTGTTGTTTCTGTTTATTTGATTGTTGTCCCTCATGGCCACTTTTCCAAATACCTACAATAAACCAGGATTTTGGCTTTCATTCCAGTGACATGTGCTGTCAGAGGCTGTAGGCCTTGCAGGCTAAACTTGCTTCAGAATGTATGAAAAACACTTTCACCGATACACCTTCATTAAACTTTAGATTTGTCAAGACAGTGATTCCTCTGAAAGCACTGCCTTACATACAGCACCACTATCAAAGGAATGCTTCAGTAAGCACCTCAGGAAACAAATCTCTGACTTGTTTGAGACTGGACTGCTTTTTAATGCTAAAACAATCGTAGAATTACCTGCATCCCAATGACAGCATAGATGAAGAACAGCATGGCAATCAGCAGAGCAACGTAAGGCAGAGCCTAGAAACAGGACAGGTGCATTGTCTTTTAATAACTTCACCCCACAGTTTCTACTTCCAGTTACAAAAATAATTTTTCTACACAACACAGACTTTTCCAAGGTTTTTTTTACCTCTGCAAGTGCTTAAAATGTTATTACCTGTCACTCTGAATACTCTGCTGCATACAATGAACACAAGCTTCATTGTATTTTAAATTATTTCTGCCAGCAATCCAGAGGGAGGAATCATCTTTAGTGGTTTTAATTTTATTTCCATTACTGATCCTGACAACACAAAGATGCTTCATTCTGTACAGTTACAGAGTTCTATCAACTTCACCTTCATCGGTTTTCAGGAATAACGATTTAAGTATCTGTTACACATGAAACTGGTTTCATATAAAAATCGGGTTAAATTCTTTTTCTAATCATCTAATAAAACGTGTGGAAGTGTGAGATCTATGTATGTCAAACTTATCCTAGCCCCTTTAAATACACTGAATATTTTTTAAGGAAGAACACAGAAATCTCACAGTAACATCTCTTATTAAATGACAAAGAATAACCCTCAGCCTCTGAAGTTACTGAAGTAACTGGTGAAGTTCATTTTGGCATTACCACAGAAATATATTTACATATACTTGATATCATTGATAGCATTAATTTTAATTTCTTTTTCTGCACTCTAAAGGCTATTTCTTCATAAAATTTGGTGTATAAATGGTTATAATTATAAAGCAAATTTAAACCAATTTTGCTAACCTGGAATGACTTGATAAATGTCCACAGTAACGTTCTGATTCCTTCTCCTCTGCTGAGCAGCTTCACCAACCTCATGACCCGGAAGAGACGGAAAAAAGTGATGGAGATCCTAGCGCTGTCCTCAGAGTTCTGAAGAGCATCACGGAGAAGTCAAACCAAATACACACTCAAACATGCAACACTTCCAGAAAAACAACATAAAATGCAAAGGTGGAAAAGGTAAGATTTGAAAATGTATCTTGAGGGCCTGTTCACCTTGATAACCATGACATGAAAGGAAAAATCACATGCTGAAAACACAGGACCTGTAGAAATGCTTCACACATCACATGCATTTCCAAGTTTTCTGGTTTGTTAATAGGATCGTATTGGGTTTGTTTGTAGTAGACTTCAATAGAACACTGACAATGAATGCAAACCACTGCATAACACCTTTGCAGTAAGACAGTTATGAAAAATACAGAAAAAATTGGTGGAAAAAAGACATGGTAAAAAGAATAAACTCAAGTAGAGGCAAAACCACTGGGGTCAGTTTACTGATCTTACCCCAGACTCATCAGTTGTGACTGTTTCAGTTGGCTTTGGCTTTAAGAAATTAAGAACATTAAATATTAAAATCAAAGATCAAAAAAGTCAGCTTAACCATAAATAAAATGAAGAACACTTTTCATTTCCAAATGTAAATGAACATCTTTCAATACACATCCTGAACAAAACATTAATATCCTTATTAAAACCATCCTCTTAGCATTTCATGTTGGCTGACTCACACTAAAACATTGCTAGCTGACTCATACTAAAATCTGCTAGTATAAAACATGATTAAAAGACTTGACAGAAAGTAAATACAAAATAAAAAAATCTGTTCCTATGTAAGCCAAACAAAATTAGCCATCAATTTCCATAAATTGTATGAAATTATAGCAGTAAACCCAACTAAAATTCCAGAACAAAGCTTTGGAGTCAAACTAGCCTTTCAAGGTCCCTTTTCTGCTGTGCTTTTTCTGAAGATTAATTATTCCATCACTGAAATCTAACCATAATTGTGTTTTTTATCACATCAGGAGCTCCCTTATAGCAAAGTTAATTCACTTGAGATGACTCAGTGATGCACACTGGGTGTTGCAGAGCTTTATAAGGACACATTTTCACTCTGCCAAAGTGACAGACAAACATTTCTAGCACAATGCCATGAAGGTTTACACTTCCCTGGCAGTGCAAATGAGAAGGCAATACTTGAACTCTCTCACCATCTACAAAGTACTCATATAGCTGAGCTGATGTAACAGGGTCAGGCGTGGAGAAAGGGCTTCAGGACTTAATTGACCCTTTTCAAACAGGTCTGTGCAACCCTCAGGAGCTACAGGGAGGAGGGGGGCACACACCAACTTCTTGTTCACAAAGCCAAACCCTGTGTCCTCTGAAGAACAATCTCAGCTTTCTCTCTTGAATCTCTCTGCCTGACTTTGGGAGAAACTGTCCCAGTATCCCAAATGCTCTGACACTTTGCCCAGCAGCTGGCAAAGCTTAAAGGACCAACGTTCTGTGCTTGTTTGTGCACTGAGAGATTTGCAGCAGCTTCTTCCAAAGTTGAATAGAAGTCTTTAAAAACATTTACAGCACTAGAACAAATGGAATTCTGGATGTTAGATTCAAGTGATGGGTCTTACCCTCTTGCCTAAAATATCCTTCTTTTAAAACCTTTCAACAATTCCTGTCACAGAGCAGCAATGAACATGATGCCTCCTCAGTGCTGCTTCCAGCACACTGTGGATGCATCTGTCACACTCAATGCCACACTTCCACTAAAATCTGAAGTGTTGCTGTTCCTCAAGATAAAAACTTAGGAGTAAGAAGGCAAGAGAGAGGAGCTGATTCTGCTAGAAATGTATTATACAAACATACCATGATTAAAAAAAAAAAAAACCACACACAAAAATAACAATAAAAGGTAACACTTCTTAAAAATCAGATCATTATTAAAATAATAATTGTTTTCTCTCTTATCTTTTTTCAAAGCATATATAATAGAAAGGCATCACAAGGGGAAAATGAGATAAAAATAACTGTTTGGTCAAGTACATGCAATCTACATTTAGATACATTACTGCCCTGCCAGGTATCACTAGATTCTGAAACAAAGAGTTTTAAAACTGTTTAAAGAATTATTATTAAACTTATGCACTGAATTAGGCAAACCCCAGATCTCCTCATTGAACTTCAGTAAGCAGAGTATTTGTAAAATCATCTGAAACATCTAAAGTTTCTAAGAACTTATATAAAATACACCGAAAATATGCTGCCAATGAAAGACAACTGCTTCATTAGAAATTCCCTGCGTATTTCAACAATTTGAAATAAACCTATCAAAATATAATTAAGGAGAAAATCATTATCGCAAACATCATAAATGTCACAATACCACAAAAAATAGACAAATTCTTGCAAAGCTGCCTACCTATATCCACCCCAAACCTGCACTAGTGCACACAGACCCACACTGCTATTGACTTTTTGATACAGAAAAAAAAATCCTTTTAATCTGAAACTTCAAAAAAAAAAGAAAAAGGGGGGTTCATTATACCTTCTGCAGATGAAGCCTGAAATGTCATAATAATCTCTGGAGACTGACTCATGTTGAGCTTTATACTGTCTTCTGTAGTGAGCAAATTACTTAAGTAACATCCAATATTTTGCATCATCAAAGAACTAAGTATTTGGTAGATACAGATCAGACTGAATTACAGTATCAACACAAACTGATACTTAAAAATGAAGTAAAATTCTGGGTTTGGCATTTGGGAGTTTTTTCCATTAGCTTTTACAGGAGCAGGATTGGGCCCCAAATAAGCTAGGAACAGTATTAGGATAGCAATAGGTAATGTGATAGATTATAATAACAGAAAAAAGATACTTTGGTCCTACATATTTTTATTTAATACTTTTCCGGAACAAAAAAAATAATGTTTGTATTATGAGTTGCTTATGAAAAAAACCCTCACAAAAGGAAAAGTTGGTTAAAAAACGTTTTTCTATATATTACTATCCTAATAATTATTTCCTTCTCACTTTTGATTACCCAAAATAAGTGAACAGTTCTATTGCAGGTGCTCAGGAATGATGTTCCCTCCAATTGTTTTTGGCTGGAGATCACTGAATGTATTTGTGTGTGCACAGTGGTGTGTGCCCAGCATCGAGTAACGCACACTCCTCTCACAAATCCCTCTTTCTCAGCTTCTTTGGACTAAACAGTCCTAATTGCCTGTTTCTGATGGCTGATCTGATGCTGATGGGAAGTGTTAGGATGTCATATCCAGGAGATCACCAATTACAGACACTGGAAAGTGCAGGCCAGCAATGAAAAACACTCTGGTCACAGAAAGTAAATTGTGCATTAATACCAAGGTGGAGATAGGTGCTAGAAACAAAATATGAACATGAACTCCTCACACCAGAGGAGTTTTTTCTAATGGATCTGAAAGTGTTCAACTTCTGCCCATCACTGGCCAAGTGTTTTGGGTTTGACATTTTAAAGCAAGTGTATCTCATTTTTTACCCTCTTTGGCATTTCCTTCTGATAACACAGCAGCTTGGATTATGTTATTAAAACCAATTATAATGAAACTAATACAGTGATATATCTCAAAGAAAACATTATTCATACTTATTTAGGAAGGAAATGCTCATTTAGGAGACAAAATTAGTTAACAGTTATGTGTGTCCATCCAGCATGAAGCAATGCTCAAATCTGGGCTATTCAGGTAAAGATAACACAATCTTCAGCAATAATAACAGACAGATTGAAAAAATCAGAACATTTGCTTCCTGGAGATAATTATACACCACCCAAACACACAGTCTGATGTGCAAGATGGGAAATATCACGTGGCTGTGCACATGTCAGTAGGTGGCACATTTATGTATATGCAGAGGAAGTATTAGAATGGACTTGAGACTGAGCAGGGGGCAGGCTGAGCACAGATTGTCTCTGTGGATGATGTCTGCTGACAAGAATGCAAATAAAAACATTTCCTGTGGTCAGAAAATCTACCTCCAGCCTCCTCTTTCCTCCCACCTTCCACCAATCATTCCAGTGCTTCAGGACTGGCCAGTCATCATTAGGATTTTTTTTGTCCCCCATGGGACTGTGTGATTCCTAAGATGACAGATGTGATTCTGGGATCACTGCTAGGGAAAGGGCACAGCTGGAATAAATGAACATCTCCTGCTCTCCCTGTTTGGCTCAGTGACACCCTGTAATGAGGTGAATGAGGGCAGACACTGCCTTCATTATTTTATCTTTTCTCTCAGCCATGTGCCAGCTACACTCAGAGCCTGGGTCAGCACAGCACTTCAGAACTATGGAATTTTAAGCCAACATTGAACACATTAAATAGGCAATAATATATGATTTTTCTTTTTTTAGTTAATCAAAGTGCAACAGAACAGCTTTCTTCCCCAAACAATCCTAACCTCAAACCAGATTAATCCATGATCAACTTCAATTTCTGACTCACTGATTTCAACCTGCTACCATTTTTGGCCAAGTACTAATGCTGTTTATGAAAAATTTAGCACATTTTCTAAGCAGGAACTCCTCATTACACCCTTGATATTGCAACAAATGTTCAAAATAAACATCCTGACTAAAAAGAACTTCAATGTCAAAACTGTGAACAGTGTGAAACAGATTGCATCATTCATTGGAAGCAAACTCTAGGTCTGTGCTTAAGAAAAAAATAAACAGAGTGAAAAACAGTGGATATTAGTATATATATGCTTCTTTTTAACAGATTGTGCCAAAGGGTTCAAGAGTGTGCCAGAACAAATGAACACATAATGACAATGTCACCCGCACTGCAAGTGTAGAAGGAAGCATCTGAATGACAAACACATATGATGACAACAGCACATGCAGGAAAACATTCAGGTTGCCAAAATATCTCCAGAAATGGGTACTGTATGTGTGTCATATACACATACAATTTGTTCAGAGAACAGTTACTGCAATTCAGATGTGGGCAAGTCATTTTCTCCATAGTCTTATTAGTGCTCTCTATATTCCCTGTTCAACGTTAACCAAATGCTTATAAAAATAATTTAATAAAAATTTTGAGTCAACGTGAAGAACCCCAGAGAAGATAAAAAAAAGCTTTTCCCTTGTAAAAGATGTATTTAAAACTCTAAGCTCATAACTAACATGTTGATGGCAGAGAGTATTATATGATAACTAATAAATATTCAGTTTTGCAATAAAGTAAATTATTAATGTTAACATCTTCATGAAAGCAGCTCAGAAATTTGTCTCCAAATTAAATTTGCAACACACTAAAGATTTCAAATGGCAAGAAAACTTCATAATAATGAAAGCAAAGCCATATGAGAATGCAGTTTTCTGACCTATCCTTGAGCCTATAGAGATACATTTGCAAAAGTCTATAAAATATACTGACAGTATCCAAAATATCAAAGTTTTAGCATACGATAGGGATGCATAAATTGATATCATTTTTGGAATGGGCTGCTCAGGGAGGCGGTGGAATCACCATCCCTGGAGGTTTTTAAGACGAGACTGGATGTGGCATCAGTGCCATGGTCTGGTAACCACGGCGGTGTTGGATCAAGGGTTGGACTTGATGATCTCAGAGGTCTTTTCCAACCTGGTGATTCTATGATTCTGTCTAAACTGAATTGGACTGCTCTTGTTCAAAGTTGGAATCCAGAATCTCTTACAGGAGGCAAAGATGAGGTTTTTACTCCACTCCTCCACATAACCAAGGCCAGCTGTCCCACCAGGTAGAGGGTGAATGGGCAACTACGTAAAAATCAGCACCAGCCCTCCCACAACACACTCCAGCAGCAGTCCAGCAAACCAACAGAGCATCCCACACCAATAATGTTGCTCCTTCTTGTAAAATGGCACACCATCCAATTCCAGTTTTGCCAGAGGTTTTTGCTATATGAACTCCTCCCAGCCCCTCTCAGCTCTTCCAGCAGTGTAGGCACTGAACAAGCTGTGTGTATTTGCAGTGATGGTTCAAGACAAATGGGTTTTCCTGAGGGGCTCAGGATGAAGATATAAATGCTGTTTGTTTAAGCTTTATTTCAGCAAAGAACTGGAATTTTGCTTCAGGAATAAAATTAGTCCTATAGTTGTGCCGTTAAACATTTGCACAAAAGAAGAGGAAAAGGAACTCTGCAGTATTTTTTCGACATTTTGGCAGCACATGAATGGCTAAAGAAACTTACATAGAATATGTGAATTAAAACCCTTGTAACCACTACTGCAACAATGTGATCATGCTTCTAAGTCATTCAGTGTTGGTCATCCAAATGGTTTCTGAGCTGGCAAATAACATCATTTCTATACAATCAGACCAGACTGAAACTTGTCTGTTATTTCCTTTTCATAAGTTACTCATTTATTCAGATTTTATTTCAGATTTATCTTTCATTGTGACAAATTATATATGTCCATCTCCGAGAACGGGCTGACAACACTTCGTGTCCCATGATCATTCCTCTGCTTTTTTAATTGACAAGGAACCATTTCTATGACCACACAAGGTCTTGCATGTTATGTGAAACTTTTTGAAAACAAAAGGCCACAGAGCCCAAAAGTAATTATATAGGTTTTAGTAGTGGTTTTAATTTTTTTTTGTTGCTATACCATATATATATTTACTTATATATACTTGCCTCTAATAATTTCTAAAAATAAAATGAACATGAAAACCAATTAGGTTCATAAAAGAAGGTTGAAGGAAGGGATATCAAATGAAAGAGTAAATTAAGAAAAACAATCATAGACAATTTTTTACTGCTAAAATATATGTTGCTCTGAGGTAGTTCATTGCTTAATCCAATAAACACTGACTTCCACAGGCACTAAAAATATTCAAACCACAGTAATTTCCTGGATTATGTGTGAATGAATGGGAGGTTACTGGATCAGAAGAATCACCCTCAGGGCAGCATATACATTATAAAGTGTTTAAAAAAAGAAAATTAACAACAAAATAAGAGAGATGACATACAATTTCCAGAACTGAATACTGAAATCAAGGTGATAAATAACTGGACAGTCCAACCCATTGTCTTAAAAAAAATGGGTCAGATACAAACTTGTTGTGCGCCACAAGGACTTGCTGGCCTTTGCAACGGATTGAAGTATACACAGGTAGACCATCAGAATGACACTGAGCTGTTTCCAGAGCATATTGAAACTGTAATACACTACTGACTTCAACAAACAAAGCACACAAAAGTGGAAAGACCAGAAACAGACAACACTTAGTACACAAATAGTCTGCTGTGCAAAACTAAAGAAATCAAAGATGAGCCCTTTTCCTCCAGTGAGTATTGCATGAAAACTGAGAAATGACAGTGCTAGTTGTTGACTGTGTTTGTACTTATCCTGAAGATCGCTGCTTGATCTCCAGAATATTTTCAAGACAACTGTGAGAATTACTAAAATGCCAGTGTTCTTCCCAGCTGAAAGCTCAGCAGTGATCAGTTACAAGTAATGCTGTCAAACCAACACTGTCCAAACTGTGTTAAATGCAGGAACACCTGCTTTGATCATGGAAGCACATCTGAGCTACCTCCCAATCACTTTGCAATCAAACACATTCGGCAGTTATCAGGGAAAGCTACTGTAAATGACTGGTCTTTTTACTCTCCTCAGATACTATGCTCATCTACACTATTGTGACAGGAGATGGAAATACTTGAGCTGAAAGTCTAAGTCTAAACTTCTCAGGGAACAAAAAACCCTGAATAAAACCAAAGGAAAAGAAAAATCCAATCAAAAAGTAAATCAGAGGCAGCATTTAAAAATCTAGTCCATGAAGAGTAACTATACTTTAAAAAATGTCTCAATGGGGCACTGCAGTTCTGTGCTGACTGACCCTCCCTGGCAGCTCAAGTTCCTTCAGTTCACAGAAAGATCCATCATCCACTGAGAACTGAGCAAAATCAGCCTGAAATCTAAAGGTCAGGAGAAGGCTCTCCTGCTCCCATGTTATCACATCACTCCTCCATTGCAGCCACCCATGAGATTCTCACACTTTAACACAAGATCAGGAAGCATTTTTAAGGTGTATCTGTTGTCCCAACACCTATATGTGTAATGGCCATCAGTCAAAATTTTGGTGAAAGATGCAGTTTTCCAAGTACTTTAAGAATAATTCAAATTTCAAAACACTTACTGTAGGATGGGAAAAGCCAAAGGAATAAGAAAAGACTAAACATTCTATTTTCCACAGCATGGAAAGCCTTACTTATGTGCCCTCCTGCTACTTCATGAGAGACAAATGCTAACACCACTCTAAAACCCACTCCTCCCACAGAAAAAGAAATCATTATTTGTTAAACTGAGGCACAGAAACAACTTACAGAATCTTGAATTATCTTTGCCAAATTACACAGAAAACCCACTGGGCTTCAAGTAAAATAGTAACAGAAGCTTAAATTCTATTTAATATATATTTTTTTTAATATTTTCTTTACACACATGGAAAAAACGTAATTCTTACTGTCTCACTATGTTGTGTGCATGTGCAACTATACAGGCATATAAATAAGTCATAACAGCTTGTACAAGCATCTATATCAATGTTTTTGTCTTTGATTCCAGGATTAAACATACTTTTCCAAAAAAGGATTTTTGGGGGATTAACTTTACATTGTCTGTATTTCTTGATGACAGCAATTACTTTTTAGTGCATGAACAGTTGCTACTTACATTAACTTCTGTTATAGCAATATCAACGACGCTACCAACAACAATTAAGGCATCAAAAGTGTTCCATGCATCAGTGAAATAGTGCTGTTAGGACAAGCATTCAGCAGAAAGAGAGCAAGAGAAAAACACAAACAGAAAAAGAGAAGAAAAGGACAGTGTTATAACACAGAAACACTCTAGGCTTCTCTGACGTACCACTATACAATCTAATCTTTCCCTTCCATAGCTCAAAAAAATTGGTAGAAAAAAAAGGCTATTTATTTCCCATATCAACATAATTGACCTATGACTGGTCTGTACTCAAACTTTAGAAACATCAGATCAAAATCTGTGACTTGTCCAGATGATGGAAATAGTGGGGAGACAGAGAAAGAGAAGTAGGGACTGGGGAAAGTAAGCTGGGATATACTCACATCAGCTTCACTGAGAACGACGTCTACTATGCTGCCAATAACGATGAGGGAGTCAAACGTATTCCAGGCATCACTAAAATAGCCCTGAACAGAGCAGGCAGGGTGCAAACGTTTGTGATTACACATGAAATGTCAAATATTTGCATACTTCTGTTTAGTTTTGCATAAACAGAAATTAGTTAAACAAAACCTGTGGTCTAATGAGAAAACAAAACAAAACAAAAAAAAACCAAAAACAATATTGCCTACTGAAGGAAAAGCAACATTTATGTGCATGTGTGTGTATATATATACTTTATATATATACATGTCCAGACACACACACACAGACACACACACACACACACTACACGTGCAGAACACACCACCAGAAAAGCACAATGTTGGCAAGCAAGCCATCATCCAAAACTGGGTTTGGACTTCCAGCAAGGCTGAAAAATTCTAACATATATACCTTAATGGGCAAGACAAGATCCCTTCTACAATATTTCTGCAAGACCAAGCCAATTGAAGGTTCCTTAACGTTAAGGATTTTGTGATTTTTCCTAAGAGACTGGTAAAAATATTTAAAGGATCAAAGCTCATCATTGGATAAACATGCACAATTATTAATGTGAAACTGTGCATCAATATTAGAGAACTGACTTAATCTTCTGTTCATAAACTAGGTTTAAAATAGGAACTCATACTACATTTGTAGTTATAGCCTGATTTTGTATCCAGTTAAGTCAGTGCTGGGAACCACAGCACCCTAAACAATTTCTTATTGCTGATGATGCAGCCAGTCCAATGTCTGAAAACTCATTTTCATAAATTGCTTAATCACCTTTCTGAGATTTTATGGCTTTAAATATATATTCCCTATGTGTATATTACCAGGACATTGCTGCAAAGGGTTACACAAAGTGCTGTCATGCAATTAGCTGACTATTGGCATCAAAACTGCATTTTTGAGCAAAAAGGTATTTCAGAAGAAACTTTGAGGTGGGTCCCAGGATCAATCTGTCACTGGGAAATAATCAAGGCATATTATGCTCTTGAAGACAACTCTACATAGGCAAGAGATGTAGGTTTTCTGCAATATGTGGATTTTGCATAGCTATTACAGAAATCCAGAATTGCAAAAATTACTGAACTTGCCCTTTATGACATTCAGATATATTAATTTATCAGCCACCCATGACTAAGGAATGTGCATTATGTGATCGAGGCCGAAATGGACATTTTGTATTTGTACATTCTACTTTTAAAATTTTAAAATACTAACTTGTCAGCCGCTATAGAAGCTCTAAAATAATAAATTTAGCAAAAAGCATAAAATTACAAATGTGCTATTTACACTTATTATTACAGTTTACTATAAGATAATGTTTTAGCTGAGTAGTTTGAGTTATTACAGGAGTTGTTAGCACAGAAAAGCAAAACCAGTCCCAAAATACTTTAGAAATGGACTGATGCTTTTCTCAAGATTTAAAACTGTCAGAACCTTAGTAACTCCACAGTTTAAAAGATAAAAAAGCTAATTTTGTGTAGAAATTTGGTCTTGGAGACTATGAGAGAGCTGCTACAGCAGACAGCAGCTCCACAGTTTATTCTAGGAGAGGAAGCACTGAGCAGAGTCAGGAAAGGCTCATTATGTTTTTAATTCTACTCTCTTCTAGCCCTTTTAAAACACAAATTGCTATAATCATCCCTTCATTTAAGGAAGGGGCTGTAAGAGGAAAACAAATCAGAGTATGACTATCTCTACAGCCCTTGGCACTTCACACTTTGATTCTTTGGGATAAACTATCAAGTCCATTTTTGGGGCAAAAGCAAGTGTTCATGGATTTGGCCTCCTGAAAAAACTCCTCCTATTCTGAGAGCTCCTGCACAATTCCCTATCACTCCCTCTTAACTCATCCTGCTTCGTGAGAACAAGCCATTCCCAAAGTTTTACTAAACATCATACATTCAGTACCTCAACAGTACTGAAATTTATAATCCTAATGAGATTAGTGGCTGCCAACTAAAGCAAGGGAGCTACTCTCAGAATATCCTTCCTGGTCAGTCACAATCCTCATTTCTAACAAACTCTCTTGCTTTTAAAATAGTGATATTTATATATATATATACACACAAAATAAGAGACTACTGGCAAACAGCAAACACATAATCAGCACAATCCTGAAGTGTGCTATCCATCTTCCTCTACAAAGGGAATCAGAAAAGGTCCTCTCCAAATAAAGGTGAATTTCGGCTATAGAAAAAGTGAATTTACTAGACATGCTACAATATAAAGCACTGAAATAAAAAAAAAAATCACATTTTGATTCAATACAGCTAAAACACTTTACAGCTAAAATACTTTATACATTTATTTATTTTAAGAAACCTTTTCCATCAGTATAGACAAATATTGTTCAAAGTAATATGTAAAGCAAAAGCATACAAATAAACAAAAAACTAAGAGAAAATAAAGATGGTTTTGGAAAAGGGAGGAATGGACAAGTCACAGCAAATAAACATCATGCAAATAAGTTGTTTTCACCACTGCAATGACCCAAGATCAATTCACTTACTAGCCATCTTTCCTTTTTTCTTACAAAAATCTGATGTAAAACGACATGGAAAATCATTACAAGTTTAAGCAACACTGGCTATCATGAAGTTGTACAGACGGTATGTGCTGATGTATTACTTCAGATTTCACAGCTGTATTTTGTTTTGTACTGCACTGATCCATGCTAAGTACAGATTTTGGTAAATGTGAAGAACAATGTGAAGAAAAAGGCCTGCTCTTTTAATTTATATTATGAAAAATTTGCTCATTGAGAAATGCTGAAGGACAAAATCACAAATCCTGGGGAATACAGAGGCATAGAGAATGAACAGCAAAATATGTTTCTATACATCTAGCACAGAAATATTTTAGTCCTTTTAGTACTCTACTGAAAATTTTAGGGCCTCATTCTGCAAAGTACTATGTGATCCAATCTCCCAGTCAAAGTGAGCCAGACACTCAGCATCACCTTAATATCTAGCACTTACTCCAATTTTATATAGTTCAGAGTTAGAAGGCAGCCTGCAGTGCCTTGGTTTTAAAGAACACAATATCATAGTAAGAGGATCAATTATTTATAGTAGCCTGAAGTTTACATGACCAGAGAAACCAAAAGATCACAGTTTACACAGGATTTTTGTCAACATATTAAGGGGACACTGTCAAGAAGATGAGATAAAAACTAACAGGTTTTTTATCTATTCTTATTTTTACAGTGAGTAATGGAGGGTTTATTTAATACTTTGAGCACCTCTGAAACAATTTTTAAAATGCACAAAATTAATAAATAAAACTGTTCATTCTGTCAGACTAGTCTAAGAGACCCACCAGTGACACACACATAGAAGAAACTAATCAACCTTCCCTCACAGACCCTAAAGCAAACTCTTAAGTTGGGTTTCAGATTGTTCCTACTATTATTAAAATCTTAATGTTAGTAAAAGCAATTAATTGTTCTTTTAAGCATGTATCTAATTTAAAATTAAAATTGAAGGCATTCACATTCTGCTTAAGACTGCTAGCTGACTTGTGATTATTAAGGAAGTATGAAATATATGTTAGCAATAGGTGTTTTGTTAAGGGGTATCTGGCAATTTAAACAGTTATAATCTCCAAAGAATAACAGGAACAACTTTAAAAATATTTAATTCCCTTCCCTTCCTGCTTATCAGTCTCTTCCAAAATTCTGCTTAATACCATGGTCTTTTAACCTTGTCCTACTAATTAATAAGTTTAAAGTGTTCTACATCTATGGAGGAAAAAAATTCAGGAAATGAGGACCTTTCACTGGCAGCATCTGCCCTTCAAACTCTCAGGGTTCAGATCCAGGGATCTCTCACAGTAAAAGCATCCAATCAGATAGAAAGCATATGGCAACAGAATTAAAACTCAAATTGTACAAAGTCTTAGAGACCGGTATTAAGACATTGCATTTGATAACAAGTAGGAAGCCCACAGTACAAATGGAGCACTGTGATTTATACACTCATGACCAGACCACTGTATTTTGCATTAGCTGCTGTTTCTGACTACAGTCACAAGTGCATGGAGAACCATACAAGGATTCACAATCTTCTTTCAAAGAGCAGATGATAAAATGCAGCAAAGTCTTCTGTGCAAAACAAGGATATAGAACAGGAAATACAGATCAGGAAACACAACCAGCAACTCATGACACTGCGGTCCACAAATCTGAGCTATCTCCTCTGGGGCCTCATATTGTGCTGTTTTTATTGTGAAACCCTTAGTATTTAAATAAGATAGCTGACACAAAAATACAAATAAATTCATTAGAAATGTACAATGGACTGGACAGGGCAGAGCAAGACTACAGGAGAGTGGGGAAGCATTCACCCAGAACTCCACAGTTCACATGTCAACATCAGATCTCAAGTGATGGATAATTTGTTCACTTGTGCAGGCAAACACGAGCTCGCTTTAAATCAAGTAGCTCAGGCTCCACAGCTGAGCCCAATACTAAATGCAAGCTGAAGAAGTGGTTTTGAAAAGCTGACAGCAGTTATCCACCTACTCCACGCTGAGCTCTGAGCAGCCGTGCTCTAAAAGCACAAGAGCTGGGGGGTTAAAGCAAGGACAGGGCTGCCCACAGAGCCTACAGCCACCCACGTCACTGCCTCGCACCAGGGAGGGGCACAGGTCACAGCCAGCTCCAGATGCAGATATCCTGCTCCCTTTCAAAGAAGGGCAATGGAAAATGAAAAGTACCAGCCTTAGATGGTGAGATCAGTAAAATTCAAATGGCACGTCTGGTTTTTTTCAAATTCCACGTGTAGCAACTGAACACACTCGACTTATTTACAGAGACATAAGCCCAGAATAAACATTGATTTTGTTGTACTGAAAAAAAATTTAGTTTAGTTTTTCATCACTAACTTTTGCACTTCATAAAGGCAGTATGAGAACTGAACAAAATGACTGCATTAGCTGCCACAGGATAATTTTTTTTTTCTGTTAATAATTATAATTATCAGTCTCTCTTGCAAATCTACTTTTGAAAATGTGTCTGCATCAGTCATATTGACAGTGTCCCTTTAAGGCAAGGAATCAACTACTCTGTGTGGGGCCCTCTACCAAATATAATGTATAAATATATATATAACTGAAAATAAAAAAATCCAAGAAGGCTATTGAATATGCAAATTATTTATGTACATTTTTGTAATACTTAGTTGTATTTTATAAAGTAAGGAAATAATTTTGCACTTTAGAATAGGAAATATAGCATAACATACAAGTCTTTACTGGAGATTAAATTAGTGTAAAGTAATGAATGTAGAACCCAGAACAGGAGATGTGGTAATGTTTGTAACAGGAAATGATTGATCTGATTTAGAAAGGGACATTTTTGTTACCTCAGCATAATCCAGATCTCATCATTCGCTTTGTGAGATCATTTTCTGATATCTGCATTTAATTTCCTGGAGTTACATTTCTATTAGGATTTTACTGATAGATAAATGTGGGGAAATGTTAGTTCTTTCTGTTCTTTGAGTAATGCACAGCTAGTGTGAAACTCATTATATTCAATTCCTGTGGTGATGACCTAATTAAAGCATATCTTAAACTTACCTTGGGTTTGAATGCAATCAGTTTCAAAACCATCTCAACAGTGAACACTCCTGTGAAAACCATATTCATAATGTCCATCGCATCATTAAAGAGCTTAGACTGCCCATAGTGCTGTGAATGAAAAATAAAATACTTACAGAAGTAAAGGCTTTAAAACATTAAGTGAAAGAAAGGCAGCATAAGATAGAATTGGCAAAAATGCAGCACAGGAAAACATTTCCTAGTAAAATTTAGGAAGCATGCCTATAAACATGCAAGATTAGCTGAGTATCTTTGGCCAAGTACAGAATTGTTTAAATCTATTCTGGTTAGGCACTGAGCAGAACAAAACAATAAATCCTCAACATCCTAAGGGAATCTCCAGAGAGATGGTTTTGAGAGGAAAATTGTTCCTTCAAAAAAGGAGTATTCGACTCCTTTCTAATTTTTCCAAGTTTTATATGCAAGACTTGAACATTGCACAACCTTGTGTCACTTGCTTAGAAAGCCTGAAGTTTGTTAATCACAAGGATACGGTGTAAGTAAGTTTACTGAAAAAAGCAGAATGGCTTTGTGAACTGAATTCAAACCATTCTTTTTCTTATCAAAATCTGAAATACCAGGGAAAGAAAGAGACAACTAGAACATGTCATAGAAAAGCACTAAGATCATAAGTGCGTTTTTTGAAGTTTCACTTCATAAAAAAATACAACTTGCCATAAATTAAAGGCATTATCCCACCCACATCCTTCCCTGCAATTTATGCCAACTGCTTCAAGAGAGCTTCTGGTTTCCCTACCTGCATTGCCAAGCAAAGGGTGTTCAGCATGATGAGGACAAACATGATGTATTCAAATCCAGTAGAATTCACCACATACCAGAACTTGTACTGGTAAGGATTTTTTGGAATATATCTACGGAGAGGACGTGCCTTCAAGGCATATTCTACACACTGACGCTGTAAAGCAAACACATCAAAAACTGTCAGACTTTACTTAACAGGTAATTAACTGGTTGCACAATTATTAAAATAAAACTCTCAAAACCAGTCTATCTACTTGAGGTAGGGTTTTATACTATTTAAATACTAAAGTAATCAAGTAGCTTCCCAATCCTCACTTGGTGTTTACAACTGTACCCAATATCCAACCATAGACACGACTCAGTCACGTGCAAAGAATGAAACAGTGCCCATGGAACTCCTCAAGTGTTTTGCCTTTATACAGTGTAGTAGCACACAGTAATCACCTGTATGTGTGCATATGTAGAGTACAAAGCATGACTCTTAAGACCATGACTATTAAGTCATCTATAAGCCATGTTTAGTCTTTACTCCCTTTTGAACCACCAATGTGACTACATGGCAAAAAACCCCAGAGTCAGCAAAACCATCACTGAGGAAATGTTATTCCCAAAAGTTCAATTAAATTGCCCAGCAAAATCATGTGACATATGTAGGAACTTCATGGATTCATTCTCATAATCATAAGAGAAACATATAATAACCTCAATATCCAGTTCACAGTAAAAAAAATCAAATTACTAAATCCTAAGATATGTGTTTGGTGCCCTCTTCTGACCCAAAGCAGAAAGGAAGCTCTTCATGCATAAAGAAAAAGAGATACTTTCAAAAGTTAAGAGTTCAATATTTATTTTAACCTGATTTTTGTCCAGCTCACAGTTCTTGTACTCTTGTTCTCCCTGTTCTTGGAATGTGACAATCACGAAACCAACAAATATGTTCATCATAAAGAAAGCAATAATGATGATATAGATGATGAAAAAAATTGAGATCTCCACTCTATAGTTGTACACAGGTCCTACGTTCTCTCCATTTGAATCAATGGCTTTGTAAAGCAGCCTGAAAAACAAACATAATTTTATCTTTATTACCATTGAAATGAGAAAACAGTAAAATATGCAGACTCAGAGGACAGGTTTCAGAAATAGTCTGCTTTTTCTAGGTAATGACAGTGCTTGCAATAATATTGAAACCAGAAGAATCACAGCATGCATTATTATGTTTTCTGAAAGAGTCAAGGTAATGACCAGATGATGGTAGTTTTCAGTTATTTCCCCACATAAAGCTGTTCTCTAAGACTCTTCTCACTTATGGAAATAGTGAGTGGCAGTTTGCTCTTCCTGTGTTTCTCTATGCAGTCTACTACTGCCTGATTTTTTAGCAAAAGTTTTACTCAAAGGCCTTAAATTTTCAAATTATCATTACTTAAAGGCATCAATAAATAAACATCTAAAATTATTCCTTCCATTAAAGCTGAGGAGTAGCTCATTATAGCAAAAGTAACTGGAAGATTGGGAATCAAACAGTATAAAATAGTTAACTTTTCTTACTTTTCCTAAAATAGAGGAAAAGTGCACAGATTCAGGATAATAGGTTTTTTACCTCCTCTCTTAATAACTTTCTATACCATCACTTAAAACTGGGGTTTTTTTGCCAAAAGATGCTTGGTAAATGATAGCAAACTGTTCTGGAAAATGCAGCCATCTTAACAATGCTTTGAAAACATGGGGAATCCACTCACGCTGGCCACCCTTCGAAGGTGGATACTGTGAAAAGGGCCATCATAGCAGACAGAACGTTATCAAAGTTGAAATCACTATTTTGCCAGACCCTCTCTTTGACCATTGGATTATCGACATCTCCATCTTTATAAACGATGTATATCCCTCTGTGGGAAAGAAACTGTCATTAGTAAAATATTAAATTAACCTCAGAGTTACTCAATACAATGTTCAAAACTGTTTCTTTTATTCCCTCCTTACTCCTGTTTTGTTTCCTTGCTAACCTGTGTTTTCTGGTTTAAGATGACAATTCCAATTTACACAAACCTAAATGGCCTGACACATGCCTGCCCATACACAGTTTGAGTTATTCAGAATACAATGTGTCACATTCTTAGACCAAAGATCTCCTCACCGGCATTCCTCAGGATTCTGTTTTGCCTCATCAGTGCACTTGTAGAACTTTCCCTACATATAAAAACAAAAAGCAATGACAAAATGCAGAATATACAAAATACACAGGTTTATACTATGATTAGTTCAGAATGGGACCACCCAGTTCCAGCAGCAAGTAACAAAGAATTCAACTCAGCTTTGCTTTTCTTGATGCAGTGTGAATTCTGAGTGTCTGCTTACCTTGAACAGCTGCACCCCAATGCAAGCAAACATGAACTGCAGCAGAGTTGTAACTATCATGATATTACCAATAGTTCTGATAGCCACAAAGACACATTGAACAACATGCTGGAAGGAAAGAAAGAAAAAAAAATTTAATTCAATTTGTCACAGTATACAAACCATAAAATTCTGGGTTGTATTATTTTTAAAATTACTATTTTTGTGTTGTCAGTATTATGCCTAACACAGCAATTAGACTTGTTTGCTAGATTTGTTTGTAAAATCTGTCGACATGAAACCCATCAAGTGACTAAAAATTACACAAACACTATGGATAAACAATTAAAATATTGCATTGACATGTTGGTTCATTAGTCAAAATCTGTTCTCAGTGGCAGTTCCTGCACATACAAACTCCTGTAACTGTGGACAGAACCTGGGCTGTTTAAGATCAGATATGCTTAAGAATCAGGAACTGATTTATGCCCTCGCTCTCTGAACTTCTGTAGACAATTTTTCTTGTGCAAGAATTTTTAACTTAAGGTAGAATAGGGAATCAGACCAACAGAAATATAACTTAAAAAAATAAACACCTTAAGTCCTTTTGCTCTGTTTATTGCCCTTAGAGGTCTCAATACTCTTAAAACTCTGAGGATCTTCACGACTGAGATTGCACTTGATCTAGGGGGAAAAAAAGAGTTATTATTTTACTTTTAAGATAACTGATTGCATTATCAAGAATAACAATGTTCTTGCAACTTCCTTAAATATGAAATTTTTAAGAAAATCTCAAGATGTATATATACAAGACTTTTTATTCTTTACTGATCCTTCCTGTAAACACCAGAAAAATAGTATCAGTCTCATAAATACCATATGAATTATTTTGATATCTGGAGCAACTTTGGAATTAACAGCTCAGAAGCTTGTCTGACACTATAATGGAGCAAAATAGTCCCAAAAGTATTTTTCAATGTTGAGTTCTTTTGAAGACACTGTATAAATCCTGTAAACCAATTAATGCCTTTAATTTCAAAGTAGGCGGAGATCAAAAGATCTAAAATCATTTACATTCTCTTTAAGAGGCTAGGACTGCATTTTGAGGCAATAACAGCCTTTTAAAGAACATGCTGTGGAACGGAAAGCTTGTGCAATAGGTGTTCTGGTACCAGCAGAGTTCAAAGTGGGGAGCAATTGCCTGACACCCACCTTTGCCCTTCTCTAAGTCACTGAGGGTTTCCCAGGTGATTTTGAATTCTTTTATTATGCTTACTCTGATCCAAGAAAAACAAAGAAGTCTCTTCACTACCACTTACAGGCCTGACTAAGGTGTGGGTTCTCCCACCCTTCCAATACCGTCTCCTTCCATATCCCTGTAGGTCTATACTGAGAGACCAAGCTCACAAAACTAGGTTGTAGATGTGGCAATAGCACAGGAGAAGGTACATAAACCTCCTGAAGCTCCAGGTAATACTTGCTATACAATACAGTGCCATAGTGCTCTTCCTTGATCCCTTGTTAATAGTGGGAAGTAGTAAATTATTTCCAACCCATATTAATAGTGAATTACAACACTCTCCACATAAAGCACTCTCTCTTGCCAGTCCCAACCCTGAATACTGACACTGCACACCCACACACCATGGGGGAACAAAAGGAGCTGAAACACTGATTTCAGTATAAAACCCCAAAGCAAAAATACATCATTCACAATATAAGTATAGTACTTACTGAATACCAAATGATACCAGAGAAACACCCACAACCAGCAAATCCAGCAAATTAAAATAATTCCTGCAGAAGGACCCTTTATGAAGGAACGCTCCAAAAGCTGTCATCTAAAAATAGAATTGTTACACACTTAGTCTATATTTCAGCTTATTCAAATTCACATTTAGGCTGTTTACAAGACACTTGCCTAGAGTGTGAATGCATACAATACTATCTCACTTTCCAAAAGCAACTGAGATATAAAACAATCCCACTACGTACATTAAATCTTGCGTTTAAATCACAAAAGTTCTGCTCAAGCAACACGAACAAATATGTTAATTGTTTCTGATGTAAACAAATGTTTTATTTTATGTACGAACTAATAGGCTGAGGTGATTACACTAAATCGATTTGCCCTTTCTTCAAAAAATTACTACCAAAAACCCATAAAATTGCCACACTTACTAAATTGTAGGGTCCAGATTCTGACTCCTAATCATTCATATTACCCTGAGAATTGAAGGAGCTGTAAAAGTACTGCCTACAGGTCCCATGGACCCTGAAAGTCAACATCTGAGAGTCAAATCTGGTACAGAACCAGGACAAGGCTGTCCTAAGGCAGCATTACACAGCTATTTACCTTTGACTCATGGGAGACACATTAGGATCATGAGTCAGTATCTTGGAATAACCTGAAACAACTCATAAACTATTCTGTATTATATTTGGACAAGCGTCTCCAAATTTTGCTGTTCTGTGGGGAATATCAAACCTTGCACTCCCTGGTGGACTTTTTCTTAATTTCTTTTTTTTTCTGTCCTTAGAATAAGATGAAAGAAGCACACAAAGTGTATCCTGTGAAGGAACCTGTATGCATCATGGGCAGGTTTCATCAGGAGCCATTGACAGAGGCTGTATTAATTATGGCTGCAGAGAGCATCTGGACAGATGTTCTTGGGTATCTCAAAGCTGAATTTGGTTCCTAATCTATAGATTAGACCCCTACCATAACTCCAAGTAAGTACCAGTTAAAAAATGCACAGAGGAATCTAGTTAAGCCATTAGCAGCGCAGAATCACCAGCTGAATAGACTATTTCATAGGCCTTTCCATAGTTACAGAGTAAGATTGAAACACTGAAACTAAAAACTTGTAACCAAAAAAAGGATACCTCTGAGAAATACCTAGTAGTCAGCTCAGGTACATGAATTCTAATTTCTTCAGCCTCAAAAAAAGAGGAATGAATACTCAGCTACTCATTTTTTTCCACAGGTAAGAAAACTCACTGCCACTAGAGAATATCCGACATTGATTATGATTTCAAACCCTGTACTTTCTTTTCTGTTCTATTCCTCATGGTGTAGTAAAAAGATTTTATTTCATTTCCCTTACAACAGATTACTGCAGCTTTCAAGGCTGTTCCACAATATATAACAGAGCTACAGGCAACAGCTATCTCAGTCAACTGCATCACTACTTGAACTTTGCAGGTCTTGTGCATGACAAACCATCACTGTCAGTAAAATCTATACCTCTGTAAAGGAAATAGGCTTTTTTTTTTTAAAGCCCTCCTCTCCTTATTCTCATGTTGAGCCTTCATTTGTCATGATCAAAATACTAAATGTTCCTCCAAGCTACAAGAGTAAAAACGCTAAAGCTCTAACCTATGCCATGGCATGAGAGATATAACACAGTTATATTACAAGATTTCCATTCAATTCCCAGCTCTTTCACTTACACCTGTACAGAGTACACGTATTAAAATCAGTGGGAGTTAAACACTGAAATAACCCTGAATATCAAATTTACATCCATCCACAACTACTCATTTACACTGTAGTATGTTATCAGTTAGCAGCACACAACATTTCATGTCGTGACTCCCACAAAAATAAATTCAACTATTGACCTAAAAGTACAAGTGAAGTATATATCTCCCCATCTTCATATGGAGACTTAGACCTCAATCACCACAAATCCCAGGGGAAGCATTTGACTAGAGCTCTCTATAGCAAGTTTAAATGGTGTGGGATTAGCACAGCAGGGCAAGGTTAAAAGCACAAGCCCCTAACCTGACCTCTGCTTTGATGTTTTCACCTTTCCCAAGCACTCCAAACAGGATGGTAAACTGGATTTTCAGTGTCATAAGAGAATTCTTAAATGCTTTTAAACTGATGTTCCAACTCCTCTGTTATTCATATCCTCATTCATATACTCAGCACCACGTAAAGTGGAAATCCTCATGTCTGCAGAGCAGTAAGAGCACAGGGAGACTCCCCACATGCTGAGAGTTACTCTCTTTTAATGCTTGGTTTTGGGCATTCACAAGTTTCTCCACAGCAGCTGATAATACTGCCTCTGGTTAGCTTAATTTCAGTTTCATTTACTTCCATACACTGGAAATCATGGAATACTCTTGCTACAGCAGGTCTAGCCTTGACTTTTCTCCTTGCAGAACACACGCAGCTTCTGTACCACTTGGATACTGCGAGACAGCACAACACCCAGCCCGGAGGACATGGAGGGCTCCAGCCACAAGCAAGCAAAGCCAGTGTCTGAGGTGTTAGTAAAGCAGGCACTGTGCAAGGACGTGTGTCATGGCCTGGCTGGCCATTGCATTCGTACGGTACAATTTATTTTCCTTTACGTAATGAATGTACCGCAGGGCAGAGCTTCCTGGAGAAAGTGGAGCCAGAAGCATCAACATGTTTGGCTGTGATGTGGCTCCTTGTTTCCTTGTGATGTTTTACACTGCCAGATTTTGGCAGCCCAAGCTCTAGAGCTTCCTGCTTCCCTTGGATAACTCTGAAGCTGCTCTGTGCCAAAGTCTTTTGCAGATAGCAGGAACGTTGCTTTTCTTAACACATCCTGTTATGCCTCATTATGCCACGCTTTATAACTCTTCTGTCTCCTAGAGAAACACAAGTGGAACTGCAGGAGCTAGAGAACTTGCTGCTCAGAGCTTGTGGAAGTTTACTGACTCTCTTCTGCCATAGAAATAGTGGTAGTGTATTTTTTTATGGCTTCTGAAATTCAGAGTTGAGAACTAGCCTGATCTAATGTTACAGCTCTTTTCAGCGCTCCGTCCTCTCTTTCAGTTTGGCCTTTCTCTAGCAGCAAAAAACCTGGGTATTGATTTTAGCATGCTACAAAAGTTCTAAGAATAATCAATTCTATAGCAAGCTCCTCATTGCTGAAAATGAGAAATAAGGGGATAAACATAAGTCTGGGAGTAAATTCACAAGCATAAAAATAGCCTATTACTTACAGTACAGCTTATCTTGTAAACAGCCCAAATATTGCATCAATTAGTATTAATCAAATCGCATTGTGAAGAGTATGCACAGCAATATGAGCAAAAGCTGGGAGAAGAGATTTTGTTAAGCTTAATCCTCAACTGGAAATGCAAAGTTTATGTACAGATTCTTGGTGTGCCAGCAATTTTTAAGTGTTTCAATCAGGGTTACTCAAACAAAACCTCACAGTGAATAAGGACAGCACAAAATGTTTACGAATCATGTGTAAATCTCTGAGAGAATATTTTGCCAATTTCCAACCAAAAATTTTATTTCCTTGTTCAGCATTTTGTTACATCGTGAATGCAATCCTCAGTTAAATGGCTTCTTTGCCAGAATAAGTCTCATACATTGAAAATGTGAGTAACCCCAGTGGATATTCTCAACAATCAGTACACAAACTATACATTAAAATGCCAATTTTTGGCTCATGCATGGGTAATACATTTAAGCAAGCATATTTATGCCTGTCTGTGTATTTAAATGTATGCCCAAGATAAATGCAAAGTATCTTAGTGTATAGATAGATAAATGCAAGATATCTTGCAAGTCCTATTGCAAGAAAATAGTTATCTACTATTTTAGCTCTGTGGATATAGTTCAGCAAAAGAAATGAGAAATTACATGCTCCCTCCTTATAAGACTGATTATCTCTTTTGGAAATGCCAGAGCAAGGAGAAGGAAAAGCTCATGCGCAGTGAATTATTTTTCCCTTTTCTGACAACTGTAAGTTTAAAAAGGGTAAAAAATGAATTATTAAACTGATGTAATGGTAAAAAATCAGCTTCTTCATGCACCCAATGGTAAAAAAAATGACCAATCAAAACTATGAGGAACTGTCAAATAAAAAAATCCTCTAGTTTCAAAAGAGTTTAGCTTTGATCGCTTAGAGAAAAGGCGAAGAACACTTCAAGTGCCTTTTCTTGGCAGGTGACACACAAGGAAAATCCTTTAAAACAAGCTTCCTTTAAAAACCTGTTACCTTCAAAATGATCTCAAATGTAAACATACTAGTGAAGACATAATCTGCATACCCTAGGATCTGGAAGGTAAACAAAAAGTTACAAACATTATTGCTAAAGCTGCTTTTGAGCTAACAAGGATCAATTAACAATGCATTACCTTTAACAGGATTTCAACAGTAAAGATGGCTGTGAAAGCATAGTCAAAGTAACCAAGTATCTGCAAGGTATAATACGTGCCACAGTAAGAAATCCATCTATTAATAAATTTTTACAATTTAGACCACATGCACAACAACACCAGAATTAATCTAAGTCGATAGATGGAGAATTTAGACAAAGAAGTTTGAAATTCCAGCTATTGTGCAACCATTTTTATTTGCATAAAAATTTAACAGACACCACTGTGCTTAGATATTAGATTTCACCCCTAACGAATTGACAGGACACAATAACAACACCTTCAATTCAGACTTTCATCCATCAGCTTTCACAGATACTTTCTTCAGCCTTTAACAGAGATACAGAATTTTATACAAAAAATGAATATGTATTAATAACATCTGGGGTTTTTTACCAAATTACTGCATCACAAAACTTCAGTGGATACTTCTAGACTGCATATCATTTCACATTTTGCTACATTATATTGTTCCTGAATAGGCTTGGCTCAAGTGTCTCAAAGCAAATTAACAAATAACTAAATTACTTAAAATCATCGCCACAGCCCTTTTTCCTTGAGCTTGGAAGATACAGCAGTGATTTACTTGTAGGAAATTTAAAAGAATCCACAAAAACTGCACAGTGAGATGCAAACTTCTAAGAGGATTGTGGATGTGGGATTCACCTCCCTGCTGTCAACAGCCACATGGACATATATTTCAGTAAAACCCAGATTTCACCCTCTCAAAGTGGCCATTTCACCAGCACATAATTTAAAGATCAACCTGCACTGCAGTAGGGGAAGAGTTTAGTTTCAAGGATCCAGCAATCCAACTAGCAAATAGTTGTGCACAGAAACACCTTGCCCGTGGTTCAACAACAAACAAAATGGGAAAGAGAAATAAAATACAGAGACAACACACACACACACAAAAAAAGTATTCATGTTAGATCAAACAAAAGGAAATAATGTTCTCCCCATATTCCACTGAAGATCCCATCCTTCTGCAGTTTTCTGTGGCTGAAAAAAAATGCAAATAATAAAACCATTCAACAAAGATTAATCTGTAACCAATTCATTCTAGAGTTAAAATATTTCAAGGCATTCCAGTTTGTAAACTTTCACTGCATTGCTGAGCTGACTGGTGGAAGGAACACAAACACTCAAGTATCAAAAAAGAAAAATATGCAGGTCTGGAGCATGTGAGAATACTTACAACAAGAGGGCAATTCCCTTCTGAAACCCCTCACACGTTTTGTCTTTGTCCCAAACAGGAAC
Source organism: Pyrocephalus nanus (assembly GCA_038380795.1). Lineage (NCBI taxonomy): Eukaryota > Metazoa > Chordata > Aves > Passeriformes > Tyrannidae > Pyrocephalus > Pyrocephalus nanus. The sequence goes on along the minus strand of CM076271.1, from coordinate 7,563,018 downwards.
AACTCTTTCAGTTAACACCTACATTTTCCTAGAGCTCCTTTATTATGAAAATAATTATCAGCTCTTGAAGCCATTTCTATAGCAGTAATTTCAGTAATCCCCACCAGCTCTCTTTTTCTTAACCATTAGTGTGATTTATTCACATTGGTCCAGTTCTATAGATATGGGAAGCACACAGCTCTGCTGAATAGTGCATGGAGAGAGTCTTTGTGCTTTGGCCTCTTTTGATCTTCGAAGAAAGATTTAGCTTTTTCCTTCTTACTAAAGTTACCGAAAAAGCGTTCAGAGAATGCCAACAGCCAAAAGAGGTTAAATATTCACCAGCAACAACCAGACACAACCTCTACAGACACAGCAGCCCCGCTTTTCCTGTAAGAGGTGGCAGAGTTCCTCTAACTCCATGACAATCTCTATAGATGTTTACTCAGTACATAAACTACAATTTTACTGAGTAACAGAGACATTTCTGATATTAATACTTTTACAAATATTTTGCTTCTACAAATACATATCTTAAAAAAAGGATGCAGAAACACTTCTAAATGTAAAGGTTTGTGTGCAGGCTGAAATGACGTCTGTCTCTGACTCATGGCAAGAGTTGGACGTGCTCTGATCCTCCTCTTCAATGGGAGTTGAGAAAAAAGTGCCCCTTGTTTAGTTTCTGATATGGCCAATCATGAACTCAAGGATCTTTGAATCCGACATGGGGGTACCCAAACACCTTAGTGTGGCCACACCAGTTTCTTTGAAAGAAGAGGTAACATTGTTATGAATCCAGGCACTCAGTACAGAGTGATACTCCAAGTGCCCCAAGACCATATCATAGAGTCAGTAAAGGAGAAGAGAGGACAGGTCAGAATCTACTCCCAACATGTGATAAACAGTGATAATTTTAACTGGCATTTTTAAATCAGTGCCAAACACTGACAGGCACTAAGAGTGATTCGGGAAATGCACATCAGGTACTCCAGCTGCAAAGGATGCAAACATATGAAAATTATAGATATTACACTCAGCTTGAACATATTTATCCTGATAAACAATAGCCAAAGGAAATACATTATGTAAAAAATAAACACTTCCAATACTGATGATGTTCCATCCATAAAATTAATTGACTTTAAACATCTGTGCTTTTTAAAGCAAAAAGAATATAAATGTATAGCTTGAAAAAGGAAATGGAATGTTTCTTAACATGAAAATTAAAAACTAGGCACTAGTCCCAAAGAATTATTCTCTTGTGAGGGTATATTTATCTTCAGACATAAAAATAAGGGACTTACATTATTTCGAAAAGAGTGGCTGCGAATTGGATCTTCTGCTGCCAGGGAAACACTGCTCAGCATGATAAAGACAAGGATGAGATTGGTAAAGATGTGGTGATTGATAAGTCTGTGGCATCCCACTCGAATTCTAAAGAAGAGATACAAAAATAAACCATGAGTGCACACAGAATTCAGCAGATGGTTAATACACAACATGTTTTCTGTTACTCTGCCAACAGTAACAGAACAACAATCAGCAGCTAAAAGCAGTGAAAACACTGAAGCCATTGGTCAGATTTCTAAGAATGAAAACAAATTCAAAAGCCAATTCACCTGTAGTGAAGATGCACTTTGCTGAAGGATTGGTTTCCAATGGGTTATGAATTCCATGAATTATTATGAAGCATGCAAGTTGCAGTGTTTGTACCACTGCCCATGTACAGAGGCCAACATCAAAAGGACCAAGACTAGAGAACAGGTCAGTTCTGACACCCTGTTTGATTGGATTTTTACCAAAGTTGTCAAAATTACTCATCTTGTGAGATGTGCCTTAGGCTGCAGATCTGACAACTCAAATCAGAATCTCTGTGAAGATTTTCTCACAGAATTACAGGGTAAGTGGGTGTTGAAGACTCCAGAGCTGTGAGGTTTCAGCCACATGATGTGAAGTGTAACTGTGCATATGCTCAGAGTCACTGAGCCCAGGGTTATCACAAAGCCTGGTGAGCACCTTGGTAGAGGAGATCTGGGATTAAACTGCCAAAAAGGCAGGGTCAGGTTCATAACTGACTAAAACTGAAGTTGTCTAAATTGTGCTGAGGAATCAGAAGGTTCTCAGGAGAAATTTGCTCTCCTGTTATTAAGTAGATGATTGGAGTATAGTGTACCTTACTTAAGAAAGGTGACCATTGTGGCCTGAGAATATGGAGCATTAGCAGAAGTCAAAAGCAAATTTGACATGTTCAACAAACCTGATATTTTTGCATTCAGCATATGTGTTCTTAAAATTAATAGTTTAAAGCACTCTCTTTCCAGTGTTTTGCAAATTCGGAAGACAACACATGCGATGAATAAGATACAAAGTCAAAATATTGTATCTTGACGATCATAACATCTTCTAAACTTGTGATGACCTCTACCACTGAGGAGACAGCATTCTTCCATGCCAAGTAACTCTTCTAAGACTGCTCATAAAAATGCCATCTATAAATGTCCCAGCTATGTTCAATCTGTAGGAGCTGAATTTAATTCACTTGTTCACTTCCATCCAACAATTAGTTATGACTTTTAATGACTAGTCTAGTTTGCTTTCTCAGCAGTGTAGAACTTCAAATCATCTGGAGTTAGACTGAGAGGTGAAAGATCCCAATTCCCTGCAAAATCCAACTATTATTGTTCTTGATTTTTGAAATAATTTGTCTTTATCTTTGGTGTTTGTTTCAATCTGGGAAATGTTGTTACCCTAAGAGGAATATATACATCCATTCTCCTTCTTTTCTCTTTTTCTATTTTCTCTTCTTCTTGCCTGTATTGCTCCACAAAGGTTACTAGGGCTACAAGAAATTCTATTTCATGAAGAAGATGCTCAGACCTTATTATTACAGCCTTTATATCCAGTGGCAAACATAGTAAATAGTTGCTATACATTAAAGGGCACTTTCCAGACATGCAGACTTCACACTATATGTACAAAATGCTATTATCTTCAACAGTGGGAAGAAAATGAATATATTTTTCAAATTCTTTTCATTTATGAAATAAATATGAAAACTTTAGGAGGAAAGCCAATCTCTGTTCTGTTGAAGATACTAGATTTCTATTCCTAGCCTTGCAAGGAGGTCTGTTGCTTCACTGTTCAACCCCGATGGACTAAATCAGTATTTTTCAAAATTATATTTACGGATTGGTGCTGCTGAAAATGAAGAAGGCACTCCCTTCAGGGATTGGGGTGATCTTCTCTTTCATGTTTAGCTCTGATATCCTCCGTGGGCGTGGGCCTGCTGGTACCTCTGGTTCATCCTCCTCATCTTCTTCATCTTCACCTACTTTAATTTAAACACTTCTTTTATTATAAACTAAAAAACACTGAGGTTTTGTTCATAACAATACAAAAGCACAGCTTGTTTTAAAACATACATGGCTTATAGGAAATATAGATATATATTCATAGCATGGCTATAAAAATCCCCTGACTGTCAGCCCAGGCCTGAGCTGTGCCATGGGGGTGCTGAGCTCTCTGCACTGGGGGCTCAAAATTTAGGGCAGATTTCTGTAACAGGCATCCAGACCATCAGACAGTGCTGATTTTTAGATAAGTGTGTTCACTGGACTGGAAGAAAATTGACCAAACATCTGAGGCCTGGAATGTCCTTTTCTGCCAAGTGTTTTAGAGAAGTTTAGAATCCGCTCCCACATCCAGATAGCGTTACCACAACAGTCTCGAGGCTCATGGTATAAACTCTCATATAATGTTTGTACTGCCTAGGAAGCTGCAGGAAAAGATAATACTTACTAGCTTACAGGTCCATTTATCCACTGATAACAGAGCACAACTTCAAAGGAATTGATTCAGTGCTCAACAAGACCAAGTTTAGGATATTTTAGCAAACAAACTTAAATGTGTTTGTGTTCTGGCTGGTATCCCCATACCTGGTACATCACAGGGTGGATAAGGATCTTTATCCTCCTCCTCTCCTTCTCCATATTCACCAATTGTCACCTGAAGCAATGAAAGGGATGCACAAGAAGAAAAACAAATTTGAATATAGTTTGAAATATAAAGTTCAACAGAAAGCAAGCCAAATAAACCTCTGAAGTCAGATAAGTGATCCCCTAAGTTAAGTCTCAGTTTTCTGAAACACCGTAACTGAAAAGAGAGGAGAGCTATTTTATTACATATTTTTCAAATATGATTTTTCTATAGTATCCACAATTTTTTAGCTGTGTAGAGGATACAACCAACAGGCTTTGATAAAAGTTACCAATAATATTTGGACATTCTACTAAGGAGTTCATAGTTCACTAATCTCATTGGGTTTATCAAGCAAAATATCTACAGGAATCCCAAAATTACATCACATTTTTCTAATATTAACTATTTTGTTCTAAAAGAGCTTCCCTTCTCAGGATATACTGAGACCAAGAGGATTTTCTGAATTAAGAGATACTGTGGGGATGTAAAGCATCAGAACAAAGTTTCCTTTGCCTGGAAAAAATGTAGGGATGATGGGTTCATAAAAGAAATTGTACAATGCACAGTAGTCTTGAAAAACACTTCCTAGCAAAATCAGTAAAACTGCTTCTGAGAAGAGACATAATTTTCAAAATAAACACCTTACTATCCTTGGGCTTCTTTTGGTCAGCTTCTGACTTGTCGGGTTTTTTATTTTCCAGACTCTCTTTTCTACAAAACAATACAATAACAATTACAAAGCAGGCCATGCAAAGATAGACAATTTTAAGTGAATTATACCAATACTGTAAAAAGTTAAGAGAGCATATTTAAAGCCTTATACTAAAATATTTAAAATATTTTGCACAGCTGCAGGTGTCAGAGCAATAGAATCTACTGCATTTAAATGCAATGATCCATTTAAAAGATTATAATCTTGAACGTAATTCCAGAAGCTAAGCCCTAAAAAATTCAATACACGATTATTACTCCTTTCTAGAGGGATAAACTGTGCCCTTGGATTCACACAAACAACTTTCATTGACTTCCACAGGCTTGCACTGATTTCAGGGGAAGATTTTCTTCTTGTCTATATAAGGCTTAGAGAACTGATTCCACAGGGAGTTGTGCACTGGCAACAACAGAAATGTTCTTGTGCTATTTGTTCAATAAATCCTACTGTTGCAATTTAAAATATCACCAGATTATCATTATGTTCTTAATTCATCCCAATTACTACCTAACTTTTATCTTAAATCCTACTATTTGGCTATTATTTCAGTGTCTAGGCAAGCTTTCTCATTTTTTTCTTGACTCCGATAAATTTTGAAGATGGTAAAGATATTATGTAAAGAAAATCCTTATGAAAGAATTCAGTACCCTCCTCCTTCCCCCTCCTGTTTGTTCAACATGCCCATGTTATTTTACCTTGCATTTTTTTTCCTTTCCTTTTCTTCAGCTTCTTCTTTCTGAGCTGTATTTAGACTTTCAGCATCTGCCAAGTTATCCACAGCAATGGCCAAGAAGACATTTAGCAAGATATCTATTTCGAATCATTTTAAGGACACTATGCCTTACTATAGTTGTTTGGTTTATTATCAGCATAAACACTGACAATGTGAGAGATATAAAACACATGTTCCCAACCTACAGCGTGGAGATTTGTGATGCTGGAGCGTAGTGCAAATAACACTCATTTAATGGACTAGATAATACTGGCTCTAAAGTAAGCAGAGATCTCTTAGGGTCACAGATTTTAAAATAGCAGAATACTTGACATATTTTTTTTTTTAAATAAATGGAATTCAGCTTCATGCCAGTCTGAGCAAGTATCAAATCTGAAATTGTCTACTGTAAGTGAAGACCGCTCAGGTATTTAGAAAAATTCATTTTCATAGTGCTCTGTCTTCCATGTCTACAAAAATCTGTACCAAATTCTGTATTTCAGTCCTTATCAGTTAAGTACAAATGCTGATACAAATACCATTTATTACAGCAAATAGAATGCTTTTGCCCTTTTATCACCTCCTGACCTTTTAAGAACTGAGAGTGACAGTAGTTTGTTTCTACATCGGGCCAAGGAAGTATTTCCAGCACATTGAAGGCAGGGGAGGGAAGTGTTTCAGCAGATTTAATCCTAACTCTGACTCCACATCTCCCTGTGCAGATTTCTCTCCTCTGGCCCCTGCACTATCCAGGGATCACTGGCTCCCCTCTCCCCCCTGTGTCAGAACTAACAGGGCTGTACTGAGTGTCAGAAGGATGGATGGGATGGTTTCCACTGCCCTGAAAACCAGACCACACCCATGCATTTTCAGGGGGAGAGATGTCAAAGAGCAGGTAAAACAAGGCCACGTTCCCACCGAAGGAAGACAGAAAACCTTCTCTGGTTTCTGGCATTGTGGTGGCTGGAGATGGACTGGGCACCCCTGACTCTCGTTTTCTGGGGAACAGATATGCAAAGGTGTCCAAAGAGAAGCCTCTTTAAAGGACTCAGCACATGCCCATGGCCATTTACTCCCTCCTAGAGGGACTTTGCACATATCCCTGGCACACAGTCCCACCGGGAGGTGTCTCCAGTGAGTGTAAAGGATACAGTTACCACAGATGAAGAGGATAATGAAATATATACAGACTATCATGCCTGAGGATGATGGACCACCGTATGCCATTATGCCATCATACATAACAGCATTCCAGTCTTCACCTGTGAGGATCTAAGGAGCAGATATTAAGAGATTATTAGTAACTCAGCACCAGAAAGTGCAATAAACACATTTCCTCTGACCACAACATAGTTAACCTTCTGTATGCATGAAGTAATACCATATTCTGCTTTAAAATTTCCATTTAAATAAACACTTCCTGAAAGCTTGGGTTTAATTCTAAAAGCTTTTGTTTTATGCTATGCATTTGTATGACTGAACTTCAAAGGCAAAAATAATAAAAATAAATTTTTTTTGACGTTTTACTCATTTTGGCATGTGAAAGTAAGAGCCCTGGTTTTGGGTAATGTCGCATATGTAGCAGAAGTTCATCACTTAAAAATCAAGTTAGTATAAAAATTCTGAGTATTGCAGTGATAATTCCTAATGTAAAAATTAAATGGAAAGGTTTTTTGCTTGCTCTGGGGAATCACCAGATGAAAATTCTACCCAAGAGACAGGAAGTTGCCAAAAAAGCCTTTAACTCTCACCTACGATGTCTGAAACCAAAGACTGGGGTAATATGCAGAGCTGAGTGTGAAAATGAATAGAAAGATTAAACTCATCAGCCTCAAATCAAAATTTAAAAAAAAAAAACCAACTAAAAATTCAGGAAAAGTAAACTCTAAGTACGGCCCTACATTTTCACAATTAACATACAAGTTGCCTTAAAATTTTAATAAAACCTGAAAGCACCTCAAAAGAAATTACTGCTTATTTTTGCATCATAGTAAGTGATATGATCACCCTTATGTAAATATGTGCTCCTTCAGGGCTCATTATTTTTTCCTGCTTGGGAATAGCTGAACTTTTACATAGCTAATGAAGTTAAAGAAACTAATTTGATCAAAATAAAAATAACATTCCACCTCTTTTCCTAGTCATGTATTTAATGGACAAAGGAGATCTCATTTTGTGAAGTAACATGGCAGTTATGTTGCATAGATAGATCAAATAAGATATGAAACAAATGGTACAAATGGTGCTGAGTTACCAGAGTACTGAATTTAATGAGCAGAATGCTACTTAAAGTAAACTGAATAAACAGTACTCATGATTTTACTTTCAGGCAACATGATCACTTAAACAGTTTTGTTGATCAAAGGTAAAATGTTTCATACGGGATGAAAGAAAGTTACCTGGAATACAGTTAAAAGAGCTTGTGGAAAATTATCGAAGGTGCTCCGTTTTGTTTGAGTTTCATCAAAATTAAATTTGCCTCCAAACAGCTGCATTCCAAGCAACGAGAAGATTATGATGAAGAGGAAAAGCAGAAGCAACAGTGAAGCAATGGACTTCATTGAGTTTAACAAGGATGCTACCAAGTTGCTCAGGGATGCCCAGTGCCTATAAATTAAAATGCGTGTGTTAACACACACCAAAAAAACCTCAAACAAAACAGTAAAAGAGCAGTGCATGATGATTACAAAAGAATTTGCTGATCACTCTTCAGCTATCCTTAGAATTAGCAGTATTAGATAAGCTTACCTTGTTACTTTAAAAATACGCAGGAGACGAACACAGCGAAACACTGAAATTCCAAGGGGTGACATAATTTCCAACTCCACCAAAATGGTTTCAACAATGCCACCACAAACAACGAAGCAATCAAAGCGGTTAAAGAGAGAAACAAAATAAGCCTGCAGGCCCAAGCTGTACATCTTTACTAACATTTCACAGGTGAATAAAGCCAGAAGAACTTTATTTGCGATATCTGGAACAAAATATTAAAAAAAGAGAAAGATTCTGAATTGCCTCACATAGATTCCATTTTTATTTTAACATATTACAACTATGCTTACAACACTAGCTTGCAGCTTTTTGCTTAAGAAGAAAGTATTGTTTTTTCATGTTGGACTGAAATTTATGTCTAAGAGGCAAAAGTTACACAAGGATGTAAAGCTTCCTGCCACCTATAAACTACTCATCTTTCCAATCTGTTCTGCAGTTCACAGTTCCCCAACTCACAGCTTTAGTCCACGCTGTAACTTAAGCAGCCAGCCCACAGCATGTAGTGCTGTGCCAGGTACCATTTCCTTCCTCATCTTCCAGGCCTGGTTTCATGCTAAAAGTACAGGTATTTACAATTTAGTATAGTCAGATCTGTGCTGGCTACCAGTAAGCTGTGTTACAGCTGTGGAAAACAAAGACAGTCATTTCTTGCATCTCCCTTTGGCTGGGCTGAACATCCCTCAGGACAGCAAACAACAACAGAATGGCAAAGTACAAAACTGGCCACTGATAAATGCAAGTATATACAATCAAAACCAGGACAAACAATTTTTGGTTGTACCTTGGATCTGGGTCAGCCAGTCGGGTTGATTGTAATGCTCTGAGGAGATAGTTAATGTGTTCAGAAAGACCAAGACAATAACAAGCCAATAAAATGTGACAGATTTTACTGCAGCTCTACATTTTCTTCTGTTAAATCGGTTCCAGCGACGCCAGCGTCGACTGCAAGTCCAAATAAAAACAAATTTATTATTATATAGAAAACACATATGAACTTAAGCAGGGCTTCTGCTGTGTAGAAACAGTGCAAGTACATTTGTGTGAGAAAGTACATTTTCATAAACACAGGTACAGTATTTCAATAGTTGTGTAAATTATTACCAGCTGCACATTAGGGACTGTTTATGTGTTATTCCATTTTTTAGATTTCTTTATAGATTTCTAAATGTAAACCACAACTTTTACAGACTCTAATTGCCTGTGACATAATTAGATTAAGCTGCATTCAACATTTCATTGAGTAACAAGTTAGATCTGTCCCATACACTTAATAGCAATAAAGAAAAGCCAATGAATCAACTCAGAATTCAAATTAAATTTAGTCTGAAAATGCAGGCTTTGAGTTAAACCACAGATGGAATTCTGGCAGGATTAAGCAAGGTAGGAATGTTAAGGTCACCTTTTAGAAATCTACTCTGTAACATCACAAATCTTATTCACCAAATCCTAGAGATTTCTACTGAAACTGTGTCAGTGAGAAAATGTTTGTGAAATAAATAAGGCTGACAATAAAGGACAAATAAAGGCTGTACCTAGGTATGAGGATTTATCTTTGGACTCATAAAACTACATTTCTCTTTTTCACTTCTGGGAACTGTATTCAAGCATTAACTGAGTTTTCCTTACGCACCTTAAATTTGTACTTGTAGTAATGGAAATTAATACCAGTTCCAGACACCAGTGCAAAGATGTTTCAAGCCTTTGCAGTATTCTAACCATATAAAGGAAAAATATCTTGTCCTGACCTAAACCAAGAACATTCTTATCTTGCCAATCCCCTGCTGTAAGGGCTATATCCATGGCCATCATCAGGATGGCTCATTTCCATGGGTAGGTTAAACAGACTTTTTTTCACACTTAGAGAACATTCTATGATTGAAGTCAATGAGACAAGAATCATATTGTTGGGATATCTCTACTTTTAAGAGTCAAAAGCAGGCTCAAACTGTCAACTCTGAGCTTTCTGAAGCCAGTGAGAGGAGAATACACTGCTGTTACTACCTCTTCTGTGTTTGAAATTATCCTTTCTAATTACTAAATATATGTCCTATAAGATAGGAAAATAGAATCAAAGTAAAGAGTCCTATTGGTTTTGTACTGGCACATCCAGTATCTGCAGTATTAGGCATATTAGTTCTTAATTTTGCTTAAAACACATCCCTTCTGCAAACATATTTGAAAAACAGAAGCTCACATTCCCAAATGCTCCTAGTAAGTGAAAAGAGAGCTGCAAGTATCAGCAAAGCAAATCAGGGAGTTTGATTTCCAAAAGTGTTCCTGGGTACTTCACTTTTGTATTTGCTCTTAACTGTTAGGAAGAACTTTCACACAGTAAAATTAGAAGCACAGTAAATAAAGAATATTTTTGTGAGATCATCCTGATGTGTGAACAGACACAAGGAAAAAAGTGGTTATGAGATGAAAATACTGACCTGAACTTGGATTTTGAGATGGTTTGACTAGAAGAAAAGGAAAATACATTTTTAAGAATGTGGGAAAAGTAATCAATACAAATTAATTTTCTTTAGAATTTTGCATTGGAATTACATATACATAAAAAAAGCTTTTAACAAAATGCATCATGAACGCTGAAATTCTGTTGTCTGTTACTTATTTTTTCTGAAATACCATTCCTGAAGCTTTACAAATTTTCTAAGTGAAAGAAAGGAAATCTCCTTTAAAACTAAGTAAATAAACATTGAATAAACATGTGGAAGCTTTGAAGTCACAAAAATGTGAGCAAACAAATAGTGAACACCATGGGATATAAAAATAATTCCCATACATTGTTATTGTTGAAAAAAATATATATTCTCCAGCTCATGCACAATTTAGCAGAAAGCATTCCTTCTTACATGTAGTCAGGAACTTCTGTTTTTATCACTCTGGACAATAATTATATTTTATAAAAGCTCTCAGGAAAACATGACTTCATTGCAAGTTGAGTTGAAATGTTTTATATCTTCTTACCTTGGGAATTTTAGGAGCGCTTTCATGTTGTAATAATTGTTCTAAAACTACTGAAAGGCAAAAAACCCCGAAGTGTCACACAAAGCGTGGCTATTTCAGAGCAGTTTGGGCTAAATAAACCTCGGGGAAAGAATGATTCTTTTAAATTTTGAGTCGATCAGGGTGGGCACTTGAAACCCGTGCCCGTACTCACCATAAGCTCCCACAGCAAGGCGGGCTCTCGCCCTCTCCGCTCACGTTCTCCGTGTTCACCGACTCGGTTTCGCTGGTGGGCATGCTTGCTGTGGGGAGACAGGGACTGCTTTAGACTCATCACCAGCCAACATCATCTCCTGTCCTATGGCAACAATACCTCCACCCTTCATTGCTCTAGTGAGAGCTCAGAAGAGCTGAAGAGTAGTAGATGAAGTTCAGACACTTCATCGGTCCTCTTAACAGCAAAACACACAGAACTCCAGAGCACGGCGGCTTCTTTGTTTCTTTTCAATGACTCAACATAACTGGTGACAATGCACTACAGAATACAAAGTAGAGGTTTGTAACAAAGAGTGTGCTACCCCTGGTAAAGAAATAAACCTGAGCTACATATTGTGACCTGTTGTTCTGAGAAGCGTTCTGTTAACACGTTTGAGGCGCTTATCAGTTGAAGTGCTGTTAACATGCTTGGTGATTCCAAGAAATATCATCCAACTTCTGAAAGCAGGAACACTCTGGTCATACCGACCACTCCACGCTTCTCCTGACATCGTGAATTATCAAGGCAAGAAGACAAAAAGTAAATGTGCCTGCAAATACTGCGTGAGCAGCAGGAAGGAGCACTGGGAATGGCAGGATGGGAGAATTAATACTAATTAAAAAGGGGATGATGACATTTGTTACACAGTGAATTACTGTACATACAGGGGATCATTACTGAGCAGTTAGCAATTGTAGCTAATGATTTTTAGACAAAACTCATTTGAAGATGGATCATCATCATTTATCTTCAAATCAAGTGAAATATAAAGGGAGGACACCTTATGTCAAGGAACTAATGAACAGCTGAAGCTCTCAAAACTTCCTAGGGGAGAACATGCCTGCATTGCAAGCAAAGAATGAAGGAAAAAACTCAGGAACAGGAAAAGGGTAACATTAATGCTGCTGGTCTATACAGTAAAAATACCACATAAAGTAGGGAAAAATAGGAGGGGTGGAAGATGCCCTGAAATTACTGTAGAACAGCAAGAAAAGAAGAAAACCAGAGCATTCTAAAGGTATTGTGGGGCGTACCTTCCACTGTTTTGATGGTTTGCTTGTTTGGTTTATTTTGTTTTGTTTTGTTAGGAGGGGTTAAAAGCCAGTGTTTGTGCACTGAGAGCACTGAAGGCAGAAGGGCTACACTGCCTACTTCTGATAGGGAAGTCTCACTATTTTGGTAGCCTAGAGGAGGTTCAAAGCACGTTTAATTACACATTTTCTAATATAAGTGAGATTTAAGAATCGGGCCCTGAATTTTCTGATTTGTCTACACATCAGGTACAGAATGAGAACTGTCAGTAAGTCTCTCTGTATTGCCTCAACACTGACATAAAGAAGTGTTGGTTTGGTTTCCATGCCCATCAGTTCCATCCCAGCTGAGAGACTGACAGGTCTGTGCAGGTCAGATGCTCAGCTACTGTTTGCAACAGCTGAGAATCCATCCCCATAAATGTAAGTCACTGTTATAAGAAAAGTTAAAGTGGCATAACAAAGAAAGATCCAAAACATCCATGCAGGTGTTTGAATAAACAAAGCACTTCAGGCAGTAAGCACAGCAACACCTTCTTTCACAAGGTTCTTCTGTTTTGATCATTCTTTTAAAATATTACTGTCACTGCTTTATACATGGAAAGTCCCTGGTTAGCACCTGCAAGTGCCTCAATTCTAATATCATGCTTCAGTTTTAAACAATAAATATTGCTAGTCCTGTGTGAATTCCACATCTTACAGTCAGACTTCAAAAGTAATGAAAAAAATCCTTGATAGCCAAATTCAACTATTAAAATTTCAAAGGGTTGGACCAAAAAAAAAAAAAAAAAAAAATCACAAAACTATTCCAAACATAGTCCCAGGTCTTCAGAACTAAGGATTTTTATTTTAAAATGTACAGAGGTCTTCTGCAATAAATCCAAGGGGTTTCCTGGTGTGGTAAAGAACTGAACTGGTTGCTCCGTCCTGGGTGACATGCATGCTGTTAGGAAATACAGCATTATAGTCACCTGATCACATTTTAGCACTTGTGATGGGCAACTACAAAATATGAGTGCAGAAATCTTGTTTCATTCATTGTTACTAAGAGCTGCCAGGAAAACAGAGCTAGGCACACTTTTGCAATTATTATATATGTGCAATGTGTCTCATACTTGTATTTCAAATTTATCAACCCTTCCCACACCTAAAAGCAGTACCTAGAACCCAGTTCTTCATAAAGTGTCACTCAGTGTCACCAAAACTACATTTGTCATTATTTAAAAAATTATTTGGCATTTTAATTCAAGTCTACCCAGACTTGATACAGTAATCCACAATAACACCAGTCCTTTTTGAACAGGACTGCATGAAGAAAAACAAAGCACAAAGGAAAAAAAAAAAAGTCTTTGTCTCCACTGAAGTGAACATTAGTTCTGCTAATTATTAAATATAGTCCAGCATGTCATTCTCTGTTTCAGACACGACATGGCTGTTGCTCTAGCTCTTAAGTGACTTGCAGGTGCTGTCTTACAAACAGAAGAGGGAAAAAAAGAACCATAGACAGTTCAGTTCACATCAGAAACTCAGCTGTGATTATACTGTAATTTAAATGTTAACATTAACACTTGACAGCAGTACTGGGAAAGGCACCGTGTGGAAGTCCAGCTCCAGCAATGCCATTAGATCTTGAGCCAGAAGAAAAGAGCAGCAGCACTGCATGTCCACATCCACTCTGCTAATGCAAGCAACCTGCCAAGCCTCCAAAAGACCCAGTTTCATGACCACAGCTTCTTAAGGGCAGGTGGTGTCCATCAGGCAAACACAGCACACAGTGAACTTTGCAAAGACTGTGAGCTCAGCACGGTTAGCTTTGAGATCTTTAAACTGGCAGCCCAGTATTCAAAGGAAGAGACCAAATCTATTCTTTATTCACCTTTTGCCCTTATTTTACTGGCATTCTTCTGGAAAGATTATGTAGATTTCTAGATCTAATAATCTCTTCAATTCAGCTAACTCACTTCAAACAAAAGAGTGCTTGCATTAGGCAACATAAGCAACCCATCCAGCATGCAGCTTAATACTTTCCTGAGTATATAGAAAACAGGTCAAATACTTCAACTACTACATTTTATTTCTGTAGATAAAAATATAACATGAGAAAAACATTCTATTATGTTCTCTATTTACTCTAAAGAGTTTTCAGGCTATGGAGCAGGAATTTCAAATTCCACTCCAGGATGTAACATCACCAATGCACAGCAAAGAGCAAGCCAGTGTCCATCAGCAGTGATGTGCCCTAGCCAGCAGAAGTTACATGAAATTACATAATCCTGCAATATGACAATTTTCATCACAATTTGCATCACTGTAGAATCCAGAATTATCTGAACTACCGAGTTGTGGTGTCAAGTATTATTGTTAGAAATGTTTTCCTCCAGAATGTCCCTAATTAATATTTTAACCTCTTTCAACTTCCACTGTGCATTTTTTGATCCATAGGCTGATCTCATTTTCACTCTGGTGCACCTTGGGCAGCTTTCTGGTTACATGTGTTGAAGTGAATTGACCTGCACAGCTCATCAGTATTTGTTACTGCAGAGAATCTTGGAATCATTTTAGAAGGTGCTATACTGGCAAAATTTTAGATCACCCTTGCAAAAAAAGTGATCTTCTGTCTGCTAGCAATAGCCAACCAATTTCTTGAGCTCCAAAATTCTCCTCATTCTTTCCCAAATTAGGACATGAATTTTCTGAATCCTTCAGAGCAAATCTCAGAGGTAGTCAAATAGGAAAATGGGATGGAAAAAAAAATCCCCCAAATGGCAATATTATCATTGCAAATTCACCCTAAATTTTCCTAACTTTGCTGTATGCCCAGAAAACACATCAGAAAGAAGTAATGCTATCTATTCTGACTGTGAAGCTCCTCGGGGTAAATTCATTTTAAGGAGGGTCTGCTTGGAATATGTTCTACATGACAGTATGGCAAGACATCTGTCTTCATGCAGATTTAATGTTGATACAATCAACAATCATTCTTGTAGGCTCTCACTTTTTCTATGCAGCCCGTGGAAAAGCAGTGTAAGGTTGAGTGGCTGCCTAGCAGTGGGAGGAGAACAAAATCAGTGAACCAACCACTTGCAGCCTGAAGGGTGATGCTATGAACTTTGGGAATGCTGCACACTCCACAAACGTGGTGCTTTTGGTGGAAAAAGAGGTAGAGCTAAAACAAAGAAAAATATTTAGGGTAGTATTTCTAATTCAGTGACAGCCAAACCGTGAGCTACTCAGATTAATACAAGAGTCTCACAAACACAGAAAAAAAAATAAACTTTGGCCATTGCTTTGTACTTCAGAAAAACCCTACTCACATAAGTTCTACCCGCCCTGCAAGACAGAGGAAACCAAGTCAGTGCACGTGTGCTTGGGGATGCTTTTGACCAGCAAGGTCAGGCACGGGTAGCAAGGCAGCAGGGGCTGCCAAAACAGCAAGCTTCCAGCCAGTTCCAGGCTGCTTTATGAGAGCCATCAGAACCTAAACCTGCTCATTTAAAGGCTGTGTTGAAATACATATCCAAAGTAAAACTGCAACCATCTTTCAGCAACTTTTATGGAAAAAGTATTTCAGCCTGTAAAGCTGTACCAGCTATTAGACAATAAATGTAACAGTTGCACAAATAACTTCAAGCAGATTCAGTGTTTGTACAAAATGATTCCATGGGGTCCTAGCAATTTCTGACACTCTCTAAAGTAACTGGATCAGATTTTTCAGCCTCAGTCTGGGCTACAATAGTGATTCTTAGGACAGCAAGGAAGCCAGTTATTCAAGTAACTGTTGCAGATAGGATTAAAAGTAGACCTCTCAACTACTGCAATTATGATTATGGCAAAACAATACATTTGCCAGTACTAAAAGAGTGCAGATTTAAAAATAACTATCATACTCTAAAGCCCCTTTCCAGCTCCAGTGTCGGTGGGGAAAAACTGAATAAACCAGAAAGTACAGAAATTAAACAATCAACAACAGGAGGAGATACAGTAAAAGCTTGTTAGGTTTTGTGATATTCTGCATCATCAGTGTTATAAATAAATAGTAAGTACTGTCATCATACTGTTTTAAGCTTACACCATGGTACATTATAAAGTCAAATATTTCTATTAATTTCTTCATACCTAAATTTAAAATACTTTTTTAAATCTTATTTTATCTCTGACTTCTAAAGAAGAAAACCTATGCCTCGGCAAGAAAGTCACAGACAAAGACACTTAAGAGGAAATCTGAATGGATTAAACACTCTGCTTTAGGGAGGTAGAGCAGCACCTCATTTCAGACATGCACTTCAACCAGCAGGAAGGACTGCATGCACGAGGGGTCACATGCTACAGGTGGAGAGCTTTGGCTAGAGAAAATGCATCCAATATGTGCTCCCAAAAGCTAACACATCCAATGCAGTACTGGCACAAAAGAAAGTTCAACTGCAAATCAGAACACGTTTTACCATGTTTATTGGAAGAACGGCCAAAGCAGCTAAGTCTGCTTTTCTTCTTGTCTTCCATTAAGTCGGCCAGTGTAACCCCTGGGTAAGCACATGTAATCCCAGCAGTGACACGGGAGGTGGCAGCAGTCGCAACGCAAAAAAACAAAAACGTGTCCGTACACACAACACAGGCAAGGTTAGGCAAAACAAACTGAAATCACCGGCAGCATAACTAATCGCAGCTAAATCCCTCTCCTCTCACGGATTTTCGCATTTTGAGCTGAATTTGCAATGCTCTGAAGGCAATGGAAGCCTTTTCATTGACTTCACGGCAACCAGCTATCAGTTCATAACAAAGACTTCCAACTTTTCCTAAAGGCAGATTTACGGGTCTAGTAGTTAAAAGTTATTCTTTTATTCAACAGCACTGAATACCTGCCCACTACCAGTAACAGAGACAGAAAAATACATAGGGTTAATAAACAAATTACTTAATGCCTTCCCTGGTTAGAAATTTTAAAATGTTGGGGAGGTTTTAGGAGCCCCAACTACAATTTTAAAGGATGTGAGAAACTATTAATCACTGACTTAACAGCCTTTGAACTCTTTTTTCCTGCCACAGGGATCTTCTGTATCCTAAGCCCAGAGCTCTTACAAACCATTGAAGAGCACTATGGCTATCTTCTATCACCATAAATCAGCAGTAATCTTGATCACCCAGAGCTTTAGATATTCAAAAAGGAACACAGTTTCCTAGAAGCCTGAAAATTATGATTCTGACTACCTTGGATACTTCAAAGATCGCTCAAGAAAAAACGGTATATTCGGACTAAATTTATTTCCTAAGCTCACTATTCATGTCTTGAGTGCAAGGAGGTGGAGCAACTCATCTCCCCTTCCTCCTTTACAGCCCATTGCAGCTGATATTAAAAATGAAATTCCAAGCCACATATTTAAGCACATGTGCACAAACCCCAGAATGCTATGAGATTGCCTATCCACTGGAAATTTCCACTGAAAACATATATGCATGCCTGAAATAAGGTTCCTGACATTTCTCCTAAAGTTCTTTTAGTTACTTTCCTTCTATATTTATTCTGCAAGCTTACTACAATCCTTAACTTAGCCTAAAATTATGCCCAAGTTAAAAGTTTAGACTTAAAAGCTCTTTCAAACTCAATCAACTATGCAAACAAGTCACTTTTATCTATATAACCTAGAAACCAGGCTTAAGGAATGCTGGAGCAAAGGGGGGTTTTACAGTCTATTAACAAATCCCCAATTTGAACAGGATGCAAAAATTTCCTTGGATTTCACCTGTAAACCAAGTCCATTGGCAGCAGAGCTGACAGTGTGGTTCTCCAATGCTCTGTGAAAATTTGGCATCACCTACAATTCTGTATCACCTACAGTTCTGCACAGCAGCCTTGGACAAAGTGCATTTACTCCAGAGAATTCACCACCTTTTACTTCTCTGTCCTAGGACTTTATACTGGGCCACAAACCCACAGTTTCTGTATCCCTTCCACACAATATTAGCAGCAATAACTAAGTATAGTCAACTCTGGATTTTTTGTTCTGTTCTAGATAAAAATTCTGTTTGCGCAACAGATTTTCACATAGACATAAAATATTCCTTTCCAGGTGATGTTGGCATCAACATCAACCCACAAGTTTCCTTCCCACCTCTCATAAAATGATTATTTCCTTCCAGTCAGTAACACAGATCCATACTCTGCTTTTATTGTGAACTAAAGGACTAATAAAATTCTGAAATTCAAAAGCAAAGATTTAAAAAGCTTAACTACATGCAATACAGAGATAAGTTTAAAAACAGCTAACTCAATATCAAACCACACTATTTTTATTATTTACTACATCTGAAAAGCATTATGGTTTAAAAGAACAGTTCATAATAAATTAACAGCACTAGAAGAAAAATAGGGATAATGATGTTTTATTTCAACACAGAAAATAATATTCTGAGTTGTTTTTGACAAACAGCTTGTAGATGCATTTCCTTATAAATACTCAGTGGTATCTAAATCAACAAATACCATGACTTTCCAGAGTATGGCATTAATAACAAGGTGCTACTTAGTATATCCATTGAAATTTGGGCTTTAATCTTGGGTTTAGTATTAAATCATAAACCACATTCTGAATCTGTGTTCTCATGAAAATTTTAACTCCTTTTATGCAAACATAGCAAAGAGGCTAAAATAACCTCTGCTAAATTATGACATTAAAACACTGCTGTTACCAGAATGTTCTGCTAACAGAAATCAACTTTAAGTTTTACAGTTGCTACAATACCGTGAAACTAACTCTTTCCTATACCTCAGGACTCAGGTCAGAAGCATAAGAAGGTCACTAAAGCATAAATTACCTGTCCCATAATACACTACAGTCAAATAAATACACTGTGATATTTCTTAGTGTCAAACAAAAATCCCACAAGACTCTATTTATTTTGCACTCAGTTAAGACGTAGTAAAGAAGATTTTATATGCTTTTCTTGAATACCGAAAAGAAAGATCCAGAATCACGTTTTCCTACAAAAATAAAATCCTCACTATTAGCACAAGGTTATTTCTTGACTGTAGCTTTGGCTATATTTTTTAAATCCTTATGTTATTATTATTTTCATACATGCACCTACAGGCAAACACACACTCCTCTTGACTAAGGGTTTCCAGTGATACCCTGTGCCACGCAGCTTCCATGCACTGCCTTTTTACAGAACACAAAGCCAAGTTTAAAAGTCTCAGTGGTGATGACTAAGTGCAGACAACGATTTATACACGGACATCCCAGAGCACAGTTTTGTTGTGAGATTCCAAATCACATTCCATGACTCAGCATCACTGTATTAACAGACAATTGCTCTGCTACCCAAAACTTTTGCAAACTGAAATGAGGAAGCCACATCAGACAGGCCACATTCATCCCCCTCACTGTGCCAGTCAAACTGTCCCCACAGAAGGAGGAGAGGAAAGAATACGTACTGTTCCTCTTGCCTTCTTCATCAGCCTCCTCATCATTCTCAGGGTCAATGTCTTCTGCCTGTGTTATCCAGTCCAAATAACCCTTCAGATCTTCTTCAAGCTGCTGTTTTTCACGTAGCTTCTGAAAGTCCCCTCGGGCCTTGGCTTTTTCCCTTTCTTTGGAAAATTCTCTATCAAATTCAGATAAAGCAGAAAAAAAAAAAAGCACTGATTGACAAACTCCCAGGCATTTTGATCAAGGTCTTGACATTGCAGAGTAACACAGTGACATGGAAAATGCACTGCAGATTTGAGAGCTGCTTTGAAAACAAGGTAGAGGTGCAAAGAAGTCATGGCAAATCCCTACCATATTACATCATAACTTCCAAAGATTTTCTGACTTAACTGAAAATTAAGTGGTATTCCTAACACTTCCCATAGGGAAGGGTCTGTTTGCCCCCATTTAGTTCTGTGCTCTTCTGTATAGATTTTAAAATTGCTTTTATCTACAAATAGAAATTAACTTGCAGTAACAAAGCAATATCAGTGTTGAGTATTCGTTTCAATGAAAATGAAATTCTGGCAGCCAGTTCTAAAATCCTTCCTCTTCCAGCCACAGTTCATTATCTATGCCCAAACACAGAGCATTCCAGAATTCCACTATTGTGCTCTCTCTTAACTACAGCATGGACAGACACCTGTGCTGTTTGACATATGGATGGTTTGCCCTTTCTGTCTCTGTACCAGAACCTAGAATCCTGCTCTTACAGATCAGAAATGCATCCTTTTGTCCTCTATCTCATTGTCCCCATCTTAAGAGAATGTATTGGATTCCCTGTCTAGTTTAGTTTGTGATTTGGCTTAATCCCTAAATTACCATGGAACGATGATTAATGTAATGAAGTTGTGAGAAGGAAATTGGATAAAATGGCCTACTGAGGTCTCTTCCAACCCGAATTACCCTATAAATCTACGATTCCCTTAATGATATATGACTCAAGACCATTACCAAGTATATTCTTCCACCACATCTCATCTGCTGACATTATTACAACACTTGGTGTGATCCTCAACTCCAAACACAAAACTCCCTTCACTACAAGGATCAAATGCACTCCAATTGATCCCAGTATTAGTGCATAGAATTGAGGGCAGGCAAGCATCTTTTGAACTGTCTTGTAAATATGTACCAATTCAGTATTTAAAATCAGGTTTGTTCCAACTAATATGTTCATCACAGAATGGTTTGGGTTGGAGGAGACCTTAAAGACCATCTGGTTCCAACCCCCTGCCATGGACAGGACACCTTCCACTAGACCAGGTTGCTCAAAGCCCCATCCAACCTGGCCTTGGACACTTCCAGGGACAGGGCCTCCCCACCCTCACAAGGAAGAATTTCTCTCTAATATCTAATCTAACCCTGACCTTGTTCAGTTTAAAGTCATTACTCCTTGTCCTACCACTACCTGTCCATGTTAATCTTACAACAGCTCTCAAATTAAATTTAAAAGATGGCTACAGCAATTTCATTTGCTAAGAATTTGCAATTCCTTTTTTAATTGGGAAATTTAACTAGAAAACAGTCCCTAATTAATACACTTTTAAATGGGAAATTTATTAAAGCACTCAGTAAAATCCCTTTTCAGATGGAAAATATTAGAAAATTAGTTTAAGACTGCAAAATACTTTAGGAAGCTATTTCAGTTTGGTGATATAGATTAATTATTTGGGATTGCAAAGACATTATCTCACCAGGGTTTTTATTTATTTTTACTGTTTTGTCTTCAAACATGTTAGAGCATAAATTTAGTGTTTAGAAGACATCAGCCAATATGAGTTAAGCCCTTTACAATACAGATGTTGTGTTTTTTTAATGCTATGTTGCAGAAGCTACACGGCCTCCTGTTGCAAAAGCTAAGAGGCAGGCACTACACCTTTTACAGCTGAGGACTTAACAGAATTTCATTTTGGCACGTGGAGATCATCCTGTTCCAAATGATGGCACTGTAATGAAGCTGAAGAATGCCAGTGCTTGCTTTGCATTTGCTACCCTTCACCTGCCACCCAAGGACGAGCTCCTGCAAATGCCATCTCGGCACAAAAACGTTCGTGAAAGGGAGAGAGCCCCAGAGATCTCCCTGCAGGATAACTGCTTTAAAAAAAAAATAATTTCACAAGCCAGTAAGAAACTATTTGGTTTATGGAATGCTGGGGTTAGAGCATTAGAGACCTCCTTTACACCTCACTGAGGCAACACACTCGTGCCTCTCTTCCCATGGGCAGCCTCTTTGAAAAAAGAGCTATCACAGCATAGTATGAAATCACAACTAACAAGCCTTGCCAGCTTTTACTTTTCTTTTCTAGTTAAGTTCTTCGGGTGTTTCTCATTAATTCAAAGGATATGTGATGTGTGAGGGTAAAGCAATATGAAAGTTGCTGTTATTACACAAAGACTGAAGGAAAGAGTTTTTAAATTAATCAGCTGGCAAGGGTGATCCTTTGAATAGCACTTTACCCATGGCTGAGCCACCTTTTAACTCTGACTCTAAGTTAAAATGGCTACAAGCAGAGAATTAAAGACAGTTTTTTCTATACACAGCTAACTCTGACCTTTCCCTTTAATACAGCACAGAAGTTAGACACTGCCTTGTTAAATGCTGCAGCAATTTATCAGTAGGGGGAGATGCAAGGGTGCTTGTTTCCATGATATTTTAAAACTTTTTTAAAACCTAACCTGCACCTAAGAACGCTGCATTTTCTTCAGGAGAAGAAGGAATCTGGCTCTATGGTATTTTTTTCTATCACAGCCACAATGAAGTTGCATCCCTCAGCTACAAGTGTACATGGGTCCTTTTAGTGAAATGCCATGAACAAGAAAGTGGAATTTAATGGAATTGGAAAGTAATGACTTTCCTATTACCAAAACATCTTTTTTTCACCAAGAAACAGATGATGGGGGTCAGGAGGGGGAGAGATGTTGGCTCTTTAAAACTTCTCACAAAAACATTTAGACAAAAAGATATTTGAATATTTAGATGAAGATACGTAGCCATTGGCTGCTCTCCTGGAATGAGGAATAAGACAGCCACTTGTGCAGCATTCCATGGCTGTGGAATGCACAGCCTGAATCCAGGGCAGAAAGAAAAAGCTCTTGGCTCTGTAGGCAATGTAGTACTGACATGGTTGGACTGATGGCCTCAACTGGCATCCCTGTCACCAACCCAGCACTCCAAGCAGAAGCCTCTGAAGCTGACAGGCTCAGGAAATTGCACATTAATTGCAGTAAGTGGACTTAAGCTCTGTAAATATTTGGTTTCACAAATGCCTGTGCCAAGAGCTAACTTGAAAATACGCATTTCATTCCGGTTTGATAAAAAGACCTGGATCTGACATTTCAAAGAGTATATTGGGCAGGAGGTGCTTCATCTGCAGCAGAATAGAGACATAACTTGCAAAATAAAGCATTTTATGGAAATTCATTTACATAATCTCATTTACTTTTAGTGATACCTAACCTACTCTATAGAATGCAGGTTTTATTTCTGTTGCCCAAAAATTCCTTGTGTCCCTGCAGAAAGATGATCTCATCTCTGTTAAGGCACAACACCATCATCATCAATGGTTGCTGAGGCAGAAGCACATAAAATGCAGGGCTTGAGTTCATGCTTCAGTAGTCTGGGGCAATCATGCCAGATTATTCTTCCTTCAACAGAGTGAAATAACTCCTGCTGATATGCATCAGTTGGAAATGGCTCGATGCAACAGGGTGGAAGTGGCAGCAGGGAGAACCTGCTGGGACTCAATTACAGCTCTCGGGTTCACACACCTGAAATTTCAGGCAGGGCCGTGTTAACCTAAAATCCTAAGACAAGAATTTGTTTAAATTGAGTATTTGGTGTACTTTCCCTTCTCTCTGCAATTCCAGACATAACTACAGACACACCTATGCTGGTCTCCTACCAGCTGGAAGTTTCCCCATGCTAAGGACCAGACACATTTCCTAAGGGGGGCTGTGCAGCACCAGGGGTGTTGTTACATCTCCTGTGCAGCACTAGGCATTGATGATGGGAAATAAAAGCTGTTTTCTATGTCTAAGCATAAACCAGGACACAAATACCTCGTTAGCCACATTACTGCCCTTTTGTGTCACTGCAAGTGCAGTGAGAGACATAATTAATCTCCTGCAGTGTGGAACTTGCTGCACATGGGGTCTGGCATGTAGAAAGGGTTATGCTAATGCTGTATGTAGAACTGTCACCCAGACATCCCAGACTCTCATTTATTCACTGGGAACAGTCACATAATAATAAAAATGTACTCACAGGAGTACAGTGTTGGGGACCAGACTCACAGGAGAGGTTTCACACAGTGGTAACCATATCAACCAACAAATTAGCAGAGTCAAATCAGAGAACTAAAACTGCCTTCAGTCTACAGCTAAGAATGGACAACAGCTCACAGCTGGGTGTAAAGTGTAACAGATGTGGAGAGACCTAAAGGTTAAGTAACATCACATCTTTAATTACAGGAGATTTGTATACATCACTTGCCCCTTCTTTTAGGGCGGGGAACCAAAACACGTCAGAGGCTGAACACTAAAATTATTTCTGTAGCACAAAAAAAATCCTAGCAGGAATTTTCCTTGAGCAAGGAGCATTGGGTTCCTGGTGGGGAAATGCAAACTGGTGTTACCTACCATAGTTATTTCTATTTAGTTCATTAGCAGTTGACAAAATGTACATTCAATGGTTCCAGCACCACCTCTGTGTAGCAGAGAGCCTGCAGAGCCTTCCTGGGCCAGAGTGCACATCAATGCTACAGGATCACAGGTGAGAATGGCAATGTAGGGAACCATTTGATAGCAACAAAACCCAGACCTGATGTTTCAGACTGTTATTAAATCTGCACATTAAGATGTGCTCCTCCTGTCCTGAGCCAAGACCTGTTTGGCTCAGGACATACCAGATTTCTTACAAAAAGAAGGGGCAGCGGCAAGCACAGGACCATATCCCACCATCACCACACCACCAGGATGTGCCCTTGTCAACAGTTGTGAGATTGATGTGTTCTGTTACCTGCCAGGACTCACAGAACTAATTCCTAAGAAGCCTTGCGGTGGTCAGTTCAGACAGGACTGAAATAAAATCAGTTGCCTCCAAGTTCTTATTCAAGGGTACAAACTACTCCCACTGACTGTGGAGGCTTCTGGCTAAAGCAATCCATCAGCAATTACTGTATTTAGATGAAAGTATTTGCTGATTTATTACTGTTAATAAATTCAACTGATCAACCAAAAATAACATTCCCTTGTTTTGCATATATTTGTGTTTGAGTTTTACTTGTAGTAGCCACACAACAATTAAAAGAGCCTACTCTGGCTCATAGCATGCTGAGATCTACAGCCAGAGACTCTCTCTTGTTTGGAATGTATACTCTGTTTATCTACGGGAAGGAGTTAAATTTTCAGAAATAACTTCTTTTTTTTTTTCCACTAAGCCTTCCTGCTGCTGTGAAAAGGAACATTGTCAAAACCAGTTCACTTCCCTTTTGCTGAGGGGTAATGGATGACAGTTCACCGCCGTTTTCTATTTGGGGCATCATTATTCAAATGTCTTTTTCTACGATTTTTTCCATCTATACTATAGACAACAGTCCTTAGGTGTATGAGCTTATCTGTGCCAACGTATTTTATATGACATTAATTGACAGATATTGCTGTGAGATTAGTGTGGATGAGTCCATGGCCTTAGCTTTTAGCATCATTATGTACATTCATCGCAAATATTACCAGGAGAAAGAAATTGAAAAAATTAACATTCTCTGAGTAACCTGCAAGACTCCATGTAGGAGGATATAAGGACATGTCAAAGCTTATGTTCTGGTGCCCTTTTGCAAGGTAATAGATTCAACTTAAAAGATTTATTAAAGTGTGTTTGAAAGGTCTTATTTGTTCCCATGGCTACCCAAAGAAATACTAATGCCTTGAGCAGAAAATGCCGTCAGCAGAAACCATCCCCTAATGATAAGGACTATCTTCAGGAATAGATTATCATGCATCATTAAAAGCCATGCCTCTTGATAAATAAGTTATGAAGTTTTATAATCTAGTATTTCCTCTGTTCATAGCAAAACAGTTTAATGCATACTGAATCACTTGCATATTTATCTTAACTTTTAACAGGCTTTTAAAGGTACTTTCAGGATGAATATCTCTCAATTCTCTTCATTTTTTAAGGTTTATCTTTAGTTTTTAACTTCCTAATAACCTTACAATTTCTAACTTGACTTTTAGTTTCAGCTCACTCTCTCTTGCACCAATAGCCATGATATGCTCTGCTCTTTTTAATCCTAGAAAATTTGGAGGAGGCCTGTCCTCATCTCCCAGTTTCTGTTCTAGTATTTCATGCCTTCAGAGAACACAGGTCCAGTTTATGCCTGTCACACTGTGTGTAATCAAAGCTCCATGAAAAGCAGGCTCCTGAAGGAGTTCACCACCCTTCAGAAAGCTGGAATTGCTGGGCAGCCCCTCGGCAGCAATTTCTGTGCCACTCCATCAGGTGTGAAGTTGCCCCAAAGATGCAAAGCCTACTCCTTACACCATAACCAGAGGGAATTTTACAAAAGGAAAAAAGGTGCTCTGGTGCTTCTTACAAACTGATCCTACCCCTTGATACTGGATCAAAAGACAAAGCAATCAAAACAGAGTGTGACCATATCATGATCACCCTGCAATTTCTAAGAGTTAAAATAATTATTCAGAGCCATGAATACCTTTATATTTGTAATGGGAATCAACAAAGGTTCAGTTGTCCAGCCATTTATTGGAGATGGATTTAGAGCACGTTCTGTATCCTTTTCCCTGTATCCTTTTCCCATAATCCTCTCTGGACCATTTCACAGACATTCAGCAGAGCTGAATCTAGATCCTACTTCTGGAGAGTATCTCTAGAGTTGCCTCTAGGACAATTTTTACAGTCACTGCTAGAGCTGGAACCATTTCTGGTGTATTTTTTCAAGCTGGCTCTAATTTCTGAAATGGAACTAGAGCCTGAACTGGAACTGGAGCCTGAACTTGACCTGGAGTCTTTTTCAAGAACAGATTTTCCTGTCAAGCCCTAAAAACTGAAATAGCTTTTCAATTGAGAATTCACTTCTAGACTAATGTGAATAATTCTAGTGTCTGATACAGAGTAAAAATTTGAGTATTTTGAAAAAGATTAATTAACTCAAGCCTATGAATTCTCTCCATCCTTGTTATTCAAGGGAATATTCAGGATAAAATCTCCACAGTCAGCTTCCATGCAGAAATTACAGTATTTCCCACATGCAGATTCCACACACACATTGTTTCTATTAATTCACACTTCTATTAAAAATATGAACTCTATTTTTAAGAATGACCCCTTCAGCAGGCAAGACTGACACAGATCACCAGGAAATACTCACCTTCAGAAGCAGCTAGAGGTAAAACAAAAGATCTGCCAAATCATCATTCTCATCCACTTGTGCAGTATCTAAATACATCAAACATGCAGTGCACAAGAGGCAGTACAGAAATACAAAGGGGCAGATGGTCACAGGGTAACAAAGGAGTGCAAAGAGAATGACTGAATATTTTAAACCCACAAACAGATCAAAACAGCAGACAAATTTAAATGTACACAGCATAACCTGATATTACAGGAAGTAACACTTTCATACAGAAAGGCATTCAGATTCCACTGTCAAAATCTGTATGCAAAGCCATGCTTTTCAGGTAAGTTGGCATCATTCTTGATATTTGATCAGTTTAGTGAAATTTATCTGTAGATTTATCATAAACCAAGTTTCATGCTATGATTTGAAGAGCATAAAATGTAAAAGCTAATAACTCTAAAATAAAAAACAAGAAATGCATGTGTTACACATTCAGTGCTTGGCTCAGAATAAAAAATATTACCTTCCTACTAAGGAATACAAAAATATCCACTGGGTTTTACTAGTACATCAATTTTACCCATAAAATTTAGATTAATAGGTCTAAATAGAAAATACATGAAAAATATTTATTATTTGTATACAAAAGTCATATAGCAATAGAGTCACAGTATTCCACACTGGCCCTTGTTTGTCAGAGTTTTAAACAAGTACACCAAGACATTTTCTTCACTTATGTACTCAACATCAGTTTGGTATGATCGGGATCTTTTAGGAACACTCCCTTTTCCTTTTGCTGTCAATCCTTGGTGATATTTATAGATCGTGTCTCAGCTCACTAGTGTAAATTTCTTCTGATAGAAAACAAAACTGGTGTGTTTTAGGAAGGCTCTTTCATGTGTTCAGGGCAAACATGGATTGATACAATTCATCAAGCACCCTGAGCACTCACGTGACCCTGCAGTTGGGTGACACTATGGCAGAAAAATAAATTTAGCAATTAATGACTGGATGAATTTAAGGGGGGGTTCACATCACACTGGACACTGCCGTTTCTGTGCACTCTGAAGAGCGTTACTGCTCTTTGGGTCACACAATACCCAGAAATGGGGGGGGCATTTCTTGTCTGCAGAAAGGAACCCCAGAACATGGGGACACCTCTTTCCATATAGTGGAACAGCAGCTAAAGAGCTACTCCATATTCCAACAACTATCATATGTATCATGATGTTGCAAGCCTTATTTAGTATTTCAAATGTATTAAAT
Organism: Pyrocephalus nanus; assembly: GCA_038380795.1. Classification (NCBI taxonomy): domain Eukaryota; kingdom Metazoa; phylum Chordata; class Aves; order Passeriformes; family Tyrannidae; genus Pyrocephalus; species Pyrocephalus nanus. The sequence goes on along the minus strand of CM076271.1, from coordinate 7,534,539 downwards.
CAAATGTAAAAGCTGAGTCATGAGGGTTTCTTTAAATTTCCATGGCTTCAGCAGAAGAATTAACTCATGCAACAGAACGCCAAATCTGGCATTGCTTTCCCTACAATTTATTTTTAAAGCCAGAAAACTCCCAAACCAATAACAATTTGAGTCATGGAAGGAAAAACAGGAATATTTATGATCTGTCACCAGACACGATCACACAACAGGAAGAAAACTAATTGGTGCTTACAACCTTCTTAAGGGCCAGGGAAGGAACTGTGAGAGCCTAATCCTCTAATGACTTCAGTGCAAAGGCCGGTCACACAGCAACGTTAGGTAACAGCATGAAAAGAAGAAATTATTTACACTGCAACTACTCTCTTTTATCTGTCCTTCTATTTGTTATTTTGTTTGTCCAGTGTGGTTGAAAGCTAGGCCCTTAGTTTTACAACAGCTTACACGTGTGCCCCTGGATAAAACAAAGCTGATATGACTGTGTAAATCAGACTTTACAGGATGGGTCTTGGAAGGGAGAGATTAACTAAAAAAAAAAAAAAACCAAAAACAAAAAACCAGCAATGTGGTTTTAGCACTACCTTTTGGCTTTCAAGTATCTGCTTTGTCAGGAAATTCTGACAGTAAGGTAAAAGTACACCTTCTCTGGTTTTCTGTGTGCAATCTATCATAGATAAATGATTAAAGATTTTTAAAAGCACACTGTAAAACCACTCATCAGATAAAAATGCTACTGTAACACAGTTACCTCAACAACTGGAAATTTTGATTATCTGATTTCCTGGAATAATGCATTACAATTTCTTTCAAATCTAGCATACAATGTGGCAAAGACTGTGAACAGGGCTGCACACACAATCAGCAGCCCGAGGACACCGTAACTGTGGTGTCAGGCTGCTTTCCATGCAAGAGAAAAATCATCTGTTGGCCAACAAAGATGGCACAGCTTGTCTGAGATATACAGCAAACATACTGTTCTGGCCAAATAAAAGCTAATACATACAGCTATAATAATGTCCTTTTCAGAATTCAAATGCTAGCAGGATCTTTTGTATGTTTATCAGAAAATATCTTGACCATAAACTGGAATTTCCCAAGCTCAAGTATGTTAGTAACCAGGAAACAGCAAAGGAAATGGAGTTGCAGCCTAAGGTAAGGGGGCTTTGTAAGAAGAAAACCTGACAAACTCTCACTGTAAATTACAGTTTTAAGGCACATTATACATGTCAGCTGCAGCTGACAGGACTTCAATTCTTGGCTGGAGCCTGGAGTTCACAAACCAACAAAAAGCTTTGACAACCTCCCACTGACAACTGCATTAAATTGACATTTGATTATTGATAAATATATCAGCCTCCTGGTGCAGGTTGTCACAGCAGTTCACAGCTCAGCAACACAGGAAGCCCCAAACACTTCGTGTCAGGGTAACAGCCCCAGTCTCTGTAAGACACATCCTGAAGCACCCTTTAAAACATCCTGCAAAATTCTGTGCCAATTTGTAATTGGTAAACATAAACAACACTTCAATTACTTTATGGCTATTTGAACAAAAGCAAAAGCTGGTCTTTCAGAAAAAAAACACTTGTATATAACTACAGGGCAAAATATTTGTACAGGTGCACCACCCATCTCTGTGTGCAAAATGTTCTTCCCTGCAGGAACATCATAGAAAAAGGAGATTAGTGCCTCATTTAATGAGAACTTTTAGCAAGCATGGTGAACGTGATGTCAAGACAGGTACAGGCAGTAGAATCACACAGTTCAGTCCAAAGAGCAAACACTGGTAGGATGACATTAGAATCTCAAGTGCATGCAAAAAAGCCATTGCTGAGAAGCTTGAGTAAATGCAGAGGCCATCTTACAAGTAGCAGTAGCATACACAATGTTAACTCAACTGCTTACCCACTAAGTACACCAAGAACCAGGTTAAGTACGAAAAATGAGCCAAGGATGATAAGACTAACAAAATAGATCCATGGCCATTCACATCCTATTGCATCATTTACCTGTAAAACGTAAGGAAATAAGTTACGATTTCAGTCATTTATTAAACAGCAGAGTCCTTTTTGCAGCTGCCAGATCACGTAGGTTCAACACAAAGTTTATGGCTTATCCAGTCCTTATAAAAATGAATGAACAACTGCTTGAATTTACTTACCCAATGTTATTTTTTTTTGTAGATGTGATGCCTTAGAAGATTAATTGAAATAACATTTAATTAAGTGCGTCAGAATTATTAATCCTTTTTATAACCTTGTCACAAGGCTGGAAGTGAATATTTACTGACAGACCTAAACTCTGATTTTGGTGTTTGTGTTATCTGTATGATGACCAGAGACAACTTTTTCTGCTCTGATTAGAGGAGGAAGCAACAGAGGTTTATTAAAAGATGTCATCACAACTGAAGTCTCACCTGTATGAGATAACCTGTGTGTTCATGGCAACTGAATTCAGGACTCTGCCTTCATGATGAAAAAGGTGTATGCTTACCCGCTCAATACACCAAGAACAAGATTTAGTACGAAAAATGACCCAAAGATGACGAGACTGACAAAATACACCCATGGCAATTCAAATCCCATAGCATCATTCATCTGCAAGAAATAAGATGATCTTATAGAGCAGATCACTACATCAACAGCAATGAAGAGTCAGAAAAAAGGAGAATTTGATCATTCAGGTTAGATAACGTTCTGTGCATTCCTTCAGTAATGAAAGAATGTGAAAAGAAGGCACTGGCCACGTTCACTTTGCATTTCTAATACATACCCTGAAACAAAATGGTGAGTGAACCAAGTACTCAGATCAGAAATATCATCAAACATAAATGGGGCACTGCAACAGTCCTGTTCCTTAACACTGAGCACATGAAATAAATTTCAGATCTCCAATTAAAATGATGATCACAAAGTATATTGAAATATTAGGACTTTCAGTTCCTATATATCCTATCTACATGAATGATCATTCAAGAAAATAAAGAGCAAATGTATCTCAACAGTACAAGAATTATTAATTTTTCTGTAACTTGGAAATCCAATAGCTTTTTTCTGAAATAATAGTCGGATGCTGCCAGATATTTTAAATTAATTTAAAAATAAATAAATGAGAACAAACTTGTTTAAAGTTTTAGAAACATAATGGAAACATTCCACACACACTTTTGAACATAAATTATATCAAGATCAAGGTTGAATAAACTTTAAAAAGTTGTTGCTAATTAATTTTTTTTTAAGTGAGGTTGAAGTAACTGAGCTTTAAATACAGTCTTCACAGACTCACATATTTTCTATAAAGAACTCTTCCACTGGGTATTCTTTGCCAGCTCATCATACCTATCAAAGGATGACTTAAGAAATACGCCCATGGAGATCTAAAAAGGCCTATTCAGAAAAACAGGTACTTTAAAACAGTGAAATTTGGGGTTCTGTGTAGTTTTGTTTAAATGACAAGTTTGCATTAGATTCATCTTAAGCTGTTTTTTAGCCAAGAAAATTCAGCAGACAAAAATTAGATGTGGTGTTGTAGAACAACCTTTTTGCAGATCTGTTTTCCTTCTGTGAATGCTGCTGTGTTGGTTGTATTGGAGATCTGGGATTAGGCTTTGAGCTCTGTGGCTAATCAAGTTTGATTCCTGTCCTTAACACCTCTGTTGGAACAGACTTATCAAACGTGGGAACAAATGTTTTTTCAAATCATTTTATTTTTATCTCTGTCTTTTATCAGTGTATCACAATCTCAGTTTCTGCAGGCTGGCCTTATGGATGGTCCAGCATAAGCACACACATTAAGTTTTGCAAGTGCCTATAAGCACTTTTCTTTAGTGGTGATTTGTATTAATACCAGTTCATACTTACCAAAGCAAACAAACTTTCTAGGTAACCAAGGAAGATTATTTTACACAGCTTTTTCTTGCATCTTTTAAAATAGTCTATGTATTGTCTTCTAAAAATGCTTTCACAACTGAACTGAGGTATTAAAAGTAACTTTAAATTACTCAGACTTTCTAGGGGAAAAAAAAAAAGAAAACTTGAATATATATATTTGGGTCGGATTTTTTTTCCTTTTAGTTTCAATAGAGCTGAATTTTGGAGAAGCTGATATGATGAAGGATTATAGCCATTTAGAAAGGTTGGGATCATTACCTTCATTTCATGTTAACAGACACAGCTCATACCACACAGGCAAAGTGTTTTTCCAGCAATAACTGATCAAAGCAAAGGTTTTAATTAAATTTCAAATACATATGAATGCCTTTTGCATCTAACTGAAATATTCCAGTAGCAGTTGTTTGCAAGTCACCAGTGTGAAGACAAATTCATCTGGTGTTGATAACATTTGCCTCCTCTGTGTCTTTTTGAAAAACCCGAAATAATAATTTTTGAAATTGTACTTTGAAAAAAAAAGAGCTCTGGGAATCACTGCAATACAACTCCATACTCTTCTTTGCTCACAAAGAGAATATATTCAAGCAGCCAGGCATTGTCCTAACTCAGTAACTCAGGAGCGAAGCTGAAATTCTCCTGCTCTGCCATAAGGGCTCTGTTAGAATGGACAACTGTGATCTGCATTTCCTTCCTTCACTTTATAGTGTGTAACACATAAAAAAATTCCTTTTCGTTTATGCAGTTTCATTTTAAGCCCAATGTTTTAGGCTCATCTATCCAGGACTGCCTTGTGATGTAAAAATTGGCAACTGCAGCTAACCAGTACTAGAAGAAATGTTTCATTTTGGGCAGATGCTGAGCTAGTTCAAAAGCATTCCATAATTCAGGAACACCTGAGCCTAGCAGAACACCTTGGCACTAATCTAAGATTGAATTCCTAAAAAGAAAAGCCTGAGACAGCACTACTCAACAACTTCATCATTTAATTCTCGATACAATTAAACTCTATTCAAGTAATGCACTGTAATTTCTATTCATGAAGCAGTATTTCAGATTGCATTAATACCAGAGATCAAAGTATAAAAAGAAGTCCTTTCCTTTTGGAAAACTTTGCTGCTTATTTCATGCATGTCAAATGGCATTTTCCATAACTTCCAATTAAAGAAAGATTAAAGGAGTCGATTTGCCTTCTGATTAAAGACTGAGACAGAACTTGGTTAATATATGAGAACAGGAAAACCTCCATCCTCAGAAACAAGACTGAAAGGATTAATGCTGACTTTTCACATAAAGTGCAGAATAAGGAGTTAAATTCCAAATGTACTGGAAGTTGCAACTCAGAAATACAAGCAGTAAAAGCCCTTGAGTTATGCTAAAGTAACACCAGGAATTGAAGGAGACACCACACCTCAAATCCTCAGTGAAACATCCTGCGAGACTCCCCCGCTCCATGGCTCAGGGATGTACAACAACCACAGGAGGTGTCACATTTAATGGCTCTCAGTGGACTTGTCCCATCTCTTTTTGAGGCCATCAGGCTTTTAGCCTTCCTAGCACCTACTGCAAGGACACCACCAAGCACCATCCTTCTTGCCCTTCTTTGTGCCTTTCTACAGCTCCAGTCTTACTGTTTGCGTTTCTGTTCCAATTCGTTTATCCACCACATCAAACAGAGGACAGATGAGGTGATGGTTGATAGGAAGGACAAAGTATCTTTCATATCCCTTAATTCTGTTTGACCACAGCAGTAGGTGTTTACTAAGCATTGTCTATTTGGCTCTTTATATTTGTGTGTATTTGTTTGTGGGTAAATGTCTGCAGTCTTGAAGAATTATCTTGGGCTGATAGGACAAACTTGGTAGTCTGAAACTGTCTCATCTGGCATTTGGAGTGAATTATCTTATTAGCTGTGCTGTAGCTGAAGTCAACTACCAAAACAACACAGCATAAGTGATCAGGGATCGAGACTCTGAAGTGAAATGGAGAGAAAGTCAAATTTACAGCAGATATAACCCTTAGCGCTACACATCAGCAGATGGCACACTCCAATCTAAAACATCAATTAGAAATCATTAAAATCTCATTTATCCCTATTTGTGGTAATTGTGAGTAAAATCCTCACATGCAATTGCATGCAAATCAAGGTCTTACTTTTCTGTACACCTGGTATTCTTTTACTGAAAATTGTTGCAAGCTCTTTGTATGTATTAATTTATGTAAGCCCTAACTGGGGATAATGATGAAGCAATGCAGTAACACCTCTAATTCTGCATTTGCACCATTACAGATACAATGTGCTGATGCGTGAACCGATTTTGAATTTTTTTCCACAATGTTTAAAACTCTCTGAAATGTTTCTTAGCTTCCTTAGGTTTCAATTTGTGTTTGATACCTTCATGAGTTTCAGCTTGTTAACTTAGGATTAACAATTTTTGTGAGTGCTTCTACCTATTTATCTATGCTGCCCAAGCTAATTTCACAAAAGAAATTTATAAAACCTGTGCACTGATTTGATTTGTTAAATCTAAGAGCTCAAAACTATTGGAATTGAGTAATGAATATGATGCACAGTGTGTTTACTTTCTAAATGTTTTGCTACCATGTATTAAAACAAACAAAAAATAATATCCACTTTGTTAATAGGTACTAAACACCCTCTTTGTATCTGCTATGCCACCTATACAACATTATATAACAACTGGATGTATTTAATATTCCCCATATGCTGGATTTAACAAAATGCAAGAATAGCATATGCTGTTCAGTCAGATGATGTAAAATTGTTACCTTAGTTTATGTGGCAATAATGACCCAAACCCCAATACTCAAGGGGGATCTGAATTTATTTACTAAACTGTTATCCTGGGACAGACTGGGAACTAAGATGTTTTTATAATAATGGTTTTCTTCTCATGGCAAAGTTTTTGGAAGAAGCTCTAGCTATTCCACTAGTGGAATTCTTAGCACTATCTGAATTTCAGACTCTATTTCCAATCCAGTTTCTACCCATTTTTATTTAAAATTTCTGGGGAGAAATAATAAGTTCTTTTTAGTGTTTGCAATGATCTGTGACAAGAAATTAGTTCCATGCTTTGACTGCAGTATAGGTCAGCAGTCAGCTAAGACTGAGATATGAGATAACTTGTCAAAGTCAATCAAGTTCACTTCATGGGAAAGATATTTCCCTGTGAGATAGTTTAAAATCCTCCTCGGGTGGGGTCTGTGTTAAGATGCTAATTGGAAAAAAATTACACTATATTATCATCCCCCTGATCCTAATATATATATTATTCTTAATGTATATTATTCTTACTACGTATATCTATCTTAATATTATATTATTCCTCGGCTTGGTAGCTCTGTTTGCGTGTCTGAATTTGATCATTCCCTTTTCTCTCTGAGATTAAGTTCTCTCACTTTGCAATCTAAAATGGGTTGATTCGGAGCTTTTTATACCTAAAGAACATAAAAAGGAAATTATTCCAAATCATTACTTTAAAGGCAGAGGGGTTAAGCTAGATTTTAACACGAAATTGGATTCAAGTAATTAACACCCAAATTGAAAAAATTCTGCCTGCCATCCCTGGCTCTTCAGTGAGATTTATGCAATATCCTAATGCTGTCATCCAAAATTTCTATCACTCCTTCTCCAGCTGTACATCATGTGTTAAATTTCTGGCTATGTAGTCATCGAGGGCTGGGAGCACTGAGCATGCAGCACATCGATGCCTTTGGGGATGAGCTGACTTGTTCCACTGAAAAGTCTCCCTCAGATGACCTGAGAGTGGTGCTGAGTGATGCAAACAGAGCAGCATTAAGCTGTCCTTAGGTATGTAACAGAAAAAAGGAAGAAATAAGGATTTTCTGCGATTTTTCTTCGCTATTTTTAACATTGTAAATCAGTTGCGAATACTCAGCAAAGGGGGAGAAAGCTGTCAAGCATTCTTTGACTTCTCTCAGACAAGAAGATGAAATACATTGCTGATAAGTATTATTTGGATCAGGAACATGCCTTCCCTTTCTGCAGGTGGAGTGGGACTAATACGGCTTAAATCACCCCCAGTAGTGGATTCCCATTAGCTTATTAAATCATTTAATTTGAATTTCTAAAATGTTATCATTTATTGGTTGCATTTTTTGAAAAGTATTTTTCAGGAGACTCCTCAGCACTCTGATGACAGTTTTGATAATGCTTCATGTTTTGCAGCTTTTTATTTATAGCTTAATAATACATTTTGTGCATAAGCCAAGGGTTTTCTTGTGAGATGTATTTGTAAAACACCTCCTTGTGTTCAGGGAAAATCTTTGGCTGCACATCAGCTGGTTTCAAGTATGCTCTACCCTCTTATAATACTTCTAAGTAGGCTGTTCTTAAAGATTCTTGAACTAGGAACATTCTAAAAAGTGTCAAGAGTAGAAGATTGAGTTCCTCATCATGTGATTAACATTCCAAAAAATCAACAGACTGCTTTATTTTATTATTGTAATTATTTTCTTTTTCTATACATAGGTTTATGTGGGAGTTATAATTTTTTCTAATTCCCACCTGGCTAGAAAATACCTCTTAGTTCATGCATAATAGAGAAAACTGCCTGGTACTATTGAAACTAGTAAGGAAGCCACATTTCTTGCACCTGTTTATGGAAATACAGTTACAGAAATACTGATTCAGTCTTTTCTATCTCGATATGTTACTTCCAGTAACATTAATTCAGTGGCTGTGTAGACACTTATGCAAAAGGACATATAGACACGTGCAAAAGTGCAGTGCAGCCTAAAAAGACTGTGTTACAGAAATGATGGATTTCCTTCAGATGTTCTAAGGTGCTTCAATGAATAAAATGAGAAATATAAAGCTTTCAAAAGCAAGAAGTAGATTCCTAAGTGCACACTTTTTTTTGTTATAAATGCAGAGGAATTATGAATGAAGTATTTCTTTGATGATAATATATGTTATTAGCAAAAACTAGTAACAGACAGTTTTAAAAAGTATCAGTAAAGGCTATGTTAAAAAAACCCTGACATCACTTTCCTTAAACCTTATGCAAGTATTAGATATATTTGAGACTGCTTAGACATTTCAAGTAATGAACTGAGTATTTTAAACACAAATCCTTGAGAGAATATCTTGTTAATATATCAGTAGGTGTATTAATAGGCAAAACCATTTAAAACATCAAACGTATTCAGCAATTTCAGCTTTAGTTCTTCAATCTCAAAAAGTCTCCAGATCAATCTGAGCAGTGCTGGCCAGGCGTCAGAGAACTGAGGAGCTGTTAATATTTGAGTTAATAATGCAGCACCTCTCCATAATGAGCTACAAAAATTCAGGGGTCACTAATACAGTTGCTCTATCATTGACTCAACTGTGCTGGCAGCCCAGCCCATTCAGGTGGTTTCTCAGAGGCCCTGCCCATCTCTCATTCAAGCTACAGTAGTGTCAGTGTGGATTATTTGAGTGTAGTAACTGAAGATAACTTCACTATGGTGAAAACAAGAAGAATTAAATGTGATAATTTTGGTACTCATGGGAAAATTGGGGGTTTTGCTGGCAAGTATCACTGCTCATTATCTGTGTTCCTACGTATCGAGTGAAACAGCTAAAAATAAAAAGCAATTTACAAAATCTGTGTTTGCTGTTAAAAGACTACATATCTAGATGTTTCAAAGACATGGGAAAAATCTAGAGCCAGAAATGCAAATGCAGACTCAAATTTTTGTAATTCTTGAGAGCTTGCTAGCATAAATGGAAAGTGAGGCAAAGAGTACTGCGGTCTCAGCTTTAGAATGGGGGCTCGAGCATTAAAAACTTGAGCACACAATTTTGGCCAAATACAAGGACTGCACTGGAATCCAAAACTAATAACATGAGCCTTCAGTTAGGGCTCAAGAGCAAACAGAAAGGACTATGACTGGGAATAAACACAGTCCTGGAGGATACACAGATGTGCAACCACAAACATCCTGGTTACAGTTTGGGAACACACAGGCTGCACTGGCTGGTGAAAACAATGGCACTACACACCTTCACCTCCCAAGTCTAACTTTCGGCACCAAGGAGTCATATTTCTTGTGGATGGAATATGTAATATCTGCTATCCAGTGAGTTGCAATGAAGTTAGAAAGAAAAAAGCAGCCAGATGAAGAACACTCTAAAAAACAGGAGGGCATATGGGATTCAGATGCAAACTGGTGAGCAGCAGGATGCCCATGTGAGTCACCACGATCTGAAGGGTTCCCAGCAGTAGCAGGATCAAGGCCTCAACTTATAATAGATATGCTTAAGGGGGAAATCATTATTGGTGCTTGGAGAATTTTTAAACCACGTTTGTTGTTGTTAACCAGGTGATAACGAGCTGTGCCAGGGAGTGCTATTGGAAGCTGTCACTTTGAGCTGTCATCCTTGCTAACAGAACGCCACTGAACACGATGCAAAATATTGCACATATTTCACCCCCTCACATTACACCTGCTCGCAAGATAAGCCTACATAGTTCACACAGTGGCCGAATGGAAATCAGAATGTTGTGCAGTTTCTAATATTTATGCATTTGGTTTTGTTTGTTTGTTTTGTGTAAAACTGATTCAGTCTGTGTATCATCAACAGATTTCCAACTAAAAAGCAATCCACAAAATCCATGCACAAAGAGCTAAAATGGCTGCCTTAGATTCTTGGAGTGTTCTTTTATTACCATTTGGTTTTGTATCTCTGGTAGGACAGTGGAAGCAGATATTCATATTTGCCATTTTTTCTTTTTGTCTTCCCATTCTAAAAGAACATCCATTTACCATCCTAATTATCTTAAACAGTAACATTGTCCTAAAACATCTCCATATGCTGTACTCCAGTATCACAGATTTTATCTGAGATTACACTGCTGTTAAATGTTTTAGTAACAGTTTATTTCACCTTGATTTGCAACAAATGACCACAAAAAATTATGTGTTGATTCACTGGGTAATACTAAATCTTCAAATGCATCCACTAGACCCACTTGGCCAGACAAAGAAACAATTTCACCTTGGGAACTGCTGGTAGGAGCATCACCTGGAGTGTAGTTCCAGCAAGATACATCTTGAGATCTCATCCACTTTTAACAGCTTGCTAACAGTGATCCTTGCTAATAATCACTTTTCTGCTTTCATAAGTACTTTCCAACCTTTGTATGGTTAGAGTTGTACTTGTTATGAGGTCCTAATTGCCACAAAGACTTACTGCAGAGTACCAAGCAGTACAGAATATTCTCACTGATGTTCAGCACCTATGGTAGGTGCTGTCACAGGCTTCTTGAATGACCTTGGACAAATCACTCTCATCAGATACTTAGATGTTTAAAGATTCACAAAAGAATGTAGTGTCCCTTAGACTGCAACGGGCTTTAGCAGAGAAATGTCTACCTGTATATTTAGGAGACTATTCCTTTAAAAAATCTGTGTATTCTCATTTGGAAAATCAGGACTAAATAAATCTTGAGTTTCCCAGTCTGTGTCCAGCTGACTTTGTTTATGTTTCAAGGCTGTGGAGCTACCATACCTTATGCTAAAGTAGCATTTAAAGGTAGGAATTTACACAGTTAGGTTTTTGAATACCTTTTGCTGCTTCTATGGAGACGACATCAGGGTCATGGCTCTTGTAATTTGTTGTTTCTGAGTGGTTAACAAATGGTTTGCAGTCCCCATGGCAAGCAATGACAGTTGAGAGCATGCTTTGTTCTAATTTATGTTAACATTGTGAAAAATTCTGCAGAAATACTGCAAAAAGAGAGCTCTAAAGTTTAATCAGTGAAGACACACTTAATATCTGTAGGCTCACACGAAAAAAGGCTAGTCCAAAGGACATAAATGTAGTATTACATTTATCCACATGAAATGGGCAAAAAATCCTCAAATAAGCAGCGAAAAAATTTGGTTTTAAAATATCTTTTCAGCCTGAGGAGTCCAGTAACATGTGTGACTGGAAGGAGTATGCAGCTGAGCTTGTCTCCTGCAAAACTCACCCAGATCTCCTGATGACGGCATTGCAAAACACAGCTCAATTCTCACTTGAAAATAAAAGCTTATTTATAATTAAACAAAGCTCAGTGATTTCTGAACTTACCCAGTACAACACATCCGTCCAGCCCTCCATGGTTATGCACTGGAACACAGTCAACATTGCAAATGCAAAGTTATCGAAGTTGGTTATGCCTCCGTTCGGTCCAACCCATCCACCCTTACATTCCGTGCCATTCATGACACACTGACGTCCATTCCCTGAGAATGCACAAGGTGCTGGATCTTCTTCAACTAGTATATCTGAAAATTGACCCAAAGAAAGAAAAAAACATCACAGCTTTGAGTTCCCAAATTTTTATGAGTTAGCCCCTGTATGCAGAAACATCAACCCTGCTGTAACATAAATCCAGATTTCAAGTTGAGAAATGATGAGAAAGGCAACACATGGGAGCTTTGAGTCTCTCTCTCATCTGGGCCTTACAACCTCAAAATAAGTTAATCAAAACAATGTAGACAAGAGCTGAGTAATTAAGCAGTGGAAAGAAGCACGTAATAATACATCATTTCACAGAAGCTCCTCATGCTAATTTTTTCTTTCCTCTCCATTGCTGTTACTTCACTTTCTGCCACTTCATGCCAACACAAGGACCATTAAGGAAAAGAGATCTAATTCCTACACATCATCTACATCATCTCCATTTCTTAGCTGATAGAAAGGCACCCTTAGCCACCAGGTAAGATCTCTCCCTCACGAAGTCTCACTCCTTCAAAATTCTCCAACAACACATAATTCCATTTCATCATTTCAACTGGATGGAGGAACACTATTTTCTTTCTTTACTCATTTCAGAACTGCACTTCTTACCACACTGCCTTGATCTTGAAGGAGAAACACTGACAAATTATGAACTCAGCAAAGTCTGTCTTCCCTAGAAGAGGACTAGCTACCTTTTCAGTAATCAGAGATGAGAAAAAAGGCAGTCAGTTGTGCCTTGTACAAAGTCATCCTTACTATTTTTATTACTGACATTTAAACTACACTTATCAGAAATGAAAACCTATTCAGAGCATGTTCTAGTCTTTGAGTACTTTGATTGTTTTGTGGTTTGGGTGGTAGTTTGTTTCTAGGGTGCTTTTGTTGTTGTTGTTTGTTGTGCTTTGGGTGTTGTGGTTCTTTGGGTTTGTTTTTTCCACTGAATGCACTCTTCCTAAAATTATGAAACTTGGCTGTAAACAGGGTTACAGAAGTTTTACTGCTTTGGCCCCTGGTTCTATTTCAAACTGAAATCCCACAGATTTGAAAGAAAACATAATTAAACCTTTATTTTAGTCCACAGTTTCATGACTTACCTGAATCAATAAGAAAACAAGATTTGTGCATTTTTCCAATAAAAAGTTCCAATCCTATAATAGCATAGATTATGATTACAAACAATACCAAAAGGGCAATATGGAGGAGGGGGACCATGGCTTTTATAATGGAGTTCAGGACAACTTGTAAACCTAAAAGGAAAAAAGAAAAAGAGGATATAAGATGTAATTCATATTTCAATGTCTCACCCTCTCAAATTTTCTATAATTATTAGACACTGTTGAAACAGACACACAGAGATAATTAAAAAAAATTCTACTGCCCAGAACCACAAAATGTTCCTGTAACAAAAAGCTTCAAAAAATCTCAAACTTTCTGACTAATTATTTCCTCTGTTACATCACAGAAGTGCTTGAAATGTGTCACAAGAATCCACGGTTTTCTGAAGAGAAAGAGCAAATAGTCAGTGTGGGGCTATCGCTCATTTCATATGACCTTTAACAAGCTCTGTGCTACAACCACAGCTTTGTGGCAAGCCCTGAGAAAACGTCCACTCAGCCAATTGCAGAACTGTCTTTTTGGTCTGGAGAGAAAAATATGGTTAGCACATTTTTACTCAAAACAAACTTATATCATTTATCTCCCCTATCACTTTCAGAACTATTTAATTTTCTTTTTCTCAATTAAATATTTATCCAAATTTTGGCTCTAGCAAAACAAGTGAATCCCAGACTAATGAAGCTGCCACAACACCAATGAGAATAAAATATGCCTCATTTTTAATTTAGTAGACTTCCTTTCTGACATTCCATAGGCTGCTTCTACGCTCAATGAAGTCCTTTTGCCAAATATGCACAATCATGATCATTTCCATGTAACAGGCCATGATAGAATAAACACAGAATTAGCCTTCTTCCTTTGAATCTCTTGGAAAGAGCTGAATTGTAAGCCATGAACCTTGTATTCAGCCCAAACAGCGTATTAAAAGACAACGGGAAATATCATAAAATTCAATGGCTTTCTTTAAACAATATTGTTCTACTTTAAGTTTCCTAATTTATCTGTTAGGTCTACTGAGATAAACAGAAGGCATTCATGTGCATTGGAGGGGGCAGGAAAGACGAAATGTGTAATGTGCTTTGGCATACACTCACCAACTTATAAACCAATTTAGGACCACCTACACTTTCAGATCTGCAGGCTTTTAGAATTGAAAAAAAAAAAAAATCTGAATTTCCTTTTCTGGTGTTTTAGCATTTTAACACGTAATTTACTTTTATATAAAGCTCCTAAAAAGGAAATGTATTCCCCATCTGCTTACTGAACTGTGTAAGAAGATCATACACTGACTGAATTCACCATCCCTTGTTTGACTTGAAAAAGGGTATCACTCATCTTGAAATTCACTTTGTACACACAGAACCAGACAGTATAAAGTTGAGATTTTTATTCTCTCATTTCTGTTAGTGCCTGGAACAAGAAAGTGAAATAATCAGAGCAGTTACAGCATTCATTCCACTGGAATTAAATAGAAAAGAGCTTACTGGGCACTCCTGATACAAGCCGGAGAGGTCGCAGTACACGAAAGGCTCTTAGGGCTTTGACATCGAAGCCACCAGGTTTGCCACCTGAGTGGCTGCCACCGTCTGTTTCTTTGGTTAATTGTTCCAATATTACACTAAATAATCTAGAAAATTAGAGGAAAGGTAAGGTCATCACTATCCATTTGCCATGCAATCAAACACGTTACTCTGGAAATTACCTGAACTGCAGATAGTTCTGAAAAGCTGTTCAGATGTCAAAATGAGAGGTATATTTACGCCTTAAATCATGGCAGGAAGAGTTAGGAAGTGCAAGAGGTTATAATCCCTCTAGAGAACAAGGATCACACAGTATCCAATAACTCAGCATTTCTCTTGTATATATGATGTGCTACTTTTAAATAAATGAAGCTACTTTGCTACTTTAGTTCAAACATTTTAGCTGTAACATTTGGAGAATTAATCTTCTTTTTAGAAGAAGAAATAGATAATAACTAAAAGCATCTGGTTTAATTTTGGTGGAATATATGAACTCCAAGTGACACTGCAGTTCCAATAGTCTATATACAGTCAGCAGAAACTGAATATATTAAAAATAGAGTGCAACATTTAATAACACCAAAAAGACTTTTCTCTTATACATAATACCTCTGAGGATAACTATATTCCCAGATGGCTCATTTATTATATTGTATTTTTTCCCTGCAGGAATGAACCAGGCGTTCATTAGAACAGTTTGGAAGATAAGAGTTTTATTTTTCTTTCCCACTTCCAGTAGCAATTCAAAGTGATGCAAGTGCTAGAAATACATATTAATCTCAGATTGGTTTTAGTTTTGAGCTCCACTTCAGATGGGTGGTTGTCTAGAGTACAGCTGGACCACACAAACTATGTTATCCTTTGCAGAGTCTGTAGCTCAGTAACCACAAAACTGCACTGCTCCTGAAAGGATTATCAAGTTAGTAGAGTTTGTAACCCTAAAAAGTGTTTCACACTTGTAAAAGATGCCTGAAACATGCAGGTTTTTCCTTTGGTCATGAAAAGTTTTCATAATTCTGGTTAACAGCTCTCTCATGCTGGACAACTGCTTGAAATTGTCTATTGACAGGTTGCCTAAACTAGAATATTTGAGATTTCACCTTCCCTCAGTCAGCAATTGACCCATATCAGTCAACACCCACTCCTGGTCCACTCCATTCTCCTCCAGAACAAAACCTGGCCACAAAGGCTCTACTGATGATGGAATGAACAACAGCAACCTACAAACTGCTGTGACCAAACCCAGACATTTACTATTTCAGGTCCTGATTCAGCCCCACAATTTAACAGAAGCATAATTCTAGGAAAACGAGCCACCTCAATAATTTCAAGAGTGACCATTTATGCTCTAAAAGCAGATATTGAAAAGACTTCTGAGTCAAGTGCTGAATTCAGAGAACCTGTTTTCAGCCTGCAGTTCACACAACACTCACAAAGTTAAAGGGCTACAGGCACAGGAGATGCCATGAAAACCTTCTCTACCACCTTTAACAGAAACCAATGGAAATTATGTGAGATAGCAGGCAAGTAGTAAACCACTCAAAGTAATTCATGCTCTGCTTACAGCTATGTCTATAGTGCAGCTGTGTCTACAGCTCTGTCACTTTATGCTGTCCAGCTGAAACCAGGACATGTGTCATTCCTATAAAGCCACCAAGGTATGGAACTATTGATCTGCTTTTACTGAAAATTACATTTTCATTCCTCTACAGTTTACCGAAGTTTAAATGCCAGATTTGATTTGGAAAAAGGTCTCTTTACATGTTTCCCTTTTGCTTGTGGAGGTTTCTTTGGGTGTAATTAAGATTAATGCATTTGGACTGTTACAGTTTCTGCTGAGAAAGCACATGAAGCAAATTTCAATACATTCAATATAGGACATCATGGCAACTCTTTCAGAGCTATTAAAATACCTAATGAAATTTCACATTGAAGCCAATCAAATAGAATCAGATCCAGAAGTAATTCCCCATCCACCTTGGGTTATATATGAAAATCAATTTTTCACTGGGTTTTTACATATTAATTAAATAAATGGGACTCACACTTGCTTAATCCTGTAGGCTGTGCTCTTCTTTAAAGAGCAAACACACTGCCTGCAGTTTTGCCAGTACCTGACATGTTATGAAAGGTCTACCCTGCCTTACACATAGTCTGCTGACAACCTTCACAACTGTTTATATTCCAAAAATTTGGGGTTTGACTAGGACAATCTTTGTGTGATATTTTAAGTATTTGATAACCTGCAGTCCTTTTTTATTTATATTTTCAATGGATTCAGTGTGAGCATTTGACCCAACTACATTTAGCCTCCAACAATGGGTGTTTCATGAGTTAATGGAAAATTTTTTAGTTATCATGTATTTAGGACACAGCCAAAGATAGAGGTCATGTTAATTAGACTGCTCCAGGGTTACTGTAACTCTGTGGTCACTTGACAAGAGGGAAGAGGCCTATTCAAGTGACTGCTTGGCAAGAGAACAGAGCTCGTGTGTGACAATCTCCACACCTGCCCACCAAGCTTCCCCTTCAGGCACAGAGGCCAATCTGTTGAAAATGACCTGACCTGATGAAGGATCTATTTATACACAAATTTTAGTCCTGGATCAAAACTCCCTGAATGCCAAGCAACTGGCCCAAATACAATCTTCTCAGTAACACTTAGTATCTCAGAATCAAATAGTTACAAATATGGCATTCATACATTCACAGTACTTGCCCAAATTTAACAATGCTTTACTACAAATTCTTTTACTTCACATCTTTTTCTTTTTCCTTACTGTAATGGCACAAGGAAAGAGCAGCACACACTCTCATTTCTGGGCCTTTTCAATTACACACAACCCTTGACACAGTTTGAATTTAAAACTGAAATTAAAACTGCACAATGCATACTGAGGTTGTCTTTGCAAGCCAGCAAGAACATACAAGGTTATACATGGGTAATGTTCTCCATGTTCGAGATAATTAATATTTTCAGTAAACAGAATTTTAAAAACTGAAAAAAAACCACATTTTTAATATTATCTCCACAATATTTAGGAAAGTAGTGAATATCTGTCTCCAGATTCATTCCCCAGACAGCTGAAGGGAGGATCTAATGATCTAGAACAACCACGGACATGAAGTTGCTGACACAGAAGTTATTCATCATAAGCAGCTGCACAACAGAAATGTGGGAAGTTCCACTCTCTTCTGTAACCTGTGTGAGGCCCAAGCTCTGAGGCAAAGAACAAACTCTCCAGGGTTTCCTGGTATAACAAGGTGCACAGGGTAATTTTTAGCAGACATTCTACCCCAGGCAAGCCAAAGTCATAAATGTATCTTGTGCCTGACATGCAGCATCCCAAAATAGAGTCCAACTTCCCTCAGATGTTGCAAATGTCAAGGAATCACTCAGTTAATTCTGTCTCCCTGACCACTCTTTACTTTGAAACATGTGGGTTCTCCCAGAGGTCTCTATAATAGATATCTCCACATGATCACAGCATAAGGTGAAACAAAAACATAAAATAATGTATAGCCCTCAACAGATCAACTTTCATCCTATGGAAAGACATCAGTTTACCTTGAAAAATCAGATGGAAAAATATTCTGAAAGACTACTGTGGAAAAACCTTCATCAGAACTTGGAATTCTCTGGGACTCTGCACCATAAAGCTGATCATGCAGTGCAGCCTACAGGTAACACAGCATTGAACACTTTTAGGACTTCTTTTAAATTTTTCACTTAGTTCATTCTTCTGCTCCACAGGAACAGATATCAAGCACAGGCTTCTGCTCACAGCCAAACAGACCTGTATCTACCTCACTGTAAAGAAAATTTAAAATATTTGTATGATGAAAGATAGGTTACTTACCCTACTATTACTATTACAAAATCCAATAAATTCCATCCATTTCTAACATAAGCGTTGGGGTGTAATAATAATCCATATGCTATAATCTTCAAAAATGTTTCAACTGTAAAAATTATCAGGAAGGCATATTCTACTTTTTCCTGTAGAAGACAAAAGGGTACAATAAAAGACAATTCAATGTAACAGCTTTTCACTAGTTGCAGTTTGCAGTAAGAGGGTAAGTTGTATTGATCAGGAATAAAGATATGATACCTCCATAGCAGTTTATTTTACAGGTTTTGTTTGCATAACACTTACTGATAAGTGTACTGACAAGGTTATAATCACATAATTGCATGAGATTTTCTTGTTTTCACACTCTGTGAGAGAAAAAAACAACTCTGTTTCAGCAAACATGGAAGTGCACTGTACCTTTGGCTTAAGCAAATAGTCCCATCCCGGTCAATAGGATTCTCTGCATTCATTAAAACCAGAAAATGCTGTAGAACAGGGCCCTGGAAATACCCTCAAAAGGTAAGCAGGGATGTACTTACTATTCATTATATCAGCCTTTATTTAATTAGGGCCTACAGAATTCTGTGTAATAAGGAAGGTTAAGATGGCACTATCCCATACTAAGGAGACTCAAGAAGTTTTAAGTTGTCTAACAGGGTGTTCATTTATCTCGAACTCTCTTACAACTTTTTCATCTTAATGTAGCTTACTTTGACTTATTCTTCCTCCCACATCACCACAGTTTCTTTAAATCACCCTATTATGCTTGAAGAAGTTTTAAGGTACTGTCACCACCTTATATCATTAAAGCTCCAACTTCAGATTTGTTTCAATGGTTTTTTTAAAAAGGTGATTAGTTTCAACATTCTACCAGGATTCTTATTTCAAGCAGAACTATACACTGAATCTCTTTTCCTAGCTAACTGGGTAATATTTTGGGGGCTGCTTCTCGCTACAGTATCAGCATACTTAATTTAGATAAATTGTAGAAGTCACTGCTACCAAAACAGATCAGTTGTCTGTTCTTTTTACCTTCAGACATCATCACTTCATATAATGCTTTGTTTAGTTACCTACTACTCAAATATTACATCCAAGAATAAAAGGCACAAAGTCAATGATTCATTTCCGAACTTGTTCAGGAACACACGATGTTGTTCATTTACATGGACTGCCCAGTCAGGATTACAATCTTCTACTATCATACATTCAAACAGAGCACAGACATAACACACAACAGTACACATTCCTTATTTGTTACACATCCTGGCACCTTCATATGCAACCAAATAGAAAACCACGCCTTAATCATTTACAGTTTTTAAAAAAGGCCTTGATAGTCTCATGTGCGAGGTCTTTAACTAGGGAAGCTAGATTTCTTGTCCTCCTGAAAAGGCCATTTAAGATGTGATACATCCATAAACCTGACACTGGTGACTGAACAGATGCAAAAGCTTATCAATAAACCACGTACTCCTTACCTCCAATAAGCAATACCCTGGGATCATTAAGACAGGTAAGGCTTTTTCCTGGATCTGATCTCCTGCTCAGCTCAGTCCTGTACTCCTGCCTGTTTCCTCTCCTTGGAGCACACTTCATAAACGCTGTAACACTTCACCAAGGCAGCTTCTTCTCAGCTATTTTACATTTTGTATGAGATCTTCCAGTGAAGTCACAGTGATGCACATTCTCCTTCTCCTCAAGCTTCCTCATACTGCCTTCAAAATTGTCTCTTCCATTTACCCATCAATTTATCACCAATCAACTACAACAATTACTGCTTAACAAGGGTGAAGTGGCCTGACAGAAGAATTGTGAATGGCTTGTGCACCAAAAATCCATCAAACCTCTTTGGCCAGAGAGCACCACAGAGATTACAATAATATGGATTATCAACATTCCTGAGAAACATACTCAAAAAACGCTTAAATACAAGCAAATCCTACCATGTACACATTCCACAATAACAGCTATTTTTGTCTCCCTGCCTATAACTAAGTCTGCAGCTCGGATATAGAAAGATAAATAATGTAAGACAACATAAGGAAGACAAAAATATTATGGTTGGCATTTGCTGTGGGCAAAATATATATATCAAAACCATAGTAGTGAGAGAAAAAGTGAGACAAAAGATATATGTTTCATATATACAAAATTGCAATAGCTTCTTTACTTAAAAAGAACTCAGGATACAGGACTGGATGGGGCCTCCTGGTCGCCATGTCCCGTGTCCTGTTTTATAGGTAAATATGTAATTTAATTCCATCCATCAGCCTACCAGGTTCCATCCTAAGAAGCATCTTTGCCCTTCGCTGTTCCCCTTCAAAAAACGTTCTGATGCTCTTCTGCTATCTGGCCTACACACCAGTCCTGATGCCAGTGCAACCTGCCTAATGGTCACACACCCCTGCAGTTCATTTTGATGGGACAGTTCAAATCTAAACAGCTCTACCCTATCCCTTACCATTCATTTGTTTAAGATAATATTGGTCTTGGTCCTCTTTATTTCGTTTCTTTTGTGAAAGCAGGAGTGTTTATTTCCTAAACAGTATTGCAAACATTCCATTAAAGCCACATGGAAGGTGGGACAATCTCATTTTTTACTCGGTCAGGGGGTTTGAGGTCAGTGTGTGTCACTTGCCAGATGGACCACAAGAAACCTTGACAGTTGCACCAACACAAGCCACGTGACACTCACCAAGGAAAACATGTGAAGTGCTGCACCTTGGGTTAAATGCAGGTTTAAAGTTGGAAGTTGTGAAGATGCAGCTATGCAAAGGTACAGCTGAGCTGATCTAATGCTGGCAACAGTCCTGCTGGGAGCCAGGGGAAAAGGTAACTTCCAAAGGTCTCTCCCAGGTAACAGTTGTGTAACTTCTGTCATTCTGATATGATTCTAATAATCCTTCCATGATCACAGGGGAAAGTAGGGATAGATTCAGGGCATGCATGACTACCTGTACCCACTGCACATTCAACATTTAAAAGCTCCCAAGTTTTACACAACTTTGAACACTGGGAAAGTTTTGCTTCCTTTCAGAAGAAAGAAAATGTTTCTTTCCATCCTCCTTCCCTGTTGTAAAGCATACATGTGAATGGTTCCAGATTTTGCCCCTAGAAATATATATTCATAATGGGTACAAGATAGAATCAGGGACAATGCTATTTATGTAACCAATGGCACAAGCAAAAGATGCTTTGTAAAAGCAGCCACTGGGCAATCCCAGAGCCACAGTTCCTTGAAAACCTTGAGAAAAGGAACACAGATATTTCTATACATCTACAACCAAAGGGGACTATTATTTTTCCAGTGTTTCATTTTTCCTTTCTTCCTGCTTTCCTTCCTTTCATGCTCTCACACACTCAATTTTTAAATTTCTTTTCTAAATCACAACTTGTGTCTCCCACAGAGGCCAGATGACTGACTTGGCCCTACAGTTAACAATATTCCAAGTACAGGCTGTGCTTTCCTTACAGACTGCTTGGCTCTTTAATAAGCAGGCAGTCAACAGATGTTCTCACACGAACTGCAAACTTAACGACCTGCTCACACTCAGGAAAGTTCTGGCAGTCCCTTCTCACACTTGGGTAGTTTCTTGCCAGTCACCACTGACATCAGTTTTTGCCTCTGCAACCCTGATACATCTGTAGGCCACACATCATCGTGTATGCCCAGAGCTTAAGAACTATTACTCAAGACTAAATGAAATTTTACCCATCACACCATTTTCAGTATTATTGGAAGAGTTGTAGAGGTGGAGTTGCTGGGTAAAAATAAATATAAACCAGTAAAAGATAAATCCAAAATACAGACTGAAGACTGCAGTTCTAGCAGGTTATGATGCACACATTTATCTGCTTTATTTTCTCCACAGTGAAGAAGTCCTTACACATATTATTTTGTTCAAATTAGTTGATACCTTAAAGTGAATATTTTATTGCATTAAAAGTGGAAGTAGAAACACTGAGAAAGAAGATAACTAAGTAAAAAAAAAAAAAAAAAAAAGAAAAAAAGAAGAAGAAATACATATGAATGAGTACCCGCAAAAAAAAAAAAACAAACCTGGATTAAAAGAAATTGAGAAGGCTGTTTGGTTCTAAGAAAATGCACAGATTAAAGTGAAAATTGCACATAACTTCTAACATCTACTACTGCATTTGGTTCTATATAGCATCACCAAATCAGCAGAAAAAACTGACAGCTGCAAACCTACAGAAGATGCGAAGCACAACAATATTGTGTTACAAAGGATCTAATCCTAAGGTTGGTTGTTCACTGACTTGGTACCACACAAAGCTGGGTCATCTCTCCTCACAGGCAGCTGATTCCTGCAAGGCTGTCTAACACTTTTGTTCATGTTGCTCAAAATCTTCAAGTCTCAGCAATCTTTTTCTGAATACATGATGCAACAGGACGGGCAAGATACAGTTCCTTTCTGAGGAGTCCAAGGAGCTTCACTTTAATACTGATCATGAAGTACAAAACAAAGGCTACCCTTCCCCAGGGAGTTTAGGTGAAACCGTTAGAACTTCATTTTCCAAAAAAAAAAAAAAAAAAAAAAAAAAGGCATTTGCTTTCTTATTTTAAGTAAATCAGCTTAACAGAAACCCTGTTGCTCAGGAAATCTTTTTTCCCCCCACCCTGGCCAGATGGTGTACATTAGTCATCATTTATCTCCATATTTTCAAAATCTCTGAAAGAAATATGCAAAGCTCCTGTTACATGTCGTAAGGTGATGCACTACAACTCCACATTTAACTTAAGATGCTTCACAAGATAACTGTTTCAAAATAATAAGTAATTAATTTGCTAAACCTTAATCTATTATGCTATGTAATTAGGCCCTCCCATATTAATTTCTATTCCCTTGGCATCAGAGATGGCAATTATTTCTTAACTGAGAAAATATATTTTTGCATCCAAAGTAGCACACCTGTATCAGAGTAAAAACCTGCTTAGCAGAAGAAGTGGCTCCATTTAAGCAAAGTAAATAAACTGATCAATTTTATGAAGTTTAGACATAACACAAGATACTTTGACATTATTAATTTGGTAGGAAAAAAAAAAAAAGAATCGATCATGTGGTATTTAATAAGTTGAGACTGATGTCTCAGCAACATATAAAGCTGTTTATCTTTTTGACAAACAGCCATTCTGTCAAGTTCTGCCACTGGGAAAACAGGGCATCTATGAGACAGAAAAGTAACTGGGTTCTGAATTTCAAAATATAATGATTTAATTTTTCACCTGGTGTACCTGTATTCCTCTGAAAATCATCTGTGACCTGCACCACAATAAGAATAAAAAAAATTAAAAAAATAAATAAATAAAAAAGGAAAGTAAACCTATTTATTCCCACATGAGAAAAATGTTATAGTAGTTTCCCAATACAGAAAATGAAACAAACATGTAATCCATATACCTGTAAAAAGAAATCCATATGCCTAGCTTAATTTCATCCACTTTAGAAATAGAAACTAAGTAATTTAATTCCAAGATTAGACATGTAAATTACCTCCATTTACTAAAAGAATTAGAATTATTTATCACTCAACAATTTGGTGATAACAACTGGATTAACTATGTCTTTAGATACATAAACAAGGGAGGGAGAATTCTAAAAACTGTATTTTAAGGACCTGTGTTCTGATCAATCCAATTAAATCACACTGTACCTTCCTGAGAAGTCCTGATCCACCAGAGGGAATACAGCTACTGGTCTCAGCTATGTCAGATGTCTGCATTTGACAGTGCTCTGCAGCAACTTCCGAAAACAGAACCACATGCCCATCGTTAGCCCCTTTAATAAACACGTGGGCCAACAGACAGGATTTCCATACTTCACGTGGCACTTCAAGTACATGAGACCCTTTTATGTCTGAATACATTGAATGCACATAAAATCCAGGGCAAGTCTGGGCAGGAATTTGGCATCAGGCCCAGAAATATCTCCAGTCTTCTGAGACCCTTTATAGGGCACCACTGTGTTACTGCTGATCCAGGTGCTTTGCAGTTTGGACTGGGACATCTGATGGCAAGGTTGAGACTTGAAAGTCAAAAGCAAATGCAAACTCCATATTCAGGAGTAGAAATAAGCAGGTGCTGCACAGCATAAACATTCTTACACCAGTTCTAAACAAAACCAAAGGGATTTCACATTCCTAGTGCCACTGCCACGCAACAAATCTCGCTCTCAGAATTTTTCACTGTTTCCAAAGAGGATACAAAATCTTTTCATCTTCTTTGAATTGTGAACTGACAATCACTTGGTATAGCCCCAATTAACAACAGTTCCATTCTCCAGATCTCAAGCAGGCATTTGTGTTTCCAGGAAAAGAACATGCCATAAAACAACTCAAATACTGCAAACGAACAAAATGTGCCAGTGTTACACTGAGCTGTAATTAAAATTAGTGCAATTAAGTTTCTTTAAGTTGGGGGGGTTTAATCAATGTAGTCTGAAGGAGCATTTAAACAACTTACATCACTGAAATAGTATCTCAACCTTCAAAGACAGTTTCAGGTAGCAGTAATGCCTTTATTTTCATCTGACAGTCTCTGGCAGTCAGCAGTGAATAAGCAAACCATGTTTAACACTGTGATCATTTTTTTCATTACTTCCTGCAATCACTTCCTCTAAATGCACTGCAGACCTGCATTTCACCTTTGGATGTGATTGCTTCTCATATTCTTAATCATGTATTTTCCACTTTACTTTGTAAGTAACACAATAATGATGTCAACACCTCTGCTCCGTAATAAGAGCTCCTACAGAAAAATGTTGCATCCAGATGACAAATTTTCACATCAATTACCAAGCATCTGTGTGGATCCATGCTGGTTTTATTCATGTACGAGTTCTGTTTAGTACATGTTAAGTAATAATTTTCTGTTCATAGCACTAAACAGAAAAAAAAACTCAAATTTTTCTCTGTTTTCTCCTGTGTTATATTTAGGCAGAACTCTGCTCTCTGACAGGTAATACAGAGTTCTGCTGAATAACAGCTAAGTGAAAACAACCTCCATCCATTCTGCATGCACATTACTGAATCCACTATTTACACTCCCTTACACACCCTTTCAGAGACACAGATAACCTTCCTGTTGTTCTGGAGCAACGAGATAAATGCTGTGATTTTGAAAATTGGCTCAAATTACTAAAAAATGTAAGAGAGTCACCACAAATTTACCCTGTACTGAAAATTTATCAATCAAATGAAAATGAACGAATCACTCTGCAGTGACTGCACACCTGCAAGGTGTGGAAGGCAAACTGTGGAAACATTAGCAGGTGGTGACACAGGAGCTTCAGCACTAAATCCACACAACTCCCTAAATCCACACAACTCCCTAAATCCACACAACTCCTGTGGAAGACTGAATCACACAGCTGAGAGCAGGCCAAGTAAGCAATAAAGAATATAGCTGGAACAGAACCCAATTTACTGGGTGTCTTTCTGCCACCTTCTAATTCATGATATTCAGAAAAATAAGGTCAGCATGATAAGGAAAGCAGAACAGAATATTTGGGTATAGTGGCACACTTCACCTTACACAGTTGACTAGAGTCAGTGTCAAGGGATGAATTAAACCTGCATCTAGTAAATGCTAGTAAAACAGCATTAGCATTAAACATATTTTATTACTCACTAGCCGTTTTATTTATTTATAAGACAGCAAGTTTTAGCTAAAAACATAAATTGTTTTTCCTTAAAATAGAAAAACTCCAGACCAAAATCTCACCAATCAAATCAAACTATTACCAGTGCAGTTCAGCATTTCACTACAAAACATACAAGAAGAAAAATAATCCTGTGAGAGCTTTTTCCCTTTTTTTTTTTTTTTGGCTAATCATACTTCAAAAACATAGATAGAAATTGCTGTTTAAACTATCATAAATACTTAGCCAACCTATTCAGGTTGCTGCAATAATCTGGATTTAAACATATCCACTTTTCCTACGTTCACTTTCCAATAGTTTCCTAGTTTTCCAACCTGTGCACTTCCTTCTTTGACCAATACAGTTCTCCAGTGTACAGGAGTGGCTCTCACATCAGTTATGGTCACTTTGTGCTCAGCTCTTATACAGGAGAGTTTGCCAAAGAAAAGTCTGTCCCAACAGACAGCTTTTTTTCCAGGAGATCCTTCATGCTGGCATTCTTAGAGTCGCCCTGAAGGAATATGGCATCCCAAATGAAAAGGAATTGAAGACCAAAAAGGTAACGTTTCTGTGGGTTAGGTACTCATTGACAGCTCTGTATTGATCCAGTGCTGTTTTTCAAGAATGTCAAGGACTTTCCAGAAAAAAAAAAAAAAATATGGAGAACAGACTGGGTTTGTAGCTCTGTTCTGCACTGACAGTGTCAGCCAAGAAACAGAACAATGACATTCTTTGAGTAGGTGTTTTTTGCCCAAGATTTATTCATCTGATTGCAAATCTAATTTCCACTTTCATTACAAAAGAACTGGGCAAATCTGATAGAACAGTTTCATCACAGTACTTTACTCATTAATCTGTCAGATATATGACTACACTAGCTGTTTGCTTTTGTCAGATTAAAAACTATGGAATGATTTGTTAAAAACCGACCCAATGGAACAGTTTGTTTCTCTAAATACTTCAAGTAGAGTAGAAATTTCCATTATGTAAGGATAAATAATTAAGTTTAGTGGGGTTTGTTTGTTTTTGTTGGTTTGTGGGGGGGTTTTTGTTGTTGGTTTGTTTTTTGGTGTTTTTGTTGTGGGTTTTTTTGTTGTTATGTGTTTTTTTGTTGATGTTGTTTTTTGGTTTTTGGGGGTTTTTTGTTTTTTGTTTTTGTGGGTGGGTTTTTTGGGGTTTTTTGTGGGCTTTCTTTGTTGTTTTTTTTTTTTTGTCTGGTTAGTTTTTATTACAGTGGAAAAGGTTTAAGAAATCCTCATGAGTAAGGCTTTCAAAAACTCTAACACACCACACCTACCCTCCATCCTGACTTTGAGGGGAATACAGAGGGAGCACATGCTTAGGCCTGTTATTTTTTACTAGAGGTTTTCTAATCATCCTTCTCAAGTTTTAAATGGCAGAGCCCTGGACCAGTGGCCAAGCAATATCCTACACTTGTGGTTTCATTATTGCCCCTGGAAAACCAGCAAGACTGAGAACATTTTCTTCAATCCTCTCCTTTTGGAGAGCAGTCAACTGCTCTGACCAGGATTGGGCCTTCTGCATCAGGACAGAATTAAAGTATTATAACAAAAAACCAACAAGGGCTTTTAGAAGTACTAAAGGATGTGAATCCCTTATATCCATGTAACAATGTTAAGAAATTTGATCAAAGAAATCTGTATTGAGTTCCCACTATCTTGTTTGATACATCCTAACATCAGATGATCCCACGTGGACATGACAATTCTATACTAAGGAGCAGGTATGCTTCGTAAATAACAAGTTCCACTGCACAATATCTAATGCTTTTCTGGGAACAGCATGCCACCTGCTCCATTATCTCTTTGGAATTCTTTTCTTCTAGAAACAGTGTCTTAACTCCATTGATACACTTTCATTTACTCTCTATATTTTTTGTAGGTAAAATTACACTAAAAACCACTGAAAAAAAAAATCTAGGAAGACTGCATTATTTATGAGCAGACATACTGCCAGAGCATTAGGAGTCATAAACTATACAAGTGTCGACAGCAATGATGCCAATGAAATACATTTTCAAGTAAAGGAGCAGGCAGGATAGAACACTCCTTGTAGACACTGTTCAGAACAGCCATGTAAGCAAACAAAAATATGCATTCATCCAAACTGACAGGAGAATGCTCTACAATAGCCATGAAAATGTTAAACCACAACTTTATCCTTGATTGTCTCAGTTTGCTGAACAAATTCTTCCAAGTACTTTGTCTTCTCCTGTGGTTGTTTTTCAACCAAATGGTTGAAGTGTCTATTTCATAAAAATTTCCTTCACAATGAAAAATCAAAGCTTTTCTACTGATAAAAGCCTTGGTTTTGAAAGAATGTCTTATAGCAAATTACAGATATGCAAAATTTTATGTGGTTGTAGAAACAGGTATTCTCCTACAGCAATAAAATGCAGAGAGATTCCCATAATAACCTATAATAAGATTTCTTATAGTTCTTCCAACTTGAACAGAAGGCTCAATGAACGTGGAGACATTTTCATTACACATCTGAGGGTCAGATTGCTCTGGCTGTTCCATAACAAAGAAAATGCAGATTTGTAGAGGAAAATCAGGGAGAAATGTGCTCTTCTGCCCTTTGCTCCACTGCAAACAGAGCACGTGAAGAAATACTAAGAAGTGGAATAGCTCCTTATTAACATGGAGGAGCTCCAAGAAAAATTCAAAAATAGCACAGCTAAACCACTGATCTGTACCCAATCCACAAACAAGACCCATTATTAAGTTCATATATACCTTTAATTTCATATACCTGCTTTAATTCCAGCTGTGTTCATGAACAATACTGATCAACTCTTCTGGGAATTCATTAAAAAAATTAAAACATTTAGCTTAGTTCTAGTAATAGCACCACCACGAAGCCTTACTCTTTTCAACTTTCTACCCATGATAGAAAAGTGTTCGACCCAAGTAACACTGAACGCACTAAATTTTGAAATACTACTGATATACATTGCTAAGTTATCAGGAAAACTTGCCACATTAAAAGCAAAACTGAATAAAGTTGGAAAAAAAATGTTTTGTTCACTTCCTGTGATCTGCAGATCAAACCTTACTGATAAAAACCTTCCACTTCTGATAGAAAGGAAGACATGAATCTCCCTGCCCTGAAGCCAAATTTCTTTCTTCTCTCCAGATGAATCTGTTTTCATACTACCCTGTGGAATGTTATGAACATTGTTTCGGGTCCCTCCAGTGCCTGCTACAATTACAATTCCGGATTCTGCAAATGCCTCTGAGTGCACCTTTGTAATTTCAGAGTTGCAACACAAAATCATTTCCTTCCTCTCATTCCCATACCATTTGGCATCCCAGGAGATGTATTTAAGTTTTGAATGTCTTATTTCATTTTCCGCTTCTGCAAACAGAACACTTGATCAGGAAGATTATTTTGTTATTATTCCCATCTGAACTGCATCTAAGCCTGTTTTAATTTATTCCCTTATCTGGAATATCAGTTTTGATTTCCAAAGAACTCACTGTCCACATCAATATATTAAGTATTCTGCCACTGTTTCAAGTTCACTTCCATTTTCACTGCAACACAGTTTGAAAATACCAACACCTGCTTTTTCTCCACCTATAAAACTGCTTTATGGGTGATTTCAAATGTCATAATCCCTGTGACTTTTCTCCCAACTATTCAGTGGGACAGGTCCTAAAGCATATTTAAAAACTTGAAATTCTCGAAAGTAATTACATGAAATGAGCTGTTATCTCCCTTTTGAAAATATTCAGCTTTTCCCCCTCAAGAACTGAAGACTCTACTACTCCCAAGTAGGCAAGAAAAAACCTGTTATATTGATCAGATAAAAATCACAGAGACCAAGAGCCAGACCCAAAAAATTAATTTTTCTTCCCTCTCAGTTACATGCACAAAATTTAACATACATTTACCAAAGATCACAAAATTACCAAGGTTGGAAGAGACCTTCAAAATCATCTGGTTCATCATCAACCACCACCACCACACCTAAATCTTATCCCCAGGCCCCACATCCAGAGAACTCTTGACCACTTGCAGCGATGGTGATTCCATCTCCACCCTGGGCAGGCTGTTCCAATGCCTGACCATTCTTTCAGGGAAATTTTTTTCTAATACTCAGTTTGAACCTTCCCTGGTACAATTATGAGGCCATGTCCTCCTGTCCTTTCTTCTGAGACATTGTAGAGGAGAACAAGCTCCTTTCAGGTAGTTGTACAGAGTGATAAGGTCCCTCAGAGACTCCTCCAGGCTAAACAACATCAGCTGCTCCTCATGGGGTTTTCTAGACCCTTCACCAGCATTGTTGCCCTTCTCTGGACACGCTCCAGCACCTCAATCTTCCTTTTAAGTGAGGAGCCCAAAACCAAACACAGTTTTTCAGGGAATCTCATTGCCTAAGTGAGGTTATTTCACAGCCAGAATAGCTGAATTGAAAATTCTATTAGTTTCCCACTGTGTCAGTGATTCGAAGAAAGCTCTATAAATTATATTATTCTTCTCAGTTTTAGTAAGTAAAACAACTAAAATACAATTCTTTGTACCTTAATGGCCTGGGAGTTGCCAACATAGAGAAGTCAGTTTATTCTGCATATTGCTTTTTAAAATACCCATTGAAACACAAGTATTTTCACAAACCACTACTACAGCACTGAATGGCCAGTGAAAATACTGGAAAAACTGAGGTTTGAAAATTAGACCTTAATATAGGATGAAGACTAACAAGAATTTAGACTCCACAGCCCTAATTCAGAATCACTTTGGAATCAGCAACCACCATTTTTCTCCCTAGCAATTTTACATCATGAATTTTCTAGTGTGATTGCAATACCAGTCCCTTGAATTCGAATGAGGGTCTTCGTCTCTGCAGAAAAAAACGCCAAAAAAAATTTGTTCTGCAAATCGAGTCCTCAAACTGAAACAAAATGCTTTGATTAAAGCTATTTCCTTTGCTTAGTGCTATTTCTAATTTACAGTTTGCCAAAGGCACTGTTTTACTCATGTTTCGATGGAATACTTAGCACAGTGTGAAAGAGATGGCATCTCCTCTGTAGCAAAAGTGAAAGGTTGACTTCTGCCCTGGGCATCTTTTATTTTCTGTGAAAGCTTAGAGGTAAAAACTGAAGCATGATAATTGAACCTTGAAGGAAAAAGTACTGACATTATAAGAACTGCTCCTGTCAAGTGATAAATATCCTGTGCTGTGATATGTTTAATTCGTAGGAATAAATGCATAATGTTAATAAAGGTTAAAAGGTAGTTATGCCATAAAAAAAATGGGACACACTGGACATGCTGATAGCTAGTAAACCCCACATATAATTCCAAGTAAAGGTGCAGGTTACTATCTGACAAAACTAAACATGATAATTCATCTAACCTTTTAAAAATACAATTCAGCATTTACATTTATTATACACGGCACATTAAAAAGGTGGTTTCCATATTCCTCAGTGCCCAAGGCACAAACCTGAAAGTGCCAGTGGAAATAACAAATGATGTAACAGAAGGGTGTAAAACCCGAGGCGATGATACGTCAGAGCCAGAATCCAATGCTTTTGCTCAAGTGACACACACACAAACTTGCACTCCGAGGTTTTGCCTTTTTTTTTTTTTTCCTTTGGTTCAAGCTCCCACAGCAGCAGACTCCTAGTGAGGTGTGTCAGAACTAATGTAGCTGAATGTAGTTCAGTGTAATTGAAAGTAATTCATGCTGTCACATTTACTGTAACGAGAGGTCACATCTCCCGGGCCATAAATGTTGTTCACGTTAATCGTAACTGACACCTTCCTCCTCCTTCAGGGAGACGCAGCCATATTACATGACTTAGTTCACATCCTTTTTAAGCATCTGAACTTCTTTATATTTGGCTGGTTTTGTGGCTTGTTTTGGGTTTATTGTTTTTTGGGGATTTTTTTTTTTGGTTTTTTAACATAAAAATAGGCAAAACTACCAGCAACAAATTCAGCCTTGTACATGGTGAACAAGTCATCTCACATAAAAGTATGTAACAATAGTTATCATTACCCTAATCTCCAAAAATCCCACAGATTACTAAAAATTATGATTTAAAATCTGACTATTTTGGAAACAAAACCAGTTCTCAAGTTATAAATACATAGAGGCCATGTTCAAAAGCAGTAAGTAAAATGCAACATACTTTGTAACTACCAGCTGGACTATATACATTAATTTCTTACTAATGCCTAAATATATTAAGATTTAGGAAACAAGGCATTTATTTTGGAAGGTTTAAAATCTGTATTAATAATACCAGGGAATGAACCTCTATTCTCAATATGACTGTATATTTCAAACCTGATATTTCAACTATGACACAATTTCCTCATAAATATTAACCAGTTATTTGTTTTCTTAGAGCATATAAGACTAAATCCTAATCATAATTAACAGAGTGTATACAAAGTGACTAGCTTTTAATCTGCATGCTTAGTTTATCCTGGACATAGAGTTAAAAGATGAAAGGTGCCAAAGGAGGAAAAGTGGGGTGTAAAAACAGTGGCAGAAGTACAATGGGTTTGTTGACAAGAGAATAAACTTTGTTTCTTAGTTTTTATTTGGCTGGGTTGACCAAGAATCTGGGTTTTTTCCTTGAAAAGTTAAGCACCTGAGCCACAACTAACAAGTGGCATCTTAGCTCAGATTTAAAAGTGTAGATTTGGGGTTTTTTTCCAAACAGATACTTATGAGAATGCAAAATGTAAATTTCCATTTATTCACAACAACAATCGATAATGTTTGCTACACAAAGGTTCACTGATGACTCTCAGTTATGTATTAAAACACTGAAAAACAGAAAAACAAGAACACAAAAACAGTTTCATTTCTACAATAGGTTAATATAAAGCTGATTTTTTTGAAAGGCAGGTTAGACTTAAAGTTACAATTATTTAAAATCGATCATAGCTCCACAAGAAAAATCAATTGCTTGATTTCCTCTAGCATAAGTCAGTAATAATACCACTGAAATCAGACAAATTAGATGAGTATATGCATTTTTTGAGAATCGATGCTGAAAGATTCCAAACTCTCTATCACAGAGCACAACTCTTCAGGGGTAAGTAAAAGTGATGCTTTTAGAGATCTACTTTTTCTGCTGTCTGACAGTGGCATTTAGTTTTGGGGAGGCATCCAGCAACTGTGCAATTTCTACAGTAGTATCTGGTGTACAGACACATAAAACATTGCAGTGATCCCTGCAGCAAAAGTTTGCTGAAAGGCCCAGTCCTGCTCTTCCATAGTAAAGAAACATCAACACCAAAAAAATGCATAATTTCACTTAAATATAGAGGTCATCATACAGTTATTCCTCTTCCTTATGATTAACCTTAAGTACTGTTACATTTTTAAAGCCACACAAATTTGTTTTCAGAAACAAATCCTAGTTTTGCTTCAAAGCAGGTAAGCACTTCATGTTATTATTTCCATGCTATCGCATCATATTTGTCCTGCACCAGTATCTACAACACCCTCGATCGCTCTCGTTGTACCAAATATGATCAAGAAGAATAAAAACATGATTTATATTTAAAATAGTTCTCCACTTCAGTCTTATTTGCATTACAATTTCATCAGGTTCTTTTTCTGCATAAGACACTTTGGCACCTCTGCCCAAATACCTTATTAATTCCTAATTTCACAAGTTATCATTAATCTATATATTTCCAATATATTATCCCTTAGGAAAGGAGCTCAAAAAAATCTGTGACACTAGATACCAATAAATCCTCATTGCCACCAATACCCCAGCATTACAAAAAGTATTCATAATGAAATATCTATGGGCTTTTCTAACTAGGAGTGGGACTTTGCATTAGAAATCCTATCCTTCCTGTTCTAAAAAGAATAAGCCAGGAAGTAAAAATACATTTAGATAATAAAATATGCACAGCTACTGAGTCCCAAGAACTACAGCTATTTGAAGCAGGGCTGTTACTTGCTCAGGACTCTCAATGTACTTCAACAACCCATCAATTTTGGTGAAAAGAAGCAGCAACACTAATTAACTGTGCTGAACAAACTCTTGTTATTTCATGGCTTTGCACATATTCTAAAGCTTGCTTTTGTACAACAATGTCACAAAAAATACACAGTCTAGCATTTTATTAGGTTTGGGGGTAAATCAAGGCACATGTCAGGAAATTCAAATTTGCCTCTTTTTCCTGTTCTACTTCTTCATTCTTTGCTGTGCTCTTTCCCAGCAGAGTTGACAGTATTGAGATATGTGAAGTTGGGGTCCAAATCCTTCCAAAATCCATGTCCTGTTCGCTCCTACTGGACTTCTGTTCCCATTTCTCACCCCTCTGGCATTTAGAAAGCTCTTCTAATCACTAATGTACCTTTACCCACAGTGAGTTGATACCCAATTGTTTTTGTGCCAACCCTATCCTTTAGCCTGAGCAGCTTTTCTCTCCCCATCGTGTTCCCCCAATGAGATTCTCTCTCTCTTCAATTTTCCCAGCTGAAAAATGTCATGCTGTTACAGTTCCCTCTTATGAATTAAGTTTTCTTTACAGAGTCATCCTATTATCCTTCCTCTGCACCTATTTATTTGAATTGATCCACAAGAGGATGATTAATTTACCCTCTGTCAGAAAGCAATTTCCATGGTGTGACGAAGTCTGCACATAAATCTGTTATGTAATTCAGAGATATGAATTTCTTTTATGTCTGTTTCAGTGAATGCATTTAAACTCTGTACCTTCAAATCCTTACTTTAGGGTCAGAACTGTCACCACTTGAACTCCACCCAAGAATCAACACTAGTTTCTCCAACTACATTTGATCAAAACTAATCTTAGAAGCATCCCAGGCTTCCTTTTCAGTAGGGCACCTTAATCATTTATCCTTTCTATAACAGCACATAGAGCTTCTTAACACTTCACACATGGAGAGTCCTTTCTGTAGGGATCCTTAAAAACACAGATCAATTTTCTTGGAAGAGAAAAGGATTATTCTGGTGGGTTTGCATAAAGTTATCTTTTCCCTTGTTACATAAGCCTCGATGTCTGCACTGTCACGTATTTATCATGTCCGGAATTAAACACTATTCTCTTGTAAGTCAAAAGGTCTGAATTCAGTATTTGGAAAGTATCCAGGGATGCTTTGTTGTAGTGGGGGGGGGGGGGGGGGGGGGGGGAGATGTGTGAAACATGTTGGACAAATGTAAAACCTTTTTACTACTGTTACAAGATATGGTCAGATTAGGACTTCAGGCCACAACCTTTGTCATTTAGATTCCGTGATGGCAACAAGCCATGAGAAGAGTAAAAAAAAGTTTCTGTAAGAAATACTTCATATGGAAAGGAAGAACAATAGTTTTTTTAACCTTTACTTGTAGTCTTCCCAAAGTATGTTTATCAGGCACTCTGCTGTGTAGCTGTTTATTTTCATAGTTTCTATAGCATATACTGACACAGGTCATTGAAAAGGCTGTCATTTGTTCTTTGTCTGTCTCTGGAATGTGCACCCTTTCACCTTAATTTGTGCTCCCAAAAATAACAAATATTACAGACAGCACCACTCTAATACTACTTAGCCCAGGTAAAAGGAAACCACTTGGATGTTAGACCATCAATTACTGCACCATCTACCAAGAATAGTGGAGTACTAAGGACATTTTACGCCCCACTTAGATTTTGGTTCGTTACATAAGAAAGGGCAGCACAGATGTGTTATCAAATTAAATTAAAGGGCATATTTTAATTTCTGAAGAATTATGTGTGGAGACACCATCAATTCTCCCCTCTGGAAAAGCATAATAAGTCTCAAGAAAAGGCCAAGACAACTTAGTTCAGTTGCCGGGTGATCCGGGGTATTTTCCAGACAAGTAGAATTCACTGCTTCCTTGGAGGACCCTCAGACACTGCAAGTTAGGTAAAGTCTGAAGTCAGGCAGCAAAATATTACTACAATGATGGCACAAGCAAATTCACTTGATGTGCTGAAGACAGAATCAGATATCAATCAGACAGATATCAAGCGTCTTTGCCTCCCTATCTTCCCTTTACCTCCACATTTCACCAAATTCCACAAAACATCAGTGCAAAGCACGTTTGCAAAGAGGTAAGAAAAAATACACCATGTTTGTTTATACACATTACTGAGTTTTCTTGTTTTAAGTTAGAGAATAATACTTGGAGTTCACTTAGTGTGACATAACTTTAGATTGTCTCTCACAACAGATATTTTCCTTCTATACTCCCGTTAATCTTTGATCATATTTGTTCACTTAGAGTTAGAAGTAATTAATACACATATATAATGCAAAATTTACTGCATCAAGGACAGATGCATTTACCTTATGAATAGCAAAGTGATAAATAGGCAGACTAGTCTCAACTCAGTCTAGCTGAGAAATAGCCTTAAAACTGCACCAGCAAGACACCAGCTGCTGACAGTGAAGTCCTGACCATCTGAGAGTGAAGCCACTGACTCTGCAGCTGCACTGATCTTCATGCCCAAGCCAGGGAGCTTTAAATCTACCCTGTGTATTCTGTAACTAAACCTCTGGCTGCAGTGCAGAACCAGCTAGACCCAGCAGTTTGGTAGCACCATAAAACCTGGCACTGGCTGGCAATTCATGCAGCCTGATCTGTGACAGCGCTCTGGCTGTCTGGGGTCTCTATTTCAGCATCTAAGAACCGTAAGCAGAAATACAAACTGTGCCACAGCAGACATGGCACTGCAAACTGAGACCAGGAGTGGAGCCCAACACCACTCTGCTGGAGCTGGGCCAGCTAAAACACTGCTGTGTGCAAATTCTACATGCAGCTCACTTTCCTTCAACTTTTAATGGTAGTTCATAAAATGTACACTTGGCCTGCATGTTGTAATACACACTCTGCATTACAGACCATTTGTACACCCAGATTATAGCCTGTATATGCACTACCCAAACTGTGGTACAGTGGAGAATGAAAAGTACACCACTTTTCACATGTTGTAAATGGCAGTGACTCCTTGTAGTAGCACATTCTGAGAAGTGGGGAGAAAGTGAGATTTCAAACCAATCCCCTCATTTGGGCTTATTCCCAAATCCATCTAAATCACAGTGCAAGGATAGAAGAGTAATCTTCTGCCCTCCAAAAGCAAGTAAAGTAGGTCAGTATGACCTGGCTGTATTTCCTGACATGTTTATGCTGGCCAACTATTGCAGACTCCAAGGGAGAAAATTCAAATATACATCCACCAGAAGCTTATCCATATGCTTGCTACACCATTGCATACAGAGCCAGAGGAAGCACGCAGAGGTGAGAAACTGGAACCGCAAATACAGACCTTTTTTTAATTTATATCTAAATTATCCCTGACCCAACACTAACCTAGAGAATTTCTCCTTGCAACACCACTATAATGCAGATTAATATTTCTTTTAAAAACAATTACCTTATTTTTTTTTCTTCCTACTACATTCATTATATTTGCTCTTTTGAAGCAAAATGCAAAAATAAAAGCGTTTCCCCCCCCCCATGTGAGATGGCAGCTTCCCTATGCTGTTAATATTGAAGCTGCATCACTGACACTTTCCACAGAGATTTGCACAAAGTCTGACTTTCAGCACAAAAACAGCATTAGGGCAAAAAGTCTGAAAATCCTCTGTGTGTTCAGTTTAGGATGAACACAAACACAAAGTTCATGTAAGAGAAGATTAGTAGAGGATTAAAACTTTAAAACATAGGTGAAGAGTAGGTTATAACAGGATATAGACCCTTTCATCCTTCAGTCATTTGTTTAAACTCAGTCGAGGTGCATAAGAGTTGAAATTGGATTCTTTGAGTGTTCTTCTGCAGCTACAATATAACCAACCAGTTTGCTCAAAACAAATCCTACCCTGTGTGTACATGTAACAAATAGCTGGACTACCTGGCAGAAACAGTGAAAAACTACCAATTTCTAAGTTTACCTTTGACTGAATTGTGGACCAAGTTACTTTCTGGTTAGCAAATAATCCCAGAATTTCAATATTAGTATATACACTAAAATTTAGATACTGCATTTGGCTGTGCAAAGATCCAGCCTGTAAAAACTTGAGGTTAATATTCAGTGTATGTAAAAGACTCTGTCATAAAAATTACCTCTAGTGTAAATAAAGGATCATATATACACTTACAGAAGGAAATAACTTTGTAAATCATAACTTTTTCCTATTTTCTGTTCTTCTATCAAGCATGAAAACAGAATAATTCAAGGAAAGTTGAATCCTTTTGGTATGCTGAGCGAGATCTGCCCTAAATTATACATTACATGGCAGGAACCATGTAATCCTTACACTGTGTCTACTTGGAAAATGTCAGTTTAATAAAGTTTAGGTCAAGTTCTTCAGAATACATCCTAATATCTGTCTTCAATCACTTGCCCAGCCAGACCAAGGTTTTAGTAGATAACAGTGACTACCCTACTTGAGGCTCACAATGAAGCATCTGACAACTTTCATGAAGACTGTCTGGATAGTATCATTTTGTAGATAAGGAAGTACAGTTTGCTCCAAGCAATAAATTCACTTTCCATGAAGAATGCAGATGGTTAGATACCACTAGGATGAATGCTGCACTAGCCTTACATGAAAGATTTAAGTAAGCAGTTACTCATCAGTTATGAAGAAATTTTATTCTTTTAGCATTTAATTTGCAAGAGAATTATTTACTAATATAACATCACACCTACATATGACATTTTACTGTGCTAGGATGTTTGTGTGCTACCTTACCTCAAACACCTCAGTTCACCAGGAAGCTCATTAAAAATATTCATGAAACCATGATAACATTTGAAAATGTAGTCTAGGACTTTCCATTCCTGAATTCCACACCATATATTGAGACTACATCCTTAACTTTCCCTAGAATGGATTTATTACACCGATTCTTTAAAAAAAAAAAAAAAAAAACCACAAAAAACACACCAAAAACAAACCACAAACAAAACAACAAAAAAAAAAACAAAACACATCTGTTAATCTGGTATCCTTTCCCCTCAACATTTCCCTTACAGGAAAGCATTACAAGTGCCTAAACACCGTGTGCTCTGCAGATGACTTGTGCAGTTGTTACAGTACTTGCAGTAACTTGACAACACAATATTTGTACTTCCAGTTACAGAAGCTACCATGATAATGTACTTGTAACCAAATTGCCAACACCAAAAATCAGTTCCAAATGAGAACTCATTAGCCTACAAAACATAAAGAGAGAAGAGAAAATAGGATTCAGATGTACTCTTTAAAACATTGTCTCAAAAACACTACTTTTACTGTAGTGATGGGGAACATTTTTGTAGCCATTTCACATGTATTGGTTCAAATTTCAGAAATCCAGAGCTGAAAGTTCTGACCCCTCAAGTCCTCACGTTCTTCCCTCAAAATTCTGCTCAGAGAATTCAAACCCAAAAAAAGTCTGGATGCTGAGACTGAAAATTCACAGTATATCCATGGCAGTTCACCCAGCAGTGAGAATTTTGACTCACATCAGCCATGGCCCATGATGATGGGTACCTTCAGTTATTGCCAACAAGTAATATGGAGCTTATAGAAGTCTGGCACCTATAGTAGGTTAGATGATCCCTAAACCTAGCAGGCCAAAGAGTCAATACCCACAGTGCACGAAGTGTCAATCTTTTAAAATTCATCAAAAATTGTAGGGAGGGGCCGTTTTTACACAGGTTTGTTCATTGATCTGTCTCAGAGCTGTACAGAGTTACATCACAATCAAAGCAGCAGAAACATGCACCGGAGGATGAAGGCAATGCTCAAGTAAACAGCGAGACTGAAAATTGTTCATCAAGCTAAAATCTTAGATATTCCATCTTTGGGGGGGAAAGAAAAAGAAATACAGTTTTCAGAAGAGTCCATAGAAAAAATAAATTACATAGGAAAACTTAACTGAAGACATATAATCTAACAGGAGAATTGTTGAAGAAGTATCAAGAGCCGAATTCTTTAAGTAACTTCAGCACAAGGAGAAAAGAAAGCAAAGCTAGATTGATACCAGATTTCATCTTCCAGGAATTGGAAAAAGGGACCATGGAAGTTACCAATAACAGCAACAGAACTATAAACTCAAGGAGAAGTCATCATTATCTGATCCAGCACATGACAAAGCCTGGATTGCTTTGGCCAGCCTGAAATAATGACTGCCACAGCAACCCAGGGAAATGCTTTTTAATCAGACTTGACTTTAAAGCTACAAAAACAAGAGTGATTCAACTCAATTAATAAAAGCTTCTCCCTTCCTCAGGCCAAAAAGCAGTGCCCTTCAAACAACCTAGAGGAAAGAAATTAATCAATGAATAAAGAAATGTCCTTTAATAAGTTTAGTAACTCCATTTTGCCCTCCAAACATACCTCTGACCGTCTTTACTGTTTCTTGGCTGACATCCTATGTAAACTTGTCAGAAGAAAAGCACAACACTGAAACTGTGC
This sequence comes from Pyrocephalus nanus, assembly GCA_038380795.1. Taxonomy (NCBI): domain Eukaryota; kingdom Metazoa; phylum Chordata; class Aves; order Passeriformes; family Tyrannidae; genus Pyrocephalus; species Pyrocephalus nanus. The sequence continues at coordinate 7,493,807 of CM076271.1, read as the reverse complement.
TTAAGTATTAAGAGTGAATACTAAAGCCTCAAGTCATTCATGAGAGAGCCAGGTCAAAAGCTCTGACAGGTCCCTAAAAAAACCTTCTAAGCAATTCCAAAAATTTTAAATTTCCTCCTGCCCTCCCTGAGCAGCAAACCAAACAGCAAAGAGCCTCCCATCCGGGCATGGAGAAGGGTCAGATGCATGTGGGGCATCTGCTGTACCCACTGTGCTGCTGTTGCTCAAAGGCTGCATAGCTTCATCATCCTGCATTAAGACATTTAGGATCACCATGTGCAAAGTGTTTAGGATTTGGATGAAAAAAAATGCAAAAATACAGTCCGAGTGTTTCATGGCCTATCCAGGACTCTTTCAGTTCTCTTATATGAGAGAACTTATAATGACCTTCAGTAGTTTAAATCAGAATGCACAGTAACCTATCCCCCCAAAACAAACAAACAAAAAAAAACCCCCACAAGATTAGCAAAGAGTTGCATGTCAAAATGAGAAATAACACAATTAACCTTAGAGAGGATACAAATATCTCTCACTAGACTAAAGAGAAAAATCTGATTAGCAAAACAAATTTTAATGAATGAACACAGTTAACAGCAGTCACATCTACATCAGCTACACCGAAGTAAGTTTGGAAAAACTGAGTGAATCTACCATGATTCTGCAGACAGTAATTTTGCACTAGACAATGTCCTGAGATCTAAAGCATAATGGGAGCAAATTGGATTGGCACCAATTGCACAGCGGTGAAATGCAGGAGCACTCACGGGAAGGAAGAGACATGCAAATTGCTGTCAGTCTGACTTTCTTTGGGACTGCAGAGATTAATCCAACTTGTTTCAGTGACTGAAGGGGAAGTTTTATCTAAAACAATCTGGTTTTGGTGGAGCAAAGTGAGGAGTATTCTTAGGAAGCCTTTTAAATGTATGTTTAAGAAAACATGACAAGAAATATTTTTACAGCCCAGTTGGAAAGCAAAACGTAAATAAAACTTTGACCAAGCTATATTTTTTTCTTTAAATTGCCTTCCTCCCCCCTCAAAACTCCTTCAGCTTCTCTTTGCTTTTACAGGTCTACCTTGAGCTAATCTTGTCCAATCTTCTAATCTCACAATGTAGAGCTCAGCAAAAGTTCCACTTCACTCAGAGTTATTTGCTTCATATTCACTATACTTCGTAAAACTGCACTAGCAACAACAAAAAAGCCAACCCAGTGGCATGTGCTGCATGCTCTCTTCACAAATAAATTTTGCACTCAAGTATTTTACTGTTCCAAGTTTCTTCAAATGCATGATGAAATAATCATGTTTCTACTGCACTGAGGAATCACTGATTTTGCAATACTGATTTGATTTTTTTTTTTTAAACTAGCAAAAACTGTAATAAAAATTCACTAGATTCATGCTAAGGAAAGGGGGAGTTTAAGAATTCAAAGCCAAATTAGTTTTACTATCTTACACTAACACATCAATATTTATGCCAAATGGCCTGAAGAAAGCATAGCTTATTTTGTTCAATAGTTTGTATTATTTAAACAACTAGCAATGTTTTGGTTAGTGGATTCAATTTTATTCATATTTCCTATAGCTTAATAAACTTCTTCTAGCTATATATTCCTAAACTCTTAATGCAGATATTTTCAGTAAAACAGATGACCTGAAATCATAAATATAAAATTCAAAATTTATCAGAATGAGTTTCACCTGTATCTCCACACCACTAACTTTATAATGTTTCTTCGTACTATCTGAACACCCAACAACAAATAACCAGACAGATCTGCTCACAGATGTGATCGAAACACCTGCCTGATGGCTTGGTGAAACAGAAATTAAAAAGTCTCTCAAGGCTTGGCTCAACTGTGAAGTCTGCAGAAAATATGGAAATCACCTGTCCCCACAAATTATTTGTAACATTTTTTACAGCTCGTTGCTTTAAAAACAGCAGGAAAACTGAGTCCCCCTGGGAAAAACACGGTACATGTAAATCACCTTCTGCTTCCAGAGGCTTCTATTCTCATGCAGCAGGATTCTTAATTCCCTCCTTACAGCCATGGAATAACTTCCTAACTAGAATTCTGGCAGGACTTTAGAAGGTCATGAGCCTCAAACTATTTCTTGTTGACTACAGACACGTTGCTCAAAGAAAAGTAACACATTCTCCACTGTGATCACAGTCCCTTCTAAGGAAACGATTGAGAACATGATGGAATCCTAAAATATTTAACAAGGATGTATTTTAGAAGCTGCTGCTGACAACTTTACTATTTCTGTGAGTATGTTTTACAGCATGACTTCCTTCCAATTTTGAAATATTACTACCTTATTTGGGAATACTGAGATGAAAATCTTACACAGGAGAAAAGCTCATAAATTGCACAGAATGGAACATAGGTAAATGCTGGATATTCTTTCATTACCTGTTCTGATATGATTTTTAATTTACAGCATGATGACAGACTAACAAAGTAGAAGAGCACCAGCACAAGTCAATGCAACACCAGAGTGGGAAAAAGCACCCAAAAGCCTGTGCTTCACCAGTATACTGGCAGTACAGAGAAATACACTCCTACCAACCCAGTGAAAGCAAAATTAGGTATGTCAGACCAGTGTTCACTGAATGACATCAACATTCAGAAAACTCAAACTCTGCAGAGATGGAGTTACCTTGAGTATGCATTTTTCACCCTCTAACTTGGTCCTACATAGTACAGAAAATTCCTGTACAGTATAGGAAGCTGACCAACAAGTTCATTCATATTTCTGCATCTATATATAAAATATCCCTGAAAACTGCCACCAAGCTGAAGGACACTGGCTTTGGCCATGTTAAACACAGAGATTACCATGTACCTGAAACCAGACAGTGATTTGAAATTCCTCTGAATACCTTTTATGTCCAACTCTCACATCCCAGGTCCCATTCAGTAATCACGTGGTCTAGAAAATTCTAGTCTCGTAACAGTCACATGGAAAAACCCACACTATTTAATCTACACCTTAGAACACCTCCAGAGTAAGGACTCTTTTCTCTGTCAACATACTGGGGTCCATTTCCTTCCAGTACTATGTAAGAACATAAATATTTACTAAAAATAGCTCAGCATGAGGATGAGTCACAACATCATGTCCTTGGAGACTAATTAAAAGCAGAGTCATTCTGATCAAGTGTTACAATAACCATCTAATAATCAAAACAAATAGAATTACACCTTGGGTAATAAGTACTATTTAATGCAAGAACAACTGAATCATACCTGAAGTTTTATAAGGTTCGCTTGAGTGCAGAAACAATTTCACTTCTTTCAATAGGTTACACATGAATACAAGGTTTACAATACCAGTTCTCACTTCAGAAGGAAGTTAGATTGTGTGTGGGAAATGAACTTAATGAAATTTTGCTAGAGAACCCACTCATCGCCAGTCACTTGCTGCAAATTATGAATGAAAAAAATGGCAGGAGTAGGTAGTGCTCCCTCTGGGACACAGACCAAGCAGAGGCCAGTCTGGGGGAGAACATTTTTTTGATTTTGGCTTAGACAAGTCCATAGGACAGTGAGCCTGGTATTTCGCAGGCAACGTTAGTGAATAAACACGTCAGCTGAAATATTCCAAACCAGAACTCTCTCCAGTTAACACCACATACCCCTAAAGAGTGGTTAGAACCTGTCTATCAGAAATTAGAGTGGAAGAAACTCATCCTTTAAGGGACCAACTTTTTTAACTCAGATTAGCCAGAATAAGACTAAATAATAGTTTGTAGGAACCACGAGGACAGATACAGAGTCATGTTAAGCCTTTTACTCCTACACCAGGCCCAGAAGGCAAATGTTTTTCTCTCTTTTTAATAACTCAGTGGAACAAATCTTATATTTAATGAATAACATTTCAATTTCCAAGTGAAGTTTCAGAAGACTGTAGAATTTGTAGTGTCTCCATTTCAGACATTTAAAGTTTGCAATCACTTTCAAAAAAAATTTTGTTCTTCACAGGAACACTGCCCACAGTATTCAATGAACAAATCAGACCATGCTTTTCAACAAGCCCCTCTACCACAAATGCCATGTTGAGAAAAAAAAATTACATAAATCCCCCCTGGATTTCCAAGAGCATTTCACAATATACATAATGAAATTTTTTTAAATTAATTTCTTCAACTGAATCAACACAGTCTAGAAAGCATGTGGGATATTTACATGGGGTTCAACAGATACATAAAGGTTTTCTTTGACATTCTGATAGTTACAATTCTTCAAATAGAAAAAGGCAAAAAAACTTTGTGCAACAACTGAAAAAAGGTTGTCAAAAACTTTTTTGTTTTAAAAAGATGTAAGCAAGTTTAAAAACTTGCTCACCATAGTATACCTACTAGAAAAGATTTTTCTAAATCATCAATGAAAACGAAAAAAAGTCAAGATCCAATTACTCTGTTCCAAACTCTACATGAGAAACTGTTAATGTTGTTTCTCCAGGTGACTACTTTCTTATTATCCATGTCAGAAAAGTTTTCAGTCACCTCAATTTACACAATGATTCAGAATAAAGAGAAGAAAGAAGTTTGTACAATTGGCCAGCCACTGACTAAGGCTGTGGGCTCATCTTCAAAGCAGCTGTGATTTGTTATAATAAAGTTCTGCACCACTATAACCAAGTATTTAGAATAAAACTGCAGTTTTATTCTCACTGAAGTTCATTCTCATGCCAACATGTACTAATAGACTCTGCTTTTGTAGCCATTTACATTTGAATATCTATTCTGATGACTAGGCAAAGTCCTATAGAAGCTATTTTATTAAATAAAAGCAGTTCAAGCAATTCCAATTAAGAGCATTTGTTATTCTATATGGATGCAATTTACAGAAGGGGTCATAAAACAAGTCATGATAAAACCCAGGATAATGTTCCTCTACCAGCTCAACTTGATGGATATTGTACATAAGAGTTAATATTTAAACTTCTCCTCCAGGAGGAATAGCCATACTCTTGCTTTGGCTGTTCATGCATGGAAAAAAGCCAGAGGTAGGTACTAAAAATGGCCAGTCCAGGTGCAGAATTTTCTTGGTTCAAGTATTGCAACAATACCTGTACTGCTGCCTACAAAATAGTGTTGAGCAGTTAAGTCAAGTTCAATGAGATGCCTGAGAACTAACCAGCATTACAAATTTGGGTAACACAATGCTTAAGAGAACTGTTAAATGTGTAGCACCTTTTGCTGACCATTTCTCCTCTGAATTTAAATTAATGCAGTACAGTAAATACAACTAGGTATCCTTAACTGTGACTTCACAAAACATTCTGAATCCAATAAATGGTGAAAAAAAAAAGTTTGCAATTGCACATGGATCATTTTATTACTAAGTCAGTAAGAACTCTACCAAAATACATGTCACCTCACAGGTAAATGTAAATGTACATTTTCCACCAAATTCTATCCACCAAATCCTCTCTACTTTAAAAAGTTTAATGAGTTGCTCAGTTTTTCTACTCATTTGACTGCTATCCAAACATTTTATACAAGTGAAGGCATAAAAGCAGCTTAGAAAAATAAGGGACAGTAAACAGATCAATTCAAAGATTTCTCCTAATCAGGGCTGGACCAAAAAAAGACAAACAATGAGATTTTAAATCATAAAAGTAATTCTGCTGCTAGAGAACAAAACAGGTGACCTATTTTTGATAAAGAGAATTGAGAGTTCTTAAGCTTATTAGTAAATGTAGTAACACTTCAAGAGCAAAGAGTCATCTGTAACAAAGTAACATTTGGAAACTGCATCTAAAGCAACTCCCATTACATAATTAATATAGGCCTGTTTCCTAGATTAGTACATCCACAAGGGAAGTTTTCATTATATGGAGCTCTGATTACAAGATTGCAGAAAAGCTAACGAGTTCCTGGGGCATGTGACTTCAGCATTCATTGTCTTTTAATCCTCCACAAGGAAAACTTCTACACAGTAACTACTGAAGGAGAAATACAAAGTAATTTAGACCAGAATATATTTAAGCTTCCTTTGCTTTACTATGTCACTAGATAAAATAATTTTAATCATAAATCCCTGAGACTTTAAAAAAAAAAAAAAACTAGATGATGCTCCTGCAATTTCTTAGCTATTTGTTTTTAAAGTACAGAAAGACTAAGCTGAAAGTGTCCCAAAATGTGGCTTTTCAAGCACATATAGAAACCAGAAAAAGGTTCTGTCCCATAACAAGCAGCATGTCCATCATATGCATAATCTTTCCTCTAGGTTAGCAATGTATCATCCTCTTTCTTAGATTAACTATTTATAATAGTTGGCACTCGTATCACAGTTTCCTAATCAGAAGCTTAGGTAACTCCTTAAAGACTATAAGGTCTTACATGAAATTATTGTTTAAGATATAAAAGTGTTTTCTCCCCTATGTGTTGGGAGCAGAATTCAAAGATTTTTTTTTTTTCCAGATATGAACACAACCAACAGAGTCACGTTTTTTATTCTTCCAGTACATGTTAAAAGAATCCAATCCAAAGTATTACATAATTAAAAGTCACTGCTGAAGGGATGACACTTGCACACATTTTTGTGACTTGCACAGCCAGTGCCTTTCCCAGAAGGGACTCAAGTGGTCACCTGCACTACTGCATATTTTCATTGGCCAAAACAATGAAAGTTTTTTTGCAAAATCAAGTCTTTGCCAATGAGCCAGATCAGTTTGGCTTCCTATGTAAAACAGTCTCAAATTTACACTAGTCTGCGATTAAACCAGGATTCTATAACTGTGCTCCTGGTGACTGCCTTGCAAAACCATCCCCACAAAAGATCACCCGAAACAAAGCAAAAACCCAAACAAACAAAACCCCAAGCAAACAAGCAAAAAAAAAATCAAATAGTAAAAATAGTACATTCCACTGAGAGCCATGTAAAGTCCTGCAACAGCAGCTGTCTTTGAACTGCACAAGCTTAGAAATGCTTATGTGCTGTGTAGAAATGCAACCATTTCCTTACTATTAATTTTTTTTTAATCACAGAGAAGTTAAAAGCAAAAAGAAGCCCAGTTCCTGCTTTGGGCCTCTGTATCAGAATTCAAAATGCAGCATTAGCTGAGTAGACAGACCTAGGCAAAATAAGAAAATAGAAAGTGAACAATTGCTTTACAAGTTGCAATGGTGAGTCATTTGGGTGATCTGAATTCACAGCTACACGCAATAAAATAATGTCAAAAGCTTTGAGCAAATATAAAATTGTAACACTATTATATACAAGTTTAGTGTCTTACAGAAGGGAAGTTCAGTTTTGTGTGGTTTTGAGATCTCATGTGAGGTGCAATTTACCTTCTTAGAAAGTTAACCTGACCAAAAGGTTAAAGAAGACAAAATTAGTATTCAGGAAAAAAAGTGCTCTGGCAGTGAATCACCAGCCTGGTACAACACTCTTTCCATTCTGATCAATTTTACTTTGAATAATGTTATTTTTGTAATTTTACAGAACACTATAAGTGGAGTCTGTACCTAGTCCACAAGACCACCATCTCCCACCTCCTGAGAAGGTACAGCACGTGACAATAAACAAACCACAACTCTTTTACTTTTGTATCTTTGTACACAATCAGGAAAAATTATATGGATCACGTTACTTGAACACAAGTTATTAAAGATGATTCATTCCTTCTTCTGATACAGAAATTCCAATAGCAGACTTCTAAATATAGGTACCCAGTACTTTCCAAGTCATTCTGGAATACATTAAAAATCAAACCAGACCTACAGGCATGGACAGGCCTAGCATATTTATTTGGCAATAATCACGGTATTGCTTCTAATCCATGTTTATTGAACTGTGCCTTTACTCGACTTGAAGAATTACTTTGTTTGTTTACCATTAAAAATGCAAATAGGTATTAAAAAAAAACCACCTCAAGAGAATGTTGCTGATTAATTGCATTCTTTAAAAACATGTAATGTTAATCTATGTGGTTATACTAAAAAAAAAAAAAATCAATGCTAACTCACACAATTAGTCAGCAGTATAAAGCAGATGCAATGAGTACTTACAAGCTTTCCACTAGTCTTAAACTTTTCAGTATTTTTCCCCCCACTTACTGCAATATCATGTAAATCTTCCAGAGAGGGGAATTATCCCTCTGGTGAGATCAGAGAAGAAGAAAACGTGTGAGGTTCCCTTGTCTGGGGAATTAACCATGTTTGTAAACATTATGTATTACAATTGTATTTAAACTATGCAATTTTTTCAGTTTCAGTTATTCCAATACTCATTCATCAGCCTGCAGTCATGCCTGAACACACATAGGTGTGCACAGATTTCACAGGTGTGTCCAAAGATTTCCTCTGCTTCCTGCAGATTTTTGGAGTTTCCACATTTTTGTGCTCTTGATTAGTCTGGTGCAGTAAGAAGGGCTTTTATCAGGGATCAATTCTGCCATTATTCTTGCTAGAGAAAAGACTATTTGAGAATGAACTTAGGAAGCAGTCTCTTCTCAAGCTGATATACATTTATTATTCTTTAACACTGAAACAAAACTGAGTTTAGAGAAGAACCACTCTGAGCCAAGGAGCAGCTGGGTCAGTAAGAGGGCTGGATATTCCCTGAATAAAAAAGTCCTGTAACTTCATTCCTTTTCCCAGTGAGAGCTCTCATACAGTGCAGCCCTTCCCAAAGGTGTTGTACACACAGAGTGTAAGGACAAAACCACACTACTGAATCCACAAATCATGAGGACAATCCTGCTATTTTATCTTTGCCTTAGTAGTTCTGCTCCATGTGTACATCCAAGCTTCTGAGCTCATCAGAAAAACCAGAGCCTGATAAATTAAACATAACTGCACATAAGAACTGTGGTTTATTTCTCATCTTAACTTCTTGTACTCCAACTTTTGCTAGAAAACTTCTGCAAATTAATCCCGTGTGAGTAGCAAACACAAAAGATAGTCTTTGTTATTTTATGTGCATTTTAGTTTCTTTATAAGATGAAAAATCTTCTCATTATGACCATATTAAAAAATTATGACTGTTCACAATTTTAATTTAGAAAACTATTGCAGCAACACAAGGAAGCTGTAGAGTTACTCAAGGGTATCAGTGCTGCTTTAAAATTAAATCTGTTCAAGTCAGGAATCTGAGATCGTCTAAGACTAAACTGTTTTATTAACCTCAGGATTTTGGGAACTCATCTGCTGCTAAAATAATGTACACAGTTCCCCATACCACCTCTTCAGAGGAAGATCTTGCAATCTTTGATTGCAATCCATTCTCATGTACCAACTTTTCGGGATTACTTGGTCTTCTGTCACACAGCAGAGACAACCATAGCTCATGAAACTCAGTATCGCCAAAGACAGGGCACGAGCCCTGCACTCTGTGCTGGCTTTCTGGACCAAGGTTTATCAGACAGACTGTGCCTGAACATGTCTCAACCACCTCAAGCTGTAACAATTCTCTCAAACAGCAGGTAGCATTGCCTGGTTTGGTTTACTTGTGCTTATTTTCACACAGCATAAGCACAGACAGCAGCAACAAGGAGTTAATTTTGTGTTGAATGGAACATTCATGGTCAGTGTGGAGGAACACAGGCATGGGGTGACAGCAGAGCCTTAGAAAGTGGAAAGACAAGCTGCAACACAGGGGTGTGTGGGCATGGGATGAGAGCACAAGCACAGGTACAAATAGCTCTCCAGTGGAGTGCTGAGGAAATGCACAAGTGGGATGAGACTAATTTGGGCGTAACAGAGAGCAAAGAACAACACAACTTGTGTAAGGCACACCATAAACACACCATGTTTTGACATAACTTGCAGACTGCTGAAGAAAGAGCAAGACCTACAAGTACACACCAACTTATAAAAATGATCCCAAAGCAGATCCTAGAATGAGAAAGAAGCCACCAAACAGCCACTGGGTCACACATGCAACACCACCTAAGCTTGAGCTCTGCAGTCCCAGGGGAGCTGTCCCTGCATTGCCAGTCAGCAAAAGTTAACAACATAAAGGCAAAGGCAGGTGCCCAAAGCCCGACCTGCCCGGTACATCAGAACCTGCATTTCAAACAGAATAAAATATTTACCCAGCACTGAGGGCCAGGAAGAGTAATCAATAAGATCCAATTATACAACATATTTAAAAGATCCCTGGCAACACATTTCAACTCTGCACACCTTGCTTACACACCTAAGACTAAACCCACGTTGTGTGAGCACACACCTGCATTCCCCAGGCACTGCTGCAGCACAGCAGCAAAGCCAACAGCTCCTCACACAGGGGAAGAGGTTGGTGTGGCCAGATCAGCTTGCAGGATCAAAAATAAGATTTTGGCAATGTTTCAGAGAGGCTGTGCTTCACTACCTAATGATGGGCACTCATGAAGTTTAAAAACAAACTCTGTACGTAAGATGCATTACTGGCTAGAGTGTACTGTGCTGAACTGGAACTGCTTTTGATTACCAAAACCATCCTAACATGAAGTGTTACTGCTACTACACCATTTAGAAGCAAGATCTGACAAGAAACGGATTATTACACAACAACTTAAGGTCATATGTGCCTCCTGTAATTACAAATTAGCATTTTAATTAAACACAAAGCTCGTGTCCTATTTTTTCCTAAACCTATTTAATTAAATACACCAAGACAATGCAAAAGCTCTTCTGGTTTACTATTCAATCACTTAGAATTTTGCTAGGCCCAAGCAAACTCTAGCAACAATTTCACACGGGGAGGGAGAATTTAATTGCTTATGCTTTTCATAAAAGATAGAAAGCATGTTGATTTCTGGTACAGGAACACCTTTTAGGTTCCTTTTCCTCCAGAAGCATCACCAAAACAAGCCCAGCAAAGTACATTTCTGCTGTGTGATTTGCTTTGGCCACAGCTTTGCTGCATCAGCAAAACGTCACTAAAATAATACAGTAACAGCAACTGTTGTTCACATCCATCCCCTTTCTCTTGTGGTGACACAAGACTTGTACTCAGTGCCCACATTATACCTCACTTCCCTGTCTTCCCTAGTAGCTCTCTCTGATGCCATCTAAGCCTCCAGAACTGCTCCTGTGCAATCCCCAGCGCTGTCAGCTTTGGTGTGATATCATCTTTCTGAGCTCTACTCCCAAGACCAGAGTTTCAGAAGATACACTACAGAGATGAGGATATCACCCTGATGATCAAAGACATTAAACTCATCAGAAGTGTGCCTGACATCTTTCATATTTTATGATCAGGTTGGAATACCAGTAGCTCTCACATCTGAGAGCATGGTAAAAAAAAAAAATCAATGTGCAAATTCAGCTAAGCAAACTACAAACAGTCCTGTTTTTCATAATCAGTGATAGTGGGGGCAAACACAACTCGCAAAACATGTGTTAGAAACAGAAAAGCTTTACCCTGCTCTTTGCTAAGGATACAGTAGATCATAATACCATTACTGACCTCAAGCTCTGACAATGTCAACAGAGAGCAGATGCTCTATTACTGGCAGAGCACGGCTCTAAGGTAACAGCAGCTCGACACAACAAGCTTTAAATTACATCCACACTTCTCACATGTAAGTATGTAGACTGTTAAAGGCATTTGTCAGCTTCCCTTTCAAAATACCAAAAATAGAGAAGCTGCACCTCACTGAAATCTGTACATGTTTAACAATGCAGAAATATAAAAATAATAATTAACTCCCAAGACTTGACCTCACTTTGCTGCATGTGTGCATCACAACAATTTCTCACCACAGAACAAGTTAAATCCAGTAATTAAATCATCTGTTTGCACTGGTACTGAAAAAAAAAAAAAAAAAAAAAAAAAGGCACTTTTTCAGCTGCTATGTTTGGGTTTTCTGCCACCCAAAGCCAGGACTAAATTCAGATATAATTCTAGAACTGCAGAATTATAGTCACAATCAGTATAACTAAAATAAGAACTTGGCAACATATCTCTTCATGCCTTGTATGGCATTAAAGGTACCATCTGTGCGCTTAACAAATTGATAATAATGTCTCGTTACCAAATGTTGCATGCTCACGTATGTACTGAGGCTTCTGCACTGCAAATGCATCAAAGCATAAAAAGAGACATTAATTCTGAATTACCTGAACTAGTACAATTAACATTTTGGCCATGTGCTAAAGTAAGTACCATCTATCCACAAAACAAACGGTCCACAGAGGGCAGAACAAAAATAAACAGGAAAACCTCGGTTTCCATTCCCAGAATTTCAGTTCTTCCTCTTCAGTGATGCTGAAATTACATCACTCCACAACTGAGGGAAGCCTCAGAGCATTCAGATTTATTGGAAGGCTGAAATCCAGCAGGGCAATTCCATGCAACCCCCTTGCTCAAGCAAACTCTCAACCTCGCTCACCTCCTGTGCTTCAGCAAAAGGAGGGACGTTCTGGTTGCATAATCCCTCACACAGGGCAAGAGTTGTCAAGTAATTATGCATCAAACTTAGAAGTGAAACTGTGGGCAAACATCTTCTGGATCCAGCTGCAGAGCAGTAAGGAGAACTCATTCAGTCTATTCTTAGCTGCTCATCACTGCTTAGTTTAGGGGGAAAAAAAAAAAAGTGAGGCTCGTTGTTAAAACTATTTTAGCTAAACCACTTTGAAACACAGGGATAGGGCATAACCACAGCGAGTTTGGCTGGCAGATGTGAGACAAATTTCCTCTGGTAGAGGAGCCAGGAGCTAATGATCAATCTGATTTTTAATACATTTCAATCTATTTTTTAACTACTTATACTATCTTTTATATGTATAATTGAATTCAACTTCAAATTTGAACAGTCAACCTAGTTTTTACAAGGTTTCTAAAATCTCTGTACAAGTTCATAAAAAATATTTATCCTACCTCTGCCAACATATTCTACCTTTCAAGATAAAGGTCATGTTAAAAGTGTGTGGATTTCAGGGAAGAAAGAAAAAAAAAAAAAAAAAAAAAAAAAAGCTTTCCATAAGACAGGGCTTCTGAATATGCAATCCTAAATGCTTTATGTAATATTTGCATTTATAAATACTCATGATGCAAGTAAGTCCTATCTAACGTTTCTGACAACTCTAAATGTTTTGCAAATGTTTAGATTTTTCCAAAATGTCATAGTTTTCTTTGTCTCCATTTTTCCCTCCTTCCTCCCCAGCCCCACAAAAGCAGTTGAATCAAGATACAGTCATTTAGCTTGCTAAAATCAAAACTGGGAGCCAGGAATTGAACAGCCAGTCTACACTACCAATCAAAATCCCATTCTACTTCTCTGGTTTCTCTGTTATGAAACTCTTCAGATTACATTCCTGAATCATCCATGTATGGAAACTTTAATAGTGTATAATATCCATTCACTCTTCTGAGGGCAAAACCCCCCTCCATGCAGTTAAAGTAACTTCCCATCAACAAATGAGGTCAGAAGACTTACTGCACTGTCACTGGAAATGCTTAATAGCTCAAATGTGATATTTATACAATATAATCCAACTCCATGCTAGCACATCTGGACATTATAAATTGACTTACAACGCTTTATAAAACCAACACCACCAAAGATTTAGTTCAGACAAGTGGGAAATATTTTTGTACGTGGACACCTTAGGAATTAATTCCTAGTTTATATGAGTAAAAATGGAATCCTATCAAAGTAACAAAGTTTACAGAAGAACATAGTTACTTCCCACTACACGCCATGTTCCTGATTAATACTTAAATGCCATCAATATTAAGACCTCTGCTGTGCTTTTCAACACTACTCATTCAAAACATTTTCATTTCAACAGCATCATGAATTGGGACATTGCCCAGCAACTGAACAAAATGTTCAAGTTTATTAAATACTTGACTTTCAAACAAGAATATTAAACACAGACAACTCTCACCAAATATCCTGGCACAAATTTAGTTTTAGTATGAAAATTAGGTCTGAAATAATTGATTCAGTTTGCTCTGAGTCCATTCCCAAATAACTGTGCTGGCCTTGCCTCTCTCACCCCTAAATTTCTCACCATCCATTTATAAGCTCTGACCTCTGTTCTACAAGAAAACCTAATGTGGAACATTTTTTATGATAACACATGTCCTTGAGGCTCTGCATGTTGAATTCCCTGGCTCCATGGGCAGTAGAGTCCTGCTGCTGGTCCTCCTTAATCCCAACCTCCAAGTCTTGGCCTCTCTCCAAAGCCACACAAATGGGCTCCCTTTCTTACATCTTTGTTGTATTCGCAAGAAACCTGAATTTTTCAGCTGGGCAATCATTACTAGTTTCAAATTCTAGGAGAGGAGTGCCACAATTAGGATAAACCCCATTAGCCAGGAAGAAATCAGATGTCAGACAAGAGTTAGGAATTGCCAATGAGTAAAACAAGAACTGAGGACCACAACTCACACACGTACAAATTCACGTTACATGGCACAGCTCAACAGCTGACACCTACAATTATTTTGAAATCCAGTGATTTAGAAACCCTGGAAGTCCAAAAGCAAATTCAACTGTATATTTAGAAAGCAACCACACCTCAAGTCTAGCAACTTCCTTAGTAGAAGGCAGAACAAAATGATACAACATCATTCCTGTGCATCATCTCCACTTCAATCAAGTGACATATTCCAATAGTCTTCTATCCCCCCTCCACCATAAATGAAAACTACTGTATGTCATTGACACTTCAACTGTTGAAGGTGATGGACCACATCCTTATCACAACTGATATCTGAAATCAGCTCACAAATTGAAGACTAAAGCACTAAGACATAAATTAATATTTCCAATATACATTTACTAGTGATTTTTTAATCCTCAATCTTATTGTTAATTTTAGAATAGACTACAATATAAAAGCCCTTGCTTTATGAACTTCAGTCCTAGGCTCCCCTTTGAAAATTGCTAAGCCTTGTGTTGAATGAAACATATTATTGCTGTATATACTCAGTGTTTAAAATACAAAAAATAAATTATCATAACACATTTTCACCTAGAAATGTTCCATAAAGCAACTGATGTAGCAAGCAAGCTCTGTGACCCTACTGTTGATTAAATGGGATATCAGGAACCTCATTTTTGAAAAAGACCCAAAGAGAGAATCACAGATTATGCACAAGCATCTTGGCTTTGTACAAACTGGACTTTAATAGATTTTGTCACTGCAAAACATCCACCTGGCTACAGAAACTTGACATTTCATTAGAAGGTATCCAGAAAAAAAATCTTCATATGGGCCACAGTTCTGACACAAACTAAAATTTTCTAAATGTTCTGGTCCAAAGCAAAAAACTTCTAGACTAGAATTTGAAACAAATGAATTTTATATTCAATGTGTTTCCTAGTGTCTATTACCTTAATAATAATAATTCCACACATAGTGCCCAGTAGGGACTTGACTATTTCTTTCCCCTCCACCCTCCCAGACTAAACTGTTTTCATGCACAGAGTTTGAGTCACAAGCTCACCGTGCAAGATGCTGCTTGCAAGGGATAAAGCAACTTTATGATAGCTGAGAATAATGCTAAAAAACTGCCAGCTTATTCTTGCAGGGATAGTCAGCATATTTGCAACAGATAACTAATGCTAATGAGACACACAAAAATCTTCTACATTTTCATGAAAGGACAGACAACAAAGCAGGATTTTTGCTCAGCATGAAAGAGCCTTCTCTTTAATGATTTTTGAAGTATTTATCAGCAATGAAAGCAACCCAGAGCATGCCTCTCCCAGCTGTTGTCTACATCTGAAGATAAAAATGAGAGGTACAGCTGACTGATGAGCTAAATGGAAAGGCTCTTCTCACAAGTACACAAACTATTACAGACATCAGCCTTCAGCACGGAATAACTTTCCACTTCAAAAAAAGAGGGAAAGTTGTACTATATAAAAATTACGGTAGCAGCTTCAAAAGATAGACTAATCTGCATTTTTGAGGCTGACAGAAAACACAGAAACACAGAATACAAATGCAAAAATACTATCAAACACTAATTTATAAGACTGGAAAATGGTGTATGACTTCCACAACGTATTTACCCATTTTCCAACTTCACAGAATCGTAGAACGGCTTGGATCAGAAGGGAGCTCAAAGATCACTTAGTTCCAACCTCCCTGCTGTTGTTTCGTAGTTTCTGGTTGAGCTGAGACACCACCATCAATAGCACAGAGATGACGTTGGTTATTTTGCAGCATTTTTGTTGTTCTCAGGAAGCACCATCACCCCTGCAGGCTGTCCGTAGGAAGGCAGAGTCTGGAGTTCCCTCAGGGCCCATTTAGCACCTTTGTTATCCCCACTGCATGGACGTGGGGGATGCAGTTGAAGCAGAACACATTATCAGGCTCCCACTTTCCCACGCCACTCCAAGCCCAAGCCTGTGAGCAGTGTAATAGGATGGGAAAACCATGATCAGCCACTCCCATGTGCCTTATGGGAAGGTCATTTTAGGAGCTTTCCTAGGCAGACTCCCAACAGAGCAAGTGAAATTTGCAGTTATCCTGCCTGGAAACTTTCCTTTAAACTGCGGCATGTCGATATTCTGTTACCAAAGTCCTGTATCCTCGCAGTGTGGACACACCAAACAGACCCAGTCAGCTCACAGACTCCTCTCTCACCTCCTAAGAGATGGATATTTAAAGACAAGTAAATTTATAGACAAAGCCACAAAGCTCAGCTGAGGCAATCTGTGATAGATTTTCCTCACCGAGCCTGCTGACCTTAGACAAGCACTGTAGTTGCTTGTGAGATGGCTCCTTACTTAGTAATCTGTACCACTTAGAATCTCCTTTAGGAACTCACAGAAGCTATTATCAGTGATCCAAAAGTATCTAATGGAGAAAGAAATTCCTCTAACATAGTTTCATCATTGCTGTCCTGATTACTACATACTTCAGCTCAGCAGCAGTGGCTAAAGACAGCACTTTAATGGTAGAACAATTTCCCATTTGAAATCTAAGTTACATTAAACAATTAAGGCAAGGGAAAGCAAACAGGGAGGTGGGGGTGTACACCAATTGCCAAACAATCCCATGGTTTTAGCTCTTGGAGTTTGGAAGACTTTGAAGTTAACAGTTTTACAGATGAGGTAGCTCTCACATGACTGTATCCCCTGCTTGTTATTCATCTTCTCTGCTTTATTGTAGCTGCCTTTCTCAATCAGCTAATTGAAAGATTCTGCAAAATAGAGAAATCTCAGAAGAATAAAATATACAGTCCACCCTTCCTTAGAATCCAGGATAGTTGAAGGCAAACAGGACTGCTGGACAAGCTAGAAGAAGAAAAGTTTGAGTGGATTACTTTGAACTTCAAAGTTTGTTTGCCAAAATAAGCATTACATGAATAACAGACAAGATACCATTAAGTGCAGTTTTTAAAAGACATCTGCTAACAAAAAATAGTTATTCTGTCATAAATAGTACCTTATCCTGAATAAACAGTGTCTTATCCATTACATACCATATGAGACCAGAAATCCTTCAAAGGCAAGAAAAACCAGAATATTCTAATAATCCAGATCACTACTTGGTAAATACTGGATCAGAATCCAGCTTATACAGAACTCAGCTGTGACACAGTATACAAAACAGCATCTCAGATTTAGAGTCCTTGGAAAGATCATGTCACCGTGTCACGAAGCATTCTGACTCAAAGCATTATTTCTGAGCAACACCTTCACAGAAACAATCACTGCATTCTTCAATTTTACTTCCTTACAGGTGCAGAAAGGAAAAATATCTATTACAGTGACACCAAAGGACAAAATAGCTTGTTAAAGGAGCAAAGGGAAGACTAAAGAAGTTGCAGGTGAGGGGAAGATTGCTCCAGATTTGAAGGGGTTTTTTTAGGGAGAGATGTTAGAATATTTGTCTCAGCTGAAGCATCTTTAGAATAAAAATTATAATCAGGTACAATGGCCAGATGATGTTCTCTCAACACATTTAAAAAATTTAGGCCTGATTTATTAAACTGATGTGAACTGTCTCATCTAAAACCACTACACACAAGACCTTAGCTCTGGCTCAAACTTCTGGAGATGAAGACAACTGGATCCAGTACTGTGCATTTATTTTGTTCCCTGGACATTCCCTACTGGTCAGTGTTAGAGCCAGGACTGGGGAGTTGATCCTACAAGCCAGTAGAGCTGCTATAATTTGCTGTTCCTACATTAGGGAAAATCTTGCTAAAATGTAGAGTTGCTTCAAGCATGACCAAGTTAATTTTGGGGAACATCCAAACTGAGATAATTCTTGACATTTAACTTCCAATTAATTATGGTGCCTAAGTTATTGATAAAAATAACATACTAGTCCTTTTCAGAGGTGTGAGTGCTTTTCAATTTACATGAAAAACAGGTATGTCAACTAAAATCTACAGCTCAGAACAAACATCACTGTTTTAGGCTGACACATATACAGGATTGTAAAACAGAAACAAAACCAAGTGCTTTGATTGTACCCTTTGGAAGATCCGTGCCTGCCCAAGCTGAAAAGGTCTCCAATCACTATGCACAATTAAGACAGCAGAATACAGGCCAGATTTAGCCCTCCAAACAAAGAATTTCTAAGCATGTCTTTGATTTTTATTTTTCTCCTATGGTTTATCCAGCAATGAAGGTCACAGCAAAGCACAGAGTGCACATTTTACTGCTTATTACTGCCTGTACAAAATCACAGCTAGCAACTGTAAGCTAAAATATGTGATATTTTCCTTAACTCATGCACAGCTTGAAGAGATATAGCACCAAGCTATCAAGTAATCATGGCATGTGTTAGCAGAAAATATAGCAGCGTTAACTATCACTGAAGTCGTGGGAAACCATTCACCCATTTTAATGTCTTCTGAAGTGTTATTATTTTTGTCACTGAAATATCACTACTTTTAAAAACCTGTTAGTATGGGCAGGAAAACTGTATTAGGGAAAGCTATGGAATAAAAATGTGCCAGAACCCAGCTATTTTGGTGGAGCAAAGATACACGCGACACATGGCTAACTTACAAATTAGGGAATCAATTCTCATAAACGTTTATCAACCCAAAAGCTCCTGACAGAGTAAATTCCACCACGAAGCCGTGACATTTATCAAAAATTAATCCACTGTGATGTTTGCCTCTGATTTTTTTTTTTACAATTTTGCTGTAACGTGTAACTTATTTATAGGTTTTCATAGATGAGTGAATTACTCAATAATCTTCTGGGAGCCACAGCCTTTATTTAGCCTTTAGCCTTAGAAAGGAGTCAATCAAATGCAAAAAAAAAAGTATCCATAATAGAGTTTATACTACAAAGGGCAATATAAACTTAGGTAAGCTGTTTCTGATTTGAAAACAGGTACAGCAGTTGAATACACAGCTAGATACTTGAAAAGGCAGGTTCTGTGTAAGATCCCCACACTCCAGGCTTGGCTTAGAAAATGTGCAAATCCCTTGAGACTTTACATCCTACTCCAAGTTATAACAATTCTAACATTTAATTAATTACAATCTGAAAGCTGAAAACTTGTCTTCTCCAAGGGAGTCAGGTATTTTGATGTGATCATAAGACCACAGTAGTTTATCACTCATTAGCTAAGTCATTATACTTCCAGAGTTTGTGCTTAACACTTCTTAACTGCAAGTAAAATGAAATTAAAACATGAGCAGCCATGAAAAAGGTGGCATGAGATGAGTCACCCTGGAACTGGGTTGTCTCAGAGCACCACCCAGTCACTTCTAATCAAGTCAATACACAAAGAGATGAAAAGACAGATCTATATTCAGTTTAAGGACACACAATTTTAAAATAAAAAAAAAGAAATCATTCTTAGCTTCTAGATGGAATGATAAAAAGGGAAGTTTAAGGGGCTTAAGTCAAGATAAACATCTACAGTTGCCCCATTTTCATTTTAGAGAAATAGATATTCCACCACAAACGTAAAAAATTCATGTAGTAACACTGAAATTCAAGGATTCGACTTCAAGGATTTTCTTTCATTCCAGTAGGACTTTAACACAAGCAAGAGTGAGGAAGCGTTTGCAACTTTGCCAGTCTTTGCTAAAATACACAGAGCTTTTGTAGGGCACATCTTGAATTGTTTCTGTAAACAGTAACCTCATGGGCTTTAAACTCACAGGCCTTCTACTCATGTTTAACCTCCCTACCCTCCAAACTTTTAGGGGAGAAAGGATAAGAAAACTTGCACTCTTACACCCTGTCCTGTCTCCACATACTGTGTGGGGGTTACAAATTGTACAAGGCAGGAAGAGCTGCTGTTCCAGGGTCACCTCGGCACGCTGAGCACTGACCCCGTGCTGGAGTGCCTGGCACACTGAACGCTGCCTGACTGCTGAGGAAATGCCTCCTTCAGACAAATGTGAGCCTACAAATCCGCCCCTTGCCCAAGAAACCAAAGTATCTCTGTTATTAGTGACCTCTCTAATAGTTCAGCAAGGAGCAGGCATCAGCATTATAGTCTGTAATTACAGACTCTGTGTGCAGACAATGACTATGAAGAGACATCCAAATCCCTTAAGTTCATTGATAGCTGATGAGGTTACCCATCAGTCCACAGCATTCAAGATTTAGTTCTCAGAACAACAGATGAGCTTCCACTCTTTGTCAAGGCAAAAAAGTACATTCTTATGGTGAAAATATCAGCTTGGAGCCTCCAATGCCAGCTTTCTTCCCATGAAGAATGAGGAAAAGTGGAAGAAAGGAATGAGTAAACAACTAAGTGGAAAATAGTCTAAGTACCTGGACCTCTGGCACCTTAATTTGTCCTTCACACTTGCCAGGGACTTACTTTGAGATTACTTGCTAATAATAGGACTTGCTGTCTATCTCAAACACAAACTCTTCCAAATGCCATACTGAAAACAAGAGTCTGATACAAGATACTGAAGTTTTGTGGAATAAAAATGGACACACTAACTTGCATTTTAATATTTGAAGAAGGTTTAAATAAGATTTCTGTGGGTTTACACTTTTACTTCCACATCCTGCAAAAATGTGGTTTACACATCTGGTAGAAAAATTTCATAATCTCTTCTAGGGACTAAATCCTCTTCACATGATTTACATTTTCTGGCATACACTTCGGCACATAAGTTTGATCCTTTCTTTTCCCTGACTTATAAATGAAATTAAAAGAGCAAACATCCACCTCACAAAAACAAACAAGTTCTACACACCAAAGACAACAGATCCAAAGACTGAGTTACTACATGTAAATTTTGTTCCTCATTAGAGATGAAATTCAAGTAACAGTGTTAGTTTTGTACTTCTGTAAAAGCAAATGCAGAAGAATTTTATGGTTTTAATAGCACTTCACAGTCACACATGAAAGAATGACAAGCCCCTGAATAAATAAACATTACTGTTTATGCTCCATCCATAGAAGTGTTCAAAGGGCAGGCTGGATGGGGCTTTGAGCAGTCTGGTCTAGTGAAAGGTGCCCCTGTCCATGGCACAGGGTTGGAACTCAAGGACCTTGAAGGTCCCTTTGAACCTAAGCTGTTCTATGATTCTCTCCTTTTATTGTTAAATGATGGAACACGGAACCTAAACTAACATTTCTGAAAGCAGAATCTCGCTACACAAAAAAGACCTTCGGTGGTCCTATTCCCACCGGCTGGACAGCTCCATGAGCAAAGCTGTGAACACTCAAAATGCCAGGCTTTCCTTTGCCATGTGCAATTTCTGCTGAATGGGATGTTGCCTGCCTTGGTTTCATTCACAGATCACCTGTTCAAGGAAATCACTCAACCTTCCCAACTAAACACTGAGGGGTGCTTGTGCTGCTCATCTAACAAAGAGAGGCTTCACATTCACATTTTCAGACACACACCAACACCGTATGGGAGCTCACTGTATCTTCTGAGACATCTAACATTAACTCCCCCAAATTTCCTGTCCTACTGCTGTTTACCTAAATGTCACTGCTTTTGCTGTATCACTATGGGAACAGTGGCTGTTCCTTCTGTTCCTATATTGCCACTACCAATCACTTTTCCTTCGCCAAAATTTGCTGCCAAAACTCTCTGCGTACTCAAACTTAAAATACAGCCTCGAACAACAAAATTCTCCAGAAAGCACTCACCAGACATTCAGCCAAACCATTTCCAGATAAAGGCAAAGCAAGAAAGTGCTTGAAGAGAACTCCCTGCATAGCACTCCACTTGCTGCTCACACAAACCCTATTCACCGTATCTCAATACTTCATGGCCTCAAAGTGTCCATATCCTTTTAAAGCAGAAAACTATTATAAAGGTGGGAAACTAAAATACTAAAAATATAAATATCCTGTCCAAGAATACCAAGAAGTTAGGGACAAACTAAAACATTCAATGCTCACCCCAAAGTTCTTGGTCAGTGTTTTACCTGTGTTCTCTTACCTTTTCCACTATGGCACCAAACAGTTTTACTTTCTTAACCCACATAATTCAGTGTTCTTTTTAAAGCAGATAACCAGTTCTGTAAGTATGAGAATTAATAAAGCCTCATCCCTACAGCCTGCCATTGCTTGAGTTTTGGTATGACATTTGGGCTCTTGCTGCAGCTTACATTTAGGGGAGAGAGGAAATGCAAAGTTTCTCTCTTCCTGTTCTCAAAAGTCACATAAAAATAACTTGGAAATTTTTGTTTCTGCTTTATTTGGCTGAAATCAGATGCTCTCAGAAGCTGAAGCTACAGCAGAACTTGCAGCCCATGTATTTTTCATTCACATTGATAAACGCTCTCAGCCATGCAGTGCTCAGGGAAAACAGATGTGAGAAGCAGTTGATTGTCTTCTACTACAGGAGACAAATTCCTTTAAAAAAGTCACAAGTCTAACCCATGCTGACAGACCAGGTCTGTGCATGCCCAGTCTACCTCTGCTCAATCTGCATTAACTATGGGTGTTAAGACTGCAAAGCCTCCGGGGTGTTTCCGAGTTCAGGGTAAGGTCTCCTTATTGCATTAGGAACACAGATGGCTCACGTGCCTGGGCTTAAGGTGGGCTGGCACCAACACACCCGTGACACTGCAAACAGAACTGAGTGGTTACCAGCAAAATAACAGCCTCTGCTGAAACCAGCTTTTAGGGAATTTCAGTTAAATGAGACCATTTCATTGAGACAAAACCTAAAACATTCCAAGTACCACTCAACGTGGTACTAAAATACAAAGAAGCCTCCTGGTCCACACTGTGCCTGGAGACTTCCAGCAGCTGAGGCACCTCCACAGGAGGCAGAGCCAGCTCCAGGCCAGTCCCAGAGACTTGATAGCTGAAGTATTCATCTTTGCTCCAGCTTTCTATCAGAGCACGAAGAGTGAGCATTATTTAATGCCATGACACTTTTAGGTACAGTTTGGTTAAACATTGTTCCTTCTTATCACTGATTTTTTTCCCTTTTTTCTGAAGTCAGTGGTGTCAACAGAGCAAGACCTTATTTTAATAAGCATACAAGAGGTACATAATTTGGTAGGTTGCTTTCTTTCAGCTTTTTCCTTTACTATAGCAAGAAATAAATTACTGAATAACAAAAGTTAACTGAACTCAGAACTAATAAAGTCTTCTTGTGATGAAGATAAGCATATAATTATTTAAATATCATTTCATGATGGATAACTGGCTTATGCCACACATCATTGCCATGTGTTTTAAAGGCCTCTGGATGAATATATGAAAAAAAATAAGTAATGGCAATATAATAAATCCAACAGAGTGAAAACTGCACTAACAAAATGTCTGATAAACATAAGACAGCTTTGGGGTATTTGCTACTCAGCTCCTTGGAAGGACTGCATTTGTCTGATTAGCTGAGCCGCAGAAGATGCCTCTTGCTGGAGGCAGCTGCACTCTGCAGCAACCCAGAAAAGTGTAATTATCAAACTACTGAACCTTATTAACAAACACTTCATATGTTCATATTCTTACACTGTAAAGAGGTTTCTGGCCCTCATGCTGTACAAGTGTAACCAGCTCTGTTTGCTCCTTTTTGCCACTGGATCTTCCACAAAATTTTACTGAAATGCAGCCTGGTAGCTCAGGACAACACACATCAGATGTCCAGTGTGATCAAATTCAACAAATTTGATCAAATTCAGCAAATCCCACCTGTTTGTACCGTGAGAGGAGGACAACTGAAACAACTGGAGAAATCAATCTTTGGGCTGAACTACTTTCCTCAGTTAAGATACATCAAATCAATTAAGAAACATCATCTCTTCAGCTACACCCACCAACACTGATCACAGCCTGTACTATGTGATTTACCACAGAAACAAACAGTGAGACTCAAATCCTTAACAATGGCATCATCCAAATGTATAATTCTACAAGATCTCAACCCACTAACAGCTCTCTACTGCCTTGAGTAATGATCACTATGCAAAACATCATAACAGCAGAGTTAAACATTGCCCAAACTTCCAGCCATCTATCTAAATTGAAAATATACTGGCATAACACCTTTTAATATTAAAAAATCTTGGTTCATAACTAAATAAATCCATGCAAATCAATCTGCTCATGACTTCAAAGTTTAATATTACTATCAATCCCCACAGACACTGAACAGACAAATTATGCATCCCAGTCAGCTGTGCTGGCATCATTGAAAATATTACTTTTATAGTTACATTATAAACATAAATCTCAAATCTTTATTTAAAGTTTTGTTTCAAATGCTGAAGTCAAGCACCTACATCTCTGAGAAGAATCACAACGTTTAATTAAGGCATTCTTCAAGAAAAACATAACTCTAAAAGCCCTACTCTCCACAAAAAGTACTATGAAAACAACCAGAAGCTACAGTAGCTGTTAATTGGTTTTTCCAAGTGAGTTTTATACAAGCAGAAACTACACTTGTGGTCTCAGTCTCCTCTGAGGCAGGTGGGGCGGGGGGGGATATAATGATATTCAATTTGCAATTCATTAAATGAAAATTTTATTGTAAATGATTACACAATGACCAAAAGAAGGACAACAAATCCATGCTAATTAATATTCTCCCACTACCACTATATATATTCATTTAACCTTTCTTCATGGCCCTATTTTTGAGACTGCCCTGGAAAAGAAAGGTTTCATTTCATGACAGAAGGATAAAGAAAACTGAAATCTTGCGAAATGAATGGTAAAGCAAATCACACATTCAATTAACCATGACCGAAAACAGTTTGTCATTAGAGCTCACCACATTAGAAAATACATTTCAGTTGATTTAACAGCTACACGAGTCTTTACAAGGACTCAAGGACTGCCTTTTTGGAAGCACCCAAAAATTCCTCATTGCTGCTCAAATGGAGGAAACTTTCACCAGCACTTTTAAAAGCCAGGGATCCCAACCCCGTGGTTTTTCAAGGCACAGCAACGACACACAAACCATATTAAAAAACAAATACCCACAGTACTCAGTGTCTCTCATACTGCTGATGGGAAGTATCTTTTTAAAAGAAGGAGAACACCCACATTCTGCATAAACAAGAGTTTTAAACCAGGTCTTACAGAGCAAATCCAAGTAATTTATGGCAGTCTGTGTTTGGTGTGGCACTGACACACAGCAACATGGAAAGATCCTCAATTCTGTGCGTTTTGAGTAAAACTTTCAGAAACAATTTTCAAGGCTTCCTTTAGCATAGCAGCTAGGAATAAACCCATAATTAGTATTCTATTAAATGTACATGCTCAATATTGGGGTAAATGAGTAATTCACATGGTTTACATAACCATCACTAAACTGGTTTTATAACCAGGACTGTTCATGGTTTTTTCAGAGCATTTAAAAATCAACTTTTATTCTATTCCCATAGTTTGTACGACAAGTACAAACTTCTCCCACTCAACTTAAACCCTCAATTTAGGTTTCAATTACAGTTATTTTAACATCAAATCTAACTACTTCCCCACTGACCATGCAACTGCTACGGTAACTAATACGATTATTCTGGGTATTTGATTTACTTTCATTATTTACTTATTTATTAAGTATGACCAGTCCATACTTAAGCATTTCGCAGGCATATCTTTTTCAAGCAGGGAGTAAGGGAAAAGAAGGGTAGGCAATCACTGCTACCCACAGCACAATGAAACCAAAAGAAAAGGCTTTTTCTACCAGAGCAGCACCACTGTTTGGGAGACTTAATTTAGGCTATAACAGAAAGAACTCTTCCTGGTGAATTCTGTCTCTCCCCAGGCAATTTGCCAGTAATGCACTACCAGCAAACCTTTTTAAGGAGAGAGAAGCCCTTAGTAGGAATTCCCCACAGGAGCAAGCTTGCAACTTTGAACATGGAAAAAACATTTCCTTTCAAATAGGAATGATTAAGGACATCTTTCTGTAAAGCCTTCTGGTTTGGACAACTGAGAAGCTCTCTCTTGCATTTAAAAAAAAAAAAAAAAAAAAAAAAAAAGGATTTGTAGCATCCTTAACTGAAACACAAAGTTGTGGACCTTCTTCTCATACCCCTGTACTCCAAGCAGACATTTTAGTCTGGGCTGAAGTAACCAGATCTTCAGGACACACAGACCTTGTGACACACAGAACAGAGGAGAACAAGGACTTGACTGTGCTACTCCCAAAACTCTGCAAACCCAAATGACCTTTCTACCAGTTGGAAATTGCCAGTCATTTTGGTCATGTCCTTCTTTCAAGAACATCCCTCTTCCTAAGCCAGAGTGTAAAATAAAATTTCTGTTTCACTCACAACTACAAATAGACTTGACCAATGAAATTATGTTTATCAAGATTACTGGTGTAATGCAGAAAAAACAATAAGCCCAGGAACTTACTGCAGGATAAAGTGGGAGTAAAACATTAAAAACTCCAAATTGTCATCTATTTTGCAGAGGTGTTCATTACAACATAAAAGAAAAGTTTCCTGATTACAACATCTGCACTGATAAAAGTCAAAGCAATCCATAATTAGCTAATTATGGAAGTTTTGAGTTGTCAGAAATAAAAAAAAATTGAACTATGGAGACAGGTCTGAATATTACATTACAGTTTTTTAAATAATTCCCTTGCAGAAGTCTCATCTAATAAGAAATTCTTGCAGTTGCAAAGGTTACTTACTACGCAGACTGTCTCACCTAATAACCAAACAGCTTTACTGTGACAGATAAGGCAGGTTGCTCTAGCAGTTAAATAGTTATTTCAGGGTTTTTTGAATGAGAAAAATATGTCAGGGTAATGAAGTACATTAAAAATAGCAGAAAAGAATGATCATTTGCATATACATATAGACACAAAACTGATCCAAACCTCTTCGTTGTTAAGCCTGTGTGAAAAGTGACAGCTCCTAACATTTGTGGGGTTTTTTTTTCAAATTTAAAGTGACTTTCTCACAGGCCCCTCCCAACTATTCATACACAGAACTGCAAATACATTTCACTGACTGGAATTGATACACAACATAAAATTCCTGTAGTATATCAGATACAATTGCATCCTATATTTTTGAATCTTTTTTCAGATTAAACTCAATGACATCTCTTAAAACAAATTCTAGTGCCTTTAGTGCAGGCAAGAAAGTGTTTGGCTAAACAAATCATTGTAAAGTCTCCACCATGTTTTCCCTGCATAAAGAGGGAAGTATTTTGAGCAGAGTCCAAATTATCTTGCACCTTTCCTGAAAAGTTTGCTTGAGTGACTTTTACGCCAGCTAGACATTTGGGGAGAGCATTAGCTAAGAACTCAAAGGTAGAAAAACATCAGAAACACGGTATCAAAAAGTTGCTTAAACAGGAAAATTTTCTGAGGGGAGAGAGATCAAGACCTCAAAGAGTATTGAGCTGAAAAAGTAAAACACCAAGACAGCAGATATACATTGAAATCTTTCTAAAACACAACACAGAAGATTTAGCAATTAAACAAAAAATTAAAATTATTTACTAAATGTGGTTTAAATTACTAAAATTCTACAACAATGTTTTCAGATAACCTACGTCTAGAGGACAACTGGGTGCAAGGTAAAAAAACATCAAACTTTTCAATGGATGGATTAATTAGTCATGTGGCCTTCGAACTGAATGAGTCAGAGTTGCTAATCAGATAAGGACAGGAAGCCTGACACCTCCAAGTCAAGAGTTCAACCGGTTCTCCTCAGAGTACTCTCCTGCTGTGCCCTAGATTGAAGGCACAACACTGGATTTCCTACTGCTGAAGAGACTGAAAGATCCACGTAAAGCTACTTACAGAGGAAATCTTTGCCTGAAAGTAGGACACAAACATTACCTTTCCGTAGCAGTGTCCCCCACCATGGCTCTCCCAGTCCCAGCTGCCTGGGATAAAAAGGCATCCAGGACCTTCAGCACCTGACCTGCTCTGCAAGTGCAGGCTGAGTGGCCACCTTTCAACACAAAACCTCACTCAGAGAGTTCCCCACTGACAGTGGCAGCCAGACTCAAGGCTGTAAAATCCTGCTATCAGGGGCATAGAGTCTTTAACATGAGGTTCCAGCCCTCTATGCAATTAGGGGCAAGTTCTCTACTCACATGACTTTGCAATTGCCAATTTGCTGTAATTTATACAACTAAGTATCCCAAAATGCACAGGCTGTCAATCTTCTCAAGTAGAACAGTGTCACCACTGAAAACCTTCAGGGTCTAGTCACTAGAGCTGCAGTACATCCCAAGCACACTCAACTCAAACTTCAGGGGCGTAGCTTTCATCAGGTCTGGATGGATGGATGCCACCTCACTGATCACATTTACTGGAATAACCAACAATGGAATAACCAACAAAAGGAATAACCAAACATGTCTTGATCACAGCCAAAATCCAGACTTGTATTGTGCCAGTCTGCCTGCACATGGTAAAATAAGAAGCCCAGTGGCAGTCAGGCTGATGGGAAAGGCAGCAGGAGGCAAAGCACAGGAGAACACAACATGGTACAGCAGGATGGTATCAGAAAGAAAAATTGAAGGGGGAGAGAGAGAGCAAATCATTCTGCACAAAAGGACAAACAGAAGCGTAAACACAGAAGGAAACCAGAGGGTAGAAGCAAAAGGTAATAGGAAAGAAATGAGTGAGAAGTTAAAGACAGAAGACATCAAGGGAAATAACATATCACAGATGGGGGGAAAAGGAAAATACAGAAGAAATAGAAGAGAGATATAGACAGGAAACCCTTTCTGACAGAAACTTCTTCTTATCAAGTTCAGACAACAAATACTTCCAAAAGGAGAGCTGAATCAAGCATGGAAAGTTCAGATCAACTGAAACTTCTGAAGAAACAAGTTAAAATAAGAAGCAGTGAGCTAATGAGGATTCCATCCCAAAGCACACTGCCCCTGCTCTGCTCTAAGAGAAAAATAACGTCTCTGGTTCAATACTAGTTTCACCCATCTAGCTGCAGAAGAACTGGGCCCACTTGTGTAAGTACATTCACTTATTAGGGACCTAATTGTTAATGGAGTAGAATTCAGGATCAAGTTCAGTAACTGTAAAGTTGATCAGTCTGTACTGCACTCTGAGCAGAACACAAACCCACTGCTCCATTCAAAACACAGAAAAGCAGATCCCTTTTTCCTGCCCCTCCTGGAACACACCAGAGACACACCAAGGTGTTTTAGACAAAGGATGAGATAAAACTGCCCACAAAACACAGAACTGTAACACTTGCCAAGTGGTCAAGATTAATTTAATCCTGCACTTCTGCTTCATTTGAATGCATTGTTTTGAATCACCCACAAATAACTCTTCATTCTTCAGAGAGAACAAGTATGGCCAGGAATGCCCTGAGCAAGAAGATCGCTGTAGTGCACCTTCTGCTCTCAGAGAATGGCAAAAAGGCAAAACAAAAATCAGAGCTTGTCTACTCAGACAAAAAGACATGCTGGAAAAAAAAGTGATAATGAAAGGGACTCCTCTCCTACATCATCTGTGGTTACCATCCCCTTAATTTAGTCACCAATATAAGGAAAAAAACTTCTCACTTCCCTAAATTACCATCATTATCTCATAGCATGCAGCTGGCTCTGTCACAAAAACATCAGTAATGACAACTCACAGATCAGCAAAGACAAGTGACCAACGCTGAAAGACAGCTGTCCCACCCTTACACTTGGCTTGCACTGTCAGTAGTCTATAAACCACCTACTGTTCTAAAAACAAGCTGTGGAACCCTCTCACATACCCTTGTCTTAAGACAATTAGGAGCAAAAATTGGCTCACTTTCAAGAATGATACCCAAGATACAGCCCATTGGTAAGAAATACATAAACATGCATACACTGGATTCGCTATTTCTCTTAAGACACATAGACCTGTTTCTTAAAATGTTTGTTCTGGTTTTTGTTGTTTTGTGATACAATTTATTTTGCCATTACTACTGCAACATACAACTGTGGGTCAGACACCACATGTTGAAACATTCATGGCAAAGCAGGGCCGGGGCTCGCTCACAGCTCAGCCAGCAGTTGGGTGGTTGACACAGGGTCAGTGTTTCCACTCAGTCACAGACTCAGAAATGGCCTCTCAGGTTTCTCTTACAAGTCTTGCAAATTCCATCACACAAAAGCTGCCTTCCAACATCCCATCACAGAGAGGACTCAATACCTGCTCTGCACATGCATCCTTGCATTGTGGTTGCCACAGCAGACTTGCCAGGACCATAAGGAATGAACACTTCCCCTGCTCAAATTCCCCCAAATGCAAACAGCCTTCTCACTAGCCCAAGAAAAGCTGGGAGAGTTTCCATTCCTAGTTCCCACTTAAGCGTTCCACTGGTTTTTGCTCTCTTGTACCATTGCTTCCTCTTTCCATGGCTGATTACAAATTATGTATATTTTGTATTCACAGACAAACCCCACATGCATAAATACTTCATTTTTCTGTTTACAAATGAAAAAAATATGAGCCAGTTCAGCCAGCTGATGGAAAGCAATTAATCTATTCAACTCAATGAAGCAACATTGATTTACTCCCTGAGAACCAAGCCCTAGATCCATATGCAAACTAAAATGTATGAAGATGAACTTGAATTAAAGCCAGAGTGGAGTAGTCTCCCAGCAAGATCAAACTGGAAGCATAAGGCTCAGGAAAGACATATGTCTACTTGCAGGGGGCTAAAATTCTACCAAGTCTATAAGATTCAGTGGTGATTTTTAAGATTTGGTCTGCTCTTTAGACCAGTATCACAAAAAGATCTGAACCTTATTAACAGAATAATCTCTACTTCCACTCTAAGACACAGCCCTGTTTCCAAACATATCTATACATACACATCGAGCACCAGGAAATGCTCCAGCAGATTCCCAAACATGCCTGAAGATTTCTAACTCAGCTTTTCTATAACATTCCATCACAGTACACTTGAATTCACATTAACAAATAAAACCGAGGCTGCTGGTTGATGTATTTCATAATAGAGAACCTTAGTTGTAAGAAAAGCCAATGCTGCTCATTCCAGAACTATTTATTTTATTAGATGGGGCACACAGGATGTATCTGTGTGTTCCCTCACTGGACTTAAATCTATCCCAGCAGTCACAAACACACTGTCACTATAAATTATTTGAGCAAACACAGTGCAACAACTGAACTTCAGTACAAACAGGATGCCAATTTAAGTGACAATTTGAGATAACTCAAGTGGCCAAGTGAACACTGGGCATGTTCAAGAACCCTTCTATTTAAAGTGAGTAAGGATTAAGGATCTCTTATTAGCAATAAAAGAAAAAAAAGTCATGTAATTTTAATTTTTGCTTAGGCCAACATGGCCACAGTAGATTAAAATAAAAAAAAAAAATCAGGGATGAAGATTTCAATTTTGTTCTAAACACTAGCACACTGTAGACTTGAAATTGGGTCAGAAATACCAGACATGAACCTAAAAAATCTAGTGCTAAAAACATTTTTTCAAAATGATTAGCCTCTGACACAAGTAACTGCTTTACCCTTTTCATGTAATGCTTTATGAAATTAGTTATTAGAGGATCTCTTGGTGGATTGACAGTTATGGAGATTTGTGCCCTGAATTTCTCAGGGGGAAGAAAAAAATAAAAAGAAAGGAGAGAGAAAGACTGTTGGTTGGCTTGATACACAGCTGCATAACTCCTTCTTTACACTGACCTGAATTATTCTGCCTTTCATCAGCAGTTTTTATTGTCCATATTTGCTTTATCTTGATAAATAAAAAAGTAATACATGAAATGGGTCATACATACAGAAGAATTACTTTTAGGAAAATAAACAAGCATTCAAACACCACAAATTACACAAAGGTGTTCATAAAATAGAATATCTCATAACAACCCTAGTTTTCCAGGTAAATTAATCCAAAATTACCCACTTACTAGTATCCAATTTTGGATTTCATGAACCTCCTCTCATGTCCAAAAACAGTCACATGCAGATTTTGGGTGCACAGGACCACTGAACTCCATTATTTCAAAATGGAGTTTATTATAAACAATTAAATTACTGCAATGTAACTCAATATTACCCTTGAGTTTGACAGCCTTTATAAGTTTTAATAGAGAACTGAAAAAAATTAGTTTCCACTACATATTTACAAGCACAACATAATATACTATTTTCAATGGAAGAAAACAGACACACTTAGTGCAGTACCATCCCTTTTTTGAAAGATCACTTTTACCAGCAGTGACTGCTTTGAAAACTCACACTGATCTTCCTCTCACTTTCAAATACATGAATGTACAACTGCCCACCATCCTCTCCTTAGAAACTAAAATATCAAGTAAAACACACAGCCAAACACTACCATTAAAAACTGAAAACAGACTAGACAACACACTAGGAAAGGAGCAGCCTTCAGGTCTGAAACAAGTGTCAGTAACAGTAACAGCTGGTAAATACATTTTATCAATATAAGCAATAAAAAAACAAATTAAAGGTTTTATACCACACAAATATACACATACACACAGCATAATATTAATGTACATTTCCCTCCAAAGGATCTCACTGCTGAAAAATCTCATTTTAACAATTACATAAGGGAGCATACCCTAACACTGAAAGAAAGAAAACACAGAGCAATTCCATATACATTTTGTAGTATCACAATATACCCATTTTTTTAAACTCAAAGTATCTCTATTTAATGCAGTCTCAAATACTAGCAGCTAATCACAACCACCAAATTAAGAGCATAGCAAACAAACAGAATTAAAATTCAAGAGTACTTACCAAATTATGATTAGTTGAATTAGAATCATCTTCTGGGAATGGGATGTAAACAGCTAAGGCCACACAATTGGCAAAAATAGACAGTAGTATAAATATGTCAAATGGTCTGGAAAATCTCGTCAAGGAATTCATGAATTATGAGTATCTACAAACTTTTAAGTCTAGTTCTCCTTCCAGCATCAACAATTGTAAAACAAGTCTTACTTTAAGGCAATCTTTTGACTGATAACTATGACAAATCCTTCATCACCTTTAGTTTTAGCACTATATATACCATATGATTTTCCATCACAATGATCTTTCAACGTCCTCTTCCCTTTTGAGAAGAGTGAAAACTATTACTCATGCTGCCACAGAGCACTTTATACTAAATTCCAAAGATGAATGTAATTATCCACTCTTAAATCAATCTGTGGGTCATCATGATGGGCAAGGAATAATCATGGAGCTGTTCTGTCCTCATATACTTACAAAGGTCTCATTAATATTAAATAGAAATGTGCTTGCCCAAAGGAGGAAAATAATTTGGGACATAGTTCATAGCAGGATATCAGAAAGATTGCCAGAAAACCACAACTATTCCCCTGTATGAGCCCTGGGAAGCTGTGCAGTCAAGGCAGGGAAATTCTGAGCCCCTCCATGTCTCCAACAACTGTATTCCTGAATAATTTTGCTTTTCATCCTTTCCTCTATTTGAGGCACAGCTTCTTGATGTTTCCACAAGAGGCCCATAAAAGACTGGGGGAAGATTTGCTAAATTTTCTTTGTTGGTCTACAAAAAGTTTGTCACCTTGAGGGCCAAGTTTACCTCTACAAAGCCTATCAACATCAACAGCTGTTATACTGCGTACAAAATGAAGTTACATACACATTTTAGCACTCAGCATTTTCCACACTGAAATGAGCAATAGATAGCAGCACAAGACTGACAGCCTTGTTTTATGATGTGGTGCTACTGGGACAAATTCTCGCTGAGTTATTCCACTCTAAATCCATAGTAATTTCATTTACCTGACCTTAGCCAAGGAGAGGCCAATTTACTGAAATTACTTGGACTTCTACCAGTTTAAATGAAAGAAGAATCCATTTCACTATCTTTAATTTACAATTGAATTCTCTTCAAAGAATTGAAAAACAAAACCCTATAAATGAGTAACAGCTCTTATTGCCAGGTTGGCTGTTCTGTTTATAGTAACAAAATGAGTTTTACCTCAGTAATCTACTCTCTCGAACAGCTGTTTCCCATTACAGAGATGTTGCCATGGCTAATAGGCTAACATTTTTCTCCTGGTACCTTGGCAGAACTATTTTCTATTTCAAACCTCTTCTTGGTAATTAAATAATATACCACATCAACATGCTCTCAGTTCTGCCAGAGAAATACGAATATTTCCACATCCCGAGCAGTGAACTAAAGAAAAAACAACCCCTCTTAGCATACAGGTCATCATGAATACAGGCCAGTATCTCTGATCTCCTCTCTAGATGTACACGCCTCCAAATATGTTTGGAGGTAGATATATGTTGTAAAAGCTCAGATTATTAATATAGTTCAGACACTTGTGTGTACTTGGAGTGATTCCTTGGCTTAAGTAAAAATCTTCCCTAGCATTTAGTACCTGGAAAAACACTCTATTTATAAAGATTTCTATATTTGACCCACTTGCCCTAATGGCAATACACCAATTTGCA
Organism: Pyrocephalus nanus; assembly: GCA_038380795.1. Lineage (NCBI taxonomy): Eukaryota > Metazoa > Chordata > Aves > Passeriformes > Tyrannidae > Pyrocephalus > Pyrocephalus nanus. The sequence continues at coordinate 7,459,061 of CM076271.1, read as the reverse complement.
ATATGGAAGACACAGGTTTGATATCTTCAATAATCTCCTAGTTAGCACTGCTAGATCCACTCATATCCATTCAAGCTTGTTTGGAAGGGTGAAAAATGCAATACAGAGATTTGCTGGAATATAATGTAAGCTTGAAAATGTTCCCCCATCTCCTCCCAAGAAAAACAAAAACAACAAAGAACAGCTAAGAGGTTTTCTCTGACTCCGAGCTACTCACTTCAGTAAAATGATTTTGTGTCATTATGACACAAGAGGCCATCTTTAACAGTAACTGAAGCCAAACTGACCATCAACACTGACAGTTACCCACACATGCAAGTGAACTACTGTGTTAGTTGTAATGTTCTAGGAGATGCTGTAAAAAAATCCCATCAATACATTCAGAAAACATAAGAGAATTATAAAAAAGGTAAACTGCAGCAAAGGATACTTCCATTCTACTAGACTAATGCAGGCTCTTCGTATTGGGTTGTTGAGGGATAAACAGAAAAGGGCACGGGGTGGCCGACTATTAGACGTATTACCCTGTTTTTTGCTCTTGGCATATTGCTGGCGTTTTCTTTGGGACAGAGATCCTACAGGCTGGGCTGTGGTGGTACTCATGTTTTGGGCAGCCTTTGCTTGTCTAGCAGCATCGATTGCAGCTTGCCAAGATAAAACAGTTTGCTTGGACGGTGCTGAACTGTTTGACTGAATAGCTGGTCCGTCACCAGGGAGAGGAATTCTGGTGCTACTTGCATAGTTCACCTCTGTGGGACAAGAGAAAAAAGTACTTGGTTATAATTCTTTATGCCAGAATGGGTCCCAATATTCCTGACTGCCTCTTGACAGTGTGATGCTTCCATTGGACATGCAGGCACACAGACATGTGCACACACTTGTGCTGTGGTAGATGCAACTGTGCTCACCAATCAGTATTGTAACTTCATGTTTAATGTAAGCATCAAGACACAAACACTTCTCATTTTGATTCTTCCACTTCACACATCTTTTCCTAACTGGATGGCAGCTTTCCCGCCCTAGTGTTGTTTTTTTCAGGAAAACATACCTACTCCTTAAGACCAACTTTGCTGTAGCACCTTAGCATTTACGACTTTCTCAATTCATTCTGGTTAAAAAGAGTAATTGCTTAAAATTCTTACACATTGTTCAATTAAGACCAACCATCAAGGAGAGGTGGAGTGTGTGGAGGGGGTCCTGTAAGCAAGTTAAATCTTGCCCTGTTCTGTATTATCAAAGAAAAACACATGGATGCCTCCTACAAGCAAAAATCCAACGTTGTCTGCGATGAACGTGGTCATAAAGCTCTGCTATCTTTCACACTAGAAAATTGCAACAGTGTGCCCACTGTTAAAGGACAGAGTTTGGTTCTGTTAAATCACAAGGATTTAAAAAATAAACTGCACCTTCCAAGTAATAATCGAGTCCTCTTTATGCAGATGACATCAAAGAGGCAAAACACCACCTCCTCGCAAGGATCCTTCCTCGCGAGCTCTTTGACTAGCGCAACAGTCTACTCCTACATGCACCTGTAGGAAGGAGAGGCTCCTGAGTGAGATTCAAAACTTGAAGATGCCTGGGTGGGAAAAAAATGGAGGAACGGCACAATATACGTGCCGGGAATTCGGGCTGGCAGGCGGGATGAACGTGTAACGGATCTACCCAGGCAGAGGAGGAAAACAGCTCCCAGGCGATCGCTGCTCGTCAAGGAGAGGAGAGGCACGGGAGACACAGCCCTGCTGCTCTAGACGGGGTGAACAGACCACGGGAGCGCCGGGAAGGCGCGTGGATGCGGCCGAGGCCGGCCCGGCCCCCGCTCCGGGGGCGAGGGGAGGCGGGAGCCATAAGATGGCTCCCCGGGATGGCGGCGGGGAGTGGGGGGGTCACGGCGGGGTGCCCACGGAGATGCCGCGGGGAGCGGCACCGGCGCGGCGAGCGCTGGCCAGCGGCGAGCGGCGGCGCATCAACAGCTGGGTGACACGGGGGGCAGAGCCGCCGAGGGGGCAAAGGTGGGAAATCTACCTCCAGCATCTTCCCAAAGCATCCCTTCTACCCTCCTCCTCCCCCTTTTTTCTTTTTCCAGATATAAAAGCAATGGCACAGCCATCTCCCCCGCCTTCCGCCTGCCCTTTGGGATGCCATGAAACGTGGCTCGGCGCAAATAAACCACCCACCCACCCATCTATCTATACATCCATCGTCTTTTTCGAGGGATGCTCGAAAGGGAAACAAAGCCCGGGTGCCTGCGTTTTCCTCGGGGGCAACACAAACTTGCAGCTGATTGAGGAGGGAGGAATCATTTATAAACAACAGCGGGGGCTGTGGCAGCGCCGGAGCCCGTCGGCGGAGCGGATTAGCGCCGCGGAGCCGCGCGTCTCGCCCCCGTGCGCCCCGCCGGGCAGGGGCCGAGCGCATCGCACCCGCCGCCCTGCCCTCGGACCCCGCTGCCCTCTCGCCCGGCGCGGGGCAACCCCCGGGAGCCGCATCCCCGGGCAGGTTCATCCACGATTGCACAAGTGAGAGGCAAACGCAGACCCGGCTGTGTCCTCTCCCGGCTGGTATTAATGGCCCCAGGACAAGAGACAGACGCGCATAAATCCACTCGCACGTTGGTCACACGCCGAGGGCAGCACCTTAACCCGCCTTCGCCTCGTCCTCTGCCCTTCCCGGTCCCTCCGCGAACACAGCCGCTCATTCCTTTCCCAACCCAAATCTACCCCATCCTCAACCCCTTCCCTAATCCCCCCCAATCCCCGACTTCCAAATCCCTCATAAATCCTCCCCCGCCCCCTCCCTCCCTTCAGCCCCAAGCACGCCGCTGCCCTTGGTGGGCGCCCCGGCTCTTACCTTCTGGGTGCTGCTCGGGCTGCTGCTGCTGGTGCATTTTTCTCACTTTCTCCAGCGTGTGAGAGGAAAACGAAAAACAAAAAAGGGCAGAGACGCCCCCCAACCCCACCCCGAGCCAGGTGCGCGCTGCCCCTGCGCCACCCGCTACCCGACCCCCATGGTAGTGACTAGAGACGTGCGAGGGGCTGCTGCTGCTCCTCCTCCTCCTGCCGCTGCTGCTTCGCCGCTGCCAAATCCCTCAGAGTTTGGGCCAACATGACACTCACATCCGGGTGACACGGGATCTCTCCATCCCTAGCAACCCGGCTGCCGCTGCCTCCGCCGCCGCCTGCTCCTCGGTACCCCTCCTGCCGCTGCTGCCTCGCTCCCCGGTCCCCCTCCTCCTGCAGCCGCCCGCTCCGCCTCGGTCCCCCTCCTCCTGCCGCTGCTGCCGCCGCCCGCCCGCTCGCAGTCCCCCTCCTCCTGCCGCCGCGGGGTTTAACTCCCTCGCTGCTGCCGCCGCCACCGCCACCACCGCCACCACCTGCTGCTGCTGCCGCTCGGCCGGGCCGGGCGGGGGCGCGGAGCCGCTCTCGGGCCGCCCGCAGCTCCGGCACCGCAAACAGACCCGCGCCCGCCGCCGCCTTAACCCGCTCGGCGCCGGCCGCGCTCCCGCCGCGCCCCGTCCAGCCCTCCGCCCCGGGCAGGTGCGGGAGGAGCTCCCGCGGCACCGACGGGGAGGCAGCGCCTTCATCTCCCCGCTCTGGACAGCTCACGGCTCACCTGCCCGCCCCCTCTGCCCTCACCTCCAGGGAACAACCCCTTCATTTACCCATCCCAACCCCGAACTCTCCGCTGACCTGTTGCAATGCCGTCATTCTGACTCTAAGTTAACGCCGAGGCTTTCAAGGTTTACCCAAATAAATAATTTGGGCTTTGAAATGAATGAATTCTGACGTTACTTTCCATTGCAGAGAACTGCACATTCGTTTAAGGTTTTGTCTCGTTAGTGCTGAAACTACCCCAGAAGTGCCGTGTATCGATGCACGTGGCTGAGGGGCCGTGAGGAAACTCGGGACAGCTGCCTTCAGTTTTGGCAAGGCAGTGTTTCGATCACTACAAAAGTAATTAATTAAATACAGTAAGAATTATAGACATACAAATTCAAAACAGAAATGATGCTCCAAAATTACAGTTTGTTCTCTCTGCAATGAACTTTTTTCCATATTTGTAAAGACTATTGCACGATTATTTTTTAACGAGCCACGGTCACACCCAAAGGGTTTGAACCTTTATCTTTGACAAAGGTAGTATTTTGTTAAGAAAACATTTCTACCATCCCTTTCCTCTGCCACTTCCTTATTCATGTCCCTATCCGCTCTTTGAGCCATACTTCATCCACAACTATCTCCATCTAATTAATAATAAATAACATCTACAGACAGTAATTAGAAGAAGAGCAATAAAACCTTAATACCTCTGATATTCTCCAGGGACTCGGTGAAGAATGCCCAGCCTCCAGCCTTACAAGAAGCACTCTGTTAGGTGGATCTATCCCTTTTGGCTTTACCTTTGTTAATTAATGGATTAAACAAAAAATAAATTAACAGCAACGCTGATTTGAAGAGCAACTCTCTATAGAGAGAACTAACACTCCTTAACCTGCAGTTCGGTTGTTCCTCTTTTATAATCTTCTGACCCGATGGGCTCAGATGTTGTAGGTTTGGTTTAATTGGGAAGGCACCACACCCTGTTCACAGGTGTCATTCCAGAGCAGGTGTTTCCAGATTAAATAGTCTACTATGTACTTGCCTCCAATGTCCACAAAAGCACTTCTTTTCTCAACAGTCAGATATTTAGGTGTCAAAAATGCTTGGTAGATTTTCAAAAGTGTCTAAATCAAGCCTAGTTGCCTAACAACCACTGCAGGCACTGAAGGAGGCACCTAATGTGCTCAGCACGCAGTACCTTGGCAGAGCTGGACTCCAGCATCCAAGTCATTTCTTTTAAATGAGGCTTGTGAAGTTAAACACTGAGGCACTATTGGGAAAATTATGTCTAATAAGGCCTGGATCTAACACAAGCAAAAAAGCACCTCACGAAAAAGGGACAATGTTTTCATAAATTTCCCAGATTCTGGCCTCACCAAAATCTATTTTCTAACCCCCAATCCTTACGATGGACCACAGCAATATGTACTTGGAATATGTATGGAAATATGCTGTATGCAGCAATATGTATTTGGAAGCTACCAAATACTCCCCAAAACCAAACTTCATAAGCCTCCCAATAAAACCATGAAACAGAGAAAAAAATATTCATGTTTTGTCCAAACCAACAGCATATGGTTGTGCATATTTCAAAAGCTAACTCTCCTTTTATTGCTAGTTCAAATTCCCCACTATATTTTCAAAATCATAATTAGATTTTAAAAAGAAAGTCCTTTTAGAAAGTTTTGAGAAAGTATTTGAGAACAGTGAGAATCTTTAGTCACAAAAGTGCTAATTACTGAAGCCATCAATTCTCCTCTGAACAGCTGTTTTCCCTTCTTCTAAATATTTGTGTCTAATCATTTCGCTAAAATTGCATCAATTTTCTGTCACTTTGATATCACTCATTCCTGAATGAAATAGCCAGCATTCTGTGGACGTTTTAGAATGTGTCCCAGCCACCATAACAAGTGGTGATATTTTGAATGGAAGCAACCATTGCTCAGAGAAGATGGAAATATGGATGTCCCCATCTGTCATACGTCTGTACCACACCATATCCAGTGTACTCCCCTTATATGTTATAGAATGGTAGAGCGGGGAAAACATACATTTAATATTATCACACATTTCTTGCCGATTTGCTACAAAATTACTATCATTTCCCTCTCAATAACATTTATTGCTTCTCAGGGATTTATTCTCCGTAAGGAAAAGAGGCGGCCAAAGAAACAACCTCTTGTGGACATCACAGGAGCAGAGCCCATTAGGAATTTCAGGGTGCTGTGCAGAAAGATAAACCAAAACTTCAGCCACGATGAACTTGTGGAGTGGAGCACAGCAATCCTGTGCAGCGGATCATAGCAGGAAGAAGGAATAAATCCAATTGCAATGCATGTGGGAGGAACTTACGTAACAAATACGTAATTTTATAAAAAATGGGAAGCTACAGAACCAGCCTAGACCTCAGCAAGGCTGGGATTCTCACTCAGGCGGGTTAATCCATTATTAATTCCAATAGTCCAGCTGAAGTTATTACTATGGTAATATATACTAAACTATTACTATCTTTATTCATGGGAGGAATATTTTAATGAAAGATGGTTATGTTGCAAACAAGGACTTGCAGGATTCATTCTCATCCATGTTACATATTTCCTTTTTATTTTGTAAATATTTTCAGGTGCCTTACTCTTTTCCTTGCCTAAAGATTTTATTTTCATTCTTCTCATCTGAAGTGTGGTAGAGCTACAGTTTGAGTTAGAATTTTTATCTAAAAAAGAGCATAATGAAATTTAAATGTCTGTATATTGTTTATGCCAGATCAATGAATATCATCTTTCTGATGTCACTGCGAATAAGGGTGACTCTTTAAAGAACTTAAAATAGCACTTTGTTATTGTGGATGTAGTTTAAATAGACAAATATAAAACGTGCATACTTCTGAAAACCCATTAACTGGGAACTCAGAAATAGATAAAACTATGTATAAATGGATTTTAAAATACATTAATCCGCTATAGAATAAAAGTGATGAGAAGGAGGCTTAATTGTCCGTGTTACTGACCATATCCACGCCTGAGATTTAATTGGTAAAGGAACTTCCAAGAGATAGAACACTGAATTTTTATTTGTCCTCTTCAAGAATAGTCTTTTATGGTTTTGCACCAGTTTTTTTATTAATTTGCATGAGCCAAGTAACTAATACTAAGCATAGTTGTGATTTTCTTCTCCCCTATTCAATGCTTGAAAAAAAATTTAAGATACAAGAAACCTACCACACTGAGGTCTTGTCATGTAATCATTTGCATGTAAGCTCACCAAAATTACAAATTTTTGAAAGCTGAATATAAATGAAGTGAGTAACACTACTTCAGTACTTAGCTCTACATTTTGTGAAAACAATCTCATTGTGAAAACTTATACAAAACCAAGGAGGGCGAGAGGGAGGGAGAAGGAGGCAGAGAAGGAGGGAAGGCAGCAGGGTGCACAGGCAATGCTCTTTTCATTTGTTTGGCTGAGTGACAGCTTCAAGTATATCTCATATTGCCAGTGGATTAAAGAAGTGGGTGATGCTCTCCAGTATTGCTTACCAACTCAACAGAAGTCCTCATTTATTTTCCCATCCTCTCTGCAGAACTTTATATAATGGTACCCAGATAAAGGAACAACTGCAAACCTGATTTTGAATTGAACACTTTCTTGTCTGTATCTGCAACTATATTTTTCATTATCTCTATATGCAAGTATAAACAATGTAATCTGCTCTGAACATACTGAAAATATGTTAAATTTAAAATCCAGTTGGACTTTTTCAAAACAAATTACTAAGAATGTAATGAAATGTGTTTTCCTGACTAATTAGATTCTTTGGCTTTCTGTGGCTTCAATTAGGATGCTATTACTCAGCAACACAGTTTATATTCTTCCAGCAATTCCCTCTCCTAGCTGTAGTTCTTCACTATTTTCAGTGTTTACAATATCTTTTCACCAACTTGCTTTGGCTGAAAATACAGCCAATTAAAAGTTACTGGATATTCTGTTCTTTATCTCAAAGCTTCCTTTTCTAGTAGTCAAAACTGAAGAAAAAAATCTCTTCCTTGTTCCCCTCTGATCTGCAGTCATGGATTGTCTTCATATTTTTCTCCAGTGATCCCCTGTTATTAATAAATCCTTTCCAACACATGTGTTATCCACCTTCCAGAGCTCTTGCACGCCCACGCCAGTCTCAGTCATTTGGGGCCCAAGGGATTTGGCTTTGGTGGGCACCAGACTGGGTTTCTGGCCAGAAATTATTTCCAATTATATTACTGTGCTAGCAAGGTGAATTGAAGTGGTGACAGCAGGACTACATCACCTTAAATTTAGGGTATCCATATTTAGGATAGAAAATATTTAAACTGTTGACTGCAGGAACACATTTCAAACTGTCATTTAAGTAGATTCAAAATTTTCTCTCAAGAGTTTCATCCCTATTTTTAGTGCTCGGTAGAATGATGATTTCACAGATGGGCAACATAGCCAGCTACCAAAAAAATTCCACTACACATAATTGTGCTTGAAAATGTCACAGTAAAATGGATGGATGACTCACAGTATCAGCACATGTGCCTCATGCAAACAAATAACTTTTATAAATACAAGCCACACTCCAGTCTCTGCAGAATGTTCTGCTGGTGGCTTGTGATGGAGTTTCAAAACCCCGCACCGGAGGCTGGAAGACTTCTAAAAACTGCACAGACTTTAGACAGGCAAACACGGCTGTGTGGGGGCTCTCCCACGGCGGCTGCGGGAGACAAGAGCCAGGCGGCGGCAGAGGGGGCGGCCGGGTCCCACGGCACCGAGTGGGAATTCCAGCCCCAGCAGCATCTCCCACCGCACCCCATGGGAGCTACCCGGGGTGCTGCTTCCAAAGGGAGCCCAACCCAAATGAAAACACGCCCTCGGGCAAGAGTCCTTGCTCTTCCTACAGAGCCCTTTGATTTCTCCCGGAAAGCCCAAATGTGTCCTTTCAAATGTAAACTTACTTTACGCTTTTAAACCAACTTGTTCTGCTGTGCTGTCTGAAAGCACTTTTGCCAGAACAAGGGAAATTCATTAGCTCTGTATTAAATATTAACAAACTGGCACAGATATTAGGGAATATGTAAAAAAAAATTTCATGGGGTTTTACATATAGCAGAGTACAGACTGAAATCAAATTCTCAGTTACTAATCAAATTTTTCAAATACTAAACAAAGCACATCATTTGGGATTCAAAAAACATTTCTCTCTTGGCACATCCAGGAAACTTGAATTTAGCAAATTTCTGTGTAGAACCTTTCCCAAATAGATTTTTAAAATTACTACATTCCTTGTCATAAGCAGCTCTTGAAGAAGATTACAGCTGCACAGTTGGGCACACCAAGGTCAAGAAATGTCCTACTTCATTCTGGGGCTGTATCATGACACAGTTTCACATGATCCATTCTTCCTCTTACAGGAATATGCACTATTTCGGTGTGTGAGACAGCCCACACTTACAGCAAGAAACTAAAGGTAAATATTTATATTTATCTTTTCAACCAGTTAATTAATTTGTGTATTCAGCGATGGATAAAACACAAAACGTATTCCAAACTTATTTTGTTGGAAGGCAATTTCCTACTACAGCAAAAGCATGCAGGATTTGCCCTTCCCTGTTTTACAAGCAGTAGGTCTAGGTAGGCACAAACTACTTTTAGAGTAAGCACGAGCTAACAACAAGTGTAAGAAGAAAGCTTCCTCCCTGTGCTAATTGGTACCTGCTGGAGAAAATGTAGTCATGTCTCTTTGTTGGTGTAGGCACCTACACTGAAACAGGAGCCACAGATAATAAGAAAATCACAGGCCTACAGAACAAGGGGACAATCACAGTAACTACATTAGAGAATGGGGGAAACAAGTGTAAACTGCTACTGAAGTGAAACGCAAGCCTAGATTTTCACATCTGGGTCAAGAGTTTAAAGTAATTTTTCTTTAAAATCTGGCATTCTTACACATAGATCAAATGAGCTGCATTACTTACAGGAGTAAAGGATTAAAGTTAAATAATTTAGGAAGTGTGATATAATCTCTATATAAATGATATGACAATAACTCTTAAAGTGCCTCACTAGGTAGAACTGGGACAGTCACATAAAGATCCCATCTTTGGCTTTAACATTAATATCTTGTATAAATGCTCAGCCTTTGTTTTTACAAGTATCTAAACACATGTATGAGTTGTATATTATTCAAAAATTGCTTTCCCTGTCTCTCTGAATGCTGTAGGATATCCAGATTTCTACCCTACCAAGAATTTTTCTTACTGGTTTTACAGTGACCTGCAACAAAACACAGAGCCATGTCAGGTCAAACCTCTGACAACGGTGCTTTCACTGGAGTTCAAAGAGTTTGAAAGGACAAAAGCACAAACAAGGAAGCAAAGTAAATATCCTTTCATATCATAAGACTTTACTGTGTAGCTCTTGACAACACAAAGACCAGCTTAATAGACCAGGGAATCAAATCCCTATAGAAGAGCACTGAGGGATCACACCAGTAGTAGACAAGGCAACAGAGGAGCTTTCAATCAGTGATAGAGTAGATGCAAATAACAAAGTTCCTTTAGGACACAACAGGCTCTCCCTTTATGTTTTTCAGCCAGCAGGTGCAATTCTCAAAAGGTGCTTGGGAAATACGCTTCATTATTTAGAGGGTTTGGGGACTGGGTTTTTTCATCAGAGACACCACTGCCCAAGCACATCAAATGAGGATGTGCTGTGATGTGTTTAATTTAATGGAATTGTTCCAGTTTTGCATCATATTAATATTTCTAAAACAACTAACAAATGCTGTCACACTATTGCTTTCTTCTGCATGCCCTTGAAGCTAATTGAAAATCAGTGAGTGCAGCCAAATCTCGATATTTTATAATCACCTGCCTCTCACAGTTGGCTTGTTGATGCAGTTCACTTAAAGCTTTGAACTTATGTGTAAAGCTCCTTTCAGTGACCGTGGAACTGGTGTCTCAAAGTGGGGTGTCATTTCCCAAGGAAGGGGGTGTATTGGCTTGAGATAGCTGACAGACCTGTCAACATACTCTGCAATTTAAACACAAATAAAGCTCTATTATGCATGCAAAATAAAACTTAGGATCAGGTGGATTATGTCTTGGGGCTTTTCCAATTTGTTATTGTGGAACAATTCTAGCATTTCCCTATGCAGAAACCCAGCTATGAAAGCACTGGACACTAATATCTCCACTCATTTAATATGCATGCTGCTTGCCTTTTTTTTTTTTTTTTTGCTCAGGGTCTTTATTTCCTGTCACATAAAGGGATTATTCCTGAAAATGACTCTCACTCAATTCAGTAAGATTTTTATCCATTTCTACATCTGAAAGGTTTGCATCATCAAATAAGAAACTAGAGATTATGGCTATGAAAATGTGAGTAAAAGCAAAGGGACAGATGCTGAAGCCATAAAAATTACTAAGGCATAATCTGTGTTTGCTGTTCCATATAAATACACAGTTTAAAAAAACAACAACAACAAAAAAACACACACACACACAAGCAAACCCAACAACATAGATTGCAATCTGAAAATTTGTTTCAAGCTTCTAGCTGATTTAGTAGATGAGGGGTTTTCTGTTTTGTTCTCTACAAAGGCCAGTGATTGAGCTTATTTATGGGTATATTTTAATTCTTTAAAGACACAGATTGCTTCCTCTTGTCTCATACTGAATTTGGAAAATTGTAAACAAGCCAAATGGTGAATTTCACTTAGAAGTTCAATTTAGATTAAGTTGATTTAGGTTTAAGGGCTCTGCATAGCTGTAGCACATTTTGACCTACTTTGTGTACAATACAGGGGGTAAAACAACACTTGATGAGAGAGAAATAATTTTTAGTCTGCCCCCTGAGAGCTACACTAATATAGGTAGCTAGCAATATAAAACACATTTGAGTGCCCCATGCATACAAAATCCCATTCCAGAGTCACACAATGTAGGCACGTTACAACTGTACCTTGTACCTTATACAGTCACAAATTCCAGCAAAAACCGGTTTAAAAATTCAAGGTTTAAACAAAGTTGAAAGAGGAAAAACTCCGTTATTTTGAAAATCCTAGCAAAGACTTTCTCTCAACCACCCGTATTTTTGAGATTGTGATGTCTCAGAGGAACCTCAGAACTGCTTTAGCCCTCAGTACATTGTGTTCTCCACGGAAATACAAACGATCGTGACCTTTGCCAAGGAGATCCCTGGCTAATGATACAGTTTCTCAGCATCTTGCAGTCAGGCATGTACTTGAAGAGTGTCCAAGGTAAATTAAAGTATGTCAGATATTGGACCAGCCCCTGGACGTAGTCCTGGATGGCCACAATGTAAAGACATCTGCAAAGAACCTGTTTCCATCAGTGCCATCTCTCCACAGAGCAGTTCTGACTGAGGAACAAGTTGTAGTTGAAAGTTTTCTTTCAGAGTGGAAAGGAGAAAAAAGAGCTCAAGTATTTCAGGCAGTTTTGACAACAATAAGATTTTTTAAAAGCACTGCACATCTTTATTACTTTCAGTATCTGACACAAGGAAAGGTGGCTAATGCTGCCTTCCCTGCTGCCCCTGTTCTTGAGCAGTGCATCTCACCTGGGGGCAGCTCCTGGGGTCCACACAACCCACCCACACCCACACAGAACACTCACTCTGTGCAGGGAGTAGCTGACTGGAATGAAGCATTCAAATGTTCCTCATCTGTGGCAGTGAGAAATGGTGCTGTGATGCCTGGGAGGTAGAGCTTCTGAACTCAGGAGAGAGCAAATGTAACAGGGACTTCAAAAAAGGGTGGTTGTGAACTGATTTTTTTAGAATAATAAGCTGTTAGACTACTTAAAAAACAGGGGGAATTGAGCTATATAAAATCAGACAGGAATGCTTCTTCATTAGGCTGGATTTTTGTCAAGAGTCTACACTGTAAACCCATGTGAAATACTCTTTTTCTCCATCCTTCAAATCTAATTTTGTTCTCAGATACAATATCACAATGTTATAACTTCTTCAGAAACACTAGTTAAATCATATTCAAATATGAAGGTTTGGGGTTGGAGTGTGTATAGAGAATGGATTTGATCTTGCCTCTGGTGGAAAGGTGCCCACTATAAAACCAGATGACATGTTTTCCAAGTGCATGAGCTGATACACTCTACAGAAGGACTTTTTTTGCCTTCCTAGGAATTTATCTGAAAAAAACCCGAAGCAACTTCAGTTTATTTATCTCTGCCTAAGCATCCTGCTAACATACACATTTACCTTTCAGCAAACACAATCTGTACCTTTTCAGCCCGTGCCTGTTGCATCGCCAAGCACCACCTTCTCTGCTGTTCCAATGAGCCAGCAATGCAGCAGTGGCCCGGGGGCAAAGGCTGACTCAGAACCACTGAAGCCAAACATCGATGCTTCCCCTAAATAGGCAGACACTTCAATATCATTGACTTCCATGAGATCTGGTATTTCTTTCAACCCAGCCACATCCAGTGCTAACTAATGAACAAACCAGGAGGTGGGGCAAGGAAGGGAGGACAAGGGATTGCAAGAGCATGAGAAAGATCAGCTATTCTAGGCATAAAAGAAGGATAAGACCGATGTGGATGACTAAAAATGTCAAAAGAGTTCTTGAGGAAAAATAGAAGGTATATGACATATATAAGAACATGAAATCTGAAGAGGATTAAGAGAATTATGAAATGGAACTGGAAAACTGTAAAAAAAAACCCAAACCAAATAACAGCACTGAGTAAGGCTGCCAGAATTGACAAAGTGAGAAGATTGCAAAGAAAAACAATAAAGGATCTCAAAATATTTAAGTGATGTGAGAATCAACAAGAAATTAGCTACTGAGCTCTTAACAGAACCTGTGCATGAGAGGACTCAACAAAACAACAAGTTAAAGCTAGAAATGTAAATGCCCACTTCTCTTCAATATCCATGCAATAAAGGGAAATGCCAGAAAAAAAGAACACAGCTTCCAGAGGAGGACATTGTATAAAAACCAATTTTTAAGAGTAATAAAATAAGCTATAACCTTTGTGCCACCTAGAATAACCAATAACACAGAGAAGCTGTGAAGGCTACATTATTTGTGACAAATATACTTGAAAGAAAATTTCACACAGTGACCCTTTACCAGTGATTTTGCAGAAAGAGCTCAAGATGAACACAAAAAATAAACTAAATCTGAAAGAGCCAGGAAAGCAGAGATGACTCATTATAACCTGAGTGTCTAGACTGGTCCTACTGATATTAAAGCATAAGATCAGTAACCAGGTATAGCATTAGGAAGAAATAAAAAACATTCCATAGCAATCCACAAAATGGGAAAACATTTACAAATATAGGATGTTTCAAACTTCATTTTCCGACTTCACTTTGAAGTGAAGTCAATCTGAGAATAGTTTGCAATCTCTCCCTAGTTTCAGGTGGGTTTTTTCCCCCCAGAAACCAGTGGCTCTCTGCTCAGGCAGAACCCATGGAGAGCAGCAGCAGCTGCATCCTCAGTGGGAATCTTAGGGAAACGTGATGGTACATCTGAAAAAATGGGAGATTCAGAATCAGTCATGAGCCCTCTCCAGCACCTTAAAATAACCCAAAACCTGAAAGATCTTCACACCAGAGTATTCACCTTAGATTCTACCAGCTTTTTGCATAAAAGGTCAGCAGGCCCATCCTGCATCGGATCACTGGCTTTAGATTTTGCAGCATGAAGGAAGGAACTCACTGACCGCCTTAGATTCACAAGATGTTATAGACAAAATTGAAGAATGAAGTACTTTTTTGTAACTTGAAGTTAGTTTGATTAAACCTTTAGTATCAAGTAAGTAATTTAGTCAGAGAAAAAGAGAAGCTACTGCATTCTTTTCTTCTCTACACCTGAGCATGCAGTAACACTGCTTAATTTCTTTGATTAATTCAAACATTTTCTGCCATGAAAAGGTTATTGAACTCATGTCTGCAGCCTAAGAACTGCCAAAATAGGCTGAAAAATACATTTTATCCAACTATTCTCTTCATCAGAGTCAGAATATCTCTGCCCAGATTCTGCACGATCTGAATAAACTCACCACTACGCAACTCACATTTCTTTTTCTCTGTAGATGCCCGACCTTCTGAATGCACATTCAGACAACCCTGGGGTTTTTCACCTTTATGTCATTGAATGCTGCTTAATATAAATGTCTCTGGATTTGCTTCTTACCTCCTTACTGCCCTTCCCTGACACCCTCCCCTGTCCTGTGTTTCAGGCTGTACTGAAGCCACCATGGATGCTGTAGTTGATGACATTACACTAAAGAGATCCACGCCAAAACTCTTTGGCCACCACCATCCCTGCTGATGTCAGCATAGCTGTGGGAACAAGGCTAGTTAGCTAATTGCTTTACAGAGCAGGCACAGGCAAGGCAGAACTGGGAGCCAAGTGTTTTGCTGGAGCAAGGAGGTAAAATGCCCTGGGAGGCATCGATTCCATCAGGCTGGAATTCACCCTTGCAATGACAGCACGAAGGGTCCTGGGTGTGCTTAGGAAACAAAGAATAAGGTTTCTATAGGTTTGTATCCCACCTGAGAACAACAGTGATTGTCTGCATTTTATGTATCTGGGTATATTATTTCATACATATATGGGGTTTAACTGCAATCAATCTGATGATTTGTGGGCACCCCAAACCAGTAGCTTTCATTGTGTCACATTGTTTTTATCAACACCAGGACAGGTTATGCATTCAGGGTAAAATCATGGAATTGCTGAAACCAGAGGGAGCTCTGCTGCTAATTTATATAGTGTAAGGATTTACCTTTCTGCTGCAGGAACTATTCCAGCAATGCAATGAAGATTAAATGGAAGAGAACTCAATGATTATAGCACATCAGTGACAGTGCAGTGAACAAGCAGGAGGATTCAGATTTTTAATAGTCTTATTTATATCAAAGAACATATTCCATGCCATGATAGATTCTACACAATATAAAAGACACCTTGATCCTATGGTTTGCAATAGAATCACTACTAAAAGTAATTATAAAAAAAATAAATCCTTTTACTTCTTTTACATTTAAAAATGCAGTGCAGTACTTTGATAAACCAAAATGCTCTCTTAAAGGATCATTCTGAATTCATAATCAACCCATGATGGTTTTGAGTTCCCCTGAAGATTTTGCAAATTACTTAGTAACTAGTAAGATGTTTTGTTTTAACTTGTCATCATTTGACCTCTAAATAAACCACTATAAACCTTTAAGTAATAATACCCAATATCAACCAAGCTTGCATTCCTGTGTCAAAAATTCCAGTGCTTCAAAATCATCCTCTGACCACTGAATTAAGCACTTCAAGAGAATAGATATTTAAATTCTTACTGAAGCCAAGTTACTTCTTACCAAAAATGTAAGTAATTTTAAGTCATTTATTAAATCATGTTTTAAGTCATTCTCCGTGGCTGCAGCGTTTTAAGATATAAAGCTTAATTATTTCAAAACCATTTTTATTTCTCAATGACATATGCTTGTGGTTTCGTGATGGGAACAATACAGTGTCAGACATTATTTTTAAATTTCCCAAGGACAGTTCCCCAGCTTGGAAGGAGAATTCAATACTAAAATTCAGCTTGATGGAAAGAAAGCTGAATTGTGCCAAATCTGAGCAGTGTAAATGGAAGGACCAAGGTAATTATATGTCTGTCAGCCTGACAGAGATCCTGGGCAAAATAATAAAAAAGTCAGCACTGGAATTTTTAAGTAAGGAAGGAAGGTAATATAATTCATACAGGATGGCATAGGACAATGGAAAATAAATCTTTCAGACCATCTTGCCACTTTTTTCCTTTTGAGGCTAAGAGGTGTTTTAATAAAATAATTCCATTAATACATTATATTTAGATTTCTCTCTGGTATTTGACATGACCTTTTGATAACTTAAAGAGGATGATTTCAGGTAGTTACACAATGTATGAAACACTGTCTGATGTGCCCTATGAACAAAGTGTGGGCCTGCAAAGGACTTTGCACCACTGAACATTTTCCTAAAGGCTCAGTTCTCTTTCAGTCATAGCGACTGGACGTGCTACAGTGATTCATTCATAAAATTACATAGATCAAAATAGACAGTCACAATAATCCCTAATGGGCTTCAAATCTACAGGTCTATACTTTATATGCTGTCATGTAGAATCACTGCTAAGCGAAGATCATTCTTTTAACATCTTTCCAAGGCACAAATTACTGGTTCAGGTATCACGGATCATGCATCACACACTCAGATGCTCATACTGGAGACAGGAAAGACATATTAGTGGGTAGGTAGGATTGCGTCATTTTTACAAAAGAAACTGAAATTTCTTCTTTAAATTGAACCTTTGATTTGCATTTTGAGTTTGAGAAAATAAATAATCTTAGTAACGTCATGAATTTAAGAAGGAAAATGAGAAAAAGAATTTAATAGATCAGTATAGGAAATGCAATAATTCTGATAGACATATAGACCTTCCTTTGCATTATATTAATGCATCAGTATCTCAACAGAAATCTTATGTTTCATTAGAAGCTGACATATTTATCTTCTAGAAAGCACAAGTCCTAGATCTTTTAGGATTTTATGGAAAGTATTCAGAAACATCTAGGGGAAAAAAAGGAGACCAATTCTTGAACAGAGCTCCTCTAAGAAAGATGCAGTAAAAATTTTCGCCTTTACATTAAATCATTTCATTTCAGCTTAGCAATCAAATCTTTATCTCAGTCTGTGAAACTCTGGTATAACAACAGATCCCTACTACAAAAGCCGAGCATATAAACCACATAAGGAACTACCCAAAGTAATTGAGACATCACACAGAAGCTCCCAGGGTAAGTCAGGGAGCACAGGCCTCACACAGACAGCTTTTCACTCAGCTGGGCTGATGGGAAGTAGAAGAGCTACAAAGCATTAGAGGCAAGAGGGAAAAGATTTATCAGCATTAGCATAACAAAACCCGACTCAAAGGACAAAATACATGTATCTGTGTGCCATGATAGGTTAAAGCAACTTTGCATTTGTGAAAAGATACTGAGAGCTTTGCTGTGAGCAGGTATTTCTCTCAGGTTGAATTGCCACTGCTGGAGGGCACAGATCTCCCTAGAGCACTCTGTGGTCCCTCAGCTGGGCGAGCTTTCCTTCTGACAACTTTGGCATCCTGGTACAAAATCCTTTTGACTTTGGTAGGTTTGCAGGTTTTGTACTTTATTCATGCATGATTTATTCATAGACTATCTATACTGCATTGTACTTTATTCACACTTTAGCTTTTTTTTTAAATTATTTTCTTTGAAGTTCTTCTGAATTTACTGTAATTGCCTAATTCATCTGGGGCAGGTACCTCAGAAGCAATTTGTTCCCAGCTCTGGAAGTCAGAATATGAACTGGATTTTTGCAGGTGCCTGCAGCCAAAGGTGTGGCTCGTGGCTTTGCTGGAGGCTGTCTGCATCAGCAGGTCAGAGGCAGCAGGATTTACAATTTAAAAATGCACTGAAAGAGGGGGGAAAGGTGTCATATGACAGCAAGCTGGGACATTCTACTTTCATGTTTAAATTTCACTCACAATGCTGAAGATACAAGCTGATACATCTGTGCACAGTAAATGCTGAGCTAAGTTAAACTGATTTTTAAAAGATCACACACTGTGCATTTATTATGCATATTACACTTTTCTTAAAATAATGTTAAAATCCAATTTGCACCAAAATTATGATCACACATTGACTGCAAAATTTACTAGAAATATCTTCTTCTTATATATGTGACTGACATAGATATGCACATATATATCTCTATATATATTTTTATATATACAAATATAACTATGACATGTTTAATTCCTTTTACTCCTGAAACAGCCAGAAGAATATAGTAAGTAGATTTCCAAAATGTAGCAAATTGTTTCCCTGTGATCACACCTTTTTCCTGTTCCCAAACCCCTGCAGTGTTGCTTCATCTGCTACTGCCTACTCTCATTTCCAAACTCACATTTTAGTGGTCACAGCACTGTACATTTGCAGTGGAAATAAAAGACATTTTCCTGAAGGCATCTTTTAGAAAAAGCTTTTTGCTGCACAAATTCAAGAAGAATCTGTGAAAAAAAAAAAAAAAAGAAGCACCTATTGACTTCATAAATGTTATTTAGTACTGAAAAACTGAAGTAATAAAATCTTAGAAATAGGCCTAGACAGAAAGCACTTAAATATGTACAGGAATGATAAAATGTGACTAAACTATTCCTTCAGTTCCTTAAGAATCTCTTTCTGACAATTTTATACACCACGACCACTCCTTTCTCCAAAAAAATAGTGTCATATATGTTAGGGAGTCAATCAGTGTGAAGAGGGTTAAGAGAGTGGATGCCACAACAGGGCTCATCAGTTACTATGCCTTTAATTATAGAATTGTTGTATTTTTCACTTTTTTCAAACAAAGGACTGTTCCACTGAGCAACCTCTGTCATCTGGATACATCACCAGTTCTTTCCCATTGACAGCAGTTATTTAAATCTGGGAATTAACACAAAATTGCAGGGTTTAAATTCTCCATCAGCTGTTAATTAGTATCTATTGTATCTAACAATTTTAAAGTATTTTTAAAGTAGATGTTGTCTATGTGTTTTCCATTCTCTTTTTCTACCCTTTCACAAAATAAACAAGATTCTCATCCAGTTTATGTGTATTTGACAATATTGAGTGTAAAGGAGGGTGAGTGAGATAATAATCCATGTTATCATACAGCCAATTCTCAAGAGAAAAATGTCTCACAGATAAAGGCATACACATGAATGAACTGTTGTTAGTTATTAAATTGCTTCAGAAAAGTTAAATAACTACTTATTTTTCCTGCCCCTCAACTCCTCTCTAGTCATTGTGGCTCTTTGTCGGGTCATTCCTCAAACTGCATTCCCAACAGCAGGTACAGCTGGCACCTCACTGTGTGTGTGATTTTGATGTTTAGTTACCACAAGAAAATTCTTTCTTCCATTTTTTCTCTGGACATTGTTCCCTGTCCATAAAGAGAAGCCTTTATTGAAGAAACTAAACATACAGCTCCTACCAGGTTTTATCTGGACTAGGAGTTCATGCAGAAACTTGTGATTAACCCTGACACCAGTGAAGCCAGTTTGAGAACTGGCCATTTTCATTTATCCTAATTCTGAACTGGGTTAAGAAAGAGGCTTAAAATCCCAATGGATATTTGACTTGGAGCTCACCCTGCACATTAGTCTGGAATGGAAATACAATGTGCAAAGCTGTGCAGTAATCACAGGAATTAAACTTCCCTAACTGCCTTAAAGGAATGTCTCAAAAAGTTCCCTGAGATGTTTTTTGAGCTCAACTGATGAAATTATTGCCCAACATGAATAAAGGTGCTGTTCATAATCAAGAAAATGCAAAACTCCTTCAGAATTGCATTTTCCAGGAGACAGACTGACTGTCACTTCAGTAGCAGGGTGGCCACAACCTATTGCTATGAACAATGGCACTGAAAGGTTCACTGTGTGTAAGAAATAAATGTATAAAATCGTCCTTTTTTGTTATTGGCTACTCAGGGAATATGTTTGTATGTCCACCCATTATCACACACTAGTAAAGCACAGTTCCACAGAGAAACTAAACAGATGTTTGTCAACTGGTATTTGTAACTCACTGTATGGCTTGAGTGGCATTGTCAAAATAGATTTTCACTCTTATGGCCCAGGAGCATAAGACTGACTTGAAAGCTGAGCCATCATGTTCTGTGGGATTTTCAGACAGAATACTATCAGATGGGTGTAAAAGATATAACCAGAGTTTAAGCCTGTACATTTTCTCAAACATGAAGCACTAGGCATTTTATATTAAAATGTGGTACCATTAGGAAACTAATGTGGGTTTATTCCTTTAAAGTTGAGCCAAAAATTCCATATTATTTGTGTGAGCACAACACAACATTCCAAACTCCTTTGCACACAGCACAGAGTACAACAGTGGATCTGAGAGCTGTAAGAGCAGGCAAGGTCTCTGGTTTTTGCCCCCTTCCTTCACAAGCCCATCTCAGTCCCATACTGGGGAGGAAATGGAGTGGGCTGACCTACAGGATCTTTCCCTCACTAAACTGCAATTCTGTGCTCTCTGCAGTGATGATGAGAGAGCTAATTTATGAATGGCTGGGTCACAAGAGAATTAATGTACCACAGCAATGGAGCACGATATGCAGATCGGAGAGGGAGGAAGAATGTGGAGCTCAGCAAATCACTTCTTTCTCATGTAAGCTGATGCTCAGCTTAGAGGAAAACCACACTAATGATGCAGCTCATGTCTTGTTAGAAAACATCTGAACTGTGACCAATTTTTCTTGACAAGAATTTTTATTCTGTATAAAAATGAGATGCTTAGTCATATGGAAAATAAAGACTAAATCAGTGATGTAATTTCATTGAATGATGGAATTTCAAAAAGGTAGGCTTTTTCTTCTATTATAAAGAAAATCTTTTAACAAGTCTATTGAACCAGCCCATTAATAAGCCTCTTTCCCATCAGTATCAAAAGAGAAGTGAGAGCACAGTGCCTAGAGGATAAACAAGGATATAAAACCTTTCCTTACTGTTTTAAAATTCCAAGTTTCCATGTCTCTGCATTAGGCTGCACGTATATGTTCATGCACAAATAAGAGTGACAAGCAACAAATATCCTTGACAATTTTTAGCCTCTTGCTGTACACAAACGAAGGGCAAATATAGAAGAAAATGCAACGTGTCAGACATCAACACACTTGTTTCTCCTCCCAAGATACGTGCTAGTTCTCCACAGGGAAATGTGCAAGGAAATAATTCTCAGAATAGAGTGCAGGCTTACTGATGATTTAATACATACATTTAAGTGGAGGGGAAAGGGAAATGAGCTAAACTATTTAGGACAAGTTTTAGCAGCACCAAGTTGGTAAGTGAGGCCCAAGACAGGGAGACAGATGAAGGGACTGTTGTCCCCCACAGGTCTTGGCCACAGTCCCTCTGAAAATGAATTTGTAATTTTCCCTCAGGTTCCAAAGAAAAGGAGGCTGCCAGAAAAAGGTCACTGGTTGAGAACACACCCACATACCTGTCTGTCTCTTTACAGGACATTTCTTTCCATGGCTTCTGGCTAAACCATATATAGGGTGTCCATAGGAACCAACATGGATTTATGTGTTACCATATATTCCAGAATGTCCTAGTGTCAAATACTGCCCCTGCATGCAGGCATGAAAAATTGTGCCACTTCTTGGGCAGAAGAGATATGTTTCATTTTCTAAAGCTTTCTGCTTGACTTAACACATGCACTTCCTGTAAGCTATTTGGAAAAGTGGTACAAGGGACAAAAAGTCTAGAATTTATTACACTTATAGTTATGCTGCTTTTTTTGGAAGTTTTCTTAAAGTTTACTAGACACTCAACAAATCAGTATTTTTTTATACTTCAGCTCATATATGTCTCAAAGAGCAATCATAATGAAATCAGAATGCTTAACACCCAAGTCTTACTACTCATTACTACTCACCACTTTGGTTGTATGCTCAAGAAAATATGTATATCTGTTTCCTGTACCCATCCTCAACCCAGGAGTCACTGAGATGTATCTGCTCTGGAGGTGCTCTATAACTGCAGTTATTCACCTCTGCCAAGGGCTCTTTATGAATTCTTTATGTCACACTGCAAATCAAGAGTCCAGAAAAGCAATCAAGGAAACCCACATTTGGATTTTATTACCATTGCCACCCTGCTCAACAGGCTCCTAACCAGCCAACCTTTGTACTCACATCTTCTTCTAAATATTTCAAAATGCTTTACAAAAATGAACGGGCTAAGCTTCTAATCCTCCTTTTTAATATAAATCAAAACCACTGCATTTTATGTGGAGATCAGATGAGGCATTGAGAGATGAAACAAGTTTTACTGCCATCACATGTCTGGGGTAAGAATAAACCCCCAACATTTCTGCCTTTACCTCATCTGCTGTGATCTGCCCCAGAGTACAATGATGGTAAAGCATAATAAAGCAAGAAGGTTACACGGGTCTTTTCTCCTGCAATTTCTTTTGTGCAGATGCTTTATGACCGGCAAAATGTTGTAAATCAAGAGCTCAGAAACACAGAGAACTGTTTCAACTGAAGGGTGAGACATAATCCAGAGAAGGCTGCTATCATCTAGTTTGCAATTCTGATTCTCAGAAGCTTCTCCTGGTGATTTTTTAGCTTCTTTAATCAAACCTGACTCAGAGAATAATCATATCACCCCCAGTGCTGCTGTTCTCACTATTAGCATTGTCCCTCAAAAGACTATTAATGAATAACTGGTGGTAGCTGTCAGCTGAAGACATCAAGTGTTACACACAGTTGTAGAGACAATGTGGCTGTGTGCCTTCTTTATAGAGTGAAATCTTGAAAGATGGAGGGGAGTTAAAGAGAGACAACGATCTGAAGGGTTTGTGCTGTTTCTTATGGAAAGCAGCTGGCAGCAGTGCTCTCCAGGGCAGCCACATCTGTGGAACACCATTCCAGGTATTCTCCAAATCATCCCTGCTCCAGAGAACCTGAGCAGTAGGTGCAAGGCCTGTGATATAATGCTGTCACATGTGAAAAGCAAAAAAAGAAAAAGAGCAAAGGTAGGTGATGCACAGTAATCTCTGTGAATCAACATCATTTCCATACAGTAAAGCAAAGGAAAAGTGGGATGATTTCAGACAAAGCAGGTGAACTTTTGAGTCATCAGCATTTTTATTCAAAGATCATAGTAAAGAATGAGAGAAATACAGATCTCATCGTGACAGGGAAGCACAGGAGATGAAATGAAAGCTTGTACCTTAACTTTGCTGACAGCAATGAGTTAATCTGTTTCTGGTACAACACATTTGAAGGGTCTTCCTTCAGTGATCCTGCCAGAGCTATTAATCTCCCTCTGGGCAGGCCTAAGCACCCACTGGTTCAGAAGTTTTGTCAGATTCACAACAGAAAGGACAATGACTTCACCACTAATATTTCTTTTAATAGACTAGACTCACAGAGGAATATCAGCTGAAAATGACCTCTGAACCCACCTGGTTTAATCCCCTACTCAGAGCAGAACCATTTTAGATCAAGTTGCTCATGGCCTTGCATAGTCAAGTCTTCTCCATCTCCAAAGATGCAGATTTCATTTCCCCAATGGGTAAATGGGGCTCAGCTTCCTGAGGCTCATGTCAGTGGATGTCCGTAGGCTTTTAACATCCCTCTGCACATTCACCTTGTTTTAGCTTTTTTAATATATGCATACCATTTTTACTTTGTTCAAATTGACACAGTGGTTATCTCAGTCAGCATGGGAAGATATATGGTGGAGCTAAAGGGATTATAGTTCCCTCTTCTTTAGCATTACCTGGTCACATGGCACAGGGAGAGCCACACATCCACCCACATGCTAATTGCATCTGACTGGAATCAGGCAGAGGCGATTCCCGGAGCCAAATCCTTGTCTGGTATAAAATACCAGAGCATATTTGAAACGAAACAACTTCTGCCATTTTAGAAAAGCTAGAGATCCAGTCCAAAAGGCATCTTCAAGGATTGTTTTTGCTGCCACTGAAATCAAAGGGATACTCTACAGCATTGTTACTTCCATTGCTGCAGCATCAGGTCCATGCAGACAGGCAATGGCACTGCAGTATGGATTCATATCTAGTCCATACATTATTTGCACTGTGGTAATGTCAGAAATGTTTTGGGCAGCATCTGTGCACACAGGAATGCAGACATCCTGCTCCAAATGAATTACAGTCTAAAATATTAATGCCTACATCATCCACCGACACTTCTTTATTACAAGCTAAATTTTCTCACTCTTTAAGGCTTCGCTCTTTTCCCCTTTGCAGCACAAAATGCCCTGTTTCTTCCACCTCAGAGGACACTGACCTTACCTCAGCCAGCACACACAGAATTAGGTGTAGTTAGGGGGAGTGATCTCAGGGGTCAAAGTTGATGGCAGTGCTGGAATAGCAATGAAGTGTCGACCCTCTTGCTGACAGCGTTTTTCCTTCTCAAATCCCAAACTTTTCCACACCTCTAAAAAAAAGGAGGTAGCCCCCAGAGAGGAGTCCTTCCACCCCACCGAACAACTCACTTAACTGCCCAACTTCTAAGCCATAAACCACTTGAGTAATCCCACTGCTCAACACGGGATAAAAGGAGAAAATAGCATTAAAGATTTACAGTAAAGAACAAGCAAACTCAAATGATAGCTGTGCCATTCACGTCATTACAGCTAAGGGTTTGTCAGCACTTTCATTATAATGCTCATTTCTCTGCTGTCACTCCAGGCTAAAATTTGGCAGAGCATAAAACTTAAAGCCCAGGCAGACACAATAAGAACACAACAAAAAGGAAAGCAAAGGTTTCAAGGACAGCATCCTAAGGTACCTTCACCTAACAGGAACAAACAGTATCTCACAAAGCATGATGCAAGAAGTTAAGCTGGGAAAACTATCCCTTCTCTCATTAACAGGGTGTGATAGAGAGGGAATTGCACTGAAAACACAGTGAGATATATAGTTATGAAACGACTAGGAATGGCTTAAAAGATCCAGAAGGGGAAGTAATAATATGGTAATTTAAGTCAAATTTATGCTGCAGTACAATGGAAGTAAATAAGGTAGAAAGAAAAGGCAGACACACACAAATATTACATCTGAACAGTAAAGATCAGACTTCACTTTGGGGAGGCAAGAAAATACGTCTGCTTGGACTGGGTTGAGGAGTGGCAAATGCCACTAATATAAGAGTTTTCTTTCAAGCAGTGTAGAGTGCCTTTCTCCCTTCTTCCTTTCAGCATTGAGATTGTTGTTCCAGCATTCCAAATCTCCAAAATACAAGAAGAAAACGGGACTAACCATAGGACCACCTCTTGCAGTAACAGAGCTGGGTGATGCTAAAATAAAGTGTGGACAGATTACAGTATTAGTTATTATTTTTTATGTTTTTAAAAGTTTTTTAACATGTGTGATTAACAGAAAATGGCAAGAACAACAAAGATAAAGTTACTGTTGCACAGACTTCCTGTATTGGATGGTTTCATCACTGCCCATCTTTGTCAGTAGATGCTGTGGGACTTAGCACAAGCCATTTTAATTTTGTTTCAGCATCAATGAAGATGCTTCTTATCTTTAAAAAGCACTTAGAGATGAACTGCACTATCTGTGCAACATATGATCGCTATTATTATCTCAGTAAATTTTTATGAGGACTTGAAGGATTCCAGTAAGTCAAAAAAGAGGGTGCTTATTTCTCATGTTCAGAATTAGTTATAACAAAGATTGTAAGATAACAACTATATAGGTCACCCAATCCCATTGACTTTGTAAGGGTCACATCTTCCTGGACTTCATAAATGAGGTTTGGACTGTGATACTCTTCCAGCAGCTTTTGAAGAAGGGCAGCTCTGCATCCTTCATAATATATGTTCAAGTGTTTGAGAAAGTCTATTGCATCATTCTTCAAGCAGTGCAACTGCTGAGCATGGAACACTACATTGTGCTCATCTTAGGACAGCTCTGATGGCTGCAAGAAACAGGGTATTAAAAGCAATATTAAAACAGACACATGCCCACGCAACATCAGTTTAACTTGGTAGCAAAGGAATTATTTTCACTGTAGTAATTAACACTGCTGATGCTTAAGAACCACAGTTCTGTCATAGGTTTCTCAGGTCATGCATGAATGTTATAATATAATCTTTACTGTCATTTAGCACAGAGAAGAGGTGGAACTCCACTCCCCTGCTTGCCTGTGCTGCCAGGGAAGGGCACACTGCTTGCATAAGATACAGGTCACACATTCAAAAGCATTTTCCTGGCACTCTCAGTCTTTTTCCTTTGTGCAAAATGCTGATGCTTTCGAGATTGGGTGATTTAGCGTGTCACTGCACCGCGTAACAGATGGCACAGGAGAGTAGAGTGAATGAACAATGACTGAGGGACCATGTTTCACTTTGTTCAGTGTGCAATCTCTCAGCAGTTCTGACACAAGGCAGCTATTATTCACTCCCTTTAGATCAATCTGCTCCCTTTGTTTAACACTATCCAGTTAATAGTGAGATACATCTTTCGAAAAACTAGGTGAAAAGTCAGTGCAGTGTGCAGAATTAATGGGAAAGAGTCAGATCTTTTCAAACCTGAGGTCCTTATTTCCTTCTAACAGGACCCCAGAACAAGGAGCGTTGTCTTCATGGTGTTCCTGACCACGCAGCTCCTGAACCAACTCCAAGTGTTTCCTGGTCCTCTCCTTCCAGGTCTGCTCTGCAAAGCACAGCCCTCCTGTGGCACTGCAGGCCCAGCTAACACCTAAAGCCAGGTTTTTAGGGGGGGGTTCTTGGGCGAAAACCTTAGACTCTGCACTGATCCTTTATACACAGATAAAGCTATACAGAGGTAAAGCTCATACAGAGTAAGGAACAGAGAAAATAGGTTGAAAGTCTTCAAGGCAGAATTCATGGGGTGGGGGGTGGTGAATTTATCCACTCACTAGGCACAAGGAGCAAGAACAGTGAATTAAAAAACCCTTAAACAGGAAATAGCTGCAATATGAAATGCAAAGGATAAGCTTTCCTCTCCTGTGCATTGGGGATCACTGATACTCAGCAGCGTTCCTACACGGTGTCAGACCCCAGGCAGCTGTTTCTGATGTTTTGATGAGGACAGAAAGGAAAGGAATGTTAACTTGAAAAGTGGATGTAAATCAGGTAAAAAATATATTATAAGCTCTTCAATGTAGGTATTAAAACATCAAGCTATGAAAAGTACTGCAGCGCTCTATAGTAACAGGCCAAACATTACAGTCTAAAAATGTTACAGAAATGTTTACATAACCGGATCTAAGGACCTAATCCAATGCTCATGGACTTCAGTGAGACTAAAAATCTTGATGCAACTTCTTTTTTTCTTTAAATAATCCCTTGGAACTGTAAAAACAGTTCTGTGCTGTGTATTTGGAGACCAAGGACTTTCTGCTGATAAAAATCCTGGAAAAGCCAACATTTTCTGAAGCTACTGCTGCCTCTGAAGATTAATTAACACTGGGTTGATTTAGTTGTAAGGTGAAAAGAAACTTAATTTTTTTTTTTGGTCGTAATTTCCTTTGGTTTTCAACAATATGTTACTGATACACACTTCTTACGTGCTACACATTTTTTCTCACCTGACAGCTCTCAAGCTTTGATCACCAAGACTGCAAGAGGAAGCACACTGTGTAATAAGGGCACAGATCCTACTTCAGGGAGAAATGTGGCAAAACACTTCTAGTTTGAGAAATAAATTTTCTATCCTTTGGGAAATCCAGGCATTTCAAAGTGGGTAAAAGATACTGAAACCTGACAATGTTTGCTGAAATGTGGATTGCACTGCCTTAATTTAGGAATATCAACCAGGTCCTGTTGAAATATTTTTACAGTAATATTGAAATATTACAGTACAGCTAAAAGTTTGAACAAGAAAAAAGATCCAAATGAAAAACAGGAATGTTGAAATTCAGCATTCAGTTTCATTTTTAAAACATTTTAAATGTTTTCCATATCAAGTTCTTCTGCCATACTACTAAAAGATATTTTGAATTAGGTATTTTCCAACAGTAAAAAGTCCTTTTTTTTTCTACAGCTTATTGGAAATTTTAAGTTTTATCAGCTTTCAAAGCAGTAAAAGTAAATAGAATCACCTGGAGCTGCCCTGACAGTTAGGAATGTGCCTGCACTTGCATACATTTTATAAATCATACATCCTGTGTCTGTAATCCATAATCAGGAAGGGGAAAAAAGAGACTAAAAAGAGCTGCTACTAATTTAGTATCTATGCCAAATTCATAGAACATGAAGTTTAAATCTGCTTGAAATGCACTGGACATTTTCTCCACTCAGTATTCTATATTAACAGAAAAAGCAATTACAATATCCCTCCTGAAAAGATATAAACAGATACTTTTCTTTTTTTTTACAAGGTTCATCCTTGTGAACCACTAAAGACACCTTAAAATTTGCTTTTATTCCAAAAATAGTTTCCACATCGCCTTTTTTTAAACGGTTAGTTTCAAAGCCTTAAATGACCTCCAGCCAGTCAGAGACCTGTGTCAAATTATTCAGTACCTATTACTGTCCTATTCTCCATAACCAAAGCCCTGATTTTTTTACTGGAATTCTGAGCATGCAGGAGACATTCAAGCATGAAGTCTGGGCAAGGTCAGCATGATCTCTGCCTGGGCTGGAAATGATGTGGGAACTTCCACTTGGTTGGTCTCAGTGCAGTTTCAAACAGTGCAAAAAGGATTCTAGGGAAGCAAGGCTGGGGAGGACATTCGTCCTGAGCTCTGCAAGGTGGGAATCCTCACAGGGAAAGGCATTATTTGCTTTTCCAGCAAGGCATCCCAACTTGTATCAGGGAAAGCCTGATAGTAGGGGGATACATAACAGCAGCAAAATGGCCTTATAGTGGATGCTTCATCCACTATTTCATTTCTGTCCAAGCCTTGTGGCAAGAGAAAAAGGAGCCAATGTCATGCAGAATGCAGGGACAGGCCTGTTCCACCTGCTCCTCCATGGAGGACGAGGGAGCAGAGGAAGTGCTTTTGAGTCAGAGTGAAATACAAACACTGCTCCACAATTAAAAGAGGTAAAACGAAATTTTTCACAAGAGTTTTGCAATTCTTTTCTCAGTTGAAGGTTATATTAATTACTTCCTGAAGGCCATTAGAATAGATCTAAGTATAAGATCCACAAAGTAGACGGGACTTACAGTGAAAAAACAGGAGCCAGAATAAGCCTGTGCTAGTATACACTTGGGGATTAAAGGCAATTTAACCCCTGCCACCACTGTGGAGGTTGTGCAGTTGTAAAACCCCTCACACCCAAACCCTCCAGTACATCCTAAACCAACACCATCTTAAGGCTGATCCCTCAGCTGTGGAAATAGGCTGGTTTAAAGCCACCTTTGATACCCTGACACACAGGAAGATCTTGTTGCCAAAAAAAAGAAAATAGATACAGGACAGGACTTTGAAGATAATCAATTCACTGGAGAAAAAAAAAGCCTCCCAGGCTCTGGCAGGTTTTTCTCATACATATGGAGTGTCTGTGCCTCATAAAATGTGAGATCAGTCAGCATGTCAGCATTAATGAATGAAGAGAATCACAAAGGAGAAGTCAAAGCACAAGCGCAATGGACAATGACAGCTTCAATGACTTTTTTAACTCACAAGCTACAGGTGTGCTTTCTAAAATATGAAATAAAACTAAGTTACAGAGTCCACAGTGCACAATTCAAGTCCTATGCAACATCAAATATAAGGAATCCACGAAAATTGCTTCTCTCAAACTACTGATCTTCATAGAGTCCCCTGCAAGTGTGCACCGAGTCCATGTGAGCAGCCCAGGATGAAATCAAACTGCAGCTGGTTTTGCAAAAACAAAAGACAGCAACTCCAGTGGTCAGTGAGGTACAAGAGCTGCAATAGTGACCACTGATGAATAATCCTCCAGATATTTCCTACGAGCAAACTGGCACCACCATCAGAAAGGTTGCTGAATTCAGCATAGTTCTTTATCTCGTTCCACTCAACCATTTAATTTAAATTAAAGCATTCTAAACAACATTTAAGAACATTTCAGTGAGGAGATTTTTTAAAATAAGAAAGAAATCATCATCATTTTAAAGGATTATTACTAACCCCTTCTACCTTGAAAACTAACTCTTTTAAATAAAACAAAAATGTATTCAGAGGACTGTGGGGTTCTGCTTCTCCTTTACCTGTAAGACTAGTTCAGATTTGCTATTCATGTGGAAAATGTTCCGAACAGACTCAATGTCAAACCCACTAAAGCCCAAAAATTATCTGGTCTGTGTTGCCCACACCCCTGATTTCTGGTCTGTAACAAGAGGACAGTGCAAAGTTTCAGCTTTGTTCTTTAACACATTTTGGTCCTGGTGTGAGTTAGTTGCCTCCATTCTGAAAAATTTATTTTCTGTGCTGTTTACTGCCTTAATATCCTAAAATTGTAAGATGATACAACAGCAAATCTGCCCTACCATAAACATCACTAAAGAATGGGCAGGTGTTTAGTCAAGGAAGAACCAACAGACATCAAAATTTATCATTTAGGTCTCTGCCTATTATATACAAAAATCTAAAATTATAGTTTCTTTTTTTTGTACCATGCACATTTCATTAAAAACAAAGCTTCATGATTTCATACAAATTCAAGATTTGGCAGAAAAGTTCTAAATAAAATTAAAATGTAAATATCCCAGCATTAAACTGACCACTGGCATTATTCAGTAATACCTGGGAAATACCTGTGTGTGCCCTTTGTGTGCCAAGATATCTTAGATACACTGCCAGGACTGGCCCTAAAAAAACAGAGTTAGACCCAGCCATCAAAACTACTGACCTTCCACTTTCACAGTTTATACAGTAGGATGTTATATATGTATCAACAGATACCATCTGATAAGACATTAGAGTAACAGAAAGCTTGTGCTTTTTTTTTTCAAATTGCTGAGTAGAATGACTATGGTACAAAGCCTCTCTTTTCAAAATAACAACTGTCTGTACCCTGCAGGAATGATGAAGAAAAGAAATTGGGCTATTTGATTCCAGCAGGGGTTCAGCAAAAGGGATAAAGAGCTGGCAAATTTCAGAAGGCTGCCTTAACACCTACCTGCTACCAGCAGATCCTCTGTTTATAAAACAACAACGAAAATTAGAGAAGGGCAGGAGAGTGTGATGGTGTGACTTGTACTGACAAAACAAGGTGTTGATTCCAGACCATATGTATTGAATTCTCCCCCAGAAACCGAAAGAACAGTCACAGAGTCCATCTGGTCCCTGTGCTGCAGAGTAAAGCCTCCTCTGCTCAGAGCACTCGGTGCAGCACATGTACACAATTCAGCTTCACCTTCCTGTAATTATCTTGGTACATTCCCCAGAGAGCTTGTCTTATCCACTTGACAGCGGCCAAGTGATCTGGGCAGACCCCAGTGCTGTCACTGGGCTGGTGGCACGTTAATGGACAGCCCCACAAAGATGTGACAGGGCAGCCCAGCAAAAGGTTTATCAGGCAGTTCCTCCGCGCATTTCCCAAGCCACTGCAGAGGCATCAGCACTTAGTGGAGCTGATTCTCCCTATCTAAGCAGCCTTGCCAGGGCTATGACAGTGATTCCTGCTTGAAATGTTACTCTGCATTCCAAACCAGGCCAAGATTGCATTAACCATGGAAGAAAAGGATAGTCAATAACTATCTGAAATTATGCCACATCCTCACTTGAGGAACGACTGGATCTAATTCACTGAGCTCTGTGATCCAAGAGAAAGGTGTGAAAGACAGGTTGGTAAGCAACTGAGAACATATACTCTTTATTTCCTTACATCTCTTTTGCCATTAATATACCAAATAATTAGTGCTTTGTTATAAAATACTGTTGGGGCTGCCTGAATACTCTTGTAGTTATTGAATAAATTACTCGGCAAAGGAGTAGATTTAGCCAGGCGTCCACTGGTGAGGAGACTGCTAATTAACTGATATCCAGGCAGGCAGCAATTACCCTTCTCCTCCCAGACAAGAAGAATATCTCTATTCCAAATATGTGTCCAGAAAGAATTAAGAGCTATAAAATGTACGTCTCTTCCAGTAGGAAGCGATTCGGAATGGTATAGCAGTCAACCTAAAGATTTCACATCATGTGAACTAAACACAAACCAAGATAAAATAAAGAATCTGTGCTTTATGAAGGGAGTGAACTGGCTTCAGAAATAAGTTTCCAGCTGGGACCAGATTGCAAATGCCTTTATTCACTCTGCAGGAGCAGTTATTCACGCGAACAGTCCCTGCAAAGCCAGGCAAACAAACTCACAGGAGCATGTAGTCACGACTGTGAACATGAAGCTTGCCATCTGACCTCCAAAAGCAACAGAATTTTGTGATGTTTTTACTGAAAATACCCCAGGGATGTTGGGTTTGGTTTTATTTTCCTTAGATATGATTTTGCTGCCATTTTATGAAAAATATCTTAAGAGGAAATTAACTGATCTCATTTTAATTTATGGAGAGCTTTTCATTCTTACACATTTGGTCAGATTTACAGGCTGGAGTCTCAGCAGCACATTTGCAGCAAACAGGATGCTAGGATTTATCAGGCTTGCTCTCATTTTGGCTTTCAGAATGTCCAGCCATAAAACAGACTTCCCACGGCCACCTGGGGCTGAGCTCTGCTGCTGGGCACCCACCCACCTGCACATCACACGAGTGAGAGCACAAAGGCAACCAAAAGACTCCTCATGCTGAGTAGGAATCAGGGATCCCTGGAGGAGTGTCCAAACAGTTCTGCATCCTCAGTTTAATGACCCATGAGAAAAGGGATGTGTTTAGAATAGAGCTGTTCCGATTACAAGAGTTTTACATAAGGGCTGAAAGAGAAATCTAAGAAGTACAATTAGTGCCCTAAGGGGAAAATTTCAAAAGCACATATAAAAATTTAAGTGCCAAGCTGCAATAAGCAGTTGGAGCTAATATCCAACACCAAAATCCAAGCCTAAGACAAGAGGTGATCTGGCACCCAAAGACCAGCAGTCAGGCTAAATACCAAAGGTCAAGAGGCTGAGCCAGAAACGAAGATACAAGCCAAAGGTTAGGACTTAAATAGGTCCTGGATGCAAACCAAAGGTCACAAAACGAGCATTTTCAAATAGCCACACACCTCATCTACTGACTAGTCAGAGAACAAATTTAGATGCTCCCTTAAATAGCACTGATGTTACCAGTGTGAGCATTCCTGGGTGACCACAGTCACCATGGCTGTGGACTTGCTGAAAGGGTCAGCTCAACCATCAGTCCTTATCAGCCCACCACCGAGGTCAGTCTGGGCCATCCAGATCCAGACTAAAGCTGGGAGCAGCTCCCCTGGATTACACAGATGAGTGAAGTCCATAACAGCCACACGTTGGAAAAACAAGGTTTGGAGATTTACAAAATTCCTGTCTTGCATAAGCTTGGTGGAAGTGCAAAAAAAAGGCAGCTCCAGATGAAATATGAGGGAAAACTGGGCCCCAAAGAGACTGCAGTAGCCTCAAAAATCCATGAACCAACAGATGATCTTGCTATAGATCTACATTTCAGTTGCTTTTCTCTTCTATTAACCTTTTGCTGATTATATAAGAAGTCTATATACAGGTCCTGCTGCCGCAGACATATAAGCAAGGCATTCTCCTTTGACAATCTCACAAGGTAAACATTTTCTAGAATTAGCTTATTTTTAATGAGAAATGGGTAACAATAGTATCAAAAATAACATTTTTATGTATAAATTAAAATAATAAATTCATCTTAATGTCCCATTATACATCTCATTAGCACATCCTCTGGAGAACACTTGATGGCTTTGGGAGCATTTCCAGAACCAGCGCAATGTTGCTTAAAATGACAGTTAAGAGAAATCTTAAATAATAATTTCAGTGAACAGTTTGCAAATAGCCCATTACCAGAACAGGTTTAGCAAACATTAATAATTAAATTCTGACTAGAGATGCAAATGAAAAATCAACTTAAAGAGACAGAATATGGACAATTTCTTTATCTTCCTCTCTGATTTTCTGTCAAAGTTAGGAAGAACTAATGGGGATTGAAATAAGTTTCTTTTTGTTCTACTGACATGATGATGATAAAATACATTTGTACAACTAACGTCATTATTATACATTTATTTTTTTTATTTCTCAAAATGTTTGACAAAATGCCCTTATTCTGGCAGTCATGTTTTCCTGATAAAGTCAGCATTTTAGTTACTAGCTTTCACTTGCAGTGGATTTCACTTAGTGAGTCTCTCACTGATTAAAACCAAACAAATAGTTATCACCCCTCAAAGCCCTCAGTTGGCTTGGGGCCACTCAAACACAGAGAACAGAAACGTGACCACTACACAAGC
This sequence comes from Pyrocephalus nanus, assembly GCA_038380795.1. Lineage (NCBI taxonomy): Eukaryota > Metazoa > Chordata > Aves > Passeriformes > Tyrannidae > Pyrocephalus > Pyrocephalus nanus. Next base: position 7,424,516 of record CM076271.1, on the reverse strand, counting down.
ACTGTGAATAGCTTAGAGCCTATAAAAGGAATATCTGAGGTTGAATAAATGTAAAAATCCTGATATTACACAATACTGGGGGGGGGGGGGCAGAGTCTTAAAGGAACAAGAAAACTAGGTTATTGCCCTTTTAACTTGAGCATTCCCCACAGTAAGACAACAGCCTTGTCTGGCTCTTGTGTCACAGAAGCTCATGAATCACATGGTGGCCCTGAAGTGCTAAATCTTAGTTTAAACAGCCTACTTGGCCAGCTCCCCACAACAGCTGGAATTTAAGACCGAGCCCAAAAATAAAACCCAAAACAACCAAACTCACAGGGGGGGAAGGAAAAACAAAACCAAAAACACAACAAACAAAACAAAAACAGAAACCAAAACAAAACCCAATAGGATATAACTGGAGAATCTTACAATAATATATGCCCATGTTATAAATGTTATAGATTTTATAAACAGTCCTCTTACCACACAAACATATTACAAAGACACATCTGTCTGTCTCCTGAGATCTTCCTTCAGGCTCAGCTCCCCTTCTCCTCTCCTGTGGACACTTGCTATCAAGAGCTAAAGCAAAGAGCAGGAGGAACAGCCTTTCCCTCAGCTGGTCCTTCACTCCCTTTCCATGCACTGCAGGTGCACTGACAGCTCTCCCTCTGTGCCCAATTTACCTCCTAGGCATAACCACCCCCTAGTTATCCACATAACTCCATCAGGAAAACAGAGCCGATCAGAATTTTTCCCAGTCCAACTAAGGATGTCAGTTTAATCTCAGAGTGAAAACATTTTACGGAGGCAATATTTTGCTCCACCTTTTGGGAGCTGGTTTTGAATATTTTTCTATTAGGGTAAATGGTGGACTCTGGCGCCTGTAGGACAGTTCATCACTTCTGGAACTCAGTTCTGGTTGACAGGTCTTTTTTGTGGTGGAAGAGCCAAGCTTCCTAAAAATGCCCTGTCTCTGTTTGACCAATGCCAGGTGCACCCAGGGACAGGGGAAAGGCAGGAATGGCAAGCGTCACCCACCCATCATGGATTTCTGGGCCAGTTGTCATCAGCCCCAGATTGTCCTCACGGGCAGAGGAGGAGCTGGGCACTCAGGCAGGCACTGTGTCACCCCAGGGCTGTAGAGCCTGGCTGAACCTGCCAGCTCTGGGAGGCATCACACCAGAAGGAAAAAGCAAGAGGAAATGTGGTCCTTCAGCTGTTTGTGCATATGTGCATTGTTTACACTGCAGCTCTCAAAGTCTGTTAGATTTAATTGTTTTGAAACTCACATTGCTTATACAGACTTTAAAAGAGGTAGTAGTTCTGAAAATGGGAAGTAGTTGTACTGACTGTGACAGTCTTGAAAGAACCTGTTGGAGCCTGTCATGAAAACTGGTACTCAAGAGGTGTTTAAATAATTATTTGAGATTATTACAATCCATTGCAGAGATGCTCATCAGCTCTTCAATCCTTACCTGACACAATCTCTTACCTCTGCACAAGCTCTTTGGATTAGTTCTGTGCACTAATTCCACATGCAAAAGTAATTTTATTGTGACATGCCTCTGGGGAAAAATTTCTGTATGAATGTAGTGGATGGTTTCAACACACAACATGATAGTTCTCTTTCCTTTGAAAACTTGCCTAAGCAAGCAACCTAATTTGTAAATCAATCTCTAAAGTTACATTCATTTTCAAAATGAAATCTGTACACAGAATTCTGTGGAAAACGTTGTAGGAAATAACTGACTGACATTTTGCTCTATGCACTTAACTGCACACAGCTCATCTGAACTTAATTAAATAAGCTGTTACCGCTTTTGTTCTTAAGTAACACTTTGCTACCAGATCATTTATTTTCTTACACCAGAGTCAAGGGACATGAGGTCTCAAAATGAAAGACTGCAACTGAACTTCCATCACAGCCCTCAAGGCCTGCCTGAGCTACAGTGGTGTCTCACCCTAAGCTCTGTCCTACTCTGGCTGCAAATTTCCACACTGTAGTGTGTTAATGCCTTCCCCTTGAAACGCCCTTCTCGTGCCACTCCTCCCATATCTTATCCACAGGGCTCCCTTGAGGATCTCTGGCAGACAACTTTATGGCTCCCTTCTCAGTGACTACAGCAAAGGAATTCTCCATCAGCCAGAACTTAATTGGTGAAAAGAAGCCAAAGAAGAGCTTAGGATCTCGTCCAGTTTATTTCCTTAGTCATGATGTAATTGAGCTTCCCTTTTCACCAAGTATGGTGACACCTTCCCGCTCCTCCTTGCCCACCTTCCTCACCCCTTGGAGGGAGGCAAGGCCATCCCATCCCAGAGGGGCTGAGTCTGCCTCCAAGTTTGATTGCAAAGCAGAAACACATTATTGACTCCTGACTGCAATGGACAATGGCAGAATTTAGCACACAACACACATTCAATCCACGTGGTTATGTCACTGAATACCCTTGGATGTGATAAAACCTGAGGAGAGCTGACAAAGCAAAGAGCAGGAGATCGGTGTGCAGGAATGAACCGGTGCCGTGCTCGAGGTCTGCAGCTACACCTGAGCATGTTCCCACTTGCAGCCCAGCCCCAGGAGCAGAACAGCACCCAGAGAAGGTGTTGGGTGGCACTGGGGGGCCCAAGGACACCCACCAGGCCAGAGCACAGCAACCCCGCTGAGCTGCTCCTGTGCCATCACAACACCACAATGCAGCTGCTGCCCTCACCTTCAAATGAGACCTTGTGATACCTCAGCAACCCACCAGCCCTTCCCTGGAGGAGTGACACATCATCAGAATACCTACTGCTTATACTGAGCTTCAAAAAAGCATTTCAGTGGAATTTATAATGATGAGTGAATATATTGTACTCATTTTATGACTGGGAAAATGAAGGCACAGAGAGCTGAAGTGGTTTACTAACCTATGAAATGAATGCAGGTTTACTAATTCCCATTCCTCTGACACTGGAAAACCTAAGAAGCATCAAAAGCAGCTCAAATCACCTGACTGTTTTACATTCTATTTGTTCTCAGTCATGTCTGAAAAGCTCCAGAAGCTATTTACTCTCAGAATTGTGGTGCATCTTCTTTATTAGTGTTGTGCCACATCAAGAAAAGCCTATTGAAAAATACACATTTGGTCATAAAAAATTTATCTCACCTATTTCAAAGATGATTGCCCAGATATGTGCATATTTTGCAAGAGGGTCAGTTAAAAATATGGAAGAGGAATTCTGACTTGCTATTTTACAGCAAGGCTTCAGAGATAAAGAGCACAGAAACCTACATTTTAAAATTTATGTGACAGTCTCAGTTTTTAAAGGGCATCAAAAGTGGCTCAGGAACAAAAGGATGCTTACAGGAAGACAAAAATATAAACACACAATAATGCCATAAATCTGACACAATATATTTAAGGTAGATAACTCAGTAATTAAAAATTGCCTGAGTTAAAAACTAACATAGTTCTGCCAAAGTAGTTTTCTCAAGCCTCAAAGTTTCTGCTGAGATACACAATTATCCCTGATGTATTTCTCACTGTACAAAGCAGGACCTTGCTAATCTAATTGTCTTTTTTTTTCTTTTGACTGTGCAGTCAGGAATCTGTACAAGAGGGCTTAGGGGAACAGGCTACTCTGCTTGTGATAGTAATTGAATAATTTTTCCCTAATGTTATTATACCAATAAAACAGAAACTACATACAAAATGAAATTAGCAATTGAAAATCAGTGATGATGCACCTTTGCTACTGCAATATTTTGTCCTATGGATATTTGTTATATAGTTCATTTTCAGCAATGAAATTATCACTAATATATTCAGCAGGAGGCCTTGAGGCAACTGCTGGATAAAATATCACAGAAGTGGCTAAAGATGTATGTTCAGAGCCAAATGTATTACATGAAGTAAATTAAGCAATAAAAGTCAGGCTGCACATCTACATCTAATGTACCTACAGAGCCTGCCATCACTGAAAGGCTTGTATTTGAAAATAAGTTGTATTTAATTTTTTCTATAAATTTAGTCAGGAAAAACACATTACTGGATATTTATGCAAAATGCAGAGTCTCGGGAATAACATTTCCTCTCTAGTTCTGATTGATGTCAATGATAAATTCTCTCTTTATGCCGTCAGTGACAGATTAGCACTAAGGGTGACCACGATACAATTTCTGAGCTGAACCTCTGTGCTCTACTTACAAGAAAGTTCATTTTACCTGTCTAATTTCACTACCTACCTTCATCAGAGAAGAGCTGTCATATTTTGAAGCAAATTCCAGCAATTTACATGTTTCAAGCTGGCAGCAATGTCTTCCTAGAAAAACTTGCCACCCTTCCACAACCTCCTGTGAAACGGCAAACCAGGTTAGAAAGACAGAGGAGATTGGATTACCTGTCTGCACCAGATCATTGTTTCTAGGAGATAATCCATAAATGATTAATCCTTCTAATGTTATTGAGCAATGTAAGGAGGGCTGCCTGTGACCTATTTCACCCTCTTACACTGTTGTTGTGGGAACAACTTTACTGTATAAATTGAACTGAGTATTCTCATTCTCTTGTTTTTATTGAATTGTAAATGTAATTTAATCATTCCTCTTTGTTCCTTTCAATGTTGGGGTTTTTTTAGCATCTCTTAGAAGGACCATATTTGTTGGTAATACTCATGTCCAAAATGGCAGTGAACACACAGATGGCTAAATGCTTTTTTATGTCATTTCCCTTGTACTTCATTAAAATATGTTACTTCAGAAAATGCTGTTGTTTTTAATGCATCCTGGTTCATATTTTCTGGAACACTTTGTCAGTTTGATAAGGAGGGGAAAAAAAGAAAAAAAAAAAAAAAAGAAAGAAAAAAGAAAGTCATCCATTTGTTTCACAGAATCATTACTGCAACTATTTCATGACAAAATGAGACCAAAGAAACTTCTGGTTAAATTCAGATTTCAGTACTGCAACACCTGCCAGATACAATGCGAAGGAGTTACACATTTTATGCAGAGCATGAAAAGAGGAAAAAAATCCCATATCTACAGCCAGGTAGGTCAGTGTGATAGCCCTCCAAAAGCAGGAGTCCCTTTACGCACCATCCTATCCCATGGTTTTTATTTGTTTAGATTAACACTGCTCTGGATCCCTCTGGGCTGTACTCACAGCTATATATACACCACTGTAACGTCTGACAATTCAGAAAACTTTTCTCCAGAGCTGGAAAATGATTTTTCACAGCTAGAAATAAGTATTTGTACCCATAAATATTCAACGAGGTACCTGTGGCTGCAGCATTGGTGCAGAAAGAGCACATGGCAAGCTGGAACTCCCATGAAAGGCTTCTCTGATCCACTCAGCACTCCTAAGGATCAAAACAACTGCCAGGGAAGGGAACTTTTCCTTATGTCATAAATATGGTATAAACTGCTCTTGAGTAGCGTGCAAGACCCCTTCTGTGCTAATCCTCAAAAGGTGAGGTTTTTACAAATCCCATTTACAGAGGTGGGTCATAATCTCTAACTGCAGCAGTTTTCAGTTGTCCTTTATCAGCCTGGAAAAACACCACAGGAAAAACTATTTGTACAGTGAGGTATAGCAAGGACACTGAATTTCAGGAACTACCAGCCTCAGCAATGGCAAAGATCAAATGTGCTTTCACAGCAGACCAAAGAGCATAACAAATAGCAAATAAAAATGCTCAAGTAATGCCTCCTGTAAAATAAAAGGATTTTTCAAACAAAATGGCAGCCCTTACAAAATTCTAGCATCCCCCTCCCCTTGTTTTTTTTTTTTTTTTAACCACTCAGAGAACTAAAATGCAAAGTAAAAGTTCATTAAGTTAGTGAGTGAGAAAGGGCAAATTGTTCTGGTGATAACTATCTAGGACTAAGCCCAAATAAAAAGTCTGTAGAATTACAGGCACTATCACTGAAATTTAATGTAGAGATAACAATCCAATTACTAATCAATAGCCCAGGAATTGTCTCCACTTACAAGTCAAAGAAAAACATCTGCAAGCAAAGCAACAGAAGTGTGTCATTTGCAAAGCAGCTCACAAACCCAGGGATTTCTGACAATCGCTTCAAGTGGAAAACTGCAAAGATAGAATATGAGTTCTATGAGTCACTTGGATTTTCAGGACTCGATGGACCCTAATTCAGCCTGAAGTAATAACAGAGAATGGACTGACTGGGAGTTCTTCTCCCTCATCCAAACAGCAGCAATGTATTCTTTGCTGAGGATTCTCAGCTAACAAGGGAAAAACAACGGGACTGCAAGCTGAAGAAGACTTTTCTGTAGGAAGTTTAAAGGAGTGACTGAAGCCCAAACAAGCTTTGGGAATATGTAAATAATCTCCTGTGTAAAAACAGGGGCCAGAAAAAGAGTTTGTTTAGCAGAACTGTCAACAACCAGAGTAAACATCAACAGAGTCCCAGCCATGCTGTCACAAGCAACTGAAAGCATAAAATAAGATCTTTATTACTTCACCTACCTTAATATTAACATATATTAAGTAGATAATAGTACTTAGGGTAAGAAATCATCATATGCTGTCCTATAAAACCTCAGCAGAAACTGAAAATGTCTTCAGCATAACCGAAATACAGAACACAATGTTCTCTTCACTTGTTGAAACGCAAATGGAATCTGTCCCACTCACAGAGAAAACATGAAAAGGGCATTATGTGCATCATCCCACCTCTGCCTGCTTCCATGCAAGAGTCAGCAACAGAGAGTGACAGAGGAACATTTCCCCAGCAGTTACTCCTGCCCAGCTCCAAGGAGGGCCAGAGAAATTTGCAACATAAAATAATTACAGAACAAGCCCGAGTAGCTACAACTAATCACAATTTACACCGAGGTCAGGGCTTGGCTCTGAGTATCCAACATACCTTGGTGTGCTTCAAGGCTGAGAAAGCAGATGACAGGCCATAGATCCCTTCTGATACAAAATATTTGATTCCAATGCAACAACAGTGGGATAGGCAGGGAGAATAAATTCAGTGAAATGCAGAACTGGAATTATCAGACAAAGAGGAAAGCCATAACGAAACCCAGACCTTCCCTTTCTTCATCACCTCTCCTCGTGTTTCACTTTTAGTTCAAGATGAAGCCAAAGACTTCTCACACCTGAGAAGATTTCACACACTTTGCCAATAAGCTTTTTAATTTGAAAGGTACCTTCGCCTTGCAATAATCTTGCAGAAAGGAGCAGCTTGGCACAGATGTTTAAGATGCTATTTAAAACCAGCTCTTTAAAAAAGTTTTTGTCGTTTTTTTTTTGTTTCAGTTTTTGAGCTCTTAGAATGTTGTTTCTTTATAAAATAGTTTTCAAACTTTAATAATTTCCTCATATTGTCTTTTTCTAATAAAGGCTGTTAGTCAATAACAGGACATTTTACATCAAGTATTTTTGGACATCATGTCACTGTTGGCCCTTGGTGGGCAAACACCACTAACAGAGCCAGTGAAACCCAAAATTTTATTGATTAGATTGAGCCCTCCTGTGCTAAAACCATTAGGAGGAGACGGAAGATTTATGGAGCTCTAAGATATTCTTTATGACTTTAATTGGGGGTTTTTATCAATGATTAGGTCCAGGATGTAGGGCAGACAACGCCGGGAAGGGCTGCGGGTCCCGAGGGGCCGCAGGGGCCGCGCTGCCCCGGGCGCGGAGGGCCCTCCCGGCGGGCGGAACGGCAGGCGCGGGCCGGGCGTTCCGGCGGGCCGGGCTCGCCGCGGCACCGGGGCGGTTGTCGCCGTTGCGCGGGCGGGGCTGCCCGGATCCAAGATGGAGGCGGCGGGCAGAGCGGGGCAGGAGATGAGCCTGGCGGCCCTGCGGCAGCACGACCCCTTCATCACCGGCATCGCCGACGTGACCGGGCAGGTCGCGCTCTACAGCTTCAGCCCCAAGGACAACGAGTGGGTGAGTCCGGCGGGGCCGCGCCCCGGCAGCCGCCCGGCCCGGCGCCTCCGCACGGGGCCCGCGCGGGGCTGTGCTCGCCCCGGGGGAACTTTGGGGGTTCGGGCGCGTTCCCCACGCGGAGGTGACAAACTCGAAGGGTGTTTGTGCTGGGGGAGAGGAGAGGAGGGGAGAGCGGAAAGGAGAGGGAGAGGAAAAAGCAGGGGGAAGAGAGAGAAAGAGGGAGGAAGAGAATACAAGGGAGAGGAAGGAGGAGGACAGAAGAGGGAGAGGAAGAGGAGAGGAAAAGAGAGAGGAAGATGAGAGGAAGAAGAGGGAGGTAGAGGAGGGGAAGAAGAGGCAGGGAGAGGAGAGGAAGAAGAGGGAGAGAAGAAGAAGAGAGAGAGGAGGAGAGGAAGAGAGAGGCGAGGCCGTGTGTGCGCTCGGGGGTTCGCAGTGCCGGGGCAGCGCTGGGGCCGGAGGCGCTTTGGCTCCGGGTGCCCGCTGGCTTTTTCTCTTTTCTAATTGTACTTTTGTTGTTGTTGTAGTTGTTGCTCGTGCCTGTTGCGCAGCGCCCTAATTCGGGAAGAGTGTGATTGAGAGGTGTTAGTGTCTGGCACTGCATTAAAACACAAGTGTTGGCCTGAGCGCTGCTTTTGTCACACTGCTACAGAAGTGAAAGTTCGGCGAACTTCAGCCCTGAAGCTGCACGAAGTTTCTGTGCTTGTGGGTCACAAGCCCATGGTGCAGATTGCTCTGGAAACTGGAGTATGAAACAGCCCTGGCTCATAGTTCTGTCGTGATGTTTCTGGCTGTGCTGTCATTGCTGTCCTTTCAGCAACATTGTGGAAAACAATCTGATATTTGGAGGCTCCCCTGGCAGGATCAGCTTTGCAAGGTTGTGGAATACTGTAGATCACATCATCAGATTGTTGGCATGAGCAAGTTTTGGGAAGTGAGATTAATGCCCTAATCTTTGTAAGAAAAACATAAGTAGTTTCTGAAAATAGAATATGGTATTTTTAGCCCTGTGATGTCAAACCTTATGGAAAGTTAAGGATTTTGTAAATCTCTGTAATTAAAACACTGTAAAACAGAACTGCATAATGTGTGAACAAGCACATCCCTGAAATGCATTTGCTGTCTTTTGTAGGAGAAAACCGACATAGAAGGGACCTTATTTGTGTACAGAAGGTAAGGGTTGATTTGGAGTTTTGGTTGGTTTGGAGTTTTTTTAAGGGGGGATATAGTGGTGGTAATGTTTGTTTTCCTTCCTTAAGAAAACAAACTTCAGATATCTCCATTAGAGCTTTCATACTCACAGTTACTTATTTGTCCAGCTGTTAACAGCTGTGTATTTTTTCAAAGAGAATAAACTCTGCACATGGGTAAATAACTCTGTCAAAAGCCCTTAAAAGTACTGCTGAGAAATCATAAAACTTAATGAACCCACTTAAAAACCCAGTTTATCGAGTTTGTTTTGTTAATGCAATATAATTTGTTAGAGTTTGTTAAATGCCAAGTTGTCCTTTGTCTCCTAAAATCCATGAAGTTGATTATGAAAACAGTAGACATGGCAAATTAAATAATCTGTTCTAACTTAGTTCTAGAAAAGGGCAGACATTTTTGTAAATGGATGAAGTTGCCCAAAAGCTGGAGCTGTGCTGGTGTCTGGTTTTAGGGGCTATTTGATTTCCTTATGAAAACCATGAAAGAAATTTCCAGCTCTATGGGATGGGGGTAAGGAGTGAGAGCACATAAAACCAATCATTAATTTAAGTTTTAAATGACAGGCAAATAAAAAAATCTAAATGAAATAACCCTTTGTTGAATGTAAGAAGTAGAAATAATGCAGGCTAAAGCCTCCCTGAAGCAGACTGTCCTAGCTCAGTCATTGCAATATCTTATCCTAGCACTGTGAAGGGATTTGAGTAGCCAGTTCCTGTTACTTCAGCTCCCAGCTTGGAAATACCTAGTGTAGGAAAGTGAACCAAACTTTAAAAACAAACAAGTAAACTCAACCAAACAAAAACCCAACAAACAAACAAAAAAGCAAAGCAAAGGGTTTCTGTGTAACTAGCTGATAATTTCAAACAGTTTCTGTTAGGTGCACTGACTGACCGTTGATGGCAAGGATTGTTTACCCTCTCCTTGGAAGGTCTTGATGGGTTTTTGTTGTTTATGATTAGGTAAAGGTGGTCAGATCGTTAGAGAAATCTCAGTGTTTACTAGCTAATTGTGTCTGGTTTTTACCCTGCCTTCCTCATGCTGTGTTGTTGATTATGTGACTGCTTACAAGCACAGCTGAGTGCTGACAGGAGAAAACACATCTAAAACTATCTTGAATTTCCTGTGCTTGCTGGGTGTTTTTGAACCTGGTGTCCAGCAAATATCTAGATAATAAAAATAGTTTCACTGAGCAGTATAATTCTGAATAATTTAATATGTACTTTGAGGACACTGGGGTAACTCTTTAGTTTCAGGGTTTTACTTTAGGAAGAAATTGCTGCTTATGGTTCCCCCAGAAGTGCATTTCATGCTATTTAAGAGAGCAGCCCTTTTGTATTGTCATGTCTATTTACAGTAAGGGAAATGGTGCTGTGTAAGTGGTTTGGGTTTTTCTCCTTTAATAAAAGAATTCTAAAATGCCTCAAAACTATCTCTTGTCAAGTATTGAATACACTTGAATTTTAATGCTGGACCTGCCCTAGTTTTTTTGAATAGGGTTTTTTTAGAGGCATATCTTTGATTCAGCAGTTTAACAGTGTAGAACTGTAATGCTAATCCTAATCCTGCTTTGAGGAAAGGGTAGTTTGAAATTGAAATTAGGTGGCAGCCAAGAAATGGCAGAGAAGAAAAACTGTGAGAGCTTCAGGACTGCTAAAGCTCCACCTAATAAAGCAGTGGAGATTTGAAGATTAATTCATAACTCAGTTTCAAAGAATTATTTGTGTCAATGAAGGTATAATCCTTGGTTTTGTTTTAATTGAAACCCCAGGTCAGCTTCTCCTTATCATGGTTTTACGATAGTGAATCGACTGAACATGCACAACCTGGTCGAACCAGTAAATAAAGATTTGGAGTTTCAGCTCCATGAACCTTTTCTTCTCTACAGAAATGCCAGCTGTGAGTATAACTTTTTCTAAACCATATAAACTTGAGGTTCTGTTTTATAACCTAGATCACTTCTGATTACTGTGATGTCTTTTTCGAGTATAATGCAATGGGGCAGGTTCCAGTGAAATGTCTGATGATGTTTTCTGTCTGCAGGGCTTCATTTACATAAATAGCTATGCTATTATATTATGATCATCACCTGTTTTCAATAAAAAGAGAATATACTATCAAAATGCAATATTGCTATATTCTTTTAAATTAATGATGTGATTAGTGTAATCTAAACATATACACAGTGCTATAGGATTAATAAAAACTGAGAAAGAATAATGAAGATTGATAGATTCTGAAAGCATTTAACAGCAAGGACAGATCTAAGAACTTCCTCTTGCAAGCAAAAAAATAAATATTAATCATTAGCTTCTAGAAGGGGAGAAAATTGATCAGCACTAGGTTGAAGGTTTCTTTCTCCACAGTAGGTTTTGGACTCAGCAGAGGGTTGTCTATTCTAAATTTCCTGCAGTTTAAACTCTAGCAAGTTTGGGTACAGATGAGTGGAAAACAGTTAGGATCTTCTTGCTGCATTTTGAATTCTGGCAGTGTTTGTGTCATGAGTTGAGCTCCAGAGTCCCAGTGTGCTGTGTTCCAGTTGGGTACACGCTGAAAATCCTGATGGCTCAAAGGGTAAACTAACGCAGCCCTTACAAAGAGGAGGAGGGAGTGTGGGTAAATGAACTTCACATGAGGGTAATTAGATGAATAGAAGTCACCCCACAGAGCAGAGGGATCTCATGATGGAAAGGTGTCATTTCAGAATTGCAGCTGTGAAATTGGTGACATGGGTATCAAGGAGTTGATTCATTTGTTTGTTGAAGCTGCTGATGGTATCAGGAGCTGCTATGGAATTACCAGTTTTTGTGTCCTCTGCTTGTGTTCACTTTGTTCAAACACAAGCTTAAAAGCATTGAAAGTGGCATCTAAGCTTTTTACCCTTTATGATTTCAACAGCCCTAGCTCCCTTACATTTTGCATTTAGTTGTTGTGTTTTGATTTTTCTTTCTTACATAAGGCTTTCCAGATTTTCTGGCCTCTGTCCCCTGAATTAGTTAGAAAGAAACAACTTAGATGATTGAAATGTATTAAAGCTGTTTGCCTCTATCAGTATGGTATTTGTGTAACTTTAAAAAACAAGACCAAACTAAAACCCCTTCAGGCTCGGTTTGGATTTGCAGACAAATTCCAACATGTAGATGTTTTATTTGTATGGGCAGATCAGGGGATTCTTATCCAAGTTCTTTTCATGTGGAAGGATGTCCATTTCTGCTCAGTTGCCTGCTGGCATGAAAAACCTTTGCATTTTTGGGACTAATTCAAATCAGAACTTTAAGCCAGTGGTTAATGTAATGTGTATCTCTGAGGGCTTAATGTGCTGTGTCTCGAAGTGAAGTTTTGCTGAGATCCCTTAATGACTGAAAGAGGATGGACTGCTGGCTTGTGTGAGGAAAAGCTGCCTCTTACACAGTGTTGGCAACAGCCCTGTTTCTTGTGGAGTGGGGTTTTTTGTATCCTTGAAGAAATCTACTGCGAGCATTAGAAACTGTTAAGGGCAGGTTGTCCTGTTAAGATTGCTGAGTGATTGAACTGCTGATTCTGTTTCCTTAGCTTACAGATGGGGGATGGTTCAAGCTACCTGGTCAAAACCTAAACCCATGTTTATTAATACTGCTGTTGGGCAGAGAAACATGTTTTCTGCCTGTACAGTTCAGTTGTAACAGGATCAGTGACAGAGATTTCCACGTCACCAGGGCATGGTACAAATAGTAGATGATCAAAGCAAAATTATGTCACCGCATATTTGGGGAAGGTTCTGTGTCAACAGTATTTGTAACTGAGTATGATACTGCTGTTTTATAAACTCCACGTTTTCACTTTGTTCTGGGGTTCTGCCTTGACTTAAGAAGATAATAATGGCTAAGTGTGTTACATGCACCAGATCAAACCTCTGGCATTTGTCTTAAACGGCCCAAGAGCTGTTCTGAGATACCGAGTACTGCACTCCAGCCCCTGCAGAGCTGCTCACGGTTATGTGAGGAACTCTGCAAGCAGCATACAAACACTGCTTTTGCTTGGCTGTAAGAATGATCTGCCTGTCATGCTAGATCATATTTTTGGTGGGGTTTTACAATTCTTTTGTAGTTTGATTTCTGCAAATACTCTCTGTTACTGTACAATGACATGGTTAGTTTGCTGCATGTAAGAACTTGTTTTTGTTAAACTGTAGACAGAACACTGGACCCTAAAGGTTTGCTATAATGCTGCCCCAAAGCTCACGCCACTTACTTGTGAGGCATCAGACCCTAAAGCAAAAATGATAGAGGGTGTGACTAAGAAGCTGTGAGACAATGTACCACTTACAGTGGTAAACAGAAAGAATGTATTCTGCTTTTCATTGTTATAAAGAATTAATGAAAACAAATATCTCCAAACATGAACAAAGCAAGAAATTAACAAATTAAAAATAGATTGTTTGACTTACTGTAACATATTTTAAATTTGGAATTCCTCTTAAAAGGTAACAATTTTTAGATTATACTTAATATGCCTTTTATTATCTCTTAGTCTGCTGGGTGTATTTGATCCTTGTTGAACTTCCCCACTGGACACCTGCACATTCTTTAGAGTATTCAGTGTATTTGTTCATGAAGCACTGAATCCCACTGACCTATTTTTTTTTAAGTGAACCTAAGCTTGTTTTCTCTGTTCTGTGAAAAGTGTGTTAAACTCTGTTTCAAAAAATGCATACAGTTCTGCCAGGAGTAACAGTCCAGTCTGAAAGTTCAGTACTTCTACTCCATCTATAATGTGACAGTTTGGAGCTGACAGTTGATAGTTTGCTGAATTACAGAAGAAAATCAGTCAAAGTTTTAAGCAATGGCCAACTTACCTGTTAAAGTCTGCAGGAACGATTCTTCTGAGCCTTCCTGGTTTATAACTTTCCCTCTGTATCGGTGGTGCTGGTCTTGATTAAAAGGGTTTCTAATCCAAGTCAGTTCACTGGGGAGGTCAGGCAGGTTGATTTCCATGGTGCTGAAAAGACAGATGCTCAGCATAAAACTTGGGTATTAAAATAAATGGTCCTTGTTTGGTGGGGAGGTTTTGTTTGTGGTGGGGAGTTTTTTTCTTGCTTCTTATTCCTGTCCAAGGTAAGAGCTAGTAATACAAAAATGGTGGATTTTGGAGAGGTTTATACACTAAAGTGGAAAACTCAGTTACAAAGTGCTGTCTTCTGGGCTTGTACTATTGATGAAAACAACTTGTGTTCAGAACAGCAAAAGCAAAATGAATTATACTGAAAGTCTTTGAAAGAGCTCCTGACTGGAGAAGGAAAGTCTCTCCTTACCCCCTGTGTTCCCTGCTGGCAGCACATGAAGTGTAACACTTCTCTGAGATTGCCGAGGCTGGCGGGCTCTCCAGCAAGCACATTAACCCAGTGCTTTAGGCTGAGATAAGAAAGGAGCCTGTTCTTCATATCTCTCCAGCAGAAGAAGCAATGCAAGCTGGAGGAGGGGAGGAATGATAGAAAACTGTTAAGAACTTCTAAAAATACATAGTTTGACCTGAAAGATGGCATTCAAACTGCAAGGGGCTTTCTGCCACGGTTTAGTGTTGCAGAGCTGCAATCCTTCTCATTCCATACAATCCTGTCTGATGGCAGTTGGCTGAAGTGTTCCTGATCTCAGCTGCTGTTTGCCACCTGAGGAATTGCTCCAGTGCTACTGCTTGTGGCATTGTGCTGTGAGCTGTGTTTGTGAGATGGCCTAAGACACTCAAAACAAAAAGGGAGGAACTTTTTTTATTCATTCCAGTGATTTATAAATTTCTGTCGCAGGGTAATACACTGAGGAAATAAATATGAGGAATGTCAGAGAAGATACTAGGACTGACTGAGGAGAGATGGTACCTCAGCTAACTAGAAGAATTACAAGCTTTGAGAGAGATGACTATATGTGATTTTGCCTTAAACTGTATTTGAAGTGTAAAGTGATGCACATATGTGCATTTCCTTATGGGAGTGAGATGGGAGGTCAGAATGGAAGTCCTTTCATTTCAGAGTTTGAAAGTTAATGTCGTCCACTTCTAGTTGTTCTGCCTCATTGTATGGCAACACCTAAATTGGAACTGTACAAATAAAACTTTTCTCTCTCTTCCATCATCTCTTCCAGCTGGTTAAGTGAACTTTTAAACAAATCATCTCTTTGAATGAGTTGAAGCTTTATCTGCACAAATGGTTAAACAAAGGGAAGTGAGTGATGGTGTCTGCAGACTCCAAAACTGGCAGTGCTGATGAGTCCATGTGCACTTCCCCTGGCCACAGTTCCATTTGAGCAGTTTTGCCTTACTGTGTGCCCCTGTTCTTTGTCCTCTCGTGTTCAGATGGCCCATTTGTGAAGCTGAGGCATAAACAGCATCAAGGAGCTGGTCTGGACTAAAATGTACC
Organism: Pyrocephalus nanus; assembly: GCA_038380795.1. Lineage (NCBI taxonomy): Eukaryota > Metazoa > Chordata > Aves > Passeriformes > Tyrannidae > Pyrocephalus > Pyrocephalus nanus. Next base: position 7,409,035 of record CM076271.1, on the reverse strand, counting down.
CAGCTGGCATCAGGGAGAGGGGAGAACTGGGGTCAAACAAGTCAGTGGCAAAGCTGTGGGAATGTGAGGGTGGTGACATTGCCTCTCTGCTTACTAAAAATGAGAACTGAAGTGAAACCACAGCTCTGGGATGCAGCTTCATTTTATGTTGCCAAAGAGTGAGGCTTCTGTCTCGCAGTGGCACTTGACTCTTCCCACTCTTAGTTCAGATCTGCTGGCAGATCTCAAAGCAGTGGCACAGTGAGCTGAGTGCCCCGTGGAGCAGTGGGAGAACAATGGAGAAGAGTCCAAGGCCTTCCTTTTAGCACCATCCAGCTGTTAGGGTTGAGCAAGAAGACTTCCACAATGCTTCTTTCTCTCAATATCTCTTTGGTTTTCCATTGCAATTTCAATCAAGTTTTAATAAGGGATCCAGTCAAGTTTGGAGAGGAGTTATGTGTTTAGATAAATATTTGTGGGTCATTGTTTCTAATAAAAATGATATATGTCAGAGAAGAACTAAAGATAACAGATGACTTGTTTTAGTTTTATGAAATGTGATTTGTGTGTGGTATGGGTTACTCGTTACTTCAGGTGTGTCAAAGTGTAATGTGAACCCTACTGAAAGATATTGCTGGTGATGATTACAAACTGCCGTTACTTGATTTTTAAAGATGCTGCCCAGCATTCACTGTAGAAAAGCTGGATGTAAAGTGCTTAACTAGATGGAAAAAATGAGTCACTTAATTCAGTGGCTTCTGTTGGGTGAAACTCTTGAAAGAACTGCAAGGAGAAAGGTTCCATTAGACATGTGAATGTTCAGCTAATGTTTATGCTGGGTGTAGCAAAAAAATCACATATTTTAAAAGAAGTGGTAAGAACCAACTGTGATATAAGGCTGTTCACAGCTAGAACTGCATGTAAGAAATACATCAAATATAGCAGTGCAGTTGGGACACACACACACACTCCAGGGGCAAGGGAGCTGAACTGATAGTACACAAGTTCTCTTTTGGAAGGAGGAAGGTAAACATTCCACCCTGCTGGACGTATGTTAATGCCTGAGTTTACTTGTTCATAATCTGCTTCACATCTTTGTAATATTGTGAATGTTCTGCAGTGGCTCCCTACAATTGCTTGCCAGTAGTACCAAGTGGAAAAAAGCCTGATAATCTGTACCATACTGAGATTTGGATCTACTTGTGGGTTTGTGTAGGCCTGTTTCTGGCAGAATTGAGTGTGACTGTATCATTTGTCCCATTAAGATATCGTTATGAGTTCCTTATCTGCCTTTCTTCACAAAGTATGCTTTTGAAGCAGCTTTCTCTTCTTGGCAGTTGGTCTGATAATGAAGTCAGGGAAGGGAAAGAGCTGTTCTTCAGTGCTAAAATATGTTATGTGACTGAAGAAGTAGCTCAAACTGGAAATTTTCATAGGTTTCTCTACAGCAGACAATCCAGTTGTATTAAACTGTAGATTTTAATAAAAGCGTTTCATAAGCACTGACTTGTATGGCTTATAAGCATAAGCACGTATGCAATGCTTTTGTGTTGGCTTATGTCTTTTGTGCATTGATTTCTTTATGACTTGAAAAGCTTTGTTGCCTTCAGCTGGAACCTCTAAAGGAACAAACACCCAAATGAATACAGTTGTTATTGAGTAAAAGAAAAAGAAGAAAAGAGTTTCAGTTTGTCTTCTGATATTGTTCTAGAAATGAGGTGTGTACATGACTTTTTGAGGATGTAAGCCTGGGGTAACTGGAACATCTAGAGAAAAAGTTAGGTAAATAATTGCCCTCTTTGCCATGGCTTGACATAATTTTGAGTGGGCTGGCTTGAGGCTTTTGAGTGTTTTGAGGAGGAAAAAAAGTGAACAAAGAAAGAAAAGGATTTGATTTTGAAATAAAAATCTACATCTGGCTGGAAAAAGTTGTGTCATTTTTTTTAAAAACTTTCCTTTGCTTTAAGTCGTATTTTTATGATCAGTGATTTCAACTTCATAATAACATCAGCATGAACTGCAGTATAAACATGAGTTTTAAAAGGCTAAAAGCTTTTTTTTCCCCAAATTAAAGTACTTTAATGGTAACACATATAAAGTGTCTAATTGCCTTTAATGTACTTGTACACTGTGCATTGACAAACTTTGTAGGTGAGTTAAGATTTAAAATAATCTGGTTTGTGGGTTGGATTCAGTACAATTTTGAAAAAAGTCCTGCAGCTTTGTGGTGTTGGCACAAAGGTGGGACAGTGAGGAGATGAGCTCGTGTGTGGGGAGAGGCCCTTGGGGATGGGATTCCTGGGGAAGGAGCAGCACATGGCACTACTGACAAAGTTTCTCCCTCTGATGGAGTATCTTTAGCTCAGCAGTCGGGCTCCAACTCTGCCAACTTTCAGTGGAATTTTAGTTCTGAAAGCCAGAATGGGGCTGAGTGTCTTGCTGAGCTGGAACCCTTTTGCCCTCATTGCTTTGTCCTTGATCCCTTCAAAGAGCAGGGGTCACTGGGATTCTGTTTGAAAGCTGCTCCGTGAATGTGACGGCGTGATTGGAGCTTTGGTACTGCTTCCATCTGCACGGGGAACCTTCCAGAGAGCCCCTGAGTGAACTGTCATTTGGAATTCCAGCTAATCTTTTTGTTGATTTTCAAAAATTGACAAATTTTAAAACGAGCTTTTTAAAAATGGATATTCTTTGGCCCAGTTTAAATGGTGAAGTCAGTAATTCAAAACAGGAGGCTGTAACTGCAGATGGCATCCGCTGGTTCAGGCTTCATTTTCTTGCTGCTTTTATTTACGAGCAGTATCAGCATTTTGTAGTTCTTGCTTTTTATCTGACTAAAGATATTTGTGTTTGCACAGGTGCTATTTCTGATTATTTTATAGTCGTTGGTCACACACAATATTTGAGTGGAAATTGATGGTCATGCATATGTGGAAGATCTAATTCACTTTAGTTTTTTACTTTTTTCCTATGCATTTAATTTCTTTGCCTTACACTTTTTTTCCTATTTTCTAGTGTCAATTTACAGTATTTGGTTTTACGACAAGAATGACTGCCATCGAATAGCAAAGCTCATGGCCAAGTAAGTACTGGGACCTTCTTATTCTGTAATTCTTTTATGCAATACAGGAAAAATCGGAACCTGTTAAATTGTCTTGCTTTTTTCTCACTCTCCTAAAATGGAGAAATACAACATTCTTGCTGGTACTAGTTTTTTTAGTAAAGAAAATTACAGTTTTGTTTTTAAAAAAACTCCCAAGGTTAAAATTTTCTGTTAAGTGATTAAAAAAATCAGTTGAAGTATCAATTGCCATTCTCAAAAGGAAGCACACGTGAACACTGTTCATTATTTTAAATTGTTTTGCATAGGAATTTTAAATTGTTTTGTATAGGGATGCTGGCAAAAGATCTTATGATACAAAAGTATATTGAAATAAATGATGGTTGGGTGGTTTGGTTCGTTTTGTGGTGGGCTGTTTCTTGTACAAGTTTGTGGTTTGTTTGGGTTTTTTAAAGAGTTAGTTATTACTCCTGACTAAAGCAAAGAGATGGGAGAATAGCAGAACTAGGTAGAATCTTCTGGAATTAAAGCAAATCTTCAGTGTCCTTAGGAAGGAGCCTGAATTGTGAGACAGGGTTGTTGCACCAGCACAAATACAAAATGTTCATGTCCTGCTTGGGGTGTCTTCTCATCCCTTGTTCTCATCTTTGCTTCCCTTCACTATCCTGAACTTCCTTAACTATTCTGAGCCTTAATCAGCATGACATGGCTTGCAAGTCAGGGCATCTTGAAGAGTTGCAAAATTGAATTCTGTGGAAATATATAATATTTAATTATATGGAAATCAGTCACAGTGTAGACATTTTGAGCTGAATTCTAATTTCCTAATCTGGGGTTTTTGCAGTGGGTTATTTTGGCTTTTCCACACAGAAGCAGTTGGAGACAACATAAATGCCAGACTTAGATATCAAGATCTCTTTCTAAATTCTTTTTCTTTTTTCTTATCCTGATAACCCCATACAGTTCCCATTTGCTGTTTTTGTTTTTCTTCACAGTTACGTTGAACTTTTTGCTGTTACTTGGCTTCTCCAAATATAAGGATTTGTTATAAGGGTTAATGGAGAACACTGGGTGAAATGGACTCTTGGATCTTGTTACCAAAACAAACAACAAAACATCTATTGCCTCTCCTCTTTATAAACACAGAAGGGCATGGCTTCCTTTGTTTAATGCACCTTTTAATTTACAGCCATGATTCATGTTTGAAGTGGGAGAGGGAGCTGAACCCTTCAGACTCTGCCTGTTCTCCCTGTCAGGCACAGCTGCAGTGCAGGTCTAAGTGGCACAGAGCAAACCTTGAGTCCATTTGGTGTAAAACGAGTCAGGGCACTGTGGCACCAACCATGGCTGTAGGTACATCAGGAATCTTTAGAAGTATCAGGTATCAGACCAGTCCAGCCATAGCTTAACAGTCCATAAAGCACATTTACCCTTTTTGCTGGATTGCAATATTTACATTTTCTTCCAAGAGTATTGATTTTTTTCCCACAGTTTTCTTTTTTTTTTTTTTTGTCTTTGTTTGGAGTGGAAATTTAAATTTACACCCTTTTGTTAAGTTGGGTTTTTCTTAATCACTGATAGGAAGGGGTACTGCCTTTATAAGTACCTCAGCACTTTAAAAACATAACCATAAAAGGTTTCAAGGAGATTTGCATTCTCTTCCCTGCTGTTTGACTTGACCTTATTGTGCCAGACTGAGTTAACAAGATTGCAGACCATCCATTTGTATTTTGGTGGCTTATCTTTCAGAAGAAAAGCAAATTAGTGTTTGCTTTGTAATCACAGACGTCACTTCTCACACTCTCTCCCTCCCCCCTGCCCTTCTGTGAGGTCATGCCAGGTATATTTTCAAGGCTTTAACTGCAGATACTCTTCAACAAACTGTCACAGCAGCTCCCGTGTCCCTGAAGGAATGTGAGCCTCTTCCATTATCTGATATAATGGAAAGAAACAGCAGGCCTTGCTTAAAAGAGATTTAATCCTGGATTGCACACAGAGCATGCTCAGTGTACACATTTGCATTAGTTGACTGTTTTTCCCCAGGAAAGGTATTCAACTCTTTGTTGTTTTTTTTTTTTCCCCCCCAAAGAATTCTAGAATTTTCTAAAATGAAAACATTTTATGGGAGTCATCAAACTCCTGACTTCAGAAACGGTTAACTTGGGTCTGGTTAAGTCAGGATGATTGATTGAGGGATAAGCTTTTTAGAAGAAGTAGGACAGAAACTGGGGGGTTTCAAATATTTGTGAATCTGTTGCATTCTGACTGATAAATTGGGGGGGGGGTATTTTTAGCTTGTTTATAAGCTTGTTTTACCCTATTTCAACCCAAAGTGGCTTCTGAGATACAGGCAGAAGGCTAGAACTGGGAGAGATCTCAGAGTTCTGGGGATACAGTTTCTCATTTAATCCATCACCATCTAAATGTAACCTGCACAAGACAGGATGGAGTTGGAGCTACCACACATCTACATGAGAAAATAAACTGTTATTCTTCACCAAAAAAAATAAATTTTAAAAAGGTAACAAACCCTTCATAATGAACAAGGGAAAAATATGAAAAATTTTTCAGAAATATTTGTGAAGCATTTCTGTGAAATGGATGTACTCCTTGCAGATGTTTTAATATGAGACCAACTAGTTCTGTTTTCATTGGAGGGTGTTTCATTGAAACCTGGGCCAAGTAGTTAAGAGCAGACAGAGGGTCTTGAGTGAAGCCTTTGCTTCCCTATCAGGCAGCACTCAGGTGACCTCAGTTGTCCAGAATTTTTCCTTTCCCTTAGGTATTTCTTTTTTCTGATGCAATTATGCTGACACTTAAAATTTTGGCCAAGTATAGTGATTTTTTTTTTTACATTGTTCTTTCTCATCTCATAGTTTTGGAGTGAGTTTAAACAGGTCCTAGCTCAGGACTGGGTGACCATGTGGGGCACTTGAACAAAATCTTCTCTCAGGGTGTCACCACAGAAACACTTGCAGAGGATTGAGCTGCTCCATCCAAAGGGGCACGTGCTGCAGTTCTTGGAAATTGTCAGGGTGTAGATTGGCCCCCCTATTGTGAGTTACCTTTGCAGGTGTCTGCTGCTTACAAAGAAAGCTGTATTAATAACCAGAAGCTGGTTAAATAACCAGCTTATGTCATTAAAAATTCTGAAAGCAACACTGAATTGTTAAAAGCCAAATCTAACCCTTTTGCAACTAAACTCCAGTGAAGCAAAGGGGCTTGGTTGTTAGAAAACTGGGAAGAAACCTCCAAGACTTGAACTATTTTTTTCCTCAGAAATGTTAACATAGAGGTGCATATAAATAATTTCAGTCTACAAAATCTAGAGTTTGTCCTGAATCCTAACTGACCCAAAGAAACTGGAGGCTGGAATGATTGACACTGCCTGTGATTGTTGTGACGGCACCTCTTGGCACCCCATCAGCCATCAGTTCTGCAGCATGCAAGTTCTCAAGTGACATGCCAGCTCCAGAGCTCTGCCCTGTTTACAGTGCTTGTTTTTTCTTAACATATTTGATTAATGCAGGCTTAAAAAAGAAGGGATTACAGGCTGGTGTGTGTTTATTTCAAGAGGATAAGCTCCAGTGCATTGCACAGCCATGTATATCTTGTGAACTGCATATGGATTAGGAGTGTGTGCTGCCTTTACTTTTATTAATGAAATGTACCACGGACATATCATCTTCTTGCGTATCTTAATTATCTTTCAAATTAAGTTTTGGATGCTTGAGGCAGGTAGGAGTGGAGTAGAACTGGTGAGTGAACCGTAGGCTCCAGAGGCTGGCAGGAACACTGTGTTTCCAGCCTGCAGGTAACTGGAATGACTACGGGGCAGCTCGGGAAGAAAACGGTTTACTGTTCTTTCTGCAGTGTTAGATGGGGCTGTGAGGAGTTACTTGCTCTGTGTCTCCTTGCAGACTGGCTCCAGACATGTCTGGTGTGAGGCAGCTCTCTTCTTTACTGCTGTCTTAGTTTTGTTGTGTAATGCTCAGCCTCATCCTACTTTAGAACTGTTGGGTCATAGATTTTGTTGAATGATACAGCTTGATTTGGCTAAATACGGAAAAAATGCATGTATGGAAGTAAAGAGTAAAAGCAACGTATCTTAATCTGTGCTATAACCTGTGTTCTTTGTATATCACATGCTTGGATGTCCATGTGTTCTATTGTAAAAATGTCCAAACAGGAGAGTTTTATAGAAGTGGTGTTTACTGTAGGTAAATTGTGAGGGAGAGACAACCCAGTGCTCTCTGAGTTGGAGATAAATGTACAGACCATCTGACAATTTGACTTGTATAAACCTTGCAGCAAATGAAAACCTGAGGAACTTTGGTCAGATGTGTGTTACATTTTTATTCAGGCAGAAGAAATGTGTTAATATGCTGGGAGTACTTTTTTCTTCACTGCTTTTTGCAAGATGTTAACTCTAGATAAAATTTTTAAGTGCTGTTTCTCCTTTCCTGTTATAGAGTGGTTGAACAAGAAGCTCAGAGATCACAGCAGGTTTCCCAGGACAGGAAAAGTCCCAGCAGAACCAATGGCTGCAATGAAAACAGACCCATTGACATCCTGGAAATGCTCAGTAAAGCCAAAGATGAATATGAACGAGTAAGTAAATGTCTCTTTTCTGGAAACTAGTTTTTAGCTCATCAGCTGTGCTTTGTTTAAAGGGTGGGCTGTCTTTGCCGTGGTTCCAGCAGTCTTGTTTTCAGACTGATGTCTTGTTCCCTCCCTCAGGTACGCTGTACTAGGAAGCAGTCTCTGCTTTCAGGCAAGATGGATTAAATACTGATCATGTGATCCACCTTGAAGTGTAGCTTGATAGGCCAATTTTACAGTGATTTCTCCTGCTGTGAGAAAATTTTGTGTCTGGGAATAGCAAATAAAAATTGTGCCCAACAGCATCTGTCTCTTCTTAGTCTCAAAAGATGTCTTGTGGTATTACAGATTGAGTCATTCAGTACATCTGTAGACTCCATGAAACATATTTTTAATAACTGTAGACTAAATGTGAGAATACTGTTCCCCTGTCTTTCTGTTACCCTTTTTTCAAACAGAAGTTTACTACTTCTGTCCTGTCTACTGTGTTTGTCCTTTTAATAAATTAACTCATTTTGGAAGGAACAGTCTGTTATCTTTGGCCAGTGCTAAATTCACAAGATTACATAGTGAAGCATGTTAGTTCTCTTAGAGAAGAATTACTTTATATAGTTTTGAAGATCAAATTCATACATGCAGGATGAATATAAAGGTAGTGTGTGGGAGATCCAAAAAAGGAAACAAAGATTCTGAACACGCCTCTTCCCGAGTGCAGTGATCCAGGAATGTACAGTAGTAAAGCAATGTGTGAGTATTTTATTGCAGAGCTGTGCTGAGGTTTCTTTGTGAGATCATAAACGTCATCAACACCTGAATGATTCTTCTTTCAATGGTGTATCAATTTAGACAGATTTGAAGAAATTGAAGTCGTTTTGGAAAGAAGAACACACTGTTTTGGTAGTGCCCTCTTAGGATGTGATGAAGCCTTTCTCCCTCTTTGTCCTTGCAGTATTGGATAATACAAATTTCCATCAGATGCCTTATAAAATGGCTCAGGATATTCCAGGTTTTCTTCTGATTTTCAGATCTTTTTTATGTGAGACTACTGAAAAGCCAGAAACAAAGTTCTGAGAATCACAGACAAGTAAAATTCTGTTTAAGAGGCAATGGGTGTGTGCAGATTTTTTTAGTGGACGGTCGATGTCTGTGGTATCAGTAATACAACAGGGAGATATGCAGGGCATGGGTTACAGCAGAGCTACTTTAAAACTGGAGGGTTGATTTCTCCTTGTTTTATGTGTGTGTTTATGTCTTGATACTTTTAGAACACTGGTGAAACTGCAGTAGTAATTTCATTTCCTTTTTGTGTGACATGAACTGCAAGCTGGATCTGTTCTACATGATCCCCTCATAGCTCCTGTGACTGTAGTTGTGTAGCAGTTGCCAGATAAGCAGAATTGAACCATGTTGGTCACATTTCAAACGAGCTTCTTTGGAGAACGTTGTGTTGACCACCTCAGCTTTAACAGCAAACCTCTGGCACATTAACTTTGGAGCTCCTTGTAGCCAAGGGGTGTCAACCTTAACATGATAAGGAAACCAACTTGTTTGGAACATGGCTTCTTGAGAGACCTTTCCTGTCTTAATTTCTACTTTTTAAATAATTTTATGGCACTTGGTAATTACACATGAATTTGTATTTAGGAGCAGAAAGTACTTATCTGCCTGGTACATTCCAGATGGATCATACAGTAATCCTTGTGTGCAGCCCACATGAGATTGGCAGAGTGTCAGCATGAGAAGGGGGCAGAGGGAGTGAAAAAGAGATTTATGAAGGTCTGAGTGATTTAATCTAGGATTCCAAATCAGCTTAATCCTTCAAGTACACACTACATCAAACCCATATGTGAAAATGAATGAACTCTGAGATTTTTTTTTCTTTAATGAAATGAATGGATGCTTTTTATAGTGTGGTTTTGTGTGTGTACTTCAGTATGAGCATGGGAACATACTGCAGCTCATCCTCTAGTGAAAGGAACACTGCCTTTCCTGAGTTTGTAGCTAGAAGGCCTCCGGCATTTCAGGCACAAAGAGTTTTGACCTTCAAGTTGGAGGCTGAACGAAAGATGGGAGAAATTTGCTTCTCACCTCTGTCCCTAAAACACAATATATAGTCTTGATTTTGTATTTACTGTTTCAGTTATAATTTGAAAACGAAAGAATAAAGCTCAGATTGCTTTTTATTCTGTTGCTAAAAAGTTTAACCCATATTTTACTGCTGTAAGTGATCAGAGCAATCATCATGTGTTGTCCAGTGCTGAGCTGTGTCATACATATAAGGCATTATTTATCCACCGAAAACTGGATTGTTCTACAGGTTTTGGGCTTTTTCAGTGGTGATTTAAACTGTAATGCAATTTCTATAGTTGTTTATGTATATATTTATTAAAGATGAAAGTCGACTCAATCTGTAAACATAGTTATAGTGCAACTCTCTTGTCTGGTTTTGTCTTGGTCACAGAAAACTGAATTAACACCTGAAAATATATGTACATGTTTGGTTAAGCTTTGTGGAAATAAGCTGGTGACAAGCTCTCTTTCCTGCCACTTGGAGTGATTTCCATCAGGATTTTTTTTTCTAAGCAGTTCCTAGATTGGGTTCTTGATTTAAAGAAGTGCAGCAAACTTGCTCATTAGGAGCTAATGCAGACACACTTTTTCTTTAATGCGCAGTTTTCTTTCTTGGTGAAAATGTATAAAGCCAGTTGTGTTTTGGTTTTGTTTTTTAATATAATAATAAAGAGTAAGAGCTCTATGACTACATATCAGATTCTGGATATCTTGGTATAATTTTTATTTCCTAAAATTTGTGAATTCTGCAGTGTCTCACAGAAATCAGTGCTTTGTGCATCATCTGTATTTCAGTCCATGTGCCACGTAAACAGGATTGTGTAGTGGGTAAATGTAGATTTAAACCTATGTATTTGTATTAATTTTTTTATTTTTTCCCCCCTCAGAATCAGATCAATGACTTAAGTATTATATCAAGTTCTGGAATGCAACAAAATTCCAATCCTCCAAAGCCAGAAAGCACAGAGCCTTCAGAACAAAAGCCTTCCTTGCAAGTGCAAGAGCAGGTATGGTTCATCCAACCCTAAATGAAGGGATTTTTTTTTTTTTTTCCATTCAGAACTTTGTTTCAGTACCAAAATTGGGGTTTTTTTGGTAGAATGCCTGCAGCGTTATCTGCTGAATGTATTATCACTATAAATAAACTAATGAGTTTGAAGACTTTTAGGATCTTAAATTCTGTCTTTTGACTTAGCATTTTAAAAATATGAGGAAATGTCCACACTGCTGTGAATATTCAGCTGTGTTTGAATGGGCCAGTTTGGATTCTGGAAGAAGTCAGACTGTGGCAATGTGCAGGGTGACTTGGAGAGACAGGAGTCAAGAAAAGCTGACCTGTGCCACAGAAGTGCACTGAGTCACTCAGGTGGACGTAGCGTTGCAGCCTTTCACTCATGAGCTCAAGCCCTGAGTTCTCGTGTCTCAGACCTTTCCTTAAGGCTTGTCTGTGCTGCCTTCAAAGCTACAGCTGCAGTCCTGCACAAGGAAGCTGTGGCTTCATATGAGACATTTTAGAGATAAATTTAGGAAAAAAGTAAATTCTGCAGTAAATAAGACATGAAGTGCCTTGGGCCTGCTTGCAGTGCCACCCAGTGGGCATGGGAAGGGCAGTGCTGTGCTCCTCAGAAGATGCCCCAGAGAGGACAGGAGCTTTAGTTCCCTGCCATAGTTGACCGGTGTGTTCCTGATGCAATGAACCACCACGCTGGAGAAAGTGATAATTCTATAAAGCCAGTTAACTGGCTTTGAATGTAGCACAATTGTGTTGGTGCTGAGCCACAGTTTTAGTAATGTGGACAACTGGAAGACTACTGGAAAGACATTCCATTTCAAATATAAAAATACATTTTTCACCTAATTGAAACAGATGCCTAAAAAATAGTACACATATGATAAATACAGTGAGATTCCTAAACTCCCTCCAAAATGTCACACTTGCATGTGGATTGACTAACTTCATCTCATGCTAAAGATACCACATGTTTGGGAATAAAACTAAATGTCTTCTCTATGATATTGTCAAGTGTTGTATCTTGGCAATTCAAAATTACAATCAGTTGTACCATGAAATGCTTTTGTGCCAGCAATCAGCAAAGCTGAACCAGAACACTGATACTGAACCATGAATTGGCAGTCAGAGCTTGTACTGTAAAGTTTAACTTACCTGAAATGATTTCTGGAGAAACCCTTTGAGCAGCTGCACCTGCACTCTGTTCCTATCAGATAAAGGGGCCATGTTGCCTTTTTGCAACCCCTGCTGATTTGTCTTCATGACACCCTGAGTTGATGATATGCTGAAAGCATACTTTAGCCAGAGATGGAGAAGGCAGAAGGTGGGGTTTGTACTTCATGCTGGAAAGTAACTTCATGTTTGAGACTGTCCATGTGAGGGGACAGTCTGAGCTGACTCAGAGCATGGTGGAGATTTCAGTTGATTACTTGACTGTTGTAATGTATTAATAAAGGAAAGTTAGTCAATTAATCATACTGAAGTGAAAAGCAGAGTTTGAAATTATCTGGACAGTGATTCTTCTTTTAATGGAATCTTTATAGCTGAAGCACAGGTCTCTGGAACAGTAAGCCCAGTGGAGGAAAGTAAGAACAACTTTCTAGGAAAAACTTCCTAACATAATTAATAGGGTTTATAAACTATAGAATGTCTCAGCCACAAAATGAAAGTGTGCCTGACTTGAAGCTGGCTAAAAATGAGTAACAATGGCAGTAGAGGTGAGTAACAAGGGCAAAAGTCGGTGTGATTTCAAGCCCAAGGTTTTTTTAGGCACCTGCACTGCCATGGCTTCACTGCTGTTATCTGTGCTGGGAACACTGGAGCCAGCAGAGCAATGTCATGGTACAGTAGTTGTCATTGTGAAGTAGTGTCTTTGTTCAGACATACCATCAGAATACACTGGAATTGTGCTGCAGGCCATTCAGGCTTCTGAACAGAATGTTGTGTTTCAGTCCAGCTGTTTTACATAACTTCTAGTCCTGTGCAACCTCAAAAAAAAAAAAAAAAAAGGAAAGAAAGGAAAATTTTGAGATTATGGGTGGTATTAATAGTTATTTCTTTTCTCCTTAGTAAAATACATTTTAAAATATTTTCACTAAAAAATTAAGCAGATGATATCCCAAAGTCATATTTTTCTAACAGTGTTAGTGGTGTAGCTAGATGTATATTTTTGGGAGAGATCAAAAGGACTGGTAGATGTAACTGCATATATATACATACACACTTTTCAAGATGATAAATACACATGTTTAGGTTTATACAGATTCTTTTACCTATTGTGACATTGTTATTGAAAAGGGTGAGGAAAACTGTCTAGGCATGTATTGCTAGTTCAGTTGTGTAGCTTCCAATTTCTGTGTTCCTTTCCCATCTTTTAGGCCATTTCATTATTTCCATCTTCATAAATTCAGTGAGGATTTTGTTCAGCATGTCTGTTTTCCCCCACATCCCCCCAGAGTGCCTTGTGTAGTTGTGGCTGATGGATGATGGCAGGTGCCATGTTCATGACATAGCCCATATCCTTTCCCCTTCCTTAGTACTTGTGCACAGCCTGTCCCAAGAAGGCTGTAAAGAAAAAGCATCCATAGCCAGGATGTTCCTTGTAAATTAAATTAATTTCAATATTCATGTAAATAGGGCCCACTTGATTTTACATGCATTTGACCTAGTTGTATCTCGTAGTTTTCTTGAATTTGTAAGAGACCCTGGGAGTTGCACAGTGCTGTATATATTTCTAACTTTACAACTTCTTTTTCCCTTCTTTTCAGCCATTTCAGTCAAGGCAGAAGCATCTGACTTTGGAGGAACTGTTTGGAACCTCTGTACAAAAGGAACAGCCCACAGCTCCATATCCCAACCCAGAGAGAATGGAGAAGCTGCAGACAGATGCATCTGCCAGAGAGCAGCACAGTTTGCTTTTGCCTTTTTCCTTTGACCAGTCACCAGTAATGCACCAATCCCTAGGGAAATCAGAAAGTCCAGGCGTTAAAAGCAGTGCCAATCAGCAGGACTGTTTAACACCTATGCTAATGCCTCCAGCTTCGGTTTCCCAGCCTGATTTAAAAAATGTTTCAAGCTATTCAGTTCGTTTAAGCCCTGTTCTTAATTCAGCCTCGACAATGGAAGCTGCCCCTGCTCAGATGCTTCCTGGCCTAAAACAAAGCAACAGCATAATGCAAGTTATGCAGCAAGCTGCCAAGCCCATATCCCCACTGGTGAATCAGCCGCCGTCTGAGGGGAACCACGCTCCACAAAACCTCATGGCTGCCCAAAGCCAGCTCATAGCACCCCTGACAACAACCAACACAGGAACTGTCTCAAATCCATCTCATACAAGTGTTGATCTTCTCCAGAAACTCAGGTTGACCCCCCAGCATGACCAAATGCAACAGCAGTCTCTCACTAAAACGTCCTTAACACCCAACATCTCTGCCTCCGTTGGCCAACTTGCAACACCAGAGAGCTTCAAAGAATCTCACACTAAGCCATCAGCCTTGAACAGCAAGTTAATCTCTCCCCTTCAGGTATTCTGATATCCATGAAGTTCTAGGCTGTTTTTAGATTACCTGTATTTTCCCTTGGAAATGTGCTGCTGTGGAGTAGCCTTTTAAAAATAACCAAGGACTTCCACTGTGTGATACTGATTGAATTGCTAAGTTAGACATTCAGTTCCACTTGTTCTACATCATTGGCATCTGCTACCAGTGACAGACCTGTCTGTAGAGGAGGAGGTTTTTCAACCTCCTGTTAGTGAGTCCTAAAGAATTCATCTGTACTTGTGTCAGAAAAGTACTGCTCAGAGCTGCTGATCTGAGAAGGGATGGAAGGTCACAGGCTCATCAGTTTTGAGAGGGGTGATGCTGTGGAAGTGTAGCCTGGACCTTATTTAAAGGTATAAAATTAATTTCCTTTCCTTTTTTTTTTTTTTTTTTAATTTAGACTGTACAACAAAATAAAGAACCAGAAGTGTTTCCACAGCCGAAGACTTTGTGTAAAGGAAGTCAAGTAAGTGAACAAGTACCTCTGCTAATTAGTAGTTTTGTTAGAAAAGAGAAAACCAGCTGTGGTTCACTGTTAATATTTCAAATAGTCATCACCCACTGACCGTATGGGAAGAGCTGTTAGGAAGCAGGAAGAAGCTGCACTGAAGGAAGGGGGGGCTCTGTCAGTGAGTGACTGCTCTTGTGCAGTGCCTCTTATTGTTGGTTCTAATGGGGAAATGAGAACACGTTCTTGGATTTACAGCCTTGCAATGACTTTGCACCATTTGAACTGGGTGTTTTAATGTTTCAAACAAGCACTACTAATGCCATAATATTGTAGCAGGGTCTATTAGCCTTAGCCCGGCCTTAAGCACCCCAGAGGCGTAAAATGCAATCCTTGCCTTATTGTCTCTTAGTTTTCCTGAGATAACCTTGTATTTTATGGAAAGATACAAAGTGAAAGAAAAGGAAGATGAAGGAAGAAAAGAATAACTAGCATTTGTTATTGCAAGACTGTCTAATAGCAAGTTTTAGTGATCTAAATTCAGATTTAACATTATTAGAACTGTCTTGGGTAAGAGTTCAAAATAATGTCAATTTTAAATTTCAGGTTGCAGTTAAAAAATAGCTGGTAATAGTCAAGTCTTCAAGCATTATTTTAATTACCTTTTTGTTAAGTATTATTTTTAGTATACCATCTGTACTTTAATTCTACTTTTCCTTTACCCACCTCCTTCTTTCTCAGATCTCTTAAATTGCCTCATTCTTGTCAAATGTGCACTGCATGAGAGCAGTTTTAGTAGCATGCCCAGATCTGATTGTGAAGGCAGTAAAAATGGTGCTACTTAAAGTAAAATGCTGTTCTAGCCACTGGCCTGCTATGAGATAAGATCTGCAGTGTGTTCATGACCCAGTTAGTAAATAATAACTGAACTAAAACCATTTCATATGGGTTTGGGAATTCTAAGGAATGTGTGCATGTTGTGTAGTAAACTGTGTTTGTGGGTTTAAACACATTGTCTTCAGCTGAAATCCCACGCTGTGAGTCTTCACAGTTTTGACTACACCAAAATCAGTTTTCTAGTTCTGCTGCTGTTGATGTTATTAAATACACATTAACTTCAGATGGTTTGGAATATTTTTTCTTCTGAAAATCTTTGGTTATCCAGAGGGAACTCTTTTTACTGTCATATAAAATATTTGTGCATATCACATTTAGTGTTGCTTTTCCAGTGAGATAGGCTTGTTTATTTTCTTTTTTCTTTCACCACGTTGGTCATTCTGGAGGCCTGAGCAAGGCATTGATTATCATCCTGACTAATGAACCCCTAAGGAAAATAATAATCTGCAAAACAGCTACAGACTCCTTTGATTAGCTTGGTGAAAAGCTCATCTTTCATTACATGTGTTATGTTTCAAAAATTCTGGAAGGTAGCAAGGAGTCTGCATGCAAGAATGTTCAAGTCTGCTACCTTCTTTAGCTTGAAAATGAGAATTACTATTGATATTAATCTTCATAGATAAATATTACTTCATTGGCAGCAGCTATTTTGTAATATCTGACTGAATAATTGTGGCTACAATTTATTTAATTTTCTTTATGTTCATCTCTCCAGCCTTTACATCCTTCATTCTTACTGGAAATGGTGCTTATTAATTTTCTGTTCTCTTGCAGGTCACGCCTCCCCAGTTTGTCACAGCCACGACAACAGTAACACCCTCAGTCCTCCTGTCTCCCAGCGTGTTTCAGCAATCAGCTACAAAGGCTACAGAAGTGGAGAACAAAGCCAGTTCTTCTTCGCCTTTAACACTTGGAACAACAGAAATTCAGACTACACCTCCTACTGTTCTCAGTAGGTCTCAGCTGCAAGAAGCACTGATACATCTAATAAAGGTACTGTCTATACAGAGCTCAATCTCTGAGGGGAGTTCCAAGTACAGAAGTCAGCACTGAGCAATTCTGTACCCCTGCAACTTTTTTTTTTTTTTGCCCTGAAACATTACAAATATGTTCTTTTGTCTTGGAATTACTCCCCACTGTGCACATAGTATGGCACAGTTTGCTCCTCTTGGTCGAGATGTGGAGCAATTAGAACAGAGTACATGTAGACAAGTGATGAATAAGTTGCATTAGTAGAAGCTGCTGTGGGAATGAGGGGAGTTGATTTTGCTGTCTTTGTAAGTTTTCTGCTTACCCAAGGAAAGCTTTTCTGATTTCAGTTTCCTAGAACCTTTCCTCATCTTCACCTGAAGTATGTTTCTTTGAGATGAAAATTGCAAAGTTTTACTTCTGCTGTTTCTAGGGACGAGAAAGTTCAGTTGCAGTAAGTCTGTGATGTTGGGAAGCAGCCAATGCATTGAGATGATTTTGACCTCCAATGCCATAGTGAAGTTGCCATGAATGACAAACCGTTCTTTCTTAACTGGGGATTCTCTTGCTCTCTCCATGCTGATGTGCACAGCTTACACCCAAAATGCAAGTCTAAAAATAACAGTATCTTCTCAGTGATCAGGTTTTAGGACCAAAAAGATCCCATCATTAGGTTGTCTGATTCATCTGTTGTTCCATTTTACATAACCTTTTCCTGTACTGGTTTGTATAGTTTTTCTCATTAAAGACTTAAACTAATCTTGTAACCAAGCCCAAGTGCCAGTAGTCTGAGTGGTGACTTTAGGGAGCTGACAGGAATCTTTGTCTCCAGTCTTTATAGAGAGAGCTGAATGAAGACCAAAATAGGCATATCCTGCAGCATAGGAGTGTACCCAGCACTCCAAGCAGGATACCAAATTTGCACTTCAGTCTTGTAAAGAGAACATTACACCCTCAAGATAGCTGGTTAGATACCAGTTCTGTAAACTTGTCACGTGAATGAATTAGACTCAAGACATATCTCTAAATATTGTCTCTAAATTAAACTAATCCATTGCCCAGTCATGCTTTGCCATGAGTATTGCTGTAGAACACGCTGCAGTCCCATCCAGGCTGCTCTGACAGACAGAAGTAACATCACTTGTGACACTCAGGCAGATTGTATTTGGGAACCTGTACACAGAAGGAAATTCTTTGTGTCTAAGGTTTGGACTCTGGAGGGAAGTGAAATGTGAGGTTGACGTGGTGACCGCTGTTTGTTTGTTTGAGCATCCAGTGTGCTCAGGGATCCCTTCAGCTGTCTGACCATGGCTGTGGTTCCAGCCCGAGGTGTTCAAACAGCATTGCCTTTTGTGCCCAGCTGGTTCCCTTCTTTTAACTCTGACAGTGGCCACTGTAAGGAATCCTTATGCACAACTTAGGCATTAAATTAAACTTTCCTGCATCTTTTTACTAAGGCATTAAATTAAACTTTTTTGCATCTTTTTACTAATGTTTCTAATGTGTTTTTTTTCTCTTGCAGAATGATTCTCATTTTCTCAGCACTATCCATGAAGTCTACTTGCAAGTCCTAGCCAAGAGTACAGACAACATTAAGCTATAATTGAAGTTGAATCTATTTAAAATGTGTCCATTTTAGAAACAATTATGCCTCATCTATAAAACTAATATTTTTGTAAAAGAATATTTAGTTTTCAATGTCTTGAATTTGAACCTGTTAGGAAAGACTATTCCTTAAATACCTATGAAAGTAACGTTCTCAGAAGTGATCTAGGTTTTCACTGTGATCATCACCAGCAAACCTTTTTTTTTATTGGGGAGGGGACTTAAGTTGCATTTGAGCTCTCATTAGAATTAAGTGAATGTGCAAATGTTTGCTCTGGCTCTCATGCCCAGCTGTATTCACTGTTCAAGGGTTACAGACTCAACACTCTTTCAACCAGCGAATACACAGGACAGGACACTACAGCACACCAAGACAGAATTCAGCTGTGGGAAACAAATTCCACTTGAAGGACTAAGGAAAAGGAGAGCAAAATGCCTTGTGATGAGACTAGCAGGTGTGGGGAAGGAATGGATCTGAAAGCCAGGCCTTTAGAGCTAACTATTCAACAAAAGGTCTAAAAATGTGATTTATTCAATACATTGGCAGTCTGCAGTTATTGCACATAAATTCATCTTTCAATATTTCACTAATCTTACTTGCTTTTACGTTATTGACATTAAACAGGTGTCCAAGTGAGTAAGGCCATTTTCTCTAAAAAGGAAAATCTGAAATATGCAAAATCCTCAGTGATTGTATCAGTTTTTTTTTTAAAGTAGTTCTGTTGCATGTTGAAGTTTTCTTGTTTTAAATTTGTAGTTAGGAGACCACCACTGGAAGACCCTCTTCCTGTTCAGCAGCATTTGATAAAATTTAAATACCTTGTTCTCTTTTAGCTTAAGGATGGACCACGTCATAGTTAGTTTTCATTCCTCAGTTGTGTTGGAACTGCAGTGATGAAGACTATGCAGATGGGAAACAAATGCATGCTTTTCTTCTGTTGCCCTCTCCCCATATTGTTAGTGCACACTTCATAGTCTGAAGTTTATCTAATTAAAATGTTACTGCTTTGTATATGTAAGTCCCTGTTCACTAACTAAGAATTTAAGTGGGTACTTTCCCATTTGAAATCGGAAAATTTCTAATTATACTTTCTTTTGCTGCTGAGTTGGTTTACCCATGGCTTGTATTTATTTCATAAAGGCATGCAGGGGTGATTAATCTGACTCCAGGTCCCAACCTTCTCTAGCAATAGTAGTCTTAAAGGATGCTTTTTCAGTAGAAAAGTGTTGGGTTATTGAGTAAAAAGATAATCTGTAGTGAGTTATGATGCACTGCTTTGTTCTTTTCCCTCAAGCACTATTGAAATATGAGGAAAAAATATTGTTTGGCTCCTTGCAACATATGATATATATATATATATATATATATATATCCTAAGGATTAGTTAATATTGCCATAGTCAAGGTGCATGGCCATTTCATTGGAAACTAGTAATTGAGCTTTAATTGTGACTTGTTCACAAATTGGGATGTTTTAGATACAACATATATTTACATTTTTATGTATTTGATCTATTTTAGTTTTTTTCATAGCTTTTTAGTGGAAAATATATTTTGTTTAGCACTACCTGCCTTCTGAAAAGATTTTCTCAGCCTTGGAGTTCAGTGTTTCCAGTTAAAATATATTGTATATTGTCAGAAAAACATGCAAGATTCAGGGAAAGATGCTAATGTCATGCACATTCATCACGAAATATATTGGATTTAATAGTAGCATTTGAATTCAGCAATATAAACTCAGCCTTGTTAAGGAAGATAGGAGCTTCTTCCATAAATCCTAGAGTTATAATACTGTGTATGCACATAAACAGCGAGACTCAGATCTAAGGTCTAAATTAATTTTTTGTTGGGTTTTTTAAGAAAAGTTTCACTAAAAGGGACACAAACCAATGAGCAGTTCCTCTGAACAAAGTCTAAACCAAACAAGAGAGTTGCTTTTATCTGGATTTAGCAAAGAGGACTTCTCACCTCTCATGGGCAGCTTACAGTTCCTTCAAGGAAAGGTTTGGTCAAAGTTTGTAAGAACAGAAATGCTGGGAGCTGACAGTGCTCCTGGGTGCTGTTTGTTAAATACACTCATATCCAAAGACCTGTAGAAATGATACAAAGGAGTTGTATTTTGAGTTCTTCAGCCACCTGCAGTTGACAGGAGTAACACTGCTCTGAATATCCTTGAGCTGTGAGGGTTCCTGGCCAGCTGCAAAGAAGCAGTGGCAGATTCTGCCTTGACTTTAGTTTTGTAGTGTCCTGGTAGCAGCAGACTCGTGGTTTGCTCCCCAGCCCCAGCTTTGAGAACGAACTGGCAGAGAAGCAGAGTTGAAATGGTGGCTACAACAGCAAACAAACTGTTCCTCTTGGACACGTGTTTGTCCCAACCTGTCTGGCAGCAGACACAGAACCAACCTGGGTATCACCCAGCACTGCAGAGCTTTGACAAGTGCCAGGGGCTTCCTTTAACAGATAAACTCCTTGCATGAAGAGCTAATTGTAAAACACAAACTCAGTTACAGTGTAAAATTTGAATATTTTTTTTTAATGTGGACTGTGTATTTAAAAATATTTTTTCCCTAATTATTTTAAGTTTTCGTATAAGTTTAAAATTACCAGCTTGTTGAAGTGCTTGATTCATTTTTTCCACATGTAGGGATAACCAGGGGTCATCACAGGAAATGATTGTGACCATTTTCAAGTGATTTTGGTTTTTTGGGTTTTAGGGGTTTTTTTTAGTTACTGGCTTAATGGGATTTTACCTATTATTTCTGAGAATTAAAAGCTTATTAGTTCAGACTGTACTCCCCAAATTAATTCTTATCTAAGCATGTGTTTCATGGCTCATGTTAAGTGACTTCTGGGGAAAAAATAAGACTCCAAACTCAAACCTAATCAAAGACAGTTTTAAAACCTACAGCTGCTTAATTGTTCAGGAAAATCAAAATTGTTCAGTTTTGTAGTTAGATTTTCTCTGCTGTTATTTACAATGCAAAGTTTATATGAAAGGTGCCTAACAGCTATTAACTTTAGAAGCAGTAATCTTTCCAGATTTAACAAGATTTGCAGAATGAGTGATAAAGTTTAAAAAAAAAAAAAATTTAAGTGATGCATCTTGATTTCATAGAAACTGTTTAATTCTCTGTATAAATACTCAGTATGACATTTAAACACTGTTGGATGTATCTCATTTTTGCTTGCATTTCTAATTGCTTCCTTTTGTTTTGTTTCTGAAACACATTATGCCATGTGTAGTCACTGATACAATTTCTGGAATACTCTGGAAAGCAGACTTTAATTTGGGACTTCTTGGTTTTTAAAAATATTACAAACAAATCAGCCACCTTTTTGCCAGGTATTTGGGTTGCTTTGTACAGCATATCTTTACAGGAGGAATGTGTGCAATATGTATCACCTCAGTTTTGTCTGGCAATGTTACGAAAATGTTAAGATGCAATATCTTCTTTTTACTTCAAATGGGAAAAACTGCAGTATCTCTGATTTGGTGGTGTATTTATTTTTATCTATTCAGTGTATGGACATATGGTTAGTTAGGGGGTTTTATGTACATTATGTGCTTTTAGTAATTTCTGAGTTTTATCACTTTTGTGGATGCACCAGTTGTAGCCATTTGCATGTCCTTTCAATATGAAGACCATGGGAAGGGAGCTTCAGGAAAGATTTCTGGAAACCGGAATAATTGTAAGTCAATAAATGTAGATACTGCATCATTAACGTTTTTGGTATGGTATGGATTTTATAGCACCTATGTATGTTTGCAGTTATTAAGTTATTGCATAAATGTTTAAGACTGAACATTTTTTTCATCCAAAATTTTGTATGTTTGCAAATATATTTTTGTAATAAAACTTCAAAACAAATGTTTCAGCACCTCCTAAAATCTTGTGATGTTTCCTTTTATTTCTAGAGTCCTATTAGCCTGGTGGAAGGTTCGGTTTTTTGTTTAGGGTTAATATTTTTCACAGGAGAAACTCAAATTCCTTACTCCATACTAGGGGTAGAACAAATTTGCATTTGTGTGCTAAGGAAGTGCATCCTGCCTGCCTGAGGGACAGTTGGGAATAGCCCCTGTCACTGAACAGCTTCTGTATTGCTGTCAGCAGCACCAGGCTTGTGGTTTGAATTTGCTCAACAGACACATTTCCTTTCCCACCAAGAAATGCAGCTACAAATTCACTGTCATAAGTACAGTTGTAAGTGGGTTTAGTGCCTTTCCTTCCAACTTTTTTATGGTATCCCCCTCATCCATGGAGATGGCACAGGATACTCAATCCAGTGTTGGTCTTTGATCCAATACAATGGAAATTGCAGTTGTCCTCTTGCTGTATCTGATATTATGCAACTGATCGATCCAAATTTCACAAAGTCAAATTGGGAAGCTGATGAGGAAAACCACAGCAGAGCTTCTGGTGAAAGCATCTTGAAATGAAACAAAAGATTATCCCTAAGCCCCTTAATCTTCGCTAGATTCCCATTCCCATTGTAACTACCCGTAGGAGCTGGGATTGTGGGGCATATCCAGCAGGACAGGCCACTAGAGAATGTGTGTAATGCTCTGGTGGATCATACTGAACTGATTCCTGCACTACATCCAAAAGCAGATTCTTCTAATGGAAGACTACGAGTACAAAAGTCGTGGGATTTACTGTAAGATAATAGAGGGAAAAGTGGAACCAGCTTAGAATCAAACTTTAAATTCTAGAATTGAGATTTAAGTTCTATGTTAAATGCATTGCCTGTTTGGTCAGTAGCAAGAATATTTTTTTCATTGTTGATGCTGTTCATCTTTTTGTCTTCTCTGGATCCAGGTGTTCCTCTTCATTGTTATTCACATGCAGTGCTCCTGTTTGATTTGGAAAGAAGGTAACACTTCTGAATTTGTATTTGTAGCTCCAGCTAAACCAGGCACTGTACAAAAAGCTTATGCAGACCAAACTCTTTCTGGCCTTTTCTCTCTTGATCCTGCGTGCTTTACAGTTGTGTTTTCTGAAAGTGCCTGAGAGAAGAGTCAGTCCCTGCTATCACAGTGATATGCACTGGGTAGAATCAGGGTGGAAGCATTAGGCTTCCTAAAGCTCATCCCCTAAAATTCAGATTTTATTTGCAGGCTTGCAGAATGAAGCAACAAGTTGTAGCTCATGTTTATGGGCCATTAATTGAAGTCAGTGGACTCATGTATCTGGTAAGGATTCAATTAAACTTCCTGCTCAATATACAAGGTGCTGGGTCAGGTTAACATGAGTACAGAGGATAAGACACCTCTCATTTACACAGCTTTTCTTCATTTGTGGACAGGATGCTTTCAAGTCACTGAATAGCTATAGTGTGGCTGAGGTAAATTTCACTTTAGTTTTCTAACCAAAGTATTAGAAATTATAAGGAATGTTAAACAACTTAGACATTTTCAGTGCCCAATAGTGGAAATTTTTTCTTCCTTCTTCACCCAGCTACTACTGTGAATCAGCTTTTTTTCTCTCTTCCAAGTTTTGATTGAGGGATTTACTTTTGCACCGACCTACTAATTTAGGAGAGTTAAAGTGCACTGATAGACCTGTGACTGAAATACAGCCCTTAACTGTAAAGCTCCTCCTTGGCCGTTATGCAACAATTTTTCACTTCCTCTTAGAATCCTTCTTCATATGACACTTCTAATTAGGCTCAAAAAGCACTGAGAAAAGAGGGCAGTGAAGAGATATTTTTATCAGTTGCTGCATTTTGAAAGGGCACTTGCAATAAAACAAAAGGGAAAGAACCCGTGGATAGAAGATTCCTGAGAAGAGAACAAGGGAAGGAACAGCAAAAGAGTGTAAGTACATATGAAAGGGAATATTGGACGGAGACAAGTATGGCCTATGAAGATATTTCCTGAAGCACAGAAGAATTTGAATTACAGTTTTGTTTCTGTAGCGCTACATATCTTCAGGTATTCTCAAAGCTCAAATGTGGATTGCCTGTAAGAATTCAGGATATTTCAGGGTGTGTTAAAAATGACCGGGGAGGCACAATTTCCCTGCTAAGGGTTTTTTTAACCTCTGGTAATGAAGCAGCATAGTGGAACTGGCTGATTCACAGCAGTACTTAATTTTTGTCTCTGCTTGATGGCCTCACATTACAGCTTAAAAACTGCTACAAAGAACAAGGCTGCTCATACCTAGTTGCATTTTGTCTTTCATTTTAAATAGACCTTTAAAAAATATTTCTGCCATAATCCATTCTTTAAAATTCAAGGAGCTTCATTTTACAAAACCAACCTTGGGAAATACAGCCACAAAAGGATGAGCTTTATGTGCTGGCTGAAATGAAAGCACTCACCCTCAGGCCTTTCTTGGAAACACGCAGGTATGTGATGTAAATGCACAAGTTTCTTTCCTCCTCATAAATAAGTCAAGAAGCTTTAAGAGCATCTACAGAGCAAAGCTCTCCTGTATGCAAAACTCTGTGTGGCCTTTATTTAGAGAGCATATGACTTGCACATCCTGCTCTACTTCTTGCAGTTCAGAAGAGGAATGGGAGAGGCTTAGCAGGTTATCCAGCTCTCTGACATTTATGGATGATGTGAAGTGCCCTCTCTGGTTTACTTTTGAAGCATCAAATAAATAAGCTTCTGTTCTCTGGGGACACAGTTCTCCCATGTAACAAAGTTGCTGGAAAGGAAGCTTCTGCTGTCTTAAACTTGCACAGGGAATTGAGATAGAAGGGTGCGCTTCAAGCCTGCAGGATTTGGATGCGTCAGGAGTCTGTTGTGGTTTACAGCAAGCCCTGCTCCTGACATAATCTTCAGGATGGAAGGCACAGGGCACCCATTATAAACAGACATCTCTGATTTCCAATGGTTTAATGGGAAAATCCTGCCACAACAGAAGCCCGAACAGAAATCCCAAAGGTTTGGTTAGAAACACAGGCACTACTTTTGACAGAGGTTTGAAAATAAATTAGTATTCTGCAGATATGAGGGTAGTTGTCTGAGGGGAAACTGCTAAGATAAAAGAAGGATGTGAAAGTAATGTAGATTCATACCAGGTAGTGCCTGAGCCTGGGCCTGTGATGCAGCTCTATCTGTAACTTCATTTTAGATAAAAAAGCTTGATCTTACTACTGCATCTATGCCTGTTCCCATGCAGTATGTATAATTTCTTACAATTCTCGATGCTGTGCTGCACAGAAATTGGAGATTATTTTTTTTTTCACAATTCATTAGCAGCTAAATAATGTTATTACTGAAGATGAGCTGCACAATCTGTTCCACGTCTAACTGAAGCCACTGTGTTTTTGCATGTGGAAGGATGTTGTGGTGATGCATAATAGTCTGCATAATGAGAATGCTTTGGCATCAATCCATCTCATCCATTCTTGAACGATTTCCTTCTCCAAGGGCTTCTAATGCAACTGTTCTTTCAAAGGGCAAGAACAGTCAAAGCCTGTTGTGTTGCAGAGGTCAAGCTGAAGAAAATTTTTTTTTACTTTCTTTCCATATGCATTACAGCACAAATAAATCCTGCTTTATTTGGTTGTTATAGCTCTCTAAATTTACACAGCCTGTGAAAGTGTTGCTGTTCTGGGAGATTTTTCCTACCACAAGTTATTGTTGGTAACTTTATTCTTTTAATTTTGCCAAATTCAGTTATTTGAATAGAGACATTCATTTAAACCAAGGCTTAAGAGACTTATAACCTCTCATCTTGTTTGAAAAGTGTGATGGAACTTGAATTAAGAATCATCTAGAGAAAGCAAATGTGATGCAGTAACTTTGGAACATCTTTGTATTCAGGAGGACTTTCAAGCACAGATGCAGGCAAATGCCTCAAACTCCTATTGTGTAAGTATTTCATATTTATCTTAACAGATGATAGGAAAAAATTGCAACGAGGGAAAAGTCAAGATTGTAAATTTTTTTAAATTTTGTAAATAATATTATTCAGTGATTATAGTAAACCAATCCAAATACCCCGAAATACTGTAATATTGGCATTGCTAACTTCAGTATAAATAGTGTCATTTTCTTGCACTGCTAGCAGAAATGCTTTCCTAAATATTGTCAAATACTAGAGCAATTACCAAAACCAGTCACAGGGAGTTCCTTTCAACTGTGTGAGAAATGCAATGACTTTTCTCTGACAGGCTACATGTTAGAGATATAAAAGTCTCAATGTATAAAACTTGCCTCAAATTATTTGGCCGATTTGGTTTAATCTGAACATTTTTCAGATTATCATAAAATTGTCATAATATTTTGGAAACTTTCCGATTTTTGGGTTGTTTTCCAGTTTGGGTTTTGTGGTTTTTTTTTTTTTGGTTTTTTTTTTTTGGTTTTTTTTTTGGTTTGTTTTTTTTTTGTTTGGTTTGTTTTTTTTTTTTTTGTACATGACATTTTATTTACAGGCAACATCAAAATTACTATGTTTTAAAATTATTTTTATCCAGCATTTGTCTGCCTGTAACTCAAAAATGGTCTGTTCTGTTAACAAGCTTTTCATAAACATTCTTCCTGTTCCAGAGTACTTTGCCAGCTACATCTGAGAAGGTTTTAGATGAGCAGAACTATGAATATATTCTGCTTGTATGTATCTTTTTCTTGTTTCTTGCTCTTATAGACCTCAAAGGCACATTGATTTCCCTGTCTGGGTATTTCTGGATCAGGTGCTGATGAGAACCTTGCATTTTCCAGGTTGCTGGTTAGAGCTGTTTGTAGCCTGTGTAGCACAAACTGCTGTTCTATGGCAACTAAAGGATGTTTAGAGTGTTTTTCATGCTCCAGTGGGAACTGCAGAGCTGATCATTATTTCACAGCCTGCTGAATATTCTTTTCCCAGGGTGTTTACTTGAGTGTGCACTTGTGCTTATGTAAAAACACTTTATTTTGCTGACGAAACAACAGAATTTATTTGGAGGAAGATGTGACAGTATGGACAGAATCTCTGGAAAAGTTGCAGCACCAGCTTTGGTCTGAGAATGTACTGCATTCCCATCCACCAGACTATGATGACTGGAATTCCACCACATAACTTGTCTTTTTTAAGGTACCCTGCAAATGGAATGACACCCTGTGTGCACTGTACAGAGATGTTCAGGACTAGCAAGGTTACAACCCCGGACAGCAGTGACTGGCAGATTCCAGCTCAGTTTGGAATCAGTACAGTGTTTAAACTGCAATTGCACAGCCTGTTGGTCCCTTCCCACGCCTCCACACATTTTCTTTACTCACTGCTGTTTGGATTTTGTAGTGATGAGCTCTTCTTACAAGACCTGGGTTTGGGAATTTCTTTTGAGAACAGCTTTTAAGGCGAAATTGGGCACGGACCCCTTGGTAGCCAACTGGCCTGAATTCCAGCAGTGCTCAGTGCATGCAGCTCCTGCTCTGGTAAACAGGGTTGCATGTACTTATGTCAGCAATGCATTTTTGCAGTATCTCAGCAAATGACAGTCATAGCTGAGCTTTCATGCTTCTGCTGCACAATAATGCCCTGCCACTGAAACGTGGAGGAAGGGATGGAAAAACCCAGTTACCCTGTGTATGTATTTAATAAGCTGTCCAGTCTAGTAGTTAATACTGAAGCTAACGAGATGTGACTGTATGTTCTGAAGCAAGACTGTTTGTCCATACATTTGCATCCTTGTTTTAATCATATTGTATGTGGTTTCAGAGGCAAATCCCAGGAATGTGGAAGAAATGTTGACTGTTGTATGCAATGTATACCATGACTTTAGCTATTGCTTTACAGTCCATCAGACTTAGTCAGAGTTGCAGAAATAACATGTCTCTTCAGTAGATCAAAGTGGAGGCACTGACACAAGGTGGAATTTCATTCTGTGTATGCTTGAGCTGCTGTTCAAACAACACAGTACCATAATAAGCACTCGGTGATGCAGCACAAGGATTCAGGGAAAACAGGGTGAGTTGTGGGCAGTAATCTCCCAATGACATTATCTAAGCTAAGTCTATCTTTAAGTCTTTCTACCACCCAGATAACAATGGAGGAAACAAAGGAAGTTGTGAGCCTTAGTAATACTGATCTGATCCACATCAGTCCCCTTATTTTCTTACAGGAGGGAAACAGGAAAGCACCGTATGTCCAGCCTGAGAAGGCACTTGTTATGACTGCTATTGCTCAGAGAGACAGTTTGTTAGGGAGCCATCCTTACAAGGAAGACTCAAGAGCATCTTCACTGGAACCACAGAGACTTGATCACAGGCTTTACTGTGATCCAGCTTTACTGGCCCAGTAAAGTCAAAAGTGAGGCTGTGATCTGATCAGTGTATATTTAAAAGAATTGTGAGAGAAAACAAAGGGCACTGACTAAGGAGCAGGGAGTGACTGAACTCTGTTTCAGTTCACTGTTTTGTCACTTTACCACTAGCAGTGATGTATGTAGAGAGAAATAGTAACAGCCTGGCAACACTGACTTCCTAATCATACTGTATAGACAGAAAACAGAGAGTAAATTAATCTGTTAGAAGCAAACACTTTGTGTGGAAATTACTTGATTGTTCTCATGATACTTGCTGCCATTATGATATTTTTCTCCTGTGAAAGATGAAGTACCCATAGCTCTAAAATAAGCTTTTTGTTTCCTGATGCAAATGTGTTTAGGAAGTTGTTTGAAACTTATTTTCTGCAGCTGAAATTCAGTGTACAGCCATGTTTTCCTAAAGTATTTTCAGTCAGTACAAAATACTGTGGAGTTTGGCATCATAACCATGACTTCACTTACACTTGGCCTCATTTGAAGAATTTATGCACCTCTTGTAAATCACTGATTAGGGAAGACCAAATTATCCTACCTAACCTCACTCAACTGACATGGAGAACTCCATGTCACTGAGATGATGGTGGAGCCAAATGTCATCTGTCTAAAGAACAGTGTTTAAGCAGCAGGGGTGATACAGAAATTGTCATTTACTTCCCTGGCACAGGCAGTATTTTAACAGCTGCTCTTGAGCAGTGAGCATGGAGCAGAGCTCAAGCTAATAAATGCTGCTGTGCTACTAAAATGGTTTTGTGGCTTCGACTACATCAGCAGATGGGAGATTCCAGTAGAGCAGGTCTAGAGAGCGCATGAGAAAATGCTGAGGACTCCCCATCTGCAGTGTAAGTGTTTGAATTCTGCTCCAGACGAGCTCTTGTCTGGCTTGTTGGACTGAATATTCATTAACAGCTGGGCTGCATTAGCTGCTTTCTCAGACTGAATCTTCTGTTTCATCTTTATTTGAAAGGAATCCAGTTCATGAGCTACGGGACTGCTCAGCAGGGAAAGCCAAAGCACTTCGAGCAGGGAATGATCAGGAGCCCTGATCCAGGATAGTACTTGTGGCTCAAGCTACCTTTGACTTACCTTCTGACCATCTGGCTGCAGCCAGAATCAACTGTGCTGCTGCCTTGAGAAAGACTGGCTCAAACTTCTCTGAGCAAGTTGCATAGTGAAGTTGGTAACCCCCACTCTACAAGATTAGTCTGGTTTTAGGCCTAACTGAGGCCATGGCACAACCAGATCTCTAAGTATTTGCTGGTGTATAGCACATGTAAGGTTCAGTTGAGGATCTTTTACAGGGATCTTAGGTTTGAATTTACTGTTACCTTGCCAATAGTTAAGGTAGGTTTTATAAATGCAAATCTGCAAAGGAGGAGCCTTAAGTCAGTAATTCCCTTGTAGATGCTACTTGCAACTCTTGAGATCTTTCATAGTCCCCTACTGACCATATTCTTGGCAATGCTCTGCCTTTGGAAGCTCTTGGCACTATAGGCCATGTCTTCAGAGTTCCTAAATTTAAATCAGAGTTCCTGAACTTAAACCAAGGCTTATGTGATTCTCATCAGGCTCTTCCATATTCCAGTTTTATTGTTGTATCATTTCAAAGTGTATTACTGAAACTAAAAGATCTCGGTAACCAGTTCTGCCAAACAAACAAACAAAAGTAGCTGGCCTACCTAATTATTGTAAAGTCAGATATAGATTGGAGCACAGCAAATGGCAGTTGCAGCAGTTAACCTTTGTATAGTGCTCTCTAGAATGAACTCTGCACTTTGCTACTGTCAAGTCTGTTTGTTTGGCTCCATTTTTTCCTTCCTGGCATGGAGCCTATTTCCAGTCTAGTTTTCCTTCTGAAGTATTTTATTAAAAGGATTTTCAAAAAGACAACTGATGAAACAGTCTAAGAAGGCAGTTGAGCTAAGGGAGTGGTGTCTGCTTTTATTTCTTCTAATAAATTGGTTAGTTTAGGGAAAAAAATTTTATCTCTTACCTTGCTAAGAGTTTTACATGTTACTTCTTAGGTGCAGTTTGCCAAGTGAGCGTGGCTGGATGCTCTGCACATGGAGATGGTTTCTTTTGTTGCTGAAACCCAAAGTTTGCAGTTTTGAAGATGGAAGTGTAGATTTTTTAATGTCAACATTTCAGTGTCTTCTGAAATTAGATAATGATAGTATTCGTTCACTACATGTAACTGTTTACATTTAAAACCAATTTTAAAATAAATTAATATTTTTAAATCAATACAGTATAGCTTCTAGGACAAATACCAGTGGGCAGAACACTGAAATAGAAAAGTGCAGTGCAGGAATACCAGGTTTCATAAGCAAGATCTGAAGTATTTTTTATTGTTGTCTGTGTAACAAACTTTTTTTGGGTTTTAGATTGTGAGCTCTAGTGCTTCTCAAGCTTTCTAGAACAAATATGAAATATGTAACTTACCTAGTTAAGTCTGTAGCTTAATCACACAGCATTCAGAATTGCTAGAGAAAATGTATCTGCTGCAGTATTTTATGCACAAGACTCCGTATTTGTCACATTTTTAAACATATATTATGGAAATGCAAATTATTTCCTGGAAGGAAATCACATGGGGTAAGTCTGCTACTGTTTCTCCAGACTGTGTGGAGTAAACAGGCCACTCCTAAAGTGTGGGATGCTGTGAACTTTCTTTTACAGACAGGAACAGACCCTCAGCAACATTTTTATTGAACAGGGGTTGAATTGAAGATGTTGAAGGAGTTGATCCTGCCCCTCCACTCGGCCCTAGTGAGGCAGACCTAGAGTCAGTTCTGGGCTCCTCAGCACAAGAGACACAAGTAGCTCCTGGAGAGGGTCCACCAGAGACTGCAAACATGATGAGGGGTCTGGAGCATTTCTCTTACGAGGAGAGATTGCAGGATCTGGGCCTGTTTGGTCTGGAGAGGACCGAGGGGATCCCATCAATAAATACCTCAAAGGTGGGTGCCAAGAGTATGGTGCCAGACTCTTTTCAGTGGTGCCAGAAACAGGACGAGTAGCAATGGCCATAAACTAAAACACAGTAAGTTCCACCTCAAGATGAGGAAGAACTTTACACTGAGGGTGGCAGAGCACGGGAACCGGCTGCCCAGGGAGGGCGTGGAGGCTCCCTCTCCAGAGACATCAAAAATCCACCTGGATTTTTGGACGCGCTCCTGTGTCACCTGCTCCAGAAGACCTTGCCTTGGCAGGGGGGCTGGACTGGGTGATCTCCAGAGGCCCCTTCCAAACCCGACCGAGTCTGTGATTGTGTGAATGGTGGGAACACGGGAAGGCGGCTCACCGCCCCCTCAGCCCTCCCGGGCGGCACGAGGGAAATGGCGCCCGCGGGCGGGGCAGGGGCCGCCTCCGGAGCAGCCGCCGGGGCAGCGGCCGGGCCCGCGCAGCGCCGCGGGCGGAACCGACCCGTCCCGCCCCTCCCGCGGGCGGGCCCGGCCGGGGGGCGGGAGGCGGGACGTGGCCGCCCCTCGCTCCTCTCTCCGCCCCGCGCTCGGCCCGGGTGAGCCGCGCCGCCGCAACCCTCGCGGAGCCCAGCCCCAGGTGCAGCCACCGCCGCCCGAGCGTCGCAGCCGCCGCGGCCCTCCCGCCTCGCCCCCATGGAGGATTACCACAAGCCCGACCAGCAGACGCTGCAGGCGCTGAAGGACACGGCCAACCGGCTCCGCATCAGCTCCATCAAGGCCACGACCGCGGCCGGCTCCGGGTGAGCGAGGGAAGG
Organism: Pyrocephalus nanus; assembly: GCA_038380795.1. NCBI lineage: Eukaryota > Metazoa > Chordata > Aves > Passeriformes > Tyrannidae > Pyrocephalus > Pyrocephalus nanus. The sequence goes on along the minus strand of CM076271.1, from coordinate 7,376,863 downwards.
AGGGCGGCGGGCGGGCAGAGCCGCACAGCGGAGCCGCGCTCCCGCATCCCGGGGCTGCATCCGGCCTGGGGATGGGGCTGGGAGGGGCCGGGGCGCGCGCCGGTGTCCCGAGGGCAGCGGCCCCGCTCCCGCCGTGCGGGGATGCTGCGGGCCCGGCGGGGATGGGGAGCGGGGCAGGGATGGCCCGGCCAAAGCCCCGCACCCCCCGCGCCGGTGGACGCGGAGGTGGCACATCTGGAAATGGCGGCCGGGGCCGGGGGCTGCGCGGGCTGAGCCCGCCCGGGCCGCGCCGGTGCCCGCGGGTGTTGTGACTGCGAGAGAGGCCGGGAATGCTAACTTGGTGCAGGACTGGAAACCAAAGAATTTGTGCCCGAGGCGCAAGCGGCTTCTTTTTCATTGCGTGCCCGTCAGTTGGAACTAATTCTGCACAGAATTTCAAGTGAGCCCAAGTGGGATTATCTGTGCCATGCCCGCGGTCTCCAATGGGCAGCTTATTCAGGCCTCTGGACAGGATTTAGTGGGGGCTCTGATGTGTGCAGATTCCAGGGTTATCCTTCCTTTGATCGTGCTTTACCTATGGAAAAAAATCTCTGCAAACAATCCTCTTTTACTCATGTAAAATTAAAGCCGTTTTTTCTGCTTGAATAATATGTTTAATTGCCTCCATATAAAGTGCTGGCCTTTTTTTTTTTTTTTTAATATATCCCATCTTGTTGCGATTTCCTCCTTTGGACCTCTTTGAAACAGTGTTTAAAAAAAAGAATTTAAAAGTCTGCAGGAATCTCTTGGATGCTGAGGTTCGTGTGGAGAAGGGTGGTATGTAAAACATTATAAAGCTGCTTTGAATTGCCTTACAGTCTCCACCCTGTGCCTGGCATGAGCTGCCTCACATGGCTCTGGAAACAGAGAAACTGAACTTTACTCGTTCCGTTTGCGGACAGCGAATGGAAATGCTGCTCTGGTTCTTCCTGAGAAATGGGGTGTTGGGACGCGGGAAACCTCTCGGCCTCCATGGGAGTGGGTTTGTTGGGTCCAGTCTGGAGGGAGGTGCGGGATACCCAACAACTGCGCTTTTACTTCTTGGTTTGTTTCAAAGCTGCAGTGTACAGGCATTATTACACAAGCCTGTGTGAAATTGTAGGTAAGAAAAATTATGCTAAATCTGCTTACTAGAGCTTGGGCTTCAGTACTGAGCTTCTAGTATGTATTTTAAGCAGGCCCAGGGATGTGTGGTATTACTTGTCAATATATTCTCTGCTTTGTGCGATACGCTGTTGAAGGATAAGGTTCATTCTACAGCCTCTGCTTCTCTTCTGTGGTCCATGGAATTCAGCAGTAAAACTATTCCCACCACAGTGACAGTAAAGTGGTTTTTTTCAAGCTTTTTATTCCCGGTTCATGTGTGCTACAATACCGAGTCCTTCTTGCACAAAGGCATTTCATTAATCCCTCTGGTTTATTCTGCCACTGGAGTTGTGTAGTCTGAAATTATTACACAACCTGATAACGAGCAGATTATGAAAGATGGGCTCTGGAGGGAAGATTCTGTTGGCAAGTCATGTATTTTCTTAATAAGATTTGATTGCCCAGATGATGGTGTAGTAACATGCCTAAAAGACAGTCAGTCTGTTGAAGAATTAGACAAAGCACACATACTTCTGAAACATCTGTACATGAAATTGCTGGTGTGCATCAAGTATATGGAAGGATGTTTGAATGCAAGTTAAATAGAAGCTTACAGTTAATTAAAAAATAAATTGTCATGGTTGCTTTGACTTTGGTAAGGAAATTTGTGTTTGTTGAAGGGTGTAGTTTGTAAAAGCTGAAGGAAATACTTCAATAAAAGCACTTCAGACAAAACAGGACCTGCCTACTACTTTCAAGGAAGTAATTTCTATAAAATGTGGCGTGTATTGCAACACAAGTGGTGCTGTGGTAGATCTGACACACCAGTTCTCGCAGCCTTTACTTGTTCTACCTTTTGTTAAAGAAAGTACAGCCTTTGCCTGGACAAGAGCAAAGTCGGTCTGATCCTGAAGTTGCTCAAACACATCACTTTGAGTGCTTCACCAGGTGTGGTGGAAAAATTCAGTGAACTGGAAAAGTTTGTGTTTAAAATGGCTTACATGGGCAAAAATTTGATTGAGTGAGTTGTAAGGATTGACCATACTTGCTTTGGGGCGTGGAAGAAGGTGGGTTTTTTTTTTAGATAAGTAGTGCAGACATTTCTGTCAAAACGTGTAAAGTCTCTTCTGTAGCTGATGATAAATTTTTACAGTTTTGAAACAGTGCCTTGGCTTCCTAGAGGTGAATGGTTACATTCTTAAAAGTGGAAGTTGCAAGAGTTTCTTAAGAGGCAGTTAAGTTTCATAAGGTGTGGTGTAATCACTTGTTGCAGATTAGTTTTTCTTTGATTTTTTGGCTTTTCTCTTGGACTCGGTGTTCCATTTTAACTTTCCACCACTGTCCTTTTTAGTTGAAATGTGGACATGTGTAGATGGAGATAATTGATGCAGAATAATAAAAAACAGCTACAAAACTACTTTTCTGAGGTGATCATTTTACTCTTGGTTTGTGTGGATCCAGGATTTCAGTGTCCTGATGGACTTCAGTTTGGTTTCCTTCTAAAGGGCTGCATTTCAAAGTTAAGGCTTCAGTAGAACTCGTCAGAGAAGAGCAGAAATGGGACCAGCACCACGAGGTTCTGGGTTGTTCATCCATCAGGATGGAGTTGATTTTTAGAAGATTTCTGACATCTGATAAGCAGTTAAATTTTTGGTTATATCTGATGGTAGGAATTCATGTAATTACCTGTAGCTTTAACAAGATTTTTTTTTTCCCAATTTTCAGGTAACTTATTAAATTTTTCTACTTTTTATTTCCACGCGCTACCGTTTTAGGTGGTTTAAAACTTTTTTTACCAAGACCAGGAGTTCATAGAACTATGGTTAAGTATAAAGTTAATAAAATTAAAGGAATGAAAGCTTTAAACAAGCATGTAAGGCTTCTTGATTAACTCAAATACATAAATATGTACTAATATGTTTGAACCATGGTTTAAAGCTAATTCTTTTGGTTCCCTGTGTGAGTACTTACTAAGGGATGGTCACTAACCATAATTCGTATTTTCTAGTGTTTTGCATGTTTTTATTCTCTTATTGCAGCACTGTTGGGGATGTTGGGAGGGAAGGTGTATTACTATCAAAAGAATATTCTGATTAAAGTTCTAGTGAAAGTGTTGTCTAATCCTAACATGCATGGTAATGTACATGTGGGACATGAAATGTGACACTTTCTTAGTAAGTTCATTCTGTTTTATAAGTTGGGTCAAATATTTTAAGAATATTGTGTTCAAGATGAAAAACGTTGGTAGAAGAGAAAGAAAAACTACAAGTTATTTTCAGCCTTCTTAATGTTCATCATCCACTTTCCTGTACTTCAGTAGCAGCGACTGATGTCCAAAACAATCCTATTTACACCAGTAAAATATGAAAAATGCTACTTTCCACATTTAATAAAGGTCTTTAAAGAGCCTCCATATTCCTTTTAAGCTTTACTGCAAGTGAAAAGCCAAGGCTGGTACACTTAAGTGGTCAAGTGGTGCCATCCCTTCCAGGTGCATAACAGTTTAAATTATAGTAATGTAGATAAATAAAAGTAATTATGTGCCCTTCTGTTGCACTTCAAATGAAATATATAACTCATTATTTGCCACTTGAAATAACCCTTTTCAGGGAGTTCTGTATTTGCTTGTTGGTACTTTATGGCACAGTTGCCTCTGAAATGGGCCTGTGTGTTTCTGAGGCAAGTTGAAGTATTAATTCATGCTGCTGTTGAGGAATGTTCCAAGTGTTATCCCAGGCAGTTCAGTGGGAGAGACTATCCCACATCACAGGTACTTATAAACGTTTGATGAACCAACTAGTACTGTATTTCAAAGTGATAGAGACTTAAATGTAGAAAATGTTGGTTCTTCTCTTAGCCAGAGATTAAGCAAGGTAGTATTTTACAATGTGTTTACTGGAGACAGTAAATTTCTGTATCCAGTTTCAGCAGAAGATGAAATACAAGAGTTGCATTATTTAATGCCCTCTTTAGAAATCAGAATTTTAATTCTGTCAGCTTGAACATGATAAAATGAAATGGTTCCAACATTATACAATGATAAATGTTCCAGAACTTGCTGCAAAAGTTAATCTGATGCCTGTGCATCAGGGCCTGAACAAGTCCTGGTGCCAAACTTTTAATTCCTTTACTCAGTGAGTGGCTCAAGTTGTGGAAAGCTGTGTTTCCTCTGCATCCATGTGAACTTCTCCTGGATAAATCCATGGAGTCTGCTTTCAGGCCAGGGTTGTACAGGTTCCTGTGCTTCCCAGTCACCCCTCAGGGTGGTGGTCCTTGGCATGGAGAAGAACAGAGAGCTCTAAAAGATACGTCCTTGAGCTGTCAGCAGCGTCTAGATTGAACATCCACTTCAACTAGATAAGAGGCTCCCCTTGTCTCAAAGTACACCTGATTTGCATTGGGGGAATGGCAGATGGGATGGGTTTTCAAACACTTCAGATTGTATATTTGAATTCTGAGGAGTTGGGGACTGGTAAAGCGACATTTTAAAGATATGGGCCTGAGCAAACAGTAACAAGAAGTGGTAATCTTGAGTCTTCTTGATTTGTAGCCACCCTACATCATGTTGCAGTGCAGCAGAGATTATGTCTGTGCTGTTTTTCCATACCATGAGGTACAAAGTGCAAGACCCCAGAAACGCCAGCAACGACCGGTTTGTTCTTTCAAAGGTAAATAATAACCGTTTTGTGATCCCGTTCACTCTGCTAGGAAAGAGCTGCCTGTGTGTAGATTAAGTGGGCTGGTCTTCCTTGACTTGTGCTTACTTACACTTGCATCTGCACAGAAATCTACTGGAAATATTTGAGAGCTTGGAATTGGTCTGCTTCAGAAAGACAAATAAAAGTTGGTTGAATTAAGATGTAACATAACTTAAAGATGGTTTAAAAGTGTCTGTACAAAGTTTCTTGATAAGTCTTCACTGTTGTTCTGATGCTAAGTAATAAATGTTATTATTTTGTCTATAAAATCTATCAGGATACATTAAGGTCTGTTTTATTTTGGCATAACCAGTTCTCTAACGAGGCAGTGCTGTCCTTGTTAACTGCAGCCCTGCTGTTCTGCCTGCAGCCACGTCCCAGTGGGCACTAATTCCTGCCAGCTTCTCAGGGAGCATTACATGAAACAGGGCAGTTAGTGAGTAGTTGGCATTCCTACTGTGCCAGGATGATATTAAAGTCAGTGCTACTTCTGAAGCCACTGTGGGGCAGAAAACTGTAAACCTCAAATCTGGGCTGGCTGTTAATGTTTATATTTCCTTTTACTTTATGCCCTTAGAATTCTCAGGGGCATTTTGATCATATGGCATTGAGGCAGATGAGGGGCCTTCAGAAAAGATAATGATGTAAAACATGGCACATGAAGTGCTCCACTGAGGCAGGTTTCATCTTAGAGACAGAATTCTTCATGTGGTGGCTCAGAGTAGTGCTTTGTGGCCCATCATGTATGTCCTGGCACTGGAAATAACAACTGTTGCCACTTCTGATGCCCATTCTGAAATAAAGAATTGGGTGAGAAGCAAGCAGCTGCTGCTGAGGGGGTAAAAGCACTGAGAGTTGCTTCTTCATGTTTGCTTTACCTCTCTAATTAATCCGGGTCTCTGGCCAGAGTTGCTAAATGGCTTCAAACCTCTGCATGCTCTTCTGACTCCTGATGGCTCCAGGGTGGAAGATGACTGCTGCTTTAGAGCTATCCTGTTGGACCTGGCCACAAGGGTCTGAGGGTATAAAGCTTAAAACTTTGCCTGTTGTCACTCCCTGCATCTGACCTGAGCACACTGGAGAAGTTCTAGAGGATACACTTGCTCATTGATCTGGGATGCTCTAAGCAGGGGTGTGGGAAACTTGGAAACAAGCATTAGTGTGAATGTTGTGCTGTAAAAGTGTTTTATAATTCAGTGTTTTCTTAGTGGACACAAGAACCTGATTCCAGGGTTTGTTAGCTCTGTAGAGTTTTGTGTTGATCCTAGGAAACTGTGAAACTTGTGCTTGGTTTAAAATTCCTGTTTCTCCCTAGGGTCACGCAGCACCAATTTTGTATTCTGTTTGGGCAGAGGCTGGATTTCTACAAGAAGCAGAATTACTGAACTTGAGGAAAATTGATTCTGTCCTAGAAGGGCACCCAGTTCCAGTGAGTGCTTGTAACCTTTGATATAAAATTATGTTTCCTGTGAAACAATAAGAGCATGTATATTATGGCAATTCCTGATTGCCAGTTGTACAGTACAGGAAAGATAAAGACTTTTAAGAAGGAGGATATTTATGGCTTCACAGCTGAATTGGTGTCTGTGTTTGAGTGAACATGTAAAAATGACCTTTATGTTGTAGTAAAGTTCCCCCACAGTCCTGCATGCCAATATTTTCCATTTTAAAAAAGGCTTATGTAAAGTTCCATCCAGGCTTTACTTGTCCTTTAAACAGCTTTGAGGTATTTCAAGAGTTTACATCCAGTTTTGTAACCTCGTTGGTCTTTCCATTCTCAGCCAGTTGTTTCTTTTGAAGAAAACTGATCCTTTTTTACACAAAGTCATCAGTTCTTAACTGCTGCCATTGAAGCACAGCTGAGAAATTTGTGGGCCATGGTTACCATTCCCTCTGGGAGAGCCTGGTTAGTTTGTGACACCGACCATCAAGGTACACACACTGCAGGGAGAGAAGGGTTTCTGGGCAAGGTTTAGAGAGACTTCTGTGTTGTTATGGCTGAGAAAGCTGCATTTTGATGGATGTTGAACCCTCTTCTAGCACGGGAATTTAGTTCCTCTGTTTCTTAACTGTGAAATAATTGTTCTCTTCTTATCCTCAGAGACAAGCATTCACTGATGTGGCTACTGGATCCCTGGGGCAGGGTCTTGGTGCTGCATGTGGAATGGCATACACTGGCAAGTTCTTTGACAGAGCCAGGTAATTCCATCTTTGTATTTTAGGATTATAGGCATAGAATGGGAAACTTTGTGAAAATAAATTATATTCTTCATCAGGAAAAAAACAAAACTCCTTTATTCTATTCTCCATCCCCAGATTTGATTTCAAACTCAGGTTTTCAGGGATAGATTAGTAGCCTGATAATTGTGAAGCTGTTGCCAGTGAAACTGCAAGGGTTTAAAGGTTATCAAGAATTAGTGCATATGTGTGTTCCTGCTGTAACCTGACAGCATTGCAAGGTAATGTTCCTGAGCAGAGAAGACAGTAAGTTGTTGGAACAGCCTCTGACTCCCAGAGAGTAATTGATAGCCATGTTGAGACTGGATGTGTCCCCTTAGAAGGAAGGCACGAGCCAGAAATGTGTCTGTTCAAAGACAGATGACAAACAAGGAGAACGTTAGATAAGGACCTGCTGTGGTCAATAATAACATCACTGGATCATAAAGTAGGGCTCCAAAATGTTATCAGGAAGGCACTCAACTCCACAGAGACAAAAATGCCTGCTTCTGCCATTTGTTTTGTGCACAAGAAAAGAAGATGTCTAAAGGCAATCTGTGCGAGGAGGAAAATAGCCTGATGTAGTTGATATATTTTATGTGACAGTTCTAGTACATTCGAGCATAGGCTGCCCAGTTAATGTGTCCTACACTTCACTAGCTTGAAATCATTTCTGTGAAAGATGACTTGCTGATTTTAATTGAGTTTAACAGATGCTACGTGTGGAAAAAATCTAAGCAGTGCTTACATGACAAAAGGAAAAGGTGGTCTTGTGTGCAGCACTGGGGAGCAGCTTCAGTGAAAGGAGTTCAGATTTAGCTGAAGGCAGGTGGGATTCAAAGCAAAATTCTGTTACAGCTTAATGTCTAGTTAAAAAAAATTCCAACAGCCATCCCGATTATTTTGTTTTAAAGCTACATCTTTGAAGGCTAGTTTACTAATCTGTTTTAATTTAGTGGGTAATAAACATTTACAAAGCTTTGTCATCCAGAAAAAGAGAGTAGTAATAGAAAAAAAATGCAGGGGATGAATTCTGTAGGGATGAGGCAGTGCTCCTGCTAACTGAGATTTACCTGAATAGAAGGCTTAGTGTTTAGAGAAACAGTCCATGAAATCATATCATGTTGGTTATCTTTCTCCTGAATTCTGAGTTTGGTTATGCAGCATGCTTTAAACCACAGCTGAACTCATCCACAGTTTAGAGTTGCCTGAACTTCAGGTGCTGGTTGTCCTTCCAGAGAGTCCATGGTAGGAAGGAGGAAGCAGCCAGTTCCTGCATTGTTCAGATCCTGCTGAGTCACAGTGACAGCGTTCAATGGGCCTGTTCAGTCAAGCCTTGCAATGGGAGGCTTAAGACTTGATTTTTTTTTTGAGACAAAGGTTTGGAAGGCCGTGCAGTATTTCTCATCTTATTTTTCTAATGTGTAACAGCTCAAAAGTTTTTTAATTTGATTTGTCTAAGATTATGTAATGTTCTCTGAGGTGAATGCATTGAGCAATGGGAGTTGAGTTTGGGATAGAAAAAAATAGTGAATTCTCACTCTGAATTGTTTAGAGGGGTTTTGCTTTTTTGATTTAATAGTGCTTGCACATCAAACTTATTTTCTTTTTTTTTTTTTTTTTTTAATTTCTTCTAGCTACCGAGTGTATTGTCTGCTTGGAGATGGAGAGTTATCCGAGGGCTCTGTTTGGGAGGCAATGGCCTTTGCTGGCTTTTACAAGCTGGATAATCTTGTTGCCATATTTGATGTTAACCGTCTTGGACAAAGTGACCCCGCTCCTCTGCAGCACCACGTGGAAATCTACCAGAAACGCTGCGAGGCCTTCGGGTATGTGAGGGGAAGGAGCTCAGGATGATCTCTCCTTCCAAACTGTGTGTTTTATTTGCTTCTCCGAATTGTTCAAGTGAGCTTTCGGCTCCAAAGGCTGCCATCGCCAAGGAAGGTGGTCTTTTGTAATCCCTGATATTGGTCAACTTTATGGGGACAGCAGGAATAGTAAAAGTGGCAGAATTTGTTGTTTAGAGGAAAAATAAGAGGACTGCTTACTCAGGTGCATTTGTTAGAGGATCTTAGAGCTGTTTTTATCATATTAAATACAGATTTTATGACCGTGTGACCACATCTGCTGTCATAGCAAGTAGATCAAAAAAAACCAGCATGGAAACCATGAGAATTCTTTGACAATTGGCTTTTGTTTAGTTTCATATTTCTATGTTGATGCAAAACCCATGATAAAAAACTGTTGTATACAATAGCAGCCATGCAAATTATGATGGAGCATGTATTTTTTTAATCAACTTCCACTGTCAGTTTTTATCTTATTTCTAGATGTTTAATTTGCTCTTGTGATTAAAAATGGCCATTAAATCTGAAGAAATGTAGGATAACTCAGTTATCTGTGGGCTGTGAATTTTGCTCGTAGCTGTTGATGCCTCTGTGACTCATTTTGCATTATAAAAAAGCAACTGTGGTATTTTTTATGATATCAAATAAATGCTAGTTTGTGTTTCTGGCACACTTTGGGTCCCTTAAAAAGACACTGCATTGGAATGGCATTAGTATTCGTTATTGTTATTGCTGACTCCCAGAGAGTGTCACATGCTAAACCCCTTTAGAAACAGTTGATCTGTTTGTGTTCTTAGCTGGCACGCAATCATCGTGGATGGACACAGCGTGGAGGAGCTTTGCAAAGCCTTTGGCCAGGCCAAACACCAGCCAACAGCCATCATTGCAAAGACTTACAAAGGCAAAGGCATATCAGGTAATAAAACATCTCTTGCTGTGCGTGTTCATGTGTATGATACGGGCATGGTACTGCCATAAAGGTGCCATTGTTAAAAAATAAACAAGTTTAACGTTTCATACATTGGAAATACATTGTATTCTGTCAGCTCTTTGACTTGATCATCCTTCCATACAATCTGAAAACTCAGAATTTCACCCTATTGTCTCCTTCCTTTGTTGCCTTTTCTTAAGGAGGACAATCAGCCTGAGGCTTCATTGGGAGCAGGCAAAGATGTGACTCAGTTCTAATTGTTACCTGGCCAGGTGCACTTCCACTTGCACTGGGCTGGTACAGATCCCTGGTGGCAGAGCAGGATTTCCTCTGCTGGCAGCTGTTCTTGAGTTGTTACTCTTCAAAAAGTCCTTTCTAGTCTAGAAGGTGGCTGGGGACAGGGGAAACTTTGCACCATAGGATTTGCTCTTCAAAGTTGTCCTGGCAAATGAGGGCCCCTTCCTTGGTGTGCCCTTAATCCCTGGGCTCACAGAGACTACTCTGAGAAGGGAGTAACTTTGTCACAGAAGCTCCCTGTTCCCTGTGTTGCAGGTGGCTGGGTCTGCTGTTCCCACAGGCAGTATTTTCCAATGCATGGAAAGCCAGGAGGGGTGCTGCAGCTTAATTCTTATCTCATGTGCAGTTCATTGAGACACAGGGTACAGTAGTCTGTAGAAATTATTTCACAGGTTAGCAGCTGTTAGAGTTTTCTCACAGTGTCTCTGAGATCCTTGTGGAATTTTTATGTGGTGTGAGGCTCATGTAAATACCGTAGTCCAGGGGACAGGTGTGTACCTGCACATCTGACCCAGAGCATGCAGAAAGTCTTTCAGACTCTCTGCACTTCTCAACACCATTATTGCTGAGAAAATTACCCTGGTTCTTGCAAGTGAGATGTGTCCCAGCTAACGGAGCAGTGTGTCCATGGAGTGGAGTAAATGCACGTTCAGTTGTCAGGGGTTGCCATGATCCTCTTCAGCTCCAGCTTTCAGCAGCACTCTGTGAGTTTGCCTTTCTGACCAGATAAATATTAATAACAGGAGTGAATATCTTCATTCCTTTTCTTTGAGTAAGCAAGCAAAGTTCATTATTCACGGTGACTTACTCAGGGAAAGCAGCCTATCGGCCAGAGAGGTAATTTGGCTGTTAGTGCCAGGTGCACAGATAAGATTCATCAGAAGCTGTTAAAATAAAGCTGTAAAACGTCAGGTCTTGTTTGAATTAGACAGCTTGGTTAACTGTTGTTTCAAACCTAACTGAGTTTGTTTAATCAGGCCTAACTGTTGAAATTTCATGTGGAATATTCACACTGATTTACTGATTGCTTCCTGCCACACTTACAGACCAGATCTGTTAGGTGCCAATTTAAAAACAATATCAAGTAGAAGATACTGGAATTTTGTCACAAGTTTGGAGTAAATTATTCCTTTTATGTATTTAAACATGTCTGTTTGAAGGCAATTGATTATTGTTGAAATTGTTGAAATTTCTTCCTTGGAAGACAATACCAGACTGTCATACTCCATTGCACTTATCTGGGTCAAATCTGCAGCTGAAAAACCTGGATAGTTTTTATACTTTTCTTACTTATAATGTGATTTTAAATACACAGGTGTTGAAGATAAGGAAAGCTGGCATGGAAAGCCCCTTCCAAAAAATATGGCTGAGCAAGTCATTCAGGAAATAGATGACAGAATCCAAAATAAGAAAAAGCTTTCTCCGGCCCTCCCAGAAGAAGATGCACCTATAGTAAATATTAGAAACATTAAGATGCCATCTCCACCAACTTACAAAGTGGGAGAAAAGGTATTCCCTTCTTTTTCACTGTAAGATATTTCAAAGTCTGAGACTGTTAAAATGTATGGCAGGAGGTTTTGTGTTATCCCTTCCCAAAATTCCAGCTACTCACCTGAGCAGGCACACACCCACTTCTGTGGTGTGACACAGTCAACTCACTGGGTATTGAAAGGGTATATTAAAATAGGAAGACTCAAATCACTCTTCTTCATTTTGTGATTATTATCAGTTATCTTTATGTGCATTTAAAATTAAAGAAACTCCACAAAGTTCAGTGAATTTCCATGACTGGAAAGCAAGGTTTTAAAAATTTCCTAGCTGGATTGGTAGGGAGTTGGCGATTCCAGCACATTAGAACACGGTGTGTCTTAATGCTGCACTGTGCTTTTCTTTTGTCTTTTTTTATTTACCCTTTTGTGTGTCACCATCCTCGTATGTACTTTTGATACTGCTATCCTTGGAAATGCCTGTGGTTGTGTTTTGCTTTTGATTGTATGTTCGTACACTTACGGCAAAACAAAATGGGAAGGAAAAAGAAGCCCGTAGAAACAGACAATTCCAACAGCCCTGCTGTGTTCTCCTTTCCCAGTGGGCGACACGCAAAGCTTATGGGGTTGCACTTGCAAAACTGGGCCATGCCAATGATCGAGTGATTGCTCTGGATGGGGACACAAAGAACTCCACCTTCTCGGAGCTCTTCAAGAAGGAACACCCCAGTCGCTACATCGAGTGCTACATTGCTGAGCAGAACATGGTGAGTGCCCTCCTGCCTTTGCCAAAGACTAGGGTTGCCATGCAGTGAGTCCCCATGCAGTGGGGTTCTAATACTTGCTTTTCAAATAAATGTATGAGGTAATTGTAGCAATAAACAATTTAGGAATCTTGTTCTAATTTCCATTTTGCTAAAGAAGAGCCCTTTTATTAAATACCAGTCTAAATAATGCAGGTAAATCCGTTCCCTCTCGGTAATGATAATTTTTGCCTGCTAGAGATAGCAAAACCATGTCCTTTGGACTGAAAGTGTAAGCTTTTGATCCAGTAACAGAAAAACAGGGATCATTCTAAAGTTCAGTGAAAGGCTGTTCAGAACAGATAGAGAAAAGAGGCTGCCAGTAAGAGTCAACAAAGCTAGCAGTTGAAGCAAGGAACAGAGGAGATGTAGGAGGACAAATAGTGGGAGAGCAAGTTACTTCCTCTCCATGTTGGAAAAGCCAACAATTAGGAGCAGGACTGGACAGAGATTTTTAATCTGATAAATTTTTAGGGCAAGAAGTCCCACAGACAATGTCTCAGAAACAAGTGATGAATGAGGAACTCACTGTTGTTGTCCAATCTCCCTGCTGCAGGTGAGCATTGCAGTGGGCTGTGCCACTCGGGACAGGACCGTTGCCTTTGCCAGCACCTTTGCCACCTTCTTCACGCGGGCGTTTGACCAGATCCGCATGGCCGCCATCTCCGAGAGCAACATCAACCTCTGCGGCTCCCACTGCGGCGTCTCCATCGGTAAGGGCACCTGGCCCTGGGTGCCAGCAGCTCCCTTCCAGTTCGGGGTCGTGCTCTGTGGGGACAGTCAGTGCAATAGCTGGGGTGACACTCAGAGGAGAAAGTCATATTTGCAAATTCACTTTTGTGAGACACATTGTTATATTTACAAAGAAAGAGGAAAATTTCAAGCCCTCACCTGCTTTATTTTCTCTTTGGCTTTATGAAAATAGGATTTTTCCCTACAAGCTTTTCTACTGTGGCAGTAAAGACTGATATAGATGGATTGGACTGAAACTGAGGAGTTTAGATTCCTGTTCCTCTTTGCAGTCGTGTACTTGTTTTGTTTCCCAGTTTTTAAAGTGAGAAACTAATGATACTATTCTTGCCCAGATGCTCTTGTCCATCAATCTCAAAAACCCTTCAGAGATCACCAGTTTGAAATAACTGTTTCAACTTATCTTAGTATATTTTACTACTGGAACTGTTCATGCATTGATTAAAAAAACCCAAGACCTGTATGATGAAACAGGAACTGTGAAGCTCTTACGTAATTCAGGTAATTGAATCATAGAAAGGTTTGGGTTGGAAAGGAACTTAAATGTCACCTTGTTCTAACTCCTCTGCCATGGGCAGGGTCACCTTCCCCTAGGCCAGGTTGCTCAAAGTGAGGCAGGATTTGCCCTTGGTGAAGCTGTGGTGGTTGTCTTGAACCACCTCCTGTGCCCCATGGGCCTCAGCACAGCTTCTAGGAGGGGCTGTTCCACGATATTCCCAGGCACAGGCTGGTAGTTCCCAGGGTCCTCTCTTTTCCCTGTTTAAAAACTGGGTGCAGTGTTTCCCTTCCTCCAGTTACCAGGGACTTCACCTGACTGCCATGACTTTTCAAATATCACGGAGAGTGTCTTGGCAACTACATCAGCCAGTTCCCTTGGGACTCTGGGATGCATCTCATCAGCTCCCACAGATTTATGTCCTTGACTTAAGGTAGACAGCATAGCAACAACCAGTGTGTTATCAGCAGTACTCTTATCCTAAACCCAAAACACAGCACTGTACCAACTGCTAAGAAAAAAATTACCTCTATCCCAGCTGACCCTAGGACATGTGTTACACTGGAGGGATTTTGCTCCCCCAGTCCCTGTCCTGCAATCCATCCACTCAGGTGTGGGAAGATGGATTGCCAGTGGAAACCAAAGCAGTGCAGCCTGAGAGCAATAGGCTGAAGGACTCTGCCAGCAGAACCTTCCCTGGTCTTGGCTTCCCATCATAACTCTTTGGAACACGTCAGATCATATTGGGGCTTGACTTTGGTTCGAGGGAGGAAGGGAGTTTTATTTTTTTTAACTGCAATGCATAGACATCACCCATGAAAACAGGAACAGACTTGCATACCAAGAAGGAAAATGCAAGTAGACATTCATGCTTGAAAAAGTAGTGGGTATTTACAGGGGAAAATGAAAGGGAGGGAGAGCTGACAGGGGTAGTAAATGAAGGCTCTCTGCATTCATCAGTTGTGTGGTTGATTTAATAGTCTTGGCTGGCAATATGGTTTGGTGAAGACATGGGGGGTTTTATGTTTAAAACAAAGTAGTTAATTTGACCTGTAATATTGGTAAATATTTAAAGATGCTTCATAAATGTGTATACTGTCATCCAGAGCCTCAAACTTGCTACATATATGTATACTTGATATAAACTATTCTGCTGTGTAGAAAATGCTGTAGTAGTGGAGACTGTTGTAGAGTGTATCAGATTATGGCTCTTGTATGTCATTAAGGGGGGGATTCTTTTACAAGTCTCTTTTCTTGTTAAAATCAGTCCTCCCACCTCATCATAGTCTAGTTCAATCCAGTTTAAGACTTTTAGCAAGCAGCAAAATGTGTTGGTGCAAAAGCCAATTAGCTTTGGTCTTTGCTTATTTGAGAAGATGAAACTTCTCTGAGCTACCCAAATTGTCCCCTAGAACTACACTTCCAGGTTTCAGTTTTCAGCACTCAGAGTGCTCTGCTGGGAGCTGTGATTGTCAAGTGCATACTTGGATTTATAAAGGTGTTGGAATTACAAATCTCATTCAGGCCTCAACTTCCATTTTCAAGAAAGAATTTCAACCCAAAGTTTTGCAACGTATATAAAGAAAGTTGCTCAGACAAACTGGTGAGCAGTTAAAAAATTCAATTTTAAATGGAAGGGTATGAATTAAGTGTACATCCTGTTAGAACTTCGGGCCTGCATGGAATTCAAAATCTGCATAGAATTCAGAATCCAATCTGGATTTGTGGTGAAAATTGAAGTTTTATGTATGCAGTTCTAGGTAGACCTGGGCTTCTGCTGCACTGAAATTTGGACCCATTAAATTTATGAAAAGTAACTATCACAATGACCTTCTGAACTTGTTCTAAGTTCACTCCTAGGCCAGTAGTTGCTGATGGACCGAAACATTAATAATAAATTTTAAGGTCGTAAGAGAGTAAGGAAAAAATCCTTATTTTCCAAACTGAATATACAGGGAAAGAAATCATAGTGTACATCTGTCAAAAATAGAATTATCAGTTGTTTAAGTAGTTTTATATCCTGGACATTTGATACTGTTTATATTATAAAAACACTCAGTTTTTTAATTAAGCTGTAAGTAGAGGTTTTGAGAATTTTTCTTTCTTTTTTCATCTGTGGTACTCTAAAACCATGTAAATTGGAATTTTCATAAAGACTTGGGGCCAAACAACTTAGTACTGCTCTGTAAATTTCTAGTATGAGCTGTGAGTGCTGCTGGTATTGACACCACTGTAGCAAAAGCAGGACAAGCATGAGTAACTCTCTACCTTGGATAAGATTTGGATTCAGGTACCTGATAATTTTATTCTTCATAATTTCACTTTTCTTTGATGTCTGCATTGTGTGGGTGCATTTTAGGAAAGGAAAATACCCACTGAGATGCTACTCATTCACTCAAGAGTGCCCACAGATTTCAAAGCTGACGTTGAGAGGTTTTTCTCATGTCATGACTGAAAGCAGAGAAGTTCACTCTCCCTGGTTGGTGCTTCCTTTACTAGGAATGTGCAGTGGCAGAGTTCAGTGCTTGATTTCTTTAACATGTTTAAAGTTCTCCAGAGTTTTGTGCTGCCCTTATGAAAATCCTCTCCTCCTTCCTCGCGAACTCGTCCTTCTTGACTAACAGGTAGCGGGTGCATGTGGGAAGGCTCCTGGCCCTGCTGCTGCAGGCTGGGACATGACTGGATTCCAGCTCTTTGCATGGCTGCTTTGGAGCAGTGCCATTCCCAAAGCTCTGTTACATAAGGTCACTGGGGGCGGGGGGTGTTGTGGTGGGTGTTTCTTTAACCATGGAAAGCCGTGTCCTGGCTAAGGATTTCCTCTCCATGGGCCTGCAGGTTATGCCATGAGGCGCTTGAGTTGTTAAATTAACAACACGGATGCCCTGCTGCTCCTTAAAACACCTTTCTGTGGTACTGGAAAATGCATACATACCCTTCATTTAATCTTGAAATGAGCCTAAGAATTTGACAGTAGTTGCACTGATTGCACTCTCCATTTCTGATGAAACACATGCCCTTCTCCTTTCATGTTTCCAGCAGTTTAAATCTGGAGGAACACTTACTGACAAGTATCAATTTTGCTTATGTAGCCTCAGTACATGTAAACCTGAAGATGCTCAGATAACTTGTGACCCTCTTCCTGTATCTGTACCCTTCCAATTTGGTTGTATTCCTTTTGTGTTGTTTTATTGTTACACTTTATTTCCTATTTTTATTTTTAATCCCAGCTCTCTTTCTTTTTAGTCTCTTTCTATCCTTATTTACTGTTTAGATGGTTCCAAGTTTAAGGAGAAGATGATTCTTTTCTCAAGCAGGTAGACTTGCATGTCGTGTGTGTGCCTGATTTTATTCTTTTCTCTTTTTTGCCTGGTTTTGACCCTCACTGCTGTGATTGCCAGGAATGTGCACTTGCCCTTTCGTAACCCTGGTTTAATTCTTTCAGGTGAGGATGGGCCATCCCAGATGGGACTGGAGGACCTGTGCATGTTCCGGGCTGTTCCCAACTCCACTGTGTTTTATCCCAGCGATGCTGTAGCCACTGAAAGAGCAGTGGAAATAGCTGCCAACACCAAGGTTTGCATCACAGTATTTCTGAGCCAGAGAATAATTCTGTCTTTTGTACTGCTCTTGTTGCTTCTGGCATGTTTCTTGTACATCTCTACCCACATGAATTCTTTCCAAGGCTCCAGTGTGGCAGTGGGGTGTTTTCTTTGCAAGGAAAGGTTGCAGACATTCTGTCCAGGCTAGTGCAGAATGAACAGTCTGGAATGCTGTGGGCTAGATTTGGGGAGATGTAAATGATTACATGATAATTGCAGTTTGAATCTGTATTGGCTCAAAATAAGGTTAAGTGTAACTCTCTTAGGTACCCAGCAAACTTAGAAGTGCACTCCTAGTACGATGCCTCTGGGCTCAAAATTGAAGCTGGGTGTGGAAAGATACTTCCCACATGGCTGTGAGAGAGTTTCTGATCTCTCAGACCTTCAGCTACTTGGACATAGTGATGGTCAAATGCCATGGGTAGCATTGGGTTGGACCATCTCCTTGATATAGGAGTTCTTCTTGAGAAAAGAGCAAATAATTTGAAAATGTTCAGTCTTGCTACTACAGCCTTTCAGTGAAGGAGTGTAGAAATTTGTGTGTAACAAATGTAATGAGCAGTTTGTGGCAAAAGGATGGAGGGCAGGGAAAGGAGTGTGAGGGGGAGATTAAAGGACAAGTTTGTTCTTCTGGAAGGGCATCTGAACATTAACTGATGGAAAGCACTTCTCCTTGCTTTCTTCTTTTGCTTTAAAATTGATAAGAGTAAAATTTGCACATGTATGGCAAGGTTCTGAGATTCTGATTAACTTGAGTAGGATTCTCCATTTCCACAAGAGAACAGAAGAGAAATAAGGGTCTTGGAGTCAGAAAGGAAATTGCAAGTTATCAGTGTGCTTTAAGAGGAGGTGAAGTGTTTTGTAATGTTTGAAGCAACCAGCTACTGAGTCAGGACTGATGGGAATTGGTGGGGCAGGGGGGAGTTAACTCAGTGGAACCAGAGGTAACATAGAAGGGTGAACAACACAAAAATAGAAAGTTCCTTTGCTGTATTTTTTTTCATAGGTTTTACCAATTAGAATGTCAACACCTTTCTGTTTTTGTAACTTCTCTCTTGTTTACTTGGGAAACAGGGCATTTGTTTCATCAGAACCAGTCGTCCTGAAAATCCTGTCATTTACAACAACAATGAGGACTTCCATATTGGACAGGCAAAGGTAAATATTGCACAGATAAACAGAATCAGAAAAACTGTTCACTGTTCCTCTTGTAAAAGACCTTTTCCCTCTACAGCACTGCAATGCCAGAGATTTGATCTTTTTAATAAAATCTCTAGAAACGTAAAAAAATCATTAAAACTTATTGTTAAATATAGATGGACACATTTTCTTGCAGGTGATTTTGAAGAGCAAGGATGACCAAGTGACTGTGATTGGAGCAGGAGTCACTCTGCATGAGGCTCTGGCTGCAGCAGAGCAGCTGAGGAAAGGTGGGGCTTTTTTCTTTTTTATCATTCAACACACCAAAAAAAAGAAAAATCAATACCAGTCAGCCTAACTGCTCACCCTTTGTACTGGTAAACATTAATTAAACTGTTCTGGGCAGGTAGTCAGTCACCTGTTAGCTGATACTACATGGGACATACCTGCCAGTCTTGCCTAAAATGGAGTGGGGTTTAGTTGGCTTAGCAGCATTAATAGCCATGAAAATTGCCAAAGTGACCAGATCAAGGTCTCCTTAGAACTGCTAATCTGTGTGATAGTGCCCTGGGCAGAGGCTTGGAGACACTGTGTGAGAAGCAGGAGTGGCACATGGTCACAGCACAATGGGCTGCAAACAGGCTGGGCCAGGGACCAAACCACAGCCTGTCCCTGTGTGCCAGGACACGGCCCTGAGTGAATGGACCAGCTCTGGAATAGCCTGGGAGGAGGCACAATTCCATGGCAGTGCTCGAGTGCACTGACATCTCACAGCCAGGATAATCCTTCAGTGAAATAAGAAGAGAAAGAACCCGTCAAAGCCCCATCTGTGAGTCAGGGGCCTGCGCCCTGGAAGAGATTACGGAGAGCAGGAGATAATACAGTTAATGCTGCCCGTGGCTTATGGGGAGCTTTGTGTGCAGTATCTGGGTGGACTGATGCTTTGTCATGACCTTGAGTCACCAGGCTTAGGACATTTTAAAGTTGCATTTACAGAACCATTATTCCTTTTCTGCATTTTACCGTGCTTTGCAATGCTCTGCTGATCTTGAAGTGTGAGTAACCACCTCTGGAGAGAGAATCCCTCAGTGCAGAGGCAGTGTCTAATACCCAAAATGTATTGGCTACTAAAAGGCCTTCAGTCACAAAACTGTGACAATAGGGCCTCTTCATGTGTAGGAGTTGACCCAGTGTTCAGCAAGCCAGGGCCAGACAAAACCTCAGCAATTGCTGTTCTTTATAAACAATTGCCGTTTGTGTGCAGCTTTAATGGGCCCTCTGGGCCTGCCTTATGAGGACAGGACAGATCCTGGGTTTGGTGCCAACCTTAAGGGTGCCCCGGGCAGGGCTGGAGCAGTTCAGACAGACATACCTGGGAGGTGGCAGCCTGCAGTGAGGAAAAAACTCCAAATGCCTACAGACCAAAGAATCAGGAGGAAATTGTGCCTGGCTTGACAGTAAGGTTAAAGGTAAAATAAAGGTCCAGGAAAAAAATTGTGATTGACAATCTGAATAAGAAGGATTTTCTGATCAGTAGATTCTGCTCTTACCTGGGGCCAGTTAGATGTCTTGCTGATGGGCACTCCTAGTGACCTTGAGTCACTTATCCAAGGCTTTTCTGTCTTGTCTGTGAATGAATGGATACTACTATGGATATCACTGTTTCTCAAGGTGCATGGAGAAAGAGTGCATATAAAAATGTTCTGTGGTAGACAAGCCATAGGTTCAGGTACCTGGGAGTTACTGTAGGCAGTTTTCATAATGGTCTAGAAGGTCACAGTGATTGCCTGTGCCGCGGGCATTGTCCCACACGCTCCACATTCATGTTGCAAATCATTTCATTCTGTTTTCTGCAGAGAAAATCTTCATCCGTGTGATTGATCCCTTCACTATAAAGCCCCTGGATAAGAAGACAATACTTGAAAGTGCAAGAGCAACCAAGGGCAGAATCATCACTGTTGAGGACCACTACCATGAAGGTGAGCAGGGTCCAGGGGGTCACAGCCCTCAGGGGGACTGGAAGCTCCCATCTTCTGACCCGGCAGAGGACTAGGGCACATGATGCTCTTGTTCCTTTAAGGCAAAAGAGAGATTTCAGCCTTTTTTGTTGCTGTTGGGATGATAAAGTGACACTGAGGGTTGAAAGTTTCTTCAGATGCAATGGGTTAATCAGGGCTGCCTTTCTGATTACCTTGGCCTTGTGTGCCCTTCTGTGCTTGGTCCAAGTGCAGTCTGGATTCATTTGTGCCTGGTGAAATTGTAAATTCCTGCTGCGCTGCGGGGGCTCTGCACAGGAGTGTTCTCTGAATGGCTGTACAGCAGCTGCTCTGCAGGAGGGAAATTGCAGGAGAGACCATTGCTGTGCAGACTTCTTAAGTATTCCATGTGTCCAAAAGCCTGGCTCCAGGTTGCCTAAAATCAGATGGTTTTGGCAGTTTGTGCAGTCCCTCTGGGATAAATTCCTCCCTCTTTCTTCTCTGCTGTTGTAGATATCGACTAATAGAAATTAGTAGATATAATTATTATAGTAATGCTCACTCTAAGCATTAAAGCATTTAAGGTGAGCATCACTCTTGCCAGATACCTGAAATGAGCTGGATCTACCATAAGTGCTGGATACACCATACTCTTGTTGCAGACTCTGGATGGTGATAGGTCACTGAACCTCATAATTTTCAAGCTTATTGTTCAACTGTGGACAAGTATTATACTGCAGATTTGCAAGATGGCCAAGTCATGACACTGTGAGGTGCTGAACAGGCTATTTAAGCTGGCACAGTGCTCTCTGGGGCAGGCAGGGCAGGGCAGGTGTACGAGCATCAGAACCCAGAGGTGCCCCTGGCTGCAGGCTCAGTTCCCACCATGCCCAAGCTGTGGGGAGCCCTCTGATCCCAGATACACCCTGACTGAAGGGCAGCACCACAGTGTCTCTCCTACCAGTCCCAGAGCAGATGCTTTGGACACAAGTCCCATGTTTTCTTCTTCCCTAGTACTCTTGCTTCCAGTGTCTCTCCTGCCTGCACGCAGTTCCCGTTGCATCCTTTGTCCCTGTGAGTGATAGTGACTCAGTGTGAGCTGAGCTCTGAGCAAAGGTTGAGTGTGTTACATAACCAGAGAGGTGCCCAGCGGCACGTACAGCACTGGGAGATGGAGCTCTGAAATGCTGCTGAGATGGCTTGGAATTTCAGCACTTTAAGTACAATGGTAAATACTCTTCAGTCTAAATGTATTTTTAAACCCATCCCTCAGCTGCTGCCGAGGTGCTGAGAGCTTGCTGACAGTCCTGTGCCCTTGAGAGGCAGGTGTTTCTGGCTGCTGATTGGGAAGCACTTCAGAAATGTCAGGCTGCCTGTCCTCAGAATGCCTTTGATACAGGGAAAGGTGCTCATTTCACACGTGGCCAACTGGGACACAAGTGATTGGTGTTTTCATAAGCCTGGGGACCGAGGCTGTGCCTTGCAGGGCCCTTTGCTGAGGCACACACAGAGTTCCCTGTGTGTTCCCTGCTCGGACGCTCCGGTCCAGGCCGTGTGTGCCTCTCTCCGCAGGTGGCATCGGCGAGGCCGTGTGTGCCGCGGTGGTGGGCGAGCCTGGCGTCACCGTCAGCCGCCTGGCCGTGTCCCAGGTGCCCCGCAGCGGGAAGCCAGCGGAGCTCCTGCGGATGTTTGGCATCGACAAGGATGCCATCATGCAGGCGGTGAGGGCGGCCGTGTCCAAGTCCAGGAACGCTGAGTAGTTCGAAGCATCTCGTGCTGTGTAACGGAAGAGCTTGTTCGGAGAGGTGCTGTCAGCTCAAGGCAGGCAAAGGTGCTTTATGTAGAGAGTTCTAATAAAAATACCAGCTTAAAAAACCTCCTGGGCTTTCATCTCTTTTTTTTCTCTGTGGGGTTTGGTGGGGTAACAGCTGTGTTTTCAGTCCCTCCTCTCTGTGTTGCCCCCCAGCCATTTAAATCCAAAGGCAAGGAGGAAGTACCTGATGTGCTGGGAAAGTGGGGAAGCAAAGGAGGGGTGAGGGCCAGCAGAGCCCTGGGAATGAGCAGTGAGCCCTGGGCTCAGGGAGGATGTGCTGAATGGCAGTGCAGTGAGCACAAGCTCATGAAGGAGGTTGAAAGTTTTCATAGGAACTTGTATTTTTGAGTGCTTGGCCAGTGCTGCAGCAAGAGCGATGCTGAGATGGACTACAGGAGGATCTGGAAGAAAAGCAGGAAATTCCCAGGTACCCACGAGGAAGCAGCTGAATATGTAAGTTGCTTTTTCTCTGTTCAGCTGACTTTTCTCAGGTGAGCTGCTCTAAGCTGGCTGAGCTTTTCATCTTGCATGGTGGGATGCACTGGGTCATTTCTTAAATGTTTTGCTGTTTTTAAACGTTTTGCTTGTTTTACCCTTAAGCTTCTGTTAAAAAAAAAAAAAATTAAAAACTCATTGTTGACTGCAGAGTACTGAATTGGAAACATTTAGTACTGAAATATGTTTCTCTTCCTGACTATTCTACAAAATGCCTTTTAGAAAGATGTTACACAGCAGAGAACACTAAAAAAGCCTTTTTCAGCAGAGCAGGGTGACTTTGTAGTTCTCAGTTCACCCAAAAGCCATTTGCTGTTGACAAGGCTACATTGGTCTGAGCAAGGCTTTATTTGCAGACTAACACAAAATATACAGTATTTTAGCATGACAGAATATTTCTATAAAGACATGGAAATAGTACATGTAAATGAGAATATAAATGTTACGAAATAACTGGTATTCATCTTTGCACAATTTAGCCCCTGGGGTATTGGGTGGGTGCTGTGCTGTGTTGGTGCAGGCCTGGGTGCAACTGTTGGTGCTTCTGGCAGTGCAGGTGGAACTGCAGGACCAAGTGATTGATGCTTAAAATTAGGCACAGCTAAACAGTAATCGAATTTTCTGAGCAAGGCTTGAAATTGTTCATCTAAACCTCTGGGCTGTTGGGGTTAATGGGTTTCAGGTCTACATTTCCTTACAGTTCCATGTTTTATGGCTTTTTCTGTTCAACTTGTTGCCTTCGTCACTCTGTGGGTAGGAAGACCTTATATTCTTACTAAAATTTTAAAGGTACCCCTTTTGTTGCAGTCTGCCTGTGATTGCATTAGCCCTACACACAGAATGTGTAACACAGCCCTATAAAATGAAAGGGATGCCAGAGTTCCACTTTATTCTACTCAAACATTGGGGGATGAGTCAAATCAAGCACTTTATTTTTTCCCTCAGGAGAAGAGATGAAATTTGCTGCTGTTAATAATCTCATTACTGCACCATTATGTCAGTGCATGTAACATCTCCCCAGCTCTCCCCGGGTGCACTCCTTGCCCGCCCACTGCTCCCAGTTCTGCCACAGTTAATCTGCCTCAGCTCTGCTGCACTGCTGGGGCTCAGCTGGGAGAGCAGCACCACGAGGTGCCCCTGGGGCTGCCAGGATTCCTCCTGAAACATCCAGAGCCTAATCCAGAACCAGCACAGGACACTTTGGTTTTTGATGCACCACAGGCAGACTCACGTGGAGAATGTGTTCATATTTAATGGAATTAAGGCAATGACAGGCTAGATGTCGGTTTGTGTTTGAGCTCTGCTGAGCCACAAACCTCTTCAGAAGCAAGAGTGGGCCCTGTACCCGTGTCAGGTTTATTTTTGAGGGGAAGGAGTGATGTTTTTCAGTGGTTTGACATTTCAGTATTTCACATTGGCCATTCAGTTTTTAGGTTCACCTCATAAAGCAGTTCTTTTAGTACCGAGAATTCAGGGTTTGTGGAACTCGCCTGAAACACTCCTCCTAGGCAGCTTTCCTCACACCTGTGGGATGAAGAAAAAGACAGCTGTCACAACTGCTGTGTTCAAACTGTCCTGTATCCATGCAGCTTTCCAGCATTCTTCATGTTTCCTGTCCATGAATATGGATAAACATGAGCCAGAAGTCTGTTTGAAGACCCAGTGTGCAAAACCTCCCTGGGCTCATCCAGTTTTTATTTGAGCTACAGAATTCTTATGCAGACGCTGCCAGTAGTTAATATTCCATACAGGGGTATTAAAAATGTGAAAATGCTCTGCCCCAGGGAAAGAGTCAAAACCAATCCATTTTCAAACACAAGCAGCTGTAATGAACTGTAGTAAAATATTTCTTTTTTTTGACTAAAGAAATAAGATTGGAAATTGTACTTTAGAGAACTTGATCTTAATATTTGACCAAACCAAAGTACCCAGGAAGGTCTAGGGAAGACACACACACTGTCAGTAAAAAGAGCACTGTTACCTCTTGGCCTGAATTTGTCAATCAGGGGAACAAAGCTGTCGAGGACGCTCCGAATTCGATACACTGGTTGTGAAAACAAACACAAGTTTACATAAAACAGAAAAAATGAGGAAAATGGCAAAACCCAAATACTGACACTTGTTTAAACAAACACTTCTGCAATACCACTAATCACAAAGTAATGACCAGACTGATTCCTGAGAGAACCGCCCCTAACCCAGTGAAATGGTGGCATGAGGTTACAGAGGATGTTAAAAGTTCCTGGCTGAGGAGCCTGAACTGGCTGCTGTTTGCACCTCTGCTCTGCCATCCCTAGGGATTGCTAAAATGCTTGCTGCCATCCAGGTTCTGCTGGGAGCTCATCCTCAGTCCCAGGGGAATGGATGGCAGCCAGAGTGAGCAGCATCTTATCGGGCGGATCTGGGAAGACTCGGCCTTGCTGCTAAAATTACCCGTTGTCATGGCAACACAGCATTCGGCCATTGCTGCAGAAAGAGGTGACTCAGGGTCTTGTGAGCGCTGAGAAGGAAAAATGAGTCAACCTCTGCCTTCAGGGGCACCAAGGCTGCTTGTCTGCAGCCCCACTGTGACTGTGGAGGGGATGTTGGGGGACAGTTCCATGGGGAGTTATGGAATCTCAGCCCCACAGCCCTGAGTGGTGACTCTGTGACCTTGTGCTAAGTGCAGGGACAGAGCTGCTGCTGCAGGGACACTTACCTAGACCAAAATATATCCCAGTGGTTTCCAGGGAAGCAAAGGTGATTAAACCAATTCCAAGAGAAATAGTCCAATCTAAGGCAAAAAAATAAATGTTGGCTTTGTCCATTTTCCTAGAGTTCAACAATTTATCCTTCTATTGAATCTTGCCTTACCTTGGTGGTAGTAGTAGCAAACTAGTAAAGCTCCAATTGCAAAGCAAAGAATGACAAAATGAAAGAATTCATCTGAAATTGAGAAGGAAGATTAGGTCACAACTGTGGCCATGGCCATCTGGAAAGCACCTTCAGGTCCAGGGTATCCCTCAGGGAATAGTCTCATGCACTGGGACCAACTGCACAGTGGACCTGCACACAAGGTGTTGGCAGAAGCCTTGATGATTTTCATCAAGAAGTCTCAATGCATTTCAACAAAGTAGTCATGCCAGAAAAATAAAGGTTTTTTGAACCAGAGATCTTATTCTTGGATTAGACTAAGGTTCAACAGGTTTGTCATCAATTCAATTAAAAAAAAAAAATAAATAAAAAACCTTACCATCCTTCCGTATGCCCATCCACCGAACTGCCCACTGAGTGTGGGGAGTGCTCTGGTTCTCATATGCTGCAAAAAAGAAATGTCTTTTATTGCCACGGAACTCAGAAATTAAGGAGTTTGAAGTTTATTTCCCTTTTTTATATCTGAAATAGATTCTCAGAGCAGAATGTGTATAAAACTGTTTGTTTAAATAAAAGATCCGTGAGCCTTTCAGAAAGATCAAATTAGCAATGTTAAAATCACCCTGAAGAATAAATTTAAATTAAAATAAATTTAAAAACAAAAGTCTAACCAGATGGCTGCATTAACAATACTGAATTGTTTTAAAGCACTCTAGGTCTTTTCTGTCTCTTCTGGGACAATCCATAGTCTCAGAATTACAGTGGGGGAATAAAGCCGTAGTACAAGGGAGCTTCAGTTTGATTCCTGGGTGCTCTGTACAACCACAGCTACGAGAATACAAGATAAACTTCTGTTTGTTTGTACTTACCATCTGCAATTGAATCTTCTCTTCTGGTGATCTCTGAAAAGCAATATAGGGTTGTTATTTGTGGTGCTAAAAATACCAATTAAGAATTTCCCACTATTGTTAGCACTAACAAGGACAGTGAGTGGTCACCTATCTGGTGACAGAGCAGTACTTGAAAGTGCCAGGAAATGAAGGGGGTTAAAAGGCCCAAGAAAAGATATAACAATAAATGATTATTCACAGTGGTCCTGGTGTCTCTGAAATAGCTGGGCAGTAGATCAGTGGCCTCCATGGTAATACACAGTTGCTAAAAGTGAAACTAAACCCAGGCAGAGCTGCGATCACGAGCTGGAAATGTGCGTGACCTGAACCTGCCCAGCACAGCAGACACTGTGTCCTGCACTAGAGAAACATTTTCAGTCTGGGGTATTGAACTAATCTAGAACTGAAGCAACAAAGGCTGGGGCAAGTGGTAGAGAGGCCAAACATCAACTGGAAAAGTACTGGAACCCTCTTTCTGCATGTGGCAATGTGGGGAGAATATGGTACTGCAGCCTATTCTCTGCCCTGGTGTTCTGTGGAGCTCCCTGGGGACAGGGAACTCAAAACCCTCCTCAAGGGGTTATGCTGCAATTTATATCTTCTCTACTGCACAGAAGAGGAGTTAAGCAGGTGTCCCCTCACAAGGGCCACTCCACTGGGCTGTCACTCCCAACTCATGCATGTGGCCTCAGCCTGGATGCAGGAGGAGTGAGGTCAGTAAAGCAATTAAGCCATTGAAAACTTCCTGCTCTGGGCTTTTTACATCCATTCTGCTGCGGCACAGCAGTGCCTGCTAAGAGGAAATCTGCCTTCAGACTGGCTGATGCCCATGCAGCCCTCTCAGCCAGCACTGTTCCCTTGCTTGTCATCTGGCTTTCACCTGGCACTCCTGCTGGGAATGCTCTGAGCTAGGGCAGGAGCTTTCTGCAACACAATGTCTGCACCATGCCCAGGTCTAACTGGACACCAAGGAATTTACAGCCAGGGGTTATTTTTTAGTGTATCAGCAGGTCAGTAAGGAGATACTGCAGTTATAAACACCTTTCCAGCAGGAGGAGGTTACCTGGGAATGCTTACCTGAATCTCTGTAGGGAACCATCTCTGCTGGTGTGCCTAAAACATGATGTAAAGGGGAGGTAAATTAATACCTGCAGTGAGTGTGGTGTCTGATGCCAACTCCCCTGAAATCAGTGCAAGTGTGTAACAGTGACTAAGTAGAGACCAACCCTTAATTCCTCAGAGAGGGCAGCTCTGCTGGGGGTTATAGAGTTTTAAACTGGGAAACATGAGTGGATTATTAACCCCCCACATTCCATCTCTCCCAGTAGCTGAAGTCAGGTAGAATCAGACTGCTGTGAGACAAATTAAATCTCCTATTGTCAATTTAAATGAGCTGCTCTTACATCTGGGCTGAGCTCAGTTTAAGACATAAGTTAAAATATTAAAGCCTTGCATTTTTTACATCCGTAATTCTTTACCTTGTGTATCTTCATCCGTGGATTCATGGGATGAATTTTCAGCCTTTTGTTCCTCCTGTGAAAGCACAAGATTCCTTTCCAATCTCTTCAGGAGTTTCAACTTTTCATCTGTTATATATATATAAAGAAAAAAACATTATCAATTACTACGTTTTCTCTCTTTTTCACAGTGAGAGATTTTGCAATGCTTTAATAAGGTTGCCTGACAGGAAATCAGACCCTTAGTCTTACTTCAGCTGTATTTTTTGCACACAAGGAGTAGTACAAAGTAGTACACGCATGAAAGCATCATACACACCACAGTTTAGACTTTCTTAAATGGTTGTGGTAGATGCCTAAAGTTTCATATTCTGGCCTTTAATTTACTCGTGTTGTTACCCCTGTGCAAATTCCCACTCCCTGAAGCAACAGCAATTGCAGCTGAACGATGCTTTAGCTGGAGAAAAGTGGCTCACCCTTCCCTGGGCTACTTGTGCCGTCACTCCATGACTGCTGCGGGCTCCCTGTGCCGATGCCGCGGTTCCAGCACCCTCTCGTGGCACAGGAGCACATCCCTCAAAGCCAGCTCACCAGGGGAGGCACCTGCAGGGCGCTGACTCGGCCCAGGCACTGAAGTGCAGGTGAACCCCTTACAGCCTCACATCCCGCTCAGGGCTGAGGGCCGGGGGTCTGAGCACTGCTCCGTTACCAGGGGCAGTATTTGGGCACAGAAAGGTAGATGGGATTCCTTCCCCCTGGCTGCTCAGGCTGCTCACTGCACAAGGGCAGGAGGGTCCTCCTGTGACAAACAGTCCTGCTCTGACAGATGACCAGTGCTGGGCTGTGCTCCAGGGTGGGAGGTCTTTTCCCTTTGGGAACATGTTTGATGAAGGCAGAAACAGGAACAGGATGTCCTTAAGGATCTCCAGTTAAATTCAAGGTCACCTTAAGTGAGTGCAGCTCTGTCATCTATTAAAGACAATTAATGACTTTATGGACCCTGTGGAACTGCCCTTAGTTTCATATTGCATAACCAGGCAAATCAGAAGTGCAGTGGAATCTTTTTGTACCCTGTTGCCAGATTCAGCATCCTGAGTGCCATCCTCTAGCCATTCCTTTTAGTTTCACTACATGTGCTGCCAGGCCTATTTGTAAAAATACTTTCAGTGGCTCAGCTCTGATTTCTTACCACTCTTATGAGCTCAGAGAGGTTCTGGGTGTCCTCAGTCCAGCCAGATGGGAAAACTGGGGCACCATGTCAAGTCAGAGAAATTTCTCTGGCAGCATCATCCCAGGACATCCTCTCCCTGAACACACAGGGTTTTTTTCCCCCAGAAGAAACCAATTCAAACTACAGTATCTTTGGCTCCCATTACCACCATACATAACTACCTTTCCTGAGCAGTACTGGTAGACATTTCAGTTGGTCACTAACAATCACTTCCAAGCCCATATCAGAGTTTTCAAGCTGCTGCCAAGTCACCCTGGCACTGCAGTAACAAAAGAGCTGGCAGGGAGGACTCACCCTTTCCCTTGGAGCTGGGCAGCTGCCTGTATCCAGCTGGGTTGGATGCCTTCAGCAAGAGGTAAAGAACAGCCATTGCCCTGACTCCTTTTTTCTCTATGGCCCTCAGGCAGGCAGCACAGCCCCCAGGCAGGACATCGCAGCTGTTGAGGAGCTGAAATAAAAGTTAAGTGCTTCCAATCAAACATAGTCTGGAAAAACCACACCCTGATCTACAAATGAACTTATCTCAACCTGTCTGTGGGAAATTTACCCCCCCTGCCCCTACCATACAAGTGGGAAATTAGGGATAAAAAGTAAAGCCAAAGATGGAAAGAGAATGTAAACTCAGAGTAGAGCCATCAGCTGGGAACAAAAAGCATGGTGGGCAATATTTAACTGTTTCAAGAGCTGGAGAAATACAAGTACAGGGTCTGAAAATGGACATGCAATCTCTGCAGTACCTTACAGCAAAATGTCACTAACAGTGGTCCTGCCTAGAAAATAATGAGCTGAACTGATCCTGAGGAATTTATACAAAGCCAGTTATTTTTTACATGGAGAGCAATGAAGTAAAAAACAGTGTGCTGAATTTAATTTCTCTAAATGCCCTTTCAAACCTTTTAGCATATTTTAGCATATCAAATGATTGGACTATAAATTTTCTCTCCCCAGAGTATAGTAGGAAAATACAAAAGTATATAACAAGGATACATGTTCCTTCAGTAACTTACATTGTTCTTTTCTTCAGTATTCAGGATAGGAGGGTCAGTGGTGGCTAAACATTTTACAAGTGATTCCCAAAAGGACTGGTTCGTTTTCTCGTGATTCTCCAAGTAATTGGCATCAGCAGTAAAAAGCCTCTGGAATATGTCTGGGAATAAAAACAAGCCTATGACTGTGCAGCAGCAGAGGTGGGCTGCATGGCAGTGTTTCTGTGCTGCTCAGTGGAGGTTTGGTGACAGACACCAGGCTCTAACGTTGCCCAACACCAGCACATAGTAAAGAGATTAGTGCTTTATCATATAATGCATCTTGGTCTGCCAGAAAACAGTAGGAGAATGTCCATACAAATAACTGATGTCCCTATGATGCCCCTGTCTCAGTTAGAGAAACAGGGCATATGTTTCCAAAGCATTCCTTGCTATTTAATGAGTGCTTATTCTGGCCACACTATTTTACAGGCAGGCACAAAGACCCCAAGGGCTGGGTACCAGGGTACTGGGATTGCTCATCAGGCATTTGATGTGCAGCAAAATCTCCTTCATGCATCTAAACTCCCACTGTCACATGCCCAAGGCCTGACAGAAGTGTGTGCAAGAGTTGGGAATTGACTGATGATCTCTCCTTTACAAGCGAGGGGATGGATAGAGTGTGTTTTCAGAGGAACCAAATATCACTGAGTCATGACCACCCTGGCAAACACTGCTGAGGAGTGTGAATGAGCTGAAGCTTTGATCTTTGTGTGCTCCCCTCACCTTGCTGCTCTTCAGTAAGATCTGGGACCGGGACATTCAAGTCCTCCATTGCTGTGCCTGTTCAAAAGGGGAGAAAAAGCATATTAGAATCACATCACTGACCTACCCTCATTTTCTGTCTTACGTTCGACTTTCTGCAAACATGGCAGGTATCTCTTGGCCCTTCAGTTGTTAAATCACTTCTCTGTTGCAATGGGAGTTTCACATCATGATTCATTTGCCCTGCTGGGACCCAGTTCTTGATTCCTCTGAGTGAGTCCTGCTGGGCTGGCCTTTGGTTATTAGGAAAGAGCAAAAGTCTAATCATCATGAGTAAAACAGAAAGAATTTGGACTTGATCATTCACATTGTTGTTTTTTACAGCTACCAAGGTGTATAATTAACTATTTACCACACATGTGAGTAACTTAACAGGTACTGTTCCATTCATAAAACAGAATGATTATTCTGTACCTTTGATATCTGAATACTTAAAATGTATTGACCAGGGAGAATAGTTCACAGGAAAGTCCCAAAAGACTTTGAATTTGTCTCACAGAAGACTTTGATGCTTCAACATCTGTTCTTCCCAACTTGTTACATCGAGGAAATTTCCATTAACTTCAGCTTTATGCCTACTGTGGTCCAGGCATCCCACACTGATGCTTCTCCCCTCATGCAACATTTCAACTACTCCACTATTGTACTGAGAGATGCAGAAGGTGTTCAGGGAGCCTGAAGCACAGTTTCCACTATGCAGGGTGCAACAGGAAAGCAGTTTATATGTCCACACTTTTTCTTACAATATGACTTTTCTATCCATTCAACAAAACACTTCCAATCAAGCAGTTTGAAAACTAAGTATTTCTTTAAAATATTCCAGAGGGAAACCTGGTTTTATTCCTACAGGCACTTTTTCAGTTCTCTCAAAAAACTATTCTAATACAAAAGCCCAAACAGGTCAGGTTATATCTTCAGAAGGGTAGAGTAACACACAAGCAAACATTCAAACAGAACGGCCTTTTAGGGCGCCAGTTCTCAGACAGAGGAAATTAGATACAAACAGACCCCAAAGTAGCTGTGAAACCCATCTCTCCTTTGGGACCGGGGTCAAGATCCCACATTTTCAGTATGTTGGTAGTTCTGAGGGCTTTCTCCTTCCCTAGGCTGCAAGTGCTCTTCAAGTGATGAGGTTAGTTTGAAACTCCTTTCAGCCACTGTTTAGGCTCTGAGAAAATTACATAAACTCTTTAACCACTTCTAAAGGCTGAGGCCAGAAAACGGCTTACCTGCCTCTGAGGTGTACTGTGAGGAAACACTCTGAAATTATTTCCGATGACGAGTCCATGCAAAAGCTCTACCGTGACAGATAATCCCTTTGCCTGACTTACACCCAGCCTTTGCTGCTGTGGCTGTGGCAGCAGCACTGGGAGCCTGTGAGCACCCGACAGGGAATGCAGGAATCTGTCCCTCTGCCGGGTCAGCAACAGCTGATGTTGAAATGCAGGAACCCAGCACACCACACCCCACACCCAGGCCAGACTCGTTCTTGGCTGCACAGTAAAGAGTGCCAGTTCTGGGCAGTTTTTTATCTCCACCTAGGATTTCTGCCTTTTTCAATTTCTTTCTTGCCTTCCTATCTGCTCAGTTTAAACCTAGCAACAGTGTTTGCTTGTTTAATTCTTTAGGCCTCTTTCTGGACCGCACGGTTGAAATACCAGACCTAAAGGAACAAAAGTACTTAAAATATAAACATTTCTTTTCTGACTTATGAATTCCATTTCATAAAATAATTTACAAATATCCACAGATTTTATTGTTGGGTGATTTTCAGGAGGTTTGTCTTCGGGGTTCCTAATGCACTTATGCATCCTGCTATGATGCCCCAGGAGGGTTCAGGAGCAGGCAGCATCTGCTCCCATCTCCCTTTCTGTGCCTCCAGCACAGCTCAGCCCAGTCAGTCACCAACATTTACATAACAAAGGAAGTTGGGCACCTAATTTCTCTTAGACAGTTAATTCCCCTGTGGCTCTTCTGGAAAGAAAATCAGCTCTAAACAAAGGACAAGTGTAGGTGCTTAGTTATTGTATATTTTAAAAGTGATTTAGTTGATTATACCTCATAATGACAAAAGGATGATAATATACTGACATTTCAGCCTGGCTATGAGCTCATTGGAGAATAACACACACAACAGACCTCACCTTGCTTTCCTCACAGTAAATCAGAACTTAATTGCAGTGAGGTCTTTTTAACAAGTTAGAATAAAATTTGTGTGCAGAGTCAGACTTACAAAGTGAGGCTAATAACTACCATACACAAAAACTTTTTGCTTAGCTGCTGAAATATATTTGAAGGAAATTGCTCAATGGGACTACAAAAATGTAAATAAAGTATAATAAGGTTGTTTTGACTTCAAGACAAAAACAAGACAATCCTAAACCTTTTCCCTTTGAAAGTACTTTAACCTTTCATTTTAAGTTATATGCTGACACCAAATCTTGATAAATTTTATTTCAAACCTAAACATTAAGCCCCTCCCTGCCTTCCTCTAAAACCAAACCAAACCAAACCCAACTTCTTAAAGCACACATGCAAGTTTAGGTCGTAGCAGTTGGTTCCATGGGAAGATGTCCTGAAGGGCTGTGGTGAAAGCTGTTTCTACCAGTGAGACAACAAAAACTTATCCACACCATCTTGGTTTGAACCCATTCCTACTCCAGCCTCCTAAGGCTGTGACACCAGTGAGGTAATTCTGCTACCCCTCTGCTTGCCTTCCTGTTGTCAAATATAGCTGAAATGCGACACAGAAGTAGCAAAACTCGAAAGACTTTTCACTCTTTACAATGTCCTTGAACACAGGCATGTGGAGAGACCCAGAGTGTCCCTGCAGGGAGGGAGCTCCCCAGGCTGACTGGGACCGGCCCCACAGAGGGGGGAGCAGGGAGCAGGCACAACCCATCCATTCCTTGCCACAGCTCCAGCACTTCCTTCCTCTCCTGGCTTTCACAGCAAGCCCAGACACGGCAGCTGCACTGCTGCACTGCTGCCAGCCTCACCCCGGGAAATCAGGAGCGGTTTGCTGCCTGTTTTCCAGCTCCGCTGGGAATGGCAACACTCCCATAAGCATTTACATACAACATTCGAAATTACCTGGTTTGTATTTCTCCTTTCGCACCGTGCGCTTCTCTGTGGTCGTTGCAAAGCTCTGAGGGGAAGAAAATGAGCTCATCAGAAGCCAGAAGAGCTCATGCTTGTAGTCTAAGGCAAAAATATCTTCCTCTCTTAAAGTGTAGGGCTTGCCGGGAGGATTTTAGAGGAAAAAAAAAAAATTTATAAGATGGGGAAGCTGAGTCAAGAAGTCACAGAGGTTACAGGGAAGTCCCGTGGCTCACCCCCACAGCACCAGAACCCTTGTACAGTGGTTTGATGCCTCGGACAGCAACCGACGACCCAATTGTGTACCAAGAGCAAGGACACAACCCTGAAACACCTCAAGTTTGACCCCAAGAAGCTCCCAAACCCCTCCCCAGCACTCACCTGCGATGTTGTGCGATGGTTCAGGATCCCAGGGGCAGGGATCCCAGTGCCAGCCCTGGCTTGTGGTGGCGGGTGGGCGGGAAGGCGTCGGGGCTGGTGCTGGGGCCTCACGTGGCCACCCCTGACTCACAGGGTGAGCGGCGGCGGCTCCGCCGCGTCCTCTGGCCACTGCCAGTCACACTCCAGGCATGTTCCCATGTCCCCGAGCTCTGGGGAAGGCAGCCAAGGCCCGATCCCACCAGTATGAGGGAGAGGAGCTGGGCAGCTCCCAGCCTGCCTCAGGCACTGATGGGCTCAGCGGCCCTGACTAGTCAGGACCCCTCACCCCTGCCCATGGCAGCACAGCCCCTGCTTGGGCTGGAGGCCCAGGCCTGCTTGTTTGGCTTCTCTGGGACATCAGGGGGACACTGGGGATGCAGGGATCCCACTCTGAGGAGAAAGGCTCTGGGCTCCCCTAAAGCTGAGCAGTGGCACCATGAAGGGGGTTCAGAAGCCCAGGCATGCTGCCCTCCTGCCCAGGGCATCCCCAGGCTCAGGAAGGGAGGCACAAATGGAATGCCTGACAGGGAAGGGAAACATGCCCCCCCCTCCCACCTCCAGCAGCCAAAGAGAGGCTGCTGGAAACACAAAGCCTTTGCTTGGCTCTGCTCATCCCAGACCCACAGACCATCAGTGCTCCCCTCCCAGCCCTTCTCAGCCACTCCTTCAGCACAATCCACTAGAGCCACTCCAGGGCTGTTTAGGGGAGCTGCTCCTTCACTGGCAGGTGATGCTTTCTGACCCAGCCAGCCTTCAGCAGAAGGTCACAAGAGTAGCAGAGGAGCAGATCCCTCTGGTGCACCAGACCCAAAAAAGGCAGCACAATGCGTGGTC
The DNA here is from genome assembly GCA_038380795.1 of Pyrocephalus nanus. Classification (NCBI taxonomy): domain Eukaryota; kingdom Metazoa; phylum Chordata; class Aves; order Passeriformes; family Tyrannidae; genus Pyrocephalus; species Pyrocephalus nanus. The sequence continues at coordinate 7,341,615 of CM076271.1, read as the reverse complement.
ACCCAAAAATGTGTGTGAGGAGTGACAGTGGTGTCACGGGAGACTGCCAGGCACAGCATTCCAATAGCACAGCATCTATTGATTACACAAGGTGTGGCCATGTTAAGTCATTTGTCACATTAAGGTAACGGTTTCACCCTGCACAGTTGGTGTCCCAAGGAGGGGTGTGTGGGGCAGGCTGTACAGACTGTACACCCTCCCTCTGCTCTCCTCACTTCTTCATCTGCTGCTGCTTCTGGAGAGCCTGGGACACAGCTAAATTCAGTTATACTTCCTGGAGTCCCTGTGCATTGATTTTTCTTCACCAGTTTGTTTGGGGTTTTGTTGGGGTTTTTTGTATTTTTTTAGAGAGGGGAAGGGTTGGGTTTTGGCTTTTTTTTTAAGCCATTTCACCAGTTTTCTAAAAGTGCCTATTCAAGTGCCTTGTCTCACCTATCTTGCCGTATTTAATTACATGTAACATTTAACACTTAAAGCAGCTAACACTCTGCATCTGCTTCTGCTGGGAAGAATATTATCCCATTAATTATGTTTTACCATGTGTTACATGTGTTTATTTGCCCCTATTTGGGAACTGCCCTCTGAGAGAGTTAGAATGGTGATTTATTCTTTGTATGCTGGGAAAATTGCTACCAGGAGGGGTTTAGAGAGGTGAGACACATGCACAGCAGCTCTTACGCTTGACACTAATTGGGTACAGCGTGTGTGCAAATTCGTCACATGGGCAGGTTGCATGAGAAATGTAGAAATACTCCTAAGTGAGTGTAGGAGGGGCCCAGGGATGGTACACAGAGTAGTAATTGCTGCTTTAGTCATCACATTTCTGACAGATTAAAACATTCCCAAGACACCTATTGCCCTACCCTGGCTTTTATCCAATGGGCCGGTTAAATTAATCCTTTCTGTGAACTTACTTAGTCGCTACTTATTTTCCTTTAAATAAAGTCTGCTTCGACAATTGTTGTGAGACTACAAAGCACAGGTAACTGCGGGGGGATTGTGCCTCACAGTCAGCTGCATTTTAGGCTACAGCTAATTTACAGATACCTTTTCATTCTTTAAACTCTGAAACTTTTGAGAAGGAAAAAGCAAGAAGCAGTAAGTACAACCCATTCCCTCACCTTCCAGACCATCACTGAACTAGTAACACCCTGCACACCCTGTTATGCTGAGGTCACGAGAAGGCAGCTGTTTACCTTTGGCTGAGAAGAAGCCACAAAAGCTTGGAAGAAGCCTCTGGCTGAGGTTTAGCCACAAAAGCTTTTGTAGAACCATAGGGGAGAGTGGATCATAACACTGTACCTTACTTAGATCTTCTGGAATTTTTTTTTTTTTCATTCTGTACCGTTCTGTGGAATTATTTGCCATAATAAATAATTCATTATATTAGTATTTCAAATTAACACAGTGAAATTTTAGCTCAAGCCTGTTAAATTTAACAACTAGGCCTGTCTGAACAGGCTAAATCAACAGAAAGCGTGGGCCAGGATGTATCACCCACTCCCTGGGAGGGTTAGTGACCTCCTCAGGCGCTGTGGTCAGCAGTCCGACAGCCGTCACTCTGAGGGATGAGGCTCTGCAGGAGGGTGGGGGTTGTCCAGCCTCTGGGGCAGGGGCTGCTGCCCCTTTTATTTTGGCTACAAGGGCAGTTTTCCAGTTAAAGGGAGGCTGCTGAAACCCAGGGCCATCAGTGGGATAGATGGTGCAGCCCCAAGACAAAGCACAGGTCCATAAAGGGCAGGTGATATTTGATCCCACAGTACCCTAACAGTATTCCTAAACCTCATGCTAATGACTGAGTTTCCAAGGTAGACCTCGACCAACCCAGCCCTTCTCCTCTCCCTCAGCACCATTTTCTCCTGTCTCACCAGCTGCCTCTGCGCTTTCCAGCTGTGATGCCTCACTCTGCAAGTACTCCTTTCCCACAGCAGAGCCAGGGCTTTGGCCTTCTTATAGACCCTGGAGGAGGCAAAAACAAAGGCTGAAAGCCAATCCCAGTTGTGCACTTGCTACACCCTGAGCCAGGTGTAGGAAATATGGGCACAAGTGGGGAACAGTGAGCTGCACCCAGCCCCTGGCCTGGCTGAGCAGAGTGCTGCAGCAAGCACAAGGATCAAGGGGTCTGAAGACACTCTCCCCATAGGACTGCTTCTAGGAGCAACCCACAAAAAAACCTGCTCAAAATCAGGGCCTCTCCTCTTGTTCTCCCAGTTTCTTGAGGTCACTTCCCCTCTCCATTTCTTCTGGTCTAGCAAAAGGGCTGGAAATGCCTCGTGGAGCCACAGGCAGGGGAGCATGTGCTCCCTGGGATGCAAAAGAAGCTGTAGGGATAACTCCCTGCTTCAGCTGATCCTCCTCTTGATAAAGCCCCTTTCCTCAGCACTTTTAAGCACACAGGCAATGCCAAGGATTACGATATTTAATCCTAACATTTTGTGGAATGGGTTTGGTCATAGAACCCATTTTGTAACCCTGTCAGCAAGGCAAGGCAGGCTGAGACCTGTCCTCACCCACTTCCCCACTGATGTGCCTGCTGGGAGATGGCAAGGCTGGGAATCAGAAAAGCTAAGGGGTAATAAGGCAGCTTCTGGAAATTGGACACAAAAATCTCAGTGAACCTGGAGACCTCCCATACCCCTGTGACCTCCCCAGCTCACTGACCTGGGGATCAGCAGCAACTCCACGCAGGCAAGGCCAATCTTCTCTTTGTGAGACAACTACTCGAGTGACTACCACTGCTGTCAGTGCCTCAGTACCAGGATGCAAGCAGACACCATCTTCTGGGATATTTAAAATTCAGCTTTGTCAAGTTATTAGGGTCAGAGTGCAGCTCTCCCTCAAGACCTCAGCTGTGTCCTAACATTTTGCTCTCCAGATCACCTCAGCTCACTGAATTATTATCAATCACCTGCAACACAAATGGGATGAAGGTACATTTGACTTTAAAGCTGTTTCCTAAAATCAAGATGTGCTCTCAGTAGGCACAGAGAGACCCCAAAGGTTATTTACTAAAAGTTAGAACTATTTAAGTCTCACCCAATCCATTCATCTTAAAGCATGTGCTTTGGAACAGAGACTACAAGCTTTGAGGGCTGTGCAAAGCTTCAATTCAAGCTCTATCCCCCTCTTCTGCTGACACCACGAAAATGGTGATGCCAACCTCGTGTCCTGCCCAAGATTAAAATACTCATTCCCGAACCTCAGAACCTCAAGTGGGGACTGCCCAACCGTTCAGTCGCTCCATGAGGCCTGGCTGCCTGTCCAGCAGGCAGTGGGCATGACAAGCCCCCCGTTTGCCATCTGAGTGCGAAGCTTTCTCAAGCTACAGATTGGCTCAGGCTCTGTAGGTCTGTTCTGGCACCTTTGTATGGGGCTTCAAATCAGCTCCCTCTGCAGTTCAGGCTCTGGGAAAAGGTCTCAGACCACCAAAATGTCTCAGATACCAATAATCAGAGCAGTGGGGGTGCCCAAGCACCTGGCTCTCTCAGGACATGCTCTGAGGGCACAGAGCGTGTTGCCAGCTCCTGCTACCTTAAATGTGAGGGGGGGATAACAGCACCACTAAAACAACACATAAATCAGTCTTCTAAATTAGAATACACAAATCCACTCCAGAAAAGTTTAATGTGGGTTCCTGGGGCATCATATTCTGGAAAAAAAAAAAATACAGTACAAAGAAAAAAAGGCAAACAGAACTCCCCAGTCCTTAAAATAATGAAATATAATCAGAGCTACATCTATTTACAGGGCTGCACATCACAGCAGCTGCTAGAAAAAGCAATGTCACAGCCTGAGAACCAGGAGGCTCCTCCACCTCCCAGAAATGGCCTGGAAAAAGCAGCACCCAAACCAGAAAGCCTGGTCTTGCAGAGCTCTAGGGAACTACTGAGACTCCCTCAAAGGGCAGAACTCTGTATCACAGTGAGCTGCCCAGCATTCCTGCTGGGAGATGAACCAGACAGGCTGATCCCAGAATGCTGAAGCTACATGAGAGCACAAGTCCTGGGACAAGTGGTACCTTCCAGCAGATCCCTATTCCAAAACTGTTTGGCCACACCAACAGCGTGGCAAAACCAACTCCTTTGAGAAATCCTGGGGTCAGAGGAAAAAGGGAGAACCATTACAAGAGCCTGTCAGGAGACCAGGGAGGGATCCAAGGGAGACACAGCACACTATGGGATGGGAACAGAACAAACAGTGGACCTCACAAGGTCAGCCCAGAACAGCCACAGTCCCAGGGATGTCTGTGGTACCCTCTGTCTCCCATTAAGTCTTAGGGTAAAGAATCTTGGGATAATTTAGGCAAGAATATCTGGTGGTCTCTACCTCAACCGCCCCTGCCATCCAAAGCTCGCCAACTTTAAAGTCAGATCAGTCCAGATTAAGTACTGAGTTATCTCCAAGGATGGAGATCTCAGGACTCCACTCCAGCACATCCACAGTATGCAGTGAATGGACCATGGGAGTACTTCTGATATACCTGGGCTACAGTGGCCACCTTGGAGCTAAGAGAGGCTGCTTTCCCTCTGCCATCAGTCCTGTGTGGCAGCACTATCCCTCATTTGATACTGCCCCTGCAGAGAAGTGCAGTGATCTGTGGCTGCTCCACTCCACTGGGAATTCTGCAGGACAGCTACAAAGCTCTCATTTCCATGGGCACTGTGTACCAAAAGCAGCCAAGCCTCCCTGATGTGCAGCCCAACCTGAATGTAACCACTGAGAGAGCTGGGGAAAAGGCTGGAGGAGCACTTATTCAAACAATGGAAAACACAGAGATTCCTATAAAGAACAAAACTGAGAGCTTGGAGGAGAACCTCTACTGAGGAGCAACCAGCTGATGTCAGACAGCCTCAAAAATACAAAGAACATTAAGTTAACCAGGTGCTCAGTAAACACTGCAAACATCACATTGCCATCATGAAAAAAATTAGATTTCAGTTGGAGAATAATATACCAAGACATTTAAAGCCCACTGAGAAGCAGTAAAACCTTTACTGTAGATAGCAACTCCATGGACTCCCAAACAAATGCTAAATATGAGCAGTGAGTGTGCAGATCTAGATGCCCACTGAAAAACTGACATAAAGAAAGGAGTGGTGGGAAGGGCTGAGAGACTTTCTTCTCCTTGCCATTTGCCTCACAGAGAGGAGTATGAGCACCTCTTCCCAGGTGCTGGCAAGGGGCTCTCTCCTGTGGCATGTGCACTGAGCACCACGCCAGGTGAGCCTGCTGTCCCCACATTGCCCTGGCATGTGCATGTGAAGGCTGAGACATCCTCCAGACCACTGGGATCACCAGATTTCTGCTGTGACCCCAGAAGGAGCACAAAGCACCTCAAAGGCTGGTCAGGTGCTTCCCAGAGCTGACAACAGCCAGGCCCGCGGCCCCTGTGGCACAGCCCCCTCGTGTGGGGAGGAACCGTGCCCAGATCCCATGGATCGAGTGGATGGAGGGGCAGGCTCTGGACATCCAGGACGGTGGCAGGGAGCCGGGCATCCCTTGGCCCGGCCCCAGGCAGGCAGGCAGGCAGGCAGAGAGCAGGCAGGGCAGGAGCACAGCGGTTTATTGGCAACACGAGCAGAGGCGGCGGCGGTGGCGGCGGCGGGCCCCGGGCGGGATGAGGGGCGGCGGTGCTCCGGCGGGGGGGCCGGGGCCGCCCCGGGCCTATGTCAGTGTCTCTCCCTTGGTGACCTAAGGGAAGAGGAAAGGCCTCAGCCAGGGGCGGCCCCGGGCCAGCCCCGAACCGCCCCCCCACCCTCCGCCGGCGCCCCGCTGCTCACCCGGGCCTCGATGTACTCGATCCTGCGCTCCAGCGCCGTCAGCTTCTCGTTCAGGGTGGCCAGCCGGGACCGGCACGACATGTCTGCGGGGAGGCGGCAGTGAGACACCGCGGGCCCCAGCCCCGCCCGGCCCGCCCGCAGCCCCCGCCGCCGCCCCGCGCCCTCACCGAAGGAGTTGAGGAAGTCCGCGATCTTCTTGATGGAGCTGGTGATCACCTCGATGTACTCGCGATTGGCCCAGTCCTGGTGTATCTCCCGCTGTACCGGGTCCTCCTGCACCGACATGGCCGCCGCCGCCGCCGCGCCTGCGCGAGGCCCGGCCCCGCCCGCCCGCCCTCCGCCTCAGGGCCGCGCCGGCCCGGCCCCGCCGCGCCCCGCGCCGCTCTCCGTGTCCGTGTCCGTGTCCGTGTCTGTGTCTGTGCCGCTGCCGCTCGGCTCCTGCGGGACACACCGCCCTCAGAGCCCGCGCTGCACCCCCTGCCCGCCCCCGCCTGCGCTGCCAGGCGGCCCCTCAAGTACCTCCTCAGCGGGTCCCGCCGCAGAGTCCTCCGAGCCCTCGTCCGAGTCCCGCTCCTCAGAGGCCTGAGTCAAGATTTCTTCTCCCTGAGTTGAAAGCAGAAGACTTGAGCTGAGTGTATGAGGGGAAATAATAGGCAGTTTGTTGCCTTCTAAAATAAAAAGTGGAAAGAAAAAAAAAAGTGTGTTTTTTTTAACTGTCCTGTTTCTGCAGTGAAAGATGACGAAAAAAGCCAGGACTGGCTTCTGTTAAAACCACACACAAGAGTGTGTAAAGGTGTTCAAGTGACCTTTATCTCTTCCCTTCTGTGTGAGGGAAGGACCCCCATACCAAGTCATTACAAATCTGACCCCTCAGTGTGAGACCCTCCCAGCAAGGCAGCCCCAGAGATGCAGGTCCTTAATAATCTTGAAATAAAACGTTTCTTTCTGCTGCACTAGACATAGCCATGTCACTCTGAATTTGGCCTTTTAGCTCTTATCCTTACACAAAGTCTGAGTTACTGTTGTCTGGGTAAGTCTGTCCTTTCCCAGACTGTAACTGCCCCAGGCAGGGCAGTGATTCTCACCTGGAGATCCCGATTTTTGAGGATGCCAACCCAGAAGGCCTCCTGGCAGTGGTTGAATGCCAGCATTGCCTTCACTCGGTACACAAATTGTTCCAGTGACTTCTTCAACAAAGGGACGTGGTTGGTCAGTCCAATATCTTGGTGAATCTATGAAACAGTAAAACATAACTATGATTGATTCTTGCTTAAGTGCTCTGGCTGTTTAAAATCCACTGGTTATCAGGTAGGAAGGATGGTACATGATCCACACAATGGGGATCCATGCCTGGATTATGTAGTTTCTTGGCCAAATTATAGCTATTGTTAAAACATAAAGCTCAGATCAGTATTTTGTCTAAGGCTGCAAAATGATCCCTTGCTGCAATCCAAACATCCATATCCACCAGGATTAAAACAGGAGGAGCCTCAGCTTTTGTCACAAACTCTAGAGACAGGCTAGTATCTCCTCTGGTGAATTCCCAACCTCAGAAAAATAAAAATGGACAAGGTACTGAATATGCCACACCAATCACATCTTTTCTTGCTCAGTGCCTCATGCAATCCCTTTATCCCATCTACATGGAATGTGAGTGCACTATAATCTACAAAGCCAGTTTCTCTGGACCAAAGAAGCACTGGGCTTTTGGAGAACTAGGACAGGAGGGAACAGATGGAGTTGCTGTGAGCAAAAACCATCAGAGGAAGGGAAGCTATGCCAGGTATCGTGTGAGATTTAGCTCCGGGTGAGCATCTCCTCCTGTTAGCTTCGATCTGCAGTTCAGAATAGTCATTGCTAAAACAGAAAACCTGCCAACCTGACAAAATCTGCACAGTTATTTTTTGCACAAGTCTTTTCCTCTTTCATAAGAATACTTTGTAACCTTCTGACATTAAGATTCTCTCATGAGTTATATTCTGAATTCAGGTCACCTGCATTTCTTGGAAGAGTTCAACATGCCTGGGCACTGCTTTGCTTCGGGTTCTGCCAGCAGGGAATGGGTAACTGATTTCCAACAGCAAGCTGTTGTCTAGCCTGTGTAACAGGCAGGACCTAGCAATCATCAGCACTAATCAGAACCAAATCAGCAAACCCTTGCTAATGACACAATCAACACTCACAGTGCTCCCTGAGTCCTGGAACCTGCCCAACTGTCTGCAAGCATTGGCAAAAATCTGCCTCCAGAAACTGTCCTTATGTCCAGCATGAGATATGTTAACAGAAGAGAGGCTTGGTGTGAAAGAGGAAATGACAAATACTTAGGCAAAGATAGGTGATGCTGATTGCTATTGGCTGCTGTGTGATGCTCCTTAAAGACACGGGTATTGAGGGAGAGTAACAAGGTCACACTGCATGATACCTCAGTGAGCATCTACTAGGTCTGTATGAAAGGGAAATCAAGGTTGGTCTGGCAAATGTTGGTGTGAACTTGGCTTGAAATGGGTATGGAGCATTCACGGCATGCATTTACTTGACCATATTCAGCTTCTCCCTTCTCATTCTTGCAAAATGATTTGACACAGAGACCTGTTCAGATTGCAGCAGGTACAAGAGCAGTGGCAGAACGTGGGCATTCACTAATTAAGCTCTGTGCTAACAGGGACCATGGGACATAGCGCTTGAAAATGCTTCTCAAGTGCAAAGTCAAACATGGCATGTCAACCTGAAATGCTGTTATCCTGCCTCCAAGGTGACTGTGACTTCAGAGCAGGCACGAGGATTTCACTTTCAAACACGAGAAGGACATTTTAGCATCCTCAGGGTTTGTGCCAGATCTCTTGTGAGAGCTGCAATGGCATGTTCTGATCTCCAGCTAAATTTCTACGCTGCTGGTGCCAGCTCTGGACTAAATTGGTAGCAAATCTGGCTGAAGAGCCATTCTGGTAGCTGGCTTTCTCCCTTCAACTACTTTGGCTAAGATCCCTTCTCAGACGTGTTCTTGAACCTCTTTGGAGTCTGACACGAACAAAGCAGCACACACGGAGTTCTTTCCAACTGCCTTCTCCCATGGGATTCTCTGTTGCAATAAGCACCATCTCTTCACACTGTGAGCAGTGTTAATCCTCTCCTTCCTTCCTGCCCTAAGTCTCCTAAACAGACTGGCAGACTGTGTGTTACCACCCTCCTCTCCTCCCTTTACCCTCTTCCCTGGTATCAACATAATATCATAAAAGACACCTCAAGAGGACTTTGAGCCTCATTTTTGTCTGTGTGCCACCTGTTGCTGGTTCTTCTGACTCACAAGACTGTTGATCTTTGGCAAAGCTTCTCTCCCATATTATCAGTCTGGGATCTATACTTTGTGCAAGGTCTGTCTCTAAGGTCTTAGCTTGAGTCCTCAGAAATACCCCCTTACAGATGCCAACACCAAAGATGTCCAGAAGCTCTGTCCCAAAAAATGATAACCTGATCTGAAATCCAAGTTAGCCACTTGCAGAACAAATGCTTCAACTTTTGGGCCATTAACCAAGGCTATTTCACTTTCTCTCAGAGTTTTTGCTTATACAGACACTGCTGGAAGCATGAAAGTAGAGTCTGCCTATGCCCTGGAAGAGCACTGGAAGGGAAATAAACCATTATTAGGACAGGAGTTTGTGCTGCAGTTGGAACTTATCTTACCTTGGAATGGCCACACATGTGATGAAGTTGTCTGGTACTCAGCTGCAAGGTTTTCAGCAAACTCTGCACATCATCCTGCAATAAATAAGTAGACCAGCAAATCATTCTCAAAGAATTTTTCCATAAGGGAAACAAGAATACTGAAACAGCATTAATCCTAGCAATCCCTTCCAAGGGGTATGGGATAGAGGTTTGATGCGTGTGTGCAGGAAACATCAGACAAACAGGATCAGGCCACAGGAGACTTGCACTGTGCATCTAAGTCAAGTAACTGGTAATAAAATCTGACCACATGTCATAAGGTCAAGCACTCTGAACTGAAACTGATTTTGGAATTTGGAATGAATGCCTATCAGTGAAACCTGAGGCAATTAAAATTAAGACAACTTTGTCACATCTTGTCTTGGATACAACTTCCTAATAGGGGAACCAAAGAAATTTAAAACCTACTGCTGGGTTGTGCTATTTGAAACACATCCAACGTGAACTCCAGATATCAAAGCTCTGTACTGAGCAACCTGCCTGCTCACACGAGCTTCCTGCTGAGTGACACCTCTGTGGTAATTACTTTCAAAGGAGATGGAGGCTGAAGGGACTCTGTTTGCTAACAGTGGAGTCATTCAACCAGAGTGATGGCAAGCTGGGGAACAGTGTTTGCTGGGAAAGCACTGGATGGGCAAGTGAACAGGGCAGAGCACAGCTGGAGATATTTAGATGAGTTTGTCATGGAGGGTCACAAATGTCCTGCCAACGTGTGGCCAGAGACAGGAAGCTCCTGGTTCTAGATAGTTCTGTTCCCACAAGGCTTACCCTGTGCTTTTTGAAGCTGTGGTCCAGGAGAGGCATGGCAAGCTTCAGAAAGGCTTCTACAAATTGACGGCCATACTATAAAAGGATGATAAATATATCAGAAGTAAATTTAAACTCCTTTTCAAAGAACCATCCCAAAGTCAGATGAGTTAATGACACGTTCTTTCAAGATAACAATACATTCATTCCCATAGGCTGTTCTTGCTTCATAAGACTACATCCATGTGAAGGTTGTACTGGAATATACAGGATCAGTAATGGGCAGTGATTTAGGAAAGGTGGTACTTAAACTGCTCTCTTCACTATTTTGAACTCTTGCTCACCTTCAGGCAGATGCTGAGCACAGGCCTGCTGTCAAATACCTGCTTGGACGAGAGGAAAAAAAGAGTCAGATCATTCCACAAGTATAAAGGAAACAACCATTACTTCAAATATGACAAAAGCAAACAGGAATGATGAACCGAAGCAAGGAGAAAAGTGCAGCTGTATCTGTCATCTTCTGCCCAAACCAGGGTTCACACGCAGTGACACTGCATGAACCAGCCCCAAAACTGACAGAAGGGGAAATTTCACCCAGCGGGGCTGGCCTCGAGTTCATCACCACAGGATGGCACGAACTGTCAGCAGGAGTCAGAGGAAGATCATATGTTACCATAAGAGCAAGTGGAGCTGAGGACTAGGAGGCAGTTACAGACAGGAATCCAAGCCTCCTGTTCTGAGTATTTGCCAGCCTTCATCAGGAGAGTGTTTCCTTCTGGCAGATGTTATTCCAGATCTACCAGAAGGGTTTGTCCCATCTGCCTCCCCCACAACTGGCAGTGAACTCTGTCACTCACAAAACATTGTACTAGGAAATTGGGGTTTTCATCCTGTCCTTTTTCTGCACTTCCTTACATCACCCTGTCTTTGTACAGGCTTATTATTTGTGTGAGAACTGTGGCAGTAAAGTGTGCAAGCTGTAACAATTCAGAAATATTGAAGTGAAAGCTAAATGGGAACCCTTGCACACAGATTATAACCAGCTTTATTTACCACCTTCATGCTGCTCCACTAGTCAGCCATGCTTCACGAACCTGGGTGCACCAGGCTTTGCTGGGAATTTGAAAGCAAAAGGCAGAACAACAACCAGCAGCTCACCTTGACCAAGTTAATGAGGATATGGAAATTCCGCACAGCGATGTTCCAGCGCAGCAGCTTCTCCAGCTGCACCTGCGGGATGCAAGGGGACAATAACCCAAGATGGAGTCTTTCCTCTCACCTTGCTGGGTGTGCTTTCAGCAGTGTTGAAAGCATTGCTGTTGTTGTTGAAGGCAGGAACAAAGCTTCACCACAGGCAGATTTATCACAGCAAAAACACTTCATGGCAATTCCAGCCTGATCAGTGGCTTAAAATGCTAAGAGTTAATTCACTTCCTTGCTCTCAGAGAGCTCTTGGTTGCAAAATAATATTGTGCTCCTACAATTTGCCAATTACTGCTTATTTTCTAGTTATAGCTTCTGCTGGATCCACTAGATTTTTGGCATGGTACAAATCAGGAAAAAAAGGTGCTGCTTATATGTTACCCTGTATATCAAAGTTTGCTGATGAATGAAGCCGTCTGACTGCATTTCCTAGACAAAGACCAAAAGTAAATTCCTTTCCAATTTATACATCTTTATTGTACTGTGCAGTTTAACTTATGTCTTCTTCTCCTCAAAGACTCCAGAGGTTTTATTTTCCTACCTCACTTGAGTCCGATGGTTTTCCAGCTGGGATGCTTTTCACTGAACTCTCTAGGTGAGCCATCATTACTCTGAAGAAAACTGGGAATGTCTGCCTGTGGAGAAAGCGAAAAAACTAAAAGCCAGCTCTGAGCCTCCAGATAAGCTGTTTGTCACCAGAACAATGTGGAAAATTTGATAGTTATCCAGCTGGGCATCCTCAGTCAGAAATCACAGGAGACTGACCCTAGGACTCACAAGCATGTCTAGCCCAGTCCAATTGCCCAGACAGATGGAGACTCCTGGGAAGCCACTGTCACGTCCCCAGTATGAACCACACTGAGACACCCCCACTTCCTTGTAAGTCTGGGCGTGCACAGTGGAAGGTTTGTAGCTCTCAGTATAAGACAATTCTGGTAGTTTTAAAGTGCAGGAACTTTGGTCATCCCTGTTTAAACCATGCTTCCAAATTCCTGTGCCAGTAGCAGAAGCATCCTGAGGGTGCTTTTCCACACTGTATACCAGCCCAGGATTCCCTACAGTCACCCCAGATCTCTGAGGCTGACTTTTGGAGTGCTGCTGTGGTGACAGTAGCAGAGAAAGAGGCAAGAGACTTGACAACAGACAACAGTTCATTCTCCAGTTAAAATGGCTCACAGTACTAAACTCAATATTGTGTTAATACTCAGGACATTCCACCTTGACACAAAGCTAACCATGTCCTGTCCTGCTGTGTACTGCCAAAAGAATGTTTACAAGTGCCCAGAGTAGCCCACTGCAGTGCTAACACGAAACCATAACAGATCACAAAATAAGAAAACTAAATATTTAAAAGCAGAAATTGCTATTATGCATATCATAGAATTCCAAGTTTCTACTGATGTAATTACCTGCTTAGTGTAGGATATGTAGAAGAACATCCATCTTTGGCAGAGTCGATCAGTTCAGGAACACCAACACTGGAGATTTCCTCGATAGCCTTCAGGATGTTATCTGTGTGCTCCAGGTAGACACTAAATCCAAGACCAGCATAGTTGATCAATAGGATGCAGAATAACACAGCAAGGTCTTGGACACTGCCCTACCTGCAACACATACCCTAAAACTGTCAAGCTCTTCCTTATGCCAAAGGCAATCACATGTAGGAAATCCAAAGCAATGCACAGAACTGTCACAGTGATGTCATTAAAAGCTCCTGGGATTCTTGCCACGAGGCTGGAACAGGGAGACCTCCAGAGGTCCCTTCCAAGCTCAACCATCCTGTGAGTCTGTGACTGTATTTTACCTAATACTCAGTCCTGCTCTCCTTGACTTCAGGGAGAGCTTACCTGCTTTGTTTAGTAAAAGTGAGACCCTTTGGTCCAGACCCACACTCATGTGTGTAGGTATGAACATTAGTACACTTACACACATGTTGATACATCCTGACAAGATCTAGTCTAGCAAACATGGCTAACAGAGTTCCTCCTATCACTCACTGTCTTTCAGTGCTGAACAAACAATGCTTTAGGCCAAGCTGTGTAAGCACAAGGGTTATGATTCAGAGGGGTCACCCCCCTGCAGCAACAATAATTATTAGAAACAAAGCGTGTCTTGGGCATTGCCTGGGGCAGTGGCTCGAGCCTTACCAGAGCAGAGTGTGCAGGGCACTGTTGAACTGGCTGCCCTTCTCTCGCTCTCCACTGGGCTTCACCCACGGCTGGCAGAGGAACTGCTTTGCTAGTGAAGCTGGGAAAGATGAGGGACAACTTACTGAAGGAAGAATCCAAGAAAACTTCCTTCATCCATACAGAAACAGTGAGTCCAATTGTCTTTTTGGAAGATCACAACATCAATACCCTTCTCGTGCCTGAACTTTGCTAAGTCAGAGTGCATTTATCTAAAAAGCAGTAAGGTCATATAGGACATACATCACAATAACAAAATACATGCCCATCCAGCATGTTACTGGCATCACATCAGAACCATGACCCACCTCTGGCCACTTCTCTACAAACTCATGTTAAACATTACTTGTTTGGTAGCTCCTGCAGTGTGCCATCTGTTTGTTTTTAATTAGGCCACATGCAACCTTTAGGGTATCCAGTTCTAGAAATGGAATTCCAATAACAAGAGACTTGACTTTTTGGCCACAGCACTGTAATAATAAATTTGAACAGACAAGTTTAAAAAGTTTACAGATTTCTTAAATCAAAACTTTAACACACCTGCTAGTCTCTTGGTCTCCAAGTTATATTGGATTAAGTCTATGATCAATCACTGCATTACCAGTGACTAAAACTGAACAGCAAGTTTGTGCTTAGAACTCTTAAAGAGGTTCCAATACATTTACCGCTGTTTCTTTTATTTTTCTTTTATTAACAGCTAGGACCGTTCACCCAGTGAGATTACTAGGATACAAAAGGGAAATCTCTCCCTCCAAAGATGCACTCTCTACTTAGAACCCAAGATTTACAGGGAGAAGACCACACGAAAATTAATGTGAGATTGGTGGTTCTTCACACATTACCCATTTTCTCTCTCTTCCAGCCAGCCACTGGTTTCTCAGCGATGGCAATCAGGAGCTGAGTGAGGATGTATGCACACTGGAAGCTGGGAACACTCTGCTGGAAATTCAGTAGGTACTGAAAACTCTCACTAGGGATAACAGGAAAGGGAAAAGGTAAAAACAGGGTAGGCAGAGTAACCTCTCAGAAACACATCAATAAAAAGGAAGCATTAGACTATCTCAGATCCAAGGTCTCCCTATCCCAGTGTTCTGGCTCCAGCAGTGCCCTTCTGAAGAAGGGTAGTCAGCCACTATAGCATGTCAAAATTCAGTCACTGAGAAACTTCTCTCAAGCCCCAGTCACTCTAAGTGTAAGCATTCCAACCAGAACATGCTCATTCCTTCTGTGAAACCCACTAAACTCCTTGTCTCAAACAGCATACAGACAAATGTGACCCACAGATTCATGCACATTTTATATTCCAGTGACTCCTTTCCATTAGGTTTGACTGCACTGCTGTTCAATTAAATACAAAGCTCTGTTTGAAGCAAATGAGGTCTCTGTGAGAGCTCCCAAACACACATTTACCCATAATGCCCACACAAAACATGGAAAAGTGCTAGAAATTTGTCCATTTCAAGCCTTGTGAAATACAGATTTTACCTTATCAGTTCCTCAAGAAGAAGAAACTCTGTCTCTCCTGGCTTCAGCCTGTCTGCAAGCACCCGGAGAGCTGACCTCAGCAAGTCAGTATTTTCATGTTGAGAAAAACCATTCCTGAGGGGGGAAAAAAATCCAGTTCATCATCAGACTAGAAGGAAGAGAGGTATCAGATGCAAATGCACACCTGGGCATATTGTGCAAGACGAAAAACAAGGAAGCTGGATATTCAAGAATAACCCTGCACAGGCTTTTTGTCAATGAAATACACATTCATCCCAGGTGTGCCAGTACACCTCATGCTGGTCTTGACCCAAAAGCCCATTGATTGAATTGTACCCAGTTCAGTGCTTCATCACCTACAGCTGTAACTCAGCTCAGGATGAGACAACAAAGCCTGGCCTAACTATGAAGTGCTTAAGGGTCTCCAGACACTGCAGTGGGTTGTTTTGCATGGCTGACAGGCCACTGGCAGGGCACAAACACTTTAAAGAAAAGGAACAAGAAGAGGAAGCAATAAATGGACTTTCCTCATGAAGGCAATTGTATACTTTTCTTTTAAACTCACCAAGCAAATAAGGAGCGAAGAGTTAGTAACAGCTGTTGGTAGCAGGAGGACATCAGCTGGTGCTCCTGGATATTCACTCCTTGTTCATCTTCTGCACCCTGATTCTGTACAACTGTCTTTAATACAGAACAAATAATTCATTAAACACTATCCCAAAGAAGGAAAAGGGCACAAGAATCCATTTCCAAAAATTCCACGTTTGAAAACCTGAAGAAAACAAAGCGACTCTTTTTCCCACAAATGAAATGAAGAATATCTTTACAAGAGACAAAACTTGACAGCTTTTTGAGTCAAACAAATGAGCCCACTGACCTGGAAGTAGTTGTGCATGTTCTCCATGTGCTCACACAGTGGCTTTAGTAGATCAACTACACACATAGCAACTTCCTTGGGGGATCTCTGACACAGATGGGAAAAACCAATATCCTTGTAGCCTCTTTCCTGCAACAAACCCGAAAGATTAAAGTTGCTTCATCAGCCTTTCTTAAGAATAACTTCAAAAGCTACATCTTAGACTGCTGCCAAGCAGTGCAATTCCCAATGTCATACAGGGTCAGGAAAAGTCAGAGAGTTGAAAAGTTGGCTTCTGCTGAACAACCACCACCAACTCAGACACGTGGACAACATTTGACTAAAAGAATAAAACTGATGTGACACGTAGCTCTTTTATAGAATCATAGTCATTCAAGATGGAAAGGACCTTTAAGATCATAGAGTCCAACACTTTACTCAAACACTGAGAGAAGGCAGTTTCTGCACATGGGAATTAAGATAGGTAGAAAGACAAGGAGAAAGAACAACAAATATCATTGAGCCCATCAAGCTGTAGTGAATTTCTCATAGTTTAACGCAGTGGGACGGGTTTACTTTTCTCCTGAAGGCATCAGTAAGAATTCCCTGCACTCAGGGGAGTTTTTCTAATGCAGAAAAAGCAGAAACATGGAGGCAGCAGCTTCTGCTGGCTGTGGCAGCCATCTGGCCTGCCCAGCCTGGGCTGCTTCTTGAACAGCACAGCCAGTCTCCCCAGGGAGGGCTAAGGAAAGGGTCACTTGAGTTTTGAGGCTACAAGAATTTCTATCAGTTTAATACCCTTTTGTGAGATATGCAGAGAAGGAGATGCTGCAAACACTTCAGTGAGGGCAGTGGTACACAAGTCTCTTCTGAAAGAGCAGGTGCTGCACTGGCACACAGCCTGGCCTCAGACTTTCATTTAACTGTCAGGGGAAAATAATTCTGAAAACATTTCTCTCGGGAAAGGCCTGGAGGCCCTTGGTGTGCTCTGCCTCAGCCCAGGCCTGGCCCCACTGCCTGCTGCTCTACTTGCCTTTGGAAAGGGCACTCTCCTTGTGGAGCCTGAGGGCAGCACATGCTCCAGCTTCCAGCACAGGTCATCCAGAAGGAAGCAAAGTTCAGCAGGCCCCAACTGCACAACTTCACGAGCCTGCAATTAAAAGAACAGTCAATCCCAGGACCCAGATGTAACTGTAGTGCCTTGAAGCTCAAGTTCACCCTCTCCATTTCCAGTTATGTCTCCTGGCTTAGTTAACCTCAGGAGGTTTGGTACATGCTTGGGTTTTATGGCTCCCCAATGGCAGGTGTGGGACAGTGGTTCTGATTACTGAAAGCAGGAAGCCACCCTGATGCTCTAAATATAGCTGAGGCAATGTCAGGACAACTTAACTACTGAGAAAGAACTGATTTATATACATTGATGTTGAAAATTATTTCCTAAGGATAAAAAGAGGTTTAAGCACAGAAATTCACCAACTGAGTAACAGTCAAGCAGTAATCTGAAATAATGCCACATAGCTCAAGAGATTTGTCAAACAGACCTCCAGTTGGCCTGTGACCTGCATGCACAGAGAGAGCTGGCCCTGCAAGGGCAGGCCAGGCTGTGCTCCAGCCTGCCATGGCCTTTTCACATTTTATGCATCTTACTGTAGCCTGACAAAATGAGACTCCAGATGGACTCAGCCTGCCTACGAAGAGGTAACAAAATGAAGCATTTCTACTTTCCACACCCCCAGTGATGCAGTTTTATATCAGCTCCCAGATGATACACAGGACCCTGCTCTCTGACAGCACCTCCATGGGACCAGTCCCACATTTGTGCTGTTTCCAGTCCCCTGATCCCTTGAGACACCTGTCTTTTTGCAACGTGGGCTTTACTTGGATATCATAGGTTCTTTTTGATAGCCAAGTGGTCACTCAGTGTATTTAACACCCTATGGCTCAGCAGTGTTCAGTATTAAAGCCCTTTTCTTTCCATGAGGTCTATATGTTATATACATGTTATACTGCATCTTTCTCCTTCTGTGCAATATTTACAGCACTTTGTTTCTGACATTGCTACGCTACATGTCTGCTCTTCTCAGGAGAGTCCTCTTTTTCTCAGTGCCTTGAAGTACTTGGCTTTTCTTTAGGGTCAGATGCTCTACTGGGCCCTGGACCAACACAACACCAACCTGCTGTCCGCTTTAAGGGAGCAGAAAGGGCCAAGGCTGTTCCACTCACCTCCGTGTGCATCTCTGTGTCCAAGTGAGACTTGGTGAGCAGCCCACAGTGCAGCACCGTGAACACCTCGAGGTCCAGCTCTCGGAAGTAGGGGCGATAGCTCTGCAGCTGCACCACGGCATTTCCTGCCTCTCTGTCAGCAGCACCCTGCAAAGCAAATGGCAGGAGGAAGGTTGCAACCTGCAAGACTTCTGACCTTAAATAAAGCATAGATGAATTCCTTACCAAAATTATTTGAGGTTCTGCTTATTCCCTGTAACATAAGTGACTTTGTTATCATATCTGAACTCAGTTATCATCTCTGTACAGTAGCACATGAGAAGTGTATTTGCCTGGCTGAAACTGATAAAATGGACTCTGAATAACATTTATGAGTAGCACTGGTAGACATGGGAAGTTATGGGATGGTTATGAGATCCCAGCATCCAGGATGCTGAGCCAGAAGTTGGGCACTCTTCCCTGGCTTCTCTCTTGCACAGATCTTGCATTCCAGACATGATGACAATACTGTAAGAACTTATTCAAAAGAACAAGAAATAAAACCCAATAATTCATTACCTGTTAGGTTTGGGAAACAGTTCTTAGCATGTGATGAAAATGCATAATTTTGAAAGTGCTTCATCATGAATACATTAATTAAATACCTCAAGGAACGTTTGCAAAATGAGCACAGGTGACTGAAGCAGACTAGAACAGCAAGAGGGATGGTCCTTACCAGGGTTTGCATTTTCCAGATTCATCTCACAATTTCTAACTGGACTCTAGGAATGGCAGGTTATTGCAGTAATTTGAGAGATGGGATGCTGTCTTAGACAGAAACCTTCCATAGTCTCAATCAGAAAGTTATTAATAGTATTGTTGATAATCCTGCACTCTGGCACTGCCCTGGCCCACATTCCCTGCTGGAGAGTGGTTGGCCTCTGCAGGAACAATTTTCAAAATTCTGAGGGGAGGCACGTGCCAGAAAGCAGGACTGAACTTCACCATGATTAACTTTTGAAAGGAACAACCCCTTCCTCCAAGCTCCTGTTTATGTTCTCTGTCACCTTCCCTAGCCTGTTTTCCCTGCAAATGCCCAGGGATATATCCCTACCTTCTCCAGCTCGGAGAGCTCAGTATCGAGCTGATTTCCCTCAGAACTATCATCCACTTGAGAACGATCTGCAGAGCTGGCTTTGCTGCCATCAGCCTTCTTTTTCCTTCCTTAAAGAGAAATGCAACTTCAGAATCAAAGGCTGCACTGTGCTCTGCACTTGTAGACAGCACTTGCAGCCAGGCAAACAGCACAGCCTGTACTTTAATCAGCATCAAGAAAGAACGAAGCATGCACAGGTTGTGTCATCTGTAGCCAGGATCACAGTCCAAAAAGAGTCAAATGCATTTGGGGTTCCCTCATAATCAGCTTTTTTTTTACAGAATCACAATAAGAAATTAAACCAAGTCTTACTGTTCTCACTGCAGTTTAAATATTACAAAGTGATTGCAAAAATGAGTGGAACATCATCTTAAAAAATGATTGAACCAAAATTTAATGTTTCTTCCTCAGACACAGGATTGAGAAAGGAAGAGGACCTGGAAGAGGAAAATGACACGACTACAGAAGGGACTTGCAAGGATGCCAAGACAACAGCAGAGTAACTCATGGAATCAAAGCCACAGGTTCAGTACCTGACAATGCCAGGAACCCATCAAAGACAGAACTTACTGCTGCAGAAAACACTTTGGTAGGTGAAATCAATCAATGAAAGCCCTGGATTTTCACTGTTAAACACTATGCATCAGCTTTCCCAGGAAGACAGACTATCCAGCACCTGTTTGGTGTAGGAAATTTTTACATCTCCACTTCAGCTACAACAGAAGTCGATGAAGTAAAACATCAAGGTAGATAAGACTTTGCCAGGAATTTAGTGCTTCACACACACCCAAGTGCAATGGCTGCAGTGCAATACCCCAGTCAGCCCCCATCACATCTGCTTGCTTAAATGTTTTAAACTTTCTTTACCACTCTTTTTTCTCGCTGGACCAGCGGCATTAATGGACGGTGTGGCCTCCGGGGCTTCGGAGTCAAAAGCAGCTGGTGGGGGGACATAGCCAGGGGTTGCTGAAAGAGCCAAAATGCACCAGTTGGGTTAGCTCAGCTCCTGAATGACAACACACAGGCAAGATACATATCTTAAGGAAACACCATACATTTCACTGTCCTAGTGAATGTCCCTGTTTTTCTGCTGCAGTGTATTTAGCTCCAATTATCCTTATCATCACTGGTCAGAACTGTCAATCAGAATCTTGGTCTGGTTGAACCCTGTGCCTGATCACCACAGCCTGTCCTGTCTTTTTATCAAGTACTTTCTTAACTGTGTTTCAGTGTAATCTCACAATCCTCTGTGTGTGCAGGCATGTGCTGCAAGGACTAAATGCCAACTCCTGGAGAGACCTGTGTGAGTAAATGTGAATGTTCCTGTGCTTGTGACTCTCAAATGTGTCATTTGTGTGCTCCTCACTGAGGAGGTGATTGAGAAGGGCAGTTTGGACTTGGACAAATTGAAAACAAAATCTCTGCATGCAACAACTCTTAGGCCACTGTAAAACTGCAGTGTGTGCTACCATGGACTTCCCCCACTGATGTCTGAGACAATCCTTCACTTCACAGCAGGTACAGGCCCAGAACGTACAAATCTTTCATACTCACCTGCCAAGCATTTTCCCAGCACGTTCTGCAGCTCTGTGATGTTCTGTAATCGAGTCAAAACTTTCCCCTTCATCTCAGCATCCTGTTGCTGGCAGAAGGCATTTACAACCTAGAGACACAAAGCAAACTCACTGACTTAGGGAGGATTTGTACCCACTTGTAGTAGTGTTTCTTTTCTGAACAACATTCGGAAGTCTTGAGTAAGCACCCAACACAACACAAAGTGAGCTGTGTGACGAGCTCCTGACTGCAAACAAAGCTCTGCAGCAGCCCATGGACATAACTGGTGCAATCTACTCACCTCACGAAACCAGTTGAGAGCATAGAACAGGAGTGAGCAGAGGAATTCCCGTTCCTGTTTGGACAAAGAGTCCAGCTTGCCTTCAACCTCCAGGTCTGTCAGGTACAGGGGACAACCTGGCAGAGAGCAAGAAAAGCACATGCTGAACTGTGTTTGCTACCCATGCTTTGGTGTCTGCATGGACAAAGTCTCTCACCAAAGCCTGGATCAATTCTAATGGCTCTCTGGAATAAGCCACTCCATCCCCAGACAAACCAGTTGTCTCCCCTGCCTCTCCTCCACTATGTGGGCACAGAACATCTCAGCCTCCTTCCCAAACTGCACAACTCTTCCCACAGCTGCAGGAAGTCTTTGCAGACCTGGGACAGGAACGAGGCAGCCAGATTGTACACAAGGTCCCTTTTCCATACCTAACAAGGCATCAATCTCCTCCAGGCTTCCACTGTTCTGCTCTGCAGTGTAGAGCCTCAGCAGTCGGAAACAGGGTGACAGACATATGGGTGACACTGCCCTGGGGGGAAAAAGAAATGGAGTGAGTCCTATGTTTTATGTATCTCCAGAACACCCACCACTTCATCATGTCCTGTGTCCTCCCCAGGACACCTTGCCAATGCCTTCTGTTTTGCTTCTTGCAAGTCCCAACAACACAGAGCAGAAAAAAAAATTAAAAACTGTTGACAATGCCCTTATTTCTCAGTCAAATTTCCATTTTTGGCTGCATGTTTGTGGTTCTAGCACAGTCTACCAGCATAACTTACCCACAATCACCTAAACAGCCTGAGCCACAAGAGACTGCCAGTTCCCAAGCAGCTTATGCTTCTGGACCTATCTGAATATGTCTAACAGCAGGAGAAGGAAAACAACACTGCAAACTGATAAATTCTCTGACTAGCTCTTTGTCAGGCACTTTGGGAGGCAGGGCTTTAGCAGTGAAGGGCACCAAATGAAAACAGTTCCTTTACCTTTACAGTCATCCCTCAGATAAGTGTCAAAGTACCTTTTATTTTGGTTATTCACTCCACCAGTGACCCTGCCAAGCTCACTCTGTGACACCAGTGGTAAGAGGTTAATAGCAATTGCTTCCTGACTCTGATCTTCATCCAGATTATACAAGGACTTCACTGGGAACAAGAATGAACTGCAAGGAAAGACAGACAAGCTCTTGTTGATCTCCTCACCCTCAGTGGCAGAAACATTACCAATACTCTATCTGTGATTAGCATACCCATCCACTGTGGGGTTGAGATCCACCACAAAGTCACTGGGAAAATCCTCCACCAGACTCTTTCCAAATTCATCCTATAAAGGAAGGAAAAAAATCTGTTTAGCAAAGTTTAAAAGTTCTTTCAGATTCTACTTTTGTCTATGAATCTTAACAGCATGCTCTGAAACATCACTTAATTTCCTTTAAAAGGCTTCCCTGTTGTCATGTAAAACCTCACATAAAAGAAGCTGTTAAAGCACAGTGAAGAATCTGCCACAATCAAAAATAGCCAGGAGAGCAGATAGATTATTTTTGTATCTGACCAGTCTCTTACAGAACAAAAAGAGTTCTCAGACTGGAGTGAAATCCTCAAATCAACTCTGTCCTGCCAATGCCTGAAGAACATGTTTCTCTACAACATACCAGGAGCTGCAAGTCCAAATTGCCCTTCTGCTTCTCAATCAAATTGGCAAGTTCATCATAGTACAGAGCCAAGACCTCTGGTCTTTGCTCACAGCAGAAGCCCACAAGGTCCAGCAGGGTAGACAGCTGAAAGGAGAGAGAACAGCGTGCAGAAATGTAAGGTAAAGGATCCAACTCAGGCTTCAGTCCTTTGTACAATAATTTATTCTGAGGCATATCCAAAGCTTCATCTCTAGAGTAACAGCCCATGGTGAATGTTCTTGCAAAGACCCAGTTTTCAGAAGGAACATGGGCCTTTTAGGGTCCTGGCCCATCCCCACCATGAAATAACAGAAAAAGTCTGCCCAGGACCACCCATAAATAGAGTGCCAGCCTGGAAGGTTCTCCAACAGGAATCAGGGATAAAGGCCAAGGCTAGGCCAACCTTGTACAGCAGAAATACTTTCTCTGAGTGGCCTGAAAGGCACAGCTGCCAAGTTCAGAGGATGGCAAAGCCTTTGGCTCACTGAAGCAAATTGCTCTCTTTCTTTCCTTTGTGTTTGAAAATACCAGCTGGAGAGAAGATGTCCACAAAATGGCTGCAGTGCTGCTTGTCCTGGACTAGAAGTAGGCAAGACCAGCAGGTCCTATCTTAATACAGACTTTTGTTTCTCCAAAAACACTTTTAATAGACTCTTGGCTCTGTAGTCAGTGTACAAGGATCCATGCTTAGGAAAGCTAGTTCCCAGATCCACACACAGTTTTGGCCAAGACTGTGTTTCCAACAGTTTCCTTCCTTGCTGGCCACACCCTCCCTGTCTCCCGCAGTGCCCCATTCTTGGCTCTCACCTGCCCATCTCGCTCACTGTTCAGCTCTGGTCTCTCCAAGGAACCACCATCTCCTTCAGCCCTGAAAGCAAATGATAACCTTGCTTTGGTGGCACAGCACTCAAGAGACAGCAAAACCCACCACACACACAGGGCTCTCTCTCCAGAAGTTAGAGAATTATGCATGGAAAAGATGGTTTTTGGAACACATTAGGAAAAGACCTGCTGCTGGTAAGACACAGTATCATCTCCAATGATAGCTTTTTTCTAACCTCTTGAAACTTAAACCCTCCAGTTATCACCTCTTCTGAAAGCCTTTGAGCCTCATCTTACATAAGCCCGTATCTGTAGTTGTATGTGCATGAGCTGAAAGGCAACGCCCTCCTGCCTTTGTTCCACTCCAGGTTTGGTCTAAATTGAAAGTAAGTTAAACTCTTTGCTGTGTTCTCACTCACCTTTTTAATGCCACGCTGCCTATCATGGTAACAGCACCAATAATCCCCATTTGCTTGTGGTTGGGAACTGTGCTGGAGAGCCATTTCCTGATCACCATGTGCATGTCATCCTATAGAGAGACACAGACCACGTCACCACAGAGGTACTTGTGTACACCACTCGCAGTTCTATTGGCATCTTCACATCTCCAAAGGCTACAGGGGATGGTTTATTGGGATTACAGCTTTGCAAAAGGAAGGTGCATTCTGACATTTTCTTTACTGTGAAAATACCGGTCCCATTTCTCTAATTACTTTGGGTTTAGAAGTGCAAAGAAAAGGCAGAGAGGAAGCTGGCTCCCAGGATAGCAATTTTTTTCGTTATCTACTCCTGAAGTCTCTGGTATCACTGAAGACAGAGTCAAGTTGCCAACCTTGGATCTCCAGTTACCAGGTCTCAGCTCAGAATAAATTCTAGAGCTTGCACTCCTCCCCTTCTGTTCACAACTTCTGAGGGTGTCAGGCAGAACACTTCTCCCTGACGGGAGCCCCTCCTGGCTGCACAGTCACCTTGTGTGTTGCCAAGGCAATTTTCACAAGTCACACATAAGAAAGATGTGGGGTGGGAGGTGGGGAAATCACTGAGGAAAGTAGTTCAGAAAGGAGCTAAACTGGCCACACAGCTGGAAATTTAGGCAAGAGCTCCAACTTAACAGAGGGGGAAGTCCTGAAATGATTACAGACATGCTGTTTTACATGCCACAGACCAATTGGGAAGAAAGGAAGAGCAGTTTTCCTTTATAGTCTCAAGCTGGTGTGTGCAAACATACCCACAAACTATGCAGAGACTCAAAGAAAGACAAATAGTCCTAATTTCTAAGAGCTGAACTTTAGGAATGGGAAGATTTTAAACCCAGACATCTCCATTGTGAAATAAATATCTTTGAGACATTTCTTTATCTGATCACTGCTGTGCTCAAGAAGTCCAAAATCCAAAGATATCTGATACCACCATTATGCTGCCATGGAGTCACACAAGGCATCCTGTGCAAAGTAAATATGAATTTAGACAAACCATGTTTGATAGCTTCTTGTGTTTCAACTAGAGGTTCAAAAGGTGTGAAGTCTGCCACTTCACAGCAGAGTCCTCTGCTCTGGGTAGTTCAGTTTTTCTAATATGAGGGTCTCTGTTGTCTCTGGTGTGCAGATACTGAGCAGCTGAATCAAGGTTAACATCTTGGGGAAGAAGCTGAACTCTGCTTTCTGAATGCCTTCTGATGGAGAAACAGAGCCTGGCAAAGAGGCTGCTGAATTTACACTTTCACAAGGCTGAGCCAGACAAAGCAACAGTCACCCTGATATAATGTTGGTGACAGTCCCACTTGGACTGGGATGTTTGTTAGATTTGAGGATGCCATCCCTTCCACCACCATCTCTAACAGCTCTACCTTTCTCAGATCTGCAAGTAAAGAGGATCTTTCTGCAAAAGATGCAAGGCACAGTCACTGTGATAAGTCACTGGAGAGTCTGGAGCTGCAAGCTGCCTTGAAGACACTTGGAGAGAAGAGAATTTTAAGCTGAAGGACATCCTGACATCAATGACTGTTCATAGATGAGACCACTATTTAGTTAATGTAGCAAAAGAACCAATGCACAGCCTGAACAACTTTCTGTTGTCTCTGCTTACCTGAATGTAGCTTCCTTCTTGCCTCTGGCTGAATGCCAGCGTGCTGAGAATGTAGAAGAGCTTCCGGATCTGGCACGGATTCAGTTTCTGTGTGGAGTCTAAAATGGTCTGTAGGAGAAGCCACAAATGAGCTCAGATGTATCAAGAATCCCTTTCCATATTCTCAAAAATGCATCAATTGGCAACCTCAGGGAAGACAATTTACCTTTTTTGCAGGTGCACAAATTACATTAATTCAAATTAAATACACATAAATGCCAAACTATAGCTCTGGCCTTAATTATGGCATTTTATCAGAGGCTGAATAGGAAGAACAGCTGGGCTACCATAAGCATTTTAGGAGTGCTCAGCACAATAGCACAGCTATTTATCTTCTATCACAGATCTGCTCACAGGATTCAAAGTATTTGACAAAATTAACGTTGCAATTTTTTTATTAATATCTCCATTACAAGCCCTGTAGCAGTGAAGTTGTTAACAACCTAGAGGTTGAATTTTAAACTTTCTTTGTTCATCTCAACTTCCCTTGCCAAAAAAATCACAGTCCTGTCTTCCAGCTCACCCTTTGACATCTTGCACTTCTGACCACTGCATTTCTCCAGGCAGTTTTACAGGTACCAGTGGTTCCAATAGCTCTGTTTCAGAGCAGTGCCCTTTGCTGGGCCTGAGGCACAGTGGTGTGAGGACCCCAAAATGCAGGATGCCCCAGAAGCACAGGTACCTTCAGGAAGGTGGCGTAGCGCATCAGCAGGGACGGGTGCAGCACCACCAGCTCCGTCAGCACATCCAGGGAAATGTCCAGCTCTGTCTCACTTCCACTGCACACGTGAGTCACCAGAGCAGTCACAACCTCCTAAGGAAAAAGCCCCCAGAGGAATCAGGGTGAAATATCAACAAAAAAAATGTCTGCATTGCTCTGCTCACACGTGATGTGTTGATCGAGAACAGACAGTCATCCGAAAACTCAAGCAGATTATTTTAAGGCCCTTCTTGGTTTGCTCTTTAATTCCCAATATTCACAATATTGACTTTCTCCATGAGCCTAAATTTTATTCAGTTCCAAAATCTCCCATGATTCCATAAAGCAGCTCCTCACCAATTTTTGCCTGCCTGTTTGTGAACGCTATCACAGAAAGTCTCATCTGTGATTAGTTCAGAATACGCAGCGTGATTCACTTGCAACCAGTGTTGCTGTGATTGTTCCCCACCTTCTTCTTGGCCTATTCCATGGCATAGACTTCTCCCCAAAGGCTTCCAACTGCCCCAAATCCTCTCCCCTTAAAGGATTACACCATACACTCTAGAAGAAAGTGCTAACACAAAGCAAACAGCTGCCATCCATCACACTCTACCTGCTGGCAGTAAGAGTCAAAGGCTGCAAAAGCTTGTTTGTACATGCAGCTGCCAAAGGAGACGATGGCTGGGTGTGCAGAGTGCAGAAACACCTGGGCAAGTGCCAGGATCGAAGGGAAGAAGTCTTTGATAACCTGAAATACAGACGTCGTGAAAGATCATTGCTGCTTGTTCACAATACACTTAATTCTCCAAAGAAAGCCTGGGCTACAGCCCATCCCAAAAGCTTTGTGCAGTTTAGGAGCATTCCCAGCTTTTTGAACTGTCCCCGCACACAGAAATGGGAAACAAGAGCAGGTAAGGCCCATCAGAATATGCTTCTCCAATCTCCACAGAAAGGAATGTCAGGCAGGTCAAGAAGCCAACCTGCAAAGCTGCAGAGCTCACAGCAGCACATCATTTACGGGGGACAACAAGTAAGTCCCAAGCAACACTGTGTCCTTTTTCATTAACCTTTTCAGTAATGGTAATTCATACACACGCCAAATATAAATATTTGGACCTATAAAATACTGCAGTTGAAAAATAATGTATGTAAACATATGAACTTCTAAAAATACTGTGGGAGACAACAGCATGCTTGGAACACACAGTGAAGCTCCTGGGCTGGATCAGGTCTCTTAGGCTGAGAGATTTTGCACCAAAACAAAAAGTTCATCCAGTGCTGAGAAAAGGTCGTCTCTAAATAACCACGTGACAGTTACAAGAGGACACTGATCAGGGCCAAAAATTAAAAACCAGAAGTGTAAAAAACTGCAAAGGTATAAATAATGCAGCACAGGGCTAAATCATCATCTGATAAGATCTCTGAGAGAGAAAAGAGGGAGTCCCAAAGCAGAACCAGCACTGACCATTGAGTGGTTTTGGAAGGCATTCTGCATCAGCTGCTCCGGGATGCAGCCCAGGCGGATTTTGCTCCTCAATACCTTCTCAGTTTGCTTCCTGTTCTTGGTGTTTGTAGAATGGATGAGCAGCAAAACTATCAGATCCAGAACCTTTCAGAGGAAATAACCACCATTCGTTATGCTGAAAAGACATTAAACAGTCCAGAGAACTGCAAGCCTTGAAGTCAAAACTGAGAAGAAAATCAAGACCTCAGAAAGTCCTGACAGACACAACTGCAGAAAAACCTTATCAGTCCAACAGGAGAGAACTAAAGCAGGATAACTCTGCCCCTTGACATTTAGAAGGGATGAACCAAGAGTTAAAAAGAAAATGGATGGCTGTTATACTGGCAACAAGCCAAATACCAAAACAACCATCCATGAAACATCCCTGGCAGTTTCTGCTCTGACTAGAACAATCTCTTCATCTACAAACACCAAGAAAGCCCTTGAGAACACCAGCAGAAGAGGATGCTCCCAGGGAAGTATTACCTTGTGGTCAGACACAGATGTGCTGTTCTCAATGGCCTGAGAGGGAAAAAAAACAAACAAGAAAGCTGTTATGCTACAGTACAACACTATATTCCAAAATTAAAACAAAAAAGGTAGACACCAAAGTCTGTGACACACTGTTCACAGATTTCTCTGCTCTACAGTAGGACACCTATCAAAGCCAGCAAACTGAATCTTGCCAGAGAATCCAAGCATTCAAAAAACGAGCCACCAATTGAGTTTGAACAAGGACATTCTCAAATAACATCAGGCTTGAGAAAGGAACTGAGGTACTGAGCAATGAAGGACTGAGAACAAAAAGCAGTGTCATGGTCTACACTGAAGTGCAATTTTTAATTAAATTTAGACCAATACCAGCCAATATTGATTTCCAGCAGAACATTTTAAAGCACCTTAAGGCTTCACACAGCTCAGTCTCAATGTATGGGTATACAATTTTCCTCTCTTGCAGACAGAGAAAAAGAAATCTGCTTTTTCCAAAACACTCTCCTAAACATGTAAACCAGGTTTGTCCTGCACTTCCAGAGTCTGTGCAGAGAAGCCCCACGGCCCTTTTACAAACACTGTGAAAACGGTAACTGAGGAAGAAAGCAAACTCCTGAAAAGTCACTGCTAATTTGGAACAGAATTAAATCTGTATCAGTAAAATGAAGGGCTAACATTTGTCTTTTAATATCACATTTGATTACAAGAAAGGCTCAGGCTCAACCTAGGAGTCCAAATAAATAAGGAAGCAAGGACTGAGGCATGTATCTTACCTTAATCCATGCTTCAGAGACATCTTTCTGAAATCTCACAGCTAACTTGATCACATCGAAAAGCAGCTTCACACAATTTTGGCTGGTGGTTACCTGGCTCATGGAAGAACTGCAAACGATCAGAAAGGAGACTCAGTCTCTGCAAATATTGTAGTAAAAGGAAAAAGGCAGCACAGCAGTCACAGCAGTTACTTGAAGGAGCCATTCTCTAGAGAGAATGCTCTGACAACAACAGGGAGTTTCACAAGAGAGTGGAAGCAGAGGTCACAGAATGAACTGAAAACACACTGGGGGGACCTTAAAACAGATTAACTGGCAGCAACATTATTATAAAGGAAGTGTCTTATTTCCCTGCAGACACGGATGCAGGCAGCCCAAAGAGAACTCCATCCATGGCAGGGGAAGCTGGCTGGGCAAGGACTGACAAATGTTATAATAGTACCAAGCAGGAAGAAATAAAGGTGACACCCTCATTTACATACACAAGATAAATTAGGCTCATGTATGTAGCCAATTGTGCCAGAGAGACCAGACAAGGGAGAGCTGAAGTCCTCTTGTCCCATCTTACCCTTGGAGAATCATGTAAAGCTATGCAAGTACCTGGCCTGGACTTGGCTTTTAATCTTTTTCTGGGAACTGAGGATCTGCATGGGCAGGACACACGATGACAGATCCAAGTTCTTACGAAGATCAGAAATCACCTGTACAATACAAATCCATGCACAAATCACTGTGACATATAAAGGAGGAACAGAAAAAGCTGAGGAAAAGAAAACACAATTTTTCAGAATAACCCTGAAATTACAAATCAAAAAACTCAAGTATTTGTAAAGATTCATACATATTGACCTGTGTTCAATCTTTTTTTAAACTTAGAAAATGAACAGGCAAAAATTTGCTCTTCACCCATGATGTTGCAGATGCATGCAGAAAAGCAGGAAAGGATTTTTTAAGAGTTACTCCATGAAATTCCCACCTATATCTTCTGTACATTGTTGTGAACTACTTTTATCCTGTTTAGCAGCTGAGCAGGATATTAAACAGCCACAGGAATTCTGGGCATGCAAGTTTACCAACTTGACTGCTGTCAAATTGCAGAGCATCAGCACAGACTGGCTTGCATGTCACAGGCACATTGTTTTCATAGGGGTGTCCCTAAAAGGTTTGGGCAGATCACAGACCTCATCTGGCTTGGGCTGAGGCTTCCTCAATGTATGGAAAACCCTACATTCAATAGCTCAGCAGGGCTGGCTTGGATTCTCGGCAATATTAAAATTTCACTTGAAGACATTAAAACATACAGCTCTGTGTGTGAAGCAACTTCTGTTAAAATACAGACTGGCCCTTTAGCATGAGAAAAATACTGTACCTCCACTGCATCTGCTGCCTTGACATTTTGGAGGATGAATTTTACCACTACAGGCAAATCTTCCAGTTTTACAGAAGGCACGATGGTCATGGCCGACTGTCGCACCTGAGGGGACAGCAACGCTCCATCAGCTGGGAGACCACGGCTCACAGAAATACAGTTACAGTTATGTTAGTGGGAAGGAACCTTTGGAGATTTATAGTCCAGCCTTCTGCTCAGAGTGGCAATATTGTCAGCACCAGATCAGGCTCGCCTTGGCTTTGCTGGGTCTTGAAGATACCCAAGGATGGAAGAGCCCCCCAAGCCCTGCCACCTCTCTGATAATTTCTGTCAGTGCTGCAGACCCTGACTCATTTTTCCACATGTACAACTTGAACCTCCCAGGCTGTCATTTGTGGCTGTTGTCCCTTATCACTTCACTTGGCACTCCTGAGAAGAGCTTGGCTCCATCATTTGTTAACTGCCTTTCAAAAGGGAAAAGCAGGGAGACGAGCAGCCTGTTACGCAGCATCAGCCTTTTGGGACTATGTAAAACACTATTTAAAGCACTCAAATGAACCAATTTTATTTTATTCATAAGAAGCCCAACTCCAAGAATTGCAGCAATGCAGCATGTCCAAAAGGCACAAGGCACATCATCATCTCTTCTCCTTTATCAGCATTCTGCAGAGAAAACTTATTTAATTATTTAATCGCCAATCTGCCTTTACTTAGAATATAACAGTCTAGTCTGGTCACTGCACTTCAAAATGATGAATTATTCACAACAAGCAGGTTTGAGACAGGCAGTCAAAATTTACTGCAGCAGGACAAGTGCTTTTGCATTTGCTAAAACAGCTGTGTTTGAAATTTCTGAATGCACGCTGTAACAGCCAGAAAACTTCTCTCTGCTCTGCACTGAAGCCTTCATTACGTGTTACCTTCTGACCTCTTTCCAGCCTGGGACTTTTGAAGGCCTACAGGAGTCAGATTTACCAAAATACTTCGAGTGACACCAAACAGTTGCAGCTCTCATGTTCCCAAGCAGGGGCTGGTGTCTGCTGGACTGCTCAGGAGAAGCTCTCACCTCAGCCAGCAGTCCTGCATCGAGATCCAGGCGAGAGAGGGCATCCAGGATGGGAACTGTCAGCCGTCTGCCCTGCTTCAGTAAGACGCTGATAACAGGGAAGAGAAAAAAATGGTCCTCTTAACAAAGTCAAGAGGGGATCTTTTGTGTGTTGGACAATTCCAGTAGTTTTCATGGTCACTGCAAAAAAAAAAATCTCTGAAACTGGCAACAGCATCTGTCACTGGCATTATGGAAAACTTGGTCCCTAAATTATTACTCCTCATGCAGTGACTGTATCTGTGTTTAATCGCCTCAAGGACTTGCCCGAAATTCATCTAATCCTTCATGGCTGGCTTCTCAGTTTCTTTAAACTTTTTCTACCAAGAAGTTCTACTTGATCTGTGTAATAATAAGAATTAGAAACACTGAGACTACTAAAATTATTGTGTAAAACAAATACACTCTTAAAAAAGATGGGTGTAAGGGTTAGCTTAAGGCAGTGGGCTCTGAAAGGATAACTATTGGTATTAGGTTCTCCAGTTCTTTGGAGTACTAAATATGCTTGAGAAAAGTACATAAAATAGCCAGAAAGTTTTGCTTCATGCACACATTTTCTGTGTTTGGGTGGGTCTTTTTAATTAAAAAAGTGGGGTTTGGTTTTTTTTTTAATTAATAAAAACAATGTTGGTCCTTAGTACAGCAGAATTCAAGACAAATCAGAAGCTGTTAATAGTAATATCAGAGTGACTGATCACAGATTGACCCAGCAAACGTAGTGAGTACTTAACTGGATTCTACCTGTGCTGTATCCAGGTAGCCAAGAATTTAACAATTGTTCAGATAAAAGCAGTTTTGCAGCATTCTCTAAATCCAATGCCTTTTGCTGCATTGTCTATGGTCTCTTTAAGAGCATAACTGCACAAATGAGATGTCCCAAGCCAGTGCCAGGTGTCCCCAAATACATGTTAACAGGAACAGACTGCTGTCCTAATACTTCAGTCAGTCCCAGAGCAACCTGCATTAATGAACCTTGTCCTTTTCTGCTGAGTGTAAGGGGAAAAAACAACCCAACCAAATCATCTGTACCTGAGCTCTCTGGCAACCTCACTTTGCTGGGAATCCTCCAAGATCTCAGGTAAGCTGGTGATGATATCATGCTGGATGGGTACTGGAGAGACACTGATCATATGCATTAACTTCCTGATGAGATCCTGCAGACCAGAGCACGTGAAAAGCACAAATCTCACCATGAGTAAGTGGTTCATCAGCACTAAAACAACATGTAAGGTCACTCCATCCAACACTTGTCTGGATTTGTGCCTTAACTCATTGTCCCACTGAAGTCGTGAAGCACAGCACAGACTTTTGTGGAATGATGGTATTTTACAGGTAGGACATAATGATGTTGGGGAGCCAAGGAAACTGGGAAACACAACAGCAAGCTTCCCAGTGTTTAGTACAATTTCCTGGTTCACTTAATTCTGGGACTCTCCAGTAACAGCCCTCCAATCCAAAGTAAACCTGACTGACTTTGGGAAAGAAGGAAAAGAACCACCCCCAAATGTTTGCGAGTATCCAGTGTCTTGTTAAAATTAAACAAGAGGAGACTGTAACTTCCTGCCAGCAACAGCTTTAAAACAAGATCACCTGTGTGAATATATATCCAGATAGAAACTGGTGTAAGACTTAAAACAAGGAAAGAAAAGAAATAGTAAAAGGGGTTGTTCAGAAGTCACCAAAGGCAATCATAACAAAACAGAAAAAAAAAAATCTCTGCTTCAGCATGTGAATGTAAAAACAACATCAGCTCTCACAGTACAATAACTGATCTAATCCCATGTGACAGGCATTCCAGAAGTTGTTTGGAGAAAGCACATATGTGACTGCACCATTGGTACCCACCTGGCTGTCAAGAAGCCTGTCAAGCCATTTGAACTGATTGACAATGAGCCGGGGGAAATTTGTTCCGAAGGTGCCCACACTAAAACAGCAGAAAATGGCACAGATTAGTGAGACCTACAGACTCAGAAGCTTTGCTGCTGGTCAGCAAGACCAACTAACCCCATTTTTAACTGGTCATTATTACACAGAAAAAGCTTCACTCTTCTTACAGTTTGATGGGAGACAAGTGTAACAACACCCATTTTTAAGAATTCCTAAAGGGTTCACAGAGCAATTAATAACAGCTTATTTAAGATCCTTTAGAATTCTTGGGTGAAAACAGTTCAGTCCTTGGGCTGTCTGTGTTAAACCTTCCTCAAACAAGATTTCACTATGAGACAATTTCTTGGACTCAACCTCTGTTCAGCTTATCCTGCTTGATACTCAGCACTGGAGCAAATACTGTGTCAGGAACAGTCCCAACTTCTTCCTGCCCCTTGACCTGCTCCACTAACTCCATAGGGAGCAACCTGGACAATGGGAGAAGAGCTTAAGTGTTCAAGTCTTGCCTGTGTTGTGCCCTAAGATCTGCTATGATGCCATATGTTCATAAACCAAACAGATGCTTCTTCAATTTTCCTTGTTTAAAAACAATCTGCATCTTTAAAAGGAGGTCTGTCTGCATCTCACAGCCTCCTAAAACTCTGCCAGGCACTTCCATCTTTTTTGGAATAACAAGACACTCCCTGCTGAAGTCTCCCTGCTGAAATAATCCCCAAGCTTATGTCAGTAGCCACAAAAAGCACAATCAATCATGAGTTGTGCCTGTGTTTCAGCTTCTGGAAGTTTGTCTTCTGCTTTATGCCCCCACAAATTGGGAGTCATGGTGCCTCACAGATAATTTTACACATGTATGAAGAAAAAAACCACATAAGTGCAAACATTCAGGTAAATTTGAAGTAACAGTTAAAGTCAAACAGCTGGTGATTGTCCAAATAACATTTAATGTCAAGGCAGAGAGAGGCCAGCTTATACTCACACGTCAAAAAAGAACTCAGGGATCTTCTCCAACAACAGTGTTATGACAGCAGGCTAAAGGAAAGGGGAAAAGACAGTGTTAGGATGATTTACTGGTTGTGCTGTGGCACTGCCACCAAACTGACCTTTCACAAAAGACAAAACAGAGAATAAAATACTCCAAAAGACCAATAAAATTATTTCCTGTATAAAGAAATCTCTTGCCTCATGCCAGAAAGGAGGCAATCACCAATGCCAAGAGTGGCACATCCTATCAGAATTTCCCATGGTTGACCTGAGCCATCATCTCTCATTCTGCCCCTGTTCACCTTTCAGAAGTCTGTCTGTGTTCCCTACACCATGCAACCAGATATCTGAAGACCACAAAATTCCCCTTAATCTTAAGACTGAACAAACCCAGTTCCCATTGTCTCTGCTTGTATGCCATGTGCCTCAGACCCTGAGCATCTTTGTGTCCCTAAAGAAACTACAAACTGGGCACTATTCCAGACACAGCCTCACCTGCCTCACCAACAGTTCTATTAATCCCTTATCTACATAAGCAAAAGGATCTCTACAATCAACACCACTGTAAAGAGCAAACCAAGGTGCCCATACCTGTAAGATCTTAATTCCAAGCAGCAGTTTAATGAGGCTTTCGCAATACGAGTGCACCAGGTTCCTGCAAGATGAAAGATTCCACCACAGTTGTAACAAAAACATGTCAGCAGAACAGGCTGGAACTCTATTCATGACTGCTGCTTTTTTGAAAAACCACATATGACAACTTTTAAACCACAGTTTTAAAACTGCACTTCAGCTCTGAACCAGCTCCCTCTCTACAAGACTAGTGTGAGTTGGAAATGCAAAATCTGTGGTTAAGTTCTATCTCCTGGAAAAAAAGAACAAACTCAAAAAGGAAATGACCTTCACCAGCTCTGTCAATTTTTGTTTCCCCTCCAGGATGTGGTTCTTGCCCTAAAATGCCATGGAGGCCAATAAGTGCCATGGGCAGAGAGTAAATTCTGTGAATTGCCACTTCAAGCTCGCTGCTAATGAACAGCAATGTACTGCACCAGCCACTGCTTGTTGAGTAAGAGCTGGAGCCACGGCCTTTCCCTCCACTCTGCTCAGTGTTACAGGACATTTGACTGGAGCATTTAACAGGACACTCAACATTTCAGCTCTGACTACAGGGGAAGGCAAAATACATTTTCTCTACCTCGCCCCCTCAGTCCGTACGGGAGTGCATGGCAAGAGACAGTTCTTGAACTGGTTCCTGTCCTTGATGTGAGATTCCAAGCCACTGATAAACTGCTTCACAACCTGCAAAGCAGAGGGAAGTTAATCTCCATCCTGAAGAGATGCCTTGGTCAGCTGCTGTGCTTTAGGAGGCATTTTGCAAGCAGATACTGAACACAGGGAAGAGGTAAGGCAAGGAATTGCGGACAGGCAGAAACTGTGATGGAAGGAATGATGGATAATAAATCAACTCTAGTCTAGACCATTTCCAAAAGGAAACACTGATTGTTCTGCAAAATAACTCCAAAGCATGTGTCTCACATTTTACCTTGCTTTAAAAAGGCTTTGCCTTTCTTCCTATTCAGCTGAGACAGCAACATTTAATGTTACAAGACCTGCACCCAAAAAACATTTGCAGTCCAATTATTGGCCCCCAGACTTTCACACTGGGCTTGCTGACTGGAGAGGAACACCACATCGTGGCGGTTCTAATGCTGCCAGCTCCCACCCAACACAAAACCAAACACAGCCTCTACCACAGAGTTAAGCAAGTTAAGATTTTCCTCCCCTAAGAGTCTTTATCTGTTGAATAATATTGCCAATGGATTATTTTGACAGGGCATAGTGATGGAAATGCAGAACTTTTCCTTGGAATCGTGCAAAGGCAATCTTGGAGCGTTGTCCTGGTTTTGGCTGGAACAGAGTTAATTTTCTTCCCAGTGGCTGGCACAGTGCTTTGTTTTGGATTTCGGATGAGAACAATGTTGATAACCCACTGATGGCCCGGGAGGGAGTGAGTGGCTGTGTGTTCAACTGTTAAAGTACAACCAGCACACCCCCCAAAGGTGTATTAACAGAGGCACGGGCTGGTCATCTTTTTCTGATTATTCAGATATAACAGTGTGACAGCTGAGAAGAAACAGAACCAGCAGAAGGACAATGGGACCAAAAAGCTGGAACAGTGACCCTGAGGGAACGGGAAAATCTGGACCACAGAAATCCAAGCTAAGCTACCATGCTGCACACTTTTGTGTGGGACCAGCAGGGTCAGGAAGCTGCATTTGCATCCTTTGCTGCTCAGCAAGCAGTTTTAAAGGAGGTTCCTGCCAAAAGTACTTACACCTGGGTAGGTAGGGTGCTTCTCCAGGGCCAGGCACAGCTTCTTCTGGAAAGCCATTTGATCAACAGCTACGGAGGAAGTTTAAAAAGAAAATAAATGCACTGAATTCAGCAGGAACAAGAGAAACATAACAAATAAGAGGCCAGACAAAGGTTTGCTTGAATTTTGGAACAAGCTGGCTTAAACATTTTTACTCTGCAAGTAAAACACATCTTTCCTTTATGCTAGATATCTTTGCAGGTTTTCAGTTACAAGCAGAAAGAGCAAGTGTTAAACTCCTACCTATTTCATTCTGTCCCTCCCCAGCTTTCAGCATAATTCCTGATGTTCTAAGGAGCTCTTCAAAGACTGCTTCACCCTCCACTCCACAGTAGGCAGAGACATTTTCCTTATCAGAAATCCGTGACTTCTTTGTTTCTGTGAAAACAAGACATGCCACATCACACACATAAAAAAAAAAAAAAATCAACAGTGTCATTAACAATCAGCATTATCAAAATTGCCATTTTGGCCTTCTCCCTCCCTCTACCAAGAGGTCTCCACCCCTGTAAGATTATACCTGAGCACCTACTTGCCAAGTCTGTCTTGCAGCTCTCTTCAGAAACATCACCTTTTGACAATTTCCTTTTTGAGACCATGGTAACAAAACCTTTGTTGTTGCCTGTGAAAAGGCAGGAAAGAGGCAAGTGTTTAGTTTATGCTTTTTAAGCAAATGAGGGATGTATTAGTGAATAATGAAAGGGAATGTTCCAGAGGTTGAAAGTGGTCAAAGAAAGACAGACTGCCTTGGTAACCAGTATCACACATATTTTTCTGCTGTACAGGTTGAAATTTCAGAGCTTGTTATATTTAAACAGCTTAATACATCACTTTTTTTATAAAATTCAGTTTCTCAGAAAACAGGGCTTGGCTTTCCATTCATACACCAAGCAAATTAAAAGGCAAGGTAAAGTGAGCAACTCTGAGGTCTCCAATTGTACAGACTGATCTAAACTCATGATCCTCTCGCCATGCCCGGACAAAGCAACAAAGGATTCACAGGTGAGTGTTTATGAGCCCAACCTCATTAACTGCCCCTGTTCATGTTCCTAACCCACTACCACAACAAATGAGTTCTGTCAGCACAATCCTGCACCTGACCTGCCCTCTTCGGGGGGGTGTCAGTGATTAAAAACAAAGAAATAAATCTTGACTCACTTTTAAAAGTTAAAGGTTGTTAAAAAGAGACGTGTGATCACCTCACACTAACTTTCAACTGTATGGTGGACACTAGTAAAACGAGTTACATAAAATATCAGCGTGGAACTGGGAAAAGTCAAAACCAAAAATGCAGTAAGCATTTTGTGGCTGTTTCAAGAATATAAATACCTCAAAGGCAGGTGTCCAGGGGATGGTGCCAGACTCTTTTGGGTGGTGCCCAGCAAGAGCACATGGAGCCATGGCCATAAACAAAAATACAAGAAGTTTCACCTCCACGAGAGGAAGGACTGCTTTCCGTTCATGGTGGCAAAGCACATGAACAGGCTGCCCAGGGAGGACATCGAGTCTCCCTCTCTGGAGACATTCCACACCCACCCGAACGCGCTCCTGGGCCACTCGCTCGAGGCGACCCTGCCTGGGCAGGGGGGTTGGACTGGGTGATACCCGGAGGTCCCTTCCAATCGCCACAATTCTGACTTTGCTCTGTCAGCCCCCAGAAGGGAAGCCTCTCTCCATAGCACCTGCTCCCAAAGGTTCGACAGTACCCTCGGCAGCCATTTCACCTCAGCTCAGCTCACCTGAGCCGAGCCCACCCCGC
This sequence comes from Pyrocephalus nanus, assembly GCA_038380795.1. NCBI lineage: Eukaryota > Metazoa > Chordata > Aves > Passeriformes > Tyrannidae > Pyrocephalus > Pyrocephalus nanus. Next base: position 7,302,884 of record CM076271.1, on the reverse strand, counting down.
CGCGCCTCCCCTCACCTCAGGGCGGGCGGGACTCTCCGCTGTCCCCTCACGTCGTTCCCGCCGCTCCCGCTCGAGTTTCCCGCCCGCTCCGCCCCCTCCTTTCCCGTTCCGGCGGCGGCGGAAGGGCCGGGCCCGGAAAGGGAAGCGGCAGCGGGGCCTGCGGCGGGGCCGGGGCCGGAGCCGGGCCCGGGGCGGCACCGCCGCGATGAGCGAGCCCGAGCTGCTGCTGGACTCCAACATCCGGCTGTGGGTGGTGCTGCCCATCGTCTTCATCACCTTCTTCGTGGGCATGATCCGGCACTACGTGTCCATCCTGCTGCAGAGCGACAAGCGCCTCACGCAGGAGCAGGTGTCCGACAGGTCAGAGCCGCCCTCGCTCCCGCCCGACCCCCGGGGCCCCCGGCCCGGCCCCCGCTAACGCCGCGTGTCTCTCTTCCAGCCAAGTCCTGATCCGGAGCAGAGTCCTTCGGGAAAACGGAAAATACATTCCAAAGCAGGTACGGAGCTGCGTGGGTGAGGTTTTACAAAGAGGATGGCTGTGGAGGGAGCACAGAGCGCGGGGTGTGTCGGGGCAGTGCCGCGGGCGGAGCGGCCTCGGGCACCGGGAGCTCCCTCAGGGGCCGGGGGTCGGACACTGAGGGTGTCCCTGTCCCAGGGCAGTGTCCCGGGAATCCTCCTGGACATTGATGTCTGCTGCCGCTGCTCGGGATTTTAGCTGCACGCTGAAATGAGGTCTCTGCCCTCGAACCATTGTGTTCAATATCTGTCAGCAAGCATAGAGGGATGTAATACGACGTGGTCATACAATGCCAGCTGAAATGTTTGCTGAACTAAAAATCCGTCGCTCGTGCTGGCTCTGTTACTGACAGATATATAATTTTGTGAAATCCAGAGCTCAGCTGGGGGGGGTGAACGTATCCCATGTACTGGTATTGGGGCTGAAGCAGCACAAAGAATTTTCACAAAGCACTTAAAGCTCTTTAATTAACATGGACTCTTCTTCAGAGGCTTCTTAGGATTAAGAATTTCAGAGAGCTGATACTCTGGATTCAGGGCAAAAGGAGGAGCTTTAGAGCACATGGGCAGTGAAGTAGCTCTCCAGGAAAGAAGGATGTGCTATGAAAGAGCTCAAAAGATGTCTGCATGTCTGAGCAAGAAATAATGGTTCTGTCCTTTCATTTCTCATGGTGTTGGCTTTGGCTCTTTCTGTTTTCAGTCTTTCCTGTCCCGGAAATATTTTTTTAATAACCCAGAGGATGGATTTTTTAAGAAAACAAAAAGAAAGGTAGTGCCTCCTTCACCAATGACAGGTATGTTAAGGTACCATTAACTGCAGCCAGGCAGAAAAGCCTGTCACTTTGTGCCAAGGGAGGAAGGGGAAACAGCTGTGCAAGGGAGTGTGAGGGAGGAGGAGGGACTGTTCAGCTCTGTACTGGGCAGGGGGAGCGAGATCCCTCTCTTGGGTAGCAACACATTGGGTCACTTCATTTTGCTTAACTCCAGCCTCCAGCTGCCTGCAGTGTCTCAAGAGAGCATAAGCACCTCAGTGTTGCCAGAAGTGGGAATGAATTCCTGCTCTCACTTGTGTCCATTTGTCAGTGTTCTGCACCAGCTCTTGCAGGATCTTCTCTAAACTGATTTAACTTAACTAATGTGTCCACAGCAGCAAAACAGCTGGGTAGTTAATTGTCCTTTTTCTACCCAAGTCATCTTCCAGATGGGTCAAGCAAGTTCTGTGATCTGGAGCAAGGGATGGGGAGGTCATCTGGCTGCTTATCACATCTTGCAAAGCATTTTTAACAGTGGAAAATAAAGTTATTGGGAGAGGACTGCTTTCACTCTCATGCAGTTTCTTAATTAAAGTAACTGACAATTAATGTTTCCCTTTATTGTGATATGCTGCTACTTCACATCGAGTCTGTGATTTGCAGATCCTACCATGCTGACAGATATGATGAAAGGGAATGTAACCAACGTTCTGCCTATGATCCTCATCGGGGGTTGGATCAACATGACATTTTCAGGATTTGTCACAAGTAAGTGTCTGGAATAACATGGGTTTGGCTGTGTCTCTGACCTTGAGGTTTGCTCCTCTCCCTGAAAGCAGTCAGTTGGAAGCTGCATGAATTTGGCTTGTGGCACTGCTGCTCTTCACTCCATGGAAGGGAATTTGCTCTCAGAGTACTGGCTGTGGTCATGAAGAAAATAGCTCATGTCCTCAGAACAACTGTAGCTGCAAAACCAGTATTTAGTTTTATTAAAAGTGCCTAAAACTCAGGTTGACACAGTGGAATTTAAAGAAGTATTTTTGATATGTACACCTTGCATTACACAGTAACCAACTCCATGGAGTACTGTGTAATGCAGGGTGTACATATCAAAAATACTTCCTTCAATTCACAGTTCTGGGGATTTTTTCCAATACTGTTTATGTGTTTACTGTTTCTTTAACAAAAAACATTCACCTTCACAGTCTTGAAGCAATACCTGTGAGACCTGAGTCATCCAAGATTCAAAAGTTTTTAAGTTTCAAAAAACACTTCATATTGAAATGAATAGAGAGCTGCAGCTTTTTCAAAAATACAAGTTAACTTGCTGTTGTACACACTGCATTCAGACTAGATAAGATGTAACACAAGAACTACCTGCTCGCTTTGCCATGAGCTTTGCAGTCCTGCAGTGTTGCTCTGAAACTGGGCTTCTTTTTCTCATCCCACAGCGAAGGTCCCGTTTCCTCTGACGCTGCGTTTTAAGCCAATGTTGCAGCAGGGGATTGAACTGCTCACTCTGGATGCGTCCTGGTAAGCCTGTCCTCAGCCAGCAAGGTGGAATTCCCACTTGGAAAGTGCTGAATGTGTTAATGACCCTTGAATGGTCCGTGCGAGCTGCTGGAACGAGGAGCCAGCTTTGAACTGACATCAGCCCTGCTTGTTCTGATTTGTCAGGGTGAGCTCCGCTTCCTGGTACTTCTTGAATGTGTTTGGACTCAGAAGCATTTATACTCTTATCCTGGGCCAAGATAATGGTAAGACACTGCCCTTCCTGGGAAAGAACTGGCTTGTCCTTCCATGGGATGTCTTCTGAGGGAGGCTGGGGAAGGATTTCTGAGTTTTCAGCCAAAAAGCCTTTGAAAGCCTCTCATTTCTGTAAGGTTTGATATCACCTGCAGCAAGTACCCAAATCCCCTGCACCAGCCTTTGGCTCATAAACTTGGTCTAGCCCACGCTTTCCTTCCCACCTAAACAGTGTGCAAAAGTCCTGCTCTCAGGCTTGCTTTTATTTCTAGCAAGTATTGGTTTTAAGGAAAACTGCAAAGATTTCTTAATGTTAGATGTGGGGCAGGACAAATATGTATTGAGTATATAGGAGACTGTATTTTCCTCAGTTCTGCATATTTTATGTAAATCTGGCTAAGATGTAGGGGGTGGGAACAAGATGTCTTGTGGGAACTTTCTGGCATGTAGTACTGCATTCTGGGTGTTTCTGCAACATTCTCATCTATAGTCAGAAAGCAGCCTGCTGGCACTGTGCTCCAGGAAATGCTGTTTAAATGACACAGAAATCTCACTTCTCATCTGCAGCTGCAGATCAGTCCAGGGTGATGCAGGAACAAATGACAGGGGCAGCAATGGCCATGCCAGCAGATACCAACAAAGCGTTTAAGGTACAGTATTCCTGTTTGCTGGGAGCTTGCAGGCTCACAGGCTGTGTGAAACTTGGCCTCTCCCTGCCTCAAGGGAATTGCTCTGAATTCCTCTTCCTAAAAATAGAGCTGACAGCTGATTGTTATCCAGTGTCTCTGGACTAAAGAATTAACTAAGTACAAAGGACTTGACCCCCCAGAACAGAACTGGCTGTGTTTCTAGAAACAGCTGCACGGACCAGTTCCACATTGGAGGGTTTGCAAGAAGCAGATAATGTAACTTTTCTAACTTCTGTGATACACACAGAATTGATCAATTACTATCTAATTAAGCATAAAACACTGATTTCAACAAGCTGACAGGATTGCCAGGGTTTTAATAGAACTTGGGGTTTGTTGCAGTTTTTTAAGTGTAGTTTGTGTAATTCTTGTCTAATATTGTGCTGCTTTCCCTTCTCTCCCTCTGTTTGCTGCCAATGCAGACGGAATGGGAAGCCTTAGAACTGACAGATCATCAGTGGGCCTTAGAAGATGTAGAAGAAGAGCTCATGGCAAAAGACCTCCACTTTGAGGGCATGTTTAAGGAAGAACTTCAGACCTCCATCTTCTGAATTTGAGAACATGCTTTTGTCTCTTCTCATGAAAGTTATTTGACAAGAAATGTTACTTTAAACTATATAATGTATTTTAGCTGAGAATAAAACAAAAACATCATGTTCAGAACTGCAGAGTGCCCTCACTTTGATTTGAGACTGAGGGTGTTTGTATCTGAACCAGAGGCTCCGTGTGGGTTTTGAGCTGGAGTTCTGTTTCTCTTCCTAGGAAATGGATGCTGGAGAACAGACCTAAAATTTCAAGTTCACAAAGAGCAAGCTTGCTCCAGTTAAGGTTTCTGAGAGCTAAAAAGTACTGCCCGTTCTTCTTGTTTTATCCTTTTAAATAAATGCACAGCGAGTTATCCTTTGCTTTTGAACAATTAGGACATCACATAAGCAATTCAGACTTGGCTTAGTGACAAAGTACCTACTGCATCTTCAGAAGCAGCATGAAGATTCAGCTTCTGAAAGCAGTGCTTGCCCTCTCTATGCTCTTTTTCCTGTGACAATAATCAGGATTTGAAGGTTTCACAAGAAAAAAAGCATGAGGGGGATACTCACCATGTGCCCACAGCAAAGCGTGGGACAGCTCACCTACCTTCCTCAGGTATCCAAGCCTGGAAGGCTCCCTGAACTGCACAGTCCCGTGCCTGCTCCTGCCCTGGCAGCCTGCTGGGCACTCTGGCACTTTCTGCCCTCTCCTTGCTGCTCTGGTTCCTGGGAAGAGCAGCTCCTCAGAGGCCTTTGGGCAGCAGAGAGCCAAAGATGGCAATGCTATGCAGGGGTAGCAAACACACACTATTTCCCCACTAATTTAATCCTTCCTAAGTCCATTTATAAGCACACAGAGCCCCTCCAGCCTGCCATGCCCAGCAGGGTGACACTGAGCAAGGGTGCCTGGCTGTTCCCTGCCATCCCTGTTCTGTTATTTACTGGGCAGGTGGGGATAGGAAATGCTTTAAGTGCCTCCCTGACCATCTTCTTGCACTGCAGAGACCAGGGAGCAATTGTTCCTGGCTTGTCCTTTTGCAGGAGCTTCTCAGACCTCTTCCCCAGGGAGAGCAGTCCTAACCTGGGGAAATGCTTCTTAAACAGAAGCTCTTCCATGATCTATTTCTCCTCTTTATTCTGAGCACTTTTCTCAGGGTGAAACTGCACATCAAAGCAGGGGCTGAGCCAGGGCAGTGACAGAGCCTGTTTTCTGTTCTCACCAAACTATCCCAGTGGTAACAGCCACAAACAGCCCTGATACCCCTGGAGAAAACGGACAGAAGGAAGACCAAAACCCCCAGGGATCTGCAGAGGAAGAGGAATGATGAAGAAACAATAGCTGAGGCTTCCCAGTGCTCCAGAAAAGCAAGCACAGGCTTTGCTGAGCACCACATATCAAGAACCCAGCAATGCAGGTAAGAAAAGGCAACCCTGGAGCAAACACAACTCTCAGCTGGACAAAGCAGCGTCCTCAACAGCTGATTTTCCCCAAAATCCTCACTGGCTCCCAAGGACTGCCCTTCCCCAGCCCTAATCACTCCTGGAGCACCAGGCACCCCCACAACCAGCAGTCTTGGGCCACATAACGAAAGCTGAAAATACAACAAAATCCAGTTTCAGTGCAAACCACTCTTTAATTTTCCTCTTTGTACAACAGAGCCAGCCACTTACAAAGTGCTAATCTAAAAAACAGTCTGGTATTACAGCACACACACACCAGCTGAAGCCCAGCAGCTCAGAGGCAGAGAAAGCAAGAGCTGGGCCACTTGTTCTGCAGTACAACAGAGTCTGTTCAGCATCTGAGCATCACAGATTTAGCCCCACGATGCTTTTCTGTGTCAGCACAGGCAGGGAGGCAAGAAGGAGAACAAAGGCTATTTCAGATTGATTTCTCTTTTAAAAAGGACTTGTACTCCCCTCCCTTTCCTCTATTCCCTATTTTGGAATGCCCACATGACTTACTTTTAGGATAAAACGAACAAAAAAATGCTGATTAGAGTAATTTCAGTGCAGTGCTACAGCTTAAAAATTGCTTTTTGGATGCTCCCATCAGTAATGAGGAAAAAAAAAAAACCAATATTAAGAGTTGCAAAAAAACAAAACAAAAAAACTCCACCAGAACAGCAGAAGCAACTAAGCAATTGTGATCTCAAAACTCAAATTTCAATGTTTTAAAAGCAAAATTCCACAGAGGATCACACCAGTAGCATGCTGGCTAGAGGCAGCCCTCCCTTCTCCAAGAAAGAAAAACCCTCCTGTTTGGTTCGTCATTGAGCAAAATCTGTCCCAAAAAAACACAGGCTAAAGCTCTAGATTTTTTCCCATTTTTCACATGGAAGACCAGGTCTCCACCGAGGACTCACTCACAGGAATCCACATTCAAGAAGAAAGCTGGACTTGAGTCCTACAAGTACCACAGACAGCAAGGGAGGACAGAGAGAAGAGCATTTGCCACTTGTGCCAAAAGGATGGAGCAGAACCATTGAACAGCCGAGGCAAAGAGGAGCTGGGACAGGACTGGCACACCTGCAGCCCCACAGGAGGTGATAAGGTGGGGATCTAAAGGGCAGTGCTCAAGGGAGGAGGAGGAAGGCTGAAAAAGCAGTCCAAAAAAACCAAAGTTGCAAGAGAAAAGGCTGAAAACTCACACAATCCATTGCATTGGGCTGTCACACAGGTGACACAGTGCTGAGCTTGGCTGGAGGAAAGAGCTCCAAGGAGCCACATAAACGAGCAAAAAAGGATAAAAATGCTGTCACTGCACAAACCATAGGAGAAAAGCTGGAGGCAGAAAAGTGCTTTACAGAGCAGCCTGGAAGTGAGGGGTGTAGGAGGTGGATGGAGAGGACAAGAAATCATCAGTGTTACGGATGGTCTTTTCTCTGCAGAAGAACAGGAGCTGGAGCAGCTGTATCCTGCCTCTCCGTGGGGATCAGCCTGCACATGTGCCACACCACAGGCAGCTACGAGTCACTTCTGGCCAAGGGTCCTACATTACAGGATTCAGTGTTCACATGAAAAAGGCTGAGTCAAAACTGCCCTGAAGAGCCTAAAATGCATCAGTAAAAGGATGGAAGCAAGAGGAACGTTTGCTGCTCAGCCAGGGAGCCAAGGTACAACGGCAGAGACTGCAGCAGACAGGCCAGGTGTACAAAGATCTGAACTGAGCTCCAGAAAGGGTGCAGGAGCCTCCCTGACACAGGCAGGGCCCAAAAGCAACACCAGAGTCGGCAGGAAGCCCCAATGCCGATTCACAGAATCGTACCCACCACTCTCCTCCAAGGGCCCCTGCGAGGCTCAGCTGTGACCGGCCTCAGACTGTCCTCTCCCAACCCCACCTACAACCAAGAACCACAGCCCCAACCCCTGCCTCTAGCCACACAGCTCAGCCAGATTTTAAAAAGAACTTTATTGAAGCTCCAATATATATTATTTTTGGCCTCTAAATACCCAAGTGTCAGCACCTATTCCTGGCTCTCCAGTGCTACTCTGCAACCCCCAGCACTGAATCTTACACAGTGCTCGATCTTCTGCTTGACCCCTACAGAAGGAAGGAAAATTTTCAGATGCCTCAGGCATTGCTTTAGAAGAGGAACTGCTACCATGGTGGCTGGAGGTGATGCTTAGTTGGTGTCCATGCCGTCACACTCTTCTTGGGGATGACATGGGGCACTATGTTCCTCATTGTTTCGGCGCTGATAAAACAGCACATACGCAGCTTTTGTCTACCAAACAAAAAGAAAACCCATCTGAAACCATCCACGCGGCTGGGCTGGAAATGTCACACCCAAAGCAGGGAACCAAACCTTCAGCACCAACTCAGAATGGCCTCAGGCCAAATACTCACCACTATTTGGTCTTCCGAAGCCACCGATACGCTGCTGTCATCGAAGTAGTACCACTTGTTATTCACTTTGTTCTTGGCATAGGCAGTGTCTGCCAGGGGGAGAGACTGAGCTCAGCTTTGCCGTTACCCACCCCAAGCCTATTTCACCAACATACACATCATCTGCAACATGCTGGCTGCTCCTAGTCTAGGACCGTGTCCCACGTACCAGACTTACCCCTGACAGCTGAGACACAGGGCAAAGAAACTTAGGAAAAGAATTGTAGTGTTTTGTTCACCTGCCTTGAGCCAGAGCTTTCCCAAACACAGAGTTTAAGACTCTGCATTTCCACATGAAGGAGGTTTTCTGTTGATGACGGACCTGATCTACTGCAAGAGTCCTCACTCAAGAAGCAAGTTAAAAGTCTTCCAAAGTCTCTTCCAGCCAAGACTTCTGTGACTGTGATCCCCAATCTCAGAGCATAACTCCCTTTAGCTATGACCCTCCCCAGCACTCTCCAGTAAGAAGGTAATCTTCAAAATTTCAGGTTCAGCACTGAAAAATCTTGACTCTACTCATGCACTGGGGAACAGCATCACACCCACTAATGACTACTAGCCAGGATCCCACAGGCATCAGAGTCAGAGCTCAGGCAGCTGCACATACACAAACTGGTTATCTGCCCTGCAGCTCCTAACAGGAAGGGTATTACCTCCCAGTGTGATATTCACCTTCACACAGAACACAGGTATGTTTTGGGGAACAGACACCCTTGGTGAGGGCAACTGCAGGTGTCCAACACAGAGTCCCCCCAGGACCCTTCTGCCCACGTTTCTTTGTGCCCAAAGGACACAGCAGTTACTCACAGTGGCCCACTCCCATGGCTCCATAGTGATTGGAAACTGCAATGAGGTCATACACATACGAGCCTGCTCTCGGGTCGCAGACAAACTCAGACATGTTTAAACCCCTGGAAAGAAACCCAAAAGCATCAGCACAGCAGTAACCAGCACTTTTTAGGAAGAGCTGCATGGCACCAGTGAAGCTCTGCAGGCAGCACTGGTGCAGTGGGGCTGCTCTGCTGCTCAAGGGCCAGGCCTTATTAGTGTGAACACCAGACTTGTCACTCCTCCCACACAGGGCAGGTCCTGGTAAACACACCAAGCGCTGCCAAAAGGTTTAGAGGGAGGTGCTGAATAAAACACAGTTCAGTGTGTCCCTGTGTAGGCATGAAAAGTGAGACAGGAGTAGTAAGGAATACGTTTCATCCCGCAGCAAGGAGCTGACAAGCAGAGACAGAGGGACAAGGCAGGCTTTCATCTTGTACTTGTGCAATACTCAGTACTACAAGTGTGGCTCTGCCCAACAAATTTGCTAAAATCACTACAGAAGTTCTCTTGGTTCAGCAGAATCACCTTAATTAATGCTCTTTGAGATGTACAGAACTGATTAATCTTAAAAAAACCAACCCCCCCAAAAACTAACCAATTCAACTCATGCCTGCTGTCAAGCTGCTCAAAGCCAGAAGACATCTGCTCCAGTTACAGCTTTCACAACAAGCCCACCCAGCAACAGAAACATCAGAACTAAATTTTTCTTGACCAGATTCTTCAAACTCTTCCTGGCTTGAGGGAAGAATCCTACCTGATAGGGAATTCCACAACAGTGTCAAGTTTATCCCTCCAGTATCTGCTGTATGAGAAGCGTTTTAAATGCACCACCAAAATCTTGGGCAAAGACCACAGGTCAAACTTCTTTGTAGCCTGTTGATGTTTCTTACAGTTAGGGCAGTACCTGAGGAAGGAATAACAAGCAAGGAAATTAATAACTACATTAAAAGAAAAGCTTCTGGCCTTGCAGTAAAGATGCCTCACTAGCATCACAGTCCCTGCCTTACAGAAAGCACACTGGCTGTGGAATATGCAGGTGAACAGACTGCCTCAGAGAATTCCAAACTGCAGCTTGCTTTCACTTTTTCATAGGCAAAATGCCCCATGACAAGTTTATTAACTTAATATTGTACAAAAATTAATTTTTCTTTCATAAATTAAAAAAAAAATTTAAAGGTCCCATTACTTTTCTATTATCCCCTGACGCAGCTCAAACAGGTCACAGTTGCAAACACATCTACAGCATGTAATTGGAAATCAGTAATTAGCAATCTCCTAGTACACTTCAAGTTATTTTCTTACACAGCTATCAAACAACTTCCAAAGCTCCTCTGCACACATGGTAATCACATTTTGGTCACTTGGGGTCTGCTGTATCTCGTAGAGTTGGGAGCAGGTCAGGAGTGCTTCAAGTTAGAAATAATACAGGATTAAATGCTAAGGTAGCCACAGACTTTCAGTCTTTATTACCACACTGTGTGACACTGTCTAGAACACAGATGTATCCCTGGGAATTGAAGATGACCTGATCTTTGGAATCTTCAAGCCCACTGACACTTTGCCTGCAGGCTATGGAGTCAATCACCTAGTAGAGATCCTACAGACTTCTCCCAGGTGAACACAAAAGGACAGACCTGGGAAATTATCAGAATCCCATGACAAGTAACATGAACTCAAACAGTTAAGGCATTTTATGCTAAACATGCAGGCACAGGCTCTTACCACGGGTCATGTTCACCAAGTGTTTCCATAGTAGTGAAGAGCTCTATGCAGTCTCTGAGGGCCACTACAGCCTTCTTCTTCTGTGCTTGTAGCATGCTGCCATGTTTTTCAAATGCCTAGTGAAAGGGATGGATGCTTTATTCAATTCCATGTAATCTGTAATCATTTCCATCACAAAATTACAGGCTCACCTTCCCCATGCTGCCTATTTCTGTTCCTCTCTCCTTCCCCAGCCACACACTCCTTTCAAGCTTCCAGCCACTCCTTTCTTGTGTTACTAACAGTCCATAACTAAAAATATAGTATGTCCTTACTAAAAGTTGGAGGGTTTAGGGCTTTTATCAAGACAGTAAAAACAGCTTATTCTGTTGCAAAAGACGATCCAGTAGAGCTCTCATAGAAGGAATACTGAGCTTTCTGTTAGGCTCCAGGAACTTGGCTTCAGATGTGAGTTTTGTTTTGTGAGTGGACCATGAACCAGACTACTTAGTTTTGAAATTAAAAGGTCTGCACTTTTCAGAACACACTAGAAGCAGATCAGCAACTACAGATCCACAGACTTTACTACTAATAGATTTTAAGTAAGCATATCTCATGCTGGTGACTTCAGCTTTTATGAAGGGAGCTACACCTAAATTTCACCATTTACTGTCGTCTTTTAAGTACCATGCAAGTTAACATATAGATTATTTATGAAAAGAGCATATTACAACCTGTGCCTCCTGTTCATCATAAAGTAGCCTCCGTGTATCAGAATCCCAGTCAATAGCAACTGCAGAAAAAGCTACAAGAAAGAAGAAACATTTATTGCAAAGGTGTAAGGAGAAGGAAGAAAAAAAAAAAGACAGCAAGAAAATAATTACCACTCAATTTTAAGATCTTTCCTTCAACAATGGAGTTTATCTCAGAGGTCCCAGAGGAATTCACAAGGCTAAAAGTGAAATGCTGTTTCTTGCAAGGCTGCAGGTCTCTTGCTGCCTCCACCTGCATACAACCCTCAGAGTGGCAGGGATCAGCTTCAGTCAGCTTTTCCTTGCCTTCCTCTCCACCATCCTGATGCTCCATCTCTTCAATGTCACCTGGCAAAATTTACAACAAGGACAATATTAAAGGGCTTCACACAAAAAGAAGCCTCTGCTTGCTGCCCCCTCCATCTGAAGTTGTATTTTTCTCCTTAGCACATTCCAGGTAATGTGCTGGACTTGATATCCTAGAATCAGGTATGATGGAGAGTGCTCAGCTGGCAGTAGGTTAACAATGACACCTACAAGAATTCCCCCCCATCCCATGCAGAAGTCCTACACAATAGAGTGGTTTAATCACAGTGAAGAAATAATCTGCTGGAGCTTAACCAAATACACACAGAACAAACCAAATGCTAATTAAATACTTAAAAATTGGTGAAAAGTTTCCAATCAATTTTGAAAGAACTCTACCTTCAACCACCCCATTGGAGCCGTTGCAGGTTCCTCTGTCTGGGCAGGGTGTGGAATATTCTTCTGCCAAAGGGAGTTTGACGTAGCGGCTGAAGTGAGGGGATATGTTTGTCACATGAGCAGATTGAAGCTGAGCATCACAACAGCAGCACCCCCCTGCCATCAGTTCTTGCTACCCTATCCCCCTCAGCAAGCCAGAACCTATCATGTACAGCAGCATTTACAGGTCAAGAGCCCTCAGAGTGAGTCAAACAATTCAGTAAGTCTCTGCTCTCACTGCTTGTTCCGAGGTTTACTGGCAGTAGATTAAAAGGCAAAAGTAAGTTCTGGTGGCCCCATCTGTCAGCCCTGAAAACAGGGCCTGAGTTCTGCTCCTGACCTATTTTGCAACACTGAGCAAACAGCCCCCCTTCTGACCCCCACCAGAAGTATCTTTTATAGAGCCTAAAAAAACAGGACCTGGAAATGTCCCTGGCACCTCCAGACACCAACGCAACACAAATCCTGGTTTATACATCCCACAGAGATGAAGGAAAATTCTTCCTGTTAACAAGGATGCACTAATCCTATTACAATGTAACTGAGTAAGTGACCTCTAGAACTTGGCACAGGATTCAAAGGCACAGACACGACTTACCTGATCTGTTCCAAAACCACACTGTAGAGGTGATCCACAGTGAGCTTGTGTTTGGGCACAGATATGAGCAGTGGCTGCCCAAAGAGCACAGTCCCTGCCGTGCTGCCGGATTGTCTTGTTGTCTTCTCCCGGAAGTAAATACAGAGAGTAACGTACTCTGAGCCATCCTCACTTGGCTTGCAAACTTCATACCTGTTTGAAAGACAGGCATTTCCACGGGTTACTTCTGCTGCCAAGAGGCACAGCAGGTAGAACCAATATGAACTCAGTCCAGCAAGTCTCTCCACCAGGTACAAAGGGCTGTACTATGTGCTCATGTTGCAGAGTAGTTTCCTGAACACTCCCCTTGGCTCACAGTGGCACAAGATACAGACCTGCCCCCAACTCAACTGCCACCTGCCCTCTGCACCCCCACTTCAAATCCCTATTGACACTCACCTCCCAAAACACCACCCTGACAACTACACGGTGCTTCAACCAGATCACAGCATTAGCAAAAATACTAAATTTACTTTGAAATCCCTCTGACTGTTTGTTTCCCCTGGAGAAAGAAAACCTCTTGACACCTTTGGGTCTTGCATTCTCCCAGCCTCTCCCACAGTTAAATGGCCTGAGCTCACATCACTGAGCAGCCAACAGTTCAGAAAACCAAGAGTCTGGAAACATCTGCTTCACAGAAAAATTCAAGGACGGGAAGCAAACAAGAAAGATTCTGGAAGACAAGAAAAAGCTCCGGAGAGCAGCAAGGAGACTGAGATGCAGCTTGTGTCCTGGGTGAAACAGCAAATGAGGTATTTGCAGATGTCAGAGTCAAAAGAAACCATGTGGTCCAACTCGACTGCACTGTTTGCTTCAGGGCTATTCATTACATAAGGTTCATTTTCAGGAATGCCAAGTCACACTGCTCTTTAATTTGGTGAGTCACCTGTCTCAGAATTATCTTAAAACTGAAAGAGAAAGAAAGATTTCATGAAAGATGTCACTACACATCATGACCAAGACCACAATCCCACATCTGAATGCACTCAACTCCAAACAGTCCAACAGTCCTCCTACATTAGACAAGCCCCTTCCCTTCTCTCAAGAGCTGAGAAACATTTTTATTCCTGTGTTCAGAATGGCCTTGTAGAGCAGGGAAAAGAATGAATTTCAGAGTTCTAGTTCTGGTCCATCCTCATTAAAACAAAGAAAGATCCCAGTTTGGGGCTTGCACTTAGTCAGTAGAGTACATGAAGGAAAAAATCCTTCCAGAGACTCCCAGCCCACCAAGAGCACAAGAGCTCAGAGTCAGCATAAGACAGTCCAACACCAGCAGCTCTCTGGAGGTTTTCTAGGCTGTCAGTGCCATTCAGATGGACACCAGCACTGCATACACTACACACATTTTAAAGTTTCCCGACAAATGGCACCACAAAGAGGTGAATTCTTTAACTTAGTGCTGTTTAAATAACAAAAGGTCATAGTCAGTCCCAGCTGTGATTAATTCTAGGTCCTGTGAGACCCTGAAGCTGGACTCCTATAACACAGATCATGACACTGTCAGGGCATGACTGCCTCTAACACCACCTACACTGTGCTCTGCAAGCAGCAATTAACACAACCCCCACTTACACTCCACCTGAATGAGCCCTGCCCATGCAAGGGAACAGATGAGAAAAAGCTACTACAGCAGGCAGGAGTCATCTATCACCAACACCCAGCACGCTGCACCCCACAGCACTGCAGGAGAGCATCCTGCACACTTCTCACCAAAACAGAACAGGTTTGGTCACCCAAGTGCCCCTCTGCCCATTCCACCTCAGAACAGCCTTTACATACTAGTACTAGAAGCAGACATAGCAGAGTCAGGATCTGTCATTTTTCTGATCTCTTGAGCAACAGCTCAAACATTCCCTGTAAAAAAAAAAAAGAATCTAAGATTAAGTACTTTATGTACAGTTTAAGGACAGTTATAGAGCTGATCCTGGGAATTACTGAACAATACACCCTAATTCTGTATCTTACAACTTCACTAACAACATAAAGATGATGCTACTCCAGTGTATTTTGAAGGAGAAGGGAGAAGGGCAGGAAAAAATGCCACTGAAGAAGCTGACAAAGAGATCTGTCTGAACAGGGTTACTACTGCACACCCAGCCAGAGATGCTGCTGTGAAATCACAGCAGGTTCAAAAGTAGACAATAAGAATAAACAAGAGACCTGAAAAAAACTGGGAGAAACTACTGCACAGATTCTGATCTCTTCTAGGAAGTAGAGATACTCCCAAAATCTTTTTACTTTCTTTCATAATACCAGAACACCCACAGACAAGTAAATGAGGAGATAAGAGACTGCAAATGCAATTTTTAAAATTTTTTTTACAGCATAGCTTGCCCTGTAGAAGCTGATCACAGGATTTTTCTAGTCTTGCAGTAGAGTAAGATTAAAACTGATGAGGGAATTCAACCAGGAAGATTTTTACAAAGCTTAAAAAAATACAAGTTCATTGTGCAAAGGACGCAAACTCATTTCAAACAAGAAAACCCAATTTCAGCAAGTATGAACAAACTTTTCAGACCAGTCTGCTACAAGATCTCACATGTTTCATATAATGCTACCGGACTAGCTGACCTCATTAACTCATTCAATAATTGCTGTGGCCTCAGTCACATTAACAAACCTACGTTTCTGCAGCCAGTCGTGTTTTTTTCAAGCCCATGAACTCGCCTACATGTATCACACAGCATGTTTGTTGTAAGAGAAGGCAGAAAGCAAGGCAGGTGTGGCAAAGTAAGTGTATCCTACTCAAATATGCACACTTTGATGGGTTAAAGGTGACCTGCAAATCAATTTGTGAAACTTTCATCAATGTAAACAATACATGTTATATAAAAATGCCCCATTAGCCAGGCTAAGAGAACAGCAGGATCTAGCTGATCCATCAAAACAGTTTGTGAGAACTAAAAAGAGCTTCGACGAGGGACACCCTTGAAATGGGCCGTGGAGTTTGTTTTCAAGTGGCACTTACCTGACCCCTTGTACCGGCTCCGAGCTCCAGCAGGATCCCTGGTGATGGGATATCACCAGCATGGTGCATGTGTGGGGGTTACATTGGAGCGGGAGCCGGAGGTCCTAGTGGGGCTGGACTTCCCAGGACCTAAGGAAAAGAAATAGCAGTGTTTGGGTGGTGTGCTGAGCGCTGTTCTCTGCTTCGCCTGGGGAATGAGAGCTCTCAGCACAAACACTGAACTCAGGGCACCAAATTGATTTGCAGACCACCTTTATGTGAGTGAGCTCTGATCACCTGCCACAGACCTCCCTGTCCTACCACACCACGAGATGCCTGGAGAGAGACATTTCCAACACTGTGACAAGCTGCAGTGTCAGTGATTTTTGCCTCAAGGCTTCTACCAACTCCTTACATTTCTGCATCTCACCCCTTCTCTGATGCTAAATATTAACACATCTTGCTCCAGGACTACCCAACATTTCCAAGCCTGTCATGATGAGAAAGAGACAAGTGCAAAGTCTCATGAAAGAACAGGCTTGGAGAATTCCAGACCTGAGTTCTCCTCCCCTTTCAGGTGACCTGGAGAAGAAAATGTATAGTTTTGTCCTCTTGTGTAATATGAGACAGGTTCATTTTCTCATGCATCTCAGAGTTACTTAAAGTCACTTAAATATCAAGAAGCCCAGTAATATTTGCATTTCTTCTTTTTGAAGTTTTACTATCAGAGAGCACAACAGGTAACCACAAGAATCCATGAGCCAGAAACTGAGCAGGTGAAAGGGAAAATGGATCTCAGGCACTCAGGGCATCTGTGTCTTCCCTCATAACCCTACAGTGAAAACAGGAATAGAGCACAGCTTCCCCACCACTGAAATCACCTAAAAAAGGTGCAAGCTCGATATTCCATACATTCCACATACTGCACATTTCACAAACTGCATCAACAGCACAATCTGGATGACAATATCTGTGCCTGCAGATCGTGCCCTCTGCCAAGGCAATCCTGAGGAGAGCCAAGGGCCACTCCAGCTGCTCTGCTCCTGCTGCAACACACGGGGAGAGCTCCTGCTCAGAGACATTTCCAACGGCAGCATTTCATGGAAATCCATGTTCTGCTCATAACAGAGGCCCAAAGTGAAAGTTGGGATTTGACTGACACTGGTGTCAAAAGCAAGACACCAGTACAAAGGGAGTGTCTTTAGTTTTTTTTTAAATCACATCCCCGCTGGGGCACAGATCTCCTGCAGCATAATGTCTTCGAATTTTGAACTGAGAGATGTGCTGCCAGCTGGACAGAGAAATTTTTAGATTTCTCTAAAATCAGAAGTCTGTCAAACCTCAGGGATATTGTTGTCACATGCAGACTCAGGTCTGACTACTGCTTTCAGCAAAGCAAACCTGCAGAAATACTGTAAGAGACTGACATTTATATTGAAATTTTTCAATCCTGAGACAACTTAAGTTGATTGTGAGAAACATAAAGAAGGCAAGAACTGCCAGTTTAAGTTACAGATCCTAAAAAGCTTCAGAACCATCGAAACAACTGATTTCTCTTACAGAAGACAGCCCCACAGGTGATCTGTTGGTCTCTGTTTAGAGAGGGGACAATGAAATCAAGGAACAAAGAAAGAAGTGGATGGCAGCTGCTCACAAAGTCAGAGCCTGAGGGCCTCGTGCTCCCTCTATCACTACATTCTTTGCATTCTCAGTCCAGCAAACAACCACAGACAATAACTAACACAACCTTGGTTTGCTTATGCCAGTGGAAAAGAGGAGTGCTTTTCAGGTGAGGAGGTTACACCTTTAAAATGATGATTTAAACACCAGCTTAGAAGGGTGCAGTCATCAGTTTATCACAGCTCCTCTCAGAGTCCACCCAGTGTGGCCAACAGGAAGGAACAAATGAAAAGACCTGAGAGCACACCCAAATTCAAAGATCGGGCAGCAAAACCCTCTCCAGGAATAGACCTCAAAAACTGGTAAGACCCACTGAGCCATCTGTAAAATTTTAAAGTACAAGCGTGGGGAATGCACACAGAAGTTGTGGGGAAAATGCACATGAGAAATCTATTTCTGAATATGTTGTACTGATGTAACTATTTTGGATCGCTTATTTCTTCAAACTTTGTTTTCTAATCAGTGAAAGAAACTTAGCACCTAATTACAATTACTTAAAACAAGCAGTGAGATGTACACATTACAGTTTGCCAACAGGGAAGTCTTGCCACTGGACACTGCTGGAAAATAAGAGCATATGATGAGTATATAAAAGGGACAGGATCAATAAAACATGAATTAGGAAAGAGTTCAAATCCATGAGACACTGCATACCATGCTAATTTAAATACAGGAGACATTTGGATTCTAGAAAACATCTCACATAAATACAGTTAACTAATGGTCTTCAGTAATACCCCAGGTTGCATATTATGTGTCAGCTTTACACACATCTAGGATAATATTTAGTAGCCAAGAACACACCCTGCAAAAGGTGCCATGACTACCAGACAATCCCTCTCCAGTTTGTTTTTCCCTGACAAAGCTCTCACTTTGTTTTGCTGCACTGACCACAATACCCTGAAATGATGCAGCTTTCCTATGTGATTTGTAACATAATTAATGCTATTAAAAACCTCATCTTTTCTGTAATGTCTCTTTCCCTAGAGTAGAAGCTGATATGTTTTAGTATTGCCACAGGGAAAAAATTATGTTTTCAAAACATGGTAGACAAGCAGCTTCCAGAGGGTCTCTTCCTTTATTATGAAGCAATTGCTGTTTTCTCATTCTAACACTTTGGAAAGCATTTTTAGAAGTTTATTTTGTGGCAATGTCCAGTTAGTGCAAACAAATATTTGATGGGTTAGAGTGATTTATTGAATCTTTTTAAGGTTATTTATTTTAATTGTGAATTTTGGGTGAAAATACTGTCACTGTAAAACCTTCTGCAGTTGTACTTTCTAATAAAAGGCATCTGTTCCCCTTCATTAATCGATACAAAGACAGCTTTCTTTCAGGAACAGGAGAGAGATACATTACTCACTGTAACCAGTGGTCCACCCCACAGCTACAGCACTAGTCAGCACGAGAGGATTTTTTCTGAGCTGAACATTCTGTGGACTATGCAGGCAATACAGAGCCAGCCATCAAATCTTAAGAATCTTAGAGTAAGATTTAGAAAGCCTGAAAAAAGTTATAAGCCAGTTTCAACTTAATGACAAGTTTAAATTCACAGAGATCTCAAAGGATTCCTCAGACCATGGGCTAAATGAAATGAAAAAATGAAAAGCACTTTCTGAAAGGAGAAACTAAAGGAAAATCAAAATTTCTTATAAAGATACTAGAAGCACATAAAATATGCTGTAATAACAACAAAAAAAAGCCTTCAGCATATCCTTCATGTGGTCAGTCTGAAAGAGCACAATGAACTAACAACACAGCCAAGCCCTTTCAGGGACAATTTCCAAAGTTTCTCCCAGTGCCACCACACTGTCGCAGCCTGCTCACCTCCAGCTCTACAAGCAACAGCAAAAGGGTAAAAATATCTAAAGTAAAAGGGCAAAAATCCCTCAAGTATCACTCAAAACTGAAGCTCAGAAATCCCAAATTGAAGCCCCACCCTGAACGATCCCACCTTGGTTCGATCTTAATGCAAAAGCGATGCACTGTCAGTCCCTCCCTTCACACCCACTTCAGCAGACACAAGACCTTAACAGATGGAAACTGAAGGGAATTCAAGAACCTTCACACTGCTATTACCATTTCTTGAATGATTTCATTAAACCTTAGAACACCTAACAGCAGACTTTTTATAACCAGAAAAGGTAGGCAGATTGTCCACATTGAACCTAACTCTGCCTTTGCCTTTAAAGAAGCTTTGCTCCTGACTGAACAAGTGTTTCTCTGTCGTGTTTTTGAGACAAGACTTCCTTTCAATAAAAGAATGCTGGGTTTTAGCTGTAGTTAGAATATTACTTTATAGATCTTTTTTCCTGGCAGAAACACCCATTAAAGGGACTTCCTATGAGCAGCTTTTTCCTAATTCTTACCCTGCTGCCTGGCTGCTTTCTCTTGACCCTCAGTGCTGAAAAGATCTTGGAGGGTGTACATGGAAAAACAGGATTCACAAAACTTCCTCCTGCTACCTCTCCTCTTCCTTGGAGGGCTATTTTTAACTCGGGTCAAGTCATTCACTGTGACTCACAGCATCACCTCATTTACAGTTGCCCTGCACATAAAAGGAAGGGCCAATTGCAAAGGAAAATACACTTGGAGCTGCAGTTCAGCCCATGCTTCCCCCACACCCCAGAGCAGACCTGATTCAGACACTTGTTTTCTGTGCTGGGATATGATGTTGTGCCCCTAAGAAAGCAGGGAGGTTTTGCAATTGCCATTGTAATATTATGCTTCTTGTTTTTTCAGCGTTTTACTGGCTTGGGAGACAGACTTACAACACTGACACTTCACAATTCCCTCCCAGGCAGATTTCACAGAAGCCAAACATCCTCCCCAGGCATCCTAACCGGCCACACCTTTGGATGCAATTGAGGACAACAATATAAGAAGAATTTTCAAAAAACTCCTACATTGCATCTCAGCAAAGAGGTCAGACAGGGGGCATGACAAGAGAGCAGCGAGCAGAATGTCACAGCATCCCAACCAGTGAAAGGCTCCCAGTGCACCAGAGGATGGCAGGGCTCATCTCCACACTGACCCAACAGTTCCATGGAAGCGACAGTCTCACACTGGAATGTTCTCATGGGAGGAAGACTGGACCTGTGACGGAGGGTTGGATTTGACCCTTCAGCCCCAGGTTCAGTTCTGAGCCTTAAAGTCCACTTTGCACTTAACACGCAGAAGTTTTCAATTTTCAGCTGCAATAGAGGAACACAACTTTTGCTCTCCTCACTGGATTTCAGAGATGACTGCAGATATCTCATTCACCCCCCACATGTAGAACATCAAGCAGAACCAAATCCTCAGCTTCCCTAAGGTCCTTCACGACCACAACCTTCCATTTAAGAAATAAACAGTGTTTAGCACCAGTCAAGAGCCTATAAAGAACCCCAGTTAGGTGAGTGCTGTTACAGCTATGGTGGATTTTGGAAAGGCAGAGTACAACAGCTTAGACTCCATGCTCCAAGGCTTTTGGCTGATTTGGAATATAAGAACAGTAAGCTTGAGCTAGACTAAAAATGCCAGTGAGAGCATAACTACAATCCATAGATTACCATCTCTGAAAGAGACTTGTAGGATGATCTAAACTCCAGAACACACACCAAACTAAACTAAAAAGTTCATTACTACCCAATGGCCATGACCTCCTCTGCATTAGAAAAATAACTACTAAACACTCCACATGCTGATCTGCTGGTAAGAGCAGTGCTGCACTACTCTAAGTCATGTAAAAGGTCTACAGGAAGACTTAGGGTATGGGGGGGACAGGAATTGGGTTTTATAACCTGAAACAAAAGCAAATGTTTTGCAGTATTCTTCACATGTGGTATCTTCCCACTTTACTCACACAAAGATGTCGTCTTTTGGCATGATATGATTTAAACCTTCATCCATTTGGAAGATTTTGTGGAACCGGTGATTATACACATCTGTCACCACCATCTAGAACAGCAAGTGATATTTGCAAAGAGATTATAGTAAAAGCTTACATCAATTTAGGCAAACTACCTTTAAACTCAAGCAACAGTTTATTCCAGTTCTCTATTCGAATTTTCAGTGCCCCAACACCAGTTGTATTTGTTAAGATTGATCAGAAAAATAAAGCCATTAACAAGACTGATTTTACACAGGTACTGAGGGGATGCAACTCCAAGTCAGGCTGGTGGAAACAGCAGCACAGATCCCAGCATCAAAGTGGCACCAGGCTAGGAATTCAGGCATGGATCAGGATCACTCACATGTGTAATTAACTGAAATAAATCGAAGTGCTGCACTGGCATCCTAAAAATACCCCACCAATTAAATTCCCTCTGGAAAAGTTCACCTGATCCCTTCATTATTACAAGGACATCCAAGAAGAGTTGAATCCAAAACAGACACTGAACACCTTTCGGTACTAAGAAACAACACTATCAGAAGTGTTGGGGCTGAGGGCTACCTTTCTGTTCCTTCTCTTAAACCTCTCTACTGCACTAGAACTATCAGGATAAACACAGATTGTTTCCTGAATCTTTTTCATTTTACAATCAAAGCACAGCATTTTAACTTGTTAGGGTTTTGTCACTACTCCATTAAGTTCAGCTTATCACCCATCTTTAAAAGCTAAGCCACTGAACTGCTTCAAGAACAAACATTTATCAGAATTACCGTCTGCATTTATCCTTACATTTTCTGCAGGAACACCAGAGAGTTTGGAAAGGGATTCACACAGATCCGAGATGGCCCCCATCATCGGCACCACAACCCGGTACTAGAAACAAAGACAACATCACGCTTTACACCAGGCAAAACAAACCCAGGCAAGGCAGGGAGCAAGAAAACGGAAATGAAACCTTAAAAACTCTTAAATCTTTAATTTATAGGAGTTCAGCTCAAGTTAAGGTCACAGCCACACACTTCAAGATCTTTTGGATCTCAACTCTACCTTATAAAGCAGGGATTTGGAGGGAATGAAAGCCTTGAACAGTTTGCCTTCTGCTGTCATCAGGCTCAGCAGTAGTAAAACCCAGGCAAAAAAATAATCACCAGACATAGCAGCTTGCTCAGAACATAAAACTGCTTTTTCTGTATGTGATAAAAAAAATCTTAGAACCATTCCCTTCACTGCCGCTGGAGGTCAAGTCAAAAGTCTTGAAAGACATAGAAATATTGCCCATCAGTTCTTGTAAAGCTACATCAGGGCATCCACTCTCTCTGCTTGGGCCCCCCAGATATTGTTCTTCTCTGACATGTAAGGCAAACACAAAACTATTTTAGGGATGTGTGGGCCCGCTTGAAAATAAAATGGGGGGGGGGGGGGGGATTTAAAATCATTCAGGCCTCACCCATTTAGATTATAGAATATGCCGAGTTGGAAGGGATCCATCAGGATCATCAAGTCCAACTCCTGGCCCTGCCAACTCTGAAACTTAAAGAGAAGGGCTGGGATGACTTAAAGAAATCTGTGTTTTCAACAAGGCTCACCTGGACAGGTCTGCGCTGTGGGTCTGCATATACCAGGGTAACTTCCATGAGACGATCCCTCTTCAAGGGCAGAGGGAGGGTTAAGTAACAGAAAGGATCAAAGGTCACAGAAACTTTGGAGCATTTGGGACAAACAAGGGTAGACTTGAAAAGACCGTGAAAAATATCCACAATGATAGAATCGTTCCTCAGCCTGTGATTCTCCCAGGCCTCTTTTGCCACCTCCTATAAAAATAGAAATAACAAATTATTACAAGTTATTTCTTTCAAAGACTTTTATAACATGGTGAGCACTGGGGTCAAAGAAAACTCAGGAAATTTATACTGACGGGCAAATTACACAGGAGTGGGGGTCTACCAGTATGTCCAGCATAACATACTGAGATTTCTTGGAGAGAAAGAAGATGAAATATATTGCTTCTTGTGGTGTTGCCACTTGCACTGTATTATACAAGAAAATACACAATGCCTGTTGGAGGGCAATGTACTTTCACCCAATACTCTGGACTCTGCAGTTGTCAGTATGCTGCAGCTGTGTGACTGTGACAAGCCATAAAAGCCTGATCAGGGGAGTGTGAGTTCACTGAGGGAAAGACATTTCACTATTATGTGTCTGATTTCATG
Organism: Pyrocephalus nanus; assembly: GCA_038380795.1. Lineage (NCBI taxonomy): Eukaryota > Metazoa > Chordata > Aves > Passeriformes > Tyrannidae > Pyrocephalus > Pyrocephalus nanus. The sequence continues at coordinate 7,279,392 of CM076271.1, read as the reverse complement.
TGAGCTGAGTGTTTGCCAACTTCAGGGGAACAAAGTGTCTGCAAGGGGCTCACGTTATCAGTGCTGACTGGGAAACAGGACAGGAAAAGGCAGGAAGAAAAAAAAGCTAACAGAGAGACCTTTTGGGTCTCTATAAGGAAAACCTCATAAAAGAATTACTTTTCTCCATTTAGGTAAAGTGCCACAAAGCATGACAGGGTTCTCCCATCCCAGGTACACCGCTCTGTGGGGAGGATGTTTGTGTGGCCTGGAGAAGCAAGGCCAGGGAGTGTCCCAGAACCCAACTAAATACCCTGGGAAGCACCACCTGCCCCGTGCTCAAGTCAAGGGCCCCATACCGAATCAGGTCTGCCATTGGCATCCTTCAGCTCCAAGTAGGGCTTCTTCTTCACTCTGTTCAAATCCTCATGCAAGCCATCTAGAAGAAAAGCCAAGAGCTCCTGGGAATCTTGCTGCTGGTATCCCGAAAACTGAGGAGCAAATCGGCCAACCTGTGTCTGAAATGCAAAGGCAAGAGTGAGGGGGGTGAGCACTACCCGTGAGCAAAAGGCAGGAATAAACCCACTCAGGTCCTGGCTTTTGCAGAGCCCAACTCCCCACTACCTTGTGCTGGCAGGAGGCCACAGGGAACGGGATGCTAACACACTAAAGGGTGCCAGAACAATTTTCCCTTCTACTTCCACTATTTCAGCTGAAAGCAGCTCTTCACACTAAAGCAATGAGAACATCACACCGAGTAATAATGTCATAGAGTCTGGGGATGCATTTTGCTCTCCACTTTCTAATTTCATTTTTTTAGATTTGTACCTTGCACATCTTTTCTCGCTGATCAAAGCTCGCAGCTGGCAATTCACATGACCTGTCCCAGTTTTGTTGCAAAGATCATTCTGATTCACCTGTAAACAGCTCTCAGGCTGGGAGGTCATTTACTAACTAACACCAAAAGCAGTAACCAACTCTGAGGAGTGACACTACTCACTGGCAAGTTCCTGCCTGTACCCTGGAAAGCATTTATACAGAACATGAAACAACACTGAAGCTATTCTGTCCTTACTGCTTTCATAACAACAAAATGTGCGGCAGGCACATCAGCTTCTGCTGTTCCTCCTATCTCAGAGCTGTGCTCCAAGAACATGACACACTTACTTTAAACATCCGTGGGGCCACGTGGGACTGTCTCCCAGACCACATCTGCTTAATGAGCTCTGCGTAGGCTTCTGCAATCTCCCCCCTCATCCCCAGTGGGTTGTTCTGATTTATTTCAGCTTCATATTTATCTTCCAGGAAATAATCAGTCAGAGGAGGAGTATTGCTCAGACACTGAAAAAAGCATTAAGGAAATGAACTTATTGCACAGTGCAATAAATCTGTGTGACAATGAAAAAACAAACCCAAATTACACGTCAGAACGTGTACCAAGTTAACAGAACTGGTGAGATCTAATTTGAGAACATGTTTAGTAAAAAAAAGCATTTTCTTAACTTTCCAAGAATCTTCAAACATGGACCCAGAACTGCAAGCAGTGACCTGCTCATGTCGCTTTTGCAGCCCACAGCGTGTCAGAACATCCTCCATGTCAGCCCATTTTTGGCAGAGCACAGCACTGGGACCTCATGTTACAGCTGGGCACCTTCCAGTGCGTCCCCCACGGCCTGTTCAGAAGCCACATATTTCAGATCCACTCCCTAGTACTGTAATATGTTTTACAGTACTGGTGTGCTACACGTAAGCCAAACTCAATATGAACTGATTTTTTTTTTGTCTGGGTTTTTTGGATGAGTTTTGGGAGGTGTAGTCTCCTCACTGAATCACATTAAAACATCCTTTTGTTTTCACTGATTTTAATCCACAATCTCTATGATCTTTTATTTGATTCTAAAGAGGGCTCTTTCTAATTCTCACCTGTAATGCAGAATTCATGAAGCAGGTGTTTCCAAGGTTACTGAGTCCACAAAGTCCAGGCTGTGACAGGGAAGCACTGTCCCTGCAGTTGTAAGAGTTACAGACAAATCCAGAACCTCTGGAAAAGAAGACAACACAGTGAACTCCACAATGAGTTTATCAAGTCACAGCAAACACAAGTCAAAACACTGTTAAATGAAATTGTTTAACCAGACTATGTGTTTCTGCTGCTTCAGAGTGGTTAATACTGAATACCAAGAATATGAAGTGTAAGTGCTAATACTGGAAACATTAATCCTCACACGGTCTATTATTAATTTATGTCTCATAACACATTAATTTCCTCTAAGTACACAGAACACTACCCTAATGCAGCAAGAGTCCATATAGTACAGAAAGAACAAGAAAATTCTGATCTGTACCTGGAAAGGCTTCTGCCACAATGGCAGATAGAAAAAAGAATATAATCCCTTCCCTCACACCCCCAATCCCCTCAGAACCAGGCAATGCTTTGGCAGTTAGTAAGCTCTGGAACTTTTGCAAGTGAGCAAGGAAGAGCAGAAGGCAGTGGTTTCCAAGAGCAAAGTCTGATAAACAGGTACACAAGAGTGGCAGAACTCCTCACAGGGCACCATCACACTCCTTTCCTGTGCTGGCAAGGATGCAAGGGATTATTCACACGAAGGAGGGAGAAACAAAAAGAACATTCCTGCTCTTACCCCCTGCCCAGGTGGGAGCTGTTCAGTCCATAGGAGTTACTGCTATCACCGTTAGTAATGACAGAAGTGGCAGACACTGAGGAATAAGAACTTGATGATGATTTTGAAGAGGTAGTAAAGTTTCTGCTAGTTGCAGTGCTTGATCTGGGAGAAAGGAAAAAGAAGTAGAAACAGTGCTACTACTTTTTTTATCCCCAACCCCACCTCCCACAAAAGTTCAAGGACTCGCCATGCTACAATTAGTTACCCCACGCAGAATTTACTGCTTTGATTGTGCAACCACACTTCCAAACACTTGTCTGGAACAGAAACATCAGGAAAAAAGTATCAGAAGCGGGAGCAACAATTCTTGCTTAAAGCAAAATCTGGGTCCCAGACAGAAATAAGTAGCGATTCAGATGGTGTGAGTGAGAGGGAAGCAAGCTTTAAGTTTAGGAGCAAATCACCTTGAAACAAGCAAGCAAAACCCCTCAGTCTTAACACCAAAACACACTCAATGTGCATTAAAAAGTGACTAGGTAAGTCCTTGCCTACCTGACACCCAGAACACCCATTCAAACAGAACGTTAATCAGATAAAAGATCACCAGGATGGGCACAAAGCAGTTTGTTCCTGAGCCTGGCTGATTTAACTACATTGTTGTACAACTCCACATTGTAAAACCACAAGAAAGCAATATGCTGATAAGCTTAAATAACTTATTTTGACAATAAATAATTTCTCTACAGTAAGAGCTGACTGGGAAATGATCTATTCTCTCCATCTTTGCACAAATAAACGAGTAAAAGCAAAAAGGTGCAGGACACCAACAGCCACTCAACAGTGGCTACTGCCCCAGTGCAGAGCAGAGTGCCAGCAGAGAGAGGACAGGGCCCTCAAGCTTGGGCTTGTCCACTTTATTTTTATGTGGCCCTCACTCTCAAATGATGACAACTAAAAATGCATATTCATAGCTCAGATGGTACTACAAGAACTATGTTGGAAAACCTCTGTGGGGCAAAAACTGTGACAATGGCCATGAGAAGGCAGAACAGCTGGACAGCCTTGACAGTTTGGAAATGTAACAGCACCAAATGCCAGCAAAATAAACACAGAAGTAAACAAGTCACAACAGGATCCTCCAAATGAAAACACCAACCCTAAACACCATCAAAATGGAAACATGGTTAAAAAAAAAAACAAACAAAACAAAACACAAAAAAAACCCACCAGCCAGCACAACCAAAAAGTACACTGGAAAGTACCCTAGAAAGAATGAGATTTATCAAAATAACTAAGATAACCATTTCTGGGACATTAAACACCTTTCTGTCATTGCATGTTGGAAGTGGGACTTCTCAAGATTATCTGGACACAAAAATAAGATCAGTGAGAGAACAAAAGAGGTCTGGACAAAACAACAATTATCAGACTCATGCTGCACATGCCTGAGTTTCAAGGATCAGGAATAAACTCATTTAGGTGACAACAGTATGTAAATCCGTTCAGAACACATTTTTAAAGTTTGAAGGAGTGAATTATCTAGAAGCAAAGAAGGGCAATCTAGAAAATGCTAGACTTGAAAACCTGGTATCTCTGCTTGACACGTTTGATCCCAGTGAGAGAACAGAAAAAGATGCTCAGAAAATAATATGCAGAAAATCTATTATGAAGAAAAGAAAAGGAGGACAAGCTCTTAAGGGATTTCAGCGTTTCAAGTAGAAGCACAGAGACAGTGCATAATCAAGAGTCACATGGCAACTGAACAGTCACAAGCACTTCAATAGTATCCCACATGCACACAAAAAAGCTAAGAAATATGGGGGAGGATAAAAAAAGGGATCAGAGAGCAAAGCTAAGAGACAAGTCACAGAGTGGGGGAAGGTCTACCTACAAAGACATCAAGGATCTCAAGCAAATTCTTATTAGAAAATTGTGAAGGTTCACATAGGGAGTAAAACAACAGAAGAGAGGCCAACAGCTTTCCAAGCAGGGAGACAAAAAACCAAATCAAATACACTTGGGAAGACAAAAATTCTAAGTCATCTTACATTTTACAAGTTACTCATGTATCCATAATATCTGAAGGATCTACCAAGCACAGCTACTCCCCCTTGTTTCACAAGGTGCTTTCAAAGGGAGCCATGATTACAGGTGAAGGGCACAGAAAGCAGCTGAGAAAACCATTTTTCTCTGAAAGCTTCCCATTTTAAGCCTGGGAAGTCACTGTCAATGATCCCACAGTACTGGAGGCTCTCAAGAAGACAAGACTGCCTCATTCACACAGAGGTGACAACACAAGTCCTGGATGCCAAGAGTTTATCCCCAGTGCCCCAAAAAGGGTTTCTGTGAAACATGGAAGACTTTGACTGGTCAAAGGCATCTGCCCTCTCCACTGACATCTCTCACAGGATGTGGCTTCTGCTCCCCTGGAAATGGAGGCCCCAAACCTTGCTCTGAAGGAAGAGACAACTGTTATTTCTTCTTTGAAGTTTGTGACTTGGAACCTTCCAAAACACTGAGCTAGTCAGTGGGTTACACTGAACCTCCCCTCAGTTTGCTTAGTTTGTTCTTTGTGTGCACAACAGACACTGGACTGGAAGGTGCCAAACTCCTGTAGCTTCCCTTTGACCACCACAATGTTTCTGACAGGGATAAATACATTCATTTACATTTCATCAATAAAACCTATGCAGGAATAAATTACAGTGATATAACCATATAACCATGCAACAGTTCAGGGCTTGAGAAAGTAACTTCACAGGATGGAGGACGAGACTCTGTGGTACAATTGCTCAGTCAGTCCTCCTGCTTAAGCACAATTTAGGTCTCTCAAATTAAATCCTGTCTGAGCTAAAACACACCTTCCAGAAAAAAAACTCTCACCACAGTTTCACAATGGTCAGCACCAGCCAAATCCAGCAGAGCACAGATAAACTCTCCCAGTGATCAATACCCTTACGGTCAGAAGAAATGTGCATTTCATGTGCAGCACAACTATCTGGTTTCGCCACCCAGACACTGGGTTTGGCTCTTCATCTGCTGCCTGGAGAGTTCCTTCTCCAATTTTCATTTCTCATATCCCATAGAAACTTTTAACTGTTATAATCACCTTTTAAATTTCTCACCAGTATAATACTTTAACTACCAAGCACAAAACATCTTTGCTAATTCTTCAACAATTCTCTTGGCTCCTTCTGAAACCTCTCATAGTCCAATTTCCAAATTTGCTGACAACCTCACAGGACATGATCCTTTCCACACACTGTTTTACTGGTGTGCCAGTTACCAAAAAAGCCTTCTGATGCACACTCAGGTAATATTTGTTTGTTTTTCCCTCACAGCAGCTACAGCAGCTCCCATTCAGGAGCCTGAACCAGGATTGGAATCACATTTCTAGAGTCCAACATGAATTGGAGGCTCCTGTTCTTCACCCCCACGTTCACAACTTCATCTCATAACACTGATGCACCTTGCCCCTGGCTGCAGGTAAAGACAGCTGGTTTATATCTTGCTACAACACATGTCAAAACCCCACACAAATGGCAAGTGAGGAGAAATCTGGACACTTGCAGCATAAAGAGGACAAGGTCAGAGTAATCTAGCACAGAAACTGAAGCCATATGGTTGATAAGCAGAAAAACTGCTAAGCTGAACAGCTTGAAAAAAAATACTGTAAAAGGAAAGAGAGGGATAGAAAAAGTGTTTCAGTTCAGTTGAGAGTACCTTCAGAGCTCACAGTAGAATTAGTCCTTCTCCTTTAAACTACCAATAATAAAATACTACTGCTGTGACAAAAGGTTTTCGTCAGAGCAAGAAAAACTAGGAGTTCCATTTAATTGACAGAGCAGAGGCCATAACAGATTTTCATTTAGGAAGTTCCTACATGCAAATGCCTCCTTAACTCATGTTACACATTTAATGCTCCTCTGCAAGCTTGGCATCTGCTGCAAACTCAAGCACTTCAAAGTCAGGCAGTGAGGATCTGCACACATAATATTTAGCCCAGCTGCTGAATGGATCCTCTAAAATCACAGTGTCAGGACACAGCGCCATCAGCAAACAGAAGAGTAGGAAGAGGAAACAGCAGGAAAATTCTAGCTCCAACCAAAGAAGCAAAAGGTATTTTACTGCTGAATATTGCAAAGGGAAGCAGATGGTAAATACAACTTCACTCCTGTTTTCAAATGTAACACCTGATGGAAAAGGTGCTATTTTTATAGATCTAACATAATTTCTTGTTTGCTTTTCATATGTAAATGATACCCAGGATAAAAATTTGTGTGCTAAGGCTGAGCTGGAACTCTGCTAGCTTGGAACTTTATTTTGGGAATCTTGTAAGTAACAAAGAGTACTAAGTTAAACAATCATTGATATAATCTCCCCTCAGAAACAAAGAATGCCTCCACTTCTGAAATTCCTAGAACAAGTATAATCCATTCTGTCTTCTGAAACCCACTTTAGTAGTGAAAGTGGCTTCCAACTACAAGAAGAAATTATTTTTGTTCTTTAGGGAGCAGCAAACTAACAAACAGGAGTGGCCAAGCATAGGCTGAATGTGCCACCCAAGGACTGCTGGGGAGTTTAAGAGCATTTTTCCTGTAAAATGTCAGCCAGAATGATGGCTGGGGAAACACACAGAAGGCTGCCAAACATGTGGAAAAGCTACTTCCCCTGGTAGGGGCCTGTGCCTCTGACAAGCAGTAAATGCTGTTGAAAAATCCTCTGTAGGTGGAACCCACCCCAGAGTCACCTTGCACACAAGTTCTGTGAGCAGTGACTGACGTGAATTCCCAGCTGTCCAGACCCTCTTTAGGCACACAGGCAGTGATGCAGGTGAATCATTTCTCTACCAACACCCTGCTTGGTTTATGTCATCAAAACTCTCAATTTGGGGCAAACTCTCTCATAAGCTTCTAGCATTAAAGTGATGCAGCTCAAATAAAGAACAAATATTGAAGGTCTCCATGGTGTTGACTAAACAGTATTTTCTCCAGATGAGAAACAGAACATTGAAGCAAAACATTTGCCTGAGATAGGATTAAGCACAAGTACAAAAGAGCAGATAATCCTGTATGTATGACTTAGTACAATTCTTTCAGCCACCGTTATCAGCATCAGGTCAAACAATTTCACAGGTTGCATGTTATAACAAGCAAATATTTACCTTTATGCCATTAGAAAATATTAATCTGCATACCAACAACCATTTTCATTTACTTATCACCAGAGATTAAATCAGAGTCTTTACACAGCACACTTGCTGTTGAAAAAGGACAATTCTGAAGCCTGGGAAAGCCACGGGGCTCCTTTTTAGCTTTGCTTCATGTGGAAACAAAACGTTATGATCTGGTCTTGCAGAGCTGTCTCTCTAATGTTGTCAACCATGAGTAGGAATATGATATGAATGTTTAGCTGCTTTTCACAAGATACTCCTACAGAAGGTTCACTGTAATCCCATGGGAATTCTAGTGATTCATTTACCCAGTGTGATTTCTCAAAAGTATTGTTTCAAAATAGGTTTCACTGACCTACCCGGTCCATTCAAGTTTAACACTAGTGTATCTTGCCCTCAAATGAGATCACCTGGCAGCAAGTTCTGTAAGTTAACTGAACTGTACAGAAAAGCATTTTCTTTACCAATATCAAGTCTGATGGCTCCCAGGATGGGAACTGAGTAGGCCCATCAGACCAGGAAAATCACCGAGTTCTACTTGCTGCGTTAGGACTTGATACGAGCAGTTCTTCCCATTCCAAGCAACTACCCTTCTATACCATTCCATCTAAACACATTATTTCACCAACTCCCCCCTCCTACCCATCTCTTCTCTAAATCAGACAACAGCAAGAGGATGTGTGTCATTTTTACAGGCTTCTACAATTGCCTCTGGGGGCAGGGTCAGCTATTTCTATACCCTTTTAAAGGGGGAACTACCAGAACTCTGAGCATTCACTACTGGCAGCTTTGGAAATGCACTCAAAGATCCTTTCTGTCCTCCACCAGTAAAAGACAGGTTATTTGTTTCCCTGGGCAGTCTGCAGAGGTAGATTTTTAAGTAGACCAGTTCAACGCAAATAGCACTTTTGTCTCCTAAGCACTATAGAAACCCTAAGCTACTTAATCCTCACACAACCTACTGGAAACAGGCTTTCAAACACAGCCATTTGCTAAGACAAGGGACCAGCAGCAGAAAACCACTGAAGAACATTTTTATTTGAGATTTTCTCTGCTTCAAAATAACCCAAGCAAAGCAACCACAACAGGCAGTGATAACAGGCTTTCACAGAGAACATGTGGTCACTGAAGCCCAGCAAACGAGCTGGACAACACAACAGAAGCCTTTAGAACATGCTTGCTTACTTTGCCAGGAAATGCTGTCCAGGCCACGTGCCATCTTCATTTTTCACTTCTATTAGAACCACCTGAAAGAGAGTGCAGGTAATAAAGGTAGCTGCAAGTCTGTTAAACATTTTGCAAAAGCATTAACAAATCACATTGTCAATGTTTGCTCAAAGCACACAAAAGCAAGCTAAAAAAAAAACCAAAACAAAACAAAACATAGCAGCAGGAGCACTACATGAGACTGAAAAGAAAAAAAAGAGATAAAAGTTATGCCTCTTACCTGACCCTGATAGAGCCCTGCATCTTGCACTGTGCTATCCAGCTTGCTGAGCTGCTCGTAGGTGTTACTCATATACCTGTTCCATAACCTGGTTTCCTTCTCAGCTGGGATATTAAATAGTTTTCTCATTTCTTTCTCGATGGTAGCTGTTCAGGAGGAAAAAAAAAAAAAAACACACCAAAATTCCTAAAACACGAGTGCTTTTGAAAAATAACAAAAGCAAACCAGATATTCTACATCATTGATCCTTCAAGTTCGTTTGAGTAGAAAATGTATCATGGAAGTTATAACTGCTCATACAGCTTGTCTAATATTTAGTCTGAGAGAATGAAAAACTTCTAGTTTACTTCATGTATTTGTCTGTCAAGCCCTAAAATCAATAAAGTGAAGAACACACTGAGAACTTTCTGTCCCAAGGACAACTTCTGCAAAACAGTCACCATCTGACAACACAGGCTCACGATGGGAGCGTTTTCAGTTACTCCCATCAAGCCAAACTGGAAAAAAAAGCATCTTTATGGACACAGAGGACAGCTGACATTCAGCATTTTCACATGTGAAGAATATAGTAATGAGAGAGAGAACCCAAACTTCAGGGCAAGAGAAGTGTAGAAAGAACCAATAAGAAGATGTCTAAAATAATCACACACTAGGAAGAAGGAATTGCAGAAGAATCAGAGAATCAACTGCTTTACAGGAGTGACATGGATGTTTAAGGACATGAGTTACTAAGCCATGTGCTCCATAAGCTCTCAACCATAACTCCCTGTACTGCACACAGAATCACTGTGGCTGGAAGAAATCAAGGAGGTTCCTAGTCCAACCACCCGAAGTCAGGGATCAACATTGAATTCAGACCAGGCTGCTTGGGGCTTATCCAATCAGGTGTTCAACACCTGCAAGGAGATCCCCACCCCTCCAGGCCCTGCTCATGTCTTGCTGTCCTAACACGGAAAAAGTTTTTATCATATTCATTTGGAATCTGTCCTGTTTCGATTTACAACTACTGCCTGTTGGACTCAGTAAACAGCCTGACTCCAAGTTCTCAGTAACCTCCTCGTAGGTGCTGTGAGGTTCCCCCAAAGCCCTCTCTTTTCCAGGCCAAAGGCAGCTCCCTCAGCCTCTTCTCACACACCCCATGTTCCAACCCCGTCCTGTTGGTACTCACTAGACTTGCTCCAGTTTAACAACATCCTTCTTGCTCTGGAGGGCACAAATCACCTCTTGAAGCTGTGCTCTGAGGCTGCCTCTGGGAACACTTACCCACAGTATCTGCTTTGCTGAAGTGGCAGCTGACGACGTTGTCGGGGTCGCTGCTCTCGCACAGCTTCAGCTCCAGCAGATAAACTTCAACCTTGTAGTGCTTCACAAACAGCCCGTACTCCACCACCTGCAGCACCGAACACAGCAGCACACAGCTCAAATCCTGGGCAGTCCTCTAGGGTACACTGCTCTAAACAGTGCAAGCTTTTAGGAGTCTTGAGAGTCAAGCTATAAACTGAACACTGACTTGCTCCTCAGTCACTTCTGTCAGCTTGTTTAGGGGGGTTTTCTTTTGTTTTTAAAACACAAGAAACTCCGGTGCTTTCCTTCCACAGCGCAAAGTTCCCAAGGTCCCTCATCACAGCTGAACTGATAGTGTCAGCTAATTACCCTTGAAAAATATTTTATCACACACAGCATTCTGGAAAAAAATTATCTTTTGCCTCCAGCCTTTGGCTAAGGTTTACATAGAGAAGGAAACAAGCCCGGAACACTTGGGCAAAATCTTTTCTACTAGAGGAGAGCAAGACAAAGCATCAATTGTTTTTCTGCACGGTACACAGAATCTGCCTCATTACTCTCTCCTTGCAAGAACAGAAAAAAGCTTTTGAAGTAGTTTTGATTACGTTGCTTTATTTCAGAGTAATTTTCAAATCAATTTTGCATTTGAGAGAATACTCCAATAGGTACATTTACCCATCCCACCATATTCCAACATATTTTTAGAAAAGTTTTCTCTAAGACTGGACACTTTTTACCTTTCAGTTACCAGGTTGTCACTTAACAGAGACAGTCTCATAGGAAAACTTTAAAAATTGACTCTTAACTGGACTCTTAACTTGCCATGTTGTGTCTGAGCTCTACCCCTCGGTAATTAGTGTTGAAAGTGGGATCTGATACTTTAAAAAAAGGCAGCTCATACAGTTAAGCCTGTCTGTCACGCAAGTGTTTCCCCAGTAGCTCCCAAATCTCTTGTTAACTTCCAAATCTTTCAGAAAAGGGAATGTGCAATAGCAGGACAGGCTTTGTGAAAGCAAGTAGCCAGTTCAGGACAGAAAGCATCCCCACCGAGGGAGGCACTGATCAGTAACAGTTCCATTCTCCCTCTCAGTGCAGATTTGCTATTCCTCAAGTTCTCTGTTTCTCTAAAACCACATCCCCCTTATGTGCTGTAATTCTTTCCCACTTCCCTGCTTCTTGCTTACATGGGAGTTGTGTCTACTCAGAAGCTGAGTGAACCCGGGGTCACCTGCTGCTCCTGGGTTCATTCAGGGGTTCTGAAGAGGTCAGAATTTCTCCTTACCTACCATTTCCAGCCCACACTGATCGACAACATTCCAGTACCCCTGATCAGCACGAGCAGCCCTGCAAGACAGGGATCTCCCTTCCCTTCTGGTGCCACACTTCCCTGGGTCTTGCACACCTTGGAGCAACCCTCACTGTAACCCAGTGATACTTAAATGTAAGAGACAGTAATTCTGTACATGGTATCAGTGCTATACACTGGGTGTAGAGATTAGTCTTTAGGAACCGCCCAGATTGGCACTGCTCAATTCAGTCTCTGCAAAAACACAAGACTAAAATAAAACAAACAAACCCCTTTTGCCCATAAACAACAGCCTGACAGATTTGCAAGAAAACAACTTGCAAATTCCACCTTCTGGAACAGATTATATACTCAGAACACGTAAATTACTGCATTTGTCACACAAAAGTAAGACTTCCAGGACAAAAACACAAATATGTCTCTTCTCAAGATTTTTGAATCACAGAATTTTGGAAGAGAAAACAAGAATCACCTTTAACTCCAGAGGAAGTCCTTAATCCATCTGTACCAAAAGACAATTTATTCAAATGCCTTTTTCTGTCCTGGAATATCTATGGGCTTGACTAACAACCTGCATTTGTCAACAAACCACAAACTATTCCATGCAACTTAAAAGCACTGCACCAGTCCAAACAATCATAATGTAAAAAGTTAACCAGAACAAGGTTCATGGTTCTCACTCCCAAATAATGCATCAACTGAGAAACCCTGAACGTTCAGGCATTTAACTGCAATACAGGCAGGTCATTCATTCAAACAACAAGGCAAAAAGACCCCTTGTTATTATCTCCAAAGAGCTGCTGAGGATCCTGTCTTAGCTGACATCTACAAAACAAACCGTCTACATTTGAGGGAGAACAGAAAATGAAACCAGGACGAGGAGAACTTGATTCACCCGTACTTACTTTCCTCACAATAGGCTGCTGCCCGTCTATGCACCCATACCACGCTACTAGTTTGTTCCAGGCTTCGGTGGGCACCAACACGTAATCCAGCTCATCAATGAGGTGTTCTTTCAAACTCTGAGTTTCCGGATCTAAAAGGGAGACAGAGGGCAGAGCGCTCGGCATCAGAGAGCACCTTTTCATCCCCAGACCAACACAGGCACTGATGGGGCGCCGAGGAACCGCAGCGCTGCCGGGGCAGGCAGAGCCCCGCCGGTCCCGCACGCACAGGGCGGTGCTGCCGTGTGCCCCCTCCGAACACCCGGCTCCGAAAGCGAAAGCAGCGCGGGGAAGTTCCCCGGGCGAGCCCGAGCCGCGCTGCCCAGCACTCACCGTCGAACAGGGCCGAGTTGTCGATGGGACCCGGGAAGAGGCTCGCGTTGTCCACGGGCCCCGGGAACAGGCTGGGATCGCCCGCGCCGAACATCTCCCAGTTGTCGAAGCCCACGTACTTCTTCCACTGCTTGAACCACCGGCTCTCCACCAGGTACCTGCAACGCACGGCCCCGCCCGGCGCGGCCCATCAGCGGCAGCGCGGCCCGGGCCCGCAGGCCCCGCCGCCCGCAGGGGAGGGGGACGGGGGATGGGGACAGGGAGGGAGGAAAGAGGGAGAGGAGGGGAGGCCCGTCCGCGCTTACCAGGACTCCCCGGGCCGGAGGGCCGTGGCCAGGAGCGGCCCCAGCTCCGCCCGCTGCGCCGCCGGGTCCGGCCGGGCCCGCTCCGCGCCGCCCGCGGCCGCCGCCATGTCCGTGCGCGAGACCCGGCGCGGGCGGAGGTCGGGGCGCGCGCGCGCGTTCGCGCGGGGACGAGCGCGGGGAGAGGGGAGGGACGGGCCCCGCCCCACCCGCGCGCGCGCGCGCGCGCCCCGTGACGAGCAGTGGGCGGGGCCGCGCGCGCCGTGGTGGCGGCCGCCATGTTGGGGCGGTACCGTGAGGGGCCCGCCGAGGGCGGGGGGAGCTCCCGCCATGAGGGTCCTCTCCGGGCCGGGAGCGCTGCGGGACTCACAGCCCCAGGGCACGGGTCTCGTCCCCGGGGCAGCCTCTTTAAGTGCTTCAAATAAAGACACACCTGCCAACGCTCTGTTCCCTTCTGTCTCTTCGGCAGCATCAACCCGTGAAAGGGGCTGTTATCGCTGTTAAATACTTTTGCTTAGTTTGCCTGAGAAACTTGCCAGTCTCGCTATTGCGTGAATTCTTTGTTTCACCTTCAGTCGCCAGACTTGCTGCCAGCCCCTCCACTCTGGTTTCCAGACGCCCTGTGCTTCACTTTCTCACCCAAGAATCTTCTTCTCCCTGAGCTATGGCTCAGTGATTTCCACAGGCTTTGAAGACTTAACACGATTCTTCATAAATATTTTATTCTTCTCTCTCCCGGGGTGGCCTCTGCCAAAGCAGGTGGCAGAAACGCTTTGTTTGGACTGTGGTTTCAGTTTAAGATGCTCCACTTTCCCTCATCTGTCAGGGAACACCCTGTCAGGGCATGGGTTAGGGAAAGGGACTTCAAATTGTTATGGTAATAAACATGAGAAGGGGTCTGAGTAACCGGCTGAGGAGAGCTCAGAGATTTTGAAAGTGTCTCAGGAGACAACTTCTGGCATTTGACCCTCAAGAAGCTCATCCTGGGCTGTTCAGGAAGCCTGTCCTTGAGAAGTGGGAGAACTGGGAATGACGATTCAGACTTTGAAATGTGCCTTAAACTGATACCCCAACGAAATCCATTCACCTAATGGGAAAAAAAAGAGGCGGGGGTGATGTGCTGGGGCTGTGCCTGTGCCCAGAGAGTTCTGGCAACACCAAGGGCAGGTGCTCTGCTTCCTGCCAGCAAGCTGGGCAGTGCTGCAGCCATGGGGGAACACGATAAAGGGCTCTTATCTTTCTGAGAGTAGGGCAAGTCAGTTTACTTAACACTTAAAAGACCATTTTCTCCTTCCAGTAAGTGTTGAGTGTTACTTATTCCAGTTTTCCTCAGAGGGCAGGGCCCCTCTGGGCTCTAACACACCCTGTTATGGCAAGGCTGAGTGTGTTTTTAAAATGAGTCAGCTATTCTGAGATAGTGCTTACATGGCTGACCTCACTCTGCTGTGAATTACCTGCTCCTCACAGAAAGTGTGGCAAACAATTAAATGATTTCACTCAGACCTTTCTGATTCAGAACAAGGAAATTACATTGTTATAGTTTCACTGAACAGGGATGTCTCTGTTCTCCTCAAGCACTTTCCTTTCAGCCATTTGACTTCCTGCTCTTGCCTGCAGCTGAAACGGGTGGCTGCAGGAGTGGCACTGACAGGAGCAAAGCCCTCCCAAGTGCCATACAGCTGGGAGCAGGTGTTTCCTACCTGCCTTACAATGACAGTGATCAAACACGGTGACTGAAAGCTGTCTTAAAAGTTACTGGGAGCAACAAAGCTCAGCAGGAGGAGAAAGGGATTCTAAATAGCTGAAAGAACCTTGAACAGGCTGAGTAAGAATGGCCTCAGACTCCAGCATTGCTGTTCAGAAGACACTTCTGAACACAACATCTCACCCTCCAGGATTTCAGGAGATGGGACAGGGTTTAGTGGGCAGAACACTAGGGAATCTGGGAGAGAGAGATGAGGGCAAGAAGGATAATTTTCCTTGGAACTAGTTAACACTCCTGAGAGCTTCAAATATCTTAACTTGTTTAAAGATTTAAGAAGTTGGTGACAACTACCAGCAGCTAAAGGGGGGAGGGAATCATTTGGAGGGGAGAGGAGTGGGGGACAAACACTTTCTAGAAAGGAGAGAATATATGGAACTCTGATGTGAAGAAGAATGGAAAAGCAAGGTGAACACTAACAGAGGGATTAGCTGCTTGCAATAAAAGTGTAGAAAGAGCAAAAAATTGTGTAGGAGTATAGATGTGACAGATGGGAGATGTTGAAAGGACAACATCCTCAAGCCACAGAAGCACCCAAGTGTGCTAAAATAGTGTTTGTTTTAAGGTTTCCCTCTGAGTCAGTTTGTTTCTCTCTGAAATTACAGAAATTACAGAAATAGAACTGGGCTGGTTTATAATCCCTGTGGAATCGCCTAGGATTATTCACATCTCCCCTCAGCACAGAGCTGCTCCCTGTAGTGAAACATCTTCATCCCCTCTGGTCACAACACCAAGCAAGGTTTGGGTGCGAGGTCCTGTGTGTGTGTCACTGCCAGAGGGCTCCAGCCCCTGCCCTTTGCACCACAGCCCACTGGAGCCCGGAGCCAGCTACTCCAGGGAACGTGAAACGTGACGAGGAATAACAAGGCTGGGTGTCTTTCATCCACGCTGTGGAGTTCCTGCTAGTGTGCTTACACTGGGAAGGTTCATTTTCCTGCTAGCATGGCTGCTTTTCGTCCTGGAATCACGTCACTGTGCTGCTGGATCTGTTCTAGAGCTGTTGCTTTGTTTTTCTGCTCGCACAGCCCTGGCAGCCGAAAGGTAAATAAATCCCTTGGCCATCAGCACTGAATAAGCAAGTGTAAGGTGCATTTCTGACCAGCAGGGTCGGTGAGAGGCCCTTTTAGGCAGGGTAGAACAGCAGCAGGTGTTGGGGTCTGCGCCCTGTGGCAGCGGGGCTCGGCCAGAGCCTGGTGAGGAACAGGCAGAGCAAAGGAGGCCCCACTCAAAACAGCTCGAGTTTGGTGAGTCAGGATTGAGGAAGTGCCGCAGCTCATATTGAGAAAGATTTTTCATTGCCGTGAGCTCCTGCTGCCCATGATCCCCTGAGCTCTCCACATATTTCAACATCCTGTATTAATGGGGGAAATAGACTTAACTGAAAAAATAATCCCCTAAACCATATATCATCTGCTCCAAAGCTGAAATAGCTGCTGAAAACATCCTGTTTTTCTCTGCGAAGCTGCACTGGGATTAAGAAATAGCCCGGTGAGGATTGTGCAATCTGAGTTCAAAGCTCAATGACTCGGGAGTACAGGGTGGTGCCAGCTGGGGGATCTGCCCCAGTCTCTCCTCATCCTTGAGAGAGCCTTGGACATAGGTACAGTAACAAAGCAGCTGGTGAAACTGTGAAGTGAGAAGCTACAAACAGGAAAAAAAAAAACCAAACCTTCAAATTTCAAGTGTTTTAGTTATGAAAACTGATGCTTGAAAGTGTTACACCTTCCCCTTGAGAGCCCAAGTTTCTAGTCTGGGTTAGAACTCCTCAGTCCCACACAAAGTTTATAATCAGAGCTACGAGGCCTTGTGAGGAGTAGCTTGTAATGAAAATGTGCTCACAGAGTCATCTAAGGAGTGAAAATGTCCCTGCAGAAGGACCTGAGACACTGAGCAGAAGGATAGCAGGTGAAATTTTGTGCAGGCTCACAGTTTTCCAGGGAAAACCAATCCTAATTCCAGCTGTTCAGCAGCAGCCTATAGAACCAGGACTGCTGCGCAGGGACAACATGTCAGAATTATTATTGAATCATAGAATTATCCAAGGTTGGAAAATACCTCTTAGATCATCAAGTCCAGTTGTAGCAACTCCATGAAATACTTGTCAGCCCCATGGTTGGCAGGAATCAAAAAAGTGTTAGGGAAGGAGTAAAAAAAAAGAAAATATTTCCTGAACCCTGACAGACCTGCACTTGCAGTGTCACATGCAATTCCCGTGCCCAAAGGGCAACAAGGACACTCCGAGGCAAGGCAGAGTTCCATGGGAGAACTGGCTGAATGGGCTGGTATTGCACTGGGAACAGGAAAGAACCAGTTCTTTGTGATTCCCTGCTCTGCAAGGTGTTGGGATGCACAGAGGTGATTCAGGCTTCACGTAGGACTGAGCGAGTATGTAGGGATCCATGCTGGGTTACCAGCAGTGCAAATTGGGATAGAGCCAGGAGACAGCTAAGGCAGCAAGGGGGCAGTGGCTCTGGGACAAGGGGAGGTGCAGCAACAACCATAGGTGCTGCTCTTATTCTGTGTGCCCCCTGGGCATCCGCTGCTGGAGGGCAGATAACAAGGTGTACTTTGGCCAACAGGCTCTCCTTATCCCAGCCCTGTACCAGCCCAGGCTGCAGGATCACTCATCTCCCAGCCCCAACAGGTATTAACGTGTTGCAGCTTGTTGCTGGTAGCCCTGCTGGGAACTTAGTGTAAAATCACCCCCTGGCCATGTGCCAGCAAGTTCCCTCTGCAGGGAAGCCCTGAGGGAGGTCCAGTAAGTAGTGTGGTGAGGTCTGTTCAGTGCCACCCTCCCGCTCTGCCAGGCTCGTTACACACAGGGCACACTCCAATTCACAGCTTGCAGAGTTCATGAAGGTTGTTTACCCATCACACTGGCCTCACCCTGACTGCACTACCACACTCGAATGCTCCGTGAGCACCCACACGGGCTGATGAACAGCTAATGCACCCACCATTCACCCAGAGTTATCAAGCCACAGCCTTGAAGAAAGTACACATTTTTTTAATCAGAGAATCACAGTAAGGTACTGAGATTCACAGCTGCTTGCCCCAGCTTAGCTTCCCAAACATTCCCGTGCAACTTTTGAAAACATCAAGTACACTTCAAGGATTTGGAAGATGCACCATCATAAGCAAAACCTGCACGAGACATTGGGATTTCTGCCAGAGCAGCAACTCCCTGCGTGAAAAACAAGCAGGTGCACAGTGAGGGGAGCAGGGAGCGAGAGGAAAGGGCAGAGGACTTTCTAGGGAGCCTTCTGCAGAAGCAACTCGATGTCGTCCTGGATCTTGATGGTTTCGAAACGCCGGCTGTAGCGTTTGAAGGGCACCCCGTCGGGGCCGATGAGGAACTTCTCGAAGTTCCAGGCGATGTCGTTGCGGCAGACCGGGGACCAGATGATGTACTGCGGGTTGGTCATCAGCGAGGAGGGGTCGTCGTGCGGGAAGGGCAGCGCCTCTTTCAGGAACGTGAAGAGCGGGTGCGCGTCCTTCCCGTTCACCTCGCACTTCTCGAACATGATGAAATTGGGCTTGAACCCGTTGCCAGGACGAACGTGCTCCAGCATGGGCAGGATCTCATCGTTGGTGCCATTTTCCTGGGGAAACGAAAACAAGCCCGCCCCGCGCACAGCCCGTGAGCCCGCACGGCGTGCGCGGCTCCCCGGCCCCGCTCCCCGGCCCTGCCCCCGGCCCCGCTCCCCGGCCCTGCCCCCGGCCCCGCTCCCCGGCCCTGCCCCCGGCCCCGCTCCCCGGCCCTGCCCCCGGCCCCGCTCCCCGGCCCTGCCCCCGGCCCTGCCCCCGGCTCCGCTCCCCGGCCCCGCTCCCCGGCCCTGCCCCCGCCCCCGCTCCCCGGCCCCGCTCCCGCCCTACCTGGTGGCCGAACTGGTTGCAGGGGAAGCCGAGCACCTGGAGCCCGCGGGGCCCGTAGCGCTGCTGCAGCTCGTTGAGCTGCAGGAAGTCGCGGGTGGTCGTGCCTCAGAGCGACGCCACGTTCACCACCAGCAGCACCTTCCCCCGCAGCGAGCCCAGCGACAGCGGCTCCGCCGCGCCGAGCGGCCGCGCCGCCAGCCCCGCCAGCCCCGCCGCCAGCCCCGCCGCTCGCCCGCCCGCGCCCGCCGCCGCCATGGCCCGCACTGAGCTCCCGCCGCCGCCGCGCTCCGCCCGCCTTGAACCGCCGGGACCCGCCTCTGACACTGCCCCAAACGGCCAGGACCCGCCTCCTCCACCGCCCAGAACCGCCGGACCCGCCTCGGATACCGCCCCAAGCCCCCGGGACCCGCCTCGGATATCGCCCCGAGCCGCCAGGATCCGCCTCCGCCACCGCCCCGAGCCGCGGGCGCGGCCCTGCCGAGCACTGACCCGCCCGATGGAGGAGTCCCAAGGAGGATCGGGCCGGGCGTGTCGGCTCTGAAAGGCCGAAATGTCACGGGGAAGTGTCGCAGATCCTCGGTAACGCTGTGGAAAAGCAGCAAAACGCGAAGTGGTCAAGGGAGAGGGATCAGTCTTTGGAATGGGCTGCCCAGGGAGGTGGTGGATTCACTGTCCCTAGAGGTATTTAAGAAGAGACTGGATGTGGCAATTAGTGCCGTGGTCTAGGAAGCAAGATGGCATTAAGTGAAAGGTTGGACTTGATGATTTCAGAGACCTTTTCCAACCTAGTTGATTCTGTGATCCCAGGAGCTCCAACCTTTGTGGTGACACAGTACAGCACCGGGGCTCCAGCATCCTCTGAGGACACCACTGCCACCGAGATGGCTTTGGGGAGAGGAGCACCTTCAGTTTGTGTCCAAGAGGGGCCATAAATTCCCTTCTAGTATCCTCTATAGTTTTTCCACCTCTTTGAGGCTGGTAAAGCCTACATACAGGGCTACAGCTTGCTATATCCTCACTAGATAAAGAGGAGGAGGTTTCCTCTCTAGCTCCAGGGGTTGCTTTTGCCTATCCTTGACTTGTCCAGTTCTTGCCTTACGGCTTCTGTAAGTCACACAGGAGCAACTGCTCTTCTTTCCCATGGATTCAAGGCAGCCTGAAGTGAACAAGGCTGTGCCCACACAGGGAAACGCGGCCCATCCCCTCCTCCACGGGTCTTTGTGAAACACCGCCCTTCTCCAGAGCACCCCACGAAGAGGCAGGTCCGGGGTCAGGCCTCAAGGCTGTGTCCATGGGTTGGACCAACAGGGACCGTGGGGAAGCACAGCTTGGCAGGGACAAAGAGCCAGGGCCTCAGCTCCAGCGCAGCTCCCAGGGGGAAGCAGGGAGCCCCTGCTGAGGCTCCTGCCAGCATCTGCGCCAAGTGAGCTCCGTTCACAACAGCCCAAGGTCAGACAGCTGCTTATCAGCCCTGGCCCCCAGCCAAGGCAGCCTGGGCCCCACACGGGGGGATGCACTCAGGGCCCCCCCATGCTGTCTGCCTCTTTCATGCTTGGGAGCGGGGACTTGTCACAAATGCCAGCTGTCACTAACGGGCACACAACCCTTCATCTCTGCTCTGGGTGCCCAGGTGACTGCAGGGTCTGGGGATTTTGCTTTGAGCCACTTCTGGCACCTGCCCCCACGACTGGGAACTGGAATAGTTCCACTTCCTGGTTGTGGCACGTCCCGGGGACTTGCCCGATTGTCTTGCATCTTTGGGGACCAGCAGTGTGTTGCAGCAGCAATAGCAAGGAGCCATGACAAGTGTCCTGAGAGAGATTAGAGCTGGAAAATGGCTGATGGGTGAGCAGAGGCTCGTGACTTCTTGAGTAAATTGACGGTTACAGTTTGCACAGACTCCTCCTCACCTCCCCCAGGCACGGCAAGCCAGGGTTCCTGAAGAAGAGGAATTTCCCTTTGGGGTGACCTCTAGGGCAGGGCCACAGAGGCATCTCTGCTGCCACTTTTGACACTTGCTCAGACTGGCACCTTCAGTCCTGTCTGGACCTGGGGAGTTCATCTGCAGTAGGGAGTTTACTGCTGGGGCCCTGCCCTTTCCAGAGAGGTGCAGGTTAGGGCTTTCCCGTCCTTGATGAGTGAGGTCTAACGACACTGAATGAGTTCAACTTCCTTGTTGGCTCAGAGTTATGGCCTGTGCCTGGACACATTCTGTGGAGCCAGCTGAACTGTGGACCCAGAGGAGTGCCAAAAGCTCATGAGGGACTAGTGGGCTCAAGGGACACCTTTTGAGGTGTGTGACAAGTGACGGTTGTCCTACAAGGTCAGAAAATTGCTGTTTAACAGCAGTGAGGAATCACAAAAGCCACAAAACCACACCTTTCTGGCCTCCTGCTTACATCATCTCCCCAGTTCAGGCACTGAACTCCCTCCCCTGCCCAGGGAGCTGGCACTCCCAGCTTTTCCCCTGCCCCTTGCCAGCCTGGATCACTCTGCACAAGTCCCAAGCTCTCATTTCCCAGGTCAGGTCTGGCTGTCTTTCTCCTCAGCTCAGTTTCATCCAGAAAAAACGTGGCTTCCAGAGGTGACAGATGTAGCAGGAACCAAAAGGGAGCCAGGCTGTCATCCTTCGAAGGCGGGAAGGCTGAGGACTCAAATGATGCTGGAGGTCAGCAAGAGCTTAAGAGTAAAACTGGGATAGCAGTCACTGCTGGGTGGAATTGCATCCACAGCCCATGAGCTGGCTCTGAGGAACAGGCCTGAGTCCAGGCCCCTGAAGAGCTGCTTTGTAACTGTGACCACAGCAAATTGCAGCCCTACAGCCCTGCAAGACTGAAAAACCCCGCTTTTGTTCAACTGCAACATCCCCCCCAAAAAAGGAACTGCAAGGCAGTAACTAAACTTGTCAGCAGGGCAGGGAATGAAATCCTCCCAGGAACCCCCCGCTGCAGCTGTGAACTTCCTGCTCTGTTCAGCCCAGTCACCCACGGCGGGAGGACAAACAGCCAGGGGAGGAAGGAGGGAAGGGTGGGGCAGAGCCATCACTCTGCGTGTCTGTGGCTGCAAAGGGAGGACAAGGACCAGAGGTACTGGGCACTCCTATGGCTGAGTCTGCGTCTCCTTTGCTGCAGGAAAAGGAAGCAGGAACACTGTCCAAAAAAAGTAAAAAAAATGACATGGGCATTTTGTAGGCCATTGTGGGATGCAGCCAGGTGCCCAGTGACATGGGTTGTTATCAGCAATTGGACTCTCTCCTGCCCAGCCCAGCCCAGCATGGAGGCTCTTGGCTCAGCAGCAGCTGCTATAAATCCCAGTGTGAGCATGGAGATGCCAGCTCTGTTCCCTGTTGTTTCTTCCCCAGGAGCAGCACAATCTGCTCTCCAGCCTGGGTGCAGCACAGGGCCTACACCTCGAGCCCAGCCCTTGCTGCAGCGCTCCAAGGCATCCCTCATGGAATGGCCCAGCAAACACCCTGCCACGTGCAGCCTCTGCTGCTGCTCCAGCACAGCCCGGCTGCTGCAAACCATCACGTGCTCCCACAGCAACGCTGCTCCTCCCTTCCTCCTGCACAGCCTCCTCCTGCTCCTCTACTCAGACCAACAAGTTCAGCTCAACTGACGGCCTCTCATCTGGTCTGAGTACCAAAAGCTCCTGGGAAGCTTTGCTGCTCACTGCAGGGGCCAGGTGAGATATTCCACCTCTGCTCTGCTGCAGCACTCAGAAACCACCGTGAGCAGCAGATGGTATCACTGTCAGGGAAACAAAAATGAGTATTAAAGCACTTGCAACTGCTCAGAGAATCCTCTCACAGCTCTATCAAAAATGGTATTTCTGATTCAGGCTGTCAGATGCTGGGCCAAAAACCCAGAGTGAGGAATACAGACACCAGGATACAGGGAGCTTAGAAAACTGCCTTTATTCTATTAGTTCTTGGAAAAATGAAAATACAGAAAGAGTTTAGTTGGCTGCAGAACAGCAAGAAGTTCACAGGTTAGGAGTCTGATCACTACATGGTAACCAAACTTACACAAAAAGTTTCCTTTTTTTTTTTTTTAAAGTTTTGAAACTGGGTCCAGCAATGAATTTAAGGCAACTGAACAGTTCAGAAGCTTTGAGTGTGAGCAGGCTCTTTTCTTATCCCTACATCACGTCATGGAAAAAACTCCTCCTGGGTGTGCAGACCACTGAAATCATTCAAATGGGTCAGACTCTTACAAATGAACAAGGGGAAGAGGATCAGCTGCTTTCCATCGGACTTTATTTTCAAATACAGTTTCTTAAAAAACCCAGAACACCTTAACGCAGAGGTTACAAGTAACAGTATTAGGAAATCCAATTATACAAAAAATACTACATCTAAGCTGGGGTAAATAGATTTATTTTTGGTAACATACATTTAAACTGGCACTAATTACACAGTAACTAAAAGGTAACTAACATGAAACCACAGAACCCTCACTTTTCCTTAGCTGAATGGGACTTGGTCATTTCAGAGTGATCACATTTTCAAACTCATGGTTTTACACCACCGAGCCATGAAAATCAGATCTTCCTAAATGTGATAGCACTGAAGCTACGCTCGATTCCATACAGCCATGTAACTGTTGTACTCAATTAGAATAGGACGTTAGTTATAAAGTAGTTACAGACCAATCCTCTGTGTTGACAGCTTTTTCTCTTTCTAGAGAGAAGAAAGAAGATAGAGAATTGTCTTCAATTAGCGCCTGGCATATCCTGTGAGTGCAGAAAAGGTTTGTTAGAGGAATGTTGAGGTTAACCTTGGGTGCACAGATGAATTTTGATGCAGATTGTTATAAAAATCATGGTTGGCTTCTAAATACTGGTAGCAAGATGACTCGATTTTTAAATCTCTTAAGTAAATTATAGATAATGAAAAAGGCCAGTAATCATACACTAAGATTAATAAACAGCACTTCAAAATTACTCAAGTGCAGGGTGCTGCTTTGGCCATCTTCCTCTGGCCACGCTTTATAAGAGAAGGCACCCGGACTTTTTCTTGCCACGCCGGGCTTGCAAAGCAGCTCTAGTGGCCATTTCAAACACCTCCCTCACACCGTCTTTGGTCTTTGCCGAACACTCCATGTACCCGAATGCACCAATGCGGTTTGCCATATCCCGGCCTTCCTCGGGCTTGACAGGCTCCTGCAACAGCACAAAACCAGCAGGTGAGGTCAATCCAAACCCACACCAGTCTTCCTTTTCCCACCCAGCTTCCCAACAAACGCAAAGAAATTTCTGGATTCAAGGCACGTAATTAACTGGTTAGTTGAGAATCCAACGCCCGAGGACATGATCAGTTTGCTGACACCTCTAAGCCTGAAGGCTGCAAGACCCTTTGCAACTTGAGCAAATGATTGCTTATTTCTGAGGAAACATTTATGCAATTCTTTGCTGCAACTGCAAAAAAGCCTATGAACAAATCCCCAAATTAATGCCTCAGTCTTTGTATAAAAACCCCAAATATTATGCTACAGGATCAAAACTTCCAGGACAGAGCACAATATCTACAGTCCCATTCCCAAGCTGGGGGTTTCAGGCTCAATCTGAAAATGAAACCCAGTGATAGGCTCGGGAATGAGCTACAGCACTTGTGATTACCATCTCGCAACACCCACCAATAAAACCATTTCCTTTCACATCCTGAACACACCAAATAAAGAACAGCTCCAGAGTGCCTGCTCTGATGTGCTGATCGTCTCCTAATTAATTCCTTTCTACCTCAGGGATCCAGCTCTGCAGCACAGAGAGCAGCTGACTGTTAGTAACCCCATACAGCCATTCTCACTGCTGAGGGTGCCTTTCTCTAAAAATTACATCCCTAAACAGGCAAAAAGAGACACTCAGTTAAAGGCAAGAGATACTTGTGGTGTCTGCCACGGGTAGGTGTTGATCACAAGCCCACAGCAGCTGACAGCCAGCTGTGGGGGCTTGTTTAATGCTCTGCTACAACCACCACACACATCTTCCCTTGTTGTAAGACTCCAAAAGGAACCTGCCTGCTTCATTTTGGCCAGCTCTCGTCTTGTGTGCTCGTCATTCCTCAGGTCCTTCTTGTTTCCTACCAAGATGATAGGCACGTTGGGGCAGAAATGCTTCACCTCTGGGGTCCATTTCTCTGGGATGTTTTCTGAAAGAAATAAATAGAAGTATGACTGTACTAAACCCCACTTCTGGGGAGATTTATTTTTAAGCTTTTACCTGAGTGGTTGTATCTTGCTAATCCACACTGTTGCCTTTTTTTCTGCTCTAAACACGGGAAGCAAACAGACTGTTCTGGTATTACAAAAAACTCAAGCCTGTCTGTGGTAATTTGAAGGCTGAAGGACACATAACCTCTTGGCTTCTCTACATCCCTCAGTAGATACCTGGCAAGGGTTAGCATAGAGACTGGAGAGAACAGCATGCAGAAGAATTCTGGAGTTGAAAGTTATGGAATATTTTGCTTCAAGAGAAACATTTTATTCATCTCCAGAAACTCAAGATGGGTACAACACTGAAGCCTAAGTTTTAACTTCACTTCTTTTTGTAAAGGAACATCAAACAACCTCTCTCAACTCTGACATTAACTGTAGCAGAAATGTTCCACACACCAATTACAGACACACAAAACCAAATGCTTTGTGTAGTCATTTCCAATCTGCCATTTCTCCCTACCTGCAGCAAATGAATTTGTGCTCGCATACAAGAAACCTCCTCCTCCTCCTCACAGCCCTACATTTATTTTTTTAATGGAAGGATGACTTAAGGGCTTTTGAAAGGAAAACTTTGATAAATTGCATAGAGCAGGAAGTGCTGAACAGCCCAAAACATCTGGCTCTGCTTTCAGAAGCTCTCAGACACTTGAGATTCACCTGTGGATGTACCTGCAGGCTGCATAACCCCAGCCTATCTTCATGAAATTCCATTCAGCTTTTGAAGAGACATTCACTATTATGTATTACGGCATATTTTCTTGCTTGAAAGAACAACTTAGACAAGGATTTTGAAGCCAGTTTTTGCTCTACAGCCAAAACATCAATTCTGCAGCTGCACCTGGAGTGCTCAGGTGTGCTGGCCTTTAGATACTGCACAGCTCAAAAGCTCTTCACTGCCAGGGATCCTGGCACCCAAATACTGGTGAGCAGGAAGGGAGAAGCGGAAAGAAAATCTTTACAGAACTCATTTCTTTGAAAAAATGTTACCACCATGTATTTGTTTAGCAGACTACACTGGATGGATGGAGTAATTGCCACTTTAAAGGGACAGAAATCAAAGTTCCAGAGATGCTGAGTCTTAGAAATTAGAGTATCTCTATCTCCTGCTCCTTATCCTCTTCAAAAACATCTCTGCAAGATCAAGTACATCAACATCTATATATTAGATTTATAAATCAATCCATGAAGATTTGGATTGCACACAGAAGAGGTGCCTATCAAATACACACTTTTGAAATGTATTATTTTTAGAGCTCAGAAGTCATAAATCAGGCAACTCTTCTCTTTTCTCCATCACAAGCAGATGGAAATCTCCATCTCTGGAAAGCAGACTAGGAGAGTATAAATCTGCAGCCCCTGATCATTTCCACCCATGAGAGAGCTCTCCCCAGAGCAGCTCTAGCCTATGTTTTTAACTCACCAAACAAAGAGCAAAAACCCTGGGGTTATTTGGGACCAGTAACTCAGAGTATTTTAAGATTGAACAAATTGGGGAGTAAGGAGGTGGTTGGTGTGGAAGGGAAGAAAACACAGAGCTAATTCTCCCATTTACACAGGAAGAAAGTTACTCCATTTTCCTGGATACAGTGTGGTCTTGAGTGTGTAAGAATCTACAACTTCCCAAGAGAAATTAAAAAAAGAAGTAAAATTAAAACCTGGGAGGGCCATGGCCCTCAGTGGTCACCTTCTGTACTCACAGGGCTCCTGGACACAGCAGAGTGCAGCTGCAGCCTTTGTGTGCTGGGGACCCCCACACAGCCCCTCCAAGGGACAGGCACAGAGCTGGGCTGGGTGCTGGCTTAGGGGAGCTGCCCCCCTGCTAAGTGTGGCTCAGATTAGCCAGCAGAGCCCTGGCAAACACAGAGTGTGCTGTGGCTCTCGTGACCCTCAGCGCTGCTGAAGAACACAGGTTCCTTTAAGGTCCTACATCTGACAACTGTCCACTCAAACCAGCCTGAATTCTGGAACTAGGAAAGCTCCCAGGTGAAAATATATTCTGCAGCATGATTTCCAAGGGGAATACAGTGATAAAGAGGAGTGATTCCAACTCAATTAGTGATCTACTTACCTAAACTATCAGGACTATCAATTGAAAAACACATAAGTATAACATCAGTATCTGGATAAGAAAGCGGTCTAAGTCGATCATAATCTTCCTGTCCTGCTGTATCCCACAAAGCCAACTCAACCTGCAAAATAAACACAAGGAGTTAGTCAGATCACCTGGGAAGTTCTGATTCAGAAGCCAGTAACCAAACAGGAGTGGATAAAATAATTCAGTCAACATCACACAAAAGGAGGAGACTATTGGACAAACCACTTTGACAGGAGAACTGTGAGGAATTTTACATTCTGTAACCCCAAAAATCAATTTATTGCAGCTTATGATATTTTTCTTTATATCCATGACCAGTGTCAATTCTTTGAACAGATGTAAAAGCTACCAGCAGAAAAGCAAGACAGAAGAATCAAAGTGAATCAGCTCCAAAGGCCTGGGAATCTCTGACAAGCATCCCAGAAACACCAGTTTTCAGGGAAAGCGGACTAAGTATATGCTTTTTAGGATTATGCACATTTTCAATGGGTTTACAGCTGGAACCTGTAGTGACTAAGAAATGTCAAGATTGTACTTATTTGTGCACAAGTTCATTATAACTCCATCACAGCAGAAATGTACACTTGTAATTTGCTTTGAAACAAACCTGATTTGTATGTAAAGCTTCTGGTTACTAAGAAGCAAGTACAGTACCTCCTGTTCTGAATATTTCTACTTATGCTGGAGCCTGGGGAGAACACCCCCACCAGAGGATTGTTTAAAACTACAGAAGGAATTAGCCAACATTTAATTCAGGAAATTTAAAAACTATAATCAAGCTCTTAAGGCATACTCTAGGTTGAGATTCTCTGATGAGTCTGCCTTCGCAAAGGAGTGGGTTCCTTCTTGTTTAAACTATAATGTTCAAAAATTCCAGGAAAAAAATCCACAGCAGCTCAGATAAAGACAGATGGGCAGAACTGGAACCCAAAAGTGAGCCTGAATGTGCAAAGCAACTGTTAAGTTAAATTGCGAAGAGACAAAGCCTTAAGTTGCACACATATACAAAAATAACCCTCTGTTCTTCTGTCAGAAACAGTTCTCCTCCCAGAGTCACTTCTTCACTTGCAGATGTGAATTCTGTGGCAAATATTTATATTTTGTAGAGAGTTGTTCGTTGAGGGTTCCCTCTCATGACACTGGAATAATTTCCTTTGCTCTACCTAAAAAAAACACATCTCCTTCCATCACCTTTTTGTCTTCATGTGACTTCTGGACATTTCTGGTAACGCTCTTGTGGGAAAACAGAGGTATTGTGGCTGTCAAACAACAGGCTTAAGCACTGCTCTCCCATAAACTTCTGTAATCAAGTTTTCTGAAGACGAAGTCCTTGGATAAAATATATCCTCTAGTTACAAAAATAAAATCAGCTGACACTGCTCAAGCTGCTCGTGCAATTTTTCTTTAGCTACTGGCTGCATGTAGGCATGACTGCTGATAGGGCAGGACTCCCTGCTCACTCATTCAGAGATGCAGAGATTCAGGCAGAAGGGAATGAGGAAGTTTGATTCAGTGATAAGAGTGAAATGGATCTCATACATGTTTTAAACAATACTCCTCAGAGTCTAAGATACAATATAGAAACTGTAGAAACTGTCACTTGGGGAAAAAGGCATGTTCAAAAGTAAGTTTTCTCTTACTAATTCATATTATGGGAGAGATAAGCTCAACCAGCAAGAACTATCACAACTAAACCCACAAAAAACCCATCCCTGGAACAGCAGGAAATCAAATGTAACATAAAGCCCCAAAATAGCTCAAAAAACTTTTTTGCTCCAGTGAGGGTCAAAACTGAGCAGTTTCAATCCATCAGTCACTGCATCTGAACTAGAATGGACTGGAATATGTTTGGCTGTACCTGAACCCAGAGCACAGGCACATGTCACAGCAAGAGAGGACACCGGGGAGTGCAGCACCAAAACCTGCCACACGCCTGACCTGCAGATCCACGGCACCGAGTCAGCTCCGTGTGGTTATGGGAACAAAACAGACAGGCTGTGGCTGTCTGAGAGGGTTTGCAAAGAGCTGAGCTTTCAAGGTGCAAACCTTCTGCTTTGTGTGCTTCCAGAGTATCCTGGAAAGGACAATTTTACACATCACCCAACACCTTGCTGACGTAAGTACAGAAGACAACCCACCCAGGGATCAGAGAGCAGCTGCCTCTTGGAGCAGGTGTCTGGCACGTCTGCTTGTTTGGTAAACAAAAGGACTCAAGAGCTCCACAGATTGATATCCAATTTTCAAAATATTTAAAACTAAAGTGAAATATTTGAATGTTTAATTTACTGAGGTACAAACTAAAGACTAAGCTCAGTGAGCCGTGGGTATGCCTGGCAGGTAAGAACTGAGCAGGACAGACGATGCTGATGTACACTACAAATATCAACCCCTTTGGAAGCCTGTCAGTCTTCTGTTCTCAGGAGGATCCTGCACGTTGCCAGGAGCGGGCATGAAATAAAAGACTCTCTGAGAATTAGTCTTTGTTAATCCAGGTCCCTACCAAAGGAGGGAGGCCATTCCAAAGGCCAGTAGCCCTGTGTCCTCAGCATGTCTTTGAATTGCTCCATCCCCTCCCACCTGCTGCAACACTCTACTTGGACTAACTACATGACTTTTAGAACCTGAGTTTGGGTAAGGTTAGAAGCAGGTTGTCAAACACACACTGGATATGAGCAGGTTCTAGCAAGGCCAGTATTTTTTTCCACAGAAACATGCTCAATATTGAAAAATATATTTACAGTGTAAGAACTACTCACACGTACTCACAAAACAACTCATTGAAGAAGCACGGAGATCTCCATGCTATTCTGAACAAACACAAGCTCATTCTGGCTCTTACAGAAGTGTTCACATACCTGCTTTCCATCCACTTCAATATCTGCTACATAGTTTTCAAAGACGGTGGGAACATAAACTTCAGGGAACTGGTCTTTGCTAAATACAATCAGCAGACAGGTCTTTCCACAGGCACCATCTCCCACTATAACCAGCTTTTTTCGAATGGCTGCCATAGCTGAAAAACAAAATGACAACTTATTAATTCAACCGCTACAGCTTTTCACTGTGATGCTGCTAATAATTAATAACCACTACGTTTTCAATTAATGAGAACTTTTAAATCCACTCTACGTGTCCGTCAGAGACGCAGACAGACACCTCAACTCGAGTGAGTTCAAATTCCCATCCTTTTAAGAAAAAACATTCCCTAGAACTTGTCAACACACTGAGAAGCCACTGGGTGCAAAAATAATAGAAAGGAGAGGAGATGGGTCTGGTTTAGCATTTATTGATCTGTCCTAAAGGTTAAGAGAGAAACACCTAGAGATGGCAAGTGAGTGAGCAGCACTGCCTGAGACACCTTCTCAAGTGTATTCCAGGTACTCAAACATGAGATGCTTTGATTCAAGGGCAGGAACGTTTTCTTGTCGCACTGAGTTGCCTTAACCACAAAGTGCCAGTCAGCTGGACTGAGGAGCACCTGCTGCCACGTCAGAGCACCAACAGAAGGATCTTGAGGTAACCACCCTGTTCCTCAGATTACAACCACCACATTGCAAAGGATCTGGGCAGGACACATCTCACTCCTCAACCCACTTTCCTGGGCATTGCTGTTACCAGGTTAATCCAGCCTGCTACCAGCTTGCAGAAAGTAAAGGGGGGACACAGAAGGGGAGACCCCCGTGATGCTCCACACAGATCTCGGCTGTGCAATTTGTACATTCACGACCTGCTCACAAGCAACTTTGACCTTTAGAAGATAGTATGGAAGCTTTAAAGGTTTAAGGAAAGCCAAGAGTCAGGGTGAGACTGAAGGGGATGTTTGTGTTGGATTTGGTAAATCAAACAAAACCAGCACTATGTATGTGCCTGCTCTCTTCTCTCTTTTCTCCAGGCACTTATTTGTGACCAATGCTGGAACAAGCCATAGATTTAGGGAGTGGCCTGGCTATAAGGGACTGGAATGAGGACAGAACCATAACTACTTTTTTCTCCATAACATAAAGGCACTCCAGGGGAAGCAGCTTACTCATCCCATGAAACTTCCTGGAAATGGAGCAAAGAGCAATGCCACCACAACACCCATGACTGCACAACCAAAACACCCCAGAGAGAGCACCCCTGTGAGGTAACTTTTGCCATGACAAACCCAGAACAAAGTTTATGGGGATGACTAGGGCTGCTGGCGAGGAGGGAGGGGCTCAAAGAAGCACAGAAGAGATTTAAAGGACATAGCAAAACATATTCTCCTTTCCACGTCTTCTTTCGCCTTATGAAATTAAGTAAAAAGCTAAAATTACCCATCTGAAAGCAACCTTTAGTACTGTTATGTGGTGAAGAGGCAGTAGATACTACAGAGATTCTGTACTTCTGCTTCAGGTGCAAATAGAGAAGGACCATTTCAGCTCATCAAGCAGCAAGGGCTCAAGGACTTGTAGAGCACAGCTTTGCCAGACACCACGGCTCAAGAAATCCAAATCTATCTTTAAAGCGAGATTCTTTCACCTTGTGAATATAAATGTACACAAGTTCAAGTTATTTACCCTGCGGATTTGGGGTTATTTTTACATTTGTGAAATGTTTTACATGATCCAAGCTTTAAAAAGGTTTTTTTTCCCCAGTGGTTCTAGATGGGTTTGAACACTTTCTAGCAGTGGTAGTATTTGAATTTTACAGAACTGGAAATCATCTGTCCTCTGTACCACGTCAAGATCAGCTACTTACAAGTTCTACCTAACGTCAGTTTTGGCTAATCTGCTCTTCGAGTCCTACAAAACCTCTGAAGCTGTCTACTCTTGTGCTCCACAATATTTAATTTGAAAAAACTTCCCCCAATAGTACCCTCAGCCTTCTTTGATGTAATGTAAGCACATTACTGTTTATCCTATTTGTCACGGCCGTTGGAGAATAGATTATTCCCTTTCCCACTGCAGTCGAGAATACACATCTTCATTTCGTCTTCTCTGCGGGCAAAACAATTGCAGTTTATTCAGGCCTTCTCTGTAAATCATATTTCTCAGACCTTCCCGTTGCTCCCTTCTGGGCAGAGTCCAATTGGTACAAATGTACCCAAGTGTGGAGCCCAAAAGCTGAATCCAGTCTTTCTCCTAGGGCTGTAAGGACAGTGCCCAGAGCTGAAGGATTATTTCACTGATCTCCCAGGACACCCTGCTGCTTAAACACCAATCTGGAAGTGTATGACTTTTTCTTTCTTCCTCCCCTCCTCAGAAGACAGCACTGTCGATACCTCCAGGTTTTAATTCCTTGATAACTCCCAGATCTTTTTTCATCTAGATGGCTATACAGCAAATAGTCCTCTGTTCACACAGCTGAATGTTCCCGTGTCAGGCTTTTATTTATCCTTCTGCTGATTGATGTTTTATTCTACCTCCAGGTCCTAGCTCTGTCCTCCAGCTTAATCACAGTCTGTCAGATGCAAGTTTAATAATCATGATTCCCAGATAATTATCTAGGCCATTGATGAAACCACCCTGGAGACAAAGTAGGCGGATGACGGAATGGGATAACCTGTCCTTCCTTGGTATCCTCCCTCCCTCTCCCCTCTGTGCCAGCGGCTGGGGCTCTGGCTTGTGATCACTTGTGTCACCTGCAATAGCACTTAGGGCAGGTGACCTTTTTGGCATCACCTACGGATAACTGTATTTTTCAATGGATTATCAGATCAACTCTTCCTTTATCTTCCTCTAAATACTTCCGTCACTCAGATTATTTTTGAAGTGCTCCTTGCCAGTTCAATCTCATTTTATGCTCTGGCCTTCTATACACTTATGCTTCAGTATTATGAGGAAATTACAGTTCTGTTTAAAAAAAAAAAAATCACCATCATTTAATGTATTGCTTTCTACAAATCTTTCCCTAAAAAAGCTTGAAAAATTTATGTACACATAGAAAAAAATATTTCAGCAGCTTTATTTTATCTCCTCAATATCTTTTTCCTGAGGAAAGCTTATCACAAAACTCTCCCTGCCCGAATGCTTCCTGAGATCTGTTGACATCATTCCGACCCAAGATGCCCTTCAGCAGTGTTTGCTCAACCTCTTCCTTCCCACTGCTCAGGACCCACCCCGTGAGACTCCCCCCTGCTCACAGTCTTATGTGCAGGACAGTCCTCAGGACATCTCAAACCCGCTGAGCAGTCCCCTCCATCTAGCACATGGAAAAATGAGGGAATTAAAATTCCCTCATTGCTAGTTTCTATAGGATCCTTCTGGATGGTCACAAAAAGCCTCAACCACCTCATTTTTTTTTTTGGTGATTTATGGCATCCTCATCTCTTTTCTTTTAGTTTCACATTTGAGAGCACTACCACAGAAGAATTCCTTTTGGAACGTGTTGTATAAAATTCAATTCAGGATGCAAAGATCACCACTTATAACCTCAAATTTTCAGAAACAGCCCAGATTATAAATGCTGGGTAGACACAGATGCCTCAGGATGTCAGGTCTGATTGCTAGATAGACCCCTGATCCACCTCAGAAGGAAGTCACCAAATACCACAACCATGTCTTCCTTCCAGACATTATCAAAGAACCACAGAACAGTTTGGGTGGTAGAGACCTTCACAATCATCTTGTTCCAACCCCCCTGCCATGGGCAGATACACCCCCTCAACCCGCTGCTGACGCTGCTTTTGACGCAGCCCAGGACACGTTTGGTTCTCTGGGCTGTGAGAGCACACTGAAGGGTCATGTCGAGCTTCTCGTCAAGCAACACCCCCAAGTCCTTCTCCTCAGGGCTGCTCTCAATCTGTTCATCCCCCAGCCTGTACCCACGCTTGGGATTGTCCCAGCCCAGGTGCAGGACCTTGCCCTTGGCCTGAAGTTCATGAATTTAACCACATCAGTGGTTACAAACTTTACAGCTTTATGGTATGTGAAGGTTCTTCTCTCTGGTGAGGGTGAACTCTTACTTGCTGCCAGAAGAATACACTTCACTTCTACTGAACCTGCTCAAGGATGGACACTGCTGGTGAGCCTGCAACCAGCTTTCTTCTCATGACACATTCATCTTGTCTAGACCAGTGAAAGTGTCTGTGTATGGAAACTGTTCTTCTGGTGCCACAATGTCCCAAATCCTCATATGTGGTCCTCAAATTTTAGCAGATGTCTGGCCATGGCAACAGCAGCCTGTCATTCATGCATTAACACATTTACAGTAATAATTTCCTAATTTAGAGGATTCAGTGTGCAGATGAGCATCTTTCAGCTGGTTATTTTTAGATAAAATAAATACATTCCTCTCCAGTGGGCAGCTGTAAGGGATTGTCGGGTCTGGCAAAGACTCAGAAAAACAACATCTTGGTAGTACAATAGAGAAAAAAATTGATTGTTAGAATGGGGCTACATCTTAGTGGTGCGTATCACAAGGACAACACTAAGAGCATTCACAGCAGTGGGGTCTTTCTGCTGCATTTTGACATGCCCTGGTTTTCTTAATCAAGTATTCTGAAACATGGAAATACATCACATTTGTACAAGCAGTGTGTGGGAATCAAAGCACTTTGCTGGCCTAAAGAGTTTCATTTAGGATGTCCCATTACACACAATTTAGTATTTGCTGCAGCCCAGCCTGTCACCAGTGAGTATGTGTCTACACTTTGAGCTAAAAAACCTAGGAGGATGTAACAAATAGACCAAATCCAAGCTACCACTACCTCGCTGTAACTGAACACAGGCACTACACATTCATCCTTTTAAACAACACGTAGAGCAGGGAGAGACCAATAAATCCAGAAGCTGCTGGAAATGCATCACTGATGATGCACACAGAACATTGAGCAAGAAATGTTCTATCCCAATTGGTGTACGAGAATGGCTGCAATGATCTTCTAGGAGAATCTGTGCTGTCTTCTGCAGCAAGACAAGAGATCTGCAATTTTTCCTACTCTTAAATGAACCACTCCTCCCACCTTTGCATTTATAGGATTCTCAAAACCAGCTAGTCTGCTAGATTCAAAGTGGAAACTCTCACAACATGACTCGAGTGACTCATCTGAATGGAAGAGATTCAATTCTGACATTTCCTAAACCTAGGCCAGTGTCTTTCACAGGTATTACAGGAGTTTTAGCCATCATTTACTCAACTGCACTCACATCAGAGGAGGTTACAACACAAGGAGCTCCTGTTTGCCGAGTTGCCACACTAATATCCTTGTTACATGAGGCTGCTGTTTCTAAGGGCAGTAACGCTCCCAGACTTCTGCAGCATAAAGCCCTGCTTGTTGAGGAATCTACCAAGAACTCCAGAAGAATTAGAAATGGGAAAAATATTTTCTCCTGTGTTTTAAATTTTCTTCCCCCCCCACAAGTATTACTGTTTACTGCAAGGGAATTTGCCTCTTCACCATGCTATTTATTTTTCCAAGGAACAACTTTTCCAGTGCCTCCTCTCCTGCAAATCCCAAGGCCACACAGCATGAGTGAGGATGTGGACACTGTTGACATTCTGAAGTTGGATAAGCTGGCAACAAACATGCCAGGTTTGTCTGTCTCACTCTGGATCTCATCCTGGAGAAAGTAATTAATGGAAGAAACAGCCCTTTACCATCACATACATATCACGAATAGATTTAATTTCAATTACCAATTAACTACTGCCAACTTTATACTGCCTGCTATGCCACATGGGCAGATCCCTTGTATAATGCAGAATTTTGTCAAAAAAAAAATTAATCTGGATTATTACATGTTAGCAAGTACCCAGTAGAAGCAGTTCAGCAGGACCATTAAGGATGTTTCTGATGCTGGGGTAGGGGAAGCAATCCTTTAAATCATTTCCCACCTAATCTTGCTGAAGTCCTTAAAACCAGAATGTTGGAAGGCAAAGGTTTTGAAATCTTAGAAAGACTGTCTTGCTGCTGACTCCTCCACACAGCACTTACACAGTTTGCTGCCGAGTGAATTACAGCCTGGCACTCTTCTCACTTGCTTCATTTCCCCTTCACTCCCTCAGCCCTGCCCTGGGAGGGACCAGAAGACGAAACACTGCACCAGTGTCCCCCACCCTGACCAGTCAGGCCCTGCCCTCTACCTACCACAGGGGAGAACTGCCCCTGCACCTGAACTGCCCCAGCACCTGAACTGCCCCTGCACCAGCACCTGGATTTACGCTTAAAATAGACTCACTTTTGTTCAAGTCTGAGGGGAAGGAGCAAAGAGTTTCCCCAGAGACCCCAGTGATGTAGAGTGGATAAGCAGGTTTTTCCCATAGTTTTCTTCTGGCCATCCAGCAAGATCCAGCATCAAAACTGAGAACTACCAAAGCAGTTTGGAGCCCAAAGCAGATCAGCCCAGAGGCAAACAGGTCTGCTTTTAAGGCAGTGTGTACAGCCAGTGAAGAAAAAGACTGAACATGGAGCATCTGAGTGAGTGAAACGGTCCAAAGACCAGGACCAGGGAAAGGCACAGGCTAACATGCCAGGAGGAAGATGGCAGAACTGCTAAAATCAACCCTCCCCTAGAGAAGAATCCCGGATTCCCACATCTCCCAACAGGAGGCGAGAGTCTCAACCTTCTTCTCAACTGAAGTCCCAATGGAAAATGTCAGCAACAACACATTTTGTAATTCTTTTTCGCCACTGCACTTCTCATTAGTGAAAATATGTATAAACAGCTGTCAGAAACACTGCAGTTTGCTGCTGAAATGCTAATCCTGCTACCTTAAATCAGCTTTTTTGTGCATATACAAACCTCTATGTGCTGTCATGCCTTTTCTCTCCCACATCACCAGCATAGGATAGCCATGCCCTGCTCTTACACAGCAACAGTTGTGAAGTAAAAGAAAGTAGGACCCCAATTCACCTCTTAGAGGAGGTGCAAAATGGGGAGCCAACAGCCTTGGGACTGTAATAATAGTAAGAAAAAAAATTTAAGGAAAAAGGTGACTCAATTACACAAGGGAGTGACATACAACACACCTTTCTGCTA
The DNA here is from genome assembly GCA_038380795.1 of Pyrocephalus nanus. Classification (NCBI taxonomy): domain Eukaryota; kingdom Metazoa; phylum Chordata; class Aves; order Passeriformes; family Tyrannidae; genus Pyrocephalus; species Pyrocephalus nanus. The sequence goes on along the minus strand of CM076271.1, from coordinate 7,242,108 downwards.
CAGGGCTCCTAAAGGACCCTTGAAGAAATACATATCCCAAAACATTCTGCAAGTGACCACTTATTCATTGTCCTGAACTCATCTGTACAGCTGCATTGACAGTAAACCCAGACACATTCTGTGCTCAGTGTGATATGCTCTTTTGACACCATGTACAACCTGAAATCAAGCATTACTGGGGTGGAAATTCAGCTCAATCACAACCCACTGGAACACAAACACTAAAAACATGAATGCAGTCATCGCTATTGAGGAGACAGCACAGTTTATTGCAATAATTGAGATTTTCTTAATAATGTGCAAGTTTGCCTGTGAACACTTGCACTCCTAAACCCAAAAGCCATGCTATTTAAAGCGTTGCTAACAAGGCCTTTGGGAAACAACTATATTTATATTCCTTACTGCAGCCAGCACAAAAAGCAGTTTGACAGTACTGCAAAATAGACCTATTTCTAACTACAGCACTATGTGGGAGCAGTTGGTGAGAAAAAGCTATCTGATGGGGTTTTTTTGGAGGGTTACATATGAAATTCAACACTTCCAAAAAGTCCTAAAGCTGGCAAAGAACAGGGCAGGCTACTGATGTTGCACGTTAAATGTAATCCACAGAGAAATGGAAATTTTCTGTTTTAAGACTGAAGTACAATTGAAAAACTGACATAGAAGGACAGTGTAGTATCCAACAGGATCAAATACTGAACATGGGACGGTTCTTGGACAGGGCAGGGTGAGTGTTCAGCTTTCTGCTATCAGTTCACTCAGACTGTGTGTTAACCAGGCTCAAGTCTGGCAAGTTTTACTAGTTTGGAAAAAGTGCCTTGCAGACAGAGCTGTACATTTCCAGAGCCAGCTTTAAATCGGGAGCAGTGCAGCTGTGCTCACCCCATCTCATGAACCTCCCCAGGTCTCAGCTAACTCCACAAATAACCAGTTCAAGCCTCTTTGTACCACATCACCAGAACTGGGCTGCGTCAGCTTAACTGCATTAGGTCTTAGCAACATTGGTTGCCAGCCCCAGTGAACCCTTAATGACTGATTAATTTTATACAGTCACTGCAAGTTATCCAAAAATATAAAATACATGTTTCATAGGCACAGGCACACTGTGTTGTTCCTGCTGCCTCTGCAATGGCTGGGATGGAGCAGGAGATTCCTCATCCAGCACAAAGCCTGCCAGTGCAACGTTTTGGAGGAAACCTGAATCACCTGTCAGCACTAGATCTGTGTTGAGTGTCATGCGGACACAGTACGTCTAATCCGAGATATCATGTGAAGTCTCAAAGCAGGATTCATCCTATCAAGTTACAGCCTTTGCCCTTGCTTTCCTCTTCAGGATAAATCTTTATGACAACACTCAACTCACCTCCCTCTCACAGAAGGAAATTGCTTTGGATTCTAATAAATTTCCTTGATTTTTAACCACCACAGGAAGGAGCAAAAGACTGTGCTTTGCTCTCCTGCTCTGTACAGCAATGATGCCCCAGCACCATCAAACTGGTGGGAAGGAACACACAAACTATCTTTTGTTAAAATGCACAAACCACGACCTGTGCAACCTTCTACACCCAGCACTGTGTCCCACAGGTAGCTCCCATATGGACACTGACCACTGGACGAACCTGTCCTTGCAGCTAAACTAAACATTTGCTACATCTAGAGACTCACAGACCATCCTTTGCTACAGGTCTACACACATACAGAAAAGGGTATATTGAATTGGAGCATTCCCGATGACCTTAGGATTGGATTCCTGTGCAAAAGGAGAAGAGGAAAGATGAGCGAGAAGCTTCCCCCTCCATGATCTCCAGCCATTTTCAGCTCAGGAGCTTCTTGGGTCAGACGTGGTTCCTATGAATCTGGTAACCTCAAACAGATTTCTCTTCCACGAGCTTGTCCAGACTCCCTTTGAACCCATGTAAACTTCCAGCACACACAACATCCTGTTGGAGGGAGTTCCCACAGCTTAATTACACATTGTGTGTAAAGCCACTTCCTTCAAATTCAAGATTGTCCCTATTAGTTGCTTTTACTGCCTCCTAACTCTGAAATGGAAAGAGAATGAACACTTTATCTCAGTCACCCTTTTCCTGCTGCTCGCTCAACAGACTTTCCAGACTGCAGCATCCCAATATAGAGCTGCTTATTTTTTTTTTTTAAATTACCTTTACACCTTTGACAGTAGTGACTGTCTGCTCCCATCAAAAGGAGTAACAAAGTAGTAGAGGTGTCACAGTGAAGTGCTGCAGCCAGAAGGGCCCTGGAAAGCCCAGCAGCACAGCACTGTGTACCTTCCCATCCCACCCCCAAACACCCCTGGGCTGCTGCAGCAGCTCCAGGAGCAGGAGCCTGGAGGGACACCCCGATTTTGACAAGGTGTGCTGTTAAATCCATTTATGTCGTATCAGAGAACCACACCCTGAGCTGCGTTTCAAGTGCAAACAAGCCCCAGCTTGGCCATTCCCTGGTACACGTTTCACTTGGTGCAGATACCTTGACTCTACAACAGAAGTAACAGAGAATCCCGGACCATGCTCCTGCTCCAGCAGTTGGCTACATTTTCTACATCATGAAGAGGTTTTACTTGTCACTTCCTGATTTCTTCAACCTCTGTGAATTTCCCATTATTGGCATTTTGCGTTTTCTCCAGGTGACCACTAAGAAATACAAGCCAAGAGCCCAAATCCTTCATGTTCTCACTAGACAGACTTACTTGAGCCTCCACTTGCCTTTTACAGCTGTCCTCTTTCTACTAAATTTAATATGAACCATATTGATTTTGTTCTCACTTAGTTTCTCACTGAAAATGACGTGCAATTACTGTCAAGTGCTAACCGAAGGCTAAGATGAATACTCGCACTTAGGAACCAAACTGAAACAATTAACACCAATTGTTTCCCCCACTCCAGGTTGAGTGACATTGCCTTAATTCTTTCCTGAACGCTTTGTTACTTATTCCATTATTGTGCCTGGGATTGATGTCTTAGTCTGATGGGATTATAATCATTAAGCTTGTCCTACTTCTCTTTATTATTACTGCATATTAGCATTCTTTCAAACTGCTGCAGTGTGTAGAGAACTTTCTGGAAAAAAAAGTTACATAAACTCCCTCCATTCTCAGGCCTGAGATCTTCAGAGCTGAGCTATATCTCAGAACAGAGGTGTCAATTACCACTATTAGGTTTGTGCAGTACAATTCAACCTTTTTTTTTTTTAACCTAATGAGATAATCAAAATACCTGATTACAGGGAAGTTCCCTGTGTATAGATAAATAACTGCCAAAAGATAGGAAACTAGAGAGAAAGAAATGCTCAGCACACCAAGAAAATCACTCGTGGAACCTGCACAGCTTGACGTTCATAAATGACCTGAAATATTGAGGAAAAATAGCAATACAACAAAATTTACTGATGATGTCAAAATTTACAGGTAGTAAAGGCAAGGGCTTAGTGTGATGAATTTCAGAACCTTAACAGGCTCTGTGCCTGAGCAATAAAATTTGAAATAGATAAATGTGAAGTGATACGCAAGATAAAAACCAAATTCAACTTCCCATGTGAAATTATGGATTGGGAGCTGATCACTGTAACTCAAGGAGAGTATTTTAATGTTACAGAGTTAATTCCTTTAAAATGCAAGCTCAATACTTCGAAGTGCTACAATATTTTTTTAAGATTCTAGTATTAAGAACGAGAAAAAGCAACCAAAACAGAAATCATTAACACAACGTAGGACTCACGCCTGCATTTTCTGACTGTGTGCAGCTGTGATCCTGCCCGTGTCAAAAGGCTGTACAGGAACTGGAAATGACTCAGAGCAGAGCACACGGATGATTAAACTCCACATCAGTGATCATATGAGGAACAACTACGGCAGAAATGGGAAAAAAAAACTGGAAGAGATGCGACCAAGGAAGAAAACGACCAAACACTGTGCTAAGATCCTGAGGAGAGGTGAGGAAAGCTGGGCCTGAAACAAGGACAAGGGCACAGCGGAAGAGCCAGGCTGGAAGCAAAGGCAGGCCCAGCAGGACACACGGCCAGGCCTTTTGTTTTTACCACATTTCAACTTTTTAGATCCATAATTTCTTAGTCATCGGCTTCTCTCTGAGCTCCCTTTTCCTCCAAGTTACTTTCCATGATTTTGAGTTTTTGTTTTCTATTTTCTACATTCATTTTCTGCTTTTCTCCTATTTCATCTGTAGGGCTTTCTTGCATTGTTTTTTAAGTGTGAACAAAACAGATGCCTTCATTTCCTTTCCAAGCCAGGTTATTTAATTCACATTCAACACTTGATGGGGGAAAAATAGCACAAAAGAAGGTTCCCGAAAAATCTTTTTCAAGCATGTTTAAGCCAAAATTGTTAGAAACTAGAACAGCAATATGGGAAAGCAAAACTCTCTCTTAACATTGTCACCATGCATCCTGTTTTGCTAACACCAAACTTAGCACGGCCCTCCTGATCTACTACAAGTTGTTCTCAACTATCTGCAAAGTTCACCTCACATTGTTCACCTCCCTATTGCTATATAATTAGTAAATTAACACAATTTCAGAACGCAGGGAAGAAGCCTAATTTGAGCATTTCTCCCCTGCTTACTCTACCATGCCAAGTCCCTCTCCAAGGCTGAAGGCAAAGTTTGGATTACAGGGACAGGAAGCAGGATTTTGTCCTCAGGATCTGTGGCTGCCATTGCTGTCTTTCCACCCTCACTTCACACTCTTGCTACTTTGCCCCTGACTACATCTTTGCTATCTGCAGGCACAGTGACTTAAGAGAGCACTTCTCTTATGCAATACCGAGTCCCAAGATTACTTGGCACAAAATGAGATTAGGGCTTAATATTGAGGTAATTATAGTAGATCTCTGGATTTCCACATGTGGGTAATCTGCAAAACGCTTTGCAATTGGGCCAGGTTTTTCTTGGAGTCCTCTCTTCCCACACACCTCCAGCATGTCAGACGGGATGTGGGGCACTACACACGGAACGAGGCAGGCTCTGCTTGGGTGAGGTGGCTCTGTCTTCCACTGCCCCACACCAGGCAGAAAAGCACATGTGGACGGGAAAAACTAACACTACCTCTTCCAGACAACCATCTTCTTGTAGCCACAGCTGACACTCACCTGTGCTCCTTCTTCTGTCCCACCACAGGACATCTGCTGAAACTGCACAGGTTCAGATCAAACACTCAGCAAGCCCAACACCCTGCCTGACCCATGCAGGGATCTCAGATGACTGAGTAAAAGAAGGAACAAACTAACTGATGCCTCTGAAACTGTATTTTCTCAGTTTCCAGTTTGGGGGTGTTATTTTTAATTCTCTGTGTGCAACAGCCCCTTTGACAGCATTTTCTCCTGTGATTTCATCTGCTGGGTTCCGAAGCCACGTAAATCGTTGTCATTCAAAGCACTCTGTGGTGCTGCATTCTGCGGTCTCGGTGCAGACTGAGGGAGAGGCACCATTGGTTTTGATCTAGACCAGACTGTGCTCAGTCATGTCTTTGCCAAGCTGAAGAGTTCAAATCTTTTTAAGCATCCCTTGTATGGAATCCATTCCTTATCTCTGATCACCTTTTTCAGCCTCATCTTTGCTTTTCCAGTTGCAATGTATCTCAAAGAGCATCTTTCTTTGTGCAAACCCACTGTAATCAGCGTGCTGAAACTGAGAGCCACGATGCTATCCCTCTGTTTTCCTTTTTTATTCCTTTCCCAAAGCCTCTCACACTTGCTCATATGATCACTGTTGAACATTAAACTTCCATTTTCACAGAATTATGACAAGCTCCTCCTTTTAAGTGGCAATAATTAACTTTCACCCCATCAGCGCATAAACAAATTAAGATTTTCCCCCCTTGAATTTATCTGGAACAAATTTGATTTGGCATTTTGCTGCCTGTAATTCAGTGTCAGAAGGACAAACTGCAATTCTTCCTAGGCAGTTCTTGTAATTTCCTTCCATTCTACTCAGCACCTTTCTCACCAGAACATTTATGAGTGTGTTGAGCAGTAGAGGTGTAACACAGATCCCTATTCTTCTCTTGCCCCAAACTTCCCTTCTCTGTGCTTGTTGAGTCATTTAAAACCTCCAACAGATATAACCTGCACTGTTTCCTTTGCAAAAGCCACACCAGCTTTCTCCTACTGTAAGCTGTTAGTCCATCTGGTTACTTCTTTTTATCATTTATTTTTTAAAAAGCCATTGAACTCTGTGATATCCCGCTGAACTATCTTTAAGAACTGCCACCATGTAAATCTTCTATTTCTCTGGCTTCAAGGTATTAAGTGGGAAGTTACACAGCGTAATTAATAATTTGGTCATTTCAGGCCCAAGTTTCCTTTGGAACCCTTGGGCGAGCACCATCTGGTCTTGGCATCTTATAACTGCATTTATCACTTTGCTCTAAAAATTACTTTGCTGACAATTCAAGCAGAGACAGATCTTCCAATGAGTCCTGTTCCCCATAAAGAGAATTTCTGGCATACGAACCTCTTTGGACTCCTGGAATCCTCCACGGGAAACAGGAATGCACATAAGTCATCTAACTTTCTACTCATGGCTTCATCATCAAGTATTTCTTTCACTTCTTCACTCCAGCACCTTCCTGCTTCTGATGTACTTGGTTTGCTATTAGTATGACGTTGCTCAGAGTCTCTCTAGCAGGTCCTTGTATTTTTCATTTGACTTGCCAGAGTTCACGTTTTTATTTACTTTTCTGGTCAACTTCATGACCTGAAACTTTCTGAAGGCTGTATTCTTATTTCTAATACTTTCTTTATCCCAAGCTGCATGCTCATTCTCATCTGTCAACATTCCACAGTGTAATTTAAAATCTTCCCAACAACATTTTCAATTTCAAGTGCAGAAGCCTAGTTCTGCTGTGGTTTACATGGAACCCAGCCTTTCCAAACAGCTCTTGGACTGAGGTTCAAAAAAAAGGAGCCAATTCACTTGGTCAGTACCAAGTCAAGATCCCACTGTAAGACGGCCTTCTCACCCCCCACAGCTGCAACAGAGCAGACAGGAGGTGAAGAATAAAGAGCCTCCAGGTGTGAAATACAAGAAAAAGGAAATGTTAGCAAAGAATGCAAACAGATAAGTGGTACTAGGAGAGCTGCTGGTTCTTTCAAACCCCTGACATGGGCAAAGACAACTTCCATTACAGCTGTGAAGATGAGGAATCACTGTGTACACATCCACACTGGCGACCTGCTCCAAATGTGACAGTTCAAGCCAGGTGAGACAGAACTATCTGTGGTTGCAAAGCACTGATAATTAACTGAGCAAAGAGATTGAATTGAGCCCTATTTCTGATTAAAAACAACAGTAATAAAGCAAGCAGAAAACCCACAACTGTCAGAGCCTTAGGAAAGCAAGCCCTCATATTTGTTGGGGGTGTACTGCCCAATTCTACTGGGTATATTTGTGACTTTCCATCTGTTCCTTTTACTAGGGACCCTGGTCATGAAGGGTGGTCAGGGAAAGACAGCAAACTTCTCCTCATTAGTTTAATTAGATGATTCACTTAGAAAGGAATGGCTGTTAGTTGTGTGGACAGCAAATATCTTAATTAAAAGGTGGTCTGTGGATACCTTAGTTCTTTTACAGTCTCCAATGTCCTTCCCAAGTGAAAACATGGTGATAGTAAAAGGACAGAAGAGAGTACAGACAGTGCAGTGCTGTTCTACCAACTCCAGTTAAGCTTTTGGTACTTTTATTCAGATTCCAGAATCAGTGATAATAAAGGCCAGAAAGGACCCGGACACCTGGCACTGGTGTAAAAGCAACAGTAACGTAACCCGTGTACCACAGATAGTCTTTTGGGATATTTGTGCTTATTTTTGAGATGATCTCAAAAGTAATATGCAACTACTTCTTTCTTTTTAGCTACTCAGCTATTTACAGCAGGAGAGGAATCCCACCAATGGGCAAAGAGCAGAGGATTTCCATTCAGGTACGTGCAGGTGCATGGCTGTACCCCGGGAGTGAAGGTCAGCTGCCATTTGGTGCACTTATTTGTTCTGTATTAGAGGGTTTCACCCCTTACTACGTGTTTACTGGGACAGAGTCATGGAGCTCTGGTCAAAAAACACAAGGAAAGATGATGATAGTTCCAAGCCCCCTCCAAAATATCAAACTGTTTTTATTTGGAATTGGCTTATCTGAAGAGCCATCGTCAGTCCTACATCCTGGTGGCGGTTAGGATCATTTAGGATGTTTTTACTGTCAATTCCTGGCTCAGAGAACTCCCCGCCTCTGGCGCTCGGCTGCTGTGGCGCTGGGCCAGAGCGTGAGCTCGGAGAACGAGGAGGGATAACATGAGAGCTGCTCAGCTGAGCTCTGCTGTGACTGAGTTTATTTTGCCCCTCGTGTGAAGGTGTATTTATGTCTTGAGAAATTATTTAAAAAAAAAAAAACAAACCTTCCGTGTATTCCAGTGTTAAATGACACAAATCACCCATTCAAATTAATTTATGTCAAGCGTTTATGCTGAATATGCTGTTAAACATTCCAGTGAACTAACTAAAGTGAAATAAGGCTAATGGCAGTTTTTCTTTTTTTAAACATGCAGCCTTGGTCCAAATCAGAGCCAGAATTAGACTGTCTATCTGAGAGAAGAGAAATGTCAGTGCTGTGTGACTGGAGACCTGGGTAAGGCCAAAACAGGGCAGGAGGAAGGCACACAGATGCATTAGAAGACCCTTCAACAGAAAGCAAATATTTTCACAAACCATCTTTTCAGAAAAGGAGAGACTTTATATGTCCATACTGGGAAAAAAATCCCCACATAAAGCCTCTGGAGAATGTAATACTTTGAATCACAAACAACACTTGCAGCACATAAAACTAACTTTTGAGATTTTTGAGAGGATAAAAGTTTGCTTCTAGGAGTGGGCTGTTTCAAAGTCACACAGATGGCAGAGTTGTTACCTAGTTAAAGCTCTGGGGTTAAAAAAAAAAGGCAACAACAAACATAACATTCCTTAGGTAGGTCTTAGGGTTTAGTTTTCTGCAAATCCTGTATCACACAGAGAAAGGGTAGGTGGGAATCACTGCTCACGAAGAGTTCCCTACAACAAACAGGTGAACGGCACCAGAAAGAAACAAAAGCTGGATATGAGACAGCAACTAAAAACAAACAACCCCCCTTTCCAGACACCTCGCAGGGACAGACTTAAAGGAATATCAAAGTAGCTGTGATATCGTTTGAGTGGGAACAATACTTTGCCCTGAGCCTCTGTAATGACTTTAACTCGGCGAATCTCTATGAGTAGTTTTTGGGTCATTTTTCGAGACCGAAACACAACCGAAGTGGTCTCGAGGTTCCTCTCGCCCCTTGGCACGCACGGTTCGTGCAGGGTGTAGTTCGAGGCCGGGCAGTTTCAGTCCCAGCAAGGCTCTCAAGCCACGAGACCCCGACCGTGTCAAACCCCCGCCGGGCGCTCCCCGGCCCACCCGCCCCGGCAGAAAACCACCCCCCAAACTTTGCCGTCTCTCTCCGGAGAGCGATTCCTCCCCGAGCAGCAAGTTGAACCCCGCACAACCCCCGGGCGGGACCCCGGGGCGACCCCCTGGGCGGGCGGGGCGCGGCCCCGCGGCGGTGACGTCACCCCCTGTGCCGCCCCGCACCGGGACACCCCCCGGTGCCGCCCGTGTCACCGCGCGGGGGCCGCGCCGCCCCCGCCTCGCCCCGCACCGCCCACGGCCGGGCGGCGGCACCGAGAGCCGGGCGGGGCGCGGGCGGCTCCGCCGGGGGAGCCCCGGGGGCCGCGCCCCTCCCTCCCCTCCCCCGCTCCCGCCGCCCGGAAAAGGCCCCGTTACCGGGCCCCGGTAACTCGCGGAGGGGCCGCCCCCGCCCTCCCTCCCTCCCTCCCCTTTTGTGCGCGGTGGTGGCGGCGGCGAGAGGCCCGGCCGCCCCCGCCCGCAAGGCCGCGGGTTGCCGGCGGGGGCGGGCGGGCCCCACCCGGCGGCGGCGGCAGCAGCAACAGCGGCGGGAAGGGAGAAGAGAAGCCGGCGAGCCGCCGTCACGCCGTCCCCGCCCGGCGCGGAGCCCCCCACCCCTCCCCGGTACCTGCGGCCTGCGCTGGTCCGGCTCCCGCCGCCTCCTGCTCCACAGGCCCGAGCGCGAGCGGCGGCGGCGGCGGCGGAAACGGGCGGGGCGGGGCGGGCCGTGCGCGCGCGCGCGCGGGGCGGGGCGAGGCCGAGCGGGCGGGGGCGCGCGAAGCCTCGCGCGCCCCCACCCGGCCGGCCCCGCCCCGCCCCGGTCCGCGCGCGCCCGCCCCTGCGCACCAATCGGCGGCTGCCGCGCGCGGGGCACGCCGGGAAGGGGCGCTATAAAAGCCGTGGTGCTATTTACGCCGCGCGGGTTTGGGGTGTGGCGGGGCTGAGGGAAGTAGGGAGGTTTGTGAGGGTTTTTTTTCCCCTTCTTCTTCTTTCTCTTTTTTCTTCTTTCTCTTTTTTCTTCTTTTTCTCGGGCATTCGGTAGTGCCGGGGGCTCGTGTAACAGTGCCTTGTTTGCTCGCGGTTCGTTCTTTTCTCTGTTTTTTTCCATTGGGTTCCCACCTTGAGTGCTGTGCCCAGCTCTGGGTCTCTCAGTTCCAGAGGTGCTGGAGCGAGTCCAGACAAGGGCAGCAAAGATGGTGAGGGGTCTGGAGCACACGTCCTGTGAGGAGCGGCTGAGGGAGCTGGGGATGTTCCGCTTGGAGAGGAGGAGGCTTAGGAGTGACCTTATCACTCTGCAGCTTCGTGAAAGGAAGTTGTAGCCAAGTTAGGATTGACCTTTTTCCTCCCAGGCAGCCAGGGATAGGAAAGAGGACACAGTCTTAAGCTGTGCCAGGGGAGGTTTGGGTTGGACGTTAGGAAGAATTTCTTCACAGCAAGGGTGATTAGACATTGGAATGGCTGCCCAAGGAGGTGGTCGAGTTGCAATCCCTGGAGGTGCTTAGGAAAGACTGGATGTGGCACTTAGTGCTGTATTGATGTGGTGTTTGGTCATAGGTTGGACTTGATGATGTCGGGGGTCTTTTCCAACATATTTGATTCTATAGAAGGCGTACACTATGATACAACTTAAGGTTGTATCATTGTACCCCTTTGCCTATGGGCCTTTCGGTTCCCTGAAATTATTTTGCAAAGATAAGTGTCCATACATGGGAAAATAAGTTTAACTAAGGAACACCGCAGGATATCTCTTGCAGATATTTTTATCGCAATCAATTTTGCAATCAATTCCACATAAGTCAGGCAGTCTTCTAACTATGTGTACAGCTATCAGAAAAAAAAACAAGAACTGAGAGGAAATAATAGGAAGCAGTAGCTGATAAGATTTTTTTTTTTTTTTTCCCTTAGAGAATGTACCCTCAGTTATGTTTTTGGTCAAGCTGTATGCTTGATTGAAGAGTAAATGTAGTTTCTGTGTCAGGAAACTATGAGAGCTTGCTTCTAACACCACAGCATTGACATGATTGTCTGTAAGCTGGGAATAGCATCTAGAAATGCTTGCCAACCAAACATGATGCTATGTCAATGTTGTCTTTGTTCTAGAGCTATAAGCTGAGCAGTGTGTTTTTCTATCTACCTCAGTAAAAATGTGGGTTTGTGTGTGGTGCTTAAAAAAAACAAACAAACAAAAAAAAAAAAAAAAAAAAAAAACACCAAAACCAAAACCCCAAAATCAACTAACAAAAATCCCCAATAAGTTACCCTTCCCAGCTGATTTGGATATCCAGCTCCTCCTAAAGTCAGGAACTTTCATCTGAACCTGGGCTGCTCACAGCCATAAAGGCATAAAGGATGAAAATTAGCAGGTCAAGCCACTCCAAACATGCAAAGTTTCTTCCCAGGTTCCTCATATGTGGCCTAATTAAGCAAATGGGAGCTCTCCCAATGGTGCCAATATAAAAAAAAAAAAAAAAAAAAAAGTGAAAGCAGAAGAGCCCAAACCAAAACGAGATCTATTTCTTCCACATAGGACATCATTCTTCCTCTCTCCCCAGTCCACACTGCATTTAGGCCAAGTGCAGGCCTTGGTGAAGTTCATTTTGATCTGTCTCACAGATAAAGAATCCTGAAGGGCAAGTCACCTATTTGAAGTCCTGAAGGAAGTGGCCACCTTGAAAGCCAGACCTTTAGCCTCCTCCTTCCCTGTTGCTGTAGCAATTAACTCCCCGTGTCTGTTCATGGGCAGTACCTTTCAGCTGGGCCCATGGGTGCTGTGTCACTGTGCTGCTGTCACCACAGCCCTGACAAAGGGGAGAACTCCAGTGCTCTGGACAGGGGATTTTGACAGCAGAGAAAACTGCCTTTCCACAAGGATAGGGAAATTCAAAGCCTCTGATATGTAGAGGGGGAGCAGAAGCTTCAAAAAGTTGCTGGCCTCTAGTCCAACACAGGCTTTTAGCCATGGTTGGAGAAATGAAGCCTACAAGCCCCAGCTCAGTGCAGTTGAAGTGTCTGACACAGGCACAGGTTTGTGTGGGGCACAGGCATCTCCAAGCTGACATCGGTCAGGCTTCCCTGTTGCAGGATTGCAGGAGGAGAAAGCAGCTCTGTATTCCCACTGAGAGAATCCCTGGTGTGGAAACCCTCAAGGCTCAGAGGAACATGGGCTTTTAAAGTCCTACAGCAAAGCCATCAGAAATCTTTCTGTTCTGTATTCCCTGTCCAAGTGTGGGATCCTCCCAGTTTCTTTCTGTGGAGATTTATTACCTAAACTGAAAGTTTATCTTGTGTTCCTATTTGGGATTGTGTATCCAGGGGGCTGTACCTCTTAGAGACCCTGACTGGCTCTTGGGTATGACAGCTCCAGACAGCAGTGACTTGCACGAGCTCATCCCTTAATCCCAGTGTGACCCACCTTCCTCTCTCCCACAAATAGAGCACAAGCAGCTCCTGCTGCAGTCCTGAAAGCCTTTCCCATATTTCACTATCGTTTTGTTGCAAGTAATTTATTTTTTTTTTACATAATTCTCTTAGCTTTTGTCTCAGTTGAAAGCTGAACAATTATTTAATTTATTTCACATCGACACAGCAGCCTTGCTTCAAGTGCATGGTAGCTGCTGTGGCAAGAAAATGCAGTGGCAATGAGTAAGCTTAGCTTGTGGTGTGTACAGAGAGACTTAATTGAATTAAAAACCCTATCAGAAAAATCTACAGTTTTCCTAGCAGGCAGCAAGCAAGACCAGTGAAGTTCAGTTTATGCTCAAAGACTAAATTATGCTAAAACTTTAAGTTTTTAAATGGAGCAGAACAGAGAAAATTCAGAGATGTTTAGTAGGATCCAACAATAACTCTGTTATACAAACTTTAATGCTTTGTAAAACAATAGAATAGAGAATAGAGGGGGAATTGAAGATTTGAATTGCACAGTAAAGCATTTAATATTGACTCTTTTTGTGCACTTTAGAATAACCTGATTGTTCCTGTTTTCTGAATTCAGAAATATTTGGAAGAGCTCTAGTAAATTATACCACGAGAAGGTGAAATAAAACCACCTTCCACCTTTAAATTTTAAAGGATAAACTGAAGAGAATATATTGACTCATCTTGATCCTGAAATAATTGTTTCCCCAACATTTTACTATTTCTTCAAAATTGTTTTTTTTCTGTGAAGTGCCCATGCCCTCCTTTTCCAATTTTGTTTCAAGAACCAGCATAAAAGCCCTTTGCCCTAAGCATGAGGCACAAAAACATTCATCACATGCAGCACTCCACTTATATCCCAGGCTAGCTTGTCAGCAGTGGGACCACATCAGGGATAGCATCCCCCTGGGACTAAATTTTCATCTGAAGTTTCAACCTGCCATTAAATTCTCAGTAAATCCAATGTTTTTTTTTCTTGCAGGCAGAAGGGAAGGACTGGCAGGTGCCCCCTCAGTGTGAAACAGGCTGTAGCTGGGCAGGAACCTACAGGAACCTGCAGTCCTGCCTGGGCAGGACAGTGCCTGTGCTCTGCTCCCTTCCTGCTGCTGCACTCTGGAGAAGCCAAACCTCGGCAGGACAAGAGCAGGACACCTGGCACGAGCTTTCCCAGCTGGAAGGGGAGGGCGGTCCTGGCCATGCCTGGCTGCTGTGAGAGGCTCACCCAGCTCGGCTGCAGCAGGGCAGGATGAGAACTGGAGCTTTAGCAGCACTCGGTTTGGCAGGGGGGTCCCTGTACCACCGGGAAACTGTTGGAGGCTCCCCCTGCCTGCCAGCAAAGTGTGAGACAAAATGCATAATAACCTCGGTTATTCAAATCTCCTGCTCCAAGTGACGCTCGGACAGACTTTTTAGGCCGCTTTTAGTGCTTTCTGACAGAGGAGGGAGCTGTCAGCTCAGCTTTGAGTTGCTCAGCAGGCAGACGTGCCCACCTGGGAGCCGACTAAGCTGTCCGGGCAGCCCACCGAAGGGAGATGTTAAGCCTGACTTGCAGGAGGTGAAACTCTAACCTGAAAGTGCTTAAATCTTTTGCTTAAAGTGCATCTATGGGGTGTTTTGTGTCCCTGTACAATGAAAACCACAGTCACCAGGCCTGCAGGGCCAGTGGGAGCAGCAGGCTTGGGCTGTTTGGAGGTGGAACATTGGCAGTGGGGTCTTGGACTTTCCCTGGAAAACTGGAGCCTGTACAAGACCTTCCTGTTAAAGTCCAGAGCCAGAGCAGCCTCCTCTATGCCTGGGCGATGCAAGCAGCCCTTTTATCTGGGAGACCTGCCAGGCAGCAGAAGGAGGCAAGGAAACAGCAAAGTTAAACTAGTCTGAGGTTGACTCAAGCCAACGTGAACTGGTCTGAAGTGGAATAACAACCCGATCCTATCAGCCATTTCTCCTGGTGCGACCCGTCAGTAGCCTTCCTGCCTCAGCCAGTGGCAGTGTTACGAGGTATGGCTTAATTACAGCCCTGAAATAAAAAGAATTTCTTCATTAGATGTTGCTTTACAGCTGCATCAGTCATCTTCTGTCCAGCTGCTCGTGGCAGAGCTCCAAGCGGGCTGAATGGGGCTGGTTTGGCAGGTACGAGGGGTGCCGGTGGTTGGAGCGCGCAGCTGGGCAGCGCGGGGCTGAGTCAGAAGCTCCTGGTGACGTTGCTAAATTCAGTTTGCCACAAAGATCTTTTTCTCCTTCACACTGGAGCTGTCTTTATGCAGTGTTTCTGCCTTCAGAAATGTGGCTCAGACCCAGTCCCCGCGAGTCACACGCGCTCATTCCTTAGCCGTTGAAAAAAGGCAAGTAGGAAAACGGGGTGTCTGTTACGTGTTTGGGGACTGGATTCCACCACGCTTGTCTTCTGACAGCAGTTAGGTGACAAAGATTGAAAGCCTGTCTTCCCACCCAGGGTATTGTGCTTTATTTCTCAAGCCATGGAGATAATCCCTGGCAGATGACTTCATTTTAAATTATAGTGAGACCCTGAACTGATGATTTAGGAGCACCCATTGACTTTGTTGTGGTTCTGATTTTGGTATGTTGCTTTGTGCCCCAGAAAGGTGAATTGTTACTTGGCTAAGGCTAAATGAGGAGGTAATACCAAATGCTGTATGAAATGGAATCTCTTTCCAGCCTGAGTCAGTGCTTCCATATCCTGTTCCTCTTTCCCCCAAGTACTGGTGCTAGGAACCAGCAGCCTTTCCTCCACCTCAGTTGATGCACCAGCATCAGCTTAGGGCTAATGTTCGGAATTAATGGTAAATCTTATGTATCTCGTACAGCAGAGACTGACTCACATCAGCTCACTTGATCGCTTATTCCAGGAAAATAACACTCAAATTTGCCAGAGAACTGTCCCTGACACATTAAAATATTTGTGAATTCAAAGCTTTTTCAACTCAGAATGGCAATTTCTGTATGTTTCCCTCTAAAATTGTTCATATTGAAGTGTGGGAATTGCACTAAAGCCTTGACAGACTCTTCAGTTTGAGAAGAGTTAAAAATTGATCACATTCAGGAACCACTGTTCCAGTCAATTCAGACTAATGTAGAGTTGCACAAAAACCTCCCTAAGAAAAACCAAGGCATAAACTTGAGACTTAATGTCTCAAATTCATGCAGAGTTTGTTTTAAAGAATATATTAGTCTCAGTAACCCAGGAAAGAGCTGTATTTATCTGGAAAAAGCATCTTTCTCAGCGATAGCCTTAATTCAGTCCTTTTATGTTTCTTTAAATGTCATTTTTTTTGGACAAGAAGCTAAAGGTGCTAGAGCAAACACTGCAGAAGCATAAAGCTTCCCCTCTTGTATGAGAGGAGCAGAGGCTTAAATGGGGAAAAGGCTTGCTTTTAGACTTCTGAGTTTTGGCACAAGTCCCAGTGGGATGTGTGTGACTGGCCCTCCCCAGCTTCTGCACAGTATTGCATTTCTTCACAAAAATAGGACCTTTGCTGGTACTGGGGTAAACACAGAAAAACGTAGGGGAAATGCTCTGGGCAAGGGGGAGCAAAGGCAGTGTGAGGTGTGTGGTGGATGGCTCTGGGTTAACTGCTCCTGCTGAGTACCTTGATCGTTCAGTAAGCTCAGTAAGGCTGTATCCCAGGGCTGCAGAGCCTCCTGCTCTCTCAGACCTTCTGAGGGACTCTGTGAGGGTAGCTCAGACGTGGCTAACTGATCCCTGACTGGCAGCAGGACCAGTTACATCTCAGAATCACCTCATAAACCTCTAAAATCTTGGAAAACCGATTTCCTTGCAAAAGCCAAGACAAAATATGCAACGTTGAGCCAAAATAACATTTTGTTATTTGGAGATTGACCTCAACTCAATTTCTGACGCTGGGTTCGGGCTCAGCTGCTGCTTCAGAGCGAGCCAGAGAAATTGTGTGTGTGTGCTGTTACCCCCTGGAAGTGAAGGCACTGAGGTGAAGTCTCACCAAGCCACGAAGAGTGAAGTTGCGTTATGTAGAGGAGGGCAATGCAATTTCTAGTGGTCACTGCTGTTCTGGTGCAGTGTTTCCCACATGTTATCCTCTCCTCTACAGCAGCAACCAACTTTATTGCAAATGTGCAGTAAAGAAGACAAGAACACTGCAGTGCTTTGTTGTAACACTCTCTTCCCTCTCCTCCCCATGTTGCTGGTAGAGCTCTGCACTCAAAATTCAGATGCAGTTCACATTTGGCGTGATAGCAGAATAAACTATAGGATTAAAAATGTTCCTGGATCTCCCTTTTAATGTTTTCCCTTCTCACTATGGCATCCTTGGCATCCCTGGGGATGGGATTTGCACTTCTGTGCAAAATTAAGCCTATGGCAGTGACAATTGGAGGAGGGAAGGGAGTTCGTGTTGAGGTGGACTAATGTCAGAAATCCCTTGTGTTTAATAGCTTTTATTATGAATAATATGTCCCCTACACTATGAGGTAGTAGGAAAAGAAAGGGAAATATGAGAATATATATAATCAGATTTTCTAAAAGTCCTTTTGAAAGTGTTCCCCTTCCTCAGATTTACAGCAACTCCCTACAGATGTTCTGTAGCTGGAAGAGGTTCATGAAGTATTTTTTCAAGACAGCTTTTTTGGTCAGGAAGAGATGAAAATCTTAAACCAAAAATGTCTTTCAACTTTAAATTTGGAGTTGTTGTCATAATGTATTTCCTTACAGAGCTGCCAAAGAGGTTTTTAAAAGTGCTATTTATGCATGTGCATTAAAAGCAGGAGCACACCATGGCTATATGAAATTAATTTTCTGGTTTTGAAGCTAGCAATTAAGGTTGGGACAAATGTTCCTGCTGGTTGTTCCTCCTGCAGTCACTCTTGTAAAACTAAAGGAGAACCACAGACATGAAAGCTCTGTTGGTGTCATTACTGCTGGGCTGCTTTGCTTTGTGGAGCGTCAGCTCCTCTCTGGTTAGAGTGACATTGTGTAAGGCTCTTAAAATCCTGCTGAAATCCCTGAAGCCTGTGAGGGGATCCCTCATTAAAAATGCTGGAAGACAGTCTAAAGTGTCACTCGCTGTAGAGAATGAGCTTGTTGACAAGACCACATTAAACTCAGCACTTTTCGCAAGCACAGTTTGCAAACCCAGAGAGATGGAGCGTGACGTGTCCCCGCTTCCCTTCTTGTTTCTGTCTGGATGGAAAATGGAAAAACACTCTGGGTAAACTATCTCGTGTTTTCAGAAAGAAAAAACTCTAAACTTAATCCAGACTTCATGTACAAGAGAGGAGGTTAAAAAAAAGACAGCAAGGCTTGGTTTGTACATGTGTATTCATGTGCAGCTCAAAGACAATGCAAGATCATCCTCAGGACGAAGTAGGAAGTACACAATCACAGCTAAAACAATGCAAATTGAAGGCATGCCACGAGAGGAGAAATTAAGACAATATTTCAGTGCAAATGTCCCTATAAAATACGTTTTTCACCAGGAAAAGACATGGATAGCCCTGCGCTTTGTGTGTGTGATACACTGCAGTAGGAGCTACAAATATTCCCAGCACAGGTAAAGGGGTATATTCTCCTCTGGATCAAACACAGATGTCTGTGAGAAGCATCGCTACTGATGTGAGAACAGATGATGGCTGTGGAGCAGAGATCCCTCTGAGCACTGGCCCCTGCCTGGCATCACCGAAGGAATTTGGCCAGACCTGTTTGGTCATGAGTCAAAGTTGCGCACCCGGGTTCCAAACAACTGGAGCTATAAACAGTTTAAACTGATTTTCAGGGGAGTTCGAAGATGAATAATGCATCTCTTCAGGCTTGTAAGTGATCTTTTATTCACAGAAAATCAAAGCGATGTACAAACGCAGTTGCTGGCCTTGGGGAGGGGAGTCTGAGTGACTGCTTGTCATTCACAGCACCTACCAGAGGTGATGTGACATCTGAAGGGAAGAGATGAGAGCTCCATGGCAATTTGTTAAATAAAAACCACCTCAGTATCTCGCTAAATAGCTGATAATCAAAGGTGCAGAATTCTAATCTACTGTAGCAAAAAGAGGAGCTCACAGGCTACAGCCTACAAAAGTTTTTCTTCTGCACTCCATGAAAATTTGCTTGTATCCATGGAAATTCCCTGTGACAGAATTCCTTGTCCTGATACTGCAAGTTTGTGCTGCTCAAGACACTCTGCAGGCATTACTGAGTGTTTTGTCCATCACTGCAGTCCATTCTGTTCGGTTTGGTGGCTAGAGATTTGCTTTAGCCGCTGGATCCTACACCATCCAGGTTTGTATGGTTCTGGGATCTGAACACAAGGTGAGAATCTAAACTTGACCCTTCTGGTTTCCAGAGGCAGGAGGTAGGAAAAGTTACGTCTGCCTGAAAAGTTCCTGCCATAACTTAAAAACTTTGCATTTAATTATAAGACTATTTCTGCTGACAGATCAAGGAGGAAGATAGTTTGCTCTTTAGCATTTGTGGCCTAAATAGACAGTTAACCAAAATTTGCATATTTCTTAACACTTTTAAATTTGTCTGAAAAGATGTAAATGCCTTTTCTTACTCTGTGACAGTAAATGTTTTATTCCTGTCACGAGAAAGAAACATTCCCCTGCCCTGCAGTGGGAAATGAATTTAAATCAGGAGGCAAACTAACAGATCAATAGTTAATCCTTCAGTGCATCTCCTGGTCTTGGTTCATCAGCAGTAACACGGAGTTGCCGTGTTTTGGGCAGCCAGAAGGACTTCAGAGCGGAGCCCATCTGTGTCAATGCTGATGGAAAATCCCCAGAGCTGTGCACTCTGTTCCAGCCTCTTGCCTGCCCCTCCAGGGAGGGTATTTCCATGTGGAGTTAGTCAGAGCTGTTTGTGTTTTGCCGTGTTCCCAAGGCAATCAGCATCCTTATCACATCTGTTTGCCTACTGGGCAACCAAAGTGAACTTCACAAGGCTCAGCTCACCTTGTCCGGCAGGTAAAGGTAACTGAGAGAGAAAGGACAACAAAGTATCTTGTTGCATCACTGGAGCAGGTGAGGGCAGAACTGGGAGGCCGATATCTGGCCACAGGCTGAGCTGAATGACCTGGTACAGGAACCATGTACTCTGCTGAGATGATGTGGAGTACTGGAGGAAGGAGATGTGATGACTACTCTGTTGAGCATAATTTTTGACTGTTACTGCTGGGATGAAGCTGAGTCCCCTCCCTACAGTGGCTAAGGTGGATGGAGAAATATTACCTGGATCTTGAGAGGTGGGACTGTGCAAGGCCAGCTTGCCCACATCTGCTCCTGCTCAAAACCCACCTCACTTTCTGACTGCCACTAAGAGAGAATTTAAATGTGAATGGGCTGATCTGCATCCCCCATTAGAGATGTGAGGGGCCCAGCAGGGTGCAGACAAGCCTGCTGAGGCCAAGTGTCTGCAATAACCCAACACCCAGGGCCTCACTGGAGAGTACATTTACTTCCTTCTGCCTCACCTCTTCCTGACGTACTGGACCAGAGTGAAGGCATGAAGCTGTCAAATAAGACCAAATTTTAGTGTTTAGTGTTGTAATGGGAAAACTTATATGCTAAGTGTTAAATGTGTGCTGAGTTAAATAACTTCAAGGCTGGAGGAAGGAGAAGTGTCTGATGGTCAGAGCTGGCAGTTATGAGGATTCTGAGTTCTGTTCCTCTTCCTGCCAGTGATTCACTGCATGGCTCCAGGCGAGACATGTAACCAAGCTGGAATATTTTCTTCCAGCTGCAAAAGAGCTGTAAGGCCACATTCAGGGAGGGCCTCTGAGGTTTAAATACAGCCCTGGTGGAGTTAGTTGGGATGTATGGGAATGGATGTGAAACCACAGCAGGAGAAACAGCAGCAAACTCCACTGTTCCTTATTGCTGCATGTGAAGGTGGCTCATGTACCAGCAGAGAGCAAACTTTCCCTGCTAAGAGGGTTAAAGAGGCTGGAGAAAGCTCAGAGGGGTGCAAAGGTTGCTTTTATACAGGGGGAAGAAAAGGAGAAGCCAAGATATTTCTGCTGGGTTGCAGCAGCCCCAGCAATGGAACCTGCTCAAAACCCTCTCTGGGTTTGGTGGGAAGGGCTCAGGTGCTGCAGAGCAGCTCTGCCACTGCCCCGACCGGCAAGGCCATGTGGTCAGGGTTAGTGCAGGGTGGCACCTGCTTGTCCAGGGCCCGAGGGAAGGGGCCCAGTCACCAGAGGGTTTGGCTGTTACAGAGCCTGAGGCTCAGGGGTCACCCAGGCGGGATGCTGCCACAGCCCCAGCACAGGGGAAGCTGTAGGACACAGCGCTACCGTTCACGACCAGCAGTGCCCTGTGCATGGGCTGGAGGGGAGAGGAGAGCCCGCTTTGCTGCAGGGGCTTGGGGGTCCTGCGCGGTGCAGAGAGGGCTCCGGGGCTGCGGGCTGCAAGGCTGGGCGAGTCGGGAGGAGCTGAGAAGAGCATGGGAAGGGCTGGGAGGCAGGCGGGACCCATGCGAGCCCCTTAGAGATCCTGGAGGATTCGAACCCTCGGTCCCAGGACGGCCAAGCCCGCCCGCCAGGGGGCGTTCTCTCGCGGGGCGTTGCCGCGGGGGGGTCCGCGAGCCTTCGGGGTGCCCGGCCCCGCCCCCTAAAGAAGCCACGCCCCAGTCCCAACACCTCGGGCCCGCCCCCCCGGGGGCCCCGCCCCTGGTACCGCGCGTACCGCCCCCTGGTGGCGGGGCGGGGCGGCGCCGGGATCGCTCCGGGCCGGCCGCACCGGGAGCCCCGGGTGAGAGCGCGGGGGGCACCGGGACCCCGCCCGCCATCGCCGCGGCTCCGGAGCCGTGGGGCCCCGCGGGGCCGGGCCGGCAGCGCCGCGCCGCTCTCCCCCCAGGCCGCGGCCTGCTTGGCGCCGGGGGGCGCGGGCCGGGTCCCGCACCGCCCCGGCGGTGGGCGCGGCGGGGGCTGCACCGGTGCCGGTGCGGAGGGCGCTGTCCGCGGGCAGGCGCGGCCCAGGGCTGCGGGTCCCGACGGGCAGGCCGTGCTGCGGGGCCGCTCGGGGCAGAGCCTCCCCTCCGCGGGGCACGGGCAGCGGGGGGTGGACAGGGGCAGGGGCCGGAGGGCTCCGCTCCGCTGCCCGTGGGGAGGGCGGGGGGCAGCCGGCAGTGCCGGTGGGGAACGAGCCACGGGAACCGGGAAGAACGGCCCAAAATATCCCGCTCTCCTCTGGGGCGGCTGCCATCAGGGCCCTGGGGCTGGGCGTGGGGCCGGCGGCTCGGGGGAGCCACCGGGGCCGTGATTGGAGGTGCCGGGTCTGTGTCGGTTTCAGGGAGGAGCCGGGGCGCTGCGGAGCGGCGTGTGTGTCCCCCCGGGAGCGGCGTGTGTGTCCCCCCGGGATCGCTGTGTCCCCCCGGGATCGCTGTGTTCCCCCCGGGAGCGCTCCGCTGCCAGGGCACCCGGGAGCAGCCCCGGTGCGGCTCAGGTGTCCCCGGGGACGGCCGGGCTGGGGCGGCTGCGGGACATCGTCCTCCTCCGTCCCTTTCCCGTTTCCGTGTTTATCGGTGTCCCGTGCGTTCAGCCGCAGAGTTTTGGGAAGAAACCTTGGCCTGGGGGATCCTGCAGGAGCAGGTGCTCCTCGGGACACCCCTGCTCTGGGCAGCAGGTCTGAGGCCACCGGGCGCCTCTCGGCTGCTCTACCGTGGCTGGTTTTGCTTTTGGTCTCGTGAGTCTGAGAGGAAGCAATGATACTTATTTTTTCCTGCTGCAGCGCTGAAGATCCTGCACCCCTGTGGATGCCGTGAAGCGTTTCTGAGCTGAGCTGGTGTTTCAGGTGAGTGGGGTCACGGTGTGATACGATGCCAGGCCCAGGAACGTGGCCGGTGCCAGGGCTTGGTTTTGCCATCCCCCTGCCTGCCCGGACCAAGCAGAGCGGAGCTGCCTGTGCTTCCTACCAGGATGTGGCTTTTCTGTTGCCATAAAGCTGAGCGAACAAGCAGCAGCCTCTGTGAACGACTCTTTGTGGACAAAGTGTGTTTATAAAACAGAGGTAAAGGTGAATTGTTTACTTCAGCGTTCGCTTCCAAACCTGTCTCCTGTGAAAGTCCCAGGGGAGTGTTGCAGCCAGTCCCTGTGGGCAGAGCTGTGTTTCAAGGGAGTATAAAACACAAACAACTCTCCTGAAATGGTTTGGGTTGCAATTCCCCAGAGTGGTTGTACTTGGTGGGTGAAAACAAGCAGGAGGCATTCACCAACCAGGCTGCTGTGTCCCACAGTCAGCACAAGAGAAAAGATGCCAAACAAAACAGGAAGCCTTTGTTGGGGTTATAAAAACTCTTCTAGTTTAAAAAAAGCCATCTAAAAGAAATACTGGTAATCCATTGCACCTGAGTGTGTTGGGGATGCTTTTTCTAGCTGGGTCTTCAGCTTTCTCTGAGCATCTCTAGGTACTTGGGTCTGGATACAGGGCTTAGTTCTGAGCTGGCGTGGTCCTCATTTGGATTACTGAAGGAAGGCCTGGTCTTCCAGATTTACTGACAAAGATGCTTCCCTGGTCACAGTGTTGGTCCTGGTATCTAAATGATAAATTATTTTACTGTGATCCCCTGATCCTTAGCCCAGTGCTGTGTATCTGTTACCTGGTGGGTGATACGGGCTCCCAGGGTAATTTTTGGTCTCTCCTGGATGCAAAATTGGACTTGAGCAGTTCTGAGGAGATGGGGATGGTGCCTCTCTGTCCTCCCTTCATAACCACCTTATTCCCAAGAGGCACTGAAGCAGTATAATTTGCACCTGGTGACCAATTGGAACAGGCTGATGCAATATGGGACTAATATACAGGAGGCTTCTGGGGGGTTTCCACTCCTTTCAAGCTTCATACATCAGAGGAATTAAACGAGAGTGCGTTTTGCTGCATATAAATAACTTCAGAAAGCAACTGCTTGCCCAAGTGCTGGCTTGACTGCCCTCCTTTTTCTCCTTTGCCCTTGCTGCCAGTGCATCAGGAACCATGGCACACCAGGTGTCCATCATGACCGACTGGGTGCTCCTGGGGCTGATCGCGGCGCTGGTCGTGCTGCTGCTGCTCACGGTCTTCGGCTTCGTCGTGTACTCGGGGCTCTTCACCGAGGTGGTTGTGAGCGCCGGCTCCCCCCCTGTCGGCACCATGACTCTGGCCTACAAGTTCAGGGTGGGCCCCTATGGAGAGTCCGGGCAGCTCTTCACGGACGGCTGCAGCATCTCCTCGAAGCTCTGCTCCATCGGTGTCTACTATGACAACCCTCACACGGTAAGGAGTGCGCGGAGAGGCCACGGGCTCCCACAGTCAGCTCACGGGTTCTTAGCTTGGGGTGCTCCCAGATCGTGTTTCAGACACTGGGGTTCACAAAGGTCTCCCAGGTCTGCAGAGGATGCTTTGTGAGGAAAGGCACCTGAAAGCAGATGGGTTTTTGGATAACCCTAACTGGAAGGCACTGGGCGAGCAAAGCTTGCTGTCTTCTGATAGCCTCTGCTGAATAAGTTATCAGCAGGCTAATGGAGCTGGTTGTGGAGCAGAGGGGAGTGTTTGAGACCCCAAGATGAGACATTCCTTGACAGATTCCTTGGCTGCTGGAAGTGCAGTCCTTTGGGACTTGCAGCTCTGTGGTTGAGAGCAAGTGGTCTCTTCAGGTCAGACTATTCTCATCCATACTCCTTCTCTTGTTTCTAGTGCTCTCATGTGTTTCTGAGCTTCCCTATAGTTCTTCCATCTCCTGGGAGTTATTAGTGAAACCTCAGGTGCTGCGTGCTGAGGGCTCCTGTCTGATGAAACAGTTGCTCCATGATTCTCTCCGGGCTGAGAGGTGAGCAGAAAGCGTGCTGCCTGATGGCTGTCAGCCAGAGCCAAATACTCTGCTGGGAACAATCCAAGAGCAGGAACAAACAGAAGTGCATCAGAACTTGCCGGGGGGTGAGGATGGGTGACACAGGGGTCTCCAAATTATGGCATGTGGGTATTTGTCTGGGGCAGACAGCCTGGCTCCCCAGTAATTCTGCAGTAGCTAGCGTGACCGTGGAGGAATCTGTGGGGAGGAGGGATAACAGTGGCCAGCAGCTGTGCGTGTGTGCTTGGGCACGTGTGTTAGGTCTGGCACAGGGCACAGTGCTTGGGCTGATAGCTCTCACCCAGTGTTTCTGCTCTGGGAGTGGCTGGCCCTGTTTTAGGAACCCTGTTTCGTGGCTTGGAAGATGGTGCTCCCAAGTGTTGGACCTGCTTCGAGGGAACTTGTCCATGAAAACGTAGTGCTGAGAGAACTGTGACAGGAAGATAGTGGCGGTGAGAAAGCCTGAGCTTGGCTGTGCTCAGTGGAGCCTGCTGTGCTCAGCCACCTTGTATCTTTGTATCCTGTGACACGCTGACTTATCTTTGCTTTCCTGGGTCATGGGAGGCAGAGAAGACACTATGGTGACTCTTCCTGGCCTGGGAAGGATGATGGCAAAGAGGACTCCTCCCCTAGGGATGAGCTGGGCCGAGGCACGGTTCGACCAGGCATGCTTAGACCATTTTCTCTGAAAGAAGTGTCATGTCTGGAGTGGGAGCCATGTGGAGTGCCTGGTATGAGAGGGCCCATGTGGTCGGAGTGGCCATTTCACCACCTCTGCTTTGTGTGCTTGTCCTTGAGTGAGGTCCTTGCCTGGAGCTGAGAATCCTGGTGTTGCTGTTTGTTCCCCCATGGTCTCTGGGGACGGAGCAGGGCAGTCAATGCTGTCGGAAGGGCTCAGTGTCCATTCCTGGTGCTGTCATGCTCCAGGGACCTGATGTGGACACGCCTGTGGTTGCCCTGCAGACCTTCTGCTGGCACTGGGGCAAAGGTGTTGTGCCTTACCTCTTTGTTTGCCAAAGCCTGGGCCAGTGAAAGCCTGTACTGCTGAGACACCACAAATATCCTTATCCGTATCGGTGCAACGCTTGCCCTGGCTGGCACAGGGAATGCTTTACCTGGTAGCACCAGCTGAGGCTGGGAAGGAGCAGCTCCTACCTGACCGTGAAACTTTGGGCTGTCCATGCAGGATCAAACTGCCTTCCCTTTCTGGTCCTGTCTTTTTTCACTTCTTCCTACATCTGTTGCATCTCTGCCCTCATCCCTGTCATTGGAGCAGGCAGTGGGGTTGATGAACTTGTCTCATGTGGCCATCCAGGGTTTTGAAAGCAGCTGTTTCTCCTTGTGGTGGGAATCTAACCTGCCCTCTAAGGCTTGGCAGGCAGCCCCACGGACCTTGCCCTTCTCTGGATGGGCTGCCTTTGCTCATGACATCAGGCAGGTGACTTGGGCCTGAACCTCCTGCCTCTGTAGCCACTGTGGTGGCTGGGACACAGAGGGGACATGCAGGATGTAACTGCAGTGCCTGGGGACAGGAGCCTCCTCTCACCTGCCATCCCCGAGCACAGTGCCATACCTGGGTGTGCTGGAGCACCTGTGGTGCTGGTGGGACCTCCCACAGGCTGATCTGTGGCTCCTGAATTGGTTACCGCAGAGATTCATGTCTCACCAACAGGCAGGTCAGGCCAGGCAGGGTGCTGGGAGTGAGGATGTCTTTGGGCAGATGGCTGTCTTGCCTCTGGGCAGGTGAAGAAAGGGCCAGTTTTGGGCGGGTCACTTGGCTGGAGACTGCAGTGCTCATACCTGGCGTGCTGGCTCAGGTGCATGTATTCACTGAGTCATGGTGGCATGGGAGATGGTGTGCACTGCTGGCTTCTTATTCCTTGGAGGTTCAGCAGGGTGGGATCAGTCACCCAGACTGCCTTTCCCCTGGAAGGAAGATGTGACCTCCTCCTCTTCCTCCTCATTCTCAGCGCTCTCCTGACCTCAGTGGAGCACCGTGTGGCAGGGCTGGCCCGCCCAGAGCTGGCGACCCGCCGCGGATGTTGACTTGTCTCCAAAAATAGGCCTTTTGTCATCAGGCAGAATGTGCTGCCTGTGTCCTGCGGTGTCCCTGGCTGAGCGCCCTTGGGCCCTGCCCAGACAGCCGCCCCCAGCCCAGCTTTTGGCTCCTGGAGGGTTTGGTGCCCCCAGCACAGTGGCAGGAAGGTGCTACAGGGCAATTGCTGTGCTGGTGGACTCATGGTCAAAACAAGCTCTGCCCGAGAGAGAGGATGGGAATGCCAGAGCTGGAGAGCAGTGTCCACCTGCTGGGAATGGGGCTGGGGGCAGTCTATGGCCTGGAACGTGTGGGCTGCCTCAGGGTCATGCCAGGTCTCAGGGCAGCCACTGCCACCAGCATCCCTAGGTCTCCCTGCTGACTCCTGGCAGTCCAACATTCACACAACAAGGACGCTGCCTGAGTGCTGCCAAACCGCTGCCAGCAACGTTTTATGTGTTTTAATGGACAAGATTAATATTAATTTGGACTTCTTTTTTTCCTTTTTCCTTTTTATTTAATATTTAGCAGCCCAGAGGACTTCTCCCTCCTTCTCTCACCTCTGGCAGGAACAGAAATAACTCCTCAGCAAGGACTGATGTGGCGGGCGGGTTTGTGCTCAGCTCCAGCCAAGCCCTTGCTCCTGTAGAGCTGTAGGCACATGCCAGGGCCTTTTGCCTGCAGTCCTCGTGCTCAGCGACCAGCCTGTGCCCAAGTGTTGGAGGGATGAGGCCAAAATGCTCTCTGAATGCAGGAATGGATTTTGCTCCTGTCGGCAAAGCTGCCAGATAGGTTAACTAATCATTTCCAGAACTGTGTCAGGATGCTCGGGGGAACAAAGGCTTTGATCAGCACCTGCCTACCGGAAAGATTTGTTAGGGGAAGGCTGGTTTTAAGTGGAGTATTTCCTTCCTTCCCTTGAGATGGGCTTTGCCAAGCAGGGGAGAAGGCAAATCTGCCTTGCTGCTGCCCTTGGGAAAGTGCCTGTGGGGCTGCACAGTATGAAAAAGAAAGGTAAAAGGAGAAGGGAGGAAGCAAATGTGCCTGGTCCCAGTAGTGCTGCCTGCACCATCAGCTCCAGTCATGACAGTTGCTCTGGGGCTGGGATTGAACTGTCTTTGCTCAGGATATAAATGGAGATTGCATATTTAAAGGAATTTTACCTAGATTTCCCTTATCTCCTTGATTCATCTGGGCCTTTCCCCATGGATGCCTTTTACTGCTGCCTCTTGCTGTCTTTGGGATGGATCTGCTTCTCTTTCCTTGCTCGGAACATGGATGAGTGCTGGGCACAGCCGTGTCTGCAGCTCCCTCTTGCAGCGCAGGAGGGCAAGAGCGAGCCGTGAGGTGCGTCCTCAGCCTCATGGATGCTGCTCCACAGGCTGCTTTCTTCCTTCCATTTACATCTGCTTGGGTTCCCCCTCCAGGATGGTCCTGCCTTGCGACATCAAAAGGTGTTTAAGAGAAAGGCAGGGCAAGGAGTGCAAGGAGAGTAGTTTCAGTGCAGGAGGAGGCGTTGGTGAGCTTTAGCACAGTGAAGTTAGGGATCAGACTGGGAAGCACAGAGCAGAGTTGCTCTGTGGGAGTGCGTGGGGATGGGAAGTGGTAACACACTGGCCTTGTGTGCATCCTCTCTCTGCTTCGCATTGTCCCTTCAAGAGCTCTGTGACAGCTTTTGGCCTGTAGGTGGTATCAGGGGAAGTGGCTGGGTTCTCCTGCCCATGCTCCTGCCCAGTGGGTCAGCTTGAACTCGAGTGGTGGGATTCTGTTAAAAACCAGAAATGAAAGTTGTGACCTGGGTCAGCTTTGGTGTGGAGATGGCCCAAGTCCTTTGGGCCATGACTGTGGTGGGAGCAGAGCCTTGAGCACCTCTGTTCCAGGGCTGGGAGCCCTGCACCCCTGGTCTTACTGGGAGGAATTCCCCAATTTGGAAAGAGAGCATGTTTTAGGTTCCACATGATGTTGGGGTCTAGGATAGAAGTGAATGTGTTTCTCTTCATGCTACTACGAACAGCTTGGTGGCTGCCTGGAAGTCTTACCTGCCTCAGTTTTCCCACCCCTATCAGTGCCATACTGAGTCTGCCTGCTTAGGAGGCACCCAGCAACCTCTGGATTTCTCTCCAGCTTAGTGCCAGTGGCCCATGCTGGTTGGTGGCATGTCCAGGTGGCTGTCCAGTTTGGGGATGGGGTGGAGGCAAGCTGGGCAAGTTGTGGTCACACCTCTCAGCCCCCTCCCCGAGTTTCAGGGTGTCCTGCAGATGGGGATGGTGGTGAGCATGTCTCGGCAGTCGAGTCTCTGATGGGGAGTTGGGAGAGAACTTCCTGCAATGACTGTCACTTGTGGCAGGTTTGGGTCAGCAGCTCGGTGGGGTTTAGTTCTCCTCTGCTGCAACTCCCACTGCCCTCCAAGGAGGGATGCAGCACCTTCCCCACTGGGCTGTGCAGTTAACCTGGGAGGAATGCAGATGATTTAGGCCTGGATCAGCCTTGGCTGGGAGCAGATACCGGCTTTGGTGTGCTAGGCCATTGCATTTCCCTTGGTTCACAGTGATCTCCTTTCTCCATGCTCAGCAGGTTGAGGTTTTGGCCAGATTAAGCCTCTCCTTCCAACACTGTCTGCCTTTCCCCTTCCATCAGGTGTCTCCGGAGAAGTGCCGCTTTGCCATAGGCCGAATCCTGAGCGAGGGAGATGCAAAGCCGTCGGAAGAGCAGATCAAACGGTTCCAGAAGTACGGCTTTAAGATCTTCACCTTCCCTGCTCCCAGCCACGTGGTCATGGCGACCTTCCCGTTCACCACACCGCTGTCCATCCATCTGGCAGTGAACCGTGTCCACCCAGCCCTTGACACTTACATCAAGGTAAGTGAGTGTGGCGTGAGGAGCGTTGCATATGTTTGGTGGGCTGTCAGAGGCTTCTCTTCCTGACAGTGATGTGGCTGCTCTGACATGCCATCTCTTGATGTCTTCCCTTGGGCACTACCATCAAGATCTCCTCCTTTTCCAATCTGGCAGGTAGTTCCCCAGTAGGGATGTCCTTCCATTCACTCTGTAGACGCAGGGGTGTCTTCTCTGCTGTTTTGTGTTTACGACAAGCAAGTTCTCGTCTAATGACTTGCTGCTTTTCTCCTTAACACGGAGATAAAAGCTGATTTTCCCCTTGAGTCTCTTTCTTGTTGTTAGGATCTGGCAGCTATGTGCCCTTCGGTGTAATGCTTTGTGCCATGGAACTTCTGTTTTGAGTGCCAGCCTCACCAGTGGGGCAGCTGTCTTCTGCAGGGACAGGAGGAGAAGTTAGAAACTTTCTGGCCTATGGGCTTATGAAAAGTTTGTTTCAAGTAATACATTGAAATTTGTGGCCCTTGGCCCTGGCTGGGCAACTGGCTGCTGTGAGCTGTGTTTGCCCTTGCCCCTGAGTGGAGCAGGTGGCCATCCCCACTGCATCTGGTATTTTTGAATCCAGCTCTGCTGCCAGACCAGCTGTGGCAAGGGTGTTCCCAAGCAGCACATCTGACACAGACACCTCCAGATCCAGGCTTTCCAAAGAGCAAGGAAGGTCCTGGCCAACTGGGTGATAGAGGGAAGGGACTGCCCTACCTGGTGTGGGAGGATGCTGTGGAGGGGCCAGCGCTCAGCCCTTGGCTTATCTGACTGTCGAGTTCTGACGCTTTCGTTTGTTCGTGTTGAAACACACTATTTATAAACTTGCTTTTCCTGGCGAAACTCCCAGCCTTGTGGGGGAACTGTGTGAATCCCTCCAGCCTGCGCTGTGCTGCAGGATGGCTGCCTGGGTGCCAACCCTGGAACTTCATCCGGGGGCTCTTTGCTGGACCCGCCTGGCCACCCTGGCCGCTGGCAGCTGCCCGCTGGTACCGGCAGAAGACGAGTAGGTGAGACCACCCTCTTGTGCCCCCCGCGCTGGGGGGCGGGTGGAGAGCAGAACCAGTTCCCCATTCCCATCCTCTGTGTCTCCCCCTGGAGCTGTGCCGGCTGTTTTGCTGCGGGGGGTGTCGGGCACTGCTGCCAGCCCTGCGGATGCGCGGGCGGGCACGGAGGGGGCTGGCGGGGGTGGGAGCATCAGGTTGGCTGCAGGAGCGCTCGGCGACGCCGGGCTGACGCTGCCTTTCTTGGGGAAAGGTCCCGGCAGCGCATCTGTCGCATGAGGGTTGGAATTGTTAAGAGCTAAAAAGGGAACCACGTGTTGTTTTGGGAGCACCTGGCAGCGTTTAATGGGAGCGGCCGAATTTGAGTTAAAATAACTGAAATGCTGCGAAAACGCAGGACCCACGGCCGTGTGCAGAGGGAGGGGACACATTTTGATCTCTGCCCCAGTCCCAGCAGCACGTGAGCCGGGGTGTGTGCTTGTGTCTGTCCAAATGTCCTGCAGCAGAGCACGGCCCCCTGCCCATCTGGCACTGACTGGGGGGACGCAGGCAGGTGGCCGATGGGGTTGCCATGCCGGGTAGAGCAGAGGGCAGTGGGCTGCACTGTGGGGATGCCCTGCCTTTCTCCAGTGTGAAGTCAAGGCATGGAGGACTCTGGAGGCTGTTTGCAGCCACGCTAGGAGCATCCCTGCCACTTCTCCTGCATTGCTGCTGCTTCTCCCTCGGGCTGGACTGCCTGCACCCCTGGGGCTGTGCCGGCACTTCCCGGGGCGGAGGGATGGGGAGGGAAGGGGGAAACTTTCATGGAAACAGGTGACCTGTGCCCGCTTGGTGGTGGGAATGGGGGTTGCCATGGAGACAGCTTCTCCAAATAGCATCCTTCATCCCACCCCCAGAGCCCGGCTCCCTTAAGCAACCCGAGACAGCAGCGAGACAGAGATTTGCTTTATTTATTTATTTCATGCTGTGCCTGTTTTGAGAAGGGCACTGCTAATGAGAGTCGGGGGTCAGGCCTCCCTAGTGCGGGTCCCTCTGCTGTCCTCCCCTCCGGGCAACCCCAGGGAGAAAGGGGGTGGGATGGCAAAAGCCAGGAGGCATGAAAGGGGACTCAGTGGCAGAGATGAAATGCTGGCTCCCATGGAGAGAGAGGGAATTAGCTGAAGTGGAGGGAGGATGACATGGCTGCCTAGTCATAGAAAGGAGGTGTGAGAGAGCAGGGAATGGAGAAGAAACTGGAGGAGGGAGGGAGAGGGGTGGAATGTGAGGAGTGAGGGTGGATAAAGCTTTGGAGATGCTGAAAAATAGGGAAGAGGAACGAGAGGAGGAGGGGACTGGAGGGGAGATGTGTGGGGCGAAGGGGCTGAGGGTCTGGGGTCCAGCTGAGGGAACAGGACGGTGAGAGGCGGTGAGGAAGTCTGGGGCCAGAGCTGGAGGAAGCCCCACCACAGCTGGCTCTCCAGTGGCATTCCCACGGCATCCCCTGAGGTTAACTTAGGGACATCTAGTCCCAAAGGCTGGTGGACATGGAGGAGGAATGTGGCTCCCTCTGGACTCACTGGTGCTGAGCGGAAGTTACTGGGAATGCCTGTGTTTCCTGAGCAGTGAGGGTGCAGTGGTGGCAGCTTTCAGCAGGCTGGGCTTTGTGTTTCTGCTGCTGCTTCAGAGGGATAGGGAAAATTTAAAATAAAATTTATAACAATAATTAAAAACAAGAAATAGGGTGACAGAGTCTCCGTTCATTAGGGATGGAAGGGAGATGAGCTGGCATGGAGCAGGATGTATTGTCCATCTTCCCCCCACCTCCCCCCCCAGCTCTTGTGGGGCTTGGGAGCTGGCATTTCCATGTGCAGGCACAGCTATCAGGATCTGTGGGGAAATGGCTGTAGCCAGCCCTGGCAGGTAAGAGGACATCCTTCCCTTGGGATGGCAAGTTGGCAGCAGCTTGCTGGCTAGAATCGCCTTTGGGGAGACCCAGGAGAGCCTGCTGGCTTGTCACTCTGAGTGCGGGTTATTTAAGGCATAGACTGGGGTTATTGAGTGTCCCTTGAAAGCATTTCTTCCCTAATAACTCCTGCTGATGCCTCTCCCTGTCTCCAAGTAGGTATACCCTGCTTTCCTGGGGGGTACACTCCTGCCCCATGACACAGCTGCCTGTCAGACCTGGCAGTCTCAACTCCCAGGAGCAAAGAAGAGCTCCAGCAAAGCTGGACTCTGCCTAACTTGGAAAACTGTAGTTTCACCTCTTTAGATGGTCTTGTAAAGGTATAATCCAACTTCAACAAAACTTCAGCTTTTTTCCTTCCCCTGGGCTCTGTATCCACACATTCTGTACTTCCATGGGTTGTGAATCACTCCTTTGCAGGGCACATCTCGGGCAGCAGTGGCTGGTATGGGCTCTGTGATGCCAGGGAGGATTTGGGAGGCTCTCAGGTTGGCTCCTGCCTGACACAGGCTGTCATGTTCCTCTACACCTTGGCTCCCTGTAGAGGGAGCAGGGTGCTCCACAAGGTGCTAGAAAGACATGGCTTGCTCCTGTTCACAGCCAGGGAAACGTGTTAATCCTTTGACCAGTAGCTTGGAGCAAGCTTTGTTCCACTTGTCAGCTGTGGCAGTTTAGGCTGCAGTCACCTCTCGCCTCTCTCTTTGCTGAGCTAAATATACAGAGCTTGTAAAGTCCTCCACTGCCGTATTTTCCAATGTTTTCCATATTTTCTGCTCTTAATTCCTGGGTTCTTTTTTGGACTTTTTTTTTGTACCTGCTCTCACCTTAGAAAGTTCTGTGACTTGTCAGCAGCACAAATGGATCCTTTATTTCAGCAATAATCTTAGTGCTGTGGCACACAGATCTCTGGTGACGATCTTGTCCCCTGTCATGGGTTTGTTCTGAGCCAGCTAATAGCATCTTCAAGTGCATGCCTCTGTCCTTTGATGGAGTTGTAGTTTCTCGATTAAAAATGGGAAACAATGCCAGGTCCTACATCTTCTCTGAGCCTGACTGAATGGCATGGGTGCTGATTTGTTTATCAGTCAAGCCTGCCCTCCCCACAAAAATAAATCATGTTTGCCAACAGGTTCTGACAGCTGTAAATGTGTGTTGGTTGGCATTAATTATGCTGGTTTCCTGTGATCTGGTCCAGTTGCAGCCATCCATTTATTTTACCTTGGCTCAGTCTTTTCCTGGCCAGCCTGTGCTTGCCAGAGTCAGCTGTTTACCCATTGAATGTTGGCAGGTACAGGCTGCTGTCTCTCCTGGGACTTCCCAGCATCTCCAGCTGGCCAGAGATCACCCTTTGACATGTGGAAGCTTGTCAGTGGGGAGTTCTGCATGTTGAAATGTGTATTATCTGGGCCTGTGAGCCGTGTGTTATATCTTCCCATGGAAGAGCAAACATTTCACTGGCACCCTCTGCCCATGTCCTCTGGCTTTGTCCTAAATTCAGGACAGAAATACTCCATGAAAACTCCTCCCTTCTCGCTGGTGCTGCTGTGGTTTCCCCTGCTGACATGTCCGGGATCTGTGCCATCCCTGAGACTTTCCTCCTCTACCCAGTGCCCCAAACAGCTCTGTGACGTGGATGTCTGTCTGTCTGTGGGGGACTGGGAGCCTGCACACGGTCCATGGTCCAGCTGGGCCTCGATGCCCAGCGCCCTTGTGAGTATGGCTGCACCTCACCTTTCCCCTCCTGCTCCTCTAACCACACTGCTGAGGCTGCTGGCTTTGCTCAAATCTGTGGAAAATCCTTTTCTCCCAGCTGTTACAAATGAAGGTCTGTGGAGCCACGTCCCCATTCCAGGTTTGTGTTTTAAAGGTGAAACAGCGAAGCGATTTTTTTGCTTGGCTGTGTCAGGAGGCTGGCGTTGGGGGTTGGGAGCTGGTAAAACATTTGCAAAAAGGGCTCAGTTATTGGGATGTTTTTCCACTTAAATTCTTTCTCCTGGATGATTTAGTTTATTTATTTCGGGCTCTGTGCATGAAGCATTTTTAAATGCCAGCTCGTCCAGGCTGCAGTCTGCACATGCGCGAGAGCTCATCACAGTGGCAGCTTCAGATGATCAATTCCTGCCTGAATTTTCCTCCAGAGGTCTAGGAAGCCCTACAGATGCCCAGCCCTCTCTGCTGCTGCTGTTCTTCACTCATAGCTTCATTTGTCCTCATGAACTCCTTTGGTCTCCTGCAGGCTCTGGGGGACCATGGGCTGAAGACCACTGCCCAAGGTGGAGCCCCTGCTGAGCCAAGGCCACTCAAAGTCTCCCTTCTTGTATCAATGGGTCACACTGCAGAATACTCCTGTGGCTTTCTGGGAGATGGAGCTCTCCATCCAGCTCGTGCCCTTTTCCCGTGCTCCAAAATGACTGTGGGGATTGGTTTACAGAGAGAGGATGCTGGGGGGAACAGGTGGTGCCTCAGCTGCCTGGCTGGGTGGGATGACCTTCAGTTTAAGCCCCTGTGCACTTGGAAATAGGTCTGTAGTGTTCCCAGGAAGACAGGAGGTTACCTGATGCTGCTGGTAAGTGATCCTTTCACACCAAATAATAACGGGGGAAAAAAGTCTTAGAGAGTCATAGAGGATTTGACATGTCTAACTCATACTGATGGCAGGGACGAGACCAGAGCTGACAGTGTGACAGGCTGCTGGGCCCTGGGCTGGCAGGCGTTTGGAGTAAGGATACAGATTCCAGGGGAAGTGTTTTCAGAGCCCTTGAATGGGTTCCAAGCCAGGCTGTAGGTCGGGTCGCGCATGGCTCATGCACTGCTCACAGACCATTCCTGATTGCCCACCAGCCTGGCTGATGTTGAGGATGAGCTCTGGAGTGACTTGGAGGAGAACACCTTTGGCTGGTAGATGCTCTCTGCCAGGAGCCAGCAAAGCTCTGGATCTTGGGCTGGGTGGGAGGAGCAGGCAAGGGGTGGGCGTCGTGATGCTCCAGCTCGAGCCTGTCCGAAAGGTGACGTGCAGCAGCAGGAAGAGGAGAGGGACCCTGAGGTGTCAGTGCCTTTGCGGGCACGTTCATCTCTTGCTGACCTGCACTGACAGCTGGTTTTCAGTGGGCTCTCTCTGCAGCAAGGCCACTCGCTCCTGGTTGGCAACCCCCAGCTGCATGTCACATCACATCAGTTCGCGCATTTGCAGCGACTTTTATTTATTAAATATTTTTAGCGACAAAACCATCCAAGGATGTTTCAGTCCCGTGGCCTTGCCTTCAGCGTGGAGCGGGCAGGGAAGGACAGGATGCCCACGAGGTCGGACTGGGAGCCGAGCCAGGTGGGAAAGGGAGTTTAGGTGGGCAATGTCATTTAACGCCGCAGGGACCTTTGGACCGTGCTCGGGGTCGGCTCGTGCAGCGGAGCAGGTCCGTTTAACCTGAGTCTGTGGGGAAAGCTGCTCCTCCTGCGAGACTAATGGAACATATGGGGATCCGGGGCTCTGCATCACGTCTCCTGCCACTCGCAGCAGGCATCCCCGCTTCCCCATTTCCCCAGAGGAATCTGGCAGCCCCGGGCCACTACTCATCTCCTGTCAGCTTCTCCCTGGTCCTTGCAGGCGGGCGGTGAATTAACGCTGGCCGTGCTTCATATTCAGCGCTGGCACGGCCGACCTGTGCCAGGCACACCGGTGAGTGCTGGCTGGTGTGTGCTGCTTTCCCAGCCTGTGCCAGTGCCATTCCTGCTTCTCCTCTGCCTTCTGCCTGCAAGCACCTTTCTTCTTGCAAGCACAAGTGTGTGGCTTCTGTTTTGGCTCTGCTGTTCTGTTTTATGGGGGCAGGTGTAAAACTGCAGCTCTGACAGGATCGCTGCTTTGACCAGAAAAGGTTTTCTGACCAGCTTTGAGTTTTGATAGTTAAAAAGGCTCCTTTCCTGCCTCTGCAGGTGGTGTCATGTGTGAAATCAAACATTTTTTCCCCCAGTTTTTGTTGACTGCATGCAAGAGTCTGTCCCAGCAGCAGGCAGGGGAGTCCTGATCCCAGGGAAGCAGCTGGTGTATGATGCCAGCTCCTGGCCACCGTGGCCTCCCCAGTTCTAATTGCTCACGAAATGGGAACAGACCAGGTTGTAAGAGACCTGGAAAAAGAGTCTGGTCCAGCCTTTTCTGGGAAAGGGAGCTTATCTAGCATCCAGTTGCATCTTGAAAGCCTCTGGTGATGGGGACTCCGCCACAACCCTGGGGAGGTTGTTCTAGCTTGCAGCTCAGCCCTGGGTCTCTGCCACCGTGGATGCTTTCCTGTAATGTCCAGCAGTTGGATCCTATTACCATCCCACCTCCCTTTCCAGGAGCATTTCCAAAGGCAGCTCCTGGAAGAAGAACAAACTTTTAGCACGTGCCTTCCCATGTATGCCAAACTGTGTGGGCATCCCTGGTGACCTGACAGTCAAAAGCCTGGCGCAGTGCTGGCTGTTAGCTGGTGGTCCTGCTGGGGGGCATTTTCATCCCAGGAGATAGCAGGAAGCCACCTCACTCTCCCAGCTGCTGCTTTAGAAGCTGGGAGAGCAGCCTCTTAATGACTTATCCAACCTTGCAGAATTATTACAGAGATGAATCTGCTCAGACACAAAGATTTGCTCCTCTCTCCTTTGCAGTGAGGATTAATGATCATGGAGGAAGCCAAGGATGTTTCATCCAGCTGTCCGAGGGAGAGAAAGAAGTGAAATGGTTTGCCTTGGGCAAGGAGGGACAGTAAAATACTACAGTGCTTTTCTGTCAGATCTCTTTATCGACTCAATCTGCACGTATGCTTTCCCCAGATGTATTTATAGAGAATCCCAGAGGATGCAGTCAGCTCAGAAGGTTTTCTTTATCAGGCATTGGAGATGTGTCTTGCTCTTTCCAGCAGCGACAGTGTCCCAAACCTTGGGGTCTTCCCTTCTTGACAGATAGTCAATTAATTCAAGGATGAGATTGATCTGCCTCACTGCAATTATTTTAACTGGGATCTAATGAGTTTTGTCTGGACAGGTTCTTCCCCATAGCCCTCTGAGCCAGACCTTGCCAGCTGTGCCAGGCTTGAGAAGCAGCAAAGTGAACCTGATGAAATGTGAATCACCTTAGAAATATTGCTCTTTTCCAACAAACGCTGTTGCCCCAGTTTCCCTGGCTGTGAAGCTCTCACTTTGAAACCTGTGGAGCAGGCAGATAATACATTTGAAAGCAGTGGCATTTTTACCTCCAGAAAAGGGACCATTGTGCTATGACTAACTTGCACTTTTTCGTTTCTAGTTAGGTATGAAAGGATAGGAAAGGCCCCGCTTTGGGGAGCTGAGGAGAATGAAAACATTTCTCTTCTGCACAGAGTCAAAATACGGACGGATGAGTCGCGGGGTTGGGTAGTGATTGGATCACAGGGATGAAAGAACAAAATCGGTTCTTGCTCCTTCTCACACTGGGAGCTTGTGTGCCATAGGCAAGGCTCGGGCTCTGGGGCTGCACCGGCGGCTGGAGCACCAGAGGGGCAGCCGAGCCCAGCTGTTTGCTCCGAAGCAGAGGGTCACACTGGGAGTCCCTCGGGGTCTCCTTTCGACAGGGAGATAAATATACACACACACAACCCCCTGTCATCTCTGCCTGCCTGCAGCAGCTGCTGCCCTGTGGATGCTGTTTGAGTTGATGCCAGTGCGTGCTGGTGGCCCTGGGAGGAGGCAGCAGGCTGGAGGTGTCCAGAGCTGCCAGTCCTCATGGCTGTGGCAGGTGTGGAGGTGCCCTCATCCTGGGGAGGCTTTCACGGGCTCAGCATGTGTTTTCCCTCTGTTTGTGCTGTTACCTGGTGGCTGTCTCTCTGCCTGGACCTGTAGGGACTCACAGATTTTGAGGAGTGGATGCAGGGTACAGAGAGGTGCAATGGTTCAGTGCACACCTACATACAAGCAGTACATCCCATCCTGCTTTGAGGAGCAAACACCCAGTGCTGAAGTCAGGTTGTCCCAACAGGCTGTGGAAAATCATGCTGCCAAATCCTGCAGCTTGCAGCCTGGTCCATAGCTCCATGAAAGAGGAAGGCTGAGCTGTGCTTAATTACTGGCTTGCAGTTTTTTGGAGATTGCCTGTAAACCCTCAGCTCTAGGATTCCTTTTGTGCCTTTTCTTTTCCATGTGGAAGCTTATTCCAGCCTGTGCTTCAGCCAAACCAGGGGAAATCAGAGCCTTTAACAGAAATGTTGGCAGTTTGTAACTCCATCACCCATGCCCAGGTCGGCAGGGATTACTTTGTGGCCAGTGTGCTGGGTGGGTAATCATCTGGCCCCCGATGGGGGGGCATCTGGCTTCGCCTGACTGTGTAGGAGTGAGGAAAGCCTTGCATTCCCCTGCTGTCAGACCACAGTGGGCAGAGTGGACTGAGCTCCCTGGGGACTAGCTGAGCCATGAGTCAGGGCTTGTCCTCTGTCACCCTTGAGCTGACTTCTCTCAGGATTTGGTGCGGTGCCTAGTGATGGGAAGACACTGAAGGTACCCCCAAGAGCAGATCAGCACCTGATGGACCAGTGCTTCCAGCTGTGCCAAGGCACCATCCTGTTTCTTTGTCCCCAACTCACCCAATGTCTGCCTTTCCTGGGCTCCTTGATGCTGTGGTGAGCGTGAGGAGGTGGAGGCTCGTGCCTGGCTTGAGCATGGGCTCATGTTTTCTGCTGGGATTGTTGGAGGTCAGCTCTCCCTTAGTGGGGTGCCTCTGCTGTGCCAGGGCGGTTAGAAGGGCTGGGGTTGTAGTCCAAAAAAGGATGTGCCTCCAGCACAGAGGAGAAAACAAACCTGCCTAAGAAGGGAGATGACCAGGGGGAGTCACCTCTCCTGGGTACTAGAGATGAACTGGAGAGAGGTTTCTGCGCTGACTTGGAGCAGGACCCCGATACAGCTTTTGGGACAGGATCTGCCTCCTCTGGCACTGGGATAGCAAAAGAGAGACACTGGGGCCACAAAATGGAGTCACTGGTGGGGCTGGGGGTGCGTTTGTCTTCCAGGCCACTGACATCTGGGTTTTGCACATGTACATTTTGCATGGCTGCGTTCCTCCTAAAGCT
Source organism: Pyrocephalus nanus (assembly GCA_038380795.1). Lineage (NCBI taxonomy): Eukaryota > Metazoa > Chordata > Aves > Passeriformes > Tyrannidae > Pyrocephalus > Pyrocephalus nanus. The sequence continues at coordinate 7,202,523 of CM076271.1, read as the reverse complement.
CAGCGAGGCTCTGCTGATCTGAGGCTGAGCTCCAAATTAAATGACACCGAACAGTGCAGCTTTACATTTCAAAGGCTCGGAGCGGAAGGATGCCTGGGACTTTCTGGCGCTGTGGAGTAATTGGGGTGATTTTTTTTTTGGCGGCTCGCACAATGACCGCTGGGTGCTCGTCCACAGACGGATGGCTTTACCTCTCCGTCTTCTGTTAATGTGAGGAATTATAATAACACTGCAGGGATGAAGGGAGGGTGACAGAACACGGTACAATGGGGAGAACAAGTTAGTAACTGCTCTGCATCCCTGTGTCTGACTGCTTATCACAGTAATAACTTGTGGATGGGCACACATTTGCATCGCAGGACCCCTGAAAACTTCTGCTTCTGTTCTCCCCTTCCACGCAGCACCATCCAGAAGATCTGGTATATTTAAAGCTGCTACTGTGTCTATTTCCCTTACCTGCACAGCTCTGCAGGATGGATCCTAAGGCAAAAGTGCTGCTTGAATGTCAAAGACAGAACTCTAAGGCAGCTGGGAGAGTGGTTGGTCTGGGAGTCCCAGTCCCAGCACGGCACTGGGGGCTACTGCCTTTCAGATGAAACCCAAAGGGGTGTCCTGGCCCTATGGGAATAAAGAGGATGTGCCATGTCTGGTCACAGAACTGCCCTGTCTGCAGCTGCTTGCTGGCTTCGTGCATTTGCTGATGGGCTCTGTTCCCATCCTGTAGTTAAAAGGCATCCTGGGAAGGCTGGAAGGAGGAAAACCATGGCTTTGTTCCCACTGTGGACACCTGCGTTTTCACCCTGGCACTGGATGGCCAGTTACTCTCACCTACTCCTCTGGGTTTTATTTCTACCGGGAGCTGATGGCAGCTCCTTGACACGCAGGAAGGTGGATATCTATCATCTGCTGTGGCCAGCTGCTCTGCTTTTCACGCTGTGCGCATTCACAGCTTGGGGTAAGGTCCGCCCAGCGATACAGTAACCAGAGCGTGAGTTGGCAAAAGCTTATCAAGAGGTCAGCGTCAGAGAAAGATTTGCTCCTGTACTTTGCAGTTCAGGAGAGGAACAAAGAGGAAGCGGCTGCTGTGGCTGCAGGAGCTGTCTGATACCGTGGACTTACACTGGAGGAGCCATGGGGTCCTCTCTGTGCATCTTCCTCCTCTCTCACATGCACCTCTAGGTGCCGTGTTCACCTGTCCCTCCCTTGCTCAATTCTTGCCACCCCAAGAAGACCTCGCCTGCATCTCCCACCAGTTCCCCTGCAAAGCTCTGTCTCCTGGTGGGAGCTACTTCGGGAACCATAGCATTGGCTCAGCTCTGGCCTTATGCTGTTCCACGGGGCTCAGGACCAGTGTCCAGATCACTCCCCTCTCGCTATCTGAGACCCAGCACCCTTCCTTGGACAGAGCTGCAGTGGGCAGTGTACACTTCTGCCCATGACAAGCCGCATCTGCTTGGGAAAGGGCAGATGGGGACAGAGGTGCAGATGTGCTTGCCCAAAGTCCTCCCCATCCTCCATGTACCCAGAGCTTGAGGAAGGACATCACAGCACTGGAAAGAGGAAGGATGTCCTCCAGGTCTCAGAGGGCACTAGTGAGGATCTGGGGCAGCTCTGGAGGCTGATGTGCTGCTGTGAATGATGTTACACAGGACTGTGTATGATTTAGGGTACCTGGGAGAGCAGAGCAGTGATGGAGATGGGGAGTTGGCTCCCCAGCAGGGGAAGATCTGGAAAGCTGAGAAGATCTGGTGCATCTCTGGAGTGTTACCGGCTCATCGAGCACCTCTGGGAGCATATGGGACCCGGAAAGCCACAGGCCTGTGGAAGGGCAGAGTCAGGCTGGGCTCTGTCCTTGCCCAACTGCTTCCATTTCACCTCCTGATTGATCTGCGCAGTCAAACTGATGATCCAGTGCTGGCGGAGGAGCCGTCGCCAGACTGCAAAGGTCGCTGGAAGCAGCTGCTCCCCTCCCCTGCTGCCTCTGTTGCCGGCAGAAGAGCCTGGCTTTGGAGGCACTCAGTTTGTGTCCCTGCTGGCACTGCCAGCCATTGCCTCCCCGCACGCCCGGCACGCCGCGGCGGCGCGCTCAGCAGGCGCTCTCCTCTCCAGACCGAGGTAATGAGCCCCCTGGGACCCTGTGCTGGGGTCCCTGGTGGGCCGAGGTGGAGGAGGTGAGGGCTGCAGAGCACAGACAGGCGCCCAGCCTCACCTCGCCTCCCTGCGTCAGCTCTGAGCAGCGTGGATGGAAAGGTCAGTCAGCACATGGGGCCGCCGAAATGGCACATCCTGGCTCGAGGACACCTGGAGCTGTCCTGAGGTCCCTGCTGAAGTTGCCTGGTGCCTCTCATTCGCCTCCCGTACCCCCTCCTTGCCTCCTGTGCCTTCCCACCCCCTCCCGCGTTGCAGGCAGCCTGCCCGTCCCTTTGCCGTTCGCTTTCTGCCCGCCAGCGCTGTTTGTTTGCGCTGGGGATCTCCTCGGGCGAATCGTTACCGCCGCTGGCGAGCGGTGGCTGCAGGCTCTGGGGGCTTCATTAGCCGAGCTCACCGGAGGAATTGTCACCACACTGGGGCTTGCCAGAGTTTCTGGCTCTTTGCCCTTTGCCTTGCAGGATTGCCGCCTTTTTGGGGAGAGGTGCGAGCTCTTGCATGTGGGGGTTTGAAGGCGGCCTTCCTAGAAGCCTGTGGGTAAATGCCTCTTATTCATTTATAAACATTCAGGAAGGAGCTTGTCCTGGGTTCTGGCTTGCTTTTAAAACATGGGGATGTCTGTTCCCGGGGCAAGGGAAGGAGAAGCAGGCAGAGCAGTGAACCGAGGGTGTGTGGTGGCCCGTGGTTGTGTGTTTTACAGCAGAGAGCCTGGTCAGGATCCCTGTCACTCAAGTCAAACCTGGATTTCCCTGAGCAGGAGCTTAAGCAATCTTTCTCCACTGTTGGCTGCACTTAGCTGATAGCTTGGAAGATACTCCTGTCCTGAAAACTTGCTTTCTGACGTCAGATTTGCCAGCGGATTGTACTTGGGATGGATCATCTTGCCTATTCCTTCTCAGAAAACCAGGCTGAAACCTCCTTGATTTTCCTCTTTGGTGACTTTCCCTGCCTTGCAAATGAGGCCAATAAGCCTGACAGTAAGTCCCTGTGGGTGGGGAGGGAGGGACTATTTTGTCTGGGAATCAGGCGGTTGCATCGTGGCTTTGCCCTGGGATGCTGGTGGCTTTATCTCTGCAAGTTCAGTGAGGTTAGGTTCTTCAGCTTCCCTTTTTGGCTTTCTCAGCTGTGAGGGGATGGTGTGAGGCTGAGCTTAGCTCATCGTGAAATGTATTCCATGTAGCCTGGGAACCGGGGGCGTTGCAGAAAGACAAGGTTGTTCAAGGAGGTAGGAAGGGACAGCAGGGTATTTATTCCACTGCGCCATTTTCTTCCTGGGGGTATTAATGTGACACATGTCCTGAGTTTGTCCTGGTGACAGACAGGCTGTGGAAGAGCAGCTGGAGATGCCTGCAACCCAAAGAGCAAGAGGAAAAGGTTGAGATTTGGAAGGGGCAGCTCAGTCCTTGGCTTGGGAGACTGAGAGATCCACATACTGTGGGCACCAAGGCAGTGCTTCTCCTGCTCCACCTCTGTTGCTTTGACTTCGCCACACAAGGATTTCATCACAGAAGAGAAGGCTATATGAGAAGGCTGGGAATGAAAACCCCCACTGGACATGCCTCTTGCAGAAGGGCAAGTACTCAAGTGAGTGGTGGCCCAGGAGAAAGCCATCCAGGTGGGTTGGGAATGTCCACCTGGATGAGAAGCACTCCAAGTTAGCCATAGAAGAAGATCTCTCACCACAAGAAACCACCTGCTGTTGGGTGTCTCTGGACAGGGTGGGACAGGTTACTCCAGGCTGGGGCTTACCCTCCCTGCGAGCAGCCTGACGAAGGCACGTTTCAAAGAAGCTCCTTTTACCTACGTGGTGCCCCACACAGGGTGGGAGGCTGCAGTGCAGTGGGCTGCCTGGCCAAGGCAAGACAGACAGGAGAGCATCTTGGATGATGATCCCTTTCCTGAAAGGCCCTGCCTTGACAGGAGACAGAGAAATTGCCACAGCTGCTGCTCCTGGCAGCCTTGCCGAAGCAACAGAGCAGGCAAAGTGATTTAGCATCACTCCAGTCATCCGTGATGGCAGAGATCATGGCATCAACCCCTTCAGCTCGGCAATTAATGCTGAAGAAGCATCCTCCGAGGGCTGGGAAGAGAGCGTGGGTCCCTGGAGATCTCTCCAAAGCAGAGGCAGCCCACTCCAGCTGTGGTCCTCCTCTCCCGCAGTCTCATCCACCTCCTTTTGTGTGCAGCTGTTGACCTGTGTGCTCCCATGGCGATGGCATTCCTAGGAACTGGGACGGGAGCACAGGCCTGGTTCCTCCGGTGAAGAGAGATTATGTGGATTTACACAGGTTTCTTGTCGTATAATGACTCAAATCCAGTATTTGAGCTTTCAGAGTGGTTAAAACCAAAGTCCCTTTCAGAGAGCTAGTGTGTGGCTGCGATGGGGAGGGGGGAGGAGAAAATGGGATGTGGTGGGGTCGGGTAGGAGGAAGAGTGTGAGAACATAAGAGTGGAGCTCTGGGAAGCTGGTGAGAACCGTCTGCCCAGCTGGCTTCGCTTACCCATGGTGGGTATAGGAGCAAGGCAGAACTTGGGGATGTGGAAAGCACTGAGTTTTTAGGAAGATTTTTTAACACAAAAGTTTGCTTCATTTTTGAAACTCTCTGCTCCAGGACTAATTACTACCAAATAACCAAAACACCAGGGGGGACCCAAGCCCCATGAATTGTGTGTATTTGCACCATCTGCTCCTTATTCTGCAGGTGACATTCCCATGGTTGGAGGCAGTAGGATACATCCCTGAAAGCACATGGACTAATGTACCTGAGCATGTCTGGGCTGACAGCTTTGTCCAGGGCTTGTCCTTCCTCCACACTGGGCGCTCTGACTGCTCCTGGCTGCTTTCTGAATGGTTTTCTCTCAGTGGGACTTGCTGCTCGTCTCATCTCTGAAGATGGGGGATGCTCCTGTGTGTGCTGCAGAATTTCTCTTGCAGCTCAGTTGGGTTCTGAAAGGGGAGGAGGTCCAGAGCACGTCTGCATCTGCAGCGAGGCAGGGCTGGAGCTTTCTCCCTTTTGCTGGAGGACAGGATGTGATCTCCCACCATGCCAGGGAGGAAAAAAGCGTTCATGACTCTGACAGCAGCTTCCAGCAGCGACCTGGGCGCCCGTGCCTTGTCCCTGCCAGCCTTCTCAGGGTGCTGGGACCTCACAAACCCACCAGCCCACCCAGGCTCATTCCTTTGCCTCTCAGTTTGGCCGTGCCTGGCAGCTGCTGTTTTGCAGCTCCCGCCCTGGAGGAGCCATGGGAGCAGCTGGGTGATCCGGCCCCGGGAAGCGCAGGCGGGCGAGGTGTAAATTGCATGGCGGGCTGCCTTCGCTGAGGTGAAAATGAAAAACTCTCCCAGCTATCAAGCCCCGTGTTTCACGGCTCCCGTGGTCCAAATGCACTCCCACTCCCTCTTAGTGCTGGGGAGAGGATCTCGGGGGCTGATTTTCACCTGCCTGTCCCGAAGCCACTGTGCAGGGCGATGTGCCCTGGCTGCAGGCAGGACAGGGGCCTGCTGAGGGAAGTGTGTTAGTGCCGAGGGTAGGGAGGGATGCTGATGGCGTGGGAGGTGCTAATTGCCAGGCTCTGTATCCTGCTACCTGGAGGATTTGTTATCCTTTGGTGAGACTTTTTCCACTGCTGTAGTGCTGGTTCTTCCTGCTGGCTGACGGAAACGGCCTTTTCTCGATTGCAATAATATCACCTTCTGATTCTGAAACACCTTGCAGCCCAGAGGATTTGAAAATAAAGTGCACGTGCGTGGGAGCAGTTTCACTACCTCTGAAATGTGAGTTTCTCCAGGCTGGGAAGCAGCAGCTGTTCTGCAGCCCTTGGCAGCCTGCTGTTGGCGGCTGTGCTGTGTGCTGGAGCTGGCTCCGAGTGCCATCCCACCAGGAGGCAGGGTCTGCCCGGCTCCACGAGCACCCAGCTTGGCCTGCAAGCTGAGATGTTGGGGTTTCCTTGATGCTTGAGATATTACTGGTGTAAAGGATGTCTGCTTGCCTCTCCCTCCAGCAATGTGTCCTCCTTCTGCCCAAGCCATCTCTTGGGCTGATGGCTCCTTCCCAGCCCCTGCCTGACTTCTGTCCCTTGGTGGGCAGTCCTGGGCAACCAGACTTCATCCCTGTCTCCCATGGTCAGGCTGTGGCTCAGCAGGGAGAATCAGAAATCAGGATTGGATTTGGAAGGGGCCTTCAAAGGTCGTCCAGTCCAGCCCTCTGCTGTGAGTAGGGACATCTTTCACTAGGCCAGGTTGCTCAAAGCCCCATCCAGCTTGGCCTTGAACACTTCCAGGGATGGGTCATCCACAGCTTCTCTGGGCAACCACTTCCAGTGCCTCACCACCCTCATCACAGGGCATTTCCTCCTTATATCCAATCTAAACCTGCCCTCTTTCAGTTTAAAACCACTGCCCCTTTTCCTGTCACTACAGGCTCTGGTAAAAAGTCTCCATTTCATTCAAGCCCCCTTTAGGTACTGGAAGGCTGCAATGAGGTCTGCTTGGAGTCTTCTCCAGGCTAAACAACCCCAGCTCTCCCAGCCTGTCCCTATAGGTGCTCCAGCTCTTGGACTGTTCCTGTGGCTTCCTCTGGACCCACTCTGACATGTCGACAACTGTCTCATGCTGAGGACCCCAGAGCTGGAGGCAGTATTCCAGGTTGGGTCTCATGAGAGTGGAGCAGAAGGAGAACATCCCCCATCCCCTCCCTCAGACTGCTGTCCATGCTGCTTCAAGTGCAGCCCAGGATGTGCTTGGCTTTCTGGGCTGCCAGTGCACGTTGAAACAAAGTTTGAAACCCAGGGAGGAAGGGATGCCTCTACTTTTTTTTCTTTCATCATCTCAGATGTGGGACCAAAAGCAGTGTTTAGCCTCAAGGAGAAATGGAAACAAGAACATCCCTAGTCTGTGTATGTGACAGAGGGGTGGCCCAGCAAGGAGTCTGTCCCCTGGCTGAACTGGGAGAGCACTGAAGGGTGCTGGGTGCTGTGCAAAATGAATTGCAAAGCCTCCCTGGACTACCTAGCACCCGTGTTCTAAGATAAGCAGGGATGACACACCAAACGTGGAGCTTGTGAGGAAGCGAGGAGGATGTGGCACACAGCGCGCTCCCTCCAGTCCTCGCTGGTGGCTCAGTTTCAGCTTTTAATTTTAGCAACTGATTTGGGGCCGTTCAGCTCCAAGCGGTTTTGTTGTTTCTTTAAAATCCCTGGGACTGAAGCGTCCGACCCCATCACTGAGAGAATGGATGTCTCCAGCTGGAAGGAAGATGTGGGGGAGTTGTGTTGTCTGAACAGGCAGGAGCTGCTGGCGTGTGAGGACAGGGCTGATGGGTCCCCTGGGGGTCTCCCCACGCTCTGCCAGGTGCCAGCTGACTTGCCAGCACTAACCAGAGCAGCCCAAGAGCCAGAAGGAAGCACAGGTGAAGGGATTGTGGCAATGAGGGTGTGATGATGCTCTGGCTGGTTGGGGGTTGCTGGTGAGCCCCCTCAGCTTAACCATCAACCCTGTGAGCCATGCCAGGAGGTCGCGGTGAGGAGTCCAGGGGAACTGTGGGGACAGATGGCCTGTAGCCAGAAGCAGGGTGAGGACAGTAGCTGCCTCTGCACTGCCATCCCAGCAATCATGGAAGTGTTCTGGGGTCAGCTGGAGCCTGATCGCCAGCGTGCCGGGCATGGCGAGGGTTCAGAGAACATCCACAGGGTTCGTTTGTGGTCTCCTAACAAGACAAATTCTTCCAGCAGTGGGAGATGAAGCAGATCCAGTTGGTGACATTTGAATTCCTGAGCAGATGAGCTTGACAGAGTGACAAAGCCGATCCCCGCAGTGCCCCAGCTCACCTTCTGCTTCCCAGCAGGTGCTGAGGGGCACGGCGTGATGCCAGCACCCTGCCGCCTCCTCCCGCCTGTGCACAGTTCTGCTGGGATTGGAATGACTGCGGGTCATGTCTCAGCCCCCTGGTCCTGTGTTCCATAGCCCTGGGGCTGCTCTCCTGCCCGCCTGGGGAAGTGGGGGCATCTTCCATCTGGAAGGCTGTGCCCGAGCCATTCCATGGGCAGATGATGGGGTCTGTTCCCTACGGACAAGTAGTAGGAGGAAAATTTGTGCTGCCAAAGAGGTGCCACCTCCTGCTGCTTGGGAAGCTCTCCCAAAATGCTGGTTCAGTGCATAATCCTGTTGTCCTTTCTGATACATGAGGCCAGGGGATTCTCCATTCCTCGAGGGATGAGAGCAACCTGGAAGAAGGAGAGTCAGGGAATCAGTAGTGGTTGGTGGTTAGGAAACAACATGGGTTAAAGACTGGGCGAGGTGCTGTTTCACCTGGGAAAGAGGATGCAAGAGTCTTCCCTTACAAAAACCCTTGCTCCCAAGAAGCTGGTGAGAAGCACCCCACCATGTTCCGCAGATGGGTCGAGAAGAAGTTGGCTTTGTGGGAAGCAGTGGGTCTGACACAGCCGGAGCATTCCAGAGCTGCTGTTAGAACTGAACTTGTGGACTCTGGATGGATTTGCCTTTGCTGTGTATGTGTAGATTGGCTGTATGGATTATGTGCAATGAATCCCAAGCTCCAGGTGCCTGGTGGAGAGTCCCACAGGGAAATATCTTTGTGTGCGGTGCTGCCGCCTCCATCCTTGCCGTAGGAAGGGAAAGTTCCCAGCACAGGCTGAGGAGGGAGGTGTCACCGCACGACCTTGTGAAGGGATGAATCCCCTTCCCTGCCCTACTTACTGGCCCTGCTGTCCTAGCCAGCAGCCTGGCCCTGACGCCGTCGGTGTCCCACTGTTCACCTCTCGCTGAGCTCCTCTGCCCGTGTGAGACAGCATTGGATTTGACTCCAGGGCTCTGCCTTGCAAACTCCACATCCCCCTTGCTGCTCCATCTGTTGGCTTAGCAGCACAGCTAGCGAGGGGCTCCCTCCTCAGCGGCAGTGCAGCATTGCCTGTTGAGCCTCTCTGTTGTTTTGCCATGTTGTTGAGCCTTTGCTAATTCACTCTCTGCTTACGCCTTTGCCTTTGGACTCTGCTCTCCAGTCTCTCCGGGCTGTTTCTTTGCCTTGCAGCAGTCTTTCAGCCTTTCTCTCCGCTGGGATAATCCCAAACCCATTCTGTCCTACGCTGGCACCAGCCTCCTGATTGCATTTTGCTGCACTGTACTTGCCTGGCCTCTGCCTGCTTCCTAATCTCCTTTGGTATGATCACAAGGCTGATCTACCTGACCCCCTTTGGATGATCCTCTCGTTCATTTTTTGGATTTTTTCATTTCTGTTGTCATGGCTCCCCATCTCATTGCCTCTGCCCTTTCCTCAAGTCTTTGGGCAGCGTCATCCCTTTGTCTCAGGCTGGATGGGACAGCATTCCCAGCTGCCACCTCCCTCTTCCTTCTTGGGGATATTGTCCTCTCCTGAGCCCACGTGCCAGTGCTGAGCTCCATATTAGCCGTGTCGGGGGCTGAGGCCAGCTCACCAGCCTGGCTCCCAGTTTGATTTGTGCAGGCATAAATTAGCACCACCAGATCTGGTTTCTCTCAGTTTCAATTTGGGCAAAACCCTGGATGAAATGGGAAGAAGTCAAGTGTTGTAGCTGTGCATAATAAGGCAGGTGTGGGTTTTACAGTGAGTGTTTGGCCACTTCAGCGTCATCCCACCAACCTGGTCTCTGGGCATGGGCTTTGGCTCCAGGGCACTTTTGCTCCTCTGGCTTCAGGGACACAAAGCTGCTTCCCACCCTGGCAGGGTGGAGCATCTTTATCTCTCTTCTGGGATAATCTGTGAGTGTGAAGCAGCATTTAGCTCGAGAGCCAGTCCAGGACCCTGCTCTTCACAGAGGTGTGCATTTTTATTCCTTAAAAAGCCAAGATTCCCGTATTTCATATGGGTGGAGGGGGTGTTGTTTGTGCTTTGGGAGAGTCACTACTATGGCTATGTGATTGGAAGGGCAGTTGAAGCAGCCTAGATATATTGTTGGGAGAGTTTATGTCCCAGATCTGCTCTTTTGGAGTCTCAGGATGGCCTTTGGGAAGTCATCTTGGGATGTCTTGGAGGCCAGGGTGGAGCCCTGAGGTTTTAGACTGGTTAGACTTTAGTGAAGGTCTCTTTGCTCTAAGATCCTTTGAGCTCTCCCTGTCTGCGTTAAGTGGTGGAGGGCCAGCTGGGTGCATCCAAAAACACCCTGCAAATCTTGGAGATACCCATCTCCGGTGTGTGTTGCAGTAACCTAAAATAAGAAGCCGAGCTGAAGATTGGCGGATGGGCTTGTGGTTGGTAGAGCAAGGGGCAGAGCAGTGGGGAGGGCTCTTGTCTGCGTTGTTGCTGAAAAAGAAGGAGTGATATGAACCGCCTCTGCTCTGCTGCTAAAAACAGCCCAGCTTGTTTTTATTTAATACAGTTTTGATCCACAGGCCTCAGCGTTTCACCTGCCTGCGAGTGGGAACCCCGGGCTCCAAGCGCCTTGGAAGCCCGCCTGCGTCCCTGCGCGTCCCCGGGAGCGCAAATATGGTTCCTCCTTGGCTGGAGGAGGAAATTGTGCCGAAATTCAGGCTCAGAGGCATTGGGATGGGATGGGTGAAGCTTCTTCTGGGGTCATGTTTCTGCCGCTGTGGTGCTGCTGGGTAAACCGGGGCTCTGCGCTGCCAGCTCCTGCAGGCTTTCCCAGGAAAATGGACCCGAAAACTGCTCATGTGGGATTTTCTGCCTATCTTGCTTGCACAGCATCCTGGCAGTGTGGAGGTGGCTCTTCAGGTATCCTTGCTGCCAGAACTGGGAAGAGGGTCAGTGTTGGCTCGTATTGTGGATCCTGCCTGGTGCCGGCATTTGTCTGGGAAATAAATGATTCTTAATCACATTGGTCCATCCCCAGGGGTGAAGGGGGTCAGGAATGAACAGGCTTTTGTAAGGTCGTGATTGATGTGCCCATAAAGCTCATGCTTGGAGCGGGGCCAGATGTGGCTAAGGAGAGTCCCAAAGGGATGGGGACCCTGCTGGAGGATGTCTGGGCAAGCCACATCAGTGGGCCATGATGGAGGAGGATAGCTGAGGCAGGGAGGAAGAGGAAAATCACTGGGTCAGGGAAGAAGAAGAGAATAGTCAGGACAAGAGGGAGGAAGAGAATAGGGAGCAGAAGGAGGAGGATAATCAGGGTGGTTGCAGGGTTAAATAAAATCTGTCAGTGATTTGAAAAGGGGAAAGAAAGAAAAAGAAAATCCGCTGAAGAGACACTCTCCTTTCTCACCCGGCTTGTAATCAGCCGCCCCCTCTGCCAGTGAGCAGCTGGCGGGCGGGCGGGTGAGGAGGGGGTGGCAAGAGGGGTCCAGCTGCTCCTCAGCCCTGCCCCAGCACCCTGAGAGTCCCCACAGCCCTGGCTCGGTGTGGGCTGCACAGCCCAGGGGGACATGCCCCTGTCATGGGTCCCTTGCAAGGCTGTGGGTCTGAGGTCTTGAGGAGTGCTGCCAGGGGGAGGTGGGGCGAGGAAGAGGAGGAGAGGGACTTGTCTGAAATGCCAGGGATTCATCTCCCACTCCCCCTGCCCTCGCCGTTCTGAAAGGAGCTGCTTGAGCTGTCGGCTCTGGATTATATTAATTAGTGGAGAAGTGCAACGCCTGCTTGTGGAGCTGGGCTGCTGGGAGGAACCAGAGATTTGGCAGGTCTGTGCAAAGCAGCTGCCCAGGTCCCCAAAACCCCTCGCTCCAGCCCAGAATCAGTACACCAAAGCCAAGGCTGAGCTGGGGGAAATGAATCTCTCATGCTCTTCTGCATCTCCTCCTGGAGCCCAACTGGCCACTTACCCTCGGGGCCAAACCTGCCTGCCCTGGTATGTGCAGGCTGTTGTGACAGGGAAGGCACCACTGTGGTTTTGGGATGGGACCCACCGCTCCTCAGTGGGTCTCCATGTCTATGGGCAGAGTGGGTCAGTCTATGGCACAGCCATAGGTCCATGTGGTGAGGGGCTGCTGGGGTAGGGGGTGAGGGCACATCCCTGGCTCATGGCTGCCTGCTGTCTTTCAGGAGAGGAAGCTGTGTGCCCACCCCCGGATCGAGATCTACAAGCAGGACCGCATCTACTTCGTGTGTCCCTTGGCCCGCCAAGGGGACTTCTATGTGCCTGAAATGAAAGAACTGGAGAGGAAGAGCAGAGCTGCTGCAGCTGAGGCCGAGGATGCCCAGACAGACATCACAGGTATCCATGGCTTGCACACGGGCTCTATCCTCTATCAGCATCAGCCCTCACAGAGGTGGGGGTCCCAGTGTCCTCTGCCTGAGCAGACAGAGAGGGACTGGCCTGTGCCTACCTAGTGCCCAACCACTTAGTCTCAGCACACATCTTTCCCTCACTCTGGGCTGATCCCCAAGGATCTTGTCCCCAGGGTGTCATGCCATGCCTCAGGGAGCACCCAGGAACCCCTGCAGTGTCTGGGCGAGGGCCAAGCTGCCACTGAGCCACTGTCCCACTGTTGTTAGCGCAGAGCTGAATCTCACAGCTTTTGGTTGCAGCTGGGCTTGTTTTTCTCTTTGTCATATACATCTTCCTTGATCTCATCTTCATCTGTTACATATTGGGACTGCGAAGAGCTTAAATACCAGGTTGCTGTAGCTGGTGGTGGAGTTGCTTGAGAGCATCTGCTCAGCAAGATCTGTTGGAGCCTGGATGTATTCATACAGGAAGGGACCACAATGGCTGTAGGCGCAGAACAGGAGTGCTATAGTAACCCAAAACGCTGATTGCCTTCGCCGGCCCACGTGCTCCAGTGCCTGTGAGATGTGGGAGCCGGCAATCCGAGCATTCCCGGGTGCTGGACAACACACCCGAGCTGCTGCTGGCAGGGGCAGCCACCTCGTCCTGCCCCACGTGCTTGTGTAATGGGCATGAAAAAACCATGATGGCTCTGCTCGCCTCCCGGGCAGTTGGGTCATTTATTTTAACACATCTTCGGGTTTGGGGCGCTTTAATTCTTAATCGCGTGCAGCGTAAAAGCAAGCCTGGGAATTGCTTTCTGGGAGCTCTGTCCATTTAGCGCCTCAGTGAAGAGTCTAATTGGAGCTGTTTCCCAGTGCTTTGAGGTCCTGTATTTTCACGGTGCTCACTCAACTCTTCTCCTCTTTTCCTTGTGTTCCTGGTGCTGTGGGCACCAGCCCGGCTTGGCCAAAGGTGCCCCAAAGCCACTCGCTCTGACATCTTCCCATGGTTGTCCCTTGCTTTCAGAGAGGGATAGCAGGATCCATGGGAGCAAAAGCAGCTTCAGGGTGGTGTTTTCAGTAGGTGCACGTGCTCCTTTCTGTCCCAGCCAGGCGGTGCATGATCCTGCAGAACATCCAGAGATGCTGGGAGCAGCTGCTGCCCTGCACCCTGGCTGTCTCAGAGCTTTCCCTGGGATGCCACTGCCAGCACCCCTGTGGGGGGAAGTCCCCTGCCTTGCAGGAAGTAGGGCTAGGAAGGTCTTCCCAGTTTTAGACAGCAAATGATGTTGAACTTTCTCATGTGGGAGAGCCCGGTCTGGGCTCCCTGACAGCAGCTCTGGACCAGCTTCTCCAACACCCCTCCCTTTCCAGCCACACAGATGAGCTTTTGTCGGTGTGGTCTGATGTGGTGTCATCTGCTGAGTCTGCACAAAACCATCTTAAAATGATAATAATAGCTGTGAGGTTGGCCCCACTTCTAAGGCTAAAGAGCTGGGCTTGGATGTTGCACTGTGATTGTCACTGCTGGGCACAGTGGCAGAGCCAGGTCTGGCAGGGGGTCACATCCTTGCTCTGGCCATTGGAGATGGTCAAGGATGTGGCAAATCTTTGGGTTGCTTGTGCAGCTCCTACCTGAGGATCTCGGTGATCCCTGTGATCTCCTGCAATGTCATGGAGCCCCAGACTGGCACAACTGCTGACAGCTGGGGAGGATGGCACTGCGTGGGGAAGTCCTGGCCTTGTGCAAAGGGAAATGGTGCCCAGTGAGCATCCTTGTCCCTCTGCCACTGGCCTGCTGACACCAGGAACTTGGTTTGTATCCAGGCTGCTCCTGGTTCAAAGGCAGGGTCAAAGTCAGGAGGTGAGGTGGGAGTGGGCAGCTGGTCTTGTTGGGCTCCACATCTCCCATCTGCCCCCTTGCTCGCTGGAGATGCCTTGAAGATGACACCTTGTGAGTTGAGACTCATCCTTCCTTCCCAAGGATTTTCTGTGTTGGGATCTGTGCAACCACCGCTGAGTTGAAGTAAGAGAAAGCTCCAGTGTCTTTTCACATCGTTTTTACTCCTCCTTCCCTGAGCAGCTGCTCAAGGAGAAAACTCCTTGAGCCATAGCCCCTTCAACAGGCATGACAGCATGAAGCCTGTGATTTCAGAGTGAACATCATGTTTAGTAATGCTCTGTGTGGACACAACACCAGTTGGTCACAGCTGATGAAACTCCCTGCCAGCAGCTGGATTATGCTTTCCTTGCATTAAAGGCTTGAGGTGTTCCAAGTGGAAGGTGTTGCCATTTCTCCTCACCTGTTGATATGGCTGGTGCCAGACAGTACCAAGTGACTTGGATGTGTAAGAAAAGCCTGGATTTGTTCTCTTGAGCCTCCTGACCTTGGAGCACATCTCTCCATTCAGGCTATCATCTGCTGTCCTTGTTCCTGAGCTCACCCTGCAAGGTGCTGGGTACCTGCGGCTCTGAGCAAAGCCAGTGACACCAAAGGCTGTGGGACACACTCCAGGGTCTGCTTTCTGCTGCTGCCCTGCACAGAGCAGGGTGCTGGCAGCTCCGCTGAGGACGGACACACTCAATATGCAAGGCAGGGGCCAGGGGCTGTGGCTGTCTCTGCAATAATTCCATCCCTTCTTCGCGATCGTCGGGGTCATCGGAAAGACAGGAAGCATTTTTGGAAGGCGGCTGATGGGTCTCCAGGGGGCCAGTGTCAATCACGATTAGTTGTTTTGTACTTAATTATTTTCTGGGGCTTTGGCATCAGCACTGTGCTCAGCAGGCCCTCGCTCCCGGCTCCCTCTCGGCAGTGCTGACCCCGCTGTGGCGCGTGGAAGGTGAAAGCAAACAAAACCAGCCTCTCGACACGGGCTTGCTGGCATGAACACAGATGGTTCCTGAGCACGTGGCTCTGCCCAGAGTCTCAGGTGATCATTTTGCTCGAGCTGAGTCTGCCCAGCAGCATTCAGGTACGACTGATGGATGGCATCACCCACTGAGCCCCAGTGCCGTGGGGGGGCACCTTCCCTGATGTGTTCTGCCTTATCCCCGCTTCTCTCCTCCAAAGAGCTCTGCCTGTTCCTGCCTGCCCTTACATCCCAAGAAGGGGCTCGGCACACAGCTCCTGCCAAGCCTTCCTGCTGGTCTGCCTGCCCCAGCCCCTCTCCTGATGTGTGTGTGAGCTTTGGCAAGCTCAGAGGAGCTGTGCCCCCAACAGCACACTGATCCAGTGTTTAGGGGCAATAAATATTTGGTCAAACAGGGAAAAAGAGAGGGCCTGGGAGCACCAAAAGGAGAGCGATGCTCAGGCATCAGTGTCACACTGGGGCAGTGCAGGAGGGGAGCCTGACCTCATTCTGGATCTGGGAATGCCACTACCTGGGATGGCACAAGGCTGAACTGCTTTAGAGAGTAGTTCCTGTTGCACCCATTCCTGGGTGGTCTCTTGGAGATGGCAGCTTGACATCCCTTCTTCCTAGGTGGCCCTGGCTTTTCTGGGGCTCCTCAGCACCCTGGCGTGGCTTCACCCCAGGCTGTGCCTCTGTTTCCCAGATGAAAGCTTCATGGATTCCATGTTCCTACAGCGTTAAGGTGCAGTGAAGAGCAGGGTGGTGGAGGAATTTCCACAGGGTGACTGGCACCTTGCTGCATGCCAGAGGGGAAAGCCACATTTGGCTGGGGTGCTGGTCTGGCTCCTGGTGCAGGAACTGGCCTTGAGAAGGTGGATGCAGGGAATGGGCACTGGCTCATGGGGAAACCAAGCAAGGTGTGCAGGGAAGGATGGACAAATGGGTGTGACAGCTGCTGGAAGCCTCTGCCTGTAAGATAAGAGCTGAACCCCTGCTCGCCCTTCCAACGGGTCTTTGATTGCCTTCTTGGAGCTCCCTGCACTGCCTGCCTGGCCTCTCTGGGCTGTGCTGGGACAGCTGGGAGTTCCTGCCACATCCTCTGCCAGAGCTGAGCCCTCACGGTCCCCAGCTCCGTCTGTCACCCTGCCCACCCCAGACATCCATCCTGGCCAGGCGGAGCGGCCGCACCAGAGCCGGCCTTGTCCTGTGCAGAGGAGAGCGAGGCTGCTGAATTGGGCAAATTTGCCAGCTGAGGCTGCTCAAACGTGATCAGAAGTGACAGAGCAGTGACAAAGTGCCTGGCTGAAAGGAAACAGGACTCGATTTATTGTCACCCTTTGAGCGAGGGAGAGGAAGGCGGCTACAAGGGTGAGGACAGCAGTGCTTTCCCACGGTGGTGGCTCGGAGCAGTGTGTAGGTCAGGTTCATCCATGTCTTCCCCTTCCTGATCCGCTGCTCCCCTCCTCAGGAGCTGCTTTGCTCTGTGGCATGTGACAGCTTCTGACCCAAAAATGGCCCTGGGGGTGCCAGGGGAGGAGAGCCATGCAGGCAGGGCACAGCTTGGGGGAGTCGGTGTCACTCCTGTCCTGGGTTTCAGAGGGACACAAGATGACTACGAATGACGTGAGCCGTCATGAAGCCGTGGTGGGAATGTGTCCATGTCACCTCAGGCCTCCAGTTTGGCCAAACTGGATTATTTCTTTTCTTGATATCCTCACTAGAGATCTGGCAAACCCTTAGTTGGCTTCAAAGCTTGGGGGTCGCACACTCTCATCCATCTCCTGCAGCTCTCTGTCTTCCCAGAGACTCCCCCGCTGACCCACTGCCCTGTCCAGGTGGGACAGCACCTCCCACCTTTCTGCTGGCCGCTCAGTAGCTGCCGTCCCCTTCAGCAAGCGCCTCACCACAGCGTGCAGAACATCCTTTTTAACTTAGAGCAAATGTAGTTTCCGTGTCGAGGTGCTCCCTGATGCTGCAGCAAAGGCAGCGCGTGTCAGCGGGCAGCCCTTCGCTCCTTTACGTGGAGGGGGGCACCAGGCGTCGCCTGGGGGGGCTCAGCTGGTGCCACCTGCCAAAGGGTTTGCACGCTATGGCCAAGGTGACAGGGTGGAGGCTCAGGCTCCTTTCCGAGCGGGATGAAGCCAACATGCCATCAGGTGGGATGGAGCAGTGGGTGCGCTGTGTCTGTGGATCTTTTCTGGCTACTCCTCATCCCGCTGCCACTGCTCGGTCCTCTCTGAGCAGCCGTCACTCAGCCGGCAGGACCGTGGGATGATGCTGCTCAGAAGGCAGAGGACTGCCATTTACAAGCAGTTCTGCTGGCAGCTGCCCAGGCTGGGAAGAAAAACAGCGCAGGGAGGGATTTAAGGATGTTTGGAAGGCAAGTTCCCTCCTTGGTGGGTCTCCTCCAGGAGATCAGTGGCTGCCACAGAGCTGGAGGAGAGCGAGCAGCCCAGCCCTGAGCACCGCGGAGGGAGGCTGGAAATGCCTGTGGGAGCCTGGGACAGCCCCGTGTTGGAAGCTGAGGAAGAAGCTGCACCAGCAGGAGACAGTGTGGAGGAGAGGGCTCTCCTCTCCCACCTGGGGGCCTCTCTGTGGTCATTACCATCTTCTTCACCACTTCCCAGCCCTGTTGGTGGGAAGCTGCAGCCCTCCACCAGTGCTGCTGCTGAGCAGGACTCCTCCTGGTTTCCCTCCTGGTGTGGGGCATGATCCTCGGCAAGGTCACCTAGCCTGGCATGGATGGAGGTGTCAGGAGGCAACAGAGCCTGGCACACACTTCCCACCAGTGTGAGGCAAGAGGGGAGAAGATGGAGCAGGGAGGGCCACGATGGAGGAGCCTGTCCAGTGTTTGCTGCCGTGTCGTAATTAACAACATGTATCTGTGATGTCATAATTAACCACGTGGATCTCTGATGTCGTAATTAGCAATGTTTAACATTTTTTAGGAGGGTTTTGTCTCCTGGCTGGTTGCTCCGGCAACAGCACCGAGCTGCTGGTCTCAACCTGACACGTTCCTCTCCTTGTCGACTCCTTAATTGTGTTGTCGATGGAGCTAATGAGGCAGGGATCCGGGGAGGGGGCGGAGAGCCCAGGGGTCCGCCCCGGCAGGCAGGGGCAGCCCCCGGGGGGGCTGGGTCACGAGAGAAGGTGTGAGCTGGCAGTCAGGTGATGTGGAAAAGCGCAGAGCGAGCTAGGAAGGCTCCCACCATCCTCTGGCACCCTGAGTCCTGTCTGCCGCTACCCTGCCTGCCTTTACACTGCTCCCAGAGCTGTGGGGAGCCACGGAGGGAGTGGGAGCAGGTTGTCGGGTGCTGAAGGCACCAGAACGCCCTGGCGTGAGGCTGGACCTAAACCTGCCTCTGACAGCGGCACATCTGAGAACCCGCCCGTGTGCCACCATCCCCTCAGGTGCTTAAGCATGGTGCCCTGCCAGGGACAGGGTTGTTCCCCAGCTCCCAGGCTATGCATTCTTCCTAAGGAAGGGCTTGCCAGATCTTTGGTGTGTGCACAGAGAGCAGCTCTGGGGTCAGGGCGTGGCCAGGAGGTCAGGGCACGGCTGGAAGCTGTGGGTTGTTTGTACTGACTGACTCGGTGCCCTGATTTCAGCGAGTTGCTTGAGTCCAGCTTCTTGTCTTAGCCTGGTCACATCTCAAAGGATGTGACAAGATATAAGAGCTGGTCTCTGCTGTGGCCTGACATCACTGAGGTTTCTGGTGGCTTTGAAGGTTATGGCACTCCATCCCCCATCACCTCCTTCCTGCAGCATTCACTCCCTCCCCTTCTCTTTCTATCCCAGGGGTCGACACCATGAGTGAGGCGAGCTCCATCAGCATGGAGGCCACAACTGACAGCAGAGACACCTCGGTGGCCACCTCCATCCTGCTGCCCTTCCCAGCCAGCCGTGGCCGGGAGGAGGCGGACAACCGCAGCGAGCACAGCTACAGCGAGTCGGGAGCCAGCGGCTCTTCCTTCGAGGAGCTGGACCTGGAGGTCACCGGGGATGGGGAGGGAGCCCCGGGTCTGCTACCTGATGTGGGCTACGCAGGCAACCAGGAGGTCACAGACAAGTGGACCAAGGAGCCCATTGCTGCTGAGAGAGGAGAGGAGTGAAGCAGAGACCTGGCTTCCTCGCCTACCGCCAGGGTCTGAGTTACTGGGAACCAGTTGCCTTTCCCACCTCCTTCCTCTCCAGCCAAGAGATTTCGGTTGCTGATTCCCCCCAGGACCTGCTCTCCCTCTTTGCAGAAAGGGTGTTTGACTGTTTTGGGGGTGCTGGGAGGTGGGGGGGTTTTCTGTGGCGCTCGGCGGTGCCGGGTGGGTGCAGTTTGGGGGAACAGTGAAATGCATTTGCCGTTTGTGTGTGTCTGGGTGCGTCGCAAACTCCTCGCAGGTGTCTCGGGGGTGGTGGTGGATGGTAGAGGTGTCCCCCCTCGTCTCTGCCCCTCTCACCCACAGCTCCTCTCTGCCACACCACCACATTTTCTAGCACCAAAGAGCTGTGAGTTTGGTTGGTTGGGTTTGTTCCTCTCTTCTCTTCCCCTTGCTGAACAATGGAAACATCCCATGTAAACCTGGTCCTCTTGGCACTGCCACGGGCGCTTTGGGGTCTGTAATAAAGTGGATGCTTTTCCTCACTGGTGGCTGGTGTGTTGTTCTCTGCCTCTTGGCCGATCGTGCCATCCTGCCCTGTGGTGGAGAGTGGGCTGTGGGTGGAGGCTGCTTGTGGGCTGCCATGTGCCCCCAGCTGAGCCAGGGAACTGCCCAGGGGCTCTGCATCCCTGCTGCTCACACTTGCTCCCTGCCCGGGCAACCCACTGGGGCCATGGACGCCATCCTGAGCTGCTGCAAGCTGCGGGGGGAGCGGGGAAGGGTCCCAGTCACTGTGCCGAGCTGGAGGGAGGTGGCATCCCTGCTCCTCATGGGAATATGCAGAGTAACACCAGTAAAGCCAGGTCCCTGAGCTGCTGATAGGCCCCCTCCTGTGGCAGGTGACACCAGACTCCCTGCACTGTGCCCTCCTGACTTCCCATCTGCCTGGTCCTGCAGCTGTGGAGTGCAGACAGGGAGGGCTGCCCATGCTGGTCCCAGTTCCCTGTCCCCCAGCTTGGGACAAGGGAGCAGCCTGGACATCACTGCCATAGTGTCCCGGGACAATTCCAGGTACCAGAGTACTTTGCTGAGTGCCTTTGGTGCCTCCAGCAGCCCAGGGATTGTTTCCTGGTGGTCAGACATAACCAAAACCCAGGACTTGGGGTGGGGGTGCAAGGAGCAGATGAGGCCTGGTTGTCCCTCTGTGGTGGGAATGTGTCCTCCCTGGCTTGGAAAGGTCATGATTAGTTCTTATCCAGTGATTGACATGAGATTGTTCATAAATATTTTGTGCACTGAGTGATAAAATATTAAACTCCTGCAGCCCACATGGAAAAATATTGCTCTTCCCGGTGTTTATCTTTGTTGCTGGTTATTACAAAACTGCCAAGCCCCCTGAAATATTTATGCCTTGCTGAGGCTCTGTGAGGGGTTGGAGCCAGACAGCAGATCCCAGTGCTGCTGGTCCCCTAACCCTGCTAAAGATGGGGGCCAAGGAGGCTTTGCCATCATCCTCGGGACATCGGCAGCACCGAAGCAGCAGCCAGAGCATTGCAGCCAGTGCCAAGGTGTGTGTGAGGCTGGTGCCAGGTCCCATCTGCTGGGGAAGAGGTGGGACCATGGCGGGGCCAGCATCCCTTGGCACAGCACATCCCCAGTCCTCCCCAGCTCTCTGTACCCCCTGCCCTTCAGTGACAAGGTTGCCCAGCCCAGGCATCCTCCTGTCCACAGTGTCCTGCTCTGTCTGTGCTAACAGTTTTGAAAGGAGACAGGCTGGTGGGATCTGGGGTCCTGCTGCTGTGGGACTCCTGAGTGAGATGCCCCAGAAACACTCCTGTCCCCTGTGTCATCCCCTGTCTCATTCTTGTCCCTTAGTCACAGAGCTCTCCAGGACACCTGGGCTGCCAGCAAGGGGACAAGCAGGATCCTGGGCAGCCGAATGGCTCTAGAAGGAGTTTGGTAAGTAGTGGAGACCTGGAAAGCTAAACCTTGCCAGTGTCTCTCTTTGGATGGTCCAAATCCTTCCCCATCTTGATGGTTGGACTGACAGTGAGTGCTGGGGACTGTGTGGGGTGCAGGGGGGCAGTAGGGTGATGCTTGGCCCCTGGGCTCCTCCCAAGGGCTTGAGGAGCAGGGACAGGCCAGGCAAGGGAGGAACAGCGCCTGAGGCACCAACTTGTGGCTGCAGAGCTTGAACTGGGGCTGGAACCCCTCTTACTGGGCTGGGAGTGAGCTGGGGGCTCTGAGGCCAGGGGAGCAGGTGCTGAGCTGTGCCCTGCCACGTCTGCCAGGGTGCAGAGCAGATCCTGCCTGCTCTGGCCTTGTCATACCTCGGCCCAGCTTGGATCTGATCATCCCTTGCCTGCATCTAGCCATGCCTGTATCTTGCCTGGATCTGGCTGTGCCCTGCCTTCTTTGACCATGTCCTGCCTGTGCTCTAGCTCAGTGTGGCCAACCCTTGCCTGGATCTGGCTGTTTTGCTCGTGTTCAGCCTTCTCTGGCCATGTCCTGCCTGTTCCCTCCCTGCCCTCCCTGCGTCCAGCCCGTGCCCTGCTCGGACCCGACCATCTGCCCCCGGCTTTGCCCCAACCCCCCCTGTGCCTGCCGGTGCCGGGGGTGCCGCTGCCTACCGGGCCGGACCGGGGCCGGGCCGGGGCGGGGGCTGGGGCCGGGGCCGGGCCGGGCGGGGGGCGGAGCGGCTCCGCTCGGTTGGGGCTGGCGGAGTGTCAGAGGCGGCGGCGGGAGGCGGCGGCAGCCGCAGCTCCGAAGCAGCCGCGGCACCGGCACCGGCTCCGGCTCCTGGCACATCCCCCCAGGTAAGGGCTGCGGTCCCACCCCGGCTCTCCCGTCCCCTTGGCCTCGGGCCCCGCCGTTCCTCGGCGGCGCTCCGCCGTCTCCAGAGCCCCGGTGCCCGCGGCAGAGCGGCACCGCGACCGGCGATCCCCCGCAGCCGTCGGGGCCGCGGCACGGCGGGGCTCGGAGAACGGTGCCTGGTTCCGGGGCTCCCGGAGCCGCGGGAGCGGAGCGGAGCCGGGGCACCGGCACCATCTCCGGAGGGTCGGATGTGCGGGCGGTCCGGGTGGCACCGGGGCCGCTCCCGCCGCTCCCCGCTGCCCGGCGCACGACGCGAGGCTCCGGGAGAAGGTCTTGGGGGGTCTCCGTTCCTCCCGTGCCCCGGCAGCGCCGAGCCCGCAATAGGAACCCAGCAGGACCCACCACCGCAGCCCCCAGCAGGGTTTGCCGGCCGGCACTGGGGCAGGGAAGCGGGGTGACCGCCTAGAACGGCGGGGACAGACGCCCCCCACCTCTGCTGTTCCCTCGGGTCTCCCCTCCGTGCAGAGGAGAGCAGTGGCGTTGCGGGGGGCTGTGTTTGTGCCCGGGCAGCCGGACCTCGGGGCGCGTTTGGGACAGGATGTGGGGCGGCAGCCGTGGCGGGGGGGCCGGGGGAGCGCCCCGGGAAGGCGCCTCGGCCCCGCGGGGCACCGGGGCTGGCAGCCCGTGGAGCAAGGGGGGTTGGGGGGTCCTGGTAGAGCTCAGCGACGGTGGGACCTCTGGGACCCCCATGGGAGGTGACATTCCCCCTGCGCCCCCGCAGCGCTGCCGCTCTCGCACACGCCCCAGGTCTCACCCACTCCCAGAGGCGCTGCTGGTATCGGAGGGGTCAGGGCTCCTGGCAGAGAGTGGGAAGCGCTCAGGGCACGGAGGAGTCACGGCCCCCTCTCACCCATCCCACTCGTGATGCGTTTGGAAGGGGAGGCTGCTCGCAGTCTGCAGGAGCTTCCTGCCGTACTGTGGCGGTCGGGATGGACTTGGCTCTGCCCTGCCTGATGCTTCATCTCCCCAGATGTTCTGCAGAGGTTCCCGCGGGCTGTCCCCCCGGCATTATGCCAGCCCAGCTGAGCAGCTGCGGGAACGGCAGCAGCCCTGCTCATGCATCCATCAGGGTAGGTGACGGTTTGCCCTTCAGAGGAGCTTGGCCTGAAGGTGCCTTTCATGTGGTAGGTCCTGCCGGCTGCCCCAGAAGAGCTGGACCACAAGGACCTGGGTTCCTGGTGCCACCGGACCCCTGTGTCAGGCTCAGCCTGCTGGCGATGGGCTCCATCAATAATCCAAGCGCCTGTGCCCTCTTTCCTGCTTTAGGAAACCCTGGGTCCCTTAAAAGCGTGCACTGTCTGAAATAAGGCAGGGACTCTTCCTTGCCTGTTCCCCAAACTCCTTCAAATTGACAGGTCAGGTAGTAGATGTCTGAGTCAGCTGGGGGCTTGTCGCCAGCAGGCAGCACCCAGGGACAGGCACTTTGGGGCAGGGAGGAGAAGGTCTGCATGTGTCTCACCACCTCACCCTGTTACATCCTGTATCACACTGCTGCCCACATCCCCCTGGGCATCACCAGCAGCTCCGGCTGCTTACCAGAGGACTTCTCCAGCACAGTCATTGCCTGTCCAGGAGCAGCATGAGGGCTCTGCTCCTGCTGGGGGAGAGTGGCCTCAGTACTGGCTGTGGGGAGCTTTGGGGAGGGGGCAGCACTCTGCAGCATCACCCTCCCACCCTGTGTGCCCCCATGAGCTCTGCTGAGCTGCGGGCGAGCCCTGGGTCCCACCGCGGCACCAGCAGCTTCCCATGCCAGAGCAGCCTGAGGCTTCTGGGCTGCCAAGGGGTCTCCTTCTCCCATGGCCCCTGAAACACCAGCCCTTTGGGATTTCAGCAGTCAGCTTCAAATGGGAAACAAATCTCTCCCGTGATTTGGGAAAAGACAATGGATCTCCGAGGGGACTGCATCTCCTGCCAAAACAAGGCCTGCCTGCTGCAAAAGCCTTTGATTCCCCCGTGCCTCTGTGCTTTCTGCAGAGGGAGTCAGCAAACCTGGCTCTTACTTTTACTGAAATCTCTGAATTTAGTATACGGGGAAGGAAGGGGCGGTGGTGAGAGAACAGACTCTGAAGCACCGTGACTGCCAGAGCCCCGCATGTTGCTGCGGGAGGATGAAGCCAGTGGAGAGTCCCTGCTCTGGCCCCGGTGTCACAGGCAGCCCTGGGGGCAGCATCAGGGCGGGTGTGCTCCATGGTTATGGGGGGGGATTAAAATAGTGTGGGTGCTGGGTGCTGCAGGCATGGTGAGCTCATGGCCGGCTGCTTTTGGCAGCACTCTTGGCTGGAGGCTGGGAGATGTCGGCACCCCTGATGCTGCTCTGTGTGTCGGGGTCTCAGCTTGGAGTCGGCTTTGGTTCTACAAACCCAGCCTTGGCTCCCTGTGCCAGGTGACACCCCTTGGCTCTTTCTCCCTCCTTGGTATTTTAGGGCTGGCAAGCTGCCCCCTGGCAGGCTGCTCTGCCTGGTGCTGTCAGAGGGGCCAGCTCTGTGCCCACCCCCCTGCCAGTTCATCCCTGTGAGTGCTGTGGGAAGACTGGTGCCTGCGCCCCTCCTTGTCCCCCGGGATTTCTGTCACTTGTGTGTGTACTGGGGATCCCATGTCACTGTGGGAGCTATTGCACCTCACCCTTCTGCAGGTGGCTCCTTCCTAAGGGCACCCCAGGTGGGGGGCACAGGCAGGCTCATGTCCTTGCCCATCCGTGCAGCACTGACACTGCCCCTGAGGATGGTCCCTGTCTCGCCCTACAGCCCACAGACCCAGGAGCTTTTCTTTTGCTTTTCCAGGTGCCGAGGGCTCTGCCGAGGTGGTACAACCCCTCTCTCAGTGACACCACGCCGCGCCACCCCCCACCACCCAATGCCTGGGGACTGCCTTCCCTTGCCTTGAAGGGTGGCAGCAGGTGACACGGGGTGGCGCGGGTCACTTGGCCGGTGCCAGCGCACCCCATGGCGGTCCCCTTGGCCGCCTGGCTGTGGCTGATGCACCTGGCCACCTGCCTGGCTGCAGGGCACGGCATGGTTGGCAAGAAGGAGATCAGCATGGATGGGGACCTGGTGATCGGGGGCCTTTTTCCCGTCCACGAGAAAGGAGTGGGGAGTGAAGACTGCGGCAAGATCAACGAACACCGGGGCATCCAGCGCCTGGAGGCCATGCTCTTTGCCCTGGACGAGATCAACAAGGACAGGAGCATCCTGCCAGGGGTGAAGCTGGGTGCCCACATCCTCGACACCTGCTCCAAGGACACCTATGCCCTGGAGCAGTCCTTGGACTTTGTCCGCGCTTCCCTCACCAGGGTGGACGGCTCCGAGCACATCTGCCCTGATGGCTCCTACGCTGTCCACGATGACGTGCCCACTGCCATCACCGGCGTCATCGGGGGCTCCTACAGTGACGTTTCCATCCAGGTACTGCCCAGAAATCCCAGCTGCAGGAAACCCCACAGCCTCCATAAGCCATGGGAGCCAAGCCTGTCCCACGTAGGGGTGGTGCATGTCACATGGCACAGCTCCTCAGCCCAGGATGATCTTGATACTCATGTCTCTGCTGTGGCAGGCAGAGCAGCACTGTGCCCTCTGCCCCTCAAAATCCAGGCTGTGATGTGCAGCTGGCTGCAAGGGACATGCACCTCTGAGGGGCTCAGTCATAGGGCTGCTTGGCCAGGGCAGGGTGGGCACAGGGGGCCATTGCCCTGTGATTTCATGGCAACAGGCACCTCAGTCCCCAAAAGCACAGCTCTGTGGACCCAGGGGCTGGCTTTGGCAGGGAGAAGAGCATCCCCCCAGGATGCAGCAGCCAGCAGGCCATCTGAATCCTGGGGATGACCACTGAGCCACAGGCTCTCTGAGACCTAATGAGTCCCCAGCATGTGTCAGACTATGTCTCCTAGTCCCCGGGGTCCCTACATCCCCCAGCCACAGGGTGGAGGAAGCTGGGGTTGGATGATGGGGGCAGCATCCCAGTCCAGCCTATCTGGCCGTATGTCCCTTCCCTTGCTGGGAACCCTGTGTGTCCCCACAGCAAAGGGCACTCTCTGAGCCCTGGACAGGCAGGTGGCAGCAGGGGCAGAGTGTGGGCTGGCTGGGGAGCATGGGGGTCACTGGGGGGCACAGTGGGCTGGAAGCTCTTTACCATGTGTGGTAAAGATTGGCAGCAGCATTGCTGCACTCGGGGACCTTCTTGCCATTAGGGGACTTTGTTGTTGAGATCATTTGTCCACGTTAATTAAGCCGTGTCTCTTGCCTGGGGAGCAGTGAGATGTGGGCTGGCTCCGCAGCCCAGCCAGCACACCCGAGCCCCCCTTGTTGCCCCCAGAGCCTGGGTTTTAACGGCCTCATTAGCAAGGCTTTTTTCCCCTTTAAAGCTAACGAGGGCTTCTGCCAAGCGCTGGAAGGTGCCAGTCCTGCTGGGGCTCCCAATATGGGATGCACAGGCTGCAGTCCCCTGACCCGGCTCTGCAGCGTCCCCCAGCCTGGGTGGGGGGCTCTGCCCCGGCTTCCAGCCCTCAGAACCATTCCCACCTTGTGCTGTGGGGCTGCCAGGCATCCTGGCTTTCTCCTTGCCTACAAGCATCTCCCACAGGTCACCCACAGCAGAGTTTCTGCTTTTGCCACAAGTTTATTTGTCCTCTCCACAGACCCAAATTTCAGAGGAGAGTGTTTGAAATACTAAAAAAAAAAAAAAAAAAAGAGCAT
The DNA here is from genome assembly GCA_038380795.1 of Pyrocephalus nanus. Lineage (NCBI taxonomy): Eukaryota > Metazoa > Chordata > Aves > Passeriformes > Tyrannidae > Pyrocephalus > Pyrocephalus nanus. Next base: position 7,175,715 of record CM076271.1, on the reverse strand, counting down.
GTCTGAGGGCTCAGGCACTCCGTGAATGTGCCATCCATTCTTTTTCTCTGGTCCCTCCACAGACCAGCTCCAGGTTGGGGTGGTTGTGCAACACTGGATGTTGGGCAGTGGTCCTCCAAGTGGGAATGTCCCTTGCTGGGCCCCATCTTCAGGCACTCACCTCTCCTCCTCCACTCAGGTGGCCAACCTGCTGAGACTCTTCCAGATCCCACAGATCAGCTATGCCTCCACCAGTGCCAAGCTCAGTGACAAGTCCCGCTATGACTACTTCGCCCGCACCGTCCCCCCAGACTTCTACCAAGCCAAAGCCATGGCGGAGATCCTCCGCTTCTTCAACTGGACCTACGTCTCCACCGTGGCCTCGGAGGGTGACTATGGGGAGACGGGGATTGAGGCCTTTGAGCAAGAAGCCCGCATGCGAAACATCTGCATCGCTACCTCGGAGAAGGTGGGGCGCTCCATGAACAAGAAGACGTACGACGGGGTGGTCCGGGCTCTGCTGCAGAAGCCCAATGCCAGAGTGGTCGTGCTCTTCACCCGAAGTGAAGACGCCCGGGAGCTGCTGGCGGCTGCCCAGAGAGCCAATGTGTCCTTCATGTGGGTGGCCAGTGATGGGTGGGGAGCCCTGGAGAGCGTGGTGGCCGGGAGCGAAGCGGTGGCGGAGGGAGCCATCACCATTGAGTTGGCAGCCTACCCCATTAAGGAGTTTGCTGCCTATTTCCTTAACCTGCACCCCTACAATAACAGCCGAAATCCCTGGTTTCGGGAGTTTTGGGAACAGAGGTTTAAGTGCAGCTTCCACACGCCAGACTGTAGCCGGTATTCCCTCAAGACAGGCAAGTTTGAGCCAGAGTCCAAGATCACGTTTGTGGTCAATGCAGTCTATGCCATGGCTCACTCACTCCACAACATGCACCGGGCACTGTGCCCCAATGACACCAAGCTCTGTGATGCCATGAAGCCCGTCAATGGCAAGAGGTTCTACAAGGACTTTATTCTCAATGTTAATTTTGATGGTGAGTCCAAGGTGGAGATGGGGTTTGGCTGCCAAACTGGAAAGGGATGGGTGGTGGGACGGGAAATATGGAGACCCAAATTTGACCCAAGACCCTCCAATTCCTCCAGCCTGCCCACATTCAGGGACCTGTGTGCCATGGGTTGTGGTTGTCCCAGGGTGCCAACAGCCCACCATCATCTTTGGGCCTTGTGACCCCAGTGGAAACATATGTGGAGAAGCTGGTGAGCAATTCCATCCTGCTACAGCTGGATGGGACCCACTCCACAAAGAGCCCTTCCTTGGAGCATTCTCTTGCAAGTGATGTGATTTATTCACATTGCAGGGATTAAACTGAAGGGATACCCTTGATCAGGGATTCACATATTTTGGGGTGGATTAGAAACATGTCCTCCATGGCTATTTAGGTGTCACTGAGCACCTTGCAGGGTGCACAATTCCCCTCCCTGCCCCTGCAGAGCTGGCTGGGGCTGATGGGCTCTCAGGTAGGTGGGGAGGTAGTTCTCCACCTTTGCTTTCCTGCTCCTAATGTGTGCACAGGCAGCAAGGATGGGAGTGAAGGCAAGAAACAGATTGGACGTTGAGCTGTGGCTAAGGTGGGCTGTGACTTTTTGAAGGAGCCCTGCCTCCAGGCTGGGAGCAAGTGCTCTCCTGCTCCATGGCAGTGACAGTCTCCCCTTGTCCTCCCTCCAGCTCCGTTCAGGCCAGCAGACACGGAGAGCGTTGTTCGATTTGACCGCTATGGTGACGGGATCGGCCGCTACAACATCTTCAACTATCACTACGTGGACGGGCGGTATCGGTACCAGAAAGTGGGCTACTGGGCAGAGGGGCTCATCCTCGACACCAGCCTCATCCCGTGGGCTGAGACCTCCATCCCTGTGTCTCAGTGCAGTGACCCCTGCAAAAAGAATGAGATCAAGAGCATGCAGCCCGGAGACATTTGCTGCTGGATCTGCATCCCCTGCCAGCCCTATGAGTATTTGCTGGATGAGTTCACCTGCATGGACTGTGGTCTTGGCTACTGGCCCAACGAGACCCTGAATGGCTGCTATGAGCTGCCCCAAGAGTACATCCGCTGGAAAGATGTCTGGGCCATTGGTCCCGTCACTATCTCTTGTCTGGGCTTTATCTCCACCCTCTTCGTTATCGGAGTCTTCGTGAAGAATAATGACACGCCCATTGTGAAGGCCTCCGGCCGGGAGCTGTGTTACATCCTCCTGACCGGGGTCCTCATGTGCTACAGCATGACCTTCATCTTCATTGCAAAGCCCTCCACCGGGGTGTGCACGCTCCGGCGCCTGGGGCTGGGCACGTCCTTCGCCGTCTGCTACTCGGCCCTCCTGACCAAAACAAACCGCATCGCCAGGATCTTCAGCGGGGTGAAGGAGGGGGTCCAGCGCCCCCGGTTCATAAGCCCCACATCACAGGTGGTCATCTGCATGGCCCTCATCTCTTGCCAGCTCATCATCGTCATCATCTGGCTGCTGGTGGAGACCCCCGGCACAGGCAAGGAGACTGAGCCTGACAAGAGGTACATCGTCACCCTCAAGTGCAACAACCGCGACTCCAACATGCTCATTTCGCTCACCTACAATGTCCTCTTGATTGTCCTCTGCACGGTCTACGCCTTCAAGACACGGAAATGCCCCGAAAACTTCAACGAGGCCAAGTTCATTGGGTTCACCATGTACACGACCTGCATCATCTGGCTGGCCTTCCTGCCCATCTTCTACGTGACCTCCAGCGACTACCGTGTAAGAGTCTGTGCTTTGGGGGGCTCTAATAGGGCTTGATCTAAGTGGTCCTGGAGATTTGGGCCCTGTGGGGTTTATAATTTGGAGATTTGTGGGCCTGGGGAAGGGTCTTCATTCATGCATCTCTGCACTGATGGTCACCTCTGCACTGGGGCATTCAGGACCAGGTGAAAGATCCTGAAAAGGATCTTTTCTGCGGCTGAGGGCTCAATGAGTCCTGGAGAGAGGACTCTTCTCCCATGCTAGAGTGAGGATGGGAAATGGCCTTGAGACCTCCAGAGACCCCCTCAGCCTGATCATAGAGGAGTAATGTGTCATCCTTCAGCCTTGTGACATGAAAGCATGAGTCATTGGCTCATCCAGTTATCTTGCCCCAGGGCATGAATGCCAACCCCAGGGCCAGCATGGTCCCTGGGGAGCCAGGCAATGCCAGGGACTGGAGAGCACGGGATGCACCCTGCAGCACCTCAGGCTCCCTGGCAGGGGAACCAAACGTGTTTCTGACAGGCCTTGAGGACTCGGTAGGGGCAGCTACAGTCGTGGGCTTCCAGGAAGGATTTGCATCCTTCAGAGGGAGTGGGCACTGGAGTGGGGGGTCCTGGGCTCTTCCCCTGGGCACTACACCAAAGCAGCACATGGGCAGGGCTGAGATGCCACTCAGGGTGTACCTGCTTTGCAGAGGGGACGTGATCCCATAAGGGCATTCCCCATCTTCTGCCCATGAGTCTGATGGAGGGATGTGGTGTGGTGTGCGGTGGGATGTCCCTGCAGGGTGGAGTCTGTGCCCAGTGGGGCTGGGCAGTGCCACAGTGAAGGCTTCATCCTGCCCTCCTTGGGGCAGAGGGCTGGTGGGTGGAGCACCTGATGCCCCCCCACCCTGTCTCCAGGTCCAGACCACCACCATGTGCATCTCGGTGAGCCTCAGCGGCACCGTGGTCCTCGGCTGCCTCTTCACCCCCAAGCTCCACATCATACTCTTCCAGCCGCAGAAGAACGTGGCCAGTCACCGCGTGGGCACCGCTCGGTTCAGCGTGGCAGCTGCCAGCTCCAGCCAGTCCCAAGGTGAGCAGAGTGGGGCTGGGAGGGCAGCATCCCCTTCCTGGTGGGAGTGTGTGTGGGGGAGCACCCCAACATGGGCTCCTGAAGTGGGGGGTGGGGGGGAGGGCCTGATGGGAAATGGGGAGGATGGAGGATACTGTGTCCCCAGTAGCTCTTCCCTGTCCCCTGTCCCAGTGCATCATCTCCCAGGACAGCACAGCTGCCAGATGGGTATTGCTCCTGGGGGCATGTCATTGCTCTGAGTGAATGTGGCCTCTCCCAGCACCCTCCACCCCAGCCCCAGGGGGACATGGCCACTCCAGGCAACCTCCACCCCAAGCCAGGGGATTCGACTGCCCCCAAGTGCCCGTCACCATCCTAGGAACCCTCCACTCCACCCCCAGGAGCTACGGCCACCCTGGGCACCTTTCATCAGCTGGGGGGTGAAATGGTATCCATATCCAGGATATCCATAACCCACTGCAGTGGGGTGCTGTGAGGTTCTGCTGCCAGACCCCAAACCACCCCTGACTGCTGCCTTCCTGGCCAGGCTCAGCCTCGCAGTACGTGCCCACGGTGTGCAATGGTCGCGAGGTGGTGGACTCCACGACGTCGTCCTTGTGAAGGATGGGGGAGCCAGGCCGTGGTGCTCTCACACGGCACCCCTGCTGCCTCCCCAGGGACAGCAGTGCCCACGGCACGGCTCGACCGGGTGCCCAATGCAGTCAGGAGGCTCAGCCCCTGCCCCAGCACGAGCTACACATCCCACGTGTCGGGTCACAGTATGTGTCACCCTTCCCTTGCACTGAGCCACGTTACATGTCCTCTGCACCCTGCACTGAGCCATGGTGAACATCCCCAAGCCCTGCACTGAGCCATGGTGAACATCCCCAAGCCCTGCAATGAGCCATGAACATCCCCAAGCCCTGCACTGAGCCACGGCGCATGTCCCTCTGCGTCACCTGCACTGAGCCATTGTGCCCCGCCACCCCCCTGCACTGAGTCATGGTGAATGTCCCTCTGTCCCTTGCACTGAGCTGCAGTGCACATTGCACGCACCTTACACCGAGCTGTGCTGTGCGTCCCCCCTTCCCTGCACTGACTGTGGCACAAATACCCTCTTCTTGTCCACTGCACTGAGCCCTGGTGCACGAGGTGACTCCCCCTCGCAAAGCCACGTTCCAACTCTTGCTTTTCTTGTGACAAACCATGCCATACCTCATCTCCCTCCACACCAGCACGCACTGCTCTCCCCCCATCGCCCACCGTGCTTTCCCTGTCACCCTGTGCCAAGCCGTGCTCCATGTCACCCTTTTCCAGGCGCTTCGCAGTTTCACTTTTCCTCCTGGTTTTGGCCCCAGCAGAGCTGCCAAGCGTGGCTGGGCTGGGTTCAAGCCCCCCCTCGCTCCCCTTGCTGTGTGTGGCGCTTCTCACCCCGCTGTGGGAGATGGGGCAGGAGCGGGTGAACTCCCACTGGCCCCCAGCCCCTGCAGATCCCAAGGGGGGCCGTTGGAGGCTCAGGGCGAGTAAAGGGATCCAGGTATTTGAGCCCAACCACATTTTTAAGAGTAGATTTTTTTCTGTGAGCAAGAGTGTGACTATTTTTTTTTTTTTGTAATTTATGTAAATAAAGTGGTTTTGGTGGTTTTTTTTTACAAAATGGACTGTTCCAGAGCTCAGGTCCAGCCGAACCCGAGGGACGGGGACAGACCCTCGCAGAGGGCAGAGCCACATCACAACATGGGGGCCAGCAAGGCTGTGCAACATGCCCTACTTCCATCCTGCCAACCCCAAGGGGCTTAGCTGCACCAAGGATGCACCAAGGTGCAGCTTCAGGGACAGAATATCCTGCTCCAGCAGCTCCAGGACCGGGGGACTAGGAGCTGCCAGGGGACTCAGGGCCAGCGGCTGTGGCCCTCTGTTTAAGGGGGATGATGCAGATGCTGTTTTTGGCTTCTTTGATTCTCCACCACCGTCCAAGCCTGTGGATGACAGAGATGAGGGTTACCCTCCAGCAATCACAGGAGGAAAGGGGGCTGCACCCCCAAGCAGTGCCAGGGAGGGGGGTCAGTACCGGTGCTCTTGCCCAATGCCAGCCACAAGGAAGTCACCAGACGACGAGAACTTGAGGCTGTTGACAAAACCCACCTGGAGGGGACAGGGCAGGGTGAAGGGACAGGGCAGGTTAAGGGGATCCCACAGCCTCCTCCTGCTGTCTAGGGAGGGGAGACCCTCCAGTGAGACTCTCCAGCCCAGCTCCAGAATTCCCAGCCTGCCCATCCATCCATACCAAGGGGATGTCCCAGAGGTGCTCCAGCTTCCGAAATCCCTCACCACACTTCCAGAGCTTCACGCTGGCGCTGTGGGAGCCTGGGGCAGAGAGGAGACTGTCATGCACCCTGACACAGGGATGGGAGCAGGACACACCTCCCCCACACCCCAAAGCAGCTGCCACACACCTGTAGCCAGGAGGTCACTGTTGCGCAGGGCAGCCACTGCTGAGATCCAGAAGGGCTGCTCCAGGCCCTGGGCACCCTGCATGCCGTGCACCTGCCGAGCCAGTGCCAGCGGCTTCTTCTTCGTCAGCCCCCACAGGGCTAAAGACCTGACGGGAAGGTGAGGGGTGAGGGGGCTGAGGGGGCACCCTGCCCATCCCAGGCACTGCCCCGGCCCTGTGCTCACCCATCATCAGCACCAGACACCATGTGCTCCTCATTGATGAGCTGGATACAGTCGATGGAGCCCCTGTGAAGAGAAGGGGCAACTGCCAGCAGTTACAAGTGTGCTTTGGGATCCTGTTCAGGAGACACGGGCTCACCAGGGTATCCCAGGGTGCTCCCTGAGATGCTTGGCAGCCACACACTACTGCCCCAGCTGGGCATGCCTGCCCACAGCCCTCTCTCCCACCCCAGACCTACTGGTGCCCAGAAAACACGAGCTGTGTCTCCTCGGGGATCTTCCAGAGCCGCACGGTGCCGTCCCGTCCCCCGGCCGTCACACAGCACTCCCGGCTCAGGCTGTCCAGCCCTGTGATGACGTCCTGGTGCCCGAACCTGGAGGAGAAGTTGGCAAAGAGATGTGGCAAGCATGGTCCTCTGCCCCCTCATCTTGCCTCCCCCAGGGGTGCTGGCACACCCTTCGCAGGGTCAGTGGGATCCCCCCAAGCCTTACAGGGTCTCCACATAGGCGTTCTCTGCCACATTCCAGACCTTGACGCAGCGGTCGTGGGAAGCGCTGTACAACTGGTGTGTCCCCTTGCGGAAGGACAGGCCCTGCAGGCAGATGAACAGACAAGGCACAGCAGTGAGGGAGGGGCACCAGGGAGGACAGGGCTGCCCAGCCCCAAAGGCACCACGCCCGATGCCCCCGACTCACCGAGACAGCGTCACGGTGCCCAGTGAAGATGTGCAGGCGCTTGCAGGTGGCTGTGTCCCAGATCATGATCAGCTTGTTCCTGTCTCCCGTGGCCTGGCAGACAGAAGGGGATGCCCAAGACCTGCCTCTCAGGGACTCACAGCCCATCCCACCCTCCACTCCCACGCCAGCCTCCATTCCCACCCCATGTGCTTTCGGGCGGTCCCGGGAACCCATCCTTAAATCTGTAGGGGGTAGGGGCTACCTTAACTGGGCAAGGCACATCTGGGCATGGGACACAACCCCTGGGAGAAGACTCAGTCCCCATGGCTACCTCTGTCCCCTGTCCCCGTACCAGGTACTTGCCATCCGATGAGATGGCCATGCAGAGGATTTGGGATGCATGTCCCATGTGCCGCTCCTCTGTGCCCTTCTTCCCCCCGGGCACCACGCATAGCCTCTTCCCGCTGTCCACCTCCCCTGTGGGAAAGGCATGGCCACCATCACCCTCTGGGAACCTCCCACCACTCCCAAAAGTGCTAACGACACTCCCACAAAACCCAAAACCACTCCCAAAAGTGCCAACGAGCCTCCCACAGGTCCCAAAACAATGCATATTCCCGGAGCGGCCAAGGGCTAAGTCACTACCACAGGCACCCACAGCCTTGATGCTGCGGGGTCCCCTGGGGAACAGCCAGTTGCAGCCCCAGGTGAACACTTGCATTTGATGAGGGAGCCGTCCTTGGAAGCAGAAAAGATGAACCTGTCATCGGGAGAGATGACCAGGCAGGTGACAGGCAGCTGGTGTCCCCGCAGCACACGGATGCTGGCTGGATCCGGAGGCTGCACCTGCAGGGAGAGTGGGATGTGAGCTGAGATGCCCCGGCCCCTTCTCCAGGCTTGGGAGTAGCCCAGCACGGCACCGTGGGCGGGAGAAGGGCCATGGGGTGCTGGCCATGCCCTAGTGTCGCCCAAAGCTGGCACTTACGGTCTGGCACAGGGCACTTACATCTTTGGCGACCAGGCGCTGCAGCCGGCCCTTCTGCTCGAGCTATGGGAGAAGTGAGAGGCTCAGCGGAGGCGGCCCCAGCCCCAGCCCCGGGGGAGGGGGACAGAGCCCGCCACAAGGACCGCGGGGCCGCGCCCGCCCCCCCGCTCACCACGTCCTCCTTCAGCCGGTCGCCGATGAGATCCACCGGCTGGGTTTCCTCCTCCTCCTCCTCCGCCCGCTCCTCCTCTGCGGCGGGACAGAGCGTGAGAGCCGGGCCCAACACCCGGGCTGCCCCGCTGAAGCACCGGGGCTGAACGGCACTCACCGAGCTGGCGGAGCTCCTCCAGGTACTGCTTGGCCAGGCGCAGCTTCTTCTCCTGCGGCGTCTCCTCCAGCTCCTCCTCCGCCGCCGCCGCCTCTCGCCGCCGCCGGCCCAGCGACAGGCTGCGGGGACACGTGTGCGTGAGCACCCCCGGCACCGCCACCCTCCCGGTACCGGCCCCTCCCTGGCGCAATCCCTACCTCTCCGTCTCGGAGTCGCTGGACACCTCCTCGTCGGCGGGCCGCCCGGCCGCCGCCCGCGGTCTCCCCTGGGCGTTTGGGACCTGAGGGACCGGGCGATCAACGCAGGAACGGGCGCGGCCAAACGCGCGACGGCGGCCACCCCGCCAGGGCAGTCCCTGCTCGCCCTGCTCCCTCCCTCCCTCCCTCCCCGAGCCATCTCTCACCGCCGGGCGCGGCCGCCGCCGTCCCATGGCCCCGCGCTGGGCCTTGGCCCTCCTGCCGCTCGCCGCTGCCGCCGCCGCCATGCTGCCGGGACACGTGGGGCTGCCCGCCGCCCGCCGGTACCGGGCCCCGCCCCCGGCAGCGCCCATTGGCTGCAGGCTGCCGGGCTCCGCCTCTCATTGGCCCTCCTGGTCCCGGGGCATCGCCTTCCCGCCCCTCTCCCCGCCCCTGTCACTCAGGGGTGACGCTCCGCCCCCACATACATGTCACGCCCCCTGTTCTTAACCCCGCCCACACTGAGATAAGCCCCGCCCCATCCGCGGGGACCGGCCGCGCGTGTCGAGGACCCGCACCCCGAGCCCGGTTGTCACACCCCGGCCCTCCCTGCTCTGCCCCCCATGGCTCCTCGGGCCCTGCCCCGCAGCCCCCGTTGCAGCTGGTGGCCCGAAGACCCAGAGTCATCGTGGCAATGACAGTGTGGCTGTTGCCCGAGTCATCGTCAACACCTTCTGCCTCCCAGGGACCCTCAGCCAGGGGAGCACGGCCTCTGGTCCTGTTCCATGTTCTTCGGGGGGGTCTCAGGGCCCCATTCTTGGCCGTGCCGGGGTAGTGCCTGTCTGTCTGGGACAGGGGATGCTCTTAAGAGCTAAAATCTGCTTTTGGGAAGAAACTTTATTTTATACAATTAGTTTCTTTTCTCCTTAGCACTAGTGGAGGCAGGGAAGGACAGTGGGAATGCCCTGTACTGGTTTCTGTAAGGCGACAGGCTTAGGGAGGGAGCAGCTCTCCAGCTGCTCTCTGGAGGATTCTGGCTGAGGTCTCTTCTTTCTGTCAGACTTTGTGAAGAGCAGATACCCCAACCTGCAGAGCATCCTAGGGCTCAGACTGCTGCTTCCTTGTACCCCAGCGGAGTCCTCGCTGGAGGAGCTTGCTGAGCAGCAGAGAGGCCACCACCATCAGGGACACAGTGGCAGTGCTCAGGACCTGTCCCAGCCTGTGCAGGTAGATGCACCAGGTGGGGAGTGATGCTGTTCCCAAGGGAACATACAAGGGAAGCCAATCTCTCTGGCTGGAAGGCTGTTGGGAAAGTTTTGGTCTTGGTGGCTCCAGGCTGCTGCGGAGCTGTTGCCCAGGCTGAGGCTGCAGGAACCCATGCCGGGGGCAGTGTGGAGGGAGATGGAGGGGCAAGGGACCCACCACCCCATCCATCCAGGCAGCAGGAGCAGAAAGGCAGCAGTGCGAAGGGAGGGGGTCTCTGCCTGGCGACTCTGCAAGCCGGACTTCAGAAGGACACATCTGAAGGGTCCAGTGCCAGCACCGCACTACCCAAAGGGAATTCGGGAGCGGGATGCGGGACGGGCGGTGTGTCCTCCGGCCGCCCGGGGGCGCGCGGGGAGGGCCAGGCCGGGCGGGGCGTGGGAAGTGACGGCGGCGGCGGGGCCGGAGAGCGGTACGGGCGGGACCGGGCACGGCGGGGAGGGGGAACGGGACGGGACAGGGGCCCGGGGGCGGGGCAGGGACGGGGCAGTGGTGGGTCTGTGCTGGGGTCTCTGATGGGACCAGTGATGGGCCAGTGGTGGGGTCAGTAGTGGGATCGATGATAGGCCAATGGTGGGACAATGATGGGGTCCATAATGGATCAGTGCTGGGGTCAGCGATGGATCAGTGGTGGGTCAGCGATGGTCAGCGGTGGTGGTCAGTGTGTTCAGGAGGTGCAGCCATGAGCTGGGGGTAGCGATCAGCTGCGTGAAGCTGTTTCTGTTTGTGCACCATGTGTGGGTACCGAGTGGTTTGGAGCGATGCAGGAGTGCAGGCAGGATGAGTGTCCCGTGTCAGGGTGCGGGGTGGGGAAGTGGGGGTGCCGTGGGGCCCTGGACAGACGTGTCGTTCACACCAGGGAAGCAGAACCAGGCTCTGTGGTTGGTCATGAGCCTGAGCCGCTTCCTGCCGCGCTGCTGCGCAGGCACCGAGGGCGCAGGAGCCGGCAGAGCGGGCAGGGTGAGTGTGGGCAGATAAAATGTGGACAGGGTGGGTGTGGGCAGGGTGAGTGTGAGCAGCGGGAGTGTGAACAGGGTGAGAGTGAGGAGGGGGAGCAAGAGCAGGGTGGGTGGGAGCAGGGCGAGAGTGAGCAGGGTAAGCACAGGGAAGGTGGGTGCAGGCAGAATGAGTGGCTGGCAGGTGCTGTTGGGGTCCTGGTGTGTGTTTGCTGGGTGGATAAAAGGAAACCATCACCCACTCAGGGTGCCAGTGGAGTCTTGAGGTGCTGTCTGGCCTCTCAAGGGGTCATTGCAGGCTGAGCTGGAAGTCAGAGTTCTCAGAGTTAGGGGAGTGACTGGGGGGCACCCTGAGGGTGTGGGGGGGCAAGCCCAAGCTCTCCCCACCCCCTCGAAGGGAAGTGGAGCAGTTTGCTCAACCCCATTTTATAAACTGGCGTGGCGGTTCCTCCTGCCTTCTGCCTGCGGCTTCTCCTTCGCAATGGGAACAGCCACCAGGCTGGGAGAGGGGTCCCCACCACATGGTGGTTGTGGTAGCGGTTTTCTGACCCTTCAGAGGCTGTCAGGGCCCCCTGGAAGCCCCATGCTGGGGACACATGTGATGAGCTGGCTAGTCTGACAGGTGTGCAGGTGGCAGGAGCTAGTGGCAATGCTGGAGAGGGGGCAAGGCCAGCACTGTGTCTCCTGCCCCTCCGCTGGTTTGGCAGTGCCAGACCTGCCTGCAAGTCTCAAGGCACAGATTCCTGGAGCTGGCACCACGTGCCACCTCCCTGCCACGGATCTGTTGTTTGACCTTGGACCCGCCACTAACCCCCATGAACTGATCTGTCTGCACTGCTGGGGAACTGCACCTGCACTGGGGCCAGTGCTGGGCTGGGGGGACACACACGGTCTGTCCCCTACTGCCTCTAAACTGTGGCCTGCTTGGTTTCCTGTCAGTGAGAAGAATGGGCTCAGTGTCAGAGGAGCTCAGCTTGGTCCCCCTGCACCAGAGGCCGGAGCTGCTGGAAGCCTGTGCCGAGCTGCTGGGCGAGGAGTGGGGGAAGAGCCGGGCATCGCGGCTCCACACGCTCCAGCGCTCCTCGGACGCCTTTCCTACCTGCCTGCTGCTGCTGCGGAGCCGGGGCCCCACCGAGATCCCTGGCCCCCGGGAGGGTCCCTGCCAGCTTGTGGGCCATGTCCGACTCTCCCGCGTGGTCGGCCGTCCCCGTGACCTCTTCGTGGAGAGCGTGGTGGTGGCCCGGGCGCTGCGGGGCCAGGGCTACGGGCGGCGGCTGATGGAGGCCACCGAGCGGTGGGCTCGGGCCCAGGGGTTTGGCTGCCTGCACCTCACCACCCACGACAAGCAGCATTTCTATGCCCACCTGGGCTACGTCCTGGGTGAGCCGGTGCAGAGCGTGGCCTTCCTCAGCCCCGCCATATCCTCCGAGGTGCTGCGGCTCTTCTCCGCCCCTCCTGGTGCTACCATCACCATCAGACCAAGGGTACCCTCTGCCCCCCCGCCTCCCCTCCCACCCCTCGCTGTCCCACCACCACCCCCTCCACCGACTGTGATCTGGGCGCGGGGTGTCCTGGCTGAGAACAGCAAGCAGAGCCTTCTGGAAACCCCCCATCGAGATGCCAAAGGGCTCCCCATCTTCTGGATGAAGAAGGACATCTGAAGGGCGGGGGCCCCAAGACGGTGATTAAAAGCAGTGCAGGCAGGAGCTGCCTGCTGTGGCGCTGCCTGACTGCCTGCCATTCTTCAGGGCTGGCACCAGCTCCCCCAGCCTCCCTTGTTCACTCTGGTTCCATTGCTGGGTGGGTCCCCACACCCTGCCCTGCTTGGGCACACCGACTCCACTCCCACCTGGCCCCCAGCTCACCTGGCCATGGCTCTGGGACCACCAGCGTGGCAGAGAGCCAGGCCCAGTCTAGGCTGTGGGGTTGGGACTGATCTCAGGAGCACCACCCAGTCCCACCAGTGTCTCCTCCACTCAGAGGGATCACTGAAGGGCAGCTGGGGCTGATGGTGTGTGGTGGTCTCCAGCGGGGCTGCTGCTCTTGCCACTGAGCAGCCCTGGGTAAACCAAGGCACGCTATGGCTGGAGGGGCACCAGGGGGAGTAGGGCATGGCAGTGGGGCTGCAGGGTCAGGTCCCTGTGCTGCACGGTGAGGGGGGCAGGTGGCCAAGCCCCCCCTGCCCTGAGGCAGCCTTTGTCGGTGAGAGCCAGGGAGCGGGAAGGTCAGGGAGAGCGTCCGGCCTCACGCGGGGGATTAGCACTGCCCTTGCTGCATCACGCGGCCCCCGGGCCTGTCCGCTGCCTAATCCCCTCGTCCCGGGCAGCTGGCCAGCCCTGGGCATGGGCACCAGCCCCCTCTGGTTCTGCCTGGGCTGTGAGGGACTCAGCTGCACCTTTGGCTCCACCACACCTCTTGTAGGGCTTGGTCCCTCAGTAGGGCACCCAGCTGGGCAAGGTGCTGTGGTGAAATGGGGAGGAGGGCGTCATGGTGCCCCCACTACAGGCAGGACTGGGAGCCAGCAAGGAAATGGAGGCACCAGTGTCTGTGGCCACTCCAGAGCTGTGCCATGGCTGTGGCAGGCAGGGGCTCAATACCAGGGTGCATTAGGCAGAGGTGCCCACTGCCAGTGCTGAGGCAGGAGGGGTCTGAAACCCACAAGTTTATGAAGTCCTGTGGGGTGTTTGGGTGGGCAGCATGTGCCTGCGGGGCACCTGGCACCTGTGGCTGATTCTAGCCCACTGCATACCAGGGTGGCAGTGCCAGCACGGCTGGGGTGCCTGCTGTGCCCCCTGTGCCCCGCAGCCTCACCACCACTGCTTTTCTTTCCCCGCAGGGTGCTGGCCCCGCAGGCAGACGGTGAAGTGGGATGGTGCTGGTGCTGTGGATGTGCCTGGCACTGGGCACCACCAGCGGGGAGAGCCCAGCACCCGAGCCCCTGTCAGGTGGCCAGCCCTTTGCCGTGGTGTGGAACGTTCCCACTGGGCGCTGCCAGCACCGCTTCGGCGTGGCCCTGCCTCTCAGTGACTATGGCATTGTGGAGAACCAGGGCAGCCACTTCAGGGGCCAGAACATCACCATCTTCTACAAGAACAAGTTTGGGCTGTACCCCTACCTATCGCAGCAGGGTGTCCCCCGCAATGGGGGCATCCCCCAGTGTGTCCCTCTCGGCGCCCACCTCGCCAGGGTGGCTGAGGACATCCACCTCCTCCTGTGCCCTGCTTTCCATGGCTTGGCTGTGGTGGACTGGGAGGAGTGGAAGCCTCTCTGGGCTCAAAACTGGGGGACCAAAAAGATATACCGGGCAGCCTCAGAGCAGTGGGTGCGGGACCGGCACGGCATCCTGCCGGCACGGCGGCAGCTCCGGCTGGCCCGGCGGGAGTTTGAGCAGGCAGCGCAGGCTCTGATGGAAGAGACGCTTCTGCTGGGCCAGACCCTGCGCCCGGGGGGGCTTTGGGGTTTCTACCGCTTCCCTGACTGTCTCAATGGAAACTGGGCCAAGGAGGCCAACTACACTGGGCAGTGTCATCCGGCAGAGGTGCAGCGCAACAACCGGCTGGGCTGGCTCTGGGCTGCCTCTTCGGCCCTCTACCCCAGCATCTACCTGCCACCAGCACTGCCGCCTGCCCTGCGCCACCGCTACGTCCACCACCGGCTGTGCGAGGCCCTGCGCGTGGCCGCCTTCGGGGCCCGTGGCCTCCTGCCCGTGATCGCCTACTCTCGCCTCTCCTTCCGCCGCTCGCCCCAGTTCCTGGAGCTGGTAAGCACCGTGGGGCCAGAGTTGGTAGTGTGTGTGCCAGGGGGTTCTGTGTGGCACAGGGACGCAGCCTGTGCCTCCCCAGCGTGGTCACGTCTCTGTTCCTGGCAGGCTGACCTGGTGCACACCATCGGGGAGAGCGCAGCGCTGGGAGCAGCTGGACTCGTGCTCTGGGGAGACATGTCCTATTCCCGCTCAGCTGTGAGTACAGCCCCGCGCTGCACTGGAGCAGTGGTGGGCAGCCAGAGGTGGCATGGGACATACGGGATGGTCACATCCTTGATGCCTGCTGCGGAGGGGTGACCAGAGGGTCTCCAGTGCTGGGGCTAGTTCTCACTGGTGCTTCCTCCTCAGGAGAGCTGTGCCAGCCTGCGCCACTACCTCGTTTCCACCCTGGGCCCCTATGTGGCCAACGTGATGGCGGCAGCCCGAGAGTGCAGCTACAGGCAGTGCCACGGACACGGGCGCTGCGTGCGCCGGCAGCCCCAAGACCTGGGCAGCCTCCTGCACCTCGGCCCCGGTGCCAGCCCACCGTCTGCTTTCCGCTGTCACTGCTACCGCGGCTGGGTGGGCGAGGGCTGTGCCCAGCGGGTCCGGCCTGGCCCTGCTGCCTCCTGCCTGGTGCCCACCCACACTCACAGCCTTTATGGACGTAAGGACCTCCCGCCCTCTGACACCTGCCTGCCACAGGGCACGTGGGGCTGGTGACCCGGGCTGGGGACCGCCACGGTCCCCTGCCCTGGCAGCACTGCTGCTGGCACTTCTTAACAGTCTCATTAACTTAAATAAATCCTCCTGGCAGAGATGGCATGGTCCTTGTGGGCAAAGCTGGGGCAGGGGGCGTGTCTGTGGTGCACCCAGGCTGGGTACAGTTGCCATTGCTACTGAGAGATGGCACAGACCCCAGTTTGGCTCTGGATGTGTCCAAGGGGGCCTCAGTTTCCCTGCATGGACTCTGCCCTGATCCTATGGTGAGCTGGCAGCCCCTTTACCCTGGGAAAGGGGGCACGGGGCACTGCCACAACCTGCTTTCCTTTTGCCACACTGGCACTGTGCTGCTGGCAGCCCTGTCCACGCCACCAGGCCCCCCTCCCCACAGCTATTTTTATCCCCCCCCAACCGTGTTTCTCACTGTCCTATTTTAAGCGGCACAGTTGGCGCACTGGCAACCCAGTGCCCAGCTCCCAGGGGCCCCGCACCACCTCACTGCCCACTCACGCTGCCCGGGCGCAGGGCACGGGGAGCCATGCCCAGGGAGGCTGCAGAAGGTACACTGGGAGCGGGCTGGGGGCTGGTGGGGGCCCTGGCACCTCAGGGGGGACTGGGTGGCATGGAACTGTGGGGTTGGGATGGAAGCAGTGGTCAGATGGTGCCTTCTGCCACGGGGACTGTGGGCAGAGATGCCTGCCCTGGGAAGAAGGGGGTTGTGGAGGGCTGCAGGTGCAGGGCAGCAGGGTTTGGGGAGGGAGCAGGCAGCTGGCTGGCACAGCCCCCTGCACCAAACCTGTGCAACCAGCTCTGTCCCCCAACTGAGGGGAAGCAGATGCAGGGGTGATGGGGGTACCCATGGGGTGGGTAACCCCCAGCCAAAGGCAGTGCCCTGTGGAGGGTCTGAGGGGACGCTGGGTACCAGCTGAGGCTCCACAGCCCTGATGCCCGCTAACCTGCAGGGTGACACACAGTCTGGACAGCAGCAGCATGGCGCCACGCTGCCCTGCGACACGCCACTGACCCCGGGAGGGATTGAGAATGGGCACAGTGCCAGCCTGCCCTGCTCTGCCATGGGCACAGCGCGTGGGCCCTCCCTGCTGCCCAAAAATGCACAAACACCTAGAAAAGGACCCTTTCTCTCTACCCTATGCTTGCTTCCCAAAATGGTGCTGGAGCCATGCCTACTTCCAAAAAGCCCCCTCACTCCCATGAGGGATTTGCCCACTTGGGCAGTGGGCACCAGGTCCCCCTGGCACAGCACACATCCCACATCTCCATCTCTGCACCCTCAGGCAACACCTGAGCACGGTGCCTGCAGGGCAAGCTGAGCAACACCGCTGGCTGGCACTGCCTTGGCCCTGCCCACCAGCTCCCAGCTGGCCCTGGGAGCCCCAGCCAGCCCCACAGTGCCCGGGCTATCGGGGCCAGGGGGTGGCACATTCCTGCCCCCAAGCCAGGGCCAGATTCCAGTCCCACTAACAAGGCTCCGGAATCGTGGCCACCAGGTGCCTGCCTGCTAAGTGCTCCGATGACAGCATCAGGGCCAGGGGGGCACAGCCAGCGCTTGTGTGCCGCGCCTGCAGGGCTGTGCCAAGGGAACACCGGCCTTGGCTGCCTGCCCCAGCACAGCACCGGGCTGCAAAGGTTGGGATCCCCCGCCCTGGGAGGGGTCTGCCCCTCAGGGGTACCCGGGGCAGGCAGGGGTTGTGGGCAGGGCACACACTGACCCTTTGCCTCTGCTCCAGCAGACAGCATGGGAAGGGCCGAGAGTGCCGCGCCGGCAGAGCCTGCGGACCCTGACAGCAGTGATCCTGGAGCCATCAGCCTGTGCCCCGTGGAGTCCATCAGCGACCTGCACTTGGCCTCGGGCGGGCAGAAGGGCACAGAGGGTGAGAACGCTGGGGGAGGTGGTCGTGCCAGTCCTGGCTGTGCTTGTGGCTGGGTTCTGACCTCTTCTCTCCCCTGCCTGCAGGCAATGGCCCGGCTCCCTCCAGCAGCCTGCGCCGGCCTCCCCCTCAGACCGTGTCCCCCATGCCCCCGGTGCTCCTGCCCACTCTGCGCCCCGTGCCCCCCGCCAGCCCCTGCCCCTGCCTCGGCCCTGGCCACCCCTTGCTGCTGGCCCTGCTGGTGCTCCTGACACTGGCGAGCCTGGTGCTGGCCACGCTGGCCATCTACCTGAGCGGTATGTGACACTGGGCAGGGTGGGGAGCTGGGGTGCTGCGGGGGATCGTGACCACATGTCCCAATCCTCTCCCCACAGTCCTGCAGAGCCAGTCCGTGCGGGCGCTGGCCCAGTGGCTGGAGAGCCAGGAGGACGCCGTGCACCAGCTGCGGGCAGCCAGCAGGCAGCTCTGGGCTCGCCTCAACGCCAGCACCCAGCCTGGCGGGCACCGCTGAGCTGCTCCCAGCCACACCACGGGCTCCAGGCCACCGTGGGAAGGGGCAGCGAAGGGCAGGAGGGGGCAGCGGGCAGCCTTACCCACTTACCCATGGGGCATAGGGGAAATCCCGGCCCCCGCCCCAGGCTGTGAGAGAAAGGGACAGGGCTGTAAGGACTGGCACCCACCTCTGTGACAGCCCTTCCTCTTAATAAGGCAGAAGGCACCCTCCAATTAGCCTTTTAATTACCTCTTACAATCAAAGTCTTAGAAAATCACCATGATAGATACATTCCCAGAGTGGCAGGCACTGCCAGCTGGCACAGCCCCATGCCCGCCTGGGCAGTTGCCCCCCCATAATTAATTTCCCACAAGATTACTATTTCATATAAAGCATTTGGCTGAAAAAAGGGCTGAGAGTGAGCAGCTGGCAGGGCTGGGCAGGGCCTGCCACCCTACACTGCTCTGCCACCACCCCTGGTGCCAGACTGGCTGTGGAGGCAGGGGCTGTGCCCAGCGTGGCAGGTGAAAGCGAGTGCTCCTGCCACAGGCACAGACACCAGGCCAGCTGCCCCACAGCCCCGCACAGCTCTGCCCTCTCAATCATCCCTCAGGCTGTGCCAGGCCACCCTGTTGTCCCCAAGGACTGGAGATGGGGGGACATGAGCCCTGCCTCTAAAAAGGGCTGCAGGAGCTCTGGTAAAAGCTCTTCCCACTGTGCCACGTGGAGTCTCAGCCGCAGAACAGGCACACAGCAGACATGCCACCACCTCCCCCTGCTCTTCTTTCATCCTTCCTTTCTTTGGTTAAAAAAATAAAAGAGGGGGCAGCCCCCAGTGGGGCAGCTCCAGGCATTAAATACTCTGCTGTACATGAATAAAAGCCCAAGGGCCAGGGGCACCTGCCCCTCACAGTGCTGGGTCTGCAGTCCAGGTGGGCTGGGGGCTCTGCCCCCCTCAGCCCATCACAGCACATCCGCCCGCTTGTCCCGCACACGGCTCCGGGCTTTCGTGCGGGCTTTGAAGGCAGCCAAGTTGTAGAGGTGCTGGAAGAGAGGGAAGGAGAGATGGGTTAGGGATGCTCCATCAGCGCCCACCACACTCAACCAGTGGCACAGGAGGGGACTGTGGGCATAGATCTGGGAGGTGGCACCCACCTTCTCAAAGCGGGAGACCTTGCTGGCTTTCAGAGCAGCCGCATCCAGCACCAAGGGGGGCCCAAGGCCGAAGATCTCCCGTAGCAGCTCATTGTTCTGTGGAAGCAGGGGCCTGTCAGCACCCACCCACACCAACTGGGCACTCCCTGGTGCATCTGTCCAGCCCCTACCTGGAGGTGGTGGCGGATGCCAGAGCCCAGCACCTCTTTAAAGGCTTGGTAGGTCCGCTGGCGTGCCCAGCTGTCCAGGTACATGCACTCCAGGCCAAATCGGATGGTCTCCTCCTGGTACTCCCCGCTCTGAGCAGAGAGAGGGGCATCAGCAAGAACCCAGGCACCAGCCCCATGTGTCCCCGGCTCTCCATGGAGGGGAATCACCAGGCAGCTGGGCAGCAGCCATACAGTGAGGTGCTCGGCAGGGGAGGGCACCACCAGCCTCCAGCACCTCAATGAAACGCAGGATGTCCCGGAAGATGGATCGCTGCTTCCGTCGGTCTGTCTTGGCTCGGTACTTGTTGCTCTCAGTAGCCAGGACCTTGAGCTGGGCACACAAGAGTTCTGTATCTTGGTGGCACAATTCCTCCTGCCAAAAAGCAGGGGATTTAGAGGGATGTGGCTCCAGGCCCTGCCACCATGGCCAGGACAGGGCAGGGGGATCACCCAGGCCAGCCCCTCTGCCTGGACACCTGCTGGTGACTCCAGTCAGTGCCAGCTCAGCAGGGTGTCACTGCCTGCAGCTCCCTCCCTGCCACCCAGCTCCTGCCCACCCACTGCCGCAGTTCCTGCTGTACCTCCAGGTCCTGGGCCAGCTCGAACACCAGTGCGATGGTTTCCCCAGCCAGGATGCGCAGGGCGATGCTGCTGCTGGACAGCAGTGGGGGCAGCTGCAGCCAGCGACTGGGACAGGGAGGCAGGAGGGCAGTCAGGGACTCCCTACTCCACAGCTGGCTACTCCACACCAGCCTCCACTCACCCCACACCCCACTCACTTGTCCAAAATGCTCCTGAGGTGGGAGGGGGGGCAGATGGTCAGGAGCAGGGACCATGACTGGAGTGCACTGCAGTGCAGAGGCCCGTGCTGGGCAGGTGCTGAGCCCGCCTCACCTGTGCTGGGGGGGCTGAAGATGCCCTCCAAGCACAACAGGCATGAAACCAGGTCCTGGAGGGGAGAAACTCATCAGTCAGACCACAGCTGCCATGAAGATGCCATAGTGAGCCGCACACTGGGGACTGAAGGGGACCCTCCATGCCCAGAGCGATCAGGAGCTCCCTGAGGAGGGAGAGACTCCTCCATGCAGAACACCCCATCTCTGCAAGTCAGGCCTCCCCCAGCTCAGCTCCATACTGCCCAGGGAAGGGGCCTGGGCTGTCACTGATGTCCCTGTACCCCTACCCCAACGCAGCTCCAGGCTGCCCTGGCACCGTGGGCTGAGGGCAGGTGGCTCGGCAGCCCCAGCTGCCCTTCTGCAGGGGTACGGGCGACACCCAGGCGCAGTTACCTCGAGGTCAGCAGCAGCAATGTAGCAGCACATGCCCAGAGCCGTGGCACACTGGCGAGAGGAGTGAGGAAAGGGCAGTCAGAGAAGGCAGTGCTGGGACAGATCCAGCACCCAACCAAAGAGAAGCCAGGCTGGGGTGCCCCTGCTTTTCCCTTCTGCTCTGCACAGCACCCAATCTCGTCATCCTCCTGCAACTGCAGGGACCCCAAAGGCTCTCCCCAGCACCGAGGTGTCCCCAGGAGGAAAGGGGCCGGGCCTTACGCTCTGCCGGGCGCTGGGGCTGGCCGTGCTGTCTGTCAGGACGCTGACGAGCAGGGGCTTCA
Source organism: Pyrocephalus nanus (assembly GCA_038380795.1). Lineage (NCBI taxonomy): Eukaryota > Metazoa > Chordata > Aves > Passeriformes > Tyrannidae > Pyrocephalus > Pyrocephalus nanus. The sequence continues at coordinate 7,155,017 of CM076271.1, read as the reverse complement.
GGCTGCAGAACACCTCTTCTCCCTCCGGGCCGGAGCCCATCTGGAGGCAGAGGAGGGTGAGGACGGTACCCGCCAGCGCCTGTTCCTCCCCTTTACCTGTGGGCAGCATGAGAGACCTCTCTCAGACCCGGCTCACCGGCCCCGCCGCCCGCAGCCCGCCCGCGCCCTGACCTTTCTTGAGACATTTCTCCAGGGAGTCGGTGAGCGTGAGGCGGCGCTCCAGCAGGAACTCGGACAGGGTTTTGGAGGACAAGGCCAGGCGCAGGCTCTGCAGTGCCGCCTGCCGCGTCTTGGTGCTGCGAGAGACGGCGGGACGTCACAGCCCGGGCTGTCCCGGGACATGGTACGTCCCTGCCCCCGGCTGCAGCGCTGCCAGGGACGGGCAGCGCGCCAGGAGCGCCCACGCCGGGTGGCAGCCCCTCCTCACCTCTTGTCCAGGAGGCTATCCATGTGCTCCTTCAGCCGGTCCTCTGCCTCCTCCTCCTGGCCTTGCTCACTCGCCGCCTCGCTCCCTGCCCGGGCGGCACCACGTGAAGGCGGGGAGCCCGCGGGTGGGGGACACCGCCACCCACGTGGGGACACCAGGAGGGGCCGCGGGGCTCACCTGGTCCCTCCTCGGCGGGGCTGGCGCCCTCGCTGGCGCTGCTGCAGTGGCTCAGCACCTCGCTGCCGGCCTCCTCCTCGCTGCCGGGCGAGCCCGCCCGGGCGCTGCCGGGGCCGCCTGCGGGGTGCGGGACAGACGCGTGTCAGACCGGCCGTGCCACCCGTGTGACACCTGTGACACCTGTGTCACCTGTCACACCTGTCACACGTGTCCCCGGCCCCCCCATTCACGCCCCCCCCTCCCCCACTCACGGCGCGCGGCGCGGCGGGAGCGCGGCATGGCCGGCGCGCGCGGGCCCACGCCCCGCCCCCGGCAAAGAGGCCCCGCCCCCGGACCCGCCCCCTCATCCGCGCGCGGCCCCCTGGGAGCGCCCGCTGCCGTCTGCGCATGCGCTGTGAGACCCGTCCGTATCCCTCCCTTGTCCCCGCCTGTGCCTCTTTTCCTGCCCGTATCCCTTCCCTTCGCGCCCTGTTCGAATTCCTGGCCCTGCCCGTATCCCTGTCCCTGTCTCTGCTTTTCTCCCTGCCCGTGTCCCTGCTCCTCTCTCTGTCCTGACACTGTCTTCGTCCCTGGCTCCGCACTATCCATGCCTGTATCCCTGCCCTGGCATTGTCTCCACTCCTTGCTCCTCATTATCCCTGTCTGTATCCCTTGGGCTGGGTGTGAAATGCTCTTGACACCTGTCCCTGCCCACAGCCTTGTCCCTGCCTGTCCCCCATCCCCACTGCTGGTCCTCTCCCTGCCTACATCCCTCCTGATATCCCTTTCCCTGCCTGTATTCCTGCCCCATTGTCACCCACAACTAAGGGGGCATCTGTCGCTTCTCCTGCCCATATCCCTGCCCTGCCACTTAGTCTTCCTTTATGAAATGTTATGACCTTTATTAAGATCTGTACACCAACAGTTCCCTTGTTCACTGCATAGCTATGGTTGAGTAGGCATGACAGCAGGGCCCCAGCTCTGGAGGAGGAGGAGAGCCCCACCACAAGGGATGAAGGCTTCTCCTGGACTCCTCAGATAAGACCAGCACCCCAGTCCCTCCCACTGTCTGGCCTCACCCCTTAAGATAGTGAGACTGACTCCAGACCAAGGAAGAAGGGATGCCAAAGTCATAGGATTGCACTGGCTTTGCAAAGCCATGGGGACAGCAGGGACTGGTGGAGCCCTGCTGTGCCCCAGCACTCAAAGGGTGCGAGAGCCATGTGTGAAACACATTTGGAGTGCCCTGATTTGGCTGGGACACCCTCTGGGTATGAATAAAGAATGTCTCTTATCATGCTGACCTTGGTGTCCTGGTCCTGCTGCTTGGGCCAGGTGTGAAATGCTCCTGATGCTGGTCCCTGCCCACAGCACTATCCCTGCCTGTACCCCATCCCCACTGCTGGTCCTCTCCCTGCCTACATCTCTCCTGACATCCCTTTCCCTGCCTGTATTCCTGCCCCATTGTCACTCATCACTAAGGGGACACCTGTCCCTGCTCCTGCTCATATCCCTGCCCTGGCCATGTTGCTGCTGCCACCAGTATCCCTACTTCTGTCCTTGTCCTTGCCCCTGTTATAAGTAAAATGAAACTGATTTGAAATATAGTGATAAAAAATTATTAAAGATTTATGTAAAATGCAAATAAGCAAAACAGCATGCTGGGTGGCCGGGGAGACTCCTGCCCCACTCACGGCACACAGGCGCAGTAGATAAAAACAGTAATTTTTATTCTCTCATCAGTTTCCCTCCCATTGTCACTCGCTGTCCCCCTATTGGATTCGAACTTTGCAGGTCTGGTTCTAGTTGGTTTTCCTACAGGCCCCGTTTCGACTGCCAGGTGCTTTCCTTTCATGGTTTTAGTCCTTGAGGCCTCTGCTGCAGATGTCCATTTTGGATACTCTGTATCATTCTTCATTCTTGACCCTTTGATTCTTGTCCTTCCCTTTGTTACTTTATGGGACAATGAGCTTTTTAGAAAAGTAAAATACAGAAATACTTATTTAACAAAGCACAATAACTTGTCTTTCTAACTTTAGGAACTGCAAGCTGCGTGCTTATCAGCTTACAATGCTGATGGATTAATGAACCATTCTACAACTTATAGTCTCCTAACTTTAACAGAACAGTGATTATAATAACATATATATACACAAGACTATAACATGCACTACAATTTAACGAGTAAATTACTATTACTACTAATTTGATGAGTAAATTTAACTACTACTACTTATTACACCCCTGTCTGAATTCCTGTCCCTGCCTATCTCTGTTTGGCCCTGTCTGTACCTCTGTGCTGTCCCTGATGCTGACTGGGCCCCAGCTCCATCTTACACATATCCCTGCCCCTGCTGCTGATGCTTCCCTGCCCCATCCTTGTCCCTATCCCTGTCCCTTACAGCCTCCTCTCCGTAGCCCCTGCTTGTTTTCTGCCCACGTCCTGACCCCTTGTCCTTTCGTGCTCCTGCCACTATTCCCTATCCCCTTTTTCCTGCTTTTTGCTGCTTTTTGCCAGCCCCAGTTCCCGGGAGCCCACTGTCCCCCTGCCTGTAGCCCCCTCCCATCCTCCTGGCCCTGCCTGACCCGAGTTTCCAGGCGTCAAATAAACTATTCCTAGTTTATTTGGGCTGGGAGGGCACTCACGAAGTCCTTTGCACTTTCGTTTCTAGCTTGGCGGAGTCAGAAACCGAAACTGCAGCCGAAGCAGAAACAGAAATCGAAACTCCGGTTTCCCGGCTCCGGCGCTTAAGGCAGCACGGGCAGCAACATCCAGCCTGCGCCTCCCGCTGCCGGGCTCGAGCAGCACTGGGAGCTCCGGTGATGCTGGCACCGGCTGCATCCCACTGCAAGGGAGGGCACCAGAGCCCCTGGTGGTGCTGGCACCGGCCATGCCCCACTGTCGGCGTTGACACCAGGTTCCTCGGTGGCACTGTCACTGGCCATGTCCCGTTGTCTGAAGTGACACCAGGGTCCCCGGTGGTGCTGGCACTGGCCATGTCCCATTACGCAGGGTGACACCAGGAGCCCCGGTGGCACTGGCACTGTCTGCATCTCATTGCCTACATGGATGCCAGGGCATCTGCTAACACTGCTGACAGACACATTCCATTGCCTGTGGTGACACCAGGGCCCCTGGTGGCACTGGCCAAGTCCCATTACCCCTGGTGACACTGTGCTGCCAGCACGAGCCCTGTCCCAGCACTGGCTGCGCCCCAGCCCAGGCTCCTGAGCCCCTGGCATGGGCACAGGCAGGCAGGGGCTGGCACCGGGTCCCGATGGGGGGACCTCTATCCAGCTGGGCAGCCAGGGGGGACCCTGTGCCACCGCAGGCACCTGGGCTATGAGGTCCTATAGGGCTCCAGAGCCGGCCTCTAGAGGCACCTGCTCTGCCACCACCACGTCAGGAGGATGTCAGGGTGATGCGCAGTCCTTCCTGCCCCCTCTGAACCCCCGCGGTGGTGGCAACTCGGACACCCAGGGGACCCTATGGGTAGGACTTGGGACCACCTTAAGTTCCCAGTAGTGATGGCATAGGGGCGGTGACTTGGGGAGCTTTAAAAGCTGCTGCAGAGATGAGCAGGCTGTGGGAGGTGGGCAGGAGTGGACATAGGAGGCAGCAAGTTAGTTGAGAGCAACAGGAGTGAGCACACCTGGCAACATGAATGTGGGCCAGGTGTCATTCATGAGTGGACTGGAAACGGTGTCTGCCAGAAACCTGGATGGCTGGATCGCGCAGAACCTGGAGCCCAGCACAGCTTTCTCCATGCAGGTGAAGCAGACGGTGAGGCAGATCTGTGACTTCCTGAAGGAGGACTGCTTTGGGACCGAGATCCATGTCAACAAGATAGTCAAGGTGAGTGCTTCTTGGCTCAGGGGCTAGCCAGCACCCCTGCTATTGCCCTTCCATCTGTCTTGCTGCTCCAGATCCTGCCCTGCCTCAGTTTCCCTTGGCAGCTCCAGGAATGGTGGCAGGCGATCCCAGTGCCGAGGGGCAGCGGTTCCGAGCAGTCAGGGTATCTCTCTGCAGGGTGGCTCAGCGGGCAAGGGCACAGCCCTGAAGAACAACTCTGATGCCGATGTGGTGCTCTTCCTCAGCTGCTTATCCAGCTACCAGAAGCAGAGGGAGAAGAGAAAGGATATGCTGGATATGATCATAATAAGGCTGAAGGCCTGCAGGGAGAACTTGCAGTTCAATGTGTACATCAGTCCACCCCAGTCCAAGGGTCCTGACAATACACCGCGCTCCCTCAGCCTCACTCTTTCCTCCAGGGAGACCGGAGAGTCCATTGATGTGGACATCCTGCCCGCCTATGACGCCTTGGGTAAGTGCTGCAGGCTGGCATGGGGCCAGGCAGTGGTGTCAGTGCTGGGTTGGCTCTCACCCTCCTTCTCGCCCCACAGGGCAGGTAAGAGAGGATGCCCCGCCAAGGGCAGAAGTGTATGTGGAGCTCCTGAATGCCTGCAGCCGCCCTGGGGAGTTTTCCACCTGCTTCACTGAGCTGCAGAAGAAGTTTGTGAAGCGTCGCCCTGCCAAGCTGAAGAACCTCCTGCGACTGGTCAAGTACTGGTACAAGGAGGTGAGGAGCTGCCCAGCTTTCCCAGCTCCCACTAGGCACTCACCCCAGCCAGCTCTCACCTCTATCCCTGTCTTCTCCCCAGCTGAAGCTAAAGAACCCCAAAGCGGACCTGCCCCCCAAGTATGCCCTGGAGCTGCTGACCATCTATGCCTGGGAGGAGGGCACGGGCTCCTGCGACTCCTTTGTTATGGCTCAGGGCTTCCTTACAGTGCTGAAGCTGCTGTGCCGGTACCAGGACATCTGCATCTACTGGGAGAGATACTACTCGCTCCAGCACAGCGAGATCGGTGCCTTTGTCAAGGGGCTGCTGTGCCGTGACCGGTGAGGACTGTGTCTTGTGGGACCTGTGCCACTGGCCCCATGGCACTGCCCAGGGCTGACAGCAACGCCCACTCTTTGTGTTTGCAGCCCTGTCATTCTGGACCCTGCTGACCCCACGGGGATCCTGGGCCAAGGCAAGAACTGGGGCCTGATGGCGCAGGCAGCTGCCAGCAGCTGCAGCTCACTGCTCTGCCTGGCAGAGGTCCAGCCCTGGGAGGTGCAGGTAAGGCTGCCTGAGCCTGTGGGCATCATGGCCCCCCACCCCTGGCCCTGCTGGCTTTGCCAACCCACTCTCCTGTCCCTGCAGCCGGCCCGACGTGTGAACATTGAGGTGAAGCAGCTGTCAGGCACCAGACTGAGCATGACCATCAGCCCCTACGACACCATCAGGAAGGTGAAGGAGGAGATCCAGCAGGAGTGGGGCATCCCCTTTTACAGGCAGCACTTGGCACAGCAGGAGCCAGGCAGGAGCAACATCAACCTACAGGATAGCAAGACCCTGGCTGCGCATGGCATCTTCTACAGCACCACGCTGGTGCTGCTGCAGATTGAGCCCCAGGAGATGCAGGTCTTCGTGAAGGATGATAAGAACCGCACCACTACCTACACGGTGCTGCCCACTGACACTGTCCGGAAGCTGAAGGAGCAGATCCAGAGCCGGCAGGGGCCTCCTGCCAACCAGCAGCGCCTGACGTATGGCTCCAGGGAGCTGGAGGACCGGCACACGCTGGCACATTACAATGTCCAGCCCCAGACCACCATCTACCTGCTCCTGCAGCTCCGGGGGGGTGCAGGCCCCCAGCATCCCCAGTTCCCTGCCTGCTCGCCATTCTGAGCATAGCCCCCAGCACCAGCCCATGCCTCTGTGTAACCCCTCGTCACACTGGAAATAAACGCCTTGGTAGATCCTTGGTAGCTGCTTGCTTGGTTGGGGACAGTGCCAAGTGTCACATGCGGTGGCCAAGGGGTTGGAGTCACCCAACCCCATTGGGATGAGGGGGAACTTCAACGCCACCAGCTGCTTGGGTGGCACAGGGACAGATGGGCGCAGAGCAGCAGTGCTGCCCAAATCCAGGGTGCCTGGTGGGGTCAGGGGTGCCAGCCTGCTGTTAGCTGGACCACAGGAGAAAAAAATGGCTCCATGTTCTGCCTCCCCTCTGCCTGCTCCTGCCTGCACCAGTGCCTGCCTGTGCCCACACAGGGGGCTCAAGTGTCTGGGCTGGGGCTCAGCCAGTGCTGAGACATGGCTTGTGCTGGTGGCATGGTGTCACCAGAGGCAATGGGTGGCACGCCCAGTGCCACCAAGGGTCTTGATGCCACCACAGGCAGCAGGAGACAGAAGACTCTGAGGTCACCTTCAGTCACTGCCTTAATTGCTGCCTGTTGGCACTGGGGAGGCTTCGGTTTTCATCTCCCAGAAATGAAAGTAGAGCTGAAAGCATGGTAAGCTGGAAGCCTGGGAGGACCTCATCAAACTTGACGATGTTCCTGCAAGTCTTGTCTACCCTAGCCCTCCAGGAGCTGCTGAACACCCTGCCTCTTGGCTCAGTGCGGGGGGGTCCCTGCTGTGTGGCACCAGACTGCCCCACCAAGTGCTTCCTGGGGCTCTGGGGCAGACACAGGACCCTGGGCTGAATCTCTGCTTTATTGTGCTCAATTAGTACAAGGTCCCCCATGCCACTGCTCTGCACCCAGGGCGGTGGGTGCCACCTTTGTGCACCCCCACATCTCCCCTTTGCGCCCCCCTCCTCCTGCTGGGCCCCTGCGTCCCACCAGCGCCCGTCCTGCCCCTCCATGGTCCCACTCCCGCCTGCAGACCCCTTGGGACCCAAGGGTGAACCTGCTGTGTTGTCCCCCCGCAGTGCGATGCTGGGGGGTACTGCCAGGCCCTGCAGGTTTACATTCATTGTAACAGTCGTTAATAAATATTTCGGTGACTCTGCGATGCCGGCAGCCGGCTGGGTCCCCACCGGTGCTGGAGCCAGTGGCAAGGGCAGTCGGCAGCCCCTTGGGGAGCTGCTCATCCTGGCTGCCCTCCTGTGGCCCCGGAGCTTCAACCCCCCGCCATTGCCCATGCAGTGCTGCTGGTAGGGCGGCCGAGGCTGTGCCCCACCTGCGGCCCCGCTCTTAGGCAGAGCCCGGCGCCCGGGGCCAACCCCCGGGTCACCAGGGGGATGCACTGCGGGGGCCCCGCTCGGCCCGCGGCCCCTCATGGGTGCGCCGACGGCGGGCTTTGCGTGGCTCCTCACCCTGCCCACGGCCAGGGGGTCCGGCATGGGTGCGGGGAGGTGGTGGGGGTCTTCCCCGGCTCCAGAGCCTCTGGCAGACCTTGTCTGTGGCTCCCAGTGGTGGGCGCTCCACCAGCTGGAGGAAGTCCCGGTACCAGACCTTGTGGCCGGGAGCCCCGGCGGTGAGCTGGGGGTCTCCAGCAGGTGCCATGCCCGCAGCCTGCCAGGCACTGATCACCTCCAGCGAGAGCCGCAGCAGGGGCTGGGTGAAGCCGTGCTCGGTGGCGTGGCAGAGGTAGAGGCCGGCGTCGGCGCGCTGCACGCTGCGCAGCAGGACACCCCGCTCCGTCCGCACCACCCGCTCATCCATCTGCACCTGCAGCAGCCGTGAGGATGGGCGGTCAGCTCGGCGTGGCACAGCACGGCACAGCCCTGCCGGTTGAACCTGGCCAGGGTGAGCCTACCTCTTGCTGGGAGTCATCTAGCGTGCGCTGGTATGTCCAGAGGACGTGGGCTTGCAGGGATTTGGGGATGCACTCCAGGAAAGCGGTGCTGCCCTCCACCCCATAGAGCTGCTTCTGGGGCACGCTGCCCCGCCGGGGGTCTGGGGGGACACGGCCTGGACGTCAACCCCCCCACCATGGCAGGGTTGACCCCAACCTCTGTCTGGATCCCAGCTCACCTTCAGAGCAGAGCACGTTGGGGTCACCATTGCGGACATCCTGCCGGCGGAAACGCCTGTAGGAAGGTGGTGCAGGAGCAGGGGTTGCAGCACTGTGACTTGTGCCCCTCATTGTGGCCTCAGGGCAGACTGGCTGCCCCAGCACAACACACTGGCATGTCACCTACCTCTTGGTGTTGGGTACATAGCGGGTGCAGGCAGTGCCATCCCAGGCACAGTATGGGTCCCGGGCCAGGCAGCACTCGGCACAGGCTTTGCCATAGGCACCGCAGCGGTGCAGGGGCAGCTGGGCCAGTGCTGTGGTGGAGCCCACGTAGAGCTGGTGCTGGGGGGAGAGCAGAGCTGAGCATGCCCACACCATGGCATGGGGCTAGGCAGAGCCATGGTGGGATATGGGGACATTCTGGGGTCCCTCCTTACCCGCTTGGAGGAAAGCTGTAGGCTGGTGATGGGGGAGGCATCCTGAGGGCAGAGCACAGGCAGGAGTTAAGGGTGTGTGCAGAGACCCCGGCTGCCGACTCCCGGCTCCCATGTCCTGGCAGCTGGAGTGCCCTGGCACAAGCCAGAGCATGGGCAGCAAAAGGGAGTGCAGGAGGGAGGTCTGACTTGGGGGATGCCCAGCCCCCATGCTCACCTGGAAGACCTGCAACTCCTCCAGCAGCAGTGGCTCCATGCGGTGCCAGCTCTCCTTGGGCACTGAGACCACCTTCAGCACTGTGCCCACATCTGCGGGCAGGGAGGGGTGAGCGCAGAGTCCCAGCAGTAGCATCCCCCTGCTCTCCCCCACTGCCTCAGTCCTGGGGTCACCACATACCTGTGCCAATGAAGAGGACATCGTAGTGGCCATCGGCAGCGGTGACACGGTCCACGGCAATGCGGGTGAAGGTGTAGGGCACAGCAGCTTGCAGGAAGAGGGGCCGGTGGCCATGGGGCAACACAGGGTTGTACATCAGCGGGTGATGCCGGGCAAACTGGATCACCTCATCTGGGAAGTCCTTGGTGGAGCTGAAGGTGCCGAAGGTTTTGCTGGGGCACTGTGGGGAAACAGCACCAGCTAAACAAGGTCTCGCACCCCACTGACCCCACCCGAAATAGTGGCATCCGACTGCTGGCACCAGCCAGGACACCCCCACACCACGTACCATGCCCGGGCGGGGGTATGGCACACGACCCTGGTATGACACCCACTGGTAGTTGGGACCTTCCTTGTGTGCAAAGGGGCCCAGGAAAGCCCGTCGGATGTCAGCCATGGTGTAGACGCAGACAGCTGAGCCCTGGAAAACAGAGCTGGTGGGAGAGAGAGGGGATGATGTGAGGGGGCAAGGGGGACACTACTGGGTAGGAGCAGAGTGGTGGGGAGGGGGCTTGACCTGGATGTGGAGAAGATGGCATAGACCAGAGGGTTGCGCTTGTCCCTTGTCTGCAGCAGGAAAACATCCCCTGCAAGCACGGAAGGCATCTGTGCTACCTCGATAAACCAGCAATGCCCACAGCTACCCTGGGGGGCTGCATCCCTCTGCACTCACGGAGCTCATCGAAGTGGGTGTCTGCCCCATCGGGTCCTGGCACTGCACAGACAAGCCGAGCCTTCAGGAAGGTCGTCCACTTGTTCACCAGGCTGCGCTGCCCACCCATGTCATTCTGCCAGGGAAAAGAGGGCACCAGTGTCAGCAGCAGCAGGTGGCACCCTTGGGCACCTCGGCCCCCAGCCCACCTGCCCAAACATGCTCTCACCCGGCAGAGCTGGCCGATGCGGGCGAAACTGGTCTTGCCCAGCCCCTGCTGCCGCTCAACCGCTGTCTCACGGAAGAAGAAGTAGATCTTGTCATCGTCGGGGTCTTCACTCTCTGGCACCCAAAAAACGGCCACAAACTTGGGCTCTGGGAACAGAAGGGTGATGCCTCACTATCTCTGCTCCCCAGGGACACTGGTCCCATGAGAACTAACCCTGCCCAGCTGCCAGGCAGAGGCAGAGTGAGGATGGGATGCCATCAGACAACAGGGGTCTGCAGGGAACACAGAGCCCCCTGAAATCACCCTCTGGAGGCATGGGAGGACAAGGGACAGCCTAGCCCAGAGAAGTCATTGCCCTGATGCCTCCAGGGAGCAGCAAGGCTGTGCTGGGGTGTCAGTGGACACCGTGCCACCCTCCCACTCCCCAGCACTGACCGTTGAGCCAGCGGGAGTCATGCTGCTCCGTGCGGATGGAGGGACGCCGGCCCAGGCTGCGGAAGATGGTAAAGTCACGGCCCATCAGATCGGTGGCCACCCCAGAGTAGAGCTCCTCGCCTGGCAGGCACCGAGGGAAGCGTTACGGGGGAGCCCCCAGCACCCCCGTGCCACACTGCACCCAGCACTGGGCTCGGCTCTCCCTTACCCACGAGGACGGAGGCGGCTGTGTGCCGGGGGTCATATGGGCTCTTCCCCTTGCCATCCTCGGTGCGGCGTGGGTCCAGCTTGAAGATGGGCTCCTGGAGAGGGGTAAGGATGGGAGGTGGGCAGGTGGCAGCAGCCAGGGCCCATGGCAGTGCTGGGGGGGGCTCACTTCTGCATTCTGGCCAGCCTCCACGAAGGCACAGACGGGGTGGAAGGCGCCGGTGCCGCAAGCGTACAGGTGGGTCCGGTTGTAGGGGTGCAGGATCTTCACAAAGTTCATGCACTCAGCCTGGGGATGGAGAGCACAGGGGCTGAGGTGGTGCTGGGGCAGGCCCCTGGCATTCCCCCACCACCCCACAACATCCCCTGGCACTCACAGTGATGTCCTTGCCAGCCCAGTTGCATTCTTCCCTCCACTCCACTGGAGCCGGCCAGTAGATCTGCAGGTGGAAAAAGGGATGCTCACAGCCCCCCCACACGCCTGGGGTTGCCCCGCCAGCATCTCCCCCACTGTTACCTTCCTGTCCCGCTGGCTGATGTCATCCAGGGCCAGGGAGAGGAGGTGGTTCTGGGCACCGGCAAACAGGCGGCCGCGCTCCTCGTCCAGCAGCAGGGCCTCGTAGCAGCACGAGCGCTCAAGCGAGAAGAGGCGCAGCCCATGGCGAGCCCGCAGCTCTGCCGGGACCCACCGGCACTGCTCAGCCCAGCCCCGCCACTGCCCGGCCCCTTCCCCTGCCCTGGACACATACTCCAGGGTGACCAGGGTCAGGCCGTGGCCCCTCCCCCCCCCCCCCCCCCCCGTGCCATCCCCTCCCCCAAACCTGTCCCACTGGCTTGACCAGGTTCACCAAGCCTGAGCTGGTCCAGCACCCATCCCCACACCAGCCCAACACCCATCCCTGTGTCCCCTGACACCCATCCCCATGCCCCCCAGTACCTATCCCTGCACCGCCCACCCGGCGGGAGGTGGCGGGGAAGAAGGGGCCATTCCCTGCCCTGCAGAGCTAATCCCACCACGGCGGGAACAAACAGCCCTTTGTCAGGCGGGGAGGAGAGCTCTTGCTGCGACCCGCCGCTGGACAAAGCCCCCTGCGCCGTGCCGGAGCCCACAGAGAGGCCAGCTGGGACACGTCACCAGCTCTCCGTCCGGCACAGCGTTCTCACCAGGCATGGCACAGCTGTGGCTAGGGAGTGCCACCACGGTACATACAAGGGTAGGGGCACCCGAGCCAGCACATGCTGGGGGGGCTTGGAGTGAGGTCCCAAGCACAGGCATGGCCCCAAGGGCATGCAGGTGGCCCTGGAGGAGCTGGCAGCAGAAGAGGAATGTGGCAGCCAGTACCAACACCTGGTAGCCCGCGGGGAGAGCAGCAGCAGTGCCGGGAAGGCATCCGTGCTGGTGTTTCGCACCCCTCCCACCACGTTGCCCCCACAGACGCTCCCATCCCTCGGGATGATGCTGGGTGCTGCTGACATGGAACTGGTGCACCAGTACCTGACCCCACGTCCCCCCACCCTGCCTGTGTCCCACACTCACCGGGAAAGGCCAGCTTGAGGCGGGGGGTGGCAGCGGGCGGGGGGCGGCCGGCAGCGAGGCCGCGCAGCAGGAGCAGAAGCAGGATCAGAGTGCGGCTCATGGCCGGGGTCTGGCTGGTGGCGCCGCGGCTGGGACAGAGAAACAAGACCTCAGCTCGGGTTACAGCCCCCTCCCCACTGCCCCCAGACCACGATCCCTCCCCGATGCTGCTGATGGTATCTGGAGAGTCCCAAGCATCGGCACAGGGCGACCCCAGGCATGGCACGAGGGAAGCCCCCACTGGGCTCGACCTAGTGATTGGAGGGGACATGAGCCAGCCACATCCTTTTGTATCTTTAAACTCGTATTAATCCAAACCCCAAAGTAATGGGCTCTGGGAACAATCCTCCTGCTCCTGCTCCTGGGGAAACTGAGGCAGCCCAGCCGAGCAGCATCCAGCCCTCCCCATGCCTGCCTGTTGGCAGGAGCCTGATGGGCTCTGCCCATTCCTGCCGGCAAGCACAGAACTGTCCTATAGGAATGGGGACAAGGACAGAGCAAGAACCAAAGTGGTGACAACCAGATAGGGCAACCTGGGTGGTCAGTGGGCTCCTAAGCACTGGGCAAGCTGTCCATCATGGGAGTCATGGGGTCTCATGCCTCAGTTTCCCCCACTGCTAGCGCCCCCACCATTGGCCCCTGACCCTCCTTGTACCATCCTGTGAATTGGAGCAGGGTTTGGGGGGCTCTGACTAAGTGGGTGTCCACAATCCCTAGAGGGGCCCATGCTAGGTGCCCACCACAGGGTAAGGAAGTGCTTCTCTGGCTCCAGCAGTAGCACGTTCTCCCCTGGGGAGTGGGAGGCGATGTTTATCAGAGCACCGATGGTTATCAGAGCACTGTGCCAAAAAAACACGGATCCCACCTTGCCCCGTGGCCATGCTGCGGCACTTCCCTGTGCTGCATGTGAGGCACAAGCTGGGCTATGCCGGGCATCAGCCCCTGTGGATTTCACCTATGGCACACCACCGGGGCCTCACTAGGACACTGGATGACAACCAAAGCCCCACTGCAGCACCAGGCTGCGGTACAATCTCTCTGTCACCCTGCTCAGGCACGGCGTGACCTGGGCACCAGTGGGTGCCAGCCTGGAGGGTCACACATGCAGAGCAGTGTCTGGCATGGGTCGGGCACATCTGCTGCTGCCTGCACAGTTCCTTCAGGCAGGGGTAGCCCTGCCTGGGCTGGCAGGTGGGGGTGAGCCCGGGGCAGGCAACGGGCAGCGAGCAGGGCCCGGCCGGGCGCAGTGCCGGCTCTGGCTGCCCGGTGTCCCGGAGCGAAGGCGGCCGGCGCTAATGGCATTTGCAGAGGCGCCGGGACGAGGCGCGGGACCCGCCGGGCTCTGCCAGCCCCGACGGCTGCCGCCAGCCAGGGCCGTGCCGGGGTACCTGGGGCCTGCCGCCTGCCCGGACCTGCCGAGCGGCCAGGGCAGACCCCCGGGCGCGGACCCCCGGGCACGGAGCGTCGGGGCACTGACCCGGCTGTCACAGAGGGCAGGGTGGAGAGGCGGGCAGCAGCGGCAGCATCACAGACCCCCGGTGCCAACCTTGGCAGATCCAGCCCCCGAGACCCTCCGTGCCAGCCCCGCCGCCGGTCCTCCGGTGCCAGTGGGAACACGAACCCCGCCGCCAGCCCCCCGGTACGAGCCTGGGCAGCCCCCCCCGACGGCGGCGTAGAGACCCCAACCCGGGACAACCCCCAGCCACCCCCGCACTCTGCTCGCCCCTCGGCCCCCGACACCCACCTGTGTCCCGGCTCGGCTCGGCCCGGCCCGGCCCGGCGCGGCCCCGCCCGCCGCCTCCGCCGGGAGGGAGCGGGGCGGCCCCGCGGGGCGGGGCGGGGCGGGGCCGGGGGCGCGCACAGGGACACGCACACGCGTGTGAGAACATCCACACACGGGCAAACGCGCGGGCACCCTCACACACACAAACACACGTGTGAGAACACTGACCGTCACTCACACACTCAAATAGCTGTGCTGCCGCCCCACGTGGCCCAGGGTGTCACCAGCGGGGACACCCCCGGTGGCACCCGCTGTCCATGGGGCAGAGCTGAGGATGCCACGCTCAACACACACGTGGCTCAGCACACGAGTGGCGGGGCTACCTACTCCCTGGGGCAGCTGCCTGCCCGGGAGTGGGGTGTGGGGGCTGTGCCGGGGGGCGTGGGGGCTGTGCCGGGGGGTGCGGGGGCCGTACCGGGGGGTGCCGGGGCCGTCCTGGGGGTGTGGGGGGCCAGTCCCGCGCCCCGTTCAGCTGCAGCCCAGATGTCTGGCCCGGGCCCAGCACGGAGCAAACAAAATTCCTCCGCTGCCTCCCATTTTCCAGCCACCGCTGCCAAGAATAGCAAGTGCCGAGTGGTGCCGGCAGCGGGGCCACGCGTGCCTCGGCGGGCAGGGCTCGGAGCGGGGGAACACGATCTGCCCTGGGGGCCACACCTGCCTTATCCTCCCCGTGCCCCGGACTGTCCCTACCTACAGGTGCGGGAGTCCAGGAAGGCAGGTCCAGCATGACTGGGGAGGCAGAGGTACAGGCAGGGGTGCAGGCAGCAGCGAGTGCAGGAGGTGCAGGGTGAGTGGGGAGGCAGGAGTGCAGGCAGAAGCAGGTGTAGGCAGGTGCAGGCAGTGAGTGCCAGCAGGCAGCGAGTGCAGGTGGGCTGGCAGTCAATGCAGGCAGGTCAGGTGCAAGTGTAGGCAGGTCAGGTGCAGGTGCAGGCAGACAGCTGGCACAAGCAGGCAGTGGGTTCAGTAGGCAGCGGGAGCCATGCAGGCAGGCACAGGCAGGCCAGCTGCAGGCAGGAGGAGCTGTGCCAGAGAGGGTGCCTCGGCAATGCCTTTCTGTCCCACTGCCAGTAACCCTTCTGCTGCTAGCCCTGGTGCATGTCAGCAGGCTCTGCCTCAGCACTGTCACTTGTCCTGGCTGTGCCATGGTGCTGAGTGCCAGCTCTGCTTTGTGGGCAGCAAGGGAGACAGGGACAGTGAGGGAATGGGGTGGTGGAGGAGCACTGGCACCAGTATGGCAGGGGTTACTCTGCCATAAGACTTTGCCCAGGTGCCACAGCAGGACTTTGGGCTGGGTGGCCCCCACACAGTTGGGCACGGCATCCCTGTGCCTAGTGTCCCAGGATGGCAGGCTGAGATGGTGGGGATAGGGACATCGTACCCAGCCCTGCACAGTGGGCACGCTCCTATGCTGTGCCAGCACTGTGCCTCAGTGTCCCTTCACCCAGCTGGGACTTTTCCAACCACTGCCACTCCCGGCACGCGTGGCGAGGTGGCCAGGTGACGTCATCACCACCCCAGCCCTGGAGCCCTTCGGGGACCTTGCTGGCAGTAGCTCCGCCTGGAGAAACCATCAGGCGTCAGAAGGGCCGGGCTTCCATCCCGGAAAAAACGGCGCGGGAGGGATGCGCCACGTCGGCCACTGGCCACCCCTTCCCGCCCCACCGGGTGTTTCTGGCAAACGCCGGAGCCACTGGGCGCTGCCGTGGTGACGGTCCCCAGCTGGAATGGGTATCGCCACCAGCATCTCGCCCTCATCCCTGCACTCCCTGCCAGCCCGCGGAAGGCGTCCCGGCCAGGTGTCGGTGGCCTGGCCCCCCGCCAGCGCGGGGGTGTCACCGCCAACGGCACAAGCAGGTGCTGGCGCCTTCGCTCTTTGATCCCGTCCCTGCCGCTGGCAGATCCGCACCCAGGGATCGCTGCCTCGGCCAAATCTCCCCCGGCGGTTCCGGCTCCAGCGAGTATCGGTAGATCTGCCGGCAGCGCCCCAGCCCTCAGCGGTGTTTGTGGTAGGAAGCGGCTCCTCTCCACCTCCGCAGGGCTCCCGGGGGCAGCACGGCAGCTGGCAACGACCAACGCTCCTGCATTTCTTGTGCCAGCGCGTGAGCCAGGCACACGGATACCCAGGGCATGGGAGGTATCCGTGCCATCGAATAGGTGACCAGGACCAACGACTGCTGGAGAGCCCACATGGAGGGAAAAGGGCTGGGATGGACACGTATTAGCCCCCAGCATGAGGACAAATCCAGTACCTCAAAGAGGAATGGTACCTCACCAGGAGCTCTGGTGATGCTATGGGGACCTGTGGGGTGACCCCAAGAATGCTACAGGGTGGGCCCCCATCTCTTGGGGGCTAGGGAGCACCCCTCTGCCCTGGTGGAGCCATCGTGTCTGGGGACAGGCAAATCCCAAGGGTCAAGGTGAGCTGTGTCATACCAAATAGTGCCATAGGCATCCCTGTGCCACCTGGGTTTGGAATAGCACTGTTCCCCAGCCAAGAGATGGGCTTGCATAGCTGGGTAGCCTTTGCCAGCATTCCCAGTGACACTGTCAACTTGTCATTGGGAGAGGTAAGAGAAGAGGATGGAGGGGTATCCTCACCCAAGCCTGCACTCATGACCTGGGCACAGGTCATACCTAAGCTGGTACCCCCTGGGCCTGGCCACCTCAAAAAGCTCCCAGTCATTCCTGATGGCACTAAAGATATGGTGGCTCCTTTGGGAGTCTACCTGTGGCACATGGTGTTGGGCTGTGGGATGGAACAGGCTTCAGGTGGCCACCACATTACTGGTGCAGGGGGGAAGATATGCCAGGCAGGGGACAGAGCCCACGGTGCCCCGAGTGTGCCAGTGCTAGGGCTTGGCTGACAGTGTGCCCAAGCCAGTTGCATCCTTGTAGCACAGAATGATGGCGATGTCCCAGGGGGACACCAGCTCTGGGCTCACACCCTGTCTGTGGATATACTCTCCTCGACCCTATGTCCACGCCCCATCATAACATGCTGGTGTGAGACCCCAGCAGCAGGGACCCTTGTGGCCCCAGCACATTCCTACCAGGATTAGGTACCGGGCTCCCGGCAGCACCATGCTGGTGTAGCCCAGCTAATCCCTTTTTAATTGTTCCAACCCTGTGCTGGGCTGATCTGGGCTCCCCAGGGGATGTGGGGTGTTGTGTGCACCCCAGTGCCTGGGTATGTCCGGGGTGCTGTCATCGCATGTCCCTGCTGTGGGACATGGGTACATGTGAACCTTTGGGGTGGTGATGAAGAAGCAGGCATTCATCCTCCTGGTGCAGCACAATGGCTTTTAGGGAAAGGGAGGAATCCTAGTGTTACAGAATCCTATCCTACTGACCCAGGGTGACCATCTGCCCTTTGGCTTTGTGTCTGCTGGCAGCCAGGCTCTGGGGCAGGCAGGGGGTCATGTCCCATGCACTGAAAACTATTGAGCCTGAAGCTCCTTAAAATCACACCCGTGGGGCAGGAGAAGGACATGTAGGGTCTCTGCCAGCAACCCAGCCCTTTCCCTATCCCAGTGGGAGGGCAAGGGAGAGGGTGGCTGAGCCCCCCTTCCTGCTGTCCTGCCCAGGCCACTTTGGTCCTGCCCTGCGCCACACCGACCAGCGGCATCCAGCTCCTTCAGCTATAAAAATAGGCTGGTGTCCCTGCCACGGCATCAGTAATTTTAGCCAGGGCGTGTCCCACTGGGAAGCATGCAGAACTGTTCATCTGCTCCTGCTGGCCCAGCTGCACCCACACCCGGCACTGATGTCAGCCCCTTGATGCCCACTTGCTCATCCCTGCCCTGGGGCAATGCAATGCAGCCATGGTCACCTTGGGCACAGGCATTGTCTGGTGGGATGGGGAGGGTAGGGGAGTGAGGATAGGTATGTCCATCTGCCCCTTGAGCCTGCCTGCCCCCCATCCTGGGCTTCTTGCCCCCAGAAACAGTGGCAACAGGGAGCATAGCATCTCACGGCACCCATCAGAACCCAGCCAGGCGGTGGCAGAGGAGTCCTGGCACCATGCCCTCTCCTCTCACCCTTCTCCTCTCACCCTGGCCCCCCAACACAACAACCACTTCAGATCACCTCCCACAGCGTTCCTGCGGGGCTGAGCCGGCTGGGAAGGCTGCGGGGGCTGCCACGGAGCATAATGGGGCTATTGACGGGTGAGCCAGCGGCCCCAGCACGGCACAATGGGGCCTTGTCTGCTGGCCCAGCTCCCGCTCCTGCCCAGCCCCATGCCCAGCTTCAGGATGCCCCCTTTCCCCGTCACCAGAGACCTCACCCAGGTGCCAGCCAGGGCAAGCCCTGCCTGTGACTGAGCCAGTGAGCATGGTGAAGGAGCCGCAGGTGGGAGTGCACTGAGTGAAACCCCTTTTTCCATAAACCACGGGGCATTGCTGGGGAAACCTCCCAGCACAGCAGTGCTCATCCCAGCCACCCCAGCTGGGACAGGGCTTAGGAGTCCCTACTCATCTGTGGGGTGAGAGGGACAAGGAGGCGGCACACGCCCAGTGATGCCTCCACTTCCTTCTAGGAACCATGTCCAAGCTCACTGGCACCCAGCACACACTGAGAGGAGGCAGGGACCTCACCACTCCCCAGGGAGCTACATGGCCTCAGTCCCCCAACCCCATGTGCCCCCTTGGTGGGCCAGCCTGGTGCCCCTAACCCGCCATCTCACCTGCTATGGTGCGTGGGCTCTGCCGGAGCTCGCCTGCCTCCTCGCCCGGTGGGTAAGCTGGGGCTGTGACTGCCGCCTGCTCTTTAAACCCCAAATCCCCGGTGCTGGGCTCCAGTCCCGCCAGCGGCGGGGGTGGAGGGAGGGGACGCAAAGCCCCGGTCCCAGCTCCCGGGGCCGGCACCAACAAAAGGCAACTGTGCTGCGTGTCCTCCCTGTGCACCCAGCGACCTGGCTGGCTTCTCAGGGACAGCCCCTCGGGACCCCGGGGCTCCCTGGGGTGCCGCCCCCTCCTCCGCCTGCACTGGGAGGAGGGCAGGAGAGGTGCGAGCAAGCCCTGGGTCCCCGATCACAGTCGCAAAACATTCCGCTGTCCCCAAGGACGCTTCCCTGCCTGCTTGGTCCTGTTCCTGCCAGGAGGGGTGCCAGGGCGAAGGCACTCATCTGTCCCCCTGCCTCATCTGCTCCTGCAAAGCCCAGCCCAGTAGGGCTGGAGGAGGAGGGAGGGATGTGGCTGCTGCCACCCTGCCCGTTCTGGGGTGACTCACCTCGTGGTACCCCCATAGCTGCCCCGGGACTGGCTGGCTGCCTGCGAAGCATCCTTGTGGTCCGAAGGCCGAGCAGCCCGTGCCGCCTCATTAATGCGGGGTAAATGTGTAACAACCTCTCAGCCGAGCCGGGGCGGTTCGAGCCGCACGGCTCTTGCCTTCCCGGCATGCCGGGAGCTGGGGATTCAGGGGCTCTATCCCAGTAGTAGCCACGCAGTTGGAGCAGGAGGGAGAAAGAAGGTCTGTCTTGTAGCCAGGCATGCTGGGGTGTCCAGTGCTGGCTGGAAGGAGTGGAGTGGGCAGTGCTCTGGGCTAGGATGGGCACAAGCCCATCGCTGGAAGGGGAGGCTGATCTCAGCCCATCCACTCTCCAAGAGGGCACAAGGTGAGGGAGTCAAAGGAACCAGGCTCTGCTCAGCGGTGCCTGCCATCATGGGAGGCCACGAGCACAATTTTAATTTAAAAAAAAAAAAACAAACAAACCCAACAAACTCAAACAGGAAATTCCATTTGAAGGCAAGGGAATGCTTTTTTCTGCTGTGGCAGTGGCAAGGTGCTGACATGGCTGTGCCAGAGGCTGCGGAGCATCCAGCCATGAGGATCCATGCCTGAGCAGCTGGCACCAGCTGAGCCACTCCTGCTGTAGGGTGGTCTAGAGGCAGTTGGGGACTCTACCAGCACTGTGCCAGGCCCCATCCTCCCTCCTGGCAGCTGTGCAGGAGGAGAGAGGATGGAACACATGATCCTAGGATGCCAGTGCCACCACAGAGTGAGGCTCTTGCCATGATGTCCCAGAGCTGTGGATTGCTGTGCTGTGCCATGAAGTGCCATGTGAAGCCACAGGGCACCTCAGAATGTTGAGCTCCATGGGAAGCATTGGGGTGGCTGGAGGCCTCAGGGTGCAAGTGACCCCCACGGCAGAGGTGCCAGGCGTGCAAGTGACCCCCACGGCAGAGGTGCCAGGCAGCACAGCCACCACTTTCTGTTGGACAGACTGAGAGGGACTGTGACTGTACCATGAAGGGGCAGGCAGAGTGCTGGTGTGCAAGTGAGGGGAGAGGGCTTGGGAAGACACAGGTCTGGGGTCATATGGGTGTGACATGGTGGTGAGGGAGCCCAGTGGGGCCAGGCTGGGTGCAGGCAGGGTGCAGGCAGTGGTTGGGCAAGGTACAGACAAGGTGTGGGTAACGGGCGGGCAGGGTGTGGGCAGTGAGTCGACAGGGTGCAGAGTGCGAGCAGGGGGCAGGCAGGGTGCGGGCAGTGGTTGGGCAGAGTATGGGCAGGGGGCAGGCGGTGGGCGGGCACGGTACGGGCAGGGGGCAGGCAGGGGGCGGGCAGAGGGCACTGGGCAGGGTTCCGGGCAGAGGGCGGCAGTGCCACGGGCTGGCGCCAGAGGGCGGGCGGGCTCCGGTCGGGCCGTGCCGCTCAGCTCTGGCCCGGCTCTCCCCGGTGCCCCCCGCGCTCTCCGGTGCTCCCCCAGCCGTGGCCGCGGTGCCGGGCAGGGGCATCACCAGGCACGGCCGTGCCCCTGCCCACGCACGGTCACGGGACGGCGGTGTCTCGCGTGGGTGGTGTGGGGTCACGAGCGCCGTCCCCATCCCCGCAGCCGGCAGGAACCGGGAGCGGCCGGCGGGGGGATGGCGGGGGCCGGCGCTGCCACGGCACCGCGCTGACCTTGCCGGCGGCAGAGCGGGAGCGGGCAGCGCTCCGGGCAGAACCGGCGGAGCTGGAGGTGCTGCCCGTGCCGTGGCACCCATGGCCTGACCTCCCCAGGGACAGCAGCAGTGCCAGGATGGCAGCTGGGAGCCCACCGTGGCCATGGTGTCTCTATTGTGCTGCCATGGCCATCGGTGCCCCCATACCCATCACTGCCCCCATCTGTGCTTCCTTCAGCCCGCCAAGCCCAGTGTGGGTGGCAGGGGGGGCCTACTGGTCACAGGCAGGGTGGGGCTCCTGGGAGTGTCGCCGAGCGGGCGTGGGATGTGCCGAGGAGGACTGCGACTGGAGCTGGTGTTTCCCCAGTATCTGGTGGAACTGTCCCTCTCCGACAGGGGACATCTGGAAAGGGGGTGTGTGGGGGGATTTCCATGAAGCACCGCGCTCTACTGCTGGGGAGGGGTTTCAGTGAATTGGGCTGTAGGGGAAGCATGTGAGGCGACTGAGGCACGTGCCCCTGACACATGTTGGACCCCTGCTGCCAACCGACTGGCCATGGCCGGCCCACAGCCCCAGGGACTGGCCCAGCCCCATGGCAAACAGTGCTGAACTGGGCAAGCCAACTCTTGGATTGGGCAAGGAGAGACGGCCCCGCACTCACGGCCAGTGGTCTTGGGGCTGCCCTGGCTGCACCTTCCTTTCCCCACTGTGGACAGCCCCTTTGCCAGCACAGTGGGGTTTATCCTGGTTCATGTTTCCTCCTCCCAGCTCAGCCCTTGCAGTCCCTGGGCTCACTCCTGGCTGTGGGGCAGGTAGGTTGGTACTGACAGCCCCCTGGCAGCACTGGGCAGGGTGGTGCTGCCAGCTCTGCCATGTGACGGGGGTCCCAGGGACAGGAACACTGGGAGTGCTGGAGCTGGCTGCACGCTGGCGGTGGCGGGAGCCGGCTGGGGCTGTTTTCCTCTCTGTTTGCTCGGCCCTGGGGACGGCCAGTGATGCGGATCAAGGCCGGCGGTCCTTTGGGCAGCCAATTGTCGGCTTGCTCGGAGGGGAGGGAGAGGGGCAGCTGCCCCAGGGCTTTCCCAACCCTGGAGAGAGCCACCATGCCAGCACTGAGCAGCCTGAAACAGTGCCAGGCTCAGTCCACCCAAACACAAGGCTGGGTGATGCCACTCAATGCTCCCCAGCCACCCCCTGATTGGGGCGGACACTGCCACACCCCACCCCTGTGGGATCCCAGGAGCCCTGGTGCTGGGGAATGTGGCAGCCTGAGCACCAGCATGTCAGTCCTTTTGTACTTCTCTTGCTGAATGTTTTCCCCTGATGGGCCATGAAAGAGCTTTTATCCTGTCTCCTCCTCATGGCTGGATCACACCTGACGTGAGTCTGTGCTGGAATGTCTGGCCCTAGGTCTGACAGTCACCTTAGCAAGGGTGGGGGCCCAGAATGGCCCTGCTGGTGCCTGTGTGGGGAGTGGGAGCAGGCTGACTTCCCTGAGACTGCAGGAACCATATCTGCTCCTTGGTCGGCTCTGGACCAACCATGGACCCCCAGGGAGAGGTGGGACACGGCTGTGGCCACATCTCCATTTTTGGCCCTGTTATTTATATCTCTAAACAAGGATGCTACAGTTGTCTGGGCTGAAAGGTGTCCCTGGTCCCCAGTTCCCCAGCCATCTGCCACCCTCCTGCCCAGGCCCTGGGCAGCAAGCCCAGCATCCCTGGGGGGACTCCCAGCTGGCTCTGCACTCCTGACAGCTTGCTGGAAGCTTGGAGTTAAACAGGAGAGCCCCCTTCCCAGGGACTGGAGCCCCCTCAACACTGCCTCACATTTCCTTCCACTGGTTCACACTGGAACCCTGCTCCTGCTCTGCTAAACAGTCTGCACCCACCTTGGCTGTGACTCAGCCCTGGACCTGGTGTCACAGGGGATTTGGGGTGTAGGGCAGCTCAGCTCTGCTGTTGTGTGCTGCTGGCATAGCCTGTGCCTCCTCATAGGCTCTGGTAGCTGCCTGGCCTCCCTCCCCATCCACAGGAAGCCTGGGTGGTTGCAATGTGGGATGCTGAGCTCCCTGTGGTATGGAGGAGCCTGAGGCTCGGGGAGCTGATGAAAGGCAGCTCGTAGCCCAGAGAGACGCAGGCCCTGTACATGTGGGAGTGTTTCCCATGCGGAGTGGGGCCACACCACCATCCCGAGGGATAGCTGCCAGAGCATCCCTCCAACAGTTGGTGGTAGACAACACCTCTTTGCCCACCCAAGGGAAGACACTGCTGGCCCCATGCCTGCCTTTCCATTGGGATGTGGGGAATAACAGGGCCCAGCAGCTGGGGACGCTGTGTAAACGGTCCAGTGCTCAGAGGAGCTGGGCACTGGGGGCCTGCCATTTCAGGAGCATCATTGCTACTTGGGTTTGTTTGGCTTGAAAAGAATTTAAGTTGCATTTAAAGGCATTAAAGTCCTTGCTAAGTCCTTGCTTAATTACCTTAAAGGCATTTAAGCCTTTGCTGCAGGATGGTCAGCCCATAGAATCAAAGCCTCTGACCCTGGAGGGGCTGTGGGTGCTGCCTGTGGGGACAGCAGGGACATGACTGCCCTGCAGAGCTGAGTAGGCTGCTGCCAGCCCCTCTGGTGGGGACTGAAGGGACACTTTATTCCCACCACTTGGGGCTCAGGGCATCCTCCTGTCCTCAAGTGCTTCCGAGTGGTGGTGGTGCTTGATGTCTGGGAGTTGGGGTAGCCCGTGTGGGACCAGCATTCCAGAGGGGACTGCTGGAACTGAGGGTTCTGGGACCCCCTCCCAACCTTACAGTGGTGCAGGGAGAAGCATCGGGGTTACCCCAGGGCTCATCCTAGGGCCCTTGCTTCCCAGCTTGTCGCTTGGCAGGGAGGCGATTGAGCGCAGAGATAACCCACCCTTCAGGTCTGCTGAGCAGTGCTTTGCTTCTGGCTTCTGTAAAGTTAATTGGTTTCGAGGTTCCAGGAACAAACGAAGGAGAAAAACCCACTCTCCAATGTGCGGGATCATTGAATGCTCTCTGGTGAGTTATAATTGCAAATCATGTTTTGAAATCACATTAACCAATTAGCCCGTGTTGTTGTTGTGCCCTGCCACATGACAGCATGTGCCGCGAGGGAGGCGGCGGTCAAGGGCGAGGGAGGGGGCCACCAGCTGCTCTCTGCCACCTCTAGGTCCAGGCACCTTTCTGCCAGCACTGGGGGGTTCCTGTGGAGGGTGGGCTGGGGGTAGGGAGGGTCTAGCCCTGGGCACGGCTTCGGACAGGTTGCACTTGGAGTCCACCCAGCCCATGCTTCAGGCCGCAGGCATCCCTCTCCTCTTATCATCAGCATTCCTGGTCCCGTTTGTGCCTTGCTTGCTTCATGGTTATGAGGTCGGAGTGGCAGCGGGGTCTCAGAGCCCCTGGTGGGTGCTGGCATTGTGTCTGTGGGATGGCCAGTGCTGGGGACCAGAAGCACCCCCTGGCATGTTCCTGGCAAGGGCAATTCCGTGAGACTCATTGTTTGAGAGGTCACAGTAGTGGCGGGGGCAACAGTGCTTGGGCTGCAAATCTAACCATTATCTCTGCCATATCTTCCTGTCATCTGGGTCCTGGGAACAGCGGGCAGCAGCAGGCAGCAACAGGCAGCAGGTGCAGGGGCCAGGTGAGGAAGCCGGGCGTGACAAGGAGAGCGCGCCCTGGCCATGCACTGCACCCACTGCTTCGTGCCTGGGTCCCAGCTGGCCTTGTCCATGCTGGGATGTTGTTGAGGCTGAGGGGTTTTATGGGCTCACTTTAATCTGTTCAATCTCTGAGTGTGGCTGAAGGATAAAAAATAGGGCAGCTTTTGTCTCGGGGAAATGGTGAGAAGGTAAACCCCCTGGAGGTGGGCCATGGGAGACGGTTCTGGCACAGTGCTCAGCTCCCTGCCACTGGTGAGGCAGGATGCTGCTGGTGAGATGAGCCGTGCTGTGCCGGGCTCCCCTGAAGGCTCCTCACATCCGGGAATCCCGCGTCAAACTTTCCAGACAGCTGGAGAAAACCGCATGGTTTTGCAATCCACTGGAGCCAAGGCACAGCCCTGACACCACCAGAGCCATGGGTGAAACTGCCCGGGAATAACCTGCAGCTTGTTCAGGGGGTCAAGAGAAGAGTCTTAGCCCTTCCCCTTGCATGGCTCCTCTCTGTGAGTCCAGCCTGGCATGAGGCTGGAGCTGCTGTGTGCCAGCTGTAGGGACACTGGGACAGGCTCTGGGAGGCTTAGGGACATCTTTGCTCCCTTTTCCTACTCCTCACTGCTTTGATTTTCTGCAAAGCTTCATCTGGGCACGGAGGAGCCCATCTCCCCTGCCCACCTGGAGGAGCGGAAACAATGGAGAGTGGTGTCACACGCTGGACAAGAAAGGGGGTGATAAAAAGGAGATATAGGCTTTATTTGTGCTGAGAAGGGATGGGCATAGCCTCCAAGTCACTGTGCACACCCTCATCCTCCAGCATGCCCACCCCATGGCAGGTGCTGCACCCGGTGCCATAGGGCCATCTCGTCCCCGTCCCCAGCACCTGTGTTGTGTTTGCTTACAGGGTGGAAGCTCTTGGCCTCCCTTTACAGCCCGGGCAAGGTGTGTTGCTGCCTGTCTCATGATGTCTCTGCAGCAGTGCCACGTGGCTGCTCCTGCCTTTGCCAGGGCAGGGGAAGGGTTAAGCTGGTGGCTTGAGGCCAGCCATGCCCATCCTCTGGGTGCCTCCGGCTCCCCGTCACACTGCCAAACCTGGCTGTCTCCACTCCCCCGGCGTGCCAGCCAGCGCTGGTTCAGCACTTACGCATGCTGCTGTTATTAGAAATTAGTTAATGGATGTATGTATCCAGCCAAGGGAGAGCGGCAGTAACAGGAGCCGTGGGATTGCCGGGAGCGCAAGGGCACAGCTGCCACTGAATATTTAACATCCCTCGATGTCCAGGTGAGAGGGTGCTGCTGCTGCAAGGGGATGTTTTCCGCCTCTCATCCCGATGGCGATGCTTACTGCTGCCTGGCAAAGCCATTTCCATCCCAGGCTGCCCAAGGATTTATGAAAGATATGCATAACACAAATAAAAGCTTCCAGCAGTGAGCGGAGCCATCCTGCCAATGAGCAGTGGCTGGGCAGGGCTCGTGGCCCAGAATAGGAGGTGGGCGGACCCCCAAGCATGGACCTCCAAGATTTTCCTCGGAAGTAAAAGCCAGGCAGGGCAGACGAGCAGGAGGTAGTTTAGGGGTGATGGCCCTTGGAAAGGGACAAGGAATCTTTAGGGATATGGCTGGTGACTGACCATGAGCTCCTGGCTCTCCTTGAAGTGTACAGGATGTACCTGGGAGAAGAAATTTCCGCTTAATGGTATTTTCATGGGGATAGACCCCAACATTGTGTCTCCATGAAAAAAGAGGTGTTTCAGCTCAAGTAGGGAAGTTTGATGGAGACTGGAGGAGGCGATCAGACTGTTCCACTCACTCTGGGTCATGTTGGGATGATCCCACATGGATTGTTTGCTCCTAGTGTTCTGAGGTGTTGGGGCAGGCACTGTGGGGGCAGCTGGTACCATGAGCAGGGCAGCCAGCTGGGCTGGCTTAATGTGGGAGCATCTTGAGCTTCCCAAGCCAGGGGGAGAATCTGACTGGGGGGATTGCTGCTGGATGACCTTGCCCCTGCTGGGTGACCCTGCCCCTGCCTAAAATGGGAGAAAACCCAGTGCCCATGCTTGGCACAGGCTGGAACTGCCCTTTCAGGTTATATTAGAGCAACTGCCCCTGCCCTGTTGCTTGGAGAGCAGCTGCTGGCCTCTGGCAGTAGCCCTGTCTGCTCTGGGTAAGGATGCCGGATGGAGTGACCATGCCTGGAGGGACACCAATACCAAGTGGGGTGGCCATGTGCAGTGGGGTGGGGATGCTTGGTGGGGCAGCACTGCCTGCTGGGACACTGATGCTGGGTGGGGGATGATGCCTGTTTGGGGGGGGGGGGGTATGCGGGGGGGTGATGTCCGGTGGGACACTGATGCCCGGTGAGGGAATGATGCCCTGCGGGACAGCGATGCCCGGTGAGAGGGTGATGCCCGGCCGTCGGCCATGTCTCGTGAGGCACCGACGCGCGGTGGGCGGTGATGCCCTAGGGGCAGTGGTCCCTCCGGGGCTGGGCGGGGCAGGGGCCGGTCGGCGCGGGGCGGTCGCTCCCCCCGCGGCCAGTCCCTCCCCGGCACTGCCCCTGACGCTGTCCCGGCGGAGCGGAGATTGGGAGCCTCCGCGCTGGGGGCGGGCCCGGCTCCGGTTTAATCTCCGGCTCCGCCGGGATTACGGTCGCAGGATAGTCTCTAATCCGCGACACCGGCCACCGGGGGCTGCTCGCCCCAGTCCGCAGCAAAGGCACCGCGGAGAGGGGGCAGGTAGGTCCCTCCGGTCTCCTCCGGTGCTCGCACCCCCGGGCTCGCTGCCTTGTCCTCCGGGAAGCGCCGTGGCTGGAGGCTGCCGGGCGCTCGGACCCCTCACCTCCCCGTTTTCTCCTCCGCACGCCATCTAGCCCTTCCTGACCCATCTCTCTTCGCCGGCCCCGCTTTCCTCCCGCAGCCCGGCTGTCTCTCCTCTTCCTCCTCCTCCTCCCGGCGCCGAGCAGCAAGGGGTAGACTCCGGGGCTCGGCAGCCCTGGCAGGTGGCAGCGCCCCGGGGCTGTTTGCTTTACTGTCCTCCTGCCACTTCCCTCCTTAGCGGCTGGCACCTTCCCACGGGTGGGTGATATATCCCGCGAGAGCAGGGGGAGGCAGAGCCCTGCCGTTCCACCTGGGTACCCCAGCGCTCTGGCGCAGCCTCTGCCCGGGTCGTGGTGCTGGGGGCTTCGGCGTGGCCGTCTGCTCTGCTGAGACTCATAGTGACACCAGCCCCAAACTCCCTTTACGTTCCTTT
This sequence comes from Pyrocephalus nanus, assembly GCA_038380795.1. Classification (NCBI taxonomy): domain Eukaryota; kingdom Metazoa; phylum Chordata; class Aves; order Passeriformes; family Tyrannidae; genus Pyrocephalus; species Pyrocephalus nanus. The sequence continues at coordinate 7,127,081 of CM076271.1, read as the reverse complement.
TTTTTCTGCTTTAATTTTTAATCGCCCGTGGGAATGACATATGTTTCTGAAGGCTGGAAGCGGCTGCCGCCGGGATCGGGTGTCAGGGTGCTGGGGTGCCGGAGCGGGGGACACGGGCAGGGAGAGTGATGCCGGCCGTCACGGGTGCTGCTGGGGCCGGCCGGGCCGTGCGTGCGGTGATCCCACAGGCTGTGGTATTTATAGAGCCTGGCTGCCCGGGACAGCGGTGTGGAAAGCCAGGCAGCACATTGCGTTCCTGCCGGCCACGCGTGTCCCATGCCAGCCGGCGTGGTGGCCCGCTCCGCCGGGGCAGCTTCGAACGTCCCACTGGAGAGAAATCTTCCCCAAGGGAAACTGGGGCACAGCAGGTGGCTGCTGAACTTGGGGTCCCCAAGCTGGGCTAGTTCTGTGGTGGCACGGGTGAGACAGGGGACCTGGCAAGTCCCCAACAGGTGGGATGGAGGGGAAGCAGAGCCCCGGCTGGCTGTGGAGGGCATGGCTGTGCTGAGCTGCCACAGAGGAGACGGGGAATTTTCCACTGGTGTTTGGATCAGGCCCAAGGTGAGCTGTTAGACCTGGCTGGTCCCCTCTGCTGGCCTCCCTGTGGCTTCATAGGGGTACCCCAGAGAAAGCCCTCTGTGCCCCATGACACTGACCTATCTCCCAGAAACAAGCACTGGTGTGCCCTGGCTCCAGTGGCCAGGGGTACTGGGGGGCGGTGGGACACCCCAGGCCACCCGTGGGTGGCATGGGGGATGCTGGCACTGCGGGGGACCCTGGCTGAGGTGCAAAGGGCCCTGCAGCACCCGGCCGTGCTGCAGCTGTAATCACACGCCGCGGCTGCAGCCACGGCAAACAAACAGGCATCGGCAGAGCCTATTTTCCTTGGCACGTGGGGACGGGGGGAAGGAGCGGGATCCCATGGGCTCCTTTGGAAGTGCAGCCCTTGAGAAAACAGGGGCGGGTCGGGGACAGGATGGGCCCCCCATGTCCCCAGCTCTCTTCACCGCATGGGTCTCAGACGCCTCGTGCCTCCCCAGCTGCTGACGCAGCTTCAGGGCCGGCTAGGTCCCCCATGCCAGTGGGGCACAGTCAGCCCAGTCCTGGTGTTCCCATGAAGCAGATGGCAGGCTGGCAGGGTGGTCCAATGGTGAGAGTGGCACAGGCAGGGGCGGAGGTGGTGCCATGGGGCTTGGGCAGATCATGGCCCCTGGTCAGGACAGGGAGATGTGCTGGGGCACACAGGGCTGTGGCTGAGGCCAGTCCCTCCTGTGACCCCCGTGCTGCCTGCAGTAAATGACAGCTCGAATATTTTGCCATTGACAGCTTGGTGTCATCCTGCCAGGGATGAGTGTGTTTTGGGGGGGTGGAAACTCCTGGGAAGCACCTCGCTTTCTATCTCTAGAGGTGAGATAGAAAACCTGACGTGTTCTTTTACAGGCATTACCTGCCCATCAGTCCCTGCAGTGCCACCGCCTGTGCCACCATCCTCCATGGGTGACCCTGTGCTCCTGACGGGCAGTGTTTTAAGTTTAAAGCAAACCTCATCATATAGCCTAGAACAGCCAGAGATGTTTTGGGCTCAAGCTGGCATCTCACCCAGCCTTTCCTAGAGCCAGGCTGAGTGCCACCAGCCCCGTTCTGTGCCCATCCTGTCCTCGTGCCCATGCTCTCAGCTGCCTCTGCCACCTAACCTTATACCACAAAGACTCAAGCCAGCCTGTGTCAGCAACAGCCTGGGCTGTCCCAGTACTGGACACTGCAACTCTTGCCTGTCCTCAGCTTCCCCACCACTCTTCCCAGGTTGCCTCGGTAGTTGTGCTTGGATTGAGAGGACATGGCGGGGTGGTGGTGGCTGAGACCTGCGCCATGGCCCCATCTTGGGGTGTGTGCCTGGCAGGGGATGCCGTGGCTGAGCCACATCATGGCTCTGGTGCTGGAAAACTCACCCCACGGCCCCACCATGATGTTTGGCTCTACCTCCCCCTTCCCTGCAGTGCCTTCCCCTCCCTGATGTGTCCCAGACCCCAGCACGTCTGTTGCTTTGGGACAGTGGCCACGGGCCAGCTCAGCTGTCGGCACGTTCTGTCTGCAGGCACGTTCCCAGGCTCAGACAGAGCTGTCCCCCAGGACATGGGTGACACTTGTGCTCTTTGAGGGAAGACCTTGGATGGGCAGTGCTGTCGGCATGATGGGGCAGAGGTGGCCCAGAACTGCTCATGTAGGTGTTGGTTCTGCCAGAGCCCTGTTATCTGGGAAAGCAGCTTCCAGAGCCGCTTGATCCTTCTTGTTGCTACCAATTCTGCCCTGGCTGCAGCACGGAGGGCATTGCCTGAGCCATGGTACAGTATTTGGGGTTGAAAGTCCAGGTAGCCCTGGGGTGAGGTGAGCCCAGGAGCAGTGTCCACTTTGCCCAGATTGTGCTGGAAGCTTGAGTGGGGCAGGCTGGCATGGCTGGCTGGTGGGGCTGTTGTCTCCTGAGGGGCTCTGGTGGAGCTATCTATCTCAGGAGGGTCTCCAGTAGATCTCTCTGGGGTGGGACTACAGTGGAGCAACCCAGAGGGGCCCTCCAGCCATGCACTGGGCAGGTTTGTCCCTCCCTACAGCTGCTGAGATCCCCATGCCCATGGGGGTACCCCCCAGAGCCCTTGCCCCAAAGGTGAGGTGCCTGGCTATCCCCTGAACAGCTGGATTTGCCCCTTTGGGTGGCTGCTTCCCCTGGGAGAGGTGGGATCATGAGACTGCCTTTGCTTGTCTGGTAGATGGAGGAGGGGAATGCCATAGGTTAAAAACAGGTTTGGGGTGCTAATTTTAGGAGGGCAGGTTGTGGGGAAAGCCACAGCTGTGTGTGCTTCAGGGGAAGGGCAGACCTTGTTGCCAAGGCTGCCCCCAGAGGGTTGTCTGTGGAGGGGCAAGGGGATGGGGGGGTCTCTGCTGTGTGCCCTGCTGGGGTCAACTTCCCTGGGGAGGTGTTGCCCAGGGAGCCCCAAGGTTTGGACTGTTGCCCCAAATTTGCCCATGTGCCCACACACCCCTGTGCCCACAGCAGTGCTGGAGGCTGACCAGGGACCCCAGGCTGAGGGTCACCCCACACCCAGTGGTGGTGCTTGGGGTAACCCTGGGCCTGGGGCTGGTGGCAGTGGGGGGACACAAATGGCATCCCTGCCCACTTGCCCCCACTGCCCGTCTCTCTGGGCACGTTCTGTCACCAGCACAGCCCCAGGGAACATGAGACCTGTGTGCCCAGCTCCGCTGAAACCCGAACGGCTACCTGGGCAGGCGGGCACGGACGGGGGGGGCTGCTGTGCCCCTGGCACACACCGGCGGCAGTGGGATACCTGGCTGCCATCACGCAGGCCGGCAGCTGCGGCAGGCTTGGCGCTAAAGCCGGATTACCACCCGGAATAGTCCCACGGCCCCAGATGGGCCGGATTAGTGAGGATTCATCTGCAGAGGGAGAGGAGATGGGGAGGGGGTCTCTGCCCTGTGGGGGTCCCTGGCCTGGGGCAGTGCTCACCTGTTGCTACCTTTATTCCTCATGCTTGGGAGCAGTGGGTGCACCCAGGTGGGTGACATGGGCTGTGGGGATGCAGTGGGTCATGGCCCCCCAGGCTGGTGTTGCCTGGCACAGGCTGGCAGGCACTGGCTGCCTTTCTCCTTGTGTGCCATGTTCCCACTGGCACAGCGTGCACTGGTAGGGATTCTGCTGTGATGAGACTTGACCGGGGGAACCAGCATAGTGCAAGAGTCAGGCTTTCCCAGGGTGGTCCCTGTCCTCCTGGACACATTGCCAGATACAATGGAGCGCCATCTGACATTGTCTGCTGGCATTGCCGACAGAGATCCCCAGTCCCAGCCCCCTGCTCCTGCCTGTGACTTGCTCCCAGATGGGATTTCCCACCTTTTAAATAAGTCTTTGTGGCAGAGGGATGCAGCCCCTTCCAGGACCAGAACCCTCACCATGGTGCCCTGGTCCCTGAGAAAAGCTGACAAGGGGCTGGGGTGAGTCTAGGACTGCCTGCCTGCCAGGTCAGGGCAGGGATCTGGGAACCCTGCCGCCCTAAACACATGTGCCTATCCCAGCGGGGGCGGGCAGGCGTCTGTGCTGGCTGGGATGCGGCGTGTGAGACCAAACGTAGCCTCCCCTGGTGTGCAGACGTGGCCGGCGGGAGGGTACGTGCTGCCACATGCATCCAGCTCCGTGTTCCATCTGCGGGGGCTGCGGGACGGCACCAGGGCCTGGCTTGGGCTGCCTGGCCACGATGTAGTGTTGGTGGGATGGATGATGTCCCTGGTGTCATCAAGCAGTGGGACAGCAGGAGCAGCCTGGGAGAGGTGGGAGGTCTGCCTGCAGTGTGGCTGTCCCTGTCGTTATCACCCAGAGCAGGCAGCCAGTGGAGAGGCGCAGGCTGGGAGATCGATGCAGCTTGCTCAGCACCCCCAGGAACACGGCCCTGGGTGCTGCAGTGGGTGTGGGGGGGTGGTTCTGTGCCCGTGCACGTGGCCAGGCCCACAGCATCAGGCTGGGCGAGTGGGTGCTGGGGCTGCTGGTCAGGAAGGGGATGACTCCAGGCAGCACATGGGCTGCCCAATGTGGCAGAGAAGACGGCAGCATCCCGTCTGCGTGGTGGCACCTTGAGGGAACTGATCCCTGGGGAGATGCTCTCTGTCTGGATCAGAAGGCCCCCAGCTAAGGTGGGCACACAGTGAGAAAGGTGAAACCACCACCCCCAGCCCAGGAAAACCCATGCCACCCCCTCAGGGCCACCAGCCACTCTGTATTTGTTGTTCTGCCCAGCCTTATCAGAAGGTAAACAGCGGCAAGCAGGGCACGCGCTGCCCGATCGAAGCGTCTTCCGCTCCCTCCCCTTTCATCTCCCCCCTGCCCTGGCCACTGCCACCAGGAGACCCTGGCCGAGGGGCAAAGGCCAGGGCCGGCTGGGGAGGTGGTAGCAAGTGGTGTTGTGGCTGTGCCAGGGCTGTGCCAGGGCTGCCTGGCGGGAGGAAGCGTCTGGGTGGCAGCACGAAGCCTGGTGCATGCTGAATGAGCCCGGCCCTGCCGCTTGCTATTCCGAGAGACGCTTGGGGGAAGAAGTTGGTATTTCCTGAGCTGCCCAGAGAGGTGTAATTATAACCTGGGAGAAGAAAGGGTCTGCAGAGGAGAGTGCCCAGCCTTCCTGGCGCCCGCGGGGGAGCGGGCAGGGTAGCAGGCAGCTCCTGCCTGCCATCGGTGGGATGTGGTGAGCCCTGACCGCAGGCAACACAGTGGCACTGGGGGGCTTGGAGAGGTGATGGAGCATCAGGGATCTGGTGGCCCCCCTTGATCCCCTAGCAGGAGTGGTGGGTTTGGTGTTGCCTGCCTGTGGCAGTGGGAAGGCGCAGAGTTAACGGTGGCGTTTGGACGTGCTGGCAGCCTTGTTTGTGCCTGGATCCATCCCAAGCGGAGGCCTAGTGGAGGGGATAAATCATCATCCAGAGCCTGCCCTGCGCTTCCCTCTCGTCCCCCGCATGTCTGAGCCTTCCCATTCTGGTCCCTGCTGGTCTGTGCTCTGCCTCAGTTTCCCCATCTGGCTCAGTGCTGCAGGCAGGGTGGCCCAGACATGTGCCCCCATCTTGGGCCAATCTTATAGGCTCAGCCCACCTGACAGTGCCAGAAGCCGTTGTGTGGCCTGGGATGACCCTGCCAGGTCGCCTTTGTGGCCTGGATGGGCAGGGACATACAGGGCAGCAGCTCAGGAGACCGGAGGTACTAGCACCCACACCCTGCCGTGTCATCCTTCCCTTGCGTGCCAGGAGGACTGCTGTACCTTACTGTGCTGTGGGAAGGCTCCCCTGGTCTCTAGGGACACCAATCCCCTGCAAACATAAAGAGCTTGTCCCCTGCTCAACCCACGGGGACCCCAGGCACCGGGGGGACGGGGCAGCAGCATCCTCCCGGCTTTGGGGACCAGACTGCATCCCGGCCAGCCCTCACCTCCAGCTGGGTGGCATCATCTCTTGGCCGGATGTAGCCCCAGCAAGGAGTCCCCTGGCCAGCCGGACAGGACCCCAGCCCCCCGGGGCGGCGGGGGGTGGCGGGACCCTGCCCCGGCTGCCAGCCTGCCCCAGAAAGCCACCCTGTGCCGTTTCCCAGCGGGGCGGGGAGGGCCGGGACTTGCACAGAGGCGGCTTTGTGCGGCGTGCCAAGGCGTCCCGCGCTCGGCAGCCCGGCCGCCTTCCCCTGCCAAGGAGCTGTCTCCCGGCCCCGCGCTCTTTCCTGCTCCGTTTGTCCAGCCCTGACGTGCCCCCAAGCCCCCCGCCTTGGCACCCCGGCAGCGGCGGGACGCGGGTGAGCCCTTCGCGCCGGGCAGCACCGCAGGCTTTACATAACGGTGGTGGCTGGGGGGTCCCCGAGCTCCCCACCCCGTCCTCAGCCACTCTCTCAAACGGCCTTGCTCGCCTGTCGGCGCCCGTCTCCAGGAGGGGAAACTGAGGCACGGAGCCGGGAGCTGCGGGCAGGGCAGCAGAGGTGGGCAGGCGGCGGGGATGGGGGCTCTGGGGCAGGGCAGCACCGTGGTGCGGGCAAGGGGATGGGGTGGGCTGTGGGACGGCTTGCCAGGCGAGGGGACCGTCCCACCTTGGGACACCAGCGCAGCTGTTGGAGCTGGGGCATTATGTGCTGAGCAGGCAGAAGGGAGAAGCCCAGACATGGTGATGCCTGGCTGGGTGACCCTCTCATCCCCAGATACCTGTCCCTGCAGTGCCACCAGCGCGGGTGCTGAGCCCAATTCCAGTGTCACTGGTGGACGCAGGACTTGTGAGACTTTAGGCCAGCCTCTCTAGTGCTCCTGCCCACAGCTGGACCTCTGTTGCCCTCCTCTTGCAGAGCCTGAGGAGAGCCCACAGCGAGCCCAGCTGTCTCCCAACCATGGATACCACGGACGTGCCCCTCCAGGCCGAGATGGTGGAGCTGGTGCCCAATGGGAAACACGCGGCCACGCTCACCACCTCCGCTGTCCCCTCGCTGGCGGGTGACAGGTAGGGACCGCGGGGCAAGTGGGAGTGCCAGGGATTTGGAGGGGTTCTCCCAGCTGCTCCCTGCCCTTGCAGTACCAGCCAGTGCTGATGGCCCCTGGCTCTGCTTTGGCTTCACCTCTCTCCCTCCATGGCCAGATTTGAGGAGAACCAGACTGGTGTGGCAGAGATGGAGGAGTTCCTGCCCCACAGTGCCGAGAAGAAGCAGACACACTTCACTGACGTGAGTATCGGTGTGGGCACGGTGGTGGGGATGGGATGGGGCTAGTTCCCAGTGTGACTGGTGCATCCCCTCCCCATTGTGTCCTGTGAACAGTTCGAAGGGAAGACGTCTTTTGGGATGTCTGTCTTCAACCTGAGCAATGCCATTATGGGCAGTGGCATCCTGGGGCTGGCCTATGCCATGGCCAACACTGGCATCATCCTCTTCCTGTGAGTGCCATGGGGGCCGGGGGGGATCCAGGTGTGGGGGGCTCCTCTGAGGGGATCAGTGGGTGCAGGAAAGAAAGAAGTCTCTGACTTGGTGTGATGCAGGGACCAGTGTCCTGCTGGCTGAGCAATGCCCATCGCTGGCATGAGCCTGCCTGCTCTGCCGGGTGCTGTGCACCACTGGGGATGTGGAGGAGGAAGGTGAAGGTTTGCCTTCTCACTACAAGTTCAGATTTCCACAAGTGACCCAAAGGATGTGAGTGACAGCTCCGTTGGGCGTGCAGACGTGGATCACAGGGTCCCTGCACCCTACAGCCTGTCTGCCCTGTGAGCACCCGGATGGTGAGGGGCTAGTGTCCTTGCCAGGACAGCTGCCCACAGGCAGAGCCTGTCTGTGCAGGGTTTGCTCCACAGCTGTGTCTGAGCCCTGTGCTGTGACCCACTGGTGACTGTGCTGTCCTCCTGCAGCTTCCTCCTGACAGCGGTGGCTCTTCTCTCCAGCTACTCCATCCATCTGCTGCTCAAGTCCTCGGGCATTGTAGGTGAGTGCCAGGTCCTTGGTAGGGCTGTGCCAGGGGGTCCCATCCTGACCCTCACCCCACCACTGCTCCCCATCCCACAGGCATCCGCGCCTATGAGCAGCTGGGCTACCGAGCCTTTGGCACGCCAGGGAAGCTGGCAGCAGCCATTGCCATCACACTGCAGAACATTGGAGGTGAGGATGGGGCTGGGGGGGACCTATTGAGGCTGGGAATGAGAGGTTAGGCCAGAGCACACCAGAACAGCACGACCTTGCTCTGCCCTGCAGCCATGTCCAGCTACCTGTACATCGTCAAATCTGAAGTGCCTCTGGTCATCCAGACTTTTCTCAACCTGGAGGAGAAGACCACGTGAGTGTCTTCTGCCCACGCTGCCTGCGTGTCTTCCCCGGACAGGCGCCGGCGCTCCGGCTCCAGCTGTGCAGCCCATGGCAGGGATTTACTGTCATTAAGCCACTACTATTTTTGATAACTGTCAGTGCTGAATAAGCCCCTGGGTGAGATTAAACTGAGCTGAACTTCCAATCCCTGCTCCTCACATCCCCTTGGGATCAGGCTTTCCTCCTTGAACAGAACCTGGGGCTGCAGGGTGGGGGACGGGAGCTCTGGTTGGGAATAGGTTCCCCTACCCCGTGCCCACATCCCCACCAGCAGCTCTAGTCCTTGAGGGTGTACCGCTGTGGGGGTAGGCAGGACCCAGCTGAAGGGCCATCAGGGATGCTGCCCTCAGGGGTCCTCAAGGATGCCATCTCAGGGGTCCCCAGGGACGTTAGCACATCAGGGATACCAGCCTCAGGGAACACCAGTAGCCCTGGGGTTTGCCAGCTTCAGGGACCCTAAGAATGGCAGACAGCCCCTGCAGTGGCTGCCTCTGCCTCCCTTGCCCCAGCAGAGTGGGGTGGTGAGCAGGCCCTCTGCTTCCAGGGACTGGTACTTGAACGGGAACTACCTGGTGATCCTGGTTTCTGTCACCATTATCCTGCCCCTGGCTCTCATGAAGCAGCTGGGTAAGTCAGAGGGATGGCACCCCATGGTCTGGCACCCTGGGTCCCCCCCTGGGTTACAGTGCCAGCCTGGAGCTGCTGGGCATGGAGGGGGCACCTAGGCAGTGCGAGGGTCCTGCCTGTACCCACCGGCCACTCTCCTTCCTCCTTAGGCTACCTTGGCTACGCCAGTGGCTTCTCCCTCAGCTGTATGGTCTTCTTCCTTATCTCGGTGAGCACCCGCTGGCACGTGCTGGTGCCTTGGGGTGCCGAGCATCCCTCCTGCCGGGAGGTGCGGCTGGGCCGGTTGCTGTGGGGACAGCGGAGACAGCAGGGACAGCGGGCGCTCGGGGCTGCGGAGACGCTGTGGCGGTGCTGTCAGGCTGCTGGGTTATTTTCGGCTGAAGGAACCGAGTGTCATGGAAAGGGAGAGGGAGAGGGTGCCGGGGGGGCAATCACACATGTGGCCCCTCCACGTGCCACTGCCCTGCTCTGCCCCGCTGCCCACCCTCACAGGGGCAGGCGGGGGGGAGCCAGCATTGCCGTGGGGCAGTGCCACCAAAGGGTGCCCCATAGAGGGGTCCCAGCAGGGGCACTGGCACCCTCCTGCTGGGCATTGTGCTGGCTTGGGTAGTGGGTGCTGGGAGTTGGTGGCATGAAGAGCTGACCATTCCCATGTGCCCCCTACCCCAGGTCATCTACAAGAAGTTCCAGATCCCCTGCCCACTTCCTGAGCAGGAGGGGAACCTTACGGGCATCCTCAACGTCACCTCTGTCAGCACTAGTGACTACCAGAATGGCTACACTGTCCTCCAGGCCCCCGAGCAGGACACCTGCAGCCCCAGCTTCTTCACCCTGAACTCCCAGGTAAGGTCCCCTGAGGCTCTGGGTGAGCCCCCTCCCTGTGTACTCTGTGAAGACAGGTGGTCCTGCTGCTGGCACTTGGCCCCCAGCAGACAGTCAGCCAGTCACCTTCCTCTTGCACAGACAGCGTACACCATCCCCATCATGGCCTTCGCTTTCGTCTGCCACCCCGAGGTCCTGCCCATCTACACTGAGCTGAAGGAGTGAGTCCTGGGTGGGGGCACCCACGGGGAGGGGTGGGCTTCGTCCGGCGCCCACCCAAAGGCAGTGCCGTCCGTGTGTGGGACCTGCGCCGGGGCATCGTGGGGAGGTGGGTGATACGACCCTGGGTGGGTGGGTGGGGGTGGTGGGTGACAGGACCTGGGATGGTGGGTGATATCACCCCTGGGAGATTCATGATAGAACCCAGCTTAGGTGATATCACCACTGGGAGGTGGGTGATGTGGGTCAGGATGGGCAGTGGGTGACAGGACCCCTAAGATGTGGGTGCCATGCCCCAGGTTGGGTGGTATGACCCCTGGGGGGTGGGTGTTATGTCCCAGAGTGGGTGAGTGGGTGGTGAGTGGTATCACACCTGGGAGGTGGGTGATGAGACATGGAGTGGATGGTGGGTGGTATGACCCCTTTGAGGTCGGTGTAGGTGGGTAGGTAGTTGATTGGTGGTGGGTGATCCAACACGCCACAGAGCCCAGGAAGAGGGGGTGCAGCCCTTCTCTGCACAGCCCTCACACACCCCAAGGTGGTCTGGCAACACCGCTCCTTGTTGAGTGGGTGCTCGGTGTCAGCGTGTGCCATGGGGCTGTGCTGAGCCCGCTGTCTCCCACAGCCCCTCCAAGAAGAAGATGCAGTGCATCTCCAACATCTCCATCATGGTCATGTACCTCATGTACTTCTTGGCTGCCCTCTTTGGCTACCTCACGTTTTACGGTGAGCCCTTGGGGAGGGGGCTGGGTGCCCTGCTGGCACACGGTGCCAGGAGGATGGTGGTGCTGGGGCTCACCCAGCAGCTCCCCACCGGTGTCCGCAGGCCATGTGGAGTCGGAGCTGCTGCACACGTACATCAAAGTGGACCCCTTTGACGTGCTCATCCTGTGTGTGCGGGTGGCTGTGCTGACAGCTGTCACCCTCACCGTCCCCATCGTCCTCTTCCCGGTGAGTGGCCTTGCAGGAATGCCAGGTGGCTTCAGCACCACGCTTTGAGAGGGGAAACTGAGGCAGTGATGAAGACAGGAATTTGGGAACAGACATGCTGGGTGCTGGGAACAGGGCTGGGACAGAGAGAGAGGTGATGGGGGCCAGCAGGGCCATGAGGACTGGACTGGATGGGAAGAGGTGACAGGGACCAGTGGGGCATCAGGGTCAGGGCTTGGTTAGGGGAAGGGGTAATGGTGACCAGCAGGATTGCAATGACAGGGGATGGGATGGACCTTGGCTCCAAGGATGGAGTGTGACACCCTGTTCCTGTTCCCAGGTGCGCCGGGCCATCCAGCAGATGCTGTTCCAAGGAAAAGACTTCAGCTGGGTCCGCCACATCACCATTGCAGTGGTCCTGCTGACCTTCATCAACCTGCTGGTCATCTTTGCCCCCTCCATTCTTGGCATCTTCGGCTTGATTGGTAGGTGGCACTGCCCTGCTCCTGTCCCCCCTTAGGCATGGGGTATTGCAGCAGCACACCAGCCCCTGTCCTACCTGGCAGTTGGCTTTGACTGAGCCCCCCTGTGCCTCAGTTTCCCCTTCTCACAATGCCAGGACCATCTGGTGTACGGGGCATCCCATCTCCATCCTGGAAGGCTGGTTCCTGCAGTGCAGTGGCAGCACTTGCTCTTCCCCTGCATGTTTCTCTTGATCACCCCAGCCAGGCCCCCCCCTCTCGGCCCTCAGCTCCCTGCCAAGGCCCTGGCTGTGGGAGGGGGGTGGGGACAGTGCCAGCACACCGAGTCCCTGGGTTCCTGGAAGGCTTTGCCAGGGCTGGGAGGGGGGTGAGGGGGGGATGGGGGGGGACAAGACCTGGCTTGGCAGTAGGGCTGGCAGGGCTGAGCCATGGCATGGGAGGCCCCTGCCCACTCTCTCCCTGTCTGCTCCAGGTGCCACCTCTGCTCCCTGCCTCATCTTCATCTTCCCTGCCATCTTCTACATCCGCATCATGCCCAAGGACAAGGAGCCTCTGCGCTCCACCCCCAAAATATTGGTAAGCGGGGGCAGGGAGTACAAGGATGGGGACAGGGATGGGGGTTCTGAGGCTGGCTGGGAACCCCATCACCCTGGCTGTCCCTGAGCCCCTTCCTTGTCCCCACAGGCTGCCTGCTTCGCCCTCCTCGGGGTGGTCTTCATGATCATGAGCTTGAGCTTCATCATCATCGACTGGGCCACGGGTGGGGGCAAGAGCGGTGGCAGCCACTAGCCAGCACTGGGTGCCCACGCCAACCCCCCCCCCCCCACCAGTGCCCCAGGGAGAGCTGGCCCCGGGCTCAGTCCCCATGCTGCAGCCCCACTGGGATTCCCTGGGGACTTCTGCCCATCACCTGTGGTGGTGCTGAGTGGGCATGAGCCATGGCAGGCATGGGGACTCCTCGACCTGTGCCCAGGATGGGGCAGTGAGCACGGGGCAGGTCCTGTGCCCCCCAGCCACTCCAGCGGGTACCCTCCCTGCTCCGCGCCTCAGTTTCCCCATCTGTAAAATGGGGAGAATAATACTGCCCTACCTCACCCGGAGCTGGCTGTCAGGTGGAGCTTGTCTCTGCACCCCCAGAGCCACCAGCAGCAGGCACTGCCGGGGGTGTGGGGCACTGCCTGCCGTGGGGACCGAGGACTGGGGGCACTTTCCTGATTCCCCCCAGACAGCATCAAGAGCCCTGATGAACAGTGTCCCTGGTGGCTGGAATCTATCAGGGCAGTCAGATCTGTGACAGCATCTGTGCCCAAGCCACCCACCCTCTCCCCCTGCAGTCTCCCAGTCCCCAGAAAGATGCCATCCTACTGCCCTGGCATCGAGGGAGTACCCCAGTCCCTGTGGGCAAGGGTGGTCCTGCTGCTGTGACTGGTGGTACCCAGCCCGCTGCTCTTGAGCCTGCTGGGCTCCCGGTGCCTGTGGATGGGACCCTGCTGACCCCTAGGCCATGTTTGGGGACCAGCTGTATTGCTCTGGGGAGGTGACATGCACGCCGGGGGCTTGGAGCCCACTGGCATCCTACCCGTGCTGCAGCTTGGCTGCTGGGGGCCTGGCACACCCGAGGGGCACAGGGGGCTGTGGGGTGCTCTGGGGACAGTGCTCACTGGGGGCCAGCTCAGGGCTGCAGAGGCACCCCCTGCCTGAGTGCCCAGATGCCAGAGTGATGGGCACCCCAGCAATCCAAGTTGTCCCTGCTCGCCTTGCACCCTGGGCCAGCACCCAGGCCCCCACAGCCCTCACCCATCCATCCATCCATCCATCCATGCTGCTGGGACACCCCAAACCATGCCAAAACCTGGAGAGTGGCTCTCACACCCCTGGCCTCCCTTCCCAGCATGGAGGGCAGCCTGGCAGGGTGGGCAGCACAGGGTCGGGGGGTGTCTGTCCTGCAGCAAAGTACATAAGAGAAGTATTTTTTTATTGGGTGGTGGAGGCTGGGATGCTTTTTATAAATACTGTACATAAGAGTAGATCTTTTTTAATGTGTTGTGTTGCTCTGGGTAGCTCTGCATAATGTACATATCATATGGGGAGGGAAGGGGAGGGGGCACTGTAGTGGACCCTCGCCATTTGCCCGTGAACTACTGGCTGCAGAGTGGCCCCGGTGTCCCTGTCCCCAGCCCGGTGGCCACCCCTGACACGTGTAAATTATTGGTGGGGGTGGTTCCGGTGGCGGCGGGAGGCTGGTGGTGAGAATAAAGATGTGAATGTGCCCAGGTCTCAGGCGTCACTGGGACAGGCGAGGAGCTGGCACGCAGGCTGGCACCCAGCACACGGCGTCCTGAGGTGGCACGGACAGAGGGACACGCGTGCACAGATGTGTGTGAGGACAGCAGGAACGTGCAGACATGGATGTGCAGGGTTAGTGCATGTGCATGCACGGCAAGACAGAGAGCATGGATGTACAGCAGGACAGCACAGACACATGGACATGGATGTGCAGGGACTCCTGTGGGAGCAAGACCCCTGTGGGAGTTGAACCCTGGGGAAACAGAACTCCTGGAGAGCAAAACCCCGGAGGAGCAGGACACCTGTGAAGGCAGGACCCCCAGGACAGTGGGACATGTGGGAGCGAGACCCTGGGGAGTAGGACACGAGTGAGAGCAGGAACCCTGGGAAGGGGACTGCCGTGACAGTAGTATCCGTGGGGAGTGGGGCTCCTTTGGAAGCAGGGCTGCAGTAGAAGTGGGGCTGGGCCATCTTGTGCTCAATGCCAGGGCAGTAAGTGTCCCAAGTGCCCCCCAGGCCAGCCCAAAGCCCCCCCAGCCCTCGCCCATGGCAAAATGTGGCGGGGGGCTGAGCCCCCCAGCTACCCCAGCCCTGGCCCCTCGCTCCTCTCTGACGGCCCCAGGCCCGGGCTCAGCGCCAGCTTGTTAGTGAAGCCTTATTAGCATGGCTGCCCGCTCCCACGGGAACAGCCCTGCTCTGCCACGCCAAACCCACGGGTGCAGACCCCACGGAGGACGCTACCTCCCTTCCCCTGGCATTGCCCTTCTGAGTTAGAGCATGGTTGGCTGTCCCCACCCTGCTTGGTGGGTGCCAGTGGAGGGAGTAGGGAGGGGCTGGGAGGTCCGGGCAGGCATGAGGTGCTGCTGTAGGGCTGGCATGGAGTGAGGGCGGCTGCCTGGACACGGGCCAGCCCCGTGGGGCAACTTGCACAGCCGGCCCACCTCCTCAGGTGGCGTGGGGGGTCTAGTTCCCAAGGGAGCAGGCGTGGGAGCCGGGGGATGGGACAAGCGCCTGGGGTGCCCCCTGTTCTGGCAGAGAGCTGCAGATGCCCCGTCCAGGCCAGTCCCATCCTGCCCCATCCCTTGTCATGGGCACCCCGAGCCCTGGTACCCACCGAGGAGCCCCCTCCTCCGTCAGTGTGGCACGTGGGTCCCTGCGGGCTGAAGACCCAGGGGCAATGATGGAACAAGGAGATCGCCACGGTCTGAGCCACCATCCCATGACACCGCGTCCCCGCAGAATGTGGCCCGGAGACAAAGCATCACCCACACCCCAGGTCCCAGGGCTGCACCTATTACTCTGCACCCAAAGGGCCCCAATCCCAAAACGCAACACACAGACTCCATCTCCCCCTCCACGTCTGTCCTGTGGCACACCGCGGCCGGTGCCCGCCTGTCCCTTCACACACCGTGTCCTGCCCCACTCCTGTCCCTTCACACACCGTGTCCCCCCCTCAATTCCCGTCCCCGTGTCCCCCCCGCGCCGTTTCCCGCCGTTGCCACGCGGGGGCCCGCGCTCCGGCGGCTACGAGGCCCCGCCCCTCGGCCCCGCCCCGCCCTCATTGGCCCCGCCCCACCGGCCCCGCCCCCCGGGCGCGCGCAGGGGCGGGGCGTGTCGGGGCGGGCCGGGCCGGCAGAGCCGCGGGCGCGCGCAGCAGCCGCCGCCGCCGCCGCCATGGGCTGCACCGTGAGCGCCGAGGACAAGGCGGCCGCCGAGCGCTCCCGCATGATCGACAAGAACCTGCGGGAGGATGGCGAGAAGGCGGCGCGGGAGGTGAAGCTGCTGCTGCTCGGTGAGAAGCCCTCCCCCCCGCGGGGACCCCCCCCCCCGGGACCCCCCTCCTCCCCTACTTGGCTTCCCCGTCCGGCCTGGCCCGGCCCGGCCCGGCCCTGCCGGAACCGAGCGGATCCGCCGCCTCCGCCCCGCGTTGCCCCGGAGCGACCCCGTGTGCCGGCGCCGGGGGTGCCCGCCCCGCCCCGCCCCGCCCCGGGGATCCCCCATGAGTGGGATGCTGGCCCCAGCCCAGGCTGCGGGGTCCCTCCACAGTGGGCTGTCGGCTCCATCTCGGGCCCCGAGGATCCCCCTGGGAGCGGGGGCCTGCCCCGCCCCAGGCTTCCGGGTCAGCCCCCCACCCGGGGGGGTGCTGTCCCCGCTGCAGGCCTTGGGGATCCCCCCCAGAAGTGGGGTGTTGACCCCATTCCAGGTCCCAGGGATCCCCCCCAGGAGTGCAGTGTTGACCCTATCCCAGGCCCCAGGGATTCCCCCCAGGAGTGGAGTGCTCTCTGCACAGCAGACCCTGGGGATCCCCTCTGTGGTGGGATGCCTTCCCCACCCCTCTATGAACAGGATTCCAGCCCCACTTCAGACTTCGGGGATCTCCCTGGGAGTGGAGTGCTGGCCCTATAGCAAGCGTTGGGTATCCCTTGGGAGTGGGTGCCACCCCACCCTGGGCTGTGGGGTTCCCCCCAGAAGTGGCTGCCACCCCACTACTGTGCTGTTCCCTCAGCCCGGTCCAGCCTGGGCACAACCCTTTGGGACACAGGCAGGGGCATCCCCACCCTTCTGTTGGATGGATGTCCACCAGCAAAGGTCCTGCAAGCCGGGGCACCCTGTCCTGCTTGCCCAGGACCCCCAGCTGCCTGGCTGTGCTGGGGAGTTCCTCCGTGGGCTCCTCTCACCCTGGCCTCAGGTTAGCTGTGGTGGAGGTAATGGGGCCAACAGGCACCCACTGCCCTGAGCCTCCCCACTCTGGGGCGTGGGAAAAGGCCTGAGCCCCTCAATCACCTTCTCTTTCTATGGGTAGCAAGGGGCTCGAGCCACTGCCCATAATGGGCAGAACCCCCACAATCCAGGGGCTCTCTGCCCCACGGACACTCAATTTTGGTGCTGATAACGGGCCGCTTGCGTTCTTCAAAGCGGCCCAGCGATGCTCCCGTGGGCGTTCACAGCCCTGCCCTGTGCCTGCGGGCAAGGCAGCCGCTTCGTTATTTTAATTTATTATTTCTTCTAATGACTCCCAGTTGAGCTGTTTATTCCCTTTACGAAATTCCCAGGGAGAGCACCGTTCCAGGTGTGAGGCGGGAGCGCGCGGGGCTCCCACGGCGCTGTGGGGAGGTGGGATGGGCAGCGGGATCCCTGGCAGAAAATGTCTTTTGGGCTCATTGCCGTCGGCAGAGGAAGCTGCCGGCAGCAGGAAGTCACGCCGAAATCCGGCAGCCCTTTATTTGCTCAACCCCTGCCTGCCTTGAGAAATACGTAATTAACGCCTCGAAACGCTCCTTTGTCGGAACGCCTCGCATGTTTTCATTTTGCTCAATTCTGATTTTGTTTTTGCCTTGGCGTGAGCTGTGCTGGCAGCAGGACCTGTCCTGGAGGTTTTTGGTGGGGGTCTGTGCTGTTGGGGGGTTCACTGGTTGGGCACGCTTGCCGCCCCACTTCTTTCCGGAGGGGAGAAAGAGTGAGGGGAGTGAAACCCCCCGTGGGGTTTGCGGAATGGTAGGGAAACACATGGCCCCCCTTTGCTGGGAGCTGCTCCCTTGCGGGCCTCGCTGCCGGTTCGGCTCCTCTCGGACCACTGCCTGGTGTGAAGTAATGGGGATTGTAGCTGGCTGGAGGGGGGGGTTGGAACCTCCTATGGGAGGCTCCTGGGACTGTCTGGGATGGGCAGCATCACACTGGTGGCACTGAACATCACTGAGGGGTGGTTAGGGGCTTGCCAGAGAGCAGGGATCATGGTGTGGGCTGACTGGCTGACATCCCTTTCCTGGGTCTCGCTCTGTCCTGAAGTGGAGGCAGGAGGAGGAAGAGGATATCCTCACTCCCTTCTGCTGGGGCCGGCATTTATGAGCGGCATTTCTGATCTCAGCTGGTTTCTAAAGCCAAAAATAGAGCTAAGTGGCTCTTTCTGTGCATTTTCTAAGTTGTTTTTTTTCCCTTCCCCTTGAAGCTGTTCAGGTGTCAATAACACCAGAGCCTTGGGTCATCACTACCCATTTCCGAGCTGAGCCATGGCCGGAAAATCCTCCCAAGCTGTCAGGGAGTGGCTGGGGAGGTGGGGCCAGCACTGCTTCCCCCCAGGGGGCTGCTGCTTGCAACTTCCCCCCCTCTGCAGGAACCCCTTCGGTGGGACCAGAGTGCCACGGGGTGTTCCCACCACCCTGCTGCTCACCCTTCCTATGACTTATTTTTTTCCCCTATGATCAGGGGAAGCTTGGAGGAGACCCAAGGCCTCACATGAGGCCAGGCGGGCGCTTTTTGGTGAGCCCCACAGCTCCTGGTTGCGCTCAGCAAGGCAGAGCTCCATGGTCCTCCCTGGGGGCTGCAGCCCTCCTGCCTCCTCCAGGAAAAGGGAGGGGCAAAAACTAAGGAGAAAAACAGCTTCACCCTTTGTGCCGCATCAACCTGCGGCATGAGGAGGAGATGCCTCTTCCAAGCGTGGCATGTTTTTTGCTGGCAACCTATGCTGTCCCACAGCCGAGGCTTGGAGCTGGGACACCGCTGCCGGCAGGACGTGGCGTGAGCGGAGGGTGACGGTCTCGGTGTGCAGCGGTGGCACTGCGAGTGTAGGACTGTGGAGGGCTTGGGGCTGACTGGTGCAGCTGCTTTGGCTCTGTGCCATGCCCTGTGTGTGGTGAGCCTGCTTCTGCCTTTCCTGTGCTGTAGCAGTGAGCTGGAGAGGGATGGACACATTGTCAGTGCAGGACTCCCCCAATGGCGTGTGGCTCTGCAGGTGGGGCACAGCACCACTCCTGCACCTCTCGATGTCTGCAGGTTTTCCTCTGCCATTTGCTGGCTCCGGCAAACAGGTGGTGTGCTGGAAAGTTTGAAGCTCCAGTGTCTGATGGGAAGACGCAGATGAAGCGATCCTCCCCGACAAAGCCATTCCCCACAAATAAACCAATGTCCCCCTCCCTGCCCCTGGAAACCTGCAGTCTCCCAAGGTTTTGGTGCTGGGAGAGGCCAGAAGCCACCACTGACAACTGAAAGCACTTGGAGCATCCACCCCGTGCAGCAGCATTCCCAGCACTTCCTGGTCACTGTTGGCTCCTGGGCATCACCAGGACTCAAACCCCTGAAGCTACAACCTCCTTCTGGAGGTTCTGACCACCCCACCTCCCTGCCTGTGGGAGCAGGGATGCTCTGGATAGGATGCAGGATTGGCAGCAGGCAAGTGATCACCGTGTTCAAACTCCCTTATTCTTTATCTTTGGAGTATTAGGAAGTCCTTTTGGATTTCTCAGCTGCACTAGAGGTGGGGAAGGCGCTGGTGGGTTGGTCCTGTCGATCCCCAGGGGTTTGCAGTGTTGCAGGTGCAGACCCCGGGACGAGGACGCTGCCCTCGCACCCCCCTGGTGGTGCCACTGGGGGACATCACGCAGGAGCTGCCTGTTCCAGCCGTGGCTGGGGCAAGGGTGGCCAGGGCAGGGCTCGGAAGCCACTTTGTTGGTGTTTTTTTTTTTTTTGGGCTTGCATAAAAATAGAGGAAGGGAGGGACCAGCTGTGACTTTCGGAGGCTGTGTGGCCCTGGCACTGCCCTGGGTTCCGTGCGAGCCGCCTGGTTTGTTGTGCTTCATCCTGTCTTGGGGAGTTGTTTCTGTCCTGCCTCCTGCCCCAGCCCTGGGTGATGGGCTGTGTTCCCTTCACTGGGATCACAGATCAGGAGGTGTCACAGTGTTTGTGATCACAGATCAGGAGGTGTCACGGTGAACAGGGAAAAACTCAGTACTGTTAGATCCAGAGGGGATCCCACATCCAATCCCCTAGAGCTGGTGTACAGACTCAGGATGGGTTGGGATGGGATGGGATGGGAAGGAGGACCCTGGCACTCGAGCCCTGGGATGAGTCACTCTCATGCCCCCACTGGTGAAGTCCCAGGGGCAGGCAGCTGCCCTCTGCTCCAATATGAGCACTTAGGCTTTGCCCAGGAGAAGCAGCAGGCTTATATGTATATATTTTACATATATTTTCATATAAGCATTGGAAATTCTATTTTAAAATACATATATATTGCATTTTGTGTATATATACATATATATACACACACGTTACTCTTTTGTATGGAGCAGTATACTCACTGACTTATATATATCAAAAAGTGTATATATATATACTGCTTTGTCTCTATATATGTAGCTTCATGGAAGAAGGTCTCTCATGGTGTGAGCCCACCCAGGGCTGTGGGTGCTGGTGAGTGCTGGGATCACGGTGTCCCCAAGCACTGTTTATAGCCAGGGCTGGCCTGGCCTTTCCGCAGCCACCGGGTTTCCTGCTCCAGGCCCGGAGCGCGGGTTTCCGGGCTGGAGACTGGTTGAATCACCAGAGCTGGGGGAGCTGAGTAATCCACCCTCCCATCAGTGGAGAACTCAGGCAGGGGGATTTGGGTGCCAGCGGGTGAGCCCCCCTCCCATCAGGGCAGCATGGAGGGGATGATGGCACCCAGGCCTGGGGGCACTCAGTGGAGGGGGAGAGGGACCGCTCTGGCTGTGGCAGGGTCAGCAACCGAGCAAGCAAAGTTCCGGGATTCCTGGAAAAAGCCAGGCACAAGGATAGTTTTGTCCAGCTTGCGAACACCGGCAGGCCTTGTGGGCATTTTCCATGCTCCCCCTGGGAAACCATACCCAGCCCACCTTCTCCCTGTGTGCTCCGAGCATCCTTCCTGCTGCCAATTTATTTCTATTTTATTTACTTTTGTTGTGTTTTTTTTTCTGCTGCCCTGGACAGGGGGGTCTGTGCCTCCCTGGTGCCCCCCAGTTTTTTATGAGGTCCTGCCTGGGGACGTGGCATCCACCAGCTGTTGATGCACAGGCTCCTTCTGGGAAGCAGCCAGCCCTGTGCTGGAATGGGACGGCCCTTGGGAAAAACGCCCTATGTCACTGTGGGGTTTTAAAAAAATGCGATTATTTTTACAGCAATTTTCCATCTATTTTGGGTAGGAAGGAAAATGTTGAGGGGAATCTCTTTTTATTGTTAGTTTTTGAGTCTTTAGGGTAAATCTGCTTTAAGACACCCCTCTGACAGTCCCATTTGGTGGTGGGGACCCCACAGGTGCTGAGGGGGGTGGGCTCCACAGCCATCCCTTTGTTCAGCTATCCTTCTGTCCTGCAGGGAAAGGGACTGGCAGGTTTGTCCAGAACTAAAACCCATCGGTAAATCCATGCTCAAATAATAGCTGCTGTTTGCCAGGCTGGGAAAACTTGCCGGGACAACGTCTGGGGATGGGGCTCCGGCTGCTGGGGATGGGGATGGCTCCGGACCCGCTGGTGGATTGAATTCCAGCTTTCCCTCCATAATAAGGCAAATTTTCCAGCTGTGCATTGCTTCCATCCATGCCTGGATATTTGAAGGCATAGAACGTGATGGTGCCGTGTGGAAAAATGGAAAATCCTCTCTTTGTGATGCGGGATGAGGTGGATCCTGAAACCTGTGGCCAGCTCCTTAAATATAGGGATTACATATGTGCTGCCCAGAACTATGTGCATGTATTGCATTAAATATCTACTGCCCAGAAAGTGTCGTAAATCGTGGGCTGCAAAATATATATGTTGGCTCAATAAACTTTTTGCCAGTAGATCAGCAGGGTGTTCTGGAGCTGGGCAGCTGCTTGCTTATTTTAAGTTTTGAAGATTATTTTTAACAAAAAAAGGAGGAAATGAGCTCTAGAGAGAGCTCTCCTCCTGTTTTGCCAGGCACTGCCCTGGGAACTGCCTGCTCCTGGCAGAGAGGCAGGGCTGGAGGAAGCACAGCTGTGGGGTCAGCCCATGGTGGTAGGGGGGTGTCTCTGTTCCCCCCTGATGCTGCCAGGGGGGTCCAGAGGAGGCAATGCCCCTCTGACAGCACCTTGTCCTGCCTGGGCTGGGCTGGAGGGTGGAAGCCGGCAGTTGGCTTCCGGCCCAGGAATTGTTTTGGGGCTGAATGGGCGGCAGCTGGGGTTTTCCGGGGATTGGAAACCCTTCCCCTCCACTGCACTCACCGGGGGGGCCAGGGATGGTCCCCCACGTGGGAGGGAGGGTATTAATTGAGACCCAAATTCCTGCTCAATGCAAGTACACAGGCTCTTGTGCTAGGTGAGCTCCTGGTGGCAGGAAGAGGTGCTGACTTGGAACAGGGGGAAACAGCATGACCACCTTCCTCATGGAGCAGGGAAGGAGCCAGGAGATGCTGGGGAAGTTTGCAAGGAAATGGTTAGCTTTGGTGATGGTCACCCTGCGACTGTCACTCCTGCAGGCAGGAGGTCCCAGGGGGATTGTTCCCTCCTGGAAGGGAGCAAATGTCAGGGTAAGGCAGAGCAGGAGAATGGGAAACAGCTGTCTGGCTGTCTGGCACCTGACCCCAGGGATGCTGATAAGCACGGTCCTTGCTTGTCACGTGCCTCAGTTTCCCTGTCCAGGCACCCACCAGGGAAGGGCAGGGCGAGTGCAACTGGCTCTGGCCACCTGACCCAGCGGTATACGGTGGTGTTGTCAGAAACCAGAGGTATTTAATGGAAAAAATGAAGGGATAGGCTGAGTCCTTCTCCCCTGCTCCCAGCTCCGGGCAGGAGTTGCCAGCACTGACCACGAGCGCTGGCTGGACTGTGCTGGGTGCCGCGTCAGCATCCCAAGGGCACCGGGGGAGGATCGGTTGGCAGCGCTGGAGAGCCCCTGCCGTGCCGAATGGTGACCTCTGAGCTGAGCAGAGCCTCTCCCTCGACACACACGGCACGGGAACCTTGGAGCACGGTGCTCATGGCAATGGATACAGGGTCTGCATAGCCTCAGTTTGGCACCAGCATCAGAGTGCTCTGTACCCTGAGCAGTGCTGCGGTGGTGTCCCTGGGGGTACATGTCACTTGGGTGGCATTCAGGCTGGGGACATGTGCAGAAGGAGTTTGGGCCCTGTTCTTGCCAGTTTGTTTTAGCATAATCTCCTTTTCTTTTTTTCTAATTTTTTTTTTTTTTACCTCCTTGTAATCTCTCTGCCCCCTCTGCGGCCGTGCTGGCACAGCCCTTCTTGGGGCCCCCCATAAGGGCAGCTCCGTGGCCGAAGGCAGTGTTGGGGACACAGGAATGGACTGAAAATGTACAGGAATGCCACTGAGAGGACTGTGAGAGGGCACAGGAATGGACTTGGCTTGGGGAGATCCTCTGGGACCTGCACCCAGAGGCAAGGACCACGCTGGTCCCCAGCCAAAAAGGCCTCATCCTGGTGAGGGTCCTCAGGGCAAGACCAGCCAGGCACTCATCCATCTCGTGGCACTCCCTGTCCAGAAAGGGGACAAGGGACATGCACCGCCCCTTTCAGCTTCCCCTTTCAGCTTCCCCTTTCTTGCAGCCGTGGTGACTTTGCTGCTTCCCTGCTTGCAGCCTGGGGTGGGAGGGCTGGGCAAAGCTGCACATTGCCTGCGTAGGGATGACGTCCCTGAGGGGGACAGGGTGGTGGAGGGAACCTTGGCTGTCCCTCTGAACTTCTGGAACCCTGTGTTTGGATGCTGGAAAACAAAATGACCCCAAAAGCTGCCGTCTTTCCCTGCTGGCAGCTGCCTCTGCAGTGAGCTGGGGCACAGGGCCTGGCAGGTTGGGAAGTGTGCGCTATTTAAGAACCGGTTGGGGGTGGCTGGTCCCGCTGGGATCGTTCGAGCTGGCTGGCGGAGGTGGCAGCTTCTTCCCTAGTTCCCTGCCTGTACCTGGTGACATGAGCATCCCTGCATCCTGGCCTCTGCCTGCTCCAGCCGTGGGCATACAGCGAGGCTGGTGTCCATCGTCCCCCAGCACAGTGGAGATGTAGGATGTGGTAGCTAAGCTCAGGTTGTGCCTGGAGCTGGGATAGCACGTGATGGACAAGGCTTGGCCACCCCACCACAGGGAGTCCCCAAGCTCAGCCAAAGATGGGGCTTCAGCGTGTGGTATCATGGGAAAATGTTAGTGTGTTGATGCCATTTTCCTGGCCCAGAGCAGGTGTCCTTTCTCCCCTCAGGAACTATTGCGAAGTCCCTCACAGGCTCCCCTTTACTTCCCTCTTTCTTGGTCCTGATATTCCCAGTGCCCCTCCAAACATCCGCTCTCGCCAATGCTGGGAGTTCTTCTGCGGTGGCTGAGGCACCTGCCGTGTTCCCTCCCTGGGCTGGAGGGGTGTCCCAGTCGGGTGGGGGTCCCTGGCTTTGAGCAGGAGCTCATCCTCCCTTCTCATTTCTCTGCAGGTGCTGGCGAGTCTGGGAAGAGCACCATTGTCAAACAGATGAAGTGAGTGGTCCCTACACTGTCACTGTGACCAACACCCCTCAGACCTCAGACCTTTCCCCTTGGTCAGGGAAAGCTCCCCATCTGTGTTGCCACAGAGCATGTGTGGGGAGCAGCACCCTGGGGTGCCCCACAAAGGGCTGACCTTGTCTGTGTCTCTCCTCTACCCCAGGATCATCCATGAGGATGGCTACTCAGAGGAGGAGTGCCGGCAGTACAAAGCTGTGGTCTACAGCAACACCATCCAGTCCATCATGGCCATCATCAAGGCAATGGGGAACCTGCAGATTGACTTTGGAGACTCCTCCAGAGCGGTGGGTGCTCTCCTGCTCTCACTACGCCTGGCAGGGATGGGGGTTCTTGGGGGCTAAAGCAGATGTGCCCAAAGCCGGACTAGGATTGAGGGTGGCCCTGCACAAGCCCTGCTGTTCCCTGGATGACTGTGTCCTCCTGTCTCTGGCACTGAGAATGAGGGGACTCAGAGCATAACCCATGGGTGCCTGCACTGGCACAGCCCCTGATGGGTGCAGAGGTGGGGGTCCTGCTGCTTCCCTTGGGTCTCATTCCCATCCAGCACTGGAGCTTCCACCGTGCTGTCCGTGTGGCATCCATTTGGCCCCAGTCAGGTCCTCTGGGGCAGAGTGAACTTTGCTAACCCTGTGCCAGTGCTCAAGCCCTGCTTTTTCCCTGCAGGATGATGCTCGGCAGCTGTTTGCGCTCTCCTGCACCGCTGAGGAGCAGGGCATCATGCCGGAGGACCTGGCCAATGTCATCCGGAGGCTGTGGGCTGACAATGGGGTCCAGGCCTGTTTCAACCGCTCCCGAGAGTACCAGCTGAACGACTCTGCTGCCTAGTGAGTGCCCCCGCTCCTCTGCCACAGCTGGGCTGATCTGGGCCCTGTGGACCGTGGTGCTTTTATTGAGCAGCAGAAAATCCCTCTGGGGGCCTTTGTTCTCCGTCGCCAGGCTTGGGGCTGGTGCTGCCACTTCCCACGCGATGCTGGGGCTGAGCCGGAGCAGAACTGGGAAGGCGGATGTTTCGAAAGCTGTTTCCTCCTCTGGTGGGGTGCTGTGTGGGGGGTGCTGGGGCTTCTCCCTCCTTCCACTGCTCTGTGCTCTTTCTTGGGGGGTGCTTCTCAGTGGCTCCCCTATATGAGCACAGCTGGGGTCCTGCCCACCCTCATCACCCTTCATGGGCCATGAAAAAAACCCAAGGAAAGCACTGGGGACACTTAGATCTGAAGAGGATGAGTAGGATGCCCAAGAGGCTTTTCTTTTTCTTTTTAACTGATTTTATATGGAAAGACTCAGCTTTAAACTGGCACATTATCCAGCAAGCCAGTGTTTAGGTAGATAAATTGATGCATCTGGTTGGGTTTATCCTTGAAGAGATTAATAAATAAGTTAATCTGACTAATGTATCCCAGCTGGAGAGGGTAACACAGATGAGTCTGCATTTAGCTTGCACAGTGCCCTCGTGGTAAAGTGTGGCAGGGTAGCTCATGGTGAGCCAGGAACACCCCGCCAAGCCTGGCCCCACGGAGGATTGAGC
Source organism: Pyrocephalus nanus (assembly GCA_038380795.1). NCBI lineage: Eukaryota > Metazoa > Chordata > Aves > Passeriformes > Tyrannidae > Pyrocephalus > Pyrocephalus nanus. The sequence continues at coordinate 7,101,587 of CM076271.1, read as the reverse complement.
ACACTTGGGACTTGCTGCCAGCCCAGGGCTGTCCAACCCCCAGCTGTCCCCTCCTGCGTGGCTCTGCTGGGTCCCCCTTCTGCACAGAGGTTGTTGTGGGGAAGAGGTTGCAGGAAAGCTCCTGCTGAGTGCCAACCCTGGAGAAGCTCCTGGCGGCGCTTTCCCCAGCACCCATGGGTTTCACTTCCTCCTGACCGGCACACACCCGCCCTCCTGGCTCCTGTCTGCTCAGCCCCATCAGTGAGGCATTTCCCCAGCAGTGGGTGCAGGTTTGGGGGCAGGGGACACTCGGCAGGTACCTGGCAGCTCACACATGGAGTTGGAGCAAGTGTTTTTGCACAGTGTCTACAAATTGTGTATTGCTGTTAGAGCTGTTATGGTGGGGGTTGGACAGCCATTAATTAGGAGTGCCCTCAAGCTGTTGCTCCAGCCCTGTGGATATGCCAGTGCAGTGGTTGATGCCCTGCCCATCCCATGGGGATGATGTTGTGCTCACTGTGCTGTTGGCAGAAGGCAACCCAGGGATGAGAAGCCCTGTGCTGTGCCTGACGTGCAGCCCACCAGTGCCCCAGCAGTGCCTGCAGCAGCTGCAGCCTCCTCCTCCACAGTGCCTTAGGGTTCCAGGATCTTGGGGTGCCAGGGTGGCGTTCACCAGCACCCCGGGGCTTGGCGCAAGGTCCAAGAGCCGCTGGCGCAGCGCAGGGCCCTGCTGCGGTGTTTCCTGTTTTTTTGTCAGCCGGAGGCCGTCTGTGTTTCCGGCTGTTTTTGAGCTGCTCCACAGCGGCAATGTGCCGGCCCCCCAGCCTCTCACACGGCAGGGTCCCGGTGCACCTCCGGCCCCGGCCTTGCCCCAGCACGCTGCAGGGTTTCCCAGGAGCTGGCGAGCGGCTGTGCTTCCGCCAGAGCCAAGGATCCCTATGGCCTTGCGGGCTGTAATCTGGCTTTCACCAGATTACGGCTCTGCAAATACCTTAATTAAGACAAGCCTAATTTGCTTAAAGGAGCCCGTTTGCAGTAACCCAATTAAAGCAATGTGAGCTGGAGAAATCAAAACCTGCCTTGATCCCCCCCCGGCAGCTCTTGGTTGTCACGGTCACGGTCACGGTGGGTGCTGCACCTTGGGGACCCGGCCACCACCGCTGCTGGGAGCCTGTGTGGGCAGCAGGGCAGGCGATGGCCTGGGATGGCTGCTGTGCTGCTCCCTGTCTCTCCGGCCACCCGCCTCCCGCTTCCTCCCAGGATGCCGTCCCTTTGTGTTTTTGACTATAAATGGCACGGCGCCATCGATTGTTTCCGCCGGTGCTGCGGCTGGTTGCCATAGCGCTGAATATTTTCCCCTTGCCATTTCCCCCCTGTGCAAACGGCCGGGGGAACTGGGTGAGCCCCCCTGCTCCGGCTGCATCCTCTGCCTGGCTCCCAGCGCCAGCACGCTGCCCCCCAATCCCTTGGTCCTGTGTGTCCCGTGCCACCCCTGGTGTCTGGCAGGGACATGGGGTGACCCCAGGGTGCAGATGGGGCCCTCACTGTGCTGTCCAGCTCGGCACTGCCCACCCTGAGTGGCTGATGCTGGGAGATGGACAGGGGATGTCTGGTATGGTGTGGGGATGTCCCGTGGGATTTGGTGGGTTGTGCCCCACAGTCTAGCTCCCACAGCGCCTTTCCTCTCACTCCCCAGCTACCTGAACGACCTGGAGAGGATAGCCCGTGCCGACTACATCCCCACCCAGCAGGATGTGCTGCGCACCAGGGTGAAGACCACCGGCATCGTAGAGACCCACTTCACCTTCAAGGACCTGCACTTCAAGTATGTCTGACCCCTTCCCTTTTGCCTTTCCCACGGCAAAAAAACCCCCCCTTCCTCTCAGGATGGATGCTGGTTGCACGCTGCGTGCACCAAGTTCCCCTAGCCCGGGTTTGCTCATGGCGGGAACTGCTGCCTCAGAGAGAGCGGAAACTGCTGAAAGAGCTGGAACAGCCTCAAAAACGCATCGCAGGGCTCAGCCCAGGGGCGGATCCAGGCTCTGGCACGGAGGGGAAGGGGGAAGGCATCCATCCTCCGGGTGCGGTGACGCTGCTTCCGCTGTGGGAAGGGCACTAGGGAGGAGCTGGGGTCTTGGGGTCAGGCACTGGCACTGCTGCCTGCTGGCACCCCGCAGCTGCTTTCCACTGAAACCCACGGGAAATACTCAGGGTTCCAGTTTCTGAGGCAAAAAGCTGGCATTGCACACACCCCAGGGGATTTAGTCCCATGGCAACAGAGCTGATGTCAGAAAGATCTGCTGGGGTCCTCTCTGAATGTGAGAGGCTCTCAGGGACCCCTGTGTCACCCCAGTGAGATGGAGATGCTTGGTCACACATCACCAGGGCAGTGCTTTGGAGGTGGCAGTGGTGGGGGTCTTGGGGGGGGGAAATGCAGCGTATCCTGGTTGGAATGCCTTCCTGCCAGCCCAGATGAACATGGCTGTGGTGCTGCTCCTGGGCTCTTCCCTGTGGAGGCAGGGCATCCTCTGCTGCCTGTGGCAGGAGAGGCACACAGTGCACCGGGATCATCCTTGAGCCCTTGTGCTCCTGCAGTCCTGCTGAGCCTGCAGCCGCTTGGCTTCCCTTGGTCCAAGGTCTCTGGCACAGCCCCGCAGTGCCCACTCTGGAGCAGATCCCCAGGAAGCATTACACTGACACTTCCTGGGAAAGGTGGCCTGATCCTGCCCTGGCTCATGTCAGGGATCTGCTCCAGTTGGGAAAAGAGCCTGGATGCTGCCCTGTCCCTGAGACAGGCAGCAGGTGCTGGTCAGGTCTTTGACACTGGCAAAACCCAGGGGCGGAGGCACCGTGCTGTGCCCATGCCAGCGCTGCTCCTGCTCTGGGCAGCTAGGGGCCCTGAGTCAGGGCATGGAGCGAGGGCTGTGGGGCCGGGAGCTGCTGCCCATCCCCACATCACCTCCCTGCTGCAGGATGTTTGACGTGGGTGGCCAGCGCTCGGAGCGGAAGAAGTGGATCCACTGCTTCGAAGGGGTGACTGCCATCATTTTCTGCGTGGCCCTGAGTGCCTATGATCTGGTGCTGGCTGAAGATGAGGAGATGGTGAGTTACAGGGATGGAACCAGTGCTGTGAGCCGTCCCCTCATTGGGGGCTGGGGAAGCACTCCCTCCTCTGGGGGCCACCAGTGTGGTCCAAGCCTTGAAGGTCCATTGGCATCCCCTGCTTGGGCAGGCAGTAACATGGGAGGTGGCAGGGTGGGGAGCAGTGGGGTGGGTGCTGCTTGGGGCTCCCTGTCCAGCTCATGCTGCCATCTCCCCTGCCAGAACCGGATGCACGAGAGCATGAAGCTGTTCGACAGCATCTGCAATAACAAGTGGTTCACAGACACATCCATCATCCTCTTCCTCAACAAGAAGGACCTCTTTGAGGAGAAGATCGTGCACAGCTCCCTCACCATCTGCTTCCCCGAGTACACAGGTACCACTGGGACCTGCAGTGCTCCCCCATCCTTCTGGCAGGAGTATCGGGCTGAGTAGCAGGAGGTGTTGGGGATGGAGATGGTGGCTCTCCTGTGCCTGAGGAGCAGTTTGTTGGGGCAGCAAGTGGGATGTGGTGGTGTTTGGGGTGCCCTAGGGGATGGGGGAAGATGTGGGAGGACACAGCACGGAGGCAGCAGCCCTAGGGGGTTAGCTGAGGCTCACTCTGCCTTTGGAGCATCAGTTTGGCATTGGGGCAGTGGCTGTGGCAGCACGGGGAGCCAAGCTGGGCCCAAAGCCCTTCGGTGCCAGTGGCAGGGGGTGCTGGTGGCCATGGGCAACTGTGGGGCAGCCCAGTGTCTCCTCCTTCCCAGGGGCCAACAAGTATGACGAGGCAGCCAGCTACATCCAGAGCAAGTTCGAGGACCTGAACAAGCGGAAGGACACCAAGGAGATCTACACCCACTTCACCTGCGCCACCGACACCAAGAACGTGCAGTTTGTCTTTGATGCCGTCACCGACGTCATCATCAAAAACAACCTGAAGGACTGTGGGCTCTTCTGAGGGTGGCGCTGCCCAGGTGGGTGATGAGCCCAGTGGTGGCCCCCCCAAATGGGGTGGTCATGAAGCATCCTCTAGGGATGGGCTGGGCACTGCCTGCCAGCTGCAGGCTGCCCCCTGTCCCCAGACCCTCCCCTACTCACCCCTGCTCTCTCTCCTAGGACCCCCAAAGGAAGGACCACGCCACCCCCCACTCCTGCTTCTCTTTGGATTCATCCCTCTGTCCCCACCCCATAAAGAGACTTTTTGGGTGCCAGCATGGTGGCAGGGCCCATGTCCCTCCTGCCACCTGTGCTTGCCCCCCACCATTGTCCTCCTCCTCCTCCTCGCCAGCGTCGCCCTTCCCAGGGAAGACAAGGTTTTAATCTTGGTTTGTAACCCCTGAACCGCTCCAGCCCCGACTTCATTCACTCCGAGCCCTGGCGCTCTTCTCACTGTTTACATTGCAAGTGTTGCTGGCACGGGGGGCACAGGGTCCCCTCGGGGATGCCCACCCAGCCACAAACACGACCGATGACATTCCTTTTAGTAAACCAGAAAAGAAAGAAGAAAAAAAAAAAAAAAAAAGAAAAAAAAAGAAAAAAACCCAAACCCAAAACCATGCAAAAAAAATCACACCACACCGGTTGGGATCAGGTTGCTTTTTAAACGTTTTTACCAAACTATTTAAAAGCATCAAGTGCTACGTGGTGGCGGCGTCCTCCATGGCCAGCCCACCCCCCAACCGTGTGCCTTGGGGGGGAGGGTCTGCACCCCACCCCGCCTTGCTGCCCCCCATCCCAATGGACAGCCCGGGCAGGAGGGTGGGCAGGGGGTGCTGCCCGCTGCCTCTATCCCCCCCCCCTCTTTCTAAGCCTAGTTTTTAGGTCTAGCTGTTGCGTTGGGCGAGGAGAGCCCGCTGTACAGAGCGGCCCCCCTGTCCCCCCCAGCCCAGGGGGGACCCTTCAGCCGGTGCCTGCGGCCTCGCTTTTCCCACAGGATGTTTTTCCGAATTGTTCACACGGTTTGAAATAATAAAATGTAGAAAGGAAAAAAAAAAAAAAAAGAAAAAAAAACATGGACTGAAACCGCCTTTGTGACACGGGGGTGGGCAGGGGGACTTCACCTCTGTGGGTGGGTTGGGGAGGGCCCTGGGGTGTAAGAGGGACTCAGAGGTGGGCTGGTATCCCACCAGGATCAGCAGAAGCCCCTGGGTATGGGAGGTGGGAGCAGAGGTGGGGCCCTCGGGGATGGAGCTGGGATGCTGCTTCAGGGCTGAGCCCCACCCCGAGAGGGCTGCTGGGTGGGGACGGACACATGACCACGCCCCTGGCTCTGCAGCATGGGGATGGAGGCTCTGGTATCACACATCCTTGGGGACACCCAGTGCCCTGGAGAACCCAGTGGCCTGTAGCCCAGAGGGAGATGTAGCACCCCTTGCACCCAGCAGCCTGCAAGGAGCCCCAGGTCGAGGGAGCATCCGTGGGCACCCCACACCTGAGGGACCTCCAGCTGCAAGGGGTTCCTGGAGACTCCCAGCACTCCCCTCTCTAGAGGACACTCAAGGACACCAAGCAGCACCCAAGGGAACCCCCTAGCATCCCCCATCTCCATGGTGCACTCATGGACACCCAGAAACACCCAAGGGACCCCCACTGCCAGCAACGCCCAGCTCCAAAGGGAACCCAGGGACCCACAGCACTCAGGAGTTTCCAGCACCCTGTAGCACCCAGGGTCACTCAGGGATCTCCAGTGGCACTGGGTGCCCCACAGTGCTGGCTGGTGGCAGGGGCTGGTGGGGAGGGGGCCCCAAACCAGGAGTGGCTCTGGGGCCACGCAGGTCACATCCTGAGGGTTGGGGGCAAATAGAGCTGGTTGTGGAGGTGGGGTGGGGGTGGCAACAGTGCTGGGTCCCAGAGGAGGGGGAGACTGTACTGGGGAGGGGGCGCTGGGCGGGGGCTCAGAAGAGCCCGCAATCCTTGAGGTTCTCCTTGATGATGATGTCGGTGACAGCGTCGAAGACGAACTTGACATTCTCAGTATCAGTGGCGCAGGTCATGTGGGAGTAGATCTCCTTCACATCCCGCCGCATGTTCAGCTCCAGGAACTGCAGCTTGATGTAGTTGCCCGCGTCGTCGTACGTGTTGGGACCTGGTGGCATGGCAGTGAGTGGGGTCTCCTCCTGGGCCTGGGTCTCCCCCAGGGTGCTGGCCCAGCATCACCCAACACTCCCTGGGGTGGGCAAGCCTTGTGTGGTCCTTTAGCAAGGCTTGTGCAGCGTCACTTACATGGGGTACTGAGGACACCTGGTGGGGGACTGCGGCGGGGTGGTGGCACCCAACCCTCCACCAGCACCTCACCACCACCACCACACTCACCGTCGTAGTCGGGGAAGCAGATGCTGAGATGGGCCTTCTTGATCTTCTCCAGGAAGACATCCTTCTTGTTGAGGAAGAGGACGATGGAGGTGGTGGCAAAATAGCGGTGGTTGCAGATGCTGTTGAAGAGGTGCAGGCTCTCGTGCATGCGGTTCTGTGGAGGGACACGGTCCTGTAGTGACCCCCCACGTCATGATGGGGACACAGCAGAGGGGGTGTGAGGTGGTAAGCCTTCCTCACCACTTCGTCATCCTCCACCAGGACCATGTCGTAGGCGCTGAGGGCCGCAATGAAGATGATGCAGGTCACCCCCTCGAAGCAGTGGATCCACTTCTTCCTCTCTGAGCGCTGTCCACCCACATCAAACATCCTGGGCAGTACAAGGAAGAGTCAGTGTCTCCCATGCCCCTGTCCACTGCTGACACCAGCCTTCATTAGAAGCCTGGCCCCCACCTGAAGTTGAGGTCTTTGAAGGAGAACTGGGTCTCAATGATGCCAGTTGTCTTGACCCGGGAACGCAGCACATCCTGCTCTGTGGGGACGTAGCCGGGGGTCACCAGGCGCTCCAGGTCTGACAGGTAGCTGGCCGGGCACGTGGTGGGCATGAGACATGGGTTGGCATCCAGTGCCTGACCCCTCCCCCTGCCCAAACCCCCCACCCCACGTACTAGCCTGCAGAGTCATTGAGCTGGTACTCGGAGGCACGGTCAAAGCAGGCTTGGATGCCCGCATCCTTCCAGAGCCGCCCGATGATTTCCGACATCTCCTTGGGCATGGTGCCCTCCTCAATGGTGTCTGAGAGGTGCAGCAGCTTGCGGGCATCATCCTGCAAGGGAGAGGGGTTCAGTGGGGCCGAGGGGCAGCAGGAACCCTCTGCCAATGTGGGATGCTCCTCACCTGGCGAGCCGTGTCCCCGTACTGGATGCTGAGGGTGGTCATGGCCCGCACGATGGCCAGCATAGACTGGAGTGTGTTGCTGTAGATGATGGCAATGAACTCCAGGCATTCCTCCAGCGAGTAACCGTCCTGGTGGATGATCCTGGTCAGAGAGGGAGGCATGGGGCTGAGCTAGGTGCAGTGGGGCTGAGCCACACACTAAGGGGTGGGCGCAGCCCATGGATGGGGCATGGGGCAGAGCCAGCCATGGTGGGACAGGGGCACCCCATGGCTGTGTCGTGGGACAGGCACATGGCACTGTGGGGCATGGCCAAGTAACCCCTCCTTGGCACTTACTTCATCTGCTTGACAATAGTGCTCTTCCCCGACTCTCCTGCTCCTGAGGGGACAGAACAGAGGTCATGGCAGTGCCCATGACAAGCTGTGCCTCATGCTGTCCCACTGGGACCCCTAGAGTCTGACACTGCTTGGGGGCCTGTTGGCCGTGCCAGGTCCATGGCACAGGGTGTGCAGACGGATTACAGCCTGGTGCCAGTGGCATTAAGACTGGGCTGAGCCACTGAGGCTAATGGGATCTGCAGCAGCTCAGCCGGGAGTGCACTTGAGGACCCAAGGGAAGGGTTGGGGACATGGTGGCATCTCAACCCCAGCACCCACCACCCAATACCCTAAGTCTGTTGGCAGTGCAGAGGGACATGACCTGAGCCAGGCCATAGGTGCAGCCATGTCACACACAGCCTCACCAAATACAAGGCATCCCAATCCTCAGGCACCAACAGGAGGGATGGGGAAGGACCTGCAGTACAAGGGGGCTGCATGGGGGTCCTTAGGAGGAGGGGGGTGCTGACAGGCTGGGGTGCTGTTAGGTGCTCTTGGTGAAGGCTCTTGAGATGGATTGGTTGGGGCTGGGCGGCCTGGGACTGGGGGGATGTTGGGGTAGCTGATTGGGTTTAGGGGTGTTGATGGGGAGAGGAAAACACTGTGTGGGGTTATGGGGTTGACTGGTTGGGTTTAGGGGTGCTGAGGGTGAGGGAAATGGTAGATTGTTGGGAAGGGCTGGTTGGGTCTAGGGGTGCTAGGGGTGTGAGGGAAACATGCAGTGGGTTGTTTGGGTGTGATGGTTGGTTTCAGGGGTGCCAAGCAAGTCAGGGGACTGTTAGGGTGGGCTGGCTGGGTTTAGGGGTGCTTAGGAACAGGGGCTGTTGTGTGGAGTGTTGGACTGGTTGGGTTTAGCAGGCAGTTAGAGAAACTTTGGTTGGGTTATTGGGGAGGGGGTGGTTGGCTTTAGGGATGTCTGGGAGTGTGAGGTTGTTGGGGACACTCTTGGGCTGTACTGGTTTGGTTTAGGGGTGCTGGAGTCATCAGGGAAAATTGGGTGGGCTGTTGAGGTGGGGAGGTTGGATTTAGGGATGCCTGGAAATGGGGGTGCTGTAGGAGCGGGCTGGTTGATTTTAGGAGTGCTGGGGGAGTCAGGGGAATGTTGAGTGAGCTGTGAGGGTGGGTTGCTTGGTTTTAGGGGGTCCATCTGGGATCCAGGGGAACATTGGGTGGGCTGGTAGGGTTCAGGGGGGCTGTGGGGTGTGCTGGTTGGGTTCAGGGGTGTTGGTAGTTGCCAGAGGAACCTTGGGTGGGCTATTAGGGTGGGATGCACAAAGGATAGGAATGTCCCCCGGGGTGTCATTTCCCCCTTACCTAGCAGCAGAAGCTTGACGGTCCTGGCATCCTTCTCAGCGTCTTCCTTGAGCTTCTTCTCCAGCTCCCGGGAATGCTTCTCCTCGGCACTGGCTCCGGCGCCCATCCTCGGCCCCGCGGCCCTGCGGCTCACCACCCGCTCCTTGGAGGTCAGCACCAGGATGGGCAACGAGTTCCAGCCCCCCGCCGCCTCCAGCGCTCACTCCCTGCGCCCGCCGCCGCCACCGGCGCTGCTGCCCACCCGATGTGGGACAAGGACGGGGCCAAGGTCCCAGGGGGCCGCCTGCCAGGGGGCTGCGCTCAGCACCCGGGGCTTAAGCCAGGCCCCCCCGATAAACCCCCTTCAATCTGCACCGGGCTGAGCTCAGCAATCCTGTAGCTCCCAGTGTCAGCGCTTCTGCCGGGGAAGGGGGGGCCCAGACCAACCAGCCCCTGCTTTGCCCCTGCCCTGGGGCTGGGGAAGTGACCTGGCCACCCTGGGGGATGTGAGACCCCTACTCCAGCTGCAGCTCTGCTGTGGATCCCAGCAGTTTGGAGTTGGGGGGGATGATAGTGTGTGTCTGCTGGGGTCTGGTCACAGTGTGTGGAAATGTCCCCATTGTCCCCATCTCACCTGGTCATACCCCCTGCTCTGAACCAGTGCCCACAGCCCCGCCCCAGTAAGCCATCCCAGTGTCCCTGGGTCTCTGTGCCCGGTGACTTCAGGGTTACTCCCCCCAGTGATCGAATGGCAGCCCCAGTCACCACACTCTGTTTCCCCAGGGCCCTTCCAGGACCCTCCACAAACGTGCCCATGACAGTGGGTGCCCTCCTTAGCACCCCCAGCCACACACCAGTATACTCCCAGTGCCACCAGGCCAACTCAGTATCCCCTCCACAGTGTCCCCAAGCTCTCCAGCAACACCTACACAAGTGTCCTCAGGGATGCCCGTGTACCCTCCCCAGGGTCTCCAAGGCCCTCTCCAGTAACACCTCCCAGTAACCCAAGAAGAAACCCCAGTGTTCCCAAACAATTCCAGTTCCCTGTGTGGTGATCACCCAAAAAAAGAACCCTGCCCAACGTCCAAGGGCACCCCAGTGCCACACCTATGATACCACACAGTGAGCCCCCCCGTGTCCTTAAACTCTTCAGTGTCCCTTCCCCAGCACCTACTGCCTGTGTCCCCAGCGCCTCCCACTGCCATCGCGGCCACCACAGTAATGAGTGTCCCCAGAAACACCTCAGTAACTCCCCAGTGTCCCCCCCACCTCCGGTGACCCCAGTGCCCTCAGTACAGCCCAGTGCCCCTGTCCCCCCCAAGCTGTTCCCGGCGTTTCCCCATTCCCAGACCGCAGGATTCCTGCAGTGCCACGCTCGGCTGCCAGAGGGCAGAAGCTCCCAGCGCAGTACGGCCCTGCACCACCCCCAGTACAGCCCTGCACCACCTCCAGTACAGCCCTGCACCACCTCCAGTACAGCCCTGCACCACCCCCAGTACAGCCCTGCACCACCTCCAGTACAGCCCTGCACCACCCCCAGTACAGCCCTGCACCACCTCCAGTACAGCCCTGCACGCACCCAGTACAGGCCAGTACAGCCCTGCACACAGTCAGGGTGCTCATTGCTGCCCTCAGCATGGCCCCAGCCCCCTCCAGCACTCACACCAGCGCCTCCCAAGGCTGCCCAGAGGAGCCCAGTACTGCCTCCGTTAACCCAATACTGAGCAGTGCCTACTATGGCCCAGTATCATCCACTACAGCCCTCAGTGACCCCTATACAGCCCACCACCATTACCCAACAAGTGCTCACAGTACCACCAAGTACCAGCTCCCAGTGCCAAATCCGAATGCCCCAGTACTTCTCCTGAGCTCCCAGTACTGACTCTGAGTGCCTCTAGTTCTTCCAGTACCAACTTCCAGTGTCCACATCACTATCCCCTGTACAGCCCAGGACCCTCCAGCACTGACCCCAGCGGCTCCTGGCTCAGCTCAGAGGAGCCTGGTACCTCCCCAATTACCCCTCCATACTGATCCAGTGTCGCCAACTACCACCCCCACATCCTGCAAGTCTCCATCCTGCCCCATGGCCCCATGACCTCCAAGTACCAGCTCCCAGTACCAAATCCTAAGGCTCCAGTACTTTCCCCAGTGACCCCAGTGACTATGAGTGCCCCCAGTAACGTCAGCAAGACCCAGTACTGGTGCAAGCCAACAGCCCAGCCCAGTGTACCCCAACACCCAGAAGTACCACCCAGTACTGCCACCTCCCAGTGACCCCTGTGCTGTCCCCCTGGCACTCAGTGCCCCAGTGCTCCCCCAGGGAGCTGCAGCTCAGCCCTCTGCACCCCAGCAGGGCTCAGGGGATTATATGGTGGGGGCCAGGCCCATCCCTGCACCCCCAGCACCCCCAGAACAGTGCCCTGCCCTACCTCTTTCCGCCGGTCGCTGTTGTCCTTCTGACAGAGCACACGCAGGCGCCCACGTCTGTCCCAAAGCCAGTGTTTATTTGGGGGTGCCCCCAGCTGCAGCACAGGGCACTTGCTCAGCCCTGGCTGCCCCTGTGCTTCCCATGTACAACTATTTACAACTACCCACACCCACTGGGATGCCCCAAGGGGGCAGCTGATGGGCCAGGTGCCCTAAACACCCCTGGGTACCACTGTCATCAACACCAGCAGCTGCTCTAGGTTTTACCCCAGCATGCCCCCTTCTCCTTCCCCTCTCTACCCAAAGACCCTGGCAAGCCCCCACTATGGCCTGAACTCCTCAGTCTTGTCCTGAGGGTCCCATCTGCTCCCTGCCAAGCCCCCAAGGAGGGGATAGGATCCAGTACCCTTGTCCCACAGCCCCCTTCTCCTCAGATTGCCTGGTTATCTGCAGCATCCCCATGGGAAGCACCTGTTTCTCACTAATCGCATGGGGAAACTGAGGCACAAAGCTACAACAGGCACGTGCAGGTTGTGGTGGGCAGACCTTCTCTGGGCTGCCTCTCCTCCTGCCTCACTTTCCCTGTCTGGGGTTTGTTCCCCCCGTCCCAAGGCATCACCCCCTCGCACACCCAGACCTCCATCCCCCAGCACAGTTGTGTACCCCAGCTGCAGGGAGACAGTGGCTGTGGTGACCGGTGGTTCCTGCACAACAACAGGGGTCCTGGGCAGGGGAGAAAGACAGCAATGCCAGCTGTGGGCCAGCTCAGGGGTCCCTGCTCCTCTCTGGGGCCAGGAGGCAGGGGTCTCATTGCTCCAGTCAGTATGTACAACCTACAAATAGATACCAACTCCCATGGGAGGGGGAGTGCGTGTGTCTGTGCCTGTGTGTGTGCGTGGATGTGTATATATATATATATTTATTTATTTATTTATAGATAATTTTAATATTAAAAGGGGGGAAAAATAGACCACTGTGCTAGCAAAGTCCCTGATGATGGTTTCATGTATGCCCATAGGTCTCTGGCTGGTGATTCCGGCGGTTTCGAGGCTTCTTCTGGTCCTGCTGCTCCTTGGCTTTGAGGCCAGCGAGTGGCTGCGGGGGGCTGGCGGCCGTGTGCCGCCAGTAGCCCTGGCAGTACTGGTCCAGGAGTCCCATTTCGGGCTGGGTGAGGAGCTGCAGCAGGTCCTGGTAGCGGGGAGTTGGGGCGCCCGGCAGGCCAGGAGGGGTCTCCGCCTGGACCAGCACGGCATGGACAGCGCGGCTGCTGAGGACGCGGAGCTGCACCTTGGTCACCGTGTGCTTGAAGTTGTTCTCGGTGGCGGTGCAGGAGTAGAGGCCGCTGTCGCTGAGCTGGAGGGCGCGCAGCAGCAAGCCCTGCTCCGTCCGCAGCACCCGTCCCTCCACCCGCAGCTGGGGGACAAGGGGCACAGCTCAGCTGGCTGGCACACGGCACCCCCGGCACCCCCAGAACCCCCGGAACAGTGCCCTGCCCTACCTCTTTCCGCCGGTCGCTGTTGTCCTTCTGCAGCAGCCACTTGATGCTGGCCTGGGGCGAGCGGGGCTGGCACTCCAAGAAGGCAGTGCTGCCCTCCACCCCGTACTGCACAGCCTCCACCGCGTTCTTGTTGGCTGCAGGGGGCAGCCAGGTCATGTGTGTCCAGACCCACACCACTCTGCACTCCTGCCCTGCCCACTGTCCCTCCAAGGGAGAGCTCTCATCCACCTCCAGCCACACACCTGCTGGGTCTCCATCCATCCATCCATCCATCCCCTTCATCTTCATCTTCCTCTGAAGTATCCATATACTCCCATTCATCTATGCACCCATCATTTGCGGTCATTCTTCTTTCCACTGTATCCATTCATCCATCCATCCACCCATTCAAATCTGTTCCATCTCCTACCCAACATATCCATATATCCGTCCATGTTCCACCCACAATGTATTAATTTATCCATCCATGTTCATTCTACTCCCTAATGAATCCATAATGCATGCATGCATCCATCCATCCACCAACACCATCTGTGTTCATCCTCATCCTAATGTATTCCATGTTTATCTTCCTCCCCAATATATCTATCCACCCATCCAACCACCCACCCAACCATCCATGTACCTTCCGATCTATCTTCCGATATATCCACCCACAAAATCATCAGCCTACCAGGGAATCCATCCACCCCTTTGTCCCCTGCCCCCTGCCCTCTGCCCTCAGCCTCCCCTCCCAGCTGCCCCTCACGCTGTGGGACCGTGCCCCACGCCTCACTCACTGTTGGAGTTGTAGCCACGGCACTGCCGGATGGGGTTGCCATGCCTGACGTCCTGCCGCCGGCTCCGCCTGCGGGGAGGCAGGAGGTGAGAGGGGGAGCCTGCGGCTGGGGAGTCCCTCCCTGTTGCTGTGCCCTGGCCCCCCGTACCTCTTGGAGGAGGCGGAGTAGCGGGTGCAGGCGCTGCCGTCCCAGGCGCAGTAGGGGTCCCGCGCCAGGCAGCAGTCGGCACAGGCCTCTCCGTACACGTCGCAGCGGTGCAGGGCCAGGTGGGTCACGCCTACGGCCGAGGACACATACAGCTGTTGCTGTAGGGGACAGAGAGTGCAGGGTGAGATGCTACCTCATCCCCACCCCGCAAGGACCCCTGTGAGTCCTGCTCCGGCACCATGGTGATGCCGGGCAATGCCACGGCTGGGCCCACGATGGGATCTGCCCACCCACCCCCTGCCATGTGCTGTGACTCACCCTCTTGGAGGAGATGGTCATCGTCTTGATGGGTGCTGGCACCTGGACAGGGCAGGAGTGAAGGAGGAGTGACTACTTGGATCGATGCTGCAGCTCTGGGGTGGGTAATCCAGATCCCCCAGAGGCAGCTGGCACAGGGGTGGGCAGGAGGAGATGTGAGGGGGCAGCAGACAGGAGGGACAATGCTTGGAGTCCCTGCAGAGCTGACCAAGGGGTGGTTGGTGTCCCATGGGGCTCACTGATGTCCCAAGGGACTGGCTGGTATCCCAAGGGGTTGGTTGGCTGGGTCAAAAACACTCATTAGAAGTTGCAGGACAGGTCAGCCCATACCTTGAACACCTCGATCTCCTCCAGCATCAGCTCCTCTGTCTCCATGTCATCCCGGGGGAGCACGATGACCTTCTGCACAGTGCCCCGATCTGTAAGACACCATGGAGCCCAAGGGCTCAGTGCCACCTCTGGGCACCTGTGCCCTCCCTGCCTGGAAAGAGGGTCCCTGTTGGGGACCAAGCCCATCCCCATCTCTCTCCTGCTGTGGCAGGTGGCTGTGCCTGGGGTGTAGTGTACCAGTTCAGGTCTCCACCTGTGGCTAGGGACTGGCACCACCCAGGGCAGCATGGGGACAGCAGCCAGGGACAGGCAGCAGGGCAAGGGAAGGACTAGGATGGATCATGGGGGCTCTGGAATACATGTTAAGAGAGAGGGAAGCACTGGACTGGATGATGATGCACCCAGGATGGGCACTAGGGTCTGGGAAGGACAGGGCTGGATGCCAGTGCTTCTAGGATGGGCAATCAGGCAAGGGAGGCACGAGGCCGGCTGATGGTGGGCTTAGCATGGGCAACAGGAAGCATGTAGGTTAAGTGCTGGGGTCAGCAACAGGGTGAGGCTGGATGATGAGGCCCCTGGGATGGGCACCAGGGCAGGTAGAGGATCAAGCTGGATCCCTAGAATGGGAAGTATCATGCTGGATAATTGACTTCAAGGATGGGAACTGGGCTAAGGGAAGGACCAGGCTGGATGATTTGGTCCGTAGGATGGGCACCAGGGCAGGGAAAGGACCATGCTGGAGCCTTGAGGAGGGGCAGGGATCTCAGGGGGGAGGGTGGTCTCAGCCCCTCACCCTACTCTATCGTGGTGGAGGGCACCATGCTCTGGCCAGCCCTGGTGGTGCCCATGCCCTCCGGGGCCGCGCCGGAGCATGCTGCGTTCCCCGCGGTGCGCGGCATGGGTACCTGTGCCCAGGAAAAGCACCTCATAGCGCCCGTCTGCCGCGTCCACCTGGTCCACGGCCACGGTGGTGAAGCGGTAGTTGACGTTGGTGCGGACCACCAGCGGCTGGCGGTGCGTGGGGTACACGGCGTGGTACATCAGCGGGTGTGAGCGCATGAAGTTGATCACTTCATCAGGGTAGTCCTTGGTCGACTTCATGGATGGGGTGAAGGTCCCCCCGGGGCACTGCAGCACAACCATATTCAGGTACAGGTCCGAGGGTTCTGGCTGCCTGTCAGGCTCCTGCTCACCTCCCCATGGGTGCCCGGGGTGTACTTACGGTGCCCGGACGGGGATAGGGCATTTTGCCCGTGTAGGGCATCCACTGGTAGTTGGGTCCCTCCTTGTGCGCAAAGGGCCCGTTGAAGACCATGCGGATGTCGGCCATGGAGTAGACACACACAGCAGAGCCCTTGAAGACCGACCTGGGAGGAAGGACCTGCTGCCACCCTTCGGCTTGGTGCTGCCTGCCAGTGTGGCATCGCTGGGACGCCCACCCAGTTGGGACCCCCTCCTCTGCTGCACTGTGCCAGGAGGGTCAGCACTCACCCCGAAGCAGAGAACACGGCGTAGATAACAGGGTTCTTGGTGTCCTGAGTCTGTTGGATGAAGACGTCCTCTTGGGACAGAAAGATGGAGGTGTCACCATAGAGAAGGTTGGCAGGGTTGTCGGGGCATGGGGAGAGCAGCTACCCATGGGAAAGTAAGGTGAGGGGCAGCAAGGGAGTCCCCAGCCCTCCCCATGGTGATCCCCAAGCCTGCTGGATTAGGATGATTCCCTTCTCCCTTCTCGCCCACTCACGGAGCTCGTCGAAGTGCGTTTCAATTCCATCAGGTCCTGGCACGGAGCAGACAAGCCGGGCCTTCAAGAAGGTGCTCCACTTGTTCACAAGGCAGCAGTGGCCCCCATCGTCATTCTGCAACAGAGAGACCCCTGCACTCAGCCCTGGGCATTCCCCTTCCCTGCCTGCTTCCCTGCCTGCTCCCCTGCCTGCTTCCCTGCCTGCCTGTTGCTTGCTCCACCTACCAGGCAGATGCGCCCGATGCGGGAATAGACCCCAGGGCTCAGCGGGGCATCAGCTGACTTCTCTCGGAAGAAGAAGTAGAGCTTGTCATCGTTCCTCTCGCTGCTGTCAGGGATGAGCTGAGCACGAACAAAGGCTGGGTCTGGAAAGGCACAACACAGCATGGCACCATCAACCCAGCAGCACTCCTGCACCATACCATGGCAGGATGTTGAGCCTCCCTCTTCTCCAGCATCATCCTGCTCCTGGAAAAGCACTGCTGTGGTCACAGGATGAGAGCTGGATCTGAGGAACTGGATGTCTCTGGTGATCATCAGCACACCAGGAAGAGCTTGGAGCATCCCTGAGGTCCCTGGGAGCATCCCCAAGGAACACAGGTTGAAGAGATCCATCAGCTCTATGAGCAGGGTGGTGGGAACCAGTCTTCCCCCCAGAAGGAAACACACAGCATGGAAGCTTCTCAGGAAGCTTCTCCCTGCCATCCATCAGCCGGTGCCCAGCCTGTGCTGACAGCTCCCCCTCTTCGAGTTACCGCCCCGTCGGCTCCCCGGCCCGGCAGGATCATCCCATCTGCTCTGCTCTGTTTACTCAGCTGCTGTCCCGAGGGCAGGGGTGCTCTGAGAGGGACAGGATGAGCGTTCGGGGTCACCGACTGCAGGCGACACGGTTGACATCTCAGCCCTGCAGAAACCCCTGCACGGACACCATCAGAGCCAGCCCCATTTCTCACCAGCCGGCTGCTACCCAGCAAAGCTCCAGGC
This sequence comes from Pyrocephalus nanus, assembly GCA_038380795.1. Lineage (NCBI taxonomy): Eukaryota > Metazoa > Chordata > Aves > Passeriformes > Tyrannidae > Pyrocephalus > Pyrocephalus nanus. Next base: position 7,084,417 of record CM076271.1, on the reverse strand, counting down.
ATGTCTGTCACTGCCTCACACAGCTATCCCTCTGCTCTTCTGCATCCATCCATCCATCCATCCACCATCCATTTATTCATCATCCATCATCATCCATCCATCCATCATCCACCCATACATCTTCTGTCCATCCATCCGTCCATCCACCTATCCATCAGTCATCAACTGTCAACCATCCATCCATCCATCCATCCACCCACCCACCCACCCATCCACCTGCCCATGCTGGTTGCTGTCTCTGTCTTGGCAGAAGGATGCAGTATGATCCGACAGGTCTCATCTCTAGGGCTGGAGCCATGGGGTCCCCAGGGCACCTGAACTCACCGTTGAGCCAGCGGGAGTTGTACTGGTCTGTCCTCATGGCCGTCTGCTTGCCCATGGTGCGGAAGATGGCTGCATCCGTGCCCATGAAGTCAATGTACACACCAGCATAGAGCTCTTCATCTGCAGAGGGCAGAGATCAGCCAGGAACCACCCCCAGTCCCATCCACCCACCTTCTCCAACTGCCCCAGGCTTCATCCAGCCCCAGACCCAGCTGGTGGTCACCAGGCAACCAAGAGCCACTGCCTGTGGCCATCCCAAAGAGCTCTGGAGGTTGGTACTGGTCTGTAACCAGGAACCCCATCTCTGCTGGGCCAGGTGCCCAGGAACTGGGCATCCTGGATGCCCAGCCATCACTGCTGGGGCAGTAAGGGGTGGCAGGGGCAGGAATCTGACTCTTGAGGGATATTTGGACAATGCAGAAAGATGGTGGAAGTAACTGTTCCATCTTGCCTGCATGTTCCCTCTGCCCTGTGCTGGCAACACTGGCTCTGAGGAGCCACAGGACTCACTTATTAATGCAGAGACGGTGTCTACTTTGGGGTCATAGGAACACTTCCCCTTGCCTGACTCCAGCCTGTCTGGCTCCAGGTAGAAGATATAATCCTGGAGAGGTAAGCAAATAGAGGAGCTGATTAGACTTTCACCCCTCCATCCCCGTGGCACCTTCCAAAGCCCACCAGGAGAGGCAGTCTCCTCTGGGACAGTGCCCAGCAGTGAGGATGGATGTGGATGGACCACAGAAGAGGTCTGCAGGTCTCCTGAGAAGCTGAAGGCCCTGTGAGTGACTCCTCCAACAATGCTGAGTGCTTCTCCATGCCCTCCACCACTTGGGAGACTTGGCTGAGCCACCAGGTCGAAACGGGACATCCATTACCCAGATTCGGAAAGACATTCCCATTTTGCTGCCTCTTCACTCCAGCTGGCTGTGCTGCACATCACTGCTTGGCCAGATCCAGGTCACACAGTTCCAACAGCTTCAGCAAGCAGGGCTTGGCCTGTGGCACAGCTCAGCTGCCAGATCCACCATGCTCCTTTTGCCAGGACCCATTTTCCAGCGGTTTTCTTCACAGGGTACAATGCTGTGTCTGCTCCATGGGATGTCTCCCCACTGTCACCTCTGCCTCCCCCATGGCCAGCCCTGGCACCATCACACATCTGCAGCCAAGGCTGAGACTGACGCTGTCTCCAGAAACACACAGAGAATCCTCCGCCAGTGCCAGCTGGGGGCAGGCAGGGCCAGGTTGGCCAGCCTGTGCTCACCCTGGCACTGGGACCACCTTAGGCTGAGATCAAGCAGCATCACAGGAGCATCCATGGAAAGCCTGGGCATGGGGGGGACCTTGAGCAATCAAATTGGGCTGGTGGACCTGCCTGTTGGCCCTGTGCCCTGACTCTGGTGCAGGGGTGGTGGACATGGTGACAGCTGCCCTCCATTGAGAGGCCAGCAGTGTCTCAGCAGAGCTCCAGCTCTGGGAAGAGCAGGAGGAGCTGAGGAACCACGATCTCACTACAAGCATCTCCCACTGGAGACACCCAGCCCTGGAGATGGACACAGCCACGTTTCTGCCATCCCCATCGCTGCACTGTGCAGGCTTGTGCCACTGGCACCATCACAAATGTCTCTGCCCAGTACTGGCCCCGCTCCCAAGCTTGGCAAACCCCTCCTAGGGACAACCTGTCTCTCTCCAGTGTAGCCCCAGCCATGGCTGCACCACATCACCCTCCCAGGTGGGCAAGCCACGAGCCACTGTGGTGCCAGCACTGCTGTTTGGCCTAACACACCTTGAAATGCACTGGAGTTGCTGGCAGCCTCCAGGGAGCTCCTGCTGGGACACACTCCCTGTCCCCAGCACAGAGGGAGGAACTGCAGGGACCTAAGGGTGCTAAAAGGGTGGCTTCCCTGAGCTGGCAGCAGGAGCTGTTCACAGCCAGGCAGATGCTCACAGCCAACATCACCCTCTGCCCCCACGATCACCCCAGAGGCAGAGGGACCCCAGGCTTCCACGGGGTGCCCGCACCCCACGCGCTCCCTGGCCCATGCACTGACCCATGTTAGTCCGGAGGGGAGAGGCTTGGGGGTGACACTGTCAGGGTGGGCTGGACACTGGGGTGTTCTCAGAAGCCAGGATGCTGTCACCTCCCTGAGCCCACGTGCCTGCCAGGATAACACAAGCCCCTCATGGGGAAAGGCAAAGCAGTGATGTTTCTGTAGGCCCTACCCAAACACCTTCACATCACATTGGCATCCCTCCCTGAATCATCCCGAGCCCAGTGGCTCTGCCAACACATGATCCCACTCCTAAGGGACATAGCAACCTGGAAGTTCGGCAAAGCTGGCAGTGGGCAGAGAGCCACCATCCCTGACAGTGTCCTCCATGGGGGGGACCCTACATGGACTGGGAGGAAGGAGTTAGTGAGAGAGAGAGAGCCGACGCCAGCCCGGTGGCCGGGAGATGCTGTGCTGAGAGGGAAGGGGATGGCAGGGCTGCCCATGGCACAGGGCACCCAGACCTGGGGTTGGAAGCATGCCAGTGGGACGAAGGAGCCCGCGGCTCTGGGGACAGGTGGGCACGGCTGCGGCGGGCTCCCAGACCGGTTCCCACCTTGCTTTGTGCTGGTCTCGGGCTGAGGGGGCTGTCGGTGGATCCGCTTTCCCGGCCTCCCGGCTGGCTCGGCGGAAACCCCTGGGGAAAAGGAGCAGGGCAGACAGTTAGCACTCCTGGGGGAAAGGACCCCCAGGGCAGGGGCGAGCAAGGGACCCCAAGAGCTGGGGTGATGGACACCCATGGAGCAGCAGCACTGTAGTCCCCCTGGGTGATGCCTGTGAGGGTCCCTGAATGCTTCAGGCTGGGCTGGCCACTGCTCTCTCCTGCAGAACTGGGGTGCCCTGGCACGGGGCAGGAGAGAGAGGTGAGGCAACTGCCCATAGGCAGCCAGGCTGGGCTCACACCTGGGGATGCAAAAATGGCACCTGCCACCCAGCTGGCAGCACCCTGTGCCAAGGAGGAATGCCCTAGAACCGAAGGTACTGGCACCATGGGGTCACTGGAACCCCCGATCCCTGCCACAATGCCACTGGCCCTGCTGAAGGGACACATGCACCAGCACACTGGTCCTCCTCAAATGCTGCCACTGCCCAGTCTGATCCAATATCACTTTGGAGTGTCCTGAGCAGCATCCACCTCTCTCAGTGCCCATGCCAGGCTTGGGAGCACTGAGGCAGACATCCATCGTCCACATCCAGCGCCGTGATCCTCCCTCAGCTTGGTCTGGTGGCCCTCTCTCGAACCACAGGGAAGGACACAGCCTGGGACCTACCACCCCAGCACAGAGGTGACAGACACCTCACAGGGCTTGGGACTCCTGGGACACCCGTGTTGCTACTTGCAGAGACTGGCACCGTTCCTGGGGCTGAACTGAAAGTGCTCCTCTGTCAGCCATGCACCTGGACTGGTGGCATGCAGCTTCAATGCCACCCTCTCACTGCATGTTGTGGTCCTTGGGGCTGGATGACATCCGTCCAGGAACACCCCTGATATGTCCACGTGTGCTGGCACAGCCCTTGCCATGGTTCTTCCTGTACAGTGCCAGTGCTGTCGTAGTTTTGGTCATCCTTGGAATCCGCAGTGAGGGGCTGAGCAGCCTGGCAGTGGGTGGCACAGTGGGTTGACATGTTCCTCGTCCTGGTGAAGATTCAGCAGTGGCTTCAGCCAGCAGGGTGGGAAGGCATGTTACATGGAATCTGCCATCAGGTTCCAGACAGGGGGGCACAGTTCCAGTGCGAAGAGAAGTCCTTGGTCTGCAGAAATGTCTTGGCCCCACTCAACAGCACAACACCGTTAGCCTCGGTCACTCCCAGCCTGCCACTGGCCCCCCAACCTCTGCCCCCTTCACCCCAGCACCAGCCAGTAGAGCTGAGCCCTCATGCACCCTGCTGCAGTTCCATGGTGGCTGTGCAGCACCACCCTGCCCAGCACCAGCTCAGCACCCCATCCCTCCCGCCCCTCACCTGGGCTTTGCGCCCGCGGTTGACGAAGGCACAGATAGGGTTGTAGGCACCGGTGCCACACACGTAGAGATGCGTCCGGTTCCAGGGCTGGATCAGGCGGATGAAGTTGCCACACTCCCCCTGAGAAGCAGAGTAGAGGGTATCAACCCCAGCAAGGGGCCATGGGTTGGGTTGGGGCCATGACTGGTGTGGGCGTGTAATGGTGTGATGTGGACCATGGGATGGCATGTGACATAGGACAGCATGGATTGGGGGTTGGCATGGGCCACAAGCTGTCAAGCCAGAGAGCCCAGCCCTGGCTGGAGGAAGGAAGCAGCATGGGGAGCTTGGCCTCCTACTCTCCCAGGAAGCTCTCCATGACTTGCATGGCTGGGACAGAAGAGGTGGCAGGACACCATGACACCCTGGAGTGCCAACCCATCCCAGCACAGCTGCAGATGCTGTCACACCACAGGGGACCCCAGGGATGGCTTTTCCAGGGTAGGACACAAGGACATGAATCCCCAACCAGTGCCAGCCACCAGCCCCCCTCAGCTACCAGAAGGGGGTTCATGGTGGCCACTCACATTGCTGTTCTTGCCTGACAGGATGCACTCCTCGATCCTCTGCTGGGACGCGGGCCAGTGGATCTGCAGAGACACCAACTCAGGGGAGACCAGGGCTCCCCACCCAGCCCCACCACTTCCCCATCAGCACCAGTCGAGACCATTATGCCCATCAAGCTGGCATTCAAAATGCCCCTCAAGTTGTCCCTCTTCCACCTGCCCCCCCAGCCCTGCGACAGCAGCTTACGATGAGGGGCTCGCGGTTGATGTCGTGCAGGTCCAGCGACAGGACATAGTCCTTGCTGCCCACGTACATGCGGTCGTGGTCCTCGTCCTTCAGCAGGATGCGGTAGTCGCTGGAGTTGAGGAGGAAGTTGAAGAAGTGTGCTGTGCCCGTCGCCTTCAGCTCTAGAAGGGGAAAGCACCCCAGGTTCAGCACCCCAGGGACTCCCGTCTTCCCCAGTGCCATCCCTGCCCATGAGTCCAAGCCTGGTGCCAGGCTGAGCCCCGTGACAAGAAGTGCCCACCTCCCAGGCCATGGTGCCCACCTTCCAGTCCCATGGTGCCTTCTTTCCCCTCCATGAGCACCGTGATGCTGCCACCTCTGTGCAGGATATGGGACAATGACAGAGATGCTCCTGGCCAGTTGGAACAACCAAGACCGGCCAGGAGAGAGGGCAGCAGGACCTGGGCTCAGGATACCCAGTACACCACAGCAGGGAGTGGAGTTCACCATCAAGATGGGGCAGGAGGTGAGGGCTCTCTGCCATGCCAGCCCAGGGACCAAAACCTCTGGTATCATCCTTATTCTGCCCTGTGACCCCATGTCCCAGCCAAGACTCTGGCTCCTTGGATGGCGGAGCTGGGACCCCAGGGAGCCAGACCCAGGGGAGGGGATGAGCCTCTCCCCCACCCTGCACACCCCATCCCCCTCAGAAAGTTATTTTTAGCCTGAGTGTGGGAGCAAGGAGTGAAAGAGGATAATGAGGGTCATGAATATTCACAAGTGCAATGAGGCAGCCAGATGGGAGGCAGAAGTGCTGCAGATGATGTGGGCCAGTGCCAAGAACCACGAGGAAGGGGCCAGGACATGAGTGAGACAGAGAGCACTCTACCCTAATAGGACACTATCTGTGTCCTGGATGCCACTTTTGGAGGTGCCACTCGCCTCAGAGGTGTCACCCCCTTTTGATGCTACACCAGATATCAGATGTCATCTCCATGGGATGACATCTCCTCTGGATGCCACTCCCTTCGGAGGTGCCATCCCTTTAGATGCCACCAACAACCACTGGATGCCACTCCAAGCCATCAGATGCCATCCCCATGGGACTCCCATATGCTTCCCTTTGGAGGTGCCACTCTCTTTAGATTATACCAAAAACCACTGGATGCCACCTTCATGTGTTGCCATCTGCCTCTGAAGGCAACCCCCTTGGAAATGCCACTCCTCTTGGAGGTATAACCTCCTTTGGATGCCACCAACAGCCATCAGATGCCACTCCCACGGTACACTGGTCCAGTCAGTATCCTCACCCTGTGGAGTTTGTTCCTTTGTGCCAGCACTGGGAGCTGGGGACCCCCCTTCCTGGGGAGGAACAGAGCAGGTCCTGCAGGTCAGTGTCAGGAAGGAGCCTGCTGGCTTCCAGGCAGGGCTGGGCAGGGCTCCAGCGGCCAGCTGCCATTCCCAGTGGGAGGCCATGTGCCTGAAGATCTCTCTGACCTCCCAGCCTCACGGCAGACTGGCAACGTCCCACGGGTGTCCTCAGGGTCCCTTCTCATTCTGGGCACCCACTCTGTCCCACGGCTGGCAGTGGTGCTCCCCAGTCCCATGGTGGAGCCCACTCAGCACCACTCAGCTGTGCTGGTGAGGCCAAGACACTCCAGGCACCACGGAGCGGGAATGTGCTGGGGCAGGCTGCGGGAAACTGCGTCACTGGATACAAGATCAACCTCCCCCAGCCTGGGGGTCTGCCCTTCTGCTAGGCCTAGATGTACAGGACAAGCACGGTGGGTACGAGGAGGGGCTGGAGTTTTGGGCTGCAGGCGGGGGGTCCATGGCAGAGGTGGAGTGGAACAGTGCCAAGGATGGAGGGCTGGGGAGCTGCTCACCCACTCACAGCATGCTCCTCCTCCTGCTTGTCCCATCTGGGCTCCAGATGCTCCCTGTAGCGGGTGCTGGCTCGCCTGCCACCCATGGCGTCCCCAGCCTGTCCTATAGTGTTCCCTGCCTGTCCCATGGCGCACCGGGTCTAGTCCTTGCTTGTCCCACGTCCTACAGCTGCCCCACTGTGTGTGCACACGTGTGTGCCCCACAATGTGTGCTGTGTGCTGGTGCTTCCCCTGGCAGGACACTGCTGTTGATGGGGACTGGAGATCGGGAGTCAGGAAAGGGCAGGGCAGCTCCAGCAGTGGGTGAGGCAGAACAGAACAGCTCGTCCCCAGCTGCCGATGATGTAACTGCGTGCCCAGATATCCCAGTCAGGACAGAGACACCTGGAGCAGGGATGGCAGTTAAACTGGGCAGGAGCCCCCATGACAGGACAGACCCTCATCTTCCATCACTGCCTGGCCTGGGGATGCAATGTCCAACCTCCCAGGGAATGTGCTTGCATCCTTGCCCTCCTGCCTGGGGCTGAGCCAGACAGCACCAGGACACTGGTGCAGAGGGTCCCACGACAGTGACAACTGCAAATATCTGACAGCCATTAGGATGGGCGTCCCCAGGACTTGGCAGGTGACAAGGCCAGCAGCACAAAAGGCCCTGGCCCCCCGCCGGGGGCTCCATTCAGCCCCCCACGGCCCAGCGATCAGAGGGGGCACTCCCAAGGCAGGGCGGTGACAGATCCACTGCCCCGTAACGCCCTCTCCAAAGGGAATGAAGGGGCGGGCGAGCCCCTGACCCAACCTCTGACCCTCCAAACCTCCATCCCCTTGCCCTGCCCGCCTAATCCCCTATTGCCGCTGTGCTCCCAAACCTGCCCCCAGCAGCTGCGGGGTGTCCCTGGGGCTGGAAAAGCGGCACCCTCAGGCTGGAGAAACCGACTCATTAGCTGATGTGCCCCGATGAACATACACCCTCCTGCATCCCCACTGCCAATCCCGGCACCGGCAGAGCTTCCCTGGCTGGCCGGGAGCCTAATCCCATTTTAATTGCCAGCACCGGAGCCAGGAGCCGCTCAGGCATCACAGCCAGGGTGGCCTCCCTGGGGACCTTCCCCTCGCAGCATTCCGAGGAGCCTCTCGGGACTCGCCTCCCCCGGAATCGTTCTGTGGCCTTGGGCGTTGAGATTTAATTACCCTGCACCCTCGAGCGATGCCGGCGGCCAGGAGCCCGAGGGCTGGCAACAACGGGAAATGCTCTGCTCTGCCCGCGGCACCACCGCCCCACTGCACGATCTGCGAAGCTAAATTCCCCCCGCAATGCCAAACTCGGGCTGCATTCCCAGCCCTGGCAGCTGCCCACGCTGCCATCCTTGCTGGCTGCCACCACCGGCCCCCACGGGCAGGGGTGAGCAGTCCCTACCCACCGCCCATTGGCACGGAGACCCAAACCAAAGGGGAGATTTCGGGGGTTCCCGATAAACCAAACACCCCCAAGGGCTGCTCACCCCACCCTAGCCCTCCAGATCCCCCTCAATCCCCCTCAAACATCACAAGGGCACCAGCATGAAGAGTTAAATGCCATTAGGACATGAGCGGGGCACCTCCCCAGGTGCACCATCACTGCATTCCCCAAAACCAATTACAGGCGCTCTCACCTAATTAGATTCTAATTATGGGCTTGTAGCGCATTCAACATAATTAGCATGTAAATTACACGGCGTGTTTATATTCAATAACCGCTCTCCCCCCGCGGCTGGCGGAGCCAGCACCTTTCGGGAGCCCTTTCTTTGCATGGGGGAGAATGAATTCACTCTAAATGCCGATGGAGAAGCCCATCACTGATCCCAAGGGAGCCTGGCACAGCAGGGATAAATCCCATCTCCATCCCGCAGCGTTTTATCCCACAAATTTAGAAGCGTGCCCCAAATTTTGATGATGTTCCCTGCTAATTTTTTCCCTACTTGAAATTTGGGATGCAGCTTTTTGGGTACCCGTCAGAGGGGCAGGATAGGGAGCAATGCCAGGAGAGGGATGGGGGCCTGAACGTGTCCCCTCGCGTGGTTAAAGCATTTGTTGTTATTGGGGCTGATCAAAGAGCTGGGTGGGTCGTCCGATGAAAGCAGAATTGCTTATTTGTTTGAGCGTCACTCCGCTACCCCTTGATGGGTTATTTATGATGTAATTAAGCTAATTACATGTAATAAGAGAGTTTCCGTGGCCCCCAGCCAAGCTCTTTTCCCATTTAACCGATTCACAGGTGGGAGGAAACCGAAGCTGCCTTGCAGGGGCTTGGGAGATGAAATGACTCCGGCTCCCGCTCGCTGCCTTCCACCCGCGATCATCTCCAGCCCCCCCGGAGCATCACCCCATGCCGGCACTCGTGGCAGGGGACAGGTGCTGCGGCCGCCCGGGTCAAATCCCTTGGGATGAAAGCGGTGCCGGCCGGGTGCTCCGCGCAGCCATCGCCGCCCGGCCGGTTGGGTGCAAGCCAAAAAAAAAAAAAAAAAAAGGGAAAAAAAAAAAGAAAAAGAAAAAGCACATTTTTTTTTCAGCCGAAACCGCTGATTCATCCCCCGGCCAGCCTGCCCCAAGCGCTGGTGGGTGGATGTGCCCCAGCGAGCAGCGCTGGCACGGGGGACCCCGACCCCACTGAGCATCACTCTGCAGTGGTGACCCCAAAACCCCGCTGGGAGCTGGGTCAGGGGATGCTCCAGCAGCAGGAAAACCCCTTCAGGAAAGAGCTTGGCTTCAGAAAAAAGACTTTAATCCCCCCAAAAGCAAAGAGCTGAGCCGAGGTGTCCCCACCCACCGGCTTTTAGGCTTTTTTTTGTTTAATTTTTGGACATTATTTCCTTCCGCAGCCCCTCAGGGCAGGGCACGGTGCCGGGTGGAAAGTGTTGCTACTCCGGGCCCTCTGCTCTGTGCCCAAGCAGCACCAGAGTAGGGGGAACACCCGTGCCAGGACCCCAGGAAGGGCCATGCTGCTCCATAAGCAGCATTGTTAATTTGAGGGATAACTAGCTTATTAGATACAGGCTTGGGGGGCTGAAATCACACAAGGATTTTTTTTTTGGGGGGGGGGGGGAGGGTTTAAGGAGCTTATAGAGCTTCGCAGCCGGAGCCAGGGAGCTCAGCCCCAGCAGCAGCCGGTCCCAGCGGGTGGGGGGAGCCCTGCCACAGCCCCCCACTGTCCCAGCCAAGGAAATCCTCTTAGGGGTCAAAGAGTTCAGCCCCATGGCCCCGCCCCCAGGGCACGGGAAAGGGGACTGCGGCATCCCCCTGACATTTGTGGGGTCTGAGGAGCAGCGTGGGGATCCGGCATACCCCTAAACTCATGCCAGGGTGGGGACTGACAGTGCCAGCACTGCCTTGCACGTTCCCAGGACTGGCTGTCCCCAAGCCCTTGGTCCTTCCTGCACCCCCGTGCCCCCCCATGTTTATTCCATCCTGCTGTCACCAAGTGGTGCCCACAGCTGCGGCAGCTTAGGAGGGCGCCTAGACGGCCCTGTGACACAGTCCCCTGTCCGGGCTCCTCTCCAGCCATCTGCCACCTCCCGGCCCGGATCAAGAGTGCTGATATCCCCTGGCCACCGGCAGAGATGCCAGCAGGGTGAGGGGGGAAACTGAGGCACAAGGCAGGCAGGAAAGAGGGCATGCAGGGGGCTGGCAGCAGAGCCAAGAGGAAAGTCCATGCTTGCTTTATTCTTTTTAAAGTGTTTTTTTCCCCTTGCAGGAACTACCCTGCCTCTCACGCAGCCCCTCCCTGCCAGGGCTGCCCCTGCTGGACTTGGGCCACAGCTTTTCCGAGAGGTGCCAGCACGGCTGTTCCCCTCACCGTGGGGAGCGGCTCCTGTTTTGAAGCCCCACGGAGAACCCTGACCTCGACGGCTTCCCACAGCGATGCGGGGTGAGAGCCCACCCTTCCTTCCCGCACGCTTTTCCCACACCGGACAGGGAGCAGGACATGGAGGGATGAATCACCATCATCATCACCTCCTGCATCCTCGTGGGGAACGGGCCAGCTTCTCCAGTGCCTGAGCCCCTGGCCCGGAGGAAGGCCCAGAGGAGAGGGGGCCGCAGGATGTGTACGGGAATGGGGGGGGGGAGAATTGCTAGCAAGGAGATGATTAAAAATATCCACCCTATTTCTGGCCAGCACTGGTCTGGGATCTGGGAAGAGCTGTTGGCAAAAGGGAGCTGTGCCGGAGCCGCTCCCAGCACTGTTCTTTCCATGCCGGTCACCTTCCTCCTGCCGACACACGGACAGGAAAGCCTTGAGAGGAGGACAGACGTAAGGACACCACGGGGGTGACGGAATGGGGGGAAGGACCGGGGGATGACCCTGCCCAGCCCACCAGGGCACAGGAGCTTGGCTCCCACCCCTTCCCTATCGCTTTGGTATTTTATGTATGTATTTTTTTTAAGGCACTCAGAGACGCCGGGGCTCCGTGGAGGATGACGCAGGCCCTGGGGAGCTGCGACAAACCTCTGGCGCGCGATAACAAGCGAAGGCAAACAAACTCAGAGACGCTCCCGGGGCTGGCAGGGCTCCAGGCAGCGTGGCTGCTGAGGCAAGGCACTGGGGGACACACACAGGGACGTGGTGGCCCCTTCCCCAGCACTCTGCTGTGCTCATGGCCACCTTGACCCCACAGCACAGTGCCTGGGCACAGGGGTGCTTTAGCCAGAGGGATGGTGGTGGTGGGGACCCTGCACCTCAAAACCAGCAGCATCCCTCCAGCTGAGCCCACACCAACAGCCTCCAGGTTCCCTCTGGCACCATGGCCATGTCCCTGATGGCAGAGTCCAGCCCAGCTCATCACACTAGTGTCCCCCAGCCCACACCCATCAGAGCTCCACTGCCTTCATCTGTCCTGGGGGATCTGGGGCCAGGGATGTGGGTACTAGCCCTGCCTCCCCAGGCAAGAGGAGGGGCTGGACCTTCCAGGACATCCCACTGCCATCCCACATCTCATGGCCCCATGACTTTGGGGAGGCTGCAGACAGATTATTAACTTGGGATGCTGCTCACTGACAGTTCGGTGTGTAGACCCCAGTTGGCCCTTGAGGAAGAGCCCAGGATAATTCTCTGCTGCCACCACTGCTACAAGAATGCAGGCAGGGAAGAGGTGAGTGGCACCCCTTCCCAATCCTGATGTGCTTGGATCCAGTATGCCACTGGCATTTCTTTGTGCACCAGTGCAAACCAGTCCTTCTCCTACTGCAAATCCCCTCTCTGGGCAGTGAGGGCAGGGGGAGCTCTGCCAGACCTCCTCAGGCAGAAAGGAGTGGAGAACCTGACACAGGCACTTGGGTGATGCTCCCAGGTCCCCTGAGCTCAGCCAGGGGCCCTCACTCCAGCAAGCTGGGGCCAAAAAATACCAAGACTAAACCAGCCCCCAACATGCACCACAGCAAGCCTAACCACGTCTATCTGGAATTAATCCTGCTCCTGGGACACACCGTGGCAGTGGGCACCAGGTCCAGCTGGGGCTTCACTGGAGCCTCCCCTCCCCTCACCACAGCTGTGAGAAGAGATGCTCTGAGCCAGGGTGGGGAGGCTCACCTACAGCAGCCAAAGTGCCCCAGCAGCCCCCCAAAATCCTCTGAAAACACCTTTCTGTGAGGAAAGCTGCGCCTGCCTCTGGGGAGGAACTGCTCACTGCTTTCCAGCCTGGACTTGTCCCCAGACTCTTCATACCAGCCATTTTTCCTGCTGAGACCAGCCCGTAACACCTTCGGCCAGCCCTGCCTTGCTGTGTTTGCTGCCAGCCCCCCGGCCCCTCCTGTCCTGTGCTCACTGTCGGTTCTGCCACCACATCCTGGGCTCGCCGGTTCGATTTGTGACGGGAGGGCAAAGGCACGGTGGGACGGCACGGCAGGGGCACAGGCAGCACAGTCCCAGCTCTCCCAAGGACCCCGAGGGGAGGCAGACACGAGACTCCTCGCGTCTGTCACCTCCTGACACGCATCCAAGCAGACAAACCCCCAGCAGGGACAATTTCCATTCCGCTCCTTGAGGTTTGCAGCCCTTGGACTTGTCTCATCAGTCCCAGCCCACCCCACTCAGCATCCACAAAGCAGGAGCTCGGGACAAACCCCTTCACTCATGTGCACCCCAAAGCTGACCCAGGGGTCCCCCCACAGCTCCTAGAGTGGGTGGGTGGGCTGAGCAGCCCCAGTACGAAAGGGTTAAGCACCTTCCCCCCACCCAGCACCCTCCCCTCCTGCCTCTCCCGGCTCCCTGCCAGCTCTCAGGCGTTAATACCAGCTGGGGGGGGTCGAGGCGCCGTCAAGCTGCTGTCTGGAATCGGGGTGCTGCCGGGGAGGGTGCTTTCCGCACCTCAGCATCCAGCTCTGCCAGATGGAGGGAGCCACCCACCCACTAGGGAAAGCATATTGGGGGAACCAGGCAGGCTACCAGCCCTCTCAGACTGTGTGCTGGTGCAGACTGGGAGCTCAGCCACACCTGAATATGGATGCCCATGGAGATTTCTGGGGATGCAGCTTCCTGATGCCTGCCGAGTAAGGAGGAGGAGAAGCAGCCTGCACTGGGGTTCCCCTGGTTTCCTTCATCTTGGGGTCCCACCCTACCCCCCCGACGCCCACCACCAGGCTCTTACCTTTGAAGGAGAGCTGGACCCTGGGGGTGGCCAAGCCGTGGTCCTTCGGGTGGGCAGCCCGCCAGCCCAGAGTCAGCAGGGTGGCCCAGAGGAGGACGCCGACCACGGGCATGGTGGGCACACGCCTGAACACCGAGATCGAGGCGAGTCCAGGGGGGCTGAGCCTGCCAAAGAGGGCACATGGGGAAGGGATGTCAGTTCGCTGCACCCACCACCCCCACGGGGGGTACAAGCCCCACATCTCCTTATATCGCTCTCCATCATCCGCTGGCAGCCAGCATCCTCTGGGGAGGGCTGGCAGTCAGCCCGGGGGGACTGAACTCCACTGCAGGCTTGGGGGGTGAGGGGTAGGAATTGGGGAGGGGGGAGACCCAGCCTCACCTTCTTGGGTGCCCAGCCAAGCACGCAGGATGAGGCGAGCGCAGCCAGAACTGCTGCAGCACGCTCCTCCACCCAAGCCAGTGAGCCTTGCCCAGGTGAGGAGCATCCCTCCATCCCTCCTCACACCCCCCCTCGGCTGCAGCATCCCCCTCCCCAGAGGGGTCCCACTCCCAACCCTCCCCTCCCCACCTCTCCTCCCAGCCCCCAGCAAAGCCACAGCAAGCAGAGCTGGGATCAAATCTTTCCAACATGAAGGAAATCTGGACTTCATTATTCCAAGAACGTACAAAAAAAAAAAAAAAAAAAAAAAAGGGATTTTTTTTCTTTTTTTTTTTTTTTTTTTTTCATAAATAAAAGAGGAAGAAAAAGAAGAGGAAAAAAAAGCCCTGCCTGTGTGCCAGGCAGCTGGACTCCCTGGGGCTCCGGCACTGAGTGGAGTCCGCCAAGCTGCCTCCAGCAAGCCACACACGCACCCCGGCACGGCGCGCAGTGCCCCCCGCGCACCCCGCTGCCTCTCCTGGAAAGATCATCCCCTGGGCCAGCCCCCCCCTTCCCGAGGCAGTACCTTCCTGGGAATCTGCAGGATGCCCAGGCAGGATTTGAGAGGAGGCCTGCGGTGGGAAGCCCCCCGTGTCCCCAGGTAGCTGCACGCTCGGGTGGGATGTGCTGTGCCACGGTACCCGGGTGGGCTCGGGCATGCGAGGAACGTCTGGCCAGCCCAGCCAAAGGGGTTCTGCGCTGTGGGGATGGGGGGTCCCCACCACACCACTCCCACGGGGCCATGCCCTCCAGGGATCTGCCAGCTGCCACTGCACAGCACCACGGGGGACAGGCACACCCAAAGCCAGGCTGGGAACCCTCCGGGGTGCCTCGGAGAGGGATGCTGGGCTGTAAGAGGGGCAATCCCACACCCCACCCGGGTGGTCTGGCCGGTGTCTCCTGGAGTGCACAGCACCCGTGCTCCAGCCCCGAGTGGGACAAGGGCAACAGCACTGTCACCAGCGGCAGGGCAAGACCCCGAGCACGGCAGCACTGCCGTTCCCTGGGGCTTCATATTTTTTTTTCTCCTTCTTGCCTTTGGGGTCAGTAAATATTTCAATTTGCTCCTCTGCCCCTGAGCACACCCAGCTCTGCTCCATTGTACTGGCATTCGGTTCCTTTTCAGGCTGCCTTCCCCCTTCTCCCACCCATTCCCGGGCTCTGCCCTTCCCATCAGCGCCGGGCCGGGACAGCCTGCACCCCCAGTTCCTCCACCAGCCAAAACTCCAGTTGGTTGCAGTTAAATAACCCCCCTCCATCCAAACCTCCCCCTCTCCCCGGCAGCTTTAGGAAATAATTCTGGCAAATCCCACTATTGCATTTGGATGGAGCGGCGTACGCGTCAGAGACAGGGAGCGAGATGGCAAACAAAGGAAAAGAGGGAGAGGAGGGGAACGCAGCAAGCGCAGGGCGAGGAGGGGGAAAGGGCCGGCGGTGAGCGGGGGCACCCAGGCCCGGCCGGGAAAGGCAAATTCCAAGGAAGCAAAAAGGGAAACGGGCCATTGGAGTGCACCTTGGCCAGGAAATCTCCATTTCCAGGGTCATCTGCACTCCGGAGAAACTGAGAACTCCAGGGGAGAGCGGCCACATTCCTACCCCTCAGCCCCCGGGCTGTCTGGGCTTGAAGGGGGTTTTTTGGCAAATCAAGTCTGGCCATTGCTGGTGCCGCCGCAGGAAGATCAAAATCCTTGTCGGCTTTATCCCCCCTCCCCAGGCTGGTCAACGCAGCGCCGCCGAGCCCGGGCAATTAGGGAAAGGTTTTCTCGGCTGGAATAGGGGCTCCTTTAGGGGATCGAACCTCCAAACAGGGCTGAGGGGATGCCTCGAGAATGCCCCCGGGGTGTCCGGGGGTGGTTGAATGGTAGGGCTGCCTGCACGCCTGGTCCCCGTGGGCTCGGGAGAGAGCAGGAAACATTTTGGGAGGGAAAAGCAATAGAGGCAGGATAGGCAGCGGGAGGGGAGCCTGGCCCACCTCCGGCCGCGGCGCTCGATGCCACCAGCGGGAAGGGGGGAAAAAAAGGAAATAAAACAACGGAATACAATATAATAATGCTAAATGTCCAGCGCGGCCCCGCGCACCCGTGAAATAACTTTGCACAACTTTGCGCTCCGGCACGCCTGGCCTGTCCTGTTCCCAGGGAGCGCCGACTGTTCCCTGCGCCCCCCGCCCGGGCGCCCTCCGCGCACCCCCAGCCCGCCGAGGCGCGGGGTCCCGCCGGCGCTCGGCGTCCCATCGCGGCGGGCTCCGGCAGCCTGCTCCGCGGTGCCGGGCGTTCTCCGGGGTGTGTGTGTGTGTCCCAGCACCCCCTCCCCGGGCACCCCTCGCCGACGAGCCCTGCCGCAGCTCCCCTGCCAGCCCCCGTCCCTTTGGATAGTCCCCCCACCCCGAGCGGGAGCGGGGCGCGCTGCCCGGAGCGGGGAGACCGGCACGGATCCCCTGCCCCGGTTACTACCCCTCTGCGAGGCGGGCAGCGCGGGGGTTCCACAGCACCCGGTGCCTCCGCCAGCGCGGGGCTGGGGTCCCAGCACGGCACGGCCGGCATCAGCCCGCGCCCCACCTGCCCACTTCACCGGCAAGTTGCGGCGTGGGGTGGTGGTGGGGGAGAGAGACCGACCCACACACACGCGAGTTCCGAGAGGAGGAAAGTTTCTCCCGGGGCGCTCCCCTCGCCGGGCACCCGCCCCGCCGCCCGGAGAGGCTCTTACCTCCACGGGGGTCCCGGCGGCGGCTGCGGGGGTGCGGAGGGCGGCGGGACTCAGCGCCGCGCCGGGGTCCCGCGGCCCCCCGCCATCTCTCGGCCGTGACTGCCGCCGCGGCCCCGGCCCGTGAGCGGCGGGCGGGGCGGGGCGGGCACCGGGCGGGGCTCGGCCCCCACTGGGCCCCGTTGCGGGGCGCCGCGGGGGGCGTCCTTTGCATGGACACGCCCTCCAGCAACGCCCCCCCCCCCCCCTCCTCCCCCCCGGTCTGGGCCGCAGGTTCGAGCCCCGGCGCCGCCCCCGCCTCTCACCTCCGGCTCCGGCCCTTTGTTGCGGGGTGCAGGCGGTGCCCCCCGTGCCGTGCCAGCCCGCCGGCGGATCGCTGTTACCTCCGCGGCACACCGCCCTCCCGCCGGTCCCGGGAAGGAGGCGGATAAATAAGTGCCGTCCCTCCTTTGTCTGCCGCGGCGGGGGGCGGCCCGGGGCGGCGGGGGGCTGCAGGGAGCCGAGCCCCGGCGAGTCGGCGGCTTTGTGAGAGCTCCGACGAGAAACCGTCTCTCACACACGGTATCTCCAAAGGCTGTGAGTGGGGCGCCGTCCCTGGCCCCACCTTGCTCATTCTGCCTCCCCCCACCCCGGGTACTGCCACCAGTGACACCCGTCCCGCTCTGGTTCCTCGGGTCGCAGGCAGCTGACCCTTCCCCACTCCAGTCCTCCGGTATCCCACGGCCCCGGGATCTGCTGGCATCTGGGCGATCCCAGCTGTGCCCTGGCATCCCTCTGCTCCAGGATCTGCTGGCCCCTGTGGTATTTCCCCCGGGACCATTCTCCCCCTGCACTGGCTGATACCTGCCCAACACCATCCCCCCTGCACACCACACCATGATCCCCTCCGAGGCAGCAATGGCAGATGCCGTGCAACTAAGCCCTGTAGCTCTGCTCTGTTCTTTCTTGCCTGAGCTGGACACCTTGGAGCACCTTGGAACCCCTAAAATGTCAAGTATGTGACTCAGTTCCCCTGCTCTGCTTCTGCCAGGCTGGGGGCCTCCTCAGATAGGGATACAATGCCCTGCAAGCACCACAAAGCTTGGCCCAATACCCCCATCCCAGCAAGACCTTCCACCTTGGCCTCAGAGGTCCCACACACAGGTTTGCTGCCTCTCCTTCTGCTACCCTGCTCCTAGGTGGGGTAATGAGCTGTTAAGGATGCTGAAAAAGCACAAAAAGGGGTGCTGGAGGGGAAAGTGCCCTCATCTTAGACCCATCATGTGCCTCTGAGTCAGGCTCCCTGGATAGGAGCAGGGCAGAGGCTAGCCAGAGTGTCCTGGAAAAGGATCAGGGGACGGAGAGCAGGAGTCGCCCAGAAGCAGGAATTGATGCTGGAGCAATTCCTCCCCTGAGTGCAGTTTCCTGCCTTGTCCTGGTGTCCTTCCATCCCCCCCCCCCATTTACCCCCCAGGGAGAGGGCACAGTCTAGAGGGTAGGAGCTCCAGCCAGGCAGGGCCACCTTGTCACCCAGGCACTGTTGGGGATTGAGGAGGGGGCTGAGGGGGTGTCTGCTCCCTGCTGCAATCTGACCCCTGCTGCCACCTCCTTTCCCAGGGTTGACTCCTCCAAAATAAGCTGGCGCCGTCCTTCACCCTCACACATCTCCTCTGTCTTCCTCTGTCTTCCACATTCTTCCTCTGAAAAATGAGGAGTTTGTCGCCGGATTCTCACCAGCAGCCACTCTGTGTGCGGGAGGGCAGCCGCAATGGCCCCAGTCAGCAGCACAAATAAATGGCCCGAAACACGATACGCGGGAGCTCCCTGGGATAAAAGAATTTCTAAGGAGAGGTTTTATTTTCCCCTCAGAGCCCCAGTCTCTCGTGATCTGGTCCAAACACAAAGACTGTCCTGAATTTCCAGTCTCACTTTCTCTCCTGGCAGCTGGTGAGCTGGGTGATGCTTTGAGGCACCCTCTCCCTTGTGCTGGTTCCTGTGGTGGTGGCAGGTCATCTGGCCCACCCCCAACCCCCACACCAGGCTCACAGCACCCCAGGGCCATCGGGCTCTGGTGCAGCCTCCTGGTTGCAGTTCTGGGGGTGGTGACACACATTTGGCAGCAAATTAAACTGGGGCAGCCACAGCCGGAGGCTGCTCTCAGCCCCCCCTCCTCCACTACCTGCCTGGTGCTTGAGGGCGCTGCGGGTGCTCCCTCAGGCTGTGGTGTGGGGACGCCAGGCAGGAGAGGGGGAGCCCAGCTCTGCCCCGGGCCACTTTCATGGGATCTGGCCCCCAGAAGGGCTGTGGATGTCCCAGAGACCTGCAGAGGAGCAGCTGGCTCCCCACCATCCTTTCCCATCCCCAAGATCCCTGGCTCACTGGCACGGAAAGGGTCCTGGACCTCCCGGTGTATCATTAACCCAGAACTGAGCCATTAACTCTCCCAAGTCCCCATCGTTATAAATCAGCCTTCCCGTAACTTCCTTCTCCCCTGCTGCAGTTTAAGCCTGTGGCTTCCTGTCCTAATTAGCCAGTGAGGTTAATTGGCCCCCAGCCTCTTTACACTTCCAAGCCTTTCTGAGAGGTGGGTCACTGCATCCCCTGTTTGTGCACTGACCCTTTCCCTCACCATGAGCTCTTCCCCCAGCACCAGCGATGGGAAGTGCTGATGTGACCACATCCATGCCATGGCTGAGGGGACTGCCTGCCTGGTTCAGCTCCTGCTAGCTGCTCTTTGCCTCCTCAGCCCCTGTTCCAGGCTTGGGGTGGATACTCACCACCTCCCTGGCACCCTATCCCTGTATTCATCTCTGTTCATGTCCCAATTCCCATCCTTATTCCCATCCCCATCTCTACCTCCATCCCTACCCCCATTCACATCCCTATCCCCGTCCCCATTGCTGTTTCTGTCCCTTTTCCTGTCCTCATCACTATTCCCTGTCCCCATTCCAATTTCTGTCCCTTTTCCTGTCTTCATCACCATTTCTGCCCCTATTCCCATTCCTGTTCCTCCCCATTCCCATCCCCGTTCCTTCCCCATCCCCACTCCTGTCCCCATTCCCACCCTTATCCTGTTTCTGTACCCATTCCTCCCATTCCCAACCTGTCCCCTCTCCTTCCTGGCCGTGCAGTGTGGCAGTGCCAGAGGCCCCCGGCAGCTCCCGGATGCCTCGGCTCAGGCTGTGCCAGCTCCATGCTCCGGCCATCTGTCTCCCACCTGCCTATCGTCTCACGCCTCCTCCTTGGGGCCAGGGGTCCCTGTCCTGCCTGTCCCAGCCTGAGGATGCCAGCGGGACCATGGTGGGTGTCCCCAGGGAGTAGGAGGCAGCCGGTGGGTGTCCCCAGGGAGTATGACAATGCCAAGAGGGAGCTGGGCAATGCTGACAGCAGAGAAGTGCAGAGATGCCTGGACCAGATTTGGTGGCCCATCTGTGTCAGTCTGGGGTCCAGCCCAGCACCACCCATCCCAGGGAGCCCACAAGGACCTCAGGACCTGCTCAGCCCTTTGGGTCATGCCCCTGTCCCAAAGTGTTCCCTCCAGGTGCCCTCAGTGCCAGCTCCTGGGCAGTGCTGCCATCCCCTGCCGGGCTGGCAGGCATCTCCTGCCATGTCCTGCTGCTGGGGAAGCATTCCTGCTTTTTATAGCCCTGCTGAGGCTCCCCAGCTGCCAGTCCCGTGCCAGTCTGCCTGCCCTCCTGCCTGCCTGCTGCCTGCACTGCCTTCCTGCCCTCCTGCCTGCTGCCTGCCTGCCCGGGCATGGCCGGGGAAGGGGCGGAGGGGGCCGGGGGCTGCAGGGCCCGTCCGACCTGCACAGCTGCATAGCTTGTCTCCAGCTATTAAACAAACTCCTCCATCTCCCCCCTCCTCCCGGTCCCCTTCCCGCCGCCAGACGCTGCTTAACCCTCTGCTGCCCCGCTCCTCGTCCTGCAGCAGCGGGAAGCGGCGTCTGCCCCTCGCAACTCGCAGCATGTTTGACTCCCAGAAGCGACCCCATCGCACTGCCGGTGCCCCCGACCCAGCTGGGCAGGGGGAGTGGCCATCCTGGTCTCCAAGGGTGCCCGCAGCCTGGCACCATCGTGGGTACCCACCCTGCGGGCAGGGCAGGAGAGCTGGCAGCTGGGGCTGGGAAGGGCAGTGGTACGCAGGATCTGGGGGATGCAGGATCAGGGGAATTTAGGCAGGGCGTTGCAGGGACTGGTGGATGCAGGATGGGCAGAGAGAGGAGCTGCAGTGCAGGGCAGAGGGGGTGCACTGGCTGGAGGAAAGGCAGAGGGATGTGGTGTGAGGGGCTGAACCTCTCCTGACCCATCCCAGCCCTCTGCCTTTTCCACTCCACGGTAGCAAGTGATGCTGGAGGGTGTCTCAGCTCCCGGGAGAGCTCCAGCTGCAGATCTCCTCTGCAGTCGTGGGCCAGTAAAGGAGGCAGGAGGGCACAGGCGCCCTGGGGTTCTCCCCAGAGTGGCTGCTGAGATCCACACACCTCGGTTTGCAGTGCCACAGATTCCGCTTCCAGCCCGGCTTGGCCTGGCAATGCCAGGAGAACAGCTTCCATCCCCCCAGTCCACACCAGCTGCCTGTTTCCCCCCCTCCCACCCCTCAGCTTCGCACGGAAACCTGAGCAGCTCCCAGCTCAGGAACCGCTGCAGGGGATGGGATGCGAGGGAGGAGCAGGATTTGCCCCTCCAGCCTGAGTTGAGCCCTCCGGAAGGGTTGACGTGGTGATGCCACGCTCTGCTGCCACCATCCTGGGACACTGTGGAGAGGACAGACACTGCCCGGCCCCTCCAGGACCTCCCTGATTGCCCTCTGCCTCCCACGCTCCCTCCCCCAGATGCTTGGGATATCTGGTCCTTTCCCGCTCCAGCCCAGTGACAAATGCTTGCCTGAGCGGGGTTTATTATTGTAAGAGCCTAGAGTTGCCTCTGGCCAACTTTCTGCCTGGGGCTAAGCCAGCAGCTGCAGGGCACCCTTCGGCACAGCCACCCCAGGGACCAGCTGTCCCCGCCCCGGGCACCCTCTGCGTGCCAAGGGGTTGGGGACCGACCCCCTGACATTGCCCAGCATGCTGTGGGTGTGAGGGGGCCCAGGGTAACCCCCCAGCCCCAGGCGGGGGATGAAGGTAAATGCTCCACCCTTCAGCCGGCAGCGCTGGGAGAGGGGTGGGACGCTTTGCTGAGGTCCCCTCCGAACTCCCCGCTGTTTCTGCCCTGTTCCTCTCCCCGGCTGGGCTGTCGTGGACTGGAGCACAGCGGGCTCGGTGATCGATGGCTGAGGCGTGGGCTTGCCAAGCCCTGCGTGTTTGGAAGGCGCCGTGTTTGTCTTGGCAGGAGCAGGGATGTCATCTCCTCTGCCTTGCACCGTGACAAGCTGGGAAAGCCAACGGGGGGTTGTGCAGGGCGGGTGCCCAAGTGGGTGCCCTGGCAGCAGCAGAGGGGTCTGCCCCAGATGGGCAGAGCGAGGTGCCAGCGAGGCGAGAGGACAAACAGAGGCACCCAGTGGGTGCAACGAGAGTGATGTGGGGACAAACTGAGCCTGTTGCCCCCTGGTAGAGCGGGTTGGGCCATCCAGGTGTGCCTTGCACCTGGCAGAGCTGCGTCCAGCCCTGCCCCTGTGCCGGTGCTGCCCCCGGCGCCACCGAGCCTGTGCTCTGCTGGAGGGGAAACTGAGGCAGGAGGACAGCACCAGCTGGCAGGGGGCTGAGGGGTCGGGAGCAGGACAGGCACCAGGCAGAGCAGTCTCTTGGGCAGGGAACAGCCCAGCTGCAGCTCTTCCAGGAAGGGGGTGCAGTGGGGACATAGAAGGTGGTGACGGATCGATGTCCAGCCCAGCGCCGATGGCAAAGGCATTTGAAGAGCAGCTCCTGCTGCTGATGGTGAGGCGCTCGGCAGATCGATAGCCGCCTGCAAAGGCGGGGTTAGATCCTTCTGGGGGTCCCCAGGCAGAGCAGGAGCTCATGGGGGGGGGGGGGAGAGGAGTGCCCTGGTAGTGTCTGCAGTGTGACGGACTGGCGGGCATGGGGCTGAGGAGAGGTCGAGTCTCCTTGAATGAGAATTGCTGGAGTCAGCTCTGCCCCTGGGACAGAGGCATTCACTTCTCAGCTGCATTCCAGGAGGCTTGGTGTCACTGTACCAGCACTAAATCCCTGCCCAGCACCATGGGCAAGGAGTGGCTGGTGCTGCCTGTGCTGAACCTGACTGTGGGACCCATCCTGCTCTTCCACTGTGCTGGTTTCTGAGCCAGTAGGACAAGTGGGATGCCCACTCCTGGCTGCAGTTTGATTGGCAGTGCTGAGGTCCTCCATCCTCGCACCTCTCCACACCCCAGAGAAAGGATCTACCACCTACCCTTGCATGGGGACAGCCCCATCTCAGCCATCCTTCTCACTGGCCCCACAAGCTCAGCCCCAGGCTCTGCAGCAGGAGGGGCATCCGAGTGTGCCCGACTGGGACTGAGCATTCTTGGTGCCCTCTGGCTCACATGCCAGAGGGACTGTGGGACTGTGGCCTGGTGTGGGACCACATCTGTGTCACCCCACATGTTGCCGTGGAAATAGGCAGGAGCTGTGCTGATAGAACACAGACCTGGGCTGGTGGCCTTAGGGAGAGGCTTGGGTCATGGCTGGGACTACCCATCCCATGGCTGCAGTGGCCATTCAGGAGATGGAACTAGAAGCCAAGCCACCGGGCCAGGAGGAGAGTTGTCAGGGCAAGGACAGTGGTGGTCAACATCCAGAATCTCTGGGCTGCCCTTCACTGCTGCCTGGAGCCATTTCCAGCCCCCAAAAATGCAGGGAGATGTTTGATGTTGGCTGTGGGAGAAGGACAATTGAGTGACTCAAAAGTTTTAAGATAACTTCCCAATTTTCTGAGGTGCCCAAGGGCTTCCAAGACCTGGGAAGGCAACGTGGGCAGAGGGTGGGGGCCAGCAGCTCTGCGGCCCGGCCCTGCCGCGCCAGTGTGCCACGTAAGTGGGTCAGTGGTACAGCCGTGGGCATTGGTGGGCACGGAGGAGCTGGAGAGGACAGAACAGTGGCAGCTGGAATGGCTCAAGGGCTGGAAGAAACTGGGACAACTCCATGCACGTGGGTCTTCCCAAAGAAGTTGGTCCAGGAGCTGGATCAACACACAGGGATAAAAGAGTACCAGGCAATTGGAGAGGATTTTTGGCTGTGGGACTTGGAGATCACTCAGCTCCAAGATCCCTCAATGGGATGTGTCCAGGCGTGGCTGCCTCATCCTGGCAAGGACAGATGGATGCTGGTCATGCTGGCATGGCCCAGCCAACCCCAGCATCCTTCTGGGGCAGAGGAAGGATGGTCAACCCAGCATGCATCTGGAACCCAGACTGGGTTTGTAGTGGGAATACTAGTGGAAAGGTCCTCCATGGAGACTGGGGGAACTGAGAGACCCCCCTCGTGACCACCCTCCCCTCTTCCAGAAGCACAACCTGCCCCTCTCTTTCCCGGCAAAATCTTGTGGAAATGATGCTTCTGCTCCTGGGTCGCCGTGGCAACCAGCAAGTGCAACAAGGAGGGGATGCAGGATCCAAACCTCATCTCTCCCTCCAACCCGGGACCACTTCCCAGCACGTCCACATCTCCATCGCCCCAGGGCTGGCTCCATGCTGAGGGGCTGCCCCTCCCCAAGGCCAGGCTTCAGCCAAGGGGTGAGGGAGGCCCAAGCAACCGATGCTGATGCCGATGCTGGCACGTGCCTCGTGGGAAGCTGTCTCCCTGCCTTGCCCTTCACCACATCCCTCCCCAGCTGCTGCCTGAACTTCAAAGCCACCAAAGGCCACATGGCCTGGAGCATCTTCTCTGCATCACTTCCAGGGAGGAGAAGATGCTTTGAAACCTCCTGGCCCTTTTCCCCTCCTCTGCAGGGTAATTTCCATTTTTTTCAAAACCCCACAAAAAAAGGAGCCTTTTTCCTCTTTGTTTCTCTTCTCTCTCTCTCTCTTTTTTTTTTTTTCTTTTTTTTTTCCCCTTGTCTTTGTCAGCTAAAAATATGCAACCCACCAGGGAGGGCGGGTGGGGGGAGCTGCTGCTGCGCTGAAGGTTAACACCAGGATGGGCTTGAAAAGCCACTGGAGGGGAATGCAGGTGCTCCCCACATCGTTTGGGAGGTGTCCTGCCCTAGAAGACCCCCCCATTGCTCAGGCTGGGGGTCAGGGCTTAGCCCCTGACGTGCTGAGGGTGCGTGTGGGAGGCAGCAAAGTTTGGAGGCAGAGCCTGCTCGGGACATGGTGTGACATGACACCCGGCGGAGGGGCCAGACGCAGATCCATCTGTCCCGGTTGTTTCCCAGGGAGCTGGGAGATGCCCAGGGATGCCCATCAGCCGGAGGCGGGATGTCCAGGCACCCCGTTGTGGGGATGACCCCGCAGGGCAGGGATCAAAGCAGCCGGGGGCAGACAGGCAGCTCCAGGCTGGAGCGTGGGAGGGAGGTGGGCGGCTGTGGCGGAGGAAGGATGTGATTTATCTAATATCCCGCTCCAACCACAGAACGGATGGAGGAGAAAAACAACCCGGGGGCTCGATGTCTTGGGGAGATGCTGTCAGGGGCTGAGAGGCACTGAGCAGTGCCAAAGCCAGCTGGGAAATTAAATTGGGATGAATCACCCAGAGCTGGGAGCGTTCACCTGAGCCATAAACCATCCACGCATCTAGAGAAGACACATTTCCCAGCTCCCAGGTTTGCAATCTTAAGCCTCATCCAACTTTGCAGGAAGGTGACAGACTTCAAAACTGGTTTATTATTCCTTCCCTCCCTCCCCCTCATTCCCCACCCCACAAAGACGGGAATGTTGCAGCAGAATGTCTCGGCGTGGAGGTAAATGACCAGCCACGGGCTCCCCTCCGGAGATGGTGACCCGGCAGCGGGATGCTGGAGCCAGGACTCCCAGGCAGAACCGAGCCTTGGACGTCCTGCAGGGCTGAGGGCGGGCTCCGAGAGAGGGTGAGGGCTGGGATACTGCAGTGTGGCAGGATGAGATGCTGAGAACCAGGGGAATCCACTACAGAGTCAAACTTGTTGGGAAGGCAGGAGACAGACAGTAGGAAAAAATTCCCAGGGCAGCTGTGTGTCAGGGGATTTACTGGCACCCTGGAATGGAGGTGTGAGGAGCAGGGCGGTGACAGAGCTGCTGCTGCTGCTGCTGCTAAAGTGGGGAGACCGACACAGGGGGCACCAGATAGTGCTGCTTGAGCTGGGGGGGTTGGCCACCTCCCCATGGTGGTCTTGGTGGCTATGAGGGATGCCTTGGCTACTGGAAACAAGCTGGCAGCTCCCAGACCCGCGGGGCAGCTCGGTGGGAGGGGGGAAGGCGGGATTTATGGAGCTGGGAATTAGGCAGGAGGAGGCGGCGGCGGCGGCAGCAGGGCACACATGGCAGGCGCTGACAGAGGGGAAAGGGCTGCCGGAGCAGGACGGGGGTGAGCCCCAGGTGGCCAGGCTAGAAATTCCTCAGCCTTCCCCAGAGCTGGGATTTAGCCCCACGGCGATGGAGATGGGCAGTGTGGGGGCTTGGGGTGTATCTGCTGTCTCAGAAGCATCCCGGTGCTCAGCTGTGGGGAGAGAGCAGGGTATGTCCCAGGTGGGGGACTGGCAGGATGGATCTCCACCTTTTTCCCATGGCCCAGGCATCTGCCTTTCCTTCCCAGAGGAGACATCTGGAAGGAAAGGCATTTGGCAGAGGGTAAACTGAGGCACGGTGGGGGTTGACTCTCCCTGGATCATGGGTCAGGACTTGGCAACTCTGGGATTCCCAGCCTCAGCCTGGGGCCTCAGGAGCTGGTGGGACCAGCTCCTGCACTGCCTGATGGGCACTGGGTGTCTGGAGAGGCCTCACCACCTCTGCCGGATGGCGATCTGCCCGTGGGAGCAAGGACATCCCGGATCCTGCCTGCGCACCAGGGCAGGTGGCATCGGGTGTCCGCAGCTGCGAGCCGCCTTTCATCCGCTTCCAGCCCGGGGCTCGCTTTCCGTCACCTGCTGCCCTCCCGGCCCGAGGCCAAGAGCCTGCGGGCAGGGCCGATGTGCGAGACGTGGCTGCTCTGCCCTCACGTCCTCTGGCTGCAGGGGGGGCAGTGACACGCCTGAGATGGGCCATGGGTGCCAGGGCAGCATCCTGCCCCATGCACCCCACTGCCAGCTCCTTGGCTCAGGGTGGGCTTGGCTGGGATGGGGCCTAGCAAAGCCCCAGTCCAAAGACAGCAGACCTTCCCCGCAAAACTTTCCACTGCCTTCAGCTTCTGCAGGCGGCAGAAAGAGCTGGGGACCAGGCAGGGATGTGTGTGGGTGTTGCTGGAACACATGTGGTCAGCAGCGTGTGCGTGTCCAGGCACACATGTGTGTGTGTGTGTGAGCACATGTGTGTGCTCAGGAGCGAGTGCATCTGTGGGGAGATCCACAGATGTACAGATCTCCCTGTGCATCTCTAGCGGGTGTTGCATGCCTGTGGGACTGCAGCATCCCTGTGCTGCGGTGTTCCTCAGCATGTGCAGCGTAATGAGCTGGCACAGCAGAGTTAATTGAGGGGACAGACGAGCAGAGCTTGTCATTAAGGAAAGCGCTGCAGCAGGTACCAGTGACAAGATGCTGCCTGTCCCCCCAGGCTGATGGCAGCCCCCGCAGGGGACAGTGATAGCCCGAGTCCCAAGGAAAGATGGCTGAAGATGAGTGTCCCACCTGCTGCAGCCCTCATTCAGGGCTGGCTACATGAGCAAAAGCAGCCAGGGAGTGTGAATTGCTCCTGCCCACATGGAGGAATGAATCTGCCAGACCTAGCAGGAAGGGCCTGGCAGTGGGTACCAAGCCCTGGACCTGGTGGCTTGTCTACAGCCCTGGCTGCATCCTGCCCTGAGCCCCACTTGCCTCTTCCACTGGGAATGTGTCCCTGCTGATGCAACTTGCACAGTGTGACGATGGCCTGACTGCCAAAGCTTCCCCCTCAGCTCCCACCATTAGGTTCTAGATTGAACACGCAGCAGAGGGGACAGAACAGCCGGCTCCCAGCAGCCTGGTGAGCCTGTGCCAACAGCCCACAAGGACGGGGAGCCTTGCTCAGGGCTGTCAGATTCTCGCTAGAGAAGCTCAGAGAGCTGGAAAGGAGCCTTCGCCTCCTCCGTAGCCAGGAGCTCCCACTCTCCTCCTCCCTCTTCTGCTCTCTTGCTGGCCATGCCTCTCCCTGGGGGGCCATGTCCTCACAAGACATGTCCACAGATCCTCCCTTGGAACCTGGCTGTTGCTATGGGCATCCCCATCCTGAGGGCTGGGAAAGTCTTGTTCTCTCTCTTCCAGTAGGTGTTCCCTCTGAAACCTAATGGTGGGGCAAGAGCCTGTCCTGAAGCAAAGAAGGGATCCTGCTGGAGCAGAACCCACCCCTCTTCCTTCTGCCTCCTTCCTGCCTTCCATCACTGCAGCCCTGCACCCCCTGCCCCAGCCACCAGTGCTGAAGGCAGAATAAAACCTTCAGGAGTGAGCAACCCCCTGGCCAGATTTGCTCTGCTCCCTGACGAGAGATTCATTCAGGAGCTGCTGGACTCCTGTCAGGCACATCCCTAATTAAGCTTGTTAGCTCTTTATGATAAACAACATATGGGCTGGGGCCAGGGGGCTCTGTGGGGCCATGTGCTCTCTGGCAGCCCATGGGGCAGTGCAGGCAGGATAAGCAGCAGCCCCGTGTTTGTGCCTAACTCTCCCTCCCCTTCCCAAAATGGACCTTCAATCCCGTGGCTTCACTGACCCTCCAAACCCTAGTATCAGTCCTGGCTTTCTCCTCTGGACTGGGGTGGGCAGGAAGGGGGTTGGATTGGACAAGGCTGCCAAGGCTTTGTTGGTGTTACAGGACCCCCTTCCTACTCCTGCAGGGTCTGGGGCAGTACAAGAGAGATCCGTGGTGTCTCAAGGGCCAGGAGATGAAGGAACGGTGGAGAACAGCAGTTCTGTACTCTTCATGGAAAGAAATGACAGCAGCTCAACCTGCTGTTGAGTGTGTGACCCTCAGGAATTACAAAGGGCCTGCAACCCATCCCAGGACAGTTTCTTCATCCATCATCTAGTTAGTAGCTGGAGATATCCATTTGTCCACTCACACATCCAACTCACCCAGGCATCCACCCCACCATCCATCCCTGTCTTCATTCCTCCTTCTCCCCCATCCACCAGATATCATCCCTTGCACCTTCACCCCTTCTTCTGTCCCATTAACCCACCTCATCTTCCGCCCTTGCCTTCCTTCCTCTTCCTGCTCCTGTCTCTGCTCTCCCCGAGCTCAGGGTGCTGCTCATCACCTTTCCTCCCCACCATGCTCATTAATTACCAGCCCACGTCTCCGGGGCCAGACCTGCTGATGGGTTGCAGGGAGGGCACCCGCTCACTCCCCCTCCTCACAGCTCTGCGCTTCTTATCTCCGAGATCCCACCTTGCTGGCAGAGGAGCAAGGCAGGACGACGCTTCCCTGGGGAATGGCAAGCCAAGCGATAACGAAATCGTAGCGTGAGGAGAAATTACCTTGCCTGAATTTTAAAAACTTCTCGTCGAGGTTGCCGTGGTAACTGAAAGGTGCATCACGTTGCTCTGACAACCCTGAAACAGCCAGGTTTTGCCTGGCGGGCTTTGGGGAGGGAGGAGCCCAGTGCAGTGGGGAGCAGGGATGTTCAGCCCCGGGCACTCCCCAAGACAGAGACATCTCTCTCTCCATAGACACCAGCTGCGTGACCACCCCACCATCATTTCCAACCTCTGCCCATCCATCTCTCCTGGGAAGCACTGGAGGAAGAGGACTGAGGGGCTCCAAGCCCAAACACACAGTGCCCTGAGAAGGTGGCAGGGAGGTGGGATGGGCTCCAGGTTGGTCCACCCTGCTGTGGGCATCCCTGGCACTGCAGGAGTTGCTGAGATCCCTAGCAGGCAGCCTGAGGACCCTCTCTGCACCCTGCTCGGGGGGTGGGCTGTGCACCCAGCATGGCTTTGGGCTCCAAACCCCCAGGCAAGTGCCAACAGCATTGTCCCAGTCCGTGTAAATCACTGACACGGAAATAGCCCCAGTGGGGTTGAAAAATAGCAGGTGACTCACGCAGAGCAAAGGGTCCAAAATAGCCCCTCCGGAGCACTCCTAAAATTAGTCTCCCTCCTGGGAGGTCCCGACCACTGTGTCCTTGCCAGGGCACAGCCGTGGTGTTGAGCCTGCCTGGCTGCTGCCACCATGGCCGCTTCCCTGTGGGGTGGGGGGTGCAGGGCTCCCTTTGCTGCTCATATCTCTCCAGTATCTCCCGTAAACCCACCCCTGGGTGTGGCTGAACCGCGCATCTCAGAGTCTCCAGCAGATCCGTGTGACTCCTGTGGATGCAGGCTGCTCCTTGGGGGTTCCCACACGCAACATCCATGGCCCCCAGAAAGACCGGGCATCAAAAAACACAGCCTTGAAAGCCACGAGCTATCAGGATGCCAAAGGCTCGGCCCTCATCCTGCTCCCTTAGCTTGGATTTCAGTGGAAGGGGTGACAAGACAGCAGATGAGGTGTTTTCCAGTGGTAGTGAGTCCCCCAGGGATTCGGATTTCCCCGCTCGCCTACCTCCCACCTCGCCATTCCACCCTGACAGGGCATCACCAGCCTGCTGCTCCCACCCACTGCCGGTGCTGGAAGGCAGGCGGGGCTGAGGGGGCACACACGGAGGGGCCCCGGGAGCAGCATCCGCTCTGCTGGCATGGCCGGGAGCGCTCCCCGTGCCGGGCCATAGCTCCTGCGCGGGTGAGCAGTACCCAGTTAATTAGAGGAAGGGATGAATAATTCCTTTTTATAATGCAACGTCGCACGGCAGATGCCGTCTGCCTCGTCTCGGCGCGCCGCGCGCGGGAGCCCGCGTTATTCTGCTCTCAGCAGAGTTATTTATACACTGGGACATTTTTCAAAGCGCCGCTTTGATGGTCTTCCACCAGCTCGGAAAAAAAAGTAGTCCATCCCAAAATAACCCGAGTGAAAGTCACAGCTCTTCATTACGCGCAGCTTCAACCGGGGGGCTAGGAGAACAAAAACCCGCCACATTCCTCCCATCAAATCCACCCTTTTCAAGTGCATTTCAAATGAGTTCAAACCGCCGCGGCGGTGACTAGACGAGCGCTAATGATGCTGCGGGCACATCCCGCCAGGGAGAGGGATGGAGATGGGGGGAGGTGGGTTTTAAGCAGCTTCCAGAGCCCACAGATGTTTTGGGGTGCCCAGGACAGGGTCAACACTGCAGCAACCACGGTGGGATAAGCTGGGAGAAACACAGCCCCTCTCTTGCCTGGGTTTTCCTGCTGCAGGAAACAGTTTCTCTCCCCAAACCAGGCTTTGGAGGAGGGGAACAAGCACCAAATAAATTTTTCTTAGGAACTGTAGCAAAAAAGCCCCAGTCCTCATTTTCCCATCGCACCTGCATGCACGCACCCCTCAGGTCTGGTTGCCGTTAAAGGGAAAAAAAAAAAAAAGGTGGGGGTAAACTGATTTTTGTAGGTGGTGACAAATTCCTGTGAAAACGTTTTTGACATGAAATCGTCTCCCATCCAAATTCCCTCCCGGCGGAGACGGTGAGCGGGCCCCCCCCCGCTCCCACACCTGGCAAAGGGCCCGAGCTGCTCACCTCCCTCTCTGCCTTGACACGGCCTTGCCCAGCTGCCCGCAGCCCCTCGGTCCCGCCGGTCAGCCCCCCTCGCCCTCTCCCCCCGGGTCTCGCCTCCACTGCCCGCGGCTCTGTGCAGCATCCACCCAGCACTCCGAGACTCAGGGGCTGCCTGGCTGGTGATCGACGGCTCACTGCCGGAGGCAGGGAAGAGTCTCTGCTGGGAAAACCATTTCTTTACCCTCCAAATCTGCCTGCTCCAGCATTTCTGCGAGGCTGGAGCTTCTCTCCCGTGAGAGCCTGGCGTTGGAATGTGCCCAAGTGCCCAGGACAGAACAAGCTGCCTGGACAAGGGATAACCACGCTGGATGCAGCCACAGGTCCCAGGCCCTGCGATCCCAGCCCCCATCTGGTTTTGGTTTCTTTCAACAGCAACAGAGCCCCCCCACTCCACCCTCCAGGGCTGCAAACTGCGTCCACGTTGCTGCAGATGGCGAGTCAATTAAAACCATCTTTTTTTCCTCCCCATCAGGGAAACCTGGACCATGCAGTTCCCAAGCCAGAACCGGGCTCTTGGTTAAAACAGCCGAGGGATGAGGGACACACCTTCCTTTCCTCACCCACCCTGGCACTGTGGGGCTGGGCAGAAAGATTGGCCAGGATGACATGGCTACTTGTCCAGGGCCACAGGGACTCTCTGCCACGGGGCAGGAGGGAGTGCTGGCACCGTTTGGAGCAGAGTGCCAGCACTCCCCCAGGGAAGGGACTGCCCTTTTACCTTTTCACCCTCCCCCTCAGCTGCTCTCTTCCGGGCCTTGGAGCATCCCTCCAGCAAAGAAGGGAGCTGCAGGGGGACCACAGCAGTACCCATGATGTGCTGGCAGGATGCTGCACTGCCCATACTCCTACCACAGCTCTGTGACTGAGGCCAGAACCCAATGGTCACAGGGCATTTGGGTAAACTAGGGAAAGCTATTCCAGGGCAATTTCGAAGTAGTTCAGGCACATCTAGTAGCTCAGGAGGGGATAAACCACCATTGTGGGGAAGAGAAGGGGAAGCAGCCATGTTAAATCCCCCATGGCAGAGTGGGGAAAGGCACTGGAGAGGAGCACAAACACATGTGTGCACACACAGGTGCATAAACACACACATGTGTTTGCCTGTGCCCTCCACCTCTGGCTCTCCCACAGCAGCAAACACCACCTCCTGTTCCAGATCACCTTTTGGCACCAGGATCATGGCTAGGCTTTGTGAACGAAGATTTGAGAAGGGCTCTACCTGCCTGGCTTTGGCCAGCGCTCAGCACACAGACAGCCAAGTTGGTCCTGGGTCATGGCTCTCTCCATGCTCGTCCTGCTGGGCACAGGAGGTTTTTTGGCATTAGAGAAACACAGGAGAGCCAACCCAAACCACACTAAGCCCCTGTGAGCACCCCAAGCATGCATTGCTGCAGTGAGGGCTCCAGACTGGTCCCATGCACCCCGGGTCTCTGGCAGACCTGACCAGCAGTGCAGGGAGGTTTTCCTGTCTGCCCGCAGCATTTCAGTGATTGTGCAAGTGAGCAAGGCAGGCCTGGGGCTGGCCATGCAGAGTGCTGAGCTCTGCCATGAGTTGGTAACTCCAGCGATTAAGGAGTGCTCAGGAGAGAAGCTGTTCACACTAACGATTTGGCCTCTCTCCTCGCCTCAATTAGCGCGCAGCAGCTCACAATGCTCCCGAGGCCTCCTGGAAAGCCAGGGCATATCAGGCTTGGGAGTTTTATTATTAATAATGCTGAAAGCCAGCCAGAAAAATCCCAAACCTTAAAACCACACCAACAGGAACCTTGGATTCTGCGTATTGTAGTTGCAGTCCTGTTGGAGCCAAGGCCCTGGAAGTCACTCTGCAGCTGCCTCATGCCTGGAAGGAGCTCCAGGCTGCAATTCTGCTCTCATGTGCCTATTGCCCCCCACCCTTTGGGTGTCCCCAGATAGAATGTGGGGTCTCTGCTTCTGGGGCTTAGTGCCTTTACTCTCTCCCCTTGTCCACCACAGAGGAGAGAGACCTTGTGGCTGCTCAGCAACAGGGAAACTGAGGCACAGGAGTGGAGTGCAGTTCTGTCCAGCCAGGGCCTGCTCTGTATCTCCTCCTACCACTGCCCAGCTACAAAAGCTTTTCTCCAGCACCCTCTGTCCCTCTGCAGTCCTAGTGGGATCAGCTTCAGTCCCCTGGCATTTTGGCCGTGGCAGCCTCTTGGGGCACCCTGCATCAGGATCAGGCTTGGCTGCTCAGCCTCAGTGGGAGGCTGTGCCTGAGGGAGCTCCCCTCTGCTCCAGGGGGACTCCTGTCTCCTCACTGTACACTTCTGGGGCTGGCTTCTCCTCCCACCCCAGAGGTCCGTCCCCAGGGAGGCAGGGACACCACGTCCCTCTGAAGGCAGTGGGCCATGGCACATTCAGTCACGAACAGCCGCGCTGCGCTGCCTAAATTGGAGGTGCGGGTGCTGGCAGGCGGCGGTGCCTCCATGCCCTGCTCCAGTGCCTGGCATGGGGCTCGGGAGCATGCCTGGGAGTGGGGGAGTTGCATATCCCAGCAGCTTCTCCTGTTCCCTGGGTGCCCAGCAGCAACACCTTCCCCCTGGAAAGGGGCTTTAACCCATCCACTAAGTGGGGTTGGCTGCGAGCCCAGGACCCCATTAAAGCCTTGCCCCAGTCAGGGGCCCTGCTTTGAACTCCCCTTCTAGCAGTTATCCCCAGAGCAGGCAGTGGGGTCCCTGTGCCTCCATGGCATGCTCCTGGTTCCCCACTGCAACTGTTCTGGAGGTAGTGGTCAGGGCTGGCTCAGCTCCTGGCCCTGGGGCAGCACTTCGCTGCAGCAGCAAAGAGGGAGCGAGCCTGGCAGCAGCCAGATAGAACCAGGACAAAGCTGTGCTGTATCCACACTGCAGACCCTCCCCTCCCTGTGCCCAGAGTATCACCCCTCATCAGGATGATGTGCTGGGAAAGGGATCGATGGGCTGGGAAGAAGCTGAGCTACACAAATGCACTTTATCGACCCATGGAGCCCACCTGCTGGGAAACAGACCCCCTCCATTTACAGCCCAGAGCAGCAAAGCACTTTGTCGCTTTGCCAGCCGGGACATGGAGATGGGAAGGCTGCCACAGCTGTCCCCACTGCAGTGCACCAGGCCTGCCTTTCTTACCGTCATCCTGGGGATAAGCTGAGACAGGGAGCTGGCACCTTGGTTTAAAGCCACCCGGCTTCCTCTGCAGAGCCGAAGCGGGGATGTCAAACACTGGGACGCAGCCCAGCTGCCATGCCCTGCCCTGGAGCCTCGGCGATGTTTAGCTGCCCTGCACGGAGGGAACGTGCCACGACAGGGCTGTCACGGCGCGGCTGTCACGGCTGGGCCACGCCTGCCACCTGGTGGCATGGCCCCGGCACTCGGGCAGGGACCACAACCCCTGAGATCCTGTTCCCGAGGCAAGGGCGGAGAGTTCCCCCCCCTCAGCATCCTGCAAAGATCAGGCAGCAGCCTGACTGTGCCACAGGGTGCAGAGGCAGCTGCAGCAGCTGGCAAACCAGGATTCACCCCACCACAAACGGCAGCCCCGGGGAGCTGGCCTTGACCCACAGAAAGGCCTTGTACCATGAACAAGTTGTGAAGCTGCTCCTGCTTCATTCCTAACCCGTTCCTATGCCCACAGGAACACTAGGAAAGACCACTCCCAGCTTTGGTGGGGAAGCTGAGCAAGATCCACAGCCAACAGCATGGGTAAAGGTAGAGCTCAGGGCTGAGCCCTGCCCTGCTCATCTTGGTTCTTGGGAAGAGGACAGGAGGGGGGACAAGGCAAGCACAACACAGGCAGAGGGAACAGCATGGCAGTAACTGAACAGCTGCAGGACACCTCAGGAAGGATGAGGTTCACTGCCACCCACGCTGCTGCAGCTCCCTACGTTGTGTCCAGGGAAGTCAGAGGAAGCCGAGGTGGGGCACAGGAACCTCCCCACATTCCAGGTGCCACACATTCCAGCTCCCCATGGGGTCAGCAGGGACTACTGGGCAGGACCCACAAGCTGCATACAAGGCTGCTCTTCCTCTCCTGCTCCTACATCCCTCATAGTCTCTCCCTACACAGAGACCTGACACTCCACCAGCCATCATCCATGCTGGAGCTGTGAGAAAGACACTGATAACAAGGCACAGTGCAAGGATGAAAGGAGAAGGGAAAGCAGTGAGCTGTGTGTAGCAGAGTCCAGGATGAAGTCTCATCAAGGAAGAGGCAGAACGACAGAAAGGACAAGCAGCACTGGCAACTTAATTCTTCATTCACCCACCAACAAGCAGAAATAGGATAATTTTTGGATGTATTTCTTTTGGAAATGAGCCAAACTGGCAACTAGAATCAAAGTCTTCAAAAAGTCTATACAAAGATGTATCATACAAAATGTACAGGAAAATTCTCCAAAAAAACCCAGACAGACAATACAACAAAAGGAGAGCAGAGACTGAAACCACAGCTAACAGGTCCTGCTGCTGCTCCAGAGGGCAGGAGCAGCAGCTGGACAACACGCTAAAACACAGAATACATTACACTATATACACGACCGTACAAAGATCAGCGTCCCCTCTGGTCTAACGAGGAGTTCTCCAGCATGAAGTTGGGTCAGTTCAAACAATCTGCTCACGGAAGTGTTACATGCTGAGCAGGGAACAACGTCCAAGGGAATGAAATGGTCAACTCTAAACCAAAATCAGAATATAGCCAGGTCACCAAGGCTACAGAGATTAACAGTCAGTTCTTGCTAACAAGGAAGCGCTTTGCAGGCCAGAGGGGTCACTCCATCTCCGTGAAGCGGGCGAACATGGCTTTCCGCACGGCATCTTTGTATGAATCCGCAGTGGAGACACCATAGGAACTGCCCTTGGCTCCCAAGCCAGCTCCTCTCATTCTTACTTGGGCCTGCAGGGGAAGAGAGACACATTTCAGCACTCCAGTGAGTGGCCACACTACCACGAGGGCACTGCCAAAAAAACCTCATCAGTCCAGCCAGCTTCCCTGAGGATCCCCACAGCCATAAATACAGACACAGGAGATCAGAGTACACACACCACCTCACAGTCACTGCCTTCACATTGCTCTGACCCCACCCCTACAGGAGCAGGAATGAAACTGAACAGAACAGTTCCTAACAGCGTAACCTGGAGCACAAGCCAGGAAAGGCAACAACAGGAGGCAGACCATTCTGGGATACCACTGCCACAGACCCTCAGGAGTGGAGTGATAAAGGAAGGAAGCACAGCCCTGCCTCTACTTTAAGACCTGATGGGACAAATGGGAGCAAGAGCCAATGTGAACAGGGGCAGCTTTACTGTGAATGGCAGTTTATTC
Source organism: Pyrocephalus nanus (assembly GCA_038380795.1). NCBI lineage: Eukaryota > Metazoa > Chordata > Aves > Passeriformes > Tyrannidae > Pyrocephalus > Pyrocephalus nanus. Next base: position 7,047,732 of record CM076271.1, on the reverse strand, counting down.
TTTCAGAGATCTTTAGCAGCAAGTGCTTCTGGTTAAATAAAAAACAAAGGCACCAAACCCCCTCTTTACTCACCTCAATGGGTGCTGTGATGCCCTGACACTTCCTTCCCAAGCCTGAACCTTCCCTCCAGCCCATGGCCTGCAGCATTTTGTTGCCAATATTACTGTTGTCGAGGCCATCTTTGGTGGGCTGCTCGTAATTCCTGTGGGAAGAAGAGATGAGTAAACCCAACTGCTCATCATGCACTGAAGCCATGGCTGAGGAGCTCTGGGTACGTACACTGTGCCAGCATCATAGACCTTCTTGCGCTTGGGCTCCGGGGGCTCTGGGATGCCGTACTTCTCCCGCCTCTCAGCAGCTCTGTCTCTGTATTTCATCTGCACAAAGCAACCACAGTTACCATGGATTCCAAGACACTTCTGTTCATCTTTGAGCTATGGGAGTCAGCTAAATGCCTGCTACTGCAGAATGCTATACACTGCAGCCCACTAAAAACCACAGGCAGCAGGACCCCAGACCCAAGTCCCTGAAGCTGCACTGGGGTAGGAAGAGGCTTGAAAGTTTCTGGTCCCACTCTGGCAGCCCCAAGCTGGAGGTGGAGTGCTTAGCTACTGCTCAGCAGTAGCTGTGGGTTATGAGACACTTTTTTTCATGTAACAGGGCAGCTCTGAACCTTGACCGGAAAAGGGGTTGGCTTACAAGGATTATCTCAAGTGACGTGTGTCAGGATAAGGAGAGCTCAACAGATCACCTATGCAGGTTTTCCATTAGCTACTCATCTGCTCATCTCAAAACTGACCTCTCTCTCACGCAGCTCCAAGGCTTCAAGTTCCTGCTCAGAAAGTTTTGATCTTCTGTAGATATCCATGTTTTGCTGAAACAAGAAGAGATTCACCTTAATAACATGAAGTGCACAACAGCTCTTTTAAAGTAAAATAGCTGAATTTTGGGAGAGCAACAATCCACTTGCACCTATTTTTAATAGTTTTCCAAAGAGAAATATGCATCATGGCTTTGGTTTACACACTGAATTATGGCAACCAAGTACTTTCATGACCACATAGTGCAAATACCTTGTGCAAGTCAGATAGCTGCTGATGCCTAATCAGAGCATCTTTGTTTGGGAACTGCCTTCTACACAACAGACAAGCCATCTTCTTCCAGTCAGTCAGTTTCTCTTCCTCGTTCTCCATTCTTTCCAGTAAGTCCTCATCATTATCGCTGTCACCGCTGTAGGCAGCCACGAGGCCACGCTGGAAAAGAAGGACAGCATTAAGGGCATTGCCAACAGTGTCACCACAGTTCAGAGAGCCCAGAGAGGGAAGACAGAGGCAGCAGATGTGTGTTTATCACAGGAGCAGCATTGCACTCCCATTGTTAAGGATGAAATCACAGAATGGGTTAAGTATGGAAGAGACCACTGGAGACCATTTAGAATGACTTCCCTGCTCAAGCAGGGTCCCCTAGCACATACTGCTACTGTGTCCTGACAACCTTAAAGTATCTCCAGGGAAGGATACTCCATAAACTCTCTACAAAACCTGGTAAAGCGTTCAGTCACCCTCACAGTGATGGTTCCTCCTTGTGTTCTCCTAGGGCAGATTCCAAAGGGCTGGCCTTGGCAGTGAAGACTGAAGCAAAGGTGCTGGTCAGTATTTCAGACAACCCTGCCACCTCTGTTGCAAGGGTCCATGTTCTATTCAGTACTGGCCCACATTTTTATAGTACTACAACTCAAAAGAACCACATGCTACAGTGGATTTAAGACTTATTTCCCACTAGCTAAGCAGTACTTTCAAGTACACCATATTTAGAAATCTCAAACCCTCAATGGAGCTCTTGAGGCTAGAAGGAATCGCAGCCTTTCTCAGTGTATCTCAGTCACTCAGCCTATTGCACTTGCACTGTATCACTGCAACCACTTTTTACAGGTGATACTGTGGAAATGCAGGCTGGCAAGCAAGTATCTGCTAGTTCCTCTCAAGTGCTTTACCAGTAACCTTTGGCAATACCTCTGCCAGGTATCACACTCACCTTCAGCGGATTTTCATCGTCCCCGTTTTTCAACACCTCTGGTAAGATCTGCTGTCGCTCAGACAGAGCTCCCTGGATGAGACAAGACTGCCATGAGCACTGAGCTCTATGCCACACCACCCCCCCTCCCGCTCCCCACCATTGCCAGCACCTTCACCTTTTTCTCAAAGAGGGCAAAGCCTGCATCTGCAGCTGCTGACTCCTTCCGCTCCTCCTCCCTGGTACTCAGCGGCTGGAAGCTGTTCTTGAAGTTCTCTTTCTGCTTGTTCAAACTCTTTGCCCAGCGCTCCATGTCTTTAGCAATCTGAAATGCAGTGGTTTGCTCACACAGCTTCCCTCACAGCTATCAATCTTTTATGACATGCATTCAATCTCACATGCAGTTTCACAAGAAGTCAACCCACTACCTTTTATTTTTAAACCATGGCACACTGGATGTAGTGCAGCTGTTTCCCTATATACAGTGTTCAAAGATACCGCAGCTTGCTGCTTTTACTGTACAAACCCTTCTTATCAAGCTAATCCTCTAAGTGACGGCTCAGTTATACTCCCACTGGTCCTGGCAGGATTCCATAAACACTCCTCCTATGCAGAGCTTATTTCTGCACTGAAGCCTTGCCAACTCCACCTCTCCTCAGCCCCCTACAATGCCTGCAAATTGCAGGCATGCACCCCCATTTAATAACCTAGGATTTCCTTTGCCATGAAAAAGGAGAACTACTATCACATTCCACAGAACACTTCATCCCCACTGTGATCCTGTTTTGTCTTTTACCTGTTGAGCTGTTTTACTTTTAGGCTTCTCTTTCTTCTCCTTCACTTCTTTGGTGGTGGTTGTGGTGGCTGTCTGCTGGTACGTGACACCTTCTGCAGCGGGCATGTACGTCTCCTTTTCGCCATCCCAGTACAGGTACTGCTGGGTTAAGGCGTTGTAGTAATACTGCCAGAGGGAAGGAGAGGCAGCCAGTTAGAACACCTCACACGGGCTCGGTGTCCACGGGAGAACCCAAGCAAGCTGATTCAGACTACTGCATCACACGGGAAGGCGTTTGTAGAGTCCAAACAAGTTCTGCAGACTCCACAAAGGAGTCAAAAGGCAGGAAGTGGCTGAAGCCTCTGTCCCCAAACACAGGCGGTGCTGCCCAACAGCACTACGGAGAACCTTTTGCTTCTCCCAAGAGACGACCCACCAGAGCCCAGAGCTGGGTGCACTTTGCTGGGCACTCCGCTACGAAATAGCTCAGTTACAGTGGCTGTGACAAGTGCTAATCCTATATGGGCCAAATTTGGAGGAAAATTAAGGAAAGGAAAGGAAAATGAAGGGCTATACCAGAGGGAAGTCAAGTCCCAGCTCTACACACACTGCTGAGAGTTATCTGCAACATTTGGTATGTTGTGCACTTCAAATGTCACTCATATGATGAGATAGGAAACTAATGGACCTTAACAGTTAAGACATGTGGGAAGAACTTGTGTTTACCTGGGAATTAGGATCATAGTAGAGCCCTGTTATAGGATCATAATAATATCCTGAAGATTCATCATATTGGTAGGTGGAAGTGTCAGGGACAGCTGTAAAAAAATTAAAGTGTGGGACATGGTCGTTCCAGACGAATTCAGACAGGTATCTTTCTACATTTCAGGTAAAATTCGGAGATTATTTAGCAGCCACGACGGCAGGCACGTCTGTAAAGGGCTCTTAATCAACCGTGCAGCGAACGCGTTCCAGGGGCAGCTTCACCAAGACACGTGGTGACAGAGCACTTGGCCAGAGCCGAGTCTCTCTCTTGCTACACAGTGACAGAAACCTGTCCCCAGGAGCAGCTCCCAAGCACTTACCGTACTTGGTTCCAGGCACTACGCCAGTCGGGGGAGCCGCCTGTGCCTGCGCACTAGTGGTAGGTGGTGCTGATTGTGTCTGAAAAAAAACCCCAAGCCAGCAAGCTCCATTAGAAAATCTGTCACCAAGGTGCAAGAAAAACAAGGACAGCGAGCCAAGGTGTGAGCAGCCCACCCCACACTATGACAGCCAACTCCTCCTCACCAGGATGCCTGACACTCACCTTCAGTGAAGAGCAGAACAATCACAATAAAAAAATAGCAGGTGACTTACAACCACAAGCACTCTGACTAACCCATGGACACTCAGTCGCTTTCTGTACCACCCACTTTAAAAAACCAAAACCTACAGCTGAGCCTGAATCCCACATAACCCTGGCTTTGACAGCAAGGACTCAGCAGTGCTGTAATTACCGGAGAGTCAGGTGAGTTTGTCTGCTGATTATACAGCTGAGGACTCTGGGACACAACTGCAGCTGTGGTGGTAGTGACCGGAGCTCCTGCCAACAGAGAGCAGTAAAGCATAAGCCCGCTAATTTGTAAAACAGGACTGCATCCTAGGGCTAAAATTACTTTGTTTATAGTTTCAGCTCCTAATTCCAGCTCCAGCAGCCAAACAAGGCAATAAGCATTCAAAAGGAGACAGATACACAGTGAGTATTTTCTACACAGACAAGGAATAGTTTCCTTTTCAGGAGGAAATATTCTGTTCCCAAAGTCAGCAATTCCTGGCCTCTGAGAACTGCTAGTGCTGAACACTTGCTAGAGCTGCTCACATTGTTCTCATGAGTTCAAGGCCTTTGTCAACATTGAAACAGGTTTCTCTCATCTTTTACAGGGGGTTCCGCTTCAAAAAATGTTACAGTTCTCTAGCAACACAACCTTATTCAGACACCCCGAAAGCAAAATAAGCCCAGTCTCCTTTTACACAGCAAAATAATATGAAGGCTGAGGCAAAATATTATCACTATTTCAAAATTATCATTACAAACAATTACATATTAGCATTACCTGATATGGTAGCTGTGTCTGTGTCCAACACTCCTTGATTTTGGTAGTACTGCTGATAATCCTGGGAATACTGCAAAGGGAAATGAATGACAATACAAGGTGAGTGAATACCCAAATTAAAACAACCTCCTGGTTACAGCACAACCTTCACTACTAACCTGAGCATACTGTGAGTAGCCATCCTGTCCTGACTGGAGGTAGCTGTAGTCAAGGGTGCTGCCCTCTCCAGTCTGCGGCTGAAATTCAAGCAAGGTGACTTTTGTCAGGAACAGATTAAGTTACTGCATTTAAGAACTTCAAGACTGCTTAGGCTCCAAACTGATGTGTCACAGCCGGAATTGCCACTGGTCAATTCAATCAGGCAAATGGCCAGGAGGGAAATTATGTGGTCTATGAGCAAGAGCCTCCAAATCATACCTGAGTGGACGACCACTGAGCTGCAGCAATGGCTGTACTTGCCACAGAGAAGGCGCTGACTCTGTTACCATCTGGGAGAAGCAGGTCTCTGCAATCACAAAAATCAGGCATCTCAGTAAATGCTTGCTTTTGTTCTGAAGTGTCTCCCTTTGCAAGGAGGTCGAGTCTGCCCTTACACGTGGATTTCTTGGCAGTTATAAAACATTTTGACTGTAATGAACGAGCCAAAGCACTGCTTGGCAAGTAGAGGAACTTCAGGTTCATTGTTTTACAATCAGTAATAAGTCAGTAGGTCTCCAAGGAAACAAGTGTGCTGTGCACACAAGCAGTTACGATGTTATCTTCAGAGGACTGGAATGAGGGGAGGTGGGAAACACTGCTTTCACTCTCCTCATACACAGTGAAAAGCAGGATGCATGCAACACAAGATACATGAGGGAAACAAAACTCCGGAGTTAAGAGTAATTTAGAATAATCTTAATAAAAGCCTGGGTGACAACAATAAACCTCCAACATAAATGGGGGGAAGTGTGAATAAAAAACCAAAACCTGTAATTGACTGCTATTGCAACTCACTTTCTGGCACTCTTTGCAAAGTCAACACCAATTGTTTTGCCGTCAATTTTTAATGGTGGTTGAAGACTTTGTAAAATCTGCAGCAGTTGAGAAGCATCCTACAATGAGAAATACTCATTATTACGAAAGGCGGGTTACTGATGGGGATTCAGAAGTTCCCAAAGCTCCATCTTTTCATATGCAGCTGCTGAAAAGAGCTCAAGTCATAAGAACACCTCCATCTCTTCATGCTATACACATGCACTGTGCAACTGATCACATACTGACTGTTACCATGGGTCGCTGCGTATGAAAAGTGTTATAAACCCCCAAATTACTCCAAACAGGAGGCCAGCAAAGACTGAGATCAGGCATCCATTTAAATCCAACAACCTGCTCCACTCTGACTAAAGCAGATACAAACAGATCATATTGCTGATCAAGTTTGGTATACAGACTCATTATTTAGGTTGGAAAAGACCTTGAAGATCAAGTCCAACTGTTAATCCAGCACTGCCAAGTCCACTACTAAACCATGCCCCTCATGCCACATGTACTTTCAGGAACCAGAGATTCCAGCACCCTTCAGGGACTCCATGCCAGTACCTAACTTCCCTTAAACTTAAAAGGTTTTCCTTGTACCTCACTGCAATTTCCCATGTTTCAATTTATGACTTCCTCATGGTCCTATCTGTGTATCCTCAACCATATATCTCTGCTGTCCCCACACCCTCCCACTGCCTCCTCCTCCTCCTTTCTCAAGGTGGAAGAAGGCTAATTCCATGCACCTTCTCCCACATGATATGCCCCAGGATCTTAACTTTTGTGAACAAAAAATCCCAGACCACCTTCCTTCAAACTGCAGCTACTGATGAACAGCTCTGACACACTGAATGTCCATTAACCCTCAGGGACCTGGGGCAGTCCTTCAGACAGCTCAAGGGCTCTAAATGCTGCAGCTAGGGAAGCAGGTTAACCTGCCGTTTCTCTCAAGTGCATGAGCAAGGCCCTCACCATGGCAGATGACAGCTGCACAAACGCAAAGCCTCTGTTCTGCTGGGTCTGCTTGTCCTTGATAAGACGAATATTGTTGACAGCCAGAGATGCGTACGGAGACAAGGCAGTCATGATGGATTCCACCACCGTGTGAGGAGCAATGTTTCGGAGAATGATGGCTGGGGAGAAGAGGTACATCATCAGTGCACACACTGTGGCTCTGCAGAGTATTTTATGTCCTTCAGCAGGCAGGCTGAGGTACAGGAAGGACTTTTAGTACCTGTGTTTACAATTCACATCCTACAATAAGTCAAAGATAACTTACTGTCACAGTAATAATCCACAGACTGAACGGCTTCTGCTGCTCCAGGAGGAACCTCCTGTTCTGAATCTTCGTAAGAGAAGAAAATATTTTAATTAGGACATGGCTCATTCACTCAAGCTCAGCATTTCACAAGCCAGTCTAGGATCTACAGTGAACTTTGCTTCCAACATGGGTCAGAATTTCCCCACAAAATCAAACACAACCAAAGAGATCAAGATAACATACCAAATTTGTCTGCTCCACAGCGGAAGCATTTTAGTCTCCTTCTGAAGTTGTAAAGGCAGCACTATGATGAACAAGAGAACACTAGTAAGAACTTAAGATAATTTGTAATAATGCTGCAGTTACTGTAAAATAACAAAATTCATTCACACAAAGTAACACAACAAGGCTAAACCCACCACATTAACCCAGAACACCAAAAGCCACCCTTATCTGTACCACAGCTGATTTTCAGAACATCCCACATGCTTTTTGCCTAGTCATCCCAAATCAGTTAGTTATTTTAACCATGTGGTCTTCGACTTACAATCCCAGGCACACTAACTACTTTCAAAAGCAGAGTGGAACACAGGCTGGGGAGTAAGTTTACTTTATGGGCAAAAGGTGTAGTTAAAGGCTGACAGAACAGCCTGGTCTTCATCTTATTAAATCATCTCCCCTTTGAGAGGTTAAACAAGCAGCGCACAGCAGGTTGTAACAGAACAGCAGCTTTCTGACACTAGATTAGGCACCAGCTAATGACTTCATACTCAGTATCAAGTACAGCTCATGCCCATCTCTGTGCCTTCGGGGGCAACACTGCTGTCACTCTGTCTCCACAGCCATTACAGCGACAAATCCTTTTCATTCCCTCATCTCACTATGCCTACCATGTCCTATGGACAGTAGGAGGGTGTCTGAATCTCATCACTTTATTCAAACCACTGAGCTAGTGGAGAGCACGGTAGTTCAGGACAAACTCCCTCCAATAAAAACACATGCTGTACCTTGTTGCAAAGCCAGTCCTCAAATTTAGGTCTGGGGTTGCTGTAGTGCATTGCGATCTGCTTCCCTTGAATCACCAGCTTTTTCTGCAAAAAAAGTGGTTTCAATTATTCCTGTATCGAGACACACATGTCCATTTTCCCATGGCAGAGCACCCTTCGGAGGAATCAGTGCTCCTGAATTAAATGGACAACATATGGGGAGGATGTGGAGGACAACCACCGCCACCTACACCCTGCCCATCCAATCCTGCAGAGAGGAGGACGAGGGCAGTAAGAGAATGGGATGTGGAGCAAAGATAAACGGAATCAGGGAGTGTTGAAAAAGCTGCCAAACACTAAACGCTGACATGGAACCAGGAAGTGTCTCGAAGGAGACAAAGTCCTAATCTGTTGCGTTCAAGATTAACACATTTTTAGGAGTCTCTTTGCCCCCACATTTCTATTCACTGCTGGTATAGCACTGAGCGACTTTTTAAACATGTCCTTATGTGACTGCTTCACTTCATCCCCTACTCCAAATACCCCAGACCTTTTAACCACCATATTTGGATTACTTTTCCAAGCACACTTCAGAAGTGTCCCTTTGAAAAATACAGTAATTCCTCCCAAAGGGACCCCGCTTAGACTTCTTGAAGGCTGGATTACAAGTGGCATCAACTGAAACATAACTCAGAGTGGTTTCATTTGACTAATGCATCAGTTCAATTGGAAGCCTGCACGAGAGGTTTGTGTTCTTCATTCAGGCAGGAGCTCTCCAAAGTGAGTAACTAGACTGTACGTGAAGCTTCTCCAAGGGTAGGAAAAGTTCATAATGCTTTCAGCATGTCCTCTCACTCTGACTTCAGAGGAGTTAGGAATTTACAGCTATTTAAGAAGCCTCGACTCTCAGGCTCACACTTTGCCAAGCATGAGTATGCAGAATGCCCCTTTCAAAATATGGCCATCAACATATTTTGGTCAAAGAGGTGGAAGCATGTCTGAGGAAGTGCGTGTTAGAGGCCAAACCCCAGACATTGCAACAGAAAAACCATTTTTTTGCAGGTTGGTTTACTGCAGAGGTACCACAGAGTGTCAGGACCAGTGGCTTTTCTGACAACAGAGTGTGACAGATCTAGCACGTAGCATGAATAAGGCTCTCACATTCTGCACAACTAAATAGGGCAAAGCCATTGCTCCTACCGGCAGGAGGGAGGGTTGGAGGGCCCAGCACTCACTGGATGTGCACACATAGAAACAAGGCTGCTGGCATAGTTGCAATACATCATTCTGTCATGTAAGTCAGCAACCCGGCTGCTGGGGACAGGCTACGTTTTCCCTACTACTGGGGTGGCTGGTTACCGGAGTGAATTTGAATATATTTCAATGAATTACAGATCAGTACAGCTTTGTATACATTAAAATAATCTCATTTCTGAAAATGCGCTCAGCATTAATTTCTTGATGCAAGTCTTTCCACTGCATCCACCAGACCTGCTGAGCAGCACGTCAGGAAAACAGAATTTGATGGCTGTTCTCTGGCTGGATCATCATCATCCCATGGTGTGGGACTCATGAAACTTTTCTGGCATAAGGCACAGAAGTTTCATGTGCTGGAACTGCCATGAATCCTATTACAGTGTCATTTCTTTATCATAACATAAACAGAGCAGAAAAATATTCATCATGCTGCCCCAGGACCTTTGCATCAAATACTCAGGTGCAAGAAAAAACAGTGACCTGATACACTTTGCTCACTTTGAGAATATTTTTAAGGTCTGTTGTTAAAACAGGTTAGGAATACTTGAAAGCAGCAAAAGCAAGTGAAATTGTTTGCAGTACCACAGGAAAATCTCATGGGAAAACAAACCAGAGGACTCTTACTGCATTTTGGCTCCCAATCAAGTCACACTAACTAAAAAGCCAAAATACAGAGAATAACAGATGTGAGAACTCATTCTCTACCTATAAATATGCTTTTTCCTCCAGAAGAGCCAGTTCTCCCTCTTTAAGTGGGGGAACAGCCACTTGTCTTTCAGGGTTAGTATCAATGTAACACAGAGATCTGGTGCTTTCTCTGACAACAGAGAAGGAAACATCAAGTGGAAACGAGCTAGGATTTTCTAGCCAAATTTCATGAGCCAATTAAATCACAACCAAGCCATTTAAAAGAACAACACATTTTACCAGCCAGTGCTCAAAATGGCCATTTTTCTCTCCTAATTTTACCTTATATTTTGTCCTACTGTTACAAATTTTAATATATACAAAGCTTTTAGTCTTTTAAATCACTGTTATGGAACAAACCACTCCTTCCACCTCTATTTTTTTCTCCTTTTTTTTTTTTTTTTTTTTTTTTAACTGTACAGACTTGTTCCATTTTCAGGAATATCTAGACTTGGTGAGTGAAGCAACCTGATTGGCTTCCATCCAGCTGGTAGCATCTTGAAAGTGATAAAACTCCACGAAGGCGAAACCACGGCTTACACCTAGAGACAGCATTCAGATATAGACGGGATACTTGTGTTAGTCAGTTCCTTTAAAACAGGCGAATCTCTCTCCAACTGCTTCATTACTTCATGACAAAGCAGCTTTACAAATGCGACGTCAACTGCTGGGATCTGCTCGTTATTTTGCCATGGCAAGGAACCAAGCTGCCTTAACTGGCTACATTTCACTCGATTCGAATCCACGTTTAAAGGTAACCATGCAACACACTACATACTATTAAATGGGTTTACACTATTATTACTTACCAATACCTGTTAACAAAACCCCCTGTAGACAGACTTCTTTTAACATGTTGACCAGCTATCTATAAGTCTTCCAAAAAGCCACATTCCTTAGCCATGGCAAACCTTTTTTTGTTTTTGTTTTTTTTTTTTTGTAATGCATGTGCTTGCAGTTTGGGGACAATTCTGGATACTCTTTTGGGCTGGGGAAGAGGAAGGCGATGTCAAAAACTGGATTAAGAGCTCTCACCTGTCTTTCTCTTCATCAGCCTCACGTCTGCAGGCTGAGGACCTTCAAAGGACTCAATAAGCTCACGAATCTGCATAAGATTTTGATCAAACAGTTAAATTTTTCACATCTTGGCAGACAGCTAGAAGTCACAGAAGCAACCTACCTTACAGTACATGCAAGTGGTACACAAAACATAAACAGTCTCAATGCTATCTCAGACAAAGAAAGCCTTTATGGAGAACCCAGCAGGGGACTGATGAGCACCAGAGAGCCCACAAAGCCCTTTGCTACACTAAAGCAACTGTCATGCTCACTCAGGCCACAGAATCATCCAGAATCTGAATCCCCGTGATGTGGGGTGCCAAGGTAATTTGTGCTAGATTTGGCTAATACCCTGCTTGACCCCAAGTTTTTAAAAGGAACATCCCTCTCTCCCTGCATATCTGCATACCCCTTGCCCCTGGCAACAAAATATGAGGAGCCTACACTGCAGGGCTGTAGTGAATGTATTGTTAAGTCTCATGCTGAAGTTCTCATCTCTAACAGATTATCCTCAAAGAAAATGCTACAGAGACATCATTTCTTTTGCTGTAACAAAGCTGCTTAGGCTGCAGCACAGGCAACATAAATCACTGGGGGAGGCATGGAGGAACAAGAAACACTAACAAATTTTTTAATGCCACAGCAGATGACAAAAAGTCTTTGCAGCTTTCACAGAATTCAAACTACATTACATACAGGGCTGCTCAGCAGAATCAAAGCTGATCTTAAGCTGCTCATTCTTATGCTGACTGGAATAGGTATCTTCAATGCAAGTAGCTTTTTCATGGAAAACATGGAAAAAGCTGAAAACTGTGTACACAATTACAAGTGTTGAAGAAATGTTAACTTAACAAAACAACTAGCAGTTCCAAGATGCATTGTCTACTCTCCCAAGATGAGTCCAGAATTTAAACACTCACCTAAACTATGTTACAGTTACTGTAGCAATATCAAAACCTCACAAACAAATAGTGTTCTGAAATACTTGTGAAAATATTAGAGCAGTAAGTGGTGATTAGGACATTCAATATTAGGAGTACAGCAAGTAATAAGTAAAAAAAAAAAGGAAAAAAAATGCACTGCAGAAATGGTGCAAAAGCATTTGCCCTGTTAGCAGTCAGCACACAAACACCTCACCGGCAGAGGTGGAGCCTGCCTGAAAACAAACTGGAATTGCTCAGCTTTTACAGGGCTAACCCTCAAATAACAGTTGTGGGCTTATAGCCTGGTAAACCAAAATAATCTAGCAAGGAAGAAAAAAAAAAACCCTAAAAAAGTTACAATAAAAAACCCTGAAGCTTTAATCTCTATTAAAGGAATTAGATAAGCAAGTATCAAGCTCACATATACTTGCTCTGTCAGCTCGGCAGCAGCCATTTTATGACTCCCACAGCTGTGCCTGCACAAAGCAGCTTTGTGCGGGCTGCACTTGGCTGAGGAGCTCGGTGTCTGTGTGTGACCCCACTAGGCACAGCTTCTGACCTCAATAAAGACCAGAAAAACTGAAGGAAGGGCCATCCATGTGTCTCTGTCCCCCTCCCCTCTCGCTGCAGTGGGAAGAAGCAAAAATCTGCCTCTTCCCTCCAATAAAGAAAAGCAGCGAAGAGCAGGCAGCTTAAAATCCACTCTAAGGGAAAGCATCCAAACATGCGTGAAAAAACGACTATTCGCGGATTGTTTCGTCTGAAAGAAAATGGTTAACATTGAACTGACCTCTGTCACTCTAACAGAGACAGTTTAAATGCTTTCAGGACTCAAAATGGCAGCGCGACGGCGCTGGAGAGGGGCCACCATGATGCAGCGCTCAACAAAATGGCAGCGGCCGCCGCTCCCGCACAGCCCTGCCCGGCTACTCACATCGTTCTCCGTAACCGTGATGGGGAGCCCACGCAACATGATGGTCTTGCTTTCTTTCTCATCGTTAATATCGTTCCTGTAGTCGTGCTCTCCGTAGTCGCCATCGGAATGGTATCCGTCCTCTGACTTGTCGCTGTTCCTGCGCTCCCGCTCCCTCTGGAAGCCAGCGCCCAGGATTAGCCCCCCGCGGCTGCCCGCAGCGCGTCCCCGCAGTGCCACCGGCCCGCGACACACATGGACACTGAGCCCCGGCCCGGGGCTGGTCCCCACAACCGCGGGCATCGCCCAGGGTCGCACCCGGCCCCCCCAGCCCCGCACACCCCGCCGTGCCGGCCCCGCTCCGGCTTCCCCGGCCCCGCTCACCTCGGGGCTATCGTAATCGCGGCTGTCGTAATCTCTATCATAGTCTCGGCTATCGCGACTGTCGTAGTCTCGGCAATCCCGGCTGTCGTAGTCCCGGCAATCGTAGTCTCGGCTGTCCCGACTGTCGTAGTCGCGGCAATCGCGGCTATCGTAGTCGCGGCAATCGCGGCTGTCGCGACTGTCGTAGTCCCGGCAGACCCGGCTATCTCGGCTGTCGTAGTCCCGGCTGTCGTAGTCGCGGCAGTCTCGGCTATCCCGGCTATCATAGTCTCGGCTGTCGTAGTCGCGGCTGTCGTAGTCGCGATAGTCATCGTAGCGGTCACCGCGGCGCTCCTCGCTGGACCTCTTGTAGTCATCCCTGCGCCGGCTGCGGGACTCCCGCTCGTCGCGGTCCTCCCTCTCCACGATGGAGCCGTAGCGGCCGCTCCGCTCCGTCCTGCTCACCCTGCGGCACAAGAGCGGGCCGAGCTCAGAGCGTGAAGCGCCCGCCGCGACCCCCACCACTGCCTGCCTGCCTGCCTGCCCACCCGCCCCCCTCCCGTCTCCCCTTCGCCCTCCCACCGCCGCTCACCGCTTGTCCGAGCCCATGCCGCCGCCCAGGATCCGCAGGCAGCCCGCGCAGCACTGTCCGGCACTTCACGCCGAGCACACCCGCACAGCGCCTCTCGCTGCCTCGCCACAAAATGGCGCCCAGGGGACCGCCCGTCTTCTACCCAGCGGCCACCGCGCGCCACGACTGGAAGCTTCCAGGTGGGCGCATGCGCAGTGGGCGGGCGCGCCGGCGGGCACGCCGGGAAATGTAGTTCACGGGGCGCAGGCGCCATTAAAGGGCCCCCCCGGGCCGGCCCCCCCGCATGGGATCGGGATGCTCAGGATCCCGTCCGGCGTGGCCCTGGACACTGACAGGGATCGCAGCTGCTCTGGGAAACCTGTGCCAGTGCCTTACCACACTCATCATAAACATTTCTTCCTTATGTCCAATCTAACCCTGCCTTCTGTCAGATAAAAGCTGTTACTCCTTGTCCTGTCACTCCACACCCCTGTCCGAATCCCTCTCCAGGTCTCCTGAAAGCCCCTTTAGGCACTAGAAGGGGCTCTAAGGTCTCCATGGAGCCTTCTCTTCTCCAGAGAGAACAAACCCATTCCTCTAGCCTATTAATAATTAAAAAGCTGCCACAGGCTGCAGCCCTTTGAAGGGGCACCATGAAACTAAACCACACAGGGGAACACACAAGGCTGTGCCCAGCCTGCACTGCTTGGGCTGATGTGGCTAAGTCCAAGAGATACAAAGCCAGCGAGGCTTTGACCACAGCAAGGTTGCCCTCTCCATGTTGCCAGCACGAGAGTCAGCTCTGCCTCCTGCCTGTGATTCCTCGTTCCCGCTGCCCGCACATCCTCCCTGCCCGCACCCCTCAGGGCAGGGCTGTGGGCAGGAGGAGGCAGCCATTGCCCAGAACCACCCACATTCAGCTCCCAGGGCACGGCCAGGTTTCCCTCCCCGCCTGCGGTTTTCCTCAGCACTGCCTGTTTGGTGGGGACCCAATAAAAGATATTTAACACTCATAATAACGCCAGCGTCATTAGCTTTTTCAAGATTGTTTTCTTTGTCTCAGAGCATGGCGGGGGGGGGAGGGGGGGGGTGGCTGGATGGAAGGGCAGCCACTGTCAGGGTCACCCCTTGTCCAGGGACTGCTTGGCAGTGCAGGCAGTGTGAGCAGTGCAGGCAGTGTGAGCAGAGCAGGCAGCAGTGCAGGCAGTGCAGGCAGCAGGCAGGCAGTGCAGGCAGCAGTGCAGGCAGTGCAGGCAGCAGGCAGGCCTCCCACAGGGTGCATGCGCTACCCGGGGGCGTGACAGCTATTTCCGCTCTCGTCCCTGCCTGCTGCCTAGGGGAAAAGTTTTTCCTCCAGGCAGGCTGCCTGATCAGCCTGAAGGCTGTCAGAGGCTCCTTGGCTGGCAACACCAGGCAGCAGGAGCAGGTAGGACATGGCTGCTCCCAGCTCCTCTGCCCTCTTTACTGCCCTTACCACTACCTGCTTGACTGGGACCAAGGGAGCAAAGGACACAGGGGCTGCCTGAGACCCCCGTGCCCAAATCAAAGCTCTTCACTGGGCTTGGGAGGGACTGGAAGGCATATCTGGGGGGGGTTGGCATTGCATGCTTTCCTCTCCTGCGTGGCCCTGGGGGCACAGAGCTGAGGGAGCTGTGGGGACACACTCCTGTGGATTGGGGGTCCCTGGTGGGAGGAGGTTGGGGCCAGCAGGTCTTTGCTGGCTCCCCCCACCTCTCCAGCAGACCCTTATCCTCTTCCAGCTCTTCTGACATGAGTTTGCTGAGCCAGCAGCTATGCCCCCCCTGTGATCCTCCCTCACCTCTGTGTCACTTGACTGTTCTCACTTTGGGGTCCCTTGGGGTCTGAAAGGTGCTGAGAGGCTCTGTCCCCCACTCTGAACACAGGGATAAAGCCGAGACGTTTTGTGGGCAGAGGTCCCATCCCCTTCTCCAACCTGGCTCTGGGCTGGAGGAGGAGGGAAAGACAGACTTTCCTGGAAGGGCTTGGCAAATCTCATGTCCTGCTCTGCCTCTCCCCAGAGGACTTTGCTGGAGGATTAAGGCTGAGCTGCCCCCGCGGGGAGGCTCAGTCATGGCTTCTAAACGCCCCGCGTCCTCCTCGACACAGCCAGACGGCAGGAAAAAGAAAGTGAAAGGGGAAGAAGGGGATGACACTTGGAGCTCCACCTTGGCAGCCCTCAAAACTGCCCCCAAGGAGAAGCCCCCTGCCACCATCGATGGGCTGTGCCCCCTGAGCACAGCACCGGGTGCCCAGGTGAGAGTGGGGCTGAGGTACCCAGAGGGGCTGGGATGGGGGACATAGGCAGGAGGAGGAACTCCAGGGCAGTCACCTGCTGACACATAGGCAGCCCCAATTTTCCATGTAGACCCTCCTGTGTCCCTGCTGAAACATCTCTGCACCCTCCCCATCCCCGAATGCTGCCCAGGTGCCAGCCCAGGCCATGCCATTCGCTGTAGGTCTACGAGGACTACGATTGCACCCTGAACCAGACTAACATCAGTTCCAACAACAACAAGTTCTACATCATCCAGCTCCTTGAGCACGATGGTGCCTACAGTGTCTGGAGCCGCTGGGGCCGTGTGGTGAGTCCACCCTGGCACTGCCCACCCACCCATCCCCCAGCTGTCCCCACTCTGCCTTCAGATCCCCAAAGGTTGAGGATGAACCTGGTGGTCCCCATCCCTTTTTCCTGGTCCCAAAGCAAGCAACAAAGTGTCCTGTTATAGCCCTTTGCTTGGGGGCTTCAAGGACTTTGCCCCACACAACATGGCCAGCCTGGCTGGGACACATGGCACTTGTTACTGCAGTGAATGTGAATGTGACATTACAACAAGGAGTCCTGAGGTCTCTTCCCATCCTGGTGGCTCAGCATGTTCCTACTCGCTGCCCCACAGCCCTGCCACTGCAACCCACCCTGACCCTGCCTGCTCCCTCCAGCATGGGGCTGGTGGGGCAGGGGTGTAGGAGAGGTCCTAACCACTGCTATCCACTGTCAGGGGGAGGTGGGCCAGTCCAAACTCATGCCCTGTGCCTCCCTGGAGGCTGCCAAGAAGGACTTTGAGAAGAAGTTTCGGGAGAAGACCAAGAACAACTGGGCCTCAAAGGAAAACTTCATTGCCCAACCAGGGAAGTACACACTCATCGAAGTGCAGCCTGGGGCTGAGCAGGAGGTAGAAGTTGCTCTCAAGGTGAGTACAACGGGCATCTGGGGTGTCACCACAGTCGGGTAGTCCTCACTCCTGGGCTACTGGACACCAGTACAGCTGCCCTACAGGACATCCAAGAGGGTCACCAAGATGTGGTGGGTTCTGAGGAGGGACTGGGTGTGTGCTGAAACAGCCTGAAGGCAGAGATTTGGGGCTAATGGGTTGAAATAGAGTGGGAGGGCATCCTGAATGAAAA
Source organism: Pyrocephalus nanus (assembly GCA_038380795.1). Taxonomy (NCBI): domain Eukaryota; kingdom Metazoa; phylum Chordata; class Aves; order Passeriformes; family Tyrannidae; genus Pyrocephalus; species Pyrocephalus nanus. Next base: position 7,030,390 of record CM076271.1, on the reverse strand, counting down.
TCATGGACTTCTGGGTGAAATCAGTAATGGAAAATGGAGGCAGCACCTGCCCATTGCTTTGCTGCCCAGTGGCTGGGCTTTCCCCACCAGGCAGCCTGGGTGCCGTGCTTCCTCAGCCTCTTGCAGGCTCACAGGTGATGCTGGGGATCTGCAGGTGGATGGCGTGGATGGGGGCAAGGTCTGCAAGCAGCGGGTGCTGCCCTGCACCTTGGACAAGGACACACAGGAGCTGGTGTCTCTCATCTTCAGCAGTGACATGTTCCGGGACGCCATGAAAACCATGAATATCGGTAGGAGGTGATGGATGGCATGTGGTGGGTCTGGGGGCTTCAGCTGGGGGGTTCAGGTGGAGAGGTGAATGGGGCAGAGGTGCTGATGGATTTTAGAGCATCCCCTTTAACATCCTGGCACCTGGTGGGACTGTGGATACCCTGTGCCAAGTGCCTGAATGTGCCCGTGGTGACGCTGGAGGTTCTTGTGAGGCAAGTGGGGTGGATGGGTTCCCCATCTGTGCCCTCCCTGACACCCTCCAGATGTGAAGAAGATGCCTCTGGGGAAGCTGAGCAAGCAGCAGATCGCGAAGGGCTTTGAGGCACTGGAGGAGCTGGAGACAGCACTGCAGGAGAAGCCCCCCCAGGCCTCTCGCCTGGAGGAGCTCTCCTCCCGCTTCTACACCATCGTCCCCCACAACTTTGGGCGGGCACGGCCACCCCCAATCAACTCCCCACACCTGCTGCGTGCCAAGAAGGACATGCTGTTGGTAAGATGCCAGGGCACGTGGTGAGTGGCATCCCTCCCAGAGGATGGCTCCTGCCTGTGGGGAAGGGAGCTGCTGGCAGAAGGTTGGGCTTGCCCTGGTCCCCCTGGCACGGTGCCCAGCACTGGTGGTGAGGATGTCTCCGGTCTGTCCCTGCCAGGTGCTGGCCGACATTGAGGTGGCACAGAGACTGCAGGCACAGAAAGTGAAGGAGGAGGAGGAGAAGGAGAAAGAAGTCCCCCATCCGCTGGATCAGGATTATGCCCTGCTCTGCTGCCAGCTCTCCCTGCTGGACTCAGCCTCCCGGGAATATCAGGTGCTCCTTGTGCCACAGTGTCTCATAATGGGGAGCAACTGTACCAGGCCTGTGGGCACCCCAAAAGCTCCCCACTGTCCCAGGGGCACCGTGGGCATTTCTGGGATGGCTGCCTGGGGTGACATTGCTTTCCTGCCTCTCTCCCTGGCAGCTGATCCAAAACTACGTGACACAGACTGGGCACAACCTCCACATCCTCAACATCTGGCAGGTGGCCCGAGATGGTGAGGTGAGGTGGAGATGATTTGCCCCATCTTGCAGTGTGGAAGCCCTGGTTGCACCCCAGGATTGTGTTAGGGCTTCTTCACCCAATGGGGGCTTCAGCCCAGCGGGCCAGGGGCAAACAGTTCCCCTGGCTCCCCTGGCCCTCCAGCTAGGCCCTGGGGTTGGGCTGAGGGAGTGGGTGGCAGCCCCCCACACCTGGGCATCCACGTCTCCCTCTGTGGACAGCCCTGAGCTGTGCATCTCTCCAGGATGAGCGCTTCAAAGCCCACGACCTCCTGGAGCACCGGCGCTTGCTTTGGCACGGCACCAACGTGGCGGTGGTCGCGGCCATCCTGAAGAGCGGGCTGCGCATCATGCCACACTCAGGAGGGCGTGTGGGCAAGGGCATCTACTTTGCCTCTGAGAACAGCAAATCAGCCGGCTACGGTGAGGGTCCTGGGATAAGCAAGGCTTCTTGGGATGCCCGCGGGATCTGTGTGAGCCAGGCTGCCTTTGCATGACCCCTGCCAGGCAGCTGTGGGCATGCCAAGCCCCTTCCCTGAATGGCAAGTGGTCCCTGCTTCCCAGCATGGACCAGGCACAATGAGATGGGAACACTAGGGATGGTGCTATCATCTCCATCCCTTTCTCCCATGTCAGTGGGCCGCACATCCAAGAATGTTGGCATCATGTTCCTGGCGGAGGTGGCCCTGGGCAAGACCTACTGCATCACCAGCGATGACCCCTCGCTGTATAAGCCACCTGCTGGCTATGACAGTGTCCTGGCCTGTGGCCGGACAGAGCCGGGTGAGCCTAGGGCAGGAGGGGTGTGGGGTTTGTGGGGCGGGAGTGGGCACAGGATGGGGGAGAGAGGCAAGGTCTTGGGCTTGACATGTTGGTGGGGTGACTTCTGGCCCAGACCCTGCACAGGATGAGGAGGTGCTGCTGGATGGCAAGAAGGTACTGGTGTGTCAGGGCAAGCCCATCCCCATGCCTGCCTACAAGGACTCCTCCTTCAGCCAGAGCGAGTACCTCATCTACCAGGAAAGCCAGTGCCGGATCCGCTACCTTGTCCAGCTCCGCTTCTGAGTGTGCCCGGGAACCTTGTGGCCCTGGCCCAGCACCAGCTGCTGATGCCCACCAGCCCAGAGGACAGTAATATGGAATCTCTGGCCACCCCACCTGGGGCTTGGCAAGAGACAGGCTGGTGTGGGGACAGAGCTTGCTTTGACTGAATAAAAGCATCGTGCCTTGTACTGAAGGGTGCTTGCGCTTTCCTGCCCTCGGCAAGGTGCATGAGGTGTAGGGAAGGGCGGGGTAGGGTCCCTGAAAGGTTGGCAGCGGATGACTCTGGAGGGGCTACAGCCTTCAGAGATAAAATCTGGTGGCTTTGAGAGCCAGCTGCCCTTGTCACTTTAGCAAGGCACACGGCTCATGCCCATCACCATGGCATCAGAGCTACAGAGGACGAGGAAGATCTGGTGCCCTGCATGGGCATGGAGCAACACCACGAGGGTGAGTGCCTGCCCTCTGTCTGGTGCTGTTCTGGGTGCCATGCCTGCTGCCCTGCCCCAGCCTGGCAGCTGTGCCAAGCCCCTTTCCATGCTCACATGTGCTCACATGTGCCAGAGAAGTGCCAGAGAAGGGCAACTCCCAGCCCCATGAGCATCCATGTGCCAGTGGAGAGGAGTTGCTGCAGACCTGCCTGTAGCTCTGACCCTCAAGCCCTGGTGACCTGGGGGCTGAGCTGTTCCTGTGGAAGCACCAGGCTTGGTGCAGCGGGTGGCCATTCTGGGAGGGGGACATGTCTTGGGGACCCCGGTCCCCCCTTCCCGAGCCCCTGCCGGCTGCTAGGACCCAGCAGCTGTCCCCGTGGGACAGCCACGAGTGCAGGCAGTGCAGGCAGCGCCGGGAGTGACAGCTGGTGCCATCCGCAGCTGGCAGGCTGCAGGCAAACAGGATGACGAGCGGGTGACGGGAGCGGGGAAGGGGGAGCGTGGCCTCATACAGGGCCCACAGCCCCTGTTCTGCTGCGGGAGCGACACCGGCAAGAGGAACCCTGGCAAGGAGAGGAGCATCACCCACCTCCCCAGGAGCAAAGGTGCGCTGAATCCCACCCACCCCGGTGTCCCCTGCAGCTGGAGCAAGAGGGTTGGGGCAGGCAGGTTGTGCTGTCCCTCCTGGGGACATGGTGCTGCTGTTGGGGCAGGGGGACAGGGTATAAGCCTGCTACGGGTGCCTGCAGGTCCCAGCAGTGCTGTCTCTGGCCAGGCTGGGGATAGCCTGGGTGCCAGCTTTGGGACAGGCAGGATGCTGTGATCTCACTGGCTACCTCTCCTCCCTCCAGTACCTCGAAGGTGTGCTGGTTGTCTTTGTTTCTCCGTGGCTCTTCTTCATTTTGTTTTTCCTCCTTCACACCCCACTCCCGTCCCCAGCAGGCACAGAGAAGATACAGGCCATGGTTCTGGTGGGGTTTCCCCCTATGGGACGCAGGAGAAGAATCCTTGCTGCCCAGGCACTGGAGCTGCTGGCTTAGCCCTTGAGGGGGATGGCGAGTCGAACAGGGCCAAACACCACGGACAGCCTAGAGCTGCTCTCCATCCCTGAGTACTCCGTTGCCCAGGAGGTGGTGGGCCTCTTCTGCATGATCCTGCTCACCCTCACTGCCCTGGTGGCCAACAGCGTAGTGTTGGTCGTCATTCTCAAAACCCCCCTTTTCAGGAAGTTCATCTTCGTCTGCCACCTCTGTGTGGTTGATCTTCTCTCTGCCATTTTCCTCATGCCCCTGGGCATCATCTCCAGCTCCTCCTGCTTCAACAGGGTGATCTACAGCATTGCCGAGTGCAAGGCCTTGATATTCCTGAATATCTGTTTCATTAGTGCCTCCATTCTCACCATCGCCATCATCAGCGTGGAGCGGTACTACTATATCGTCCATCCCCTGAGGTATGAGGTCAAGATGACCATCAGGTTGGCGGTGGCTGGAGTGATCTTCATTTGGGTCAAGTCTGCTCTCATCACTATCTTGGCACTGGTGGCGTGGCCTCAAGGCAACGGGGCCACCAGTGCCAGCCGCTGCACAGTCTACTGGAGCCCTGGGGCACACAAGAAGCTTTTTGTGATACTCTTCAGCATCACCTGCTTTTTTCTGCCCACCATCATCATCCTTGCTGTCTACAGCAGTGTCTACCGTGTGGCTCGGACTGCGTCCCTACAGCAGGCGCCGATGCCAGTGCCAGCACAGGCCATTGCACCCAGACACCGATGTGACTCCATCGCCAGCCAAGTGACCATCATCATTGCCAGGATCCTGCCGCTGCCCAAGCTGATCCCAGATCGCCTTTTGGGAAGCAACAAGGCCATCCTCACCTTGGTCCTCATTGTGGGACAGTTCTTGTGCTGTTGGCTGCCCTTCTTTGCTTTCCACTTGCACTCCTCTGTCGCTGTTGGCACTCTGGGTGGTGGGCACGGGGAGATGGTGGTCACCTGGATTGCCTACTCCTCCTTCGCCATCAATCCCTTCTTCTACGGGCTGCTGAACCGCCAGATCCGTGAGGAGCTGGCCCGGCTCCGGCGCAGCTGTCTCAACCGGCCGCTGGGTCAGGAGCTCTGTCTTTCCATTTCAGAGGCTTCTGTCCAGGAAAACTTCTTGCAGTTCCTCCAGAGAGCAACTTGCACACTGGAGACCCACACCAGCTGCATCAGCCCCAGCCCCAGCCCCCGGAACAGGCTGGACCAGACCACAATAGGCTTCCCCATCCCAGGTCAAGTTCCTGAACAGAGCAGCTGAGAAGCAGGAGGCTCTGTACCACCATGCTGGGCAGGAAACCTACCAGGGACCCCTCAGACTTGCTTGGACCCATCCTCTTGGATTTGGAGGAGTCCTTGTTTGGGCTTTGCCTCTCTCTGAGCTTATGATGGAAGCTGGTTTCTCTGCTGGGGGAAGGCAGCAGATCTGGTGAAGCCTCAGGTCTCTTTTGCAGGCTGGCTCTACCAGCACAGCCCAGTTGTATGGATAGGCTCTCCTCAGGACATGGGATGCCAAGGGGCTCCTGAGCAGGGGCAAGGGGGTACCTTCATCTCCATCACCCTGCTGAAACCACTCATGGTCAACAGGGAGGGCAGATGTCCCTTGCACCCTACTCGGGAGCAATGTCCCAGCTAACACCACTAACACCAGTAACAGCAGGGCCCCAGGCACCCCACTGAGCCTGGGTGGCAGACATGGAGACCTCCATCCTTGGCTGTTAAACCCAAAACTAATGTCTGTATGGAGGAGCTCCTGCTCCCTGTGGTACTGACTGGGGACACACACCTGCGGGGCTGACTCTGGCCGTGTCACTGTTTGTCCTGCTGGCATAGCAGCACACAGTGCCTGCGGCCATGCCAGGCTGTGCTCTCTGTCCCCTCTGCCTGCCAGGGGCCACCCCTCTGGGGGGAACTGGCTGCCTGAGGGTCTGTGCCAGGCTGTTTATGGACACAGCTGTCCAGCTGAAGCCCAGCCAGTGGTGCCACGTGCCAGCCGGACTGGGCTGCTGGCCAGGGGCATGCTGGGGGGGGACATGGTGACACAGGGTGATGGGGGGTGGCTGTGTGGGGTGCTCCCAGGCAGCAGCAGCAGCCAGAGAATATCAGGAGCTTCCACTTCGGTCTCATTGCTTCTGCAGGACCTCCCATGGGGTCCTCAGTGCCAGAAAAGGAGTCCTTTTGGAGGATGCTGCAGGGGTACATCAACCTCAGCCCACCCACAAAGGTCCCAGGAATGGTGTTGGCATGGTGGATTGGATATGTCTGTCCCCTAGAAATAACTGGGGACCTGAGGGAGAACTGGCCCATGGCCTCTCAAACTGCTCAATGGCAGGGAGGGGGCTCCAGGATGACCCGCAGAAAGATGGGGCTGAAGGCCGGCACTCTCCCCACCCCAGACACAGGGATGCCACTCCAGCCAGCACCCTATGTCCCTAGGAGCTGGGGCTGCCCCTGCTGGGGGAGAAGTCTCCACTCAGGGTAGGGGATATTATTATTATTTTCTTGTAAATTTTATCTTTTTATTAAACCATTGATAAGTTACAAAGGAGGAAAAAAATATAGACTTATATATACAGCATTTCCAAGCCAGCAGGTACTGGCTCTTGGATGGGGTTGCTGGGAGGCGATTGCCCCAGGGTGGCCAGGGGAGGGCCTCCCACCAGAGCCAGGGGAAGAGGGAGTCCTGGAGAGGCCAGGCAGTCCCTCATCCAGTGGGACCTGGCTTTTGGGTGCCAGACAAGAATGTGGGCAGCAGCAGGATGGCAGGGTAGGCAGGGTGAGGAGCAGGAGGCAGGGGTCCCATGCTGGCACAGGGCACAGGGAGAAGGGACCCTAGGCCAGCAGGAACAGCCCCCCCACAATGCCAAGACATGTTGTCTCTGTACAGGAAAATCAGGGAGGGGGGCACAGTGCTGCTGGGACTGGCAGCAGGCAATGAAGCAGCCCCTTCCTCCAGTGGGCATTGCCGCCAGGAAGACCCTTCCCTTCCCTTCCCTGGGGTGGGGGGCAAGGAGGTCCACCCGGGGCATGGGTACCTGGCAGGGCCTAGGGGCCAGAGAGGGTGGCAGGGAGATGTCTCTGGTACCAAGTGGCACCCTGGACCCCCTGGCCTGGCCCACCAGGGCTCAGTAGGGCGAGAACTTCTGCCGGTCAGCTTTCTTGGTGCCATTGGCTGCTGAGATCTTGGTCGTGTAGGTGGCAGTGCCACCATTGGGACCCGCCACAGAGGACGGGGACAGTGCCAGGAAGGACACCGGCTTCAGGCCGATGAAGTTGGAGAGAGAGATGGCGTAGGGGGTGCCCAGCAGGGCCGGGGGGGGCGGGGCGACGGCAGGAAGCGCTGCACCGGAGCCTGGGGCGAGGGGCTGGGAGAAACCCATGGCGAGGTCCATGGAGCCAGGGCCCGGTGGCACCTGGGAGGTAGATTTAGCCGTCTCTAAGCTGGGGAAGCAAGCAAGAAGGATGGGATGGTGACTATCATGGTGACACAAAGGGTTTCCCACACGCCCCAGCCCTTGTCACAGGTCTCCATGGCACATCCTGGGCATCCCACCGAGCAGGATGAAAACGTGGGACTCAAACCTGGAGGGTCTCGGGTCCTCAAAGGACCATCCCAGGACCTCAAAGCACCACACAGCTCATCCTTCCTGTGGATGCTGGGGTGGGAGTTTACCCCTAATGCTGTCTTGGGGTGCTGGGGAAGTGCCACCCCTCACATGCATCCAGCATGTGTCCCCCCAGGCTGGTGCCTACCAGGCTGTGATGAGGTACTGGGCCAGGGTGATGCTGACGGGGGTTCCTGTGATGGTCACGTGCCGCTCACTGGAGCCCTCGGTCTGGTTCCCGATTTTGATGTGGGCGCCCGACATCTGCCTGATCTCACTGATCTTGCTGCCGTGCCGGCCGATGATGCAGCCGATGAGCTGAAGGGGCAGGGACCAGGGTGAGCTGTGAGGAGATGGAGCATCCACACCAAGCAGGGAGCTCCCAGAGGCTCACCCAGACACCTGCTAAACCCGAGAGGGTTGGGGAAACTGCAGATTGCAGTGGGAGGGCAGGACACTGCTTTCCTTGGGCAGACCCTGCTTTTTGGTCTCACTCAAGCCCCCCTTGCTGGGCTGCCACATGCAGCATCCCCCTTCCTTGGCATTGGCTAAGCCCTTTTGCCCCCTCATGTGCCTCAGTTTCCATTTTATTATGCCCCAGCAGCCCCTCTTCTGCTCCTGAGCTCTGGCAGAGCTTCCTCTGTGAGGGGCAGTGGGTCCTGGACCCTGCAAAGTGCTTGCAGGGTGGGGCACATGGGTGGGGACAGGTTTGGGTCCCTTTTGCCATCCCCAGACCGGTACATACGTCGTTGGGCACCAAGAACTCCTGGGAGCTGCTCTGGGAGCTGGCATCCAGGCCTGGAGAGAGAGGCAGGGATGTTAGCAATGAGGAGGCGGGTCTCCAGTAGCTCCACGCCCCCTTCCCAGACCTGCGCTAGGATAACCCGTGGCCCTAGGGACAAACCTGGAGGATCCCTGGGGAAAGGCAGGGAGGACAGAACATAAGCACCAGCCATTATTTGGTGCCGGTGCTCTCCTGTTGCAGGGTTGGGGAGTACTGGTCGGTGCAGGGACCCCAGGAAATCAACAAAGGGTTGTGCTGGGGGGAGAGCATAGCCATGCCAGGGGGAATGGGACTGGAGAGGGTGCAGCGGTTGGGGACCCCCTCATCAGGATCAGGTGTCTGGGTGGGTCAGGAGGGCCCCCCACATTCCCAGCCTTAGGGAGGGCATGGGAGATGTCCCGTGGTAGCTCACCTGGCATCATGGCGGGTGCAGGGCCCAGGGGGGCAAAGGGGAGTGTGTGCCCTGACAGCTGCTGCAGCTTCGTCACCTGCCCGGGCAGTGGGAGGAGGAAAGAGGCATTAGTAGTGATGGCAGATGTGCCCCTGCTGGGACTGAACACTGGCACCCAGTGCCTCCCAGGATAGGAATTCCCAGCAGCACCTGTCCTGGTGGGCATGGACCCAGCGCCCACAGAAGCTGCCACAGGGACAGACTCACCTCTGCAGGAGAGACCCCACTGTACTGGCCCTGCATGGAGAAGCCCTGGGGGGAGAAAAAAGGGTATCTGTCGGGAGCCAGGGGGGGACCACTGTCTCAGCCCCAAACCCCAGGGCAGAGAGGCCACCATGAGCCCACCAGAGTTGCCTCTTGCTGGCAGAAGCTGCTCCATGTCCCGGGGGGGCTTTGCCCTCTTACCTGGTTGGCAGAGAGCAGGATGGTGCCCAGGGAGAGGCCAGGGTGGTAGGGTATGGTGGCCCCCTTCGGAGGTGACTGGAGACAGAAGGAAGGAGGTGGAGGGGATGAGAGATGAGGCTGAACGCCCCCTACAGCCCCGTGGACCCTCTGCCCTCTTGCCTCCAGCAAGCTGGCACAGCCCTCAGCACCAGCAAGGCAGGGTGCTCCTATGGGCTTCTACACAGGGGAACCATGGTGTTTGGGTCCAGGTGGGCACAGGAAGCCTTGGGGAGGGGGAGGTGGGTAGCACATGCCCCTGGGCTGGGCATGGGGCTTGGGAGGTACCTCCAGGATGACGGCGCAGATCTGCCTCACGCACTGGATGATGGTGTCTGGCACCCCTGAGACAGTGACGGCCCGTTCCGTGGAGTTGGGCAGCAGGTCGCCGGCCACCTGCACCTGTGCCCCCGTGCTCTGGGGGGAGCAAAGGGACATGTTGGTGTCCCTCAACCACTGCCAGTGAGGGCTCAGCACCTCATACCTCCCCTGTTCCCCTCCTGAGCCCCCAGGGACCATTGCAGGACCTGCAGGGTGATGCTCTCTGTTCCTGCATTCACCTGCATCACTTCCCACAGCCCCTGCCAGACTGTGGCAGCTCCCACGCTGAGGAGTCTGCGTTTCCTGGGGGAAAAAAGGATCCTGCACCCAGGGCATCCTCAGCCTCACCTCCCGGATCTCCCGGATCTTAGATCCTGCCTTGCCGATGAGGGAGCCACACTGGCTGGCTGGGATGACGAGGCGCAGGGTCACTGGTGCTCTGCCTGCTGCCATCCCATCGCTCCCTACTCCCAGGTCCTGTGAGGGAAGGGGGATTCAGCATCAGACCCCCAGGATCCCACAGGTGTGGGGGCACCTAGCAGGGTGTGGGAGGGCTGCCTACCTCCTCCAGCTTGAAGGCGATCATGGAGACAGCTCGGAAGACAGCGTCAGTGGAGCCGGTGATAGTGGTGATGCGCTCGGGGCAGGACCCCTCTGAGATGGTGATGCGTGCACTGCTCTGGGGACAGTGTCACACCCCGTTAGGGATGTCAGAGACCCTGTGCTCCATGACTTCTCCCAAGGTTAGGCTTATTGGGGAAGATTGATGCTTTCACATCTGAGCTTTCCCCCTCCCACCTGCCCCAGGCAGCCTTCCCTGGAGTACCGCTGTTTTTCCCCTGGATCCCCTTGGGGTTTGGGGCCCAGGCACATGGGAGCCGCCAGCCACAGACAGCATAGTCATCAGGACCTGGCAGTTCCCCAGCATGACCTTACCTGCTCTCGTATCCTCTTAACAGTCTCTCCTTTCTGCAGGGAGAGGAACAGGGTGGGTGTCAGGTCCAGGGGAGCCCGGGGCTGGTGGTGCCCTGGACCCCAAATCTTACCTTGCCAATGATGCTGCCAATCTCCTGCAAAGCCAGAGACAAGAGTGGCCCCATCAGCAGGCAGCTCCCTGCCTGCCACATCCCTCCTCTGCCCACAGCTTGGCACACCTGCAACAGGCAGGCCCTGCCCTGGGGCCACTGGGACAGTGAGTGGCTTAACTGGTGACACTGGGGCATGGGAACCCCTCCCTGGCTTAGGATGGGCAAAGAAATACTTCTAGGAATGCTGTTCCCAGGGGATGTTGGGAGCAGGAGAGAATAATGGGGCATGGCAAGGAGCCGGAGCTCCAGCATGGCCCCTCAGCCCAGGCATTGCTGACCCCCGGAAGTGCTGAGCTGCCTGCCATTACCTTGCCGTGCATGAGCATGCGGAGGGTCAGGGTGATGCTGAGCTCCGTCTCCTCGGGGCTGCCGCCCACGCCGCTGACTCCATCCGGTGATGCCATGGCGGGGGGGCGAGCTGAGCCTATGGGACACCGCAGCCTTCAGAAAGGGCGCAGGCACCAACTAACACCCTGCAGCTTGAAAATCCTATGGCTGGGAAATAGGGAAACCGAGGCAGGGGCAATGTTGTGACCTCCTCTGGCAGGGGAGCTTTGCATGGCCCCATGGTACCCCACAGGCACCCTGCACTCCTGCCTGGCACTCCCCAGAAGGGACCTGCTGCTATCAGCCTGTCCTGCACATGGCCAGGATGTGGGGAAGGCAAAGGGTGTGGGGAACTTGGCTGCGGGATGAGGTTCAGTTTGTTGGGGTGAGAGAAGCAGAGGTGGCCTGGGTGGTCTTGCAGGCTGCGTGAGCTCCCCTCTTCCTCCTCCTCCCTTCCTCCTGCCCATGTGCAAAGTCCCAGGGGAAACCGAGGCAAAGCTCCTTGATGGAGATTGCCAGTCAGATATGAACCATGGCACGATGCCCGATGTTGCTGCACCCTGTTTTCCCCCAGAGCACCCCAGGGCCCTCCCAGACCCTTTTCCTGGGGGCCGGGGGCGGGCAGGGCCCCTGGGAGGAGGACAATCGCCGTGTGTCCAGGGCCGGGTGGGCGGTTGCGGCACCGCTGGCTCCCGGCAAGCCGGGCGATGCCAAGCGGCTTTGAAACAAAGCACCCGTGTTGGGGCTGGGGCCATGTCTTCGGGCATGGCAGGGTGGGGGGGGGCAGCTATTTTAGGTGCTGGCAGGACTCGTCACCGCTATGGCACATCTCCTGCATCAGGGTAACGGGGGGCGGGGAGGGGGCAGGTTGATCCCCTGTGCTCCCCCTAAGTGCTATGGCTCACACCCCCGGGGTAGTTTAACGCCCTATCTTCACCCGCCTGTTCCTGCGGGCTGAAGAACCGGCGAAAAGACTGAGGAAGGGAAATATTTCCTTTCCTGATGGAGGGAGTCTGATGTAGGGTGGAGGGGGTGGGATGTGCCCTTCTGTAACTCCCTGCCCGCAGCATCCGGAGCTGTGTGCGGTGCCGGCAGGGACAAGTAGCCCGCCGGGGTCCCCCGTCCTCCCGGGGATGAACGGCAGCGGGGACCCGCTGGGACAAAAGACCTCGCGGGGCAGAGAATGACGAGGCTGGTAGTGGGACACGGGGGAGGCAGCAGGGCCACGGGGTGTCCACCCACTGCCACAGGCTATGTCGGGGGGTCTGCGGGCAGGGGGTGCTCTCCTCCAGGTGAGCAAGGCTGGCAGGGACGCCAAAGGCCCCGGTGATGGGCACAGGCCACCTGCCACGGCTGGCATTGGGACAGCCACGAAGCTGGGCACCGCCCGTCCTTCGGGGCACCTCTGGGTGGCAAAGGGAGGTGTCGGGGGACAGAAGGAAGCCCCCACCCCGTCCCAGGGGGTCGCTCTCTCCGCTCACCCTCCCGGCCGCCCCAAGCCCCCCGGTCCCCGCGGGAGCGGGGCCTGGCGGGTACCTTTCCGTGCGCCTCGTCCCTCCGCCGCCGGCCGCCCCGCTCAGTGCCACATTGTCCCCGGCGGCGCCCAGTGACACCCGGGGCAGGAACAATGAGCCGCTTGACAGGCCAGGGCCAGGCTGGCAGCCCCGGCCCCCACCCCGGTCCACGCCGGGGCCCCCCTCGCTCTTCCCCTCTCCCACATCCCTCCCTCCGGGATCCTATTACAGCGGATAAGAGACACTAAAAGGAACAATGCACCCTGGGTAAGGCCATCTGCCACCGCTGGGGACATTCCTGGCACCCCCCCCCACCCGGTCCCCCCCGCGTTGGCTCACACATCACCCCTCTTTGTAATTGCGTGGTTTTTTTCCTGGAAGCTGATCAGCTGGCAGGGCTCAAGGACTCAAGGACACCGGAGCGGGCAGGGATGGGGCAGCTGGCACCCCAGGGCCCATTGGCACCCCGGGCTGCTGCTGGGAGGGAGCGCCTGGAGGGCTGTGGGACAGGAGGCACTCCTGCATGGGGGGCTGTAACATGGGACCTGAACCAGGTGCAGGGTCAGGGATGCTCCAGACAGGGGTCCTGCCATACCACCAGGGCAGGCACCAGCTCCTGCACCCTTGGCACTGCCTTGTGGCCCCCACATGGGCATCCTGCGCCCACATAAAAGTGACCCCCCCTCCATTACCTCCCCCACTAAATCCTCCTGGGCCCTGGCGTAAGCAGCTAAAGCCCAGGCAGGCTTGGGGAAGGGGGGGCATTGGGGGGGCACCCTGCTGCTGGCTCCATCTGTGCCCCCAAGTGCCCAGTGCAGCAGCACCAAAGCAGGAGGCAGGTGGCAGGCAGGGGTCTTGTCCCCCTGTCTGTCAGGCCTCCCCGCCCGCCCCCTCATCTGTTCATGGCAGCCACTCCTTGGGTAAATCTGCCCCCACCTCCCTGGGGCGCTGGGCTGGCGGTTCCCTTTTAAGCCCCTGTGGATTACCCTGGACTTGGGTGCATGCTAGGAGGGGTGGGAGGAGGAAGAGGAGGCAAGCGGGCTGAGGACACGGCTGTCACTACCTTGAGGGACCTACCTGTCCCTGAACACAGCCCCAGGGCTCCCTGGGCACCCTCTGAGGCTCATGGGGGTCCTGCCAGAAGTTGTGGGGGGGCTTCAGTGACGCCGGCACTTGCCAATTCACAGGGTAACAATCCCCAATAGTACCAATGCCTCGGTGGCTGTACCTTCCTGCTATCACCCCCCAAGCCTGCACAGGACAGCAGTTACAGAGGTGGGGATTAGGGAAGGAGGTGAGAAGGATGGAAAGAAGAAGGATGAAGGTGGCAGGAAAGCAGTGGCAGAGCTTGGGGTTTTATTTGGTCCCAAGGGAAGTGGGTGGTGGTGTGGGCCAGTGTGGTGTGGGTGCCAGGCAAGCAGCTGAGCTGGCATGAGGGTGCATGTGCAGACAGAGGGATGGGTGGGCTGGCCACATTCTCCTGCCCTGTGGTCCCATCCTGCTCACACCAGCTGCTGCAGGAAGGCCAGGAGCCCACGGTGCCACTCATTGGGCTTGTCCAGGTAGCAGGGGTGTCCAGCACCCTGCAGCATCAGCACCTGGTGCTCAGGGAGGTGCCGCAGGTTATTCAGGCTGGTCTCCCCCAGCTCCACGTCCTGGTCTCCATACACGATCAGCGTGGGGGTCTGCAGAGAGGGAATGCAGAGGGGGAGCCTGTGAGTGGGATCCAAGCACCCAGGGACTCATTCCTTCTGGACAGGGATATCCGAGAGGGGAGACACTTGCCCTTCTACCCCCCTCTCCAGGACAAGAGGCTCAGACTCTTGGGTCTCCTAACATCCCCTCTTTCATTTCTGCTATCCCACATCATATTCCTTCATCATGATGTTCCCCTTTTCCAGTGGCAACTGGAGTTTCTGGCCTGTTTGGTCTTTCCCCGCTCAACCCCAGTGCAAAGGTCCCCCCTCTTCACCATGCCCTCCCAGTTCCCTGATCTCCCCTAGTGCCGTACTTTGATCTGGGCATACTGCTCTGCTGTGAATTTGTCGGTGCAGATGGGTGCCACAGGTACATATGCCTTGACCAGGTTGCTGTGCTCTAGGAGGAAGGGCAGGGAGTACATGCCGCTGAGCGATGGGCTGATCACCACAGCTGGACCCAGGCAAAGAGCCTCCGAAACCGCCTTCAGGAATCCCGCTGGCGCTGGCTGGCCCACGGGTGCTGGGGCCACGGCATCCTTGGAGCGCCCCAGCCCTGAGCCATGGGAAACACAAGTGGCCCTGTCAGGCTCCCCGCTGCCTTGGTGAGCAGGAGAAGCTGGCACAGCACAGCTGGATGCTGGGGTTGCCATCCTGGCACCACAAACCCAGTGGGTGCATCGGCCCCACCTTGCTCCAGGGCTGTGCTCACCATCACAACCTTACCCGGCAGGTCGATGGCCACGGCTCGGTAGCCGTTCTCGGCCAGAGTGGCGAGGGTCCCCACCTGCAGCCAGGTGTCGGAGGAGAAGCGGATGCCGTGCAGCAGCAGCACCGTCAGCCTCGGCGCCGCCTGGGCGGGCTCAGCCTGGCGGTAGAACAGGGTCTGTCCTTGCACGGTGACGGTGCTCTCAGTGAGCCGTGGGGTGGCCATGCCTGGGGGTCGGGGGGCTGTCAGTGGGGCGAGTGGTGGGCATGGGAGGGCTGACGTGCCCTGTGCCGCCGTCGAGGCACGGGTGGCCACGGGGGAGTCACACCGGCATCACCTTCACTGCGGGGGCACCGGCCGGGCCGCTGATGTGCCAGGCGGGTTCACGGGGCCGCCCCTGCCTCAGCTTCCCCTTCTGGCCCTTACCTGCTGCTCCGTGCACGGGGCCGGCCGCCGTTCACCTCCTCCCTGCTCCCCGCAGCACCACCGGGCCGGGGGAGCCGCGCCCCGGGGCCAAAGGCCTGCGGGGCGGGGAGGAGGCGAGCGGCGGCACCGCCTCATGGAGCGCAAGGTCCGGGGCGGCCCCGGGAACGGCTGAGGCCCCGCCGGGCCGGGCCGAGCGGAGCCGAGCCGACCTTTGCCGAGCTCGACCCGAGCCCTGCCGAGCGCAGCTGAGCACAACCCGAGCTCGACCCGAGCCCTGCCGAGCGCAGCTGAGCACAACCCGAGCTCGACCCGAGCCCTGCCGAGCGCAGCTGAGCACAACCCGAGCTCGACCCGAGCCAGGCCGAGCCCAATGCGAGCTTTGCCGAGCTCTACCCGAGCCCTGCCGAGTGCAGAAGAGCTCTATCCGAGCTCTACCGAGCTTTGCCGAGCTCTATCCGAGTCCAACCCAAGCACAGCTGAGCCCAACCCGAGCTCTGCCGAGCCAGACCGAACCCTTGACGAACCGAGCCGAGCCCAGCCGGGCTCGGCTCTGCCCCTGCCGAGGCCCGCCAAGCCCCGCCAAGCCCCGCCGGCCCAGCCGATTCCCCGGCTGTTCTGTCCCGAGGGCTCTGCGGTGGTCCGGCGGGGCCGTGCCGGGGTTGGAGCCGTGCCCGGGTCGGGGCCGTGCCGAGGCCGTACCGCACAGCGCCCCGCTCCCCGCGCCCGGAGCCTGCAGTGCCGCGCGGTGCCGCCGGGCGGAGCCTTGGGCGCAGCGGCGCTGGGCGGACCGGGCCGGGCGGGGGGCGCGGGCTGGGCCAGAGCTGAGCGGAGCAGCTCCTGCTGCCCCCCGCAGCAGTGGGGCTGGGGGCCCGCGGCCCCGCGCTGCCGCTCTCCTTTTCCAGCGGGAGCGGAGATGCTGCCGATCCGCAGCCGCCTGGGGCTGCTGCTCCTCGGGGCGCTCCTCACCTTCCTCCTGTACCTTCTCCTCCCGGCCGCCCGGCACGGGCAGCGCTCCCGGCCTGACGAGGGGCAGCGGGGCCGGCGGGCGGCCAACGGCACGGCGAGGACGGGGATGGCTGCGGGAGAGCCCCCTGTCTTCTACAGGGAGGTTCCCGCAGGAAATGCCGGCCCTGGGAGGTGGGTCAGCCCAGCCTCGGGTCTGTCATCACCAGCCCTTGAGGCCGCTGGGTGCTGCAGGCATGGCATCCTCCCTGAACCCTTTCCCGCCTGTCTTCCCCCCCGCAGGCCCGATGTCCTGTTCCTGCACGGCCAGGCGTTCACCTCCAAGAGGTGGGAGGCCTTGGGCACGCTGGCGCTGCTCGCTGGAGAAGGCTACCGTGCAGTCGCAATAGATCTGCCCGGTAGGACCATGGCAATGTCTTTAGTTGATCCCTCTGGGCAGCTCCAGCCCCTGGCCTCAGCTGGGCCCTGGAGCTCTTTAGAGGGAGGACTCTGGAGAGCTAGACATGATCCCCGGGGCAGTGTGCCTGGGATTTGGCTCTGCCCTGGGGTGTTGATCTTCATCGTGTGGTGAGGCTGGTGTGAGACTGGGGCTGCACAGCCACCAGGGCTTGAGCGGGTGCCCGTTTTTTGCCAAGCTGTTTAATCTTGGTGGGGAGAGAACAGTGGAGGCTGCACAATGCCCCGTGCCCACTCTGTGCCCTCTTCCCCATGCCAGGCTACGGGGATTCGCCCCCAGTGGAGACGGTGGTGACGGCACAGGGCAGAGTGGCTTTCCTGGACCGTGTTCTCCAGGAGCTGGGCATGCGGAGGCCCGTTCTCGTGAGCCCCTCCATGAGTGGCCGGTTTTCCCTGCCCTTCCTGCTGGAGCAGGGGGACCGGCTGTCTGGCTTCGTGCCCATTGCGCCTGTGGGTACCAAGGACTACACTGCTGAGCAGTACCGGCGGGTCCAGGTGAGCTATGTCACTGGGCTCTTAGGGGGCTCCCCTGGGTGCTGGTGAGCCTCTTGCTGTAGGGAGATACAGAGGGTGGCCCTGTTTAGGGGTGAGTGAAGGGGACCTGTGCCCCCCAGCTCATGGGGGAGCTGGCACCTGCCTCCCCTTGGCCTTGCAGCCGTGTATGGTGATGGATAGAAGTGGGCACAGCCCAGGGGAAGCGCAGTGGCCACTTACCTCTCTGATAACCGTTCTGCTTTTTTCTCTCTTCCAAGACGCCCACCCTGATCCTGTATGGTGACCGTGACACAGGTCTGGCTCCCCAGGCCCTGCAGAACCTCCAGCACCTCCCTGAGCACCATGTAGTCGTCCTGCCTGGTGCTGGCCATGCCTGCTACCTGGACAAGCCTGAGGACTTCCACCGGGCCCTGCTGGGCTTCCTGCGCCAGCTGAAGTGAGCACCGCCTCCTCCCTGCTGAGCAGAGGACAGGAGCTGGGGCATCGGAGGGACTGGGAGGCACAAACAGCTGGTGTGAGGGGTGCTGCTGCCTGTTGGGGTGTCCCCAGGGTGGCGGGGGTGGGGACTCGAGGCGTCCCTCGCTGGCAGGACAGAGTGTCGCCTGTTACGAGGCCAATAAACTGATGCTGCTCTGTTTTCTGCTTGTGTCCCGAAGCGCCGCGGGGCTCACTGGGCTCCAGCCTCACGTCTCTAGTGTGGGGCTGGAGGGTGCCCTGGGCCCTTTACCTCTATCCCGCCCCTTGCCTGCCCCTCCTGCGCCCTCCGCTCCTCCCCTGCCCGCCCCCTGCCCGCTGCCGCCGGCGGGGCGGAGCGGAGAGGGCGGAGCGGGGCCGGGCAGCACCGGCGGCAGCAGCGCGGAGGTAGGGCCGGGGCGGCGGGAGGCCGAGGAGTGGGGTCGGGCAGCAAGAGCGCCCGGCAGCCCGCGGGTGGGTGCCCCGGTGCCTTCGCCCCCTTCAAGCCCCCGCCACGGTACCCTGCAGCCCCCCCCCTTGCACCCCTCCGCTACCCCCCTGCACTCGCTTACCACGGTGTTCTGCACCCCTCTGCCTTCTTGCCCGTGCTACCCCTGCATCCCAATAGCGCAGCTGCTGCACCCCTAACTGTGGTACCCTGCACTTCCCTGCACCACTCACCATGATACCCTGCCCTCTGCTTCACCCCCCAGCCCCCTTAACCACACCATCCCCGCATCCCTATCCACGAGACCCTGCACTCCCCACAACTCTAATCATGATGTCCCTGCATCCCAACTGCAGTACACCACACCCCACTGCTCCCCAGCCATGGTACCCCTGTACCTCACCTGCGCCCCTTTGCACCCCCAGCCACAGTACCTGCACCCCTAACCAGGGTTTTGCTGCAGCTCTCATAGCCTCTCTGCACCCCCTGCTCCCACACCCTCCCCAGTGTTCCCCTTCACCCCTGCTGCTGTACCCCTATGTACCCCTAAGCAGCCCATATCCTCCTGCTCCTCCAGCCACCCAGCACTTTTCGAACAGCTTCCCCACTAGCCTGTTGCCCTAATGTGGCCCCCTAGTTCTTCTGTCCTCTGCAAGCACTCGATCTCCCTTCACCACTCTCACTTCGCCTCCAGCACCTTTCCTTGCAGTTCTCCTGCACCCCCTAAGCAGCCAGTGTCCCCCTTTCTTTGTACCTCCTTACACCAGCATCCTGCCTGCACTCCTCAGCATCCCTGGCTACCCCCAACTACCATGTGCCCCTTCCCCCCACACACTTCTTCCCCCTATAAGCCCCTTCCCCACCTAGTTGCCCCCTTTTCCTCCCAGCTAGCCTTTTCCTGGATCTCCCCCCTGGCCTGGCCATCCCAGGCTGCCCTGGCACTCTGTTTGGGGCAAGAAGATGTGCTTTGGGGGAAGAATGACAGGACAGTGTGGGGGGCACACTCCATCCTGCCCTGTATCCAAGTGGGGGGGATTTCTCCCATGTTGGCTGAGTCCCAGGACTCACACGGGGCAGACCTTTGCCCTTTCTTACTTCAGTTTCTGTGACGACCGAGCTTGCCGGCGGACTTTGGAGGGGCTGGTGGGTGATTAACCATGTTGCCACTCTTCCTCCAGAGCTTTGCAGCCCCAGTCCCAGACATGGCACCTGGGAAGCCTGGGAAGAGCGCAGGGGCCTCGGAGAACTCCTCAGTTACGCTTTTCCGGGAGTACCTGAGGATTGACACTGTCCACCCCAAACCTGACTATGGTGAGGATGGGGGAACAGGACAGGGAGCCACGTGGGGATCTGGCAATGCCGCTTTGCAGCTCTGGTCTTTGGACTCAAGTGCCCAAGTCCTGTGCCGGGGCTGTTTTGATCATGGTGTTAAGGAGCAAACTCCTTTGTGTCTTATCTTTGCTTGTGTCTTTGCTTGGGGCAGGGACGTCCCAAGTGCACCCAGAGCTGCTGTTTGCACCTCCAGCCCCATGCCCCTTGCTCCCGCTTTTCATGCTGCCCTGGCTCTGGGACGGATGAACTCCTTCTATGCAGATCTCCTTCTCTTAACATTTGTATCCTCCCACTAAAGCACATTGAGATTTTTTTCTTGGTGAGGAGCTCACAAAACTCCAATGGAGGACCATTCTCCCTGAACTCACGAACTTAAAATTTATTTTTTCTTATTCCCCAAGTCTTCACCCCAAAGGGATGGTGATGAGCTGCTCCTGTCCCTGCTCCTGGCCACCTCTTGTGCTCAGGACCTCCATCAGCTGCCCTCTCTGGTCACCACTTTCCTTGGCCTAGGAACCCCACAGAGCCTTGGGGTCCCTGGGGGGTTGCAGGGAGAGGGGAAGGAGACCCCGATGTAACTCCAGGCATCCCTGCTCTTCCCCAGATGCAGCTGTCCAGTTTCTGGAGCGCATTGGCACCGACCTGGGCTTGGCCTGCCAAAAAGTGGAGGTGAGCAAGGCGAGGAGCCGCCTCCAGACCATCCATCAATCCATCCATTCATCCACCTGTGCCCAGATCCTTAGTGACCAGACTGTTCCCTTGCCTGCACCCCAGAGCTGGGCAGGAGTGAATCCCCTCTGCCTGTAATCCTGGGCTGACCCAAGCCCTTCCTTAAGCCAGTATTCTGGCTGCTCCCCGCTGACCTTTGCAGCTGCCTGTGCTATGATTAGCTGGGGACCTGGCAGGGTCACGTTGGCTGGGGCTGTCCTTCCTGCTGGGCACCGGCTGTCCCAGGGGATTCCCAGGCACCAGGGGAAGATGCCAGGTTTGTCTTCCCTCCTTGGAAGTGTAGCCAGGTCTGGTGCCTGCAGCCAGACTCTGTGTGGCTGTGGGGAGTTCAGGTGTGTGTGCTCCTGCTGCCTGCCCTCTCCCAGCAGAGAAAGGGGTGACCTGCCAGGTGGCATCCCGAAATTTTTCCCAAGCTGATGCTTTTTGGCTCCAGTCCACCACTCCCAGCATTCCTGTTCCCATCCTGGACCCTGGTGACACCCTGCCTTCGCTCCACAGGTGTGCCAGGGCCGTGTGGTGCTGATCCTGACCTGGCAGGGCACGAACCCCCGCCTGCGCTCCATCCTCCTCAACTCCCACACTGATGTTGTGCCCGTCTTCGAGGTACTGGGACAGGGAGAAGGATAGGATGGGCATGGTGGGGAGGATGGGCTGGCTGGAGGATGGGAGCTGGGGCCTGCTGTGCCCCTCTACCACTGTGGCCACTCTCTCCCACAGGAGCACTGGACTTACCCACCCTTTGAGGCTGTCAAGGACTCGCAAGGCAACATCTACGCCCGGGGTGCCCAGGACATGAAGTGTGTCTCCATCCAGTGAGTGGAGGGCTCTGTGCCTGCCTAGGGGGCATGGTGCTGATAGTGCCTCTGAGTGGTGCAGGACAGGATGCAGCCATCCCCAGGGTCACTGGGGCTGAGGGTGCCACCTCTTGACCCACCCTGGCTCAGAGCACACAAGCCCCTCTCCTCTATGATGACCAGAGTCTGCTTTCCCCCTGCAGGTACCTTGAGGCCATCCGGAGGCTAAAGGCAGAGGGAAAGTCTTTTGCCCGCACCATCCACCTCACCTTTGTGCCTGGTGAGTCCCCAGGCTGGCCCTTCTTGGGGGCACAGACGGGGCTGGCAGCTGGGTGATGCTCTGGAGTACCCCCTGGTGTGGCAGCTGCCAGGCTGTCCATATTCTGAGCTCCAGCTCAAAGCTGGAGAGATTCCCATATCCAAGACATCTGATGGCACCCAGACTGGCATGGAAGAAGGACCAGAGGGTGGTGGGCCGGGAAATGCCCCAGTTCCTTCCTCCATGCCAGGCTCTCCCCTGCAGATGAGGAGGTGGGTGGACACAAGGGCATGGAGATGTTCGTGCAGCGTCCTGAGTTCAAAGCGCTCAACGTGGGCTTTGCCATGGATGAGGGTGAGTGGTGGTAGGGCTGGCACAGGGATGTGTCTCCTCCTGGCACGCACCCTGGCTTTACCCCCAGGCACTGGCACCCAGCACACTTCCAGGCACCCCCTTGGGGAATCCTCCTGGACAATGACCCACACGGTGCCTGCCTGGAGGGGAAGTGCTGCCAGGGCAGAGCAGAGAGGGCACATTATGGCACCCCGTGCCCCACTGACCCCCTGTCTGTGCCCACCACAGGACTGGCCAGCCCATCCGACACCTTCAGTGTCTTCTATGGCGAGAGGAGCCCATGGTGTGAGTATCTGAGTGCCCACTGCCCTGACCCTGGCTCTGCTGTGTGCTGGGGCACTGGTGCTATCCCAGGCTTGCTGCTCGACACTTCCCTCTCTCCCCACTGCTACAGGGATAAAAGTGAAGTGCATGGGTAGCCCCGGGCATGGGTCCCGCTTCATCAGCAACACGGCGGCCGAGAAGATGGTAAGAGAGGGGGTACACACTGTGCAACCCCCTTGCCTGCCCTGTGCCTATCCAGGCACCTGCCCACAGGGCTGGTCCTCACCTGCTGCCCTTCTCTCCCCAGCAAAAAGTCATCAACTCCTTCCTGGCCTTCAGGGAGAGCGAAAAGCAGAGGTAGGAGACAGGCTGTGGTATGGATGTAGCTTCAGTTTGGTCCATGAAGGGGGCCGCTGAGATCCCAAGCCAGGCTCTGATCCAGGGCTGCCACCCTGTGCCTCACTTTCCCCATTTGAGGTGGGAGAGCACTTGTCCTCCCCGTGGCAGAGGGTGACTCTCCCTTGTGTCCCCTGAGGCTCAAGACTGACTCAAGCCTGACCCTGGGGGATGTCACCTCGCTCAACATGACCATGCTGGAGGGGGGTGTCTCCTTCAACGTGGTGCCCTCGGAGATGGCTGCCAGCTTCGACATCCGCATCCCGCCCACCGTGGACCTGAAGGTGGGTGCCACACCAGCCCCACCCAGGAAGGGAGCAGGACTGGGGATACCCTGCTCACACTCCTCCTCTGGTCTCTGCCTCAGGCCTTCGAGGAGCAGGTGGCCAAGTGGTGCCGTGGTGCTGGGGATGGTGTCACTTATGAGTTTCACCAGGTGAGGGGTCTCAGCCACACAGGCACATCGCACCCATCCCTCCCCTCCCAAGTGCCCATCCGCTCGCACCTCACTTACCCTCTCCCTCCATCAGAAATGCATGGACCAACACATAACCTCCACTGACGAGTCGGACCCGTGGTGGAAGGCCTTCAGTGGG
This sequence comes from Pyrocephalus nanus, assembly GCA_038380795.1. Lineage (NCBI taxonomy): Eukaryota > Metazoa > Chordata > Aves > Passeriformes > Tyrannidae > Pyrocephalus > Pyrocephalus nanus. Next base: position 7,007,682 of record CM076271.1, on the reverse strand, counting down.
GTCTGTAGGGACATGTGAGTAGTGTCCCCAGGAAAAGCAGGATCATCATGGCGGGGACATCCTCTGGTGGGAGCCAGGTGGTCCCCAGGGGTCTCTGGGGTCATGGCAGCAGTTGGGATAGGGTGCTCTGTGCTATGCCAAAGCATCTCCCTTGTGTTTCCTCCTCAAAAGGAATGGGATTGAGTGTCCCGCAGGGCTGAGGGACCTTCCTGTCACAGTCTCCTTGCCCATGGGGTGTCAGGGGGACAGGGGACCTGGCTGCCCTCATGCCCATGCTGACACAGGGTCTCACTTGTCAGGAAACTGCAGCTCAAGCTTGAGATCTTCCCGGCTGCCACCGACAGCCGCTACATCCGAGCGGTGAGTGTGGTACCCACCTGCCTGTAGGTTCCCCATTTGGGGTGAGACCCTGCAGCCCCAAGCAGGAGCCTTGCCCAGGTGGAGGAGTGAGGCAGCTCCAACCTCACCTTGTGCTTCCCCACCTCCAGGCAGGGCACCCTGCTATCGGCTTCTCGCCCATGAACCGCACGCCGGTGCTGCTCCATGACCACAACGAGTTCCTCAACGAGCAAGTCTTCCTGCGGGGCATTGAGATCTACGCCCGCCTCCTGAGCGCCCTGGCCTCGGTGCCCCCGCTGCCTGCCGAGGGCTGAGCGCCCGGCCAGGGGCAGGATGGGGGGTGCTGAGCAGCAGGACGCAAGGCTTTGAAAAGGGGGCAAGGGGTGGGCACAGCAAATGCCTGCCGGTGTACCAGGGATGCAGATGGCATCGTGCCGTGTTGGCTGTGTTGGGCTAGCCTGCTGGTGATACCTGAGGGGTTGTGTCTGCCTTGCCCACGTGCCAGCAGAGCCTTGTGTCCAGGTGCCTCCAGCCTTTCCTGGTGTCGGCAGTGCCTCCCGCTGTCCCTGTTCCACCTCTGGCTGCAGGGGCTGGGTGGTGAGGGGTTGGCCAACAGCCCGCTCTGCCTGCCTTCACCTTGTCCTGCCTCCCTGCCTGCTTGCCAGAGGAGCCGGGGCCAAATGCCACCCGTCTTCCCTGTGCAAGTCAATAAATCTCCTTGGTAAGCACAGCCAGGAGTGGGCTGGTCTGTCTGTCTGTCTGTCCATGGTGCTGGCCTGTGGGATCTCACCCAGGCACTGCAGATTTCCTTTCTCAGTGGGGCCAGCTGGGGTGCTCCTGCTCCCCTGGGTTCGTTGGGCTGGGGGACAGCAGTGCAGGCAGGATCCTGCCTGGGCAGGCTGTGGGGCCTCTGCTCTCAATCAGCCTCAGGGGACTGGTGCTGGGCTTCATCCCGCTCCTTCCTTCCCTCCCTCCCTCGGCTCCTGCCACAGTGCTGCTCCCCTAAGCCCTCGGGTCCGGGCAGGCAGCGTGCGGGTCTGGGCAGGCACCTCTGCTTATCTGCCAGAGCTGCCACTGGCTGCATCTCCTCCTTGCTCATTCCCAGCCCCTGCAGCTCCCCAGCACCCAGGGGTGCAGGATCTGTCCCAGCCATGCTGTTCCTTGAGGAAACTGAGGGCTCACTAAGCAAATTGGGATGGTTTTACGGTGCTTGGGGGACTTGCAGAGCTGCTCTATTACGAAAGGTTGGGATGAGCCAGGACCCCCCAGCCTCCTGACCTGTGTTTTAATTAAAAAAGATGCTGGAACCCTTGGGGGGCTGGGGATAATGAGGCTGCTCAGTGCTGGGCTGGGAGAAGGGATGAGGTTGGTGGTGATGGAGTAATGAGGGAGAAGCCACCAGCTCCTTGGCTCCTTCCCCTCCATCCAGCACAGGCTTTTGTGTGAGGGACACACCTGCCTGTGCACTGAGTCTCCCATGGGAAACCAGTGTGAATTCTCTGATGTCTCATATGAAGACATCTCCTGACCCTGCAGTCCTGGGGGAGGATGGCATGGAAATGGGGTGGGTACCACGGGGCCCTTGCTGGCCAGGATCCCTGTTGAGGGTGCCAGCACCATTGCTGGGAGACAGCAATGCACCCCTCACCTTGTGGGTGCACCAGGGCTACCTGTGGCACCCTGTGCATCCCCCTTGATCCTGCTCAGCCCCTTTCCCCAACCATCCTGCTGTAACCAGCTTGCCTGGCTGGGAGAGATGCGAGCTGAGAGCTGGGTGCTTGCTGGTGCTTGGAGATCACCCCACACTCAGCATCCTTCTTGGGGGGCAGGTCTGTGTGCCCTCTCTAGTAAGAGGAGGGCAAGGCTGGGAGATCCTAGCTTCCCTCCCTTGCTCCCCATCCTCAGGGATGAGCTGGCGGGGCTGGCAGGGTGAGCTGCGGGAGGGGGCTGCGGTAAAGCCTAAAGCGCTGGTGGCAGGGGGACACTTTGGGGATGTGCAGAGTTCTCGGGGTCCCCCCGGGGATGGAGCCGTCCCCCCGCGCATCCCCGCCGCCCCTGGGGACGAGGGATGGCGGGGCTGGGCTGGGGCGGGCCGGGGCGGGCCGGGGGCGGTCGGATGTCGGCCCCATAAAACCTCGGTGCCACCGGCGGCCCCGGGCGCGGCGGCGGGATGCGGACGGCGGTGGCCTTGGCGTTGTCGCTGTCGCTGTGCTGGCTGGGGGCGGCGGGGCACAGCCTGCCCCGGCTCCGCCTGTCCTACCGCGGTGAGCCGGGGCGGGGGCACCTGCTGCGGGACAGGGGGCTGCCCATTGAGGGGTGTCCTCGGGGTCCTCTCTGCGGGAGCTGCGCGGAGGCTTGGGGAGCTGCGCGTGCTGCGCCCGGAGTGCAGGGGTTTTTTTTGGGGGGAGGTTTGGTGGGCACCTTGCGCTGGGGCTCGAGTTAGGTTGGGGTTTCGGTGCCCCTCTGTCCCCCGCGAGGGACGTGGGGGGCCCCAGGGAGAAGCGGGAGGAAGTGGGGAGCCGAGTGATGGGGAGAGGGGATGTGCAGCCGGGATCCGCGCCAGCCCCGCCGCTTCCCACGAGGGATCGTCTCCCACGTCGAGTGCGGGGAAATTGAGGCACGGCGCTGTCCCTGCCCCGGAACGCTCTGCCGTGTGTGTTGGGGGGGGGTTTGCTGCGGTGCGTGGGTGGTCCCCCGGCCTGGGCACTCTGAGGGTGCGTGCTCAGCATCCTCGGCTGGGCGGGGGGTCCATGGGGCGCGCCCTCTGAGCCCCGCCGTGCTGGGGTGCGGGTGCCGGGGTGCTGTAGCCCCTCGGGGGGCTGCGGGGGCAGTGCTTGTTTTTAATTAAAACTCTCCCTGTGATCCTGCTCTGGCTCGCCGCATCCCCCACTCTGCCAGCCTAATGCACGGGCTGCTCCAGCCAAACTTGACAGAGCCTGGGGCGCCCTAATCTCCTTCTGGCCTCAAAGCAATGAACCTGCTCGTAAAAAAATTAACATAAAATAAATTACATAAGGCATATCTTCCCCGTTCTCAGCGAGAGGAAAGGCATGAGCAGTTCAGAGCTTGGAGAGTCACGGGAGCTGCAGAGCACCTCCCTCTGCCAGGGAAAAGTCTGCTCCTGTGTTGCCTGGGCTGGGGGTTCCCAAGGCTGGCTCTGTCCTGGGGCACAGCATGCGATCCAGGGGCTGCCTCCCTGTGGAAGGGGAAATTGAGGCACTCAGTGGCCCCTACTTACCCTGGGAGCCAGCATGCACCCAGGACGGCTCATGGCTCTCTCCCGTGATGGGATCCGCGTCCTCAAGCTGGGCTTGGCAGCAGGGCAAGGAGGTCTGGGGTCACGGCGGGGCTGGGTCGTGGGGCTCAGGGTCTGGCTCTGTGTCTGATCCACTCCAGCACAAAGTCCGACCGTGCCAGGCCATTCCCCAGGTGTGAGGGGTTCCCCAGGGCCCGGGCGGGGGGCGCTCCTCAGCTTCTCACGGGGAGGAGCCACCTTTGGAAGCTTTTTTTTTTTTTTTTTTTTTTTTCCCTGTCTTAAGCTGCTTATTCCATTCGTCTTCCAAATTGGAAACAGAAACTGAAATTTCCCATGAAACAAATTCTGCCACCGCCTTCTCCCCGGGGGAAAGAAAAAGAAAATGAAAATTTCAATTAAAGCCATTAGAGCCTCTGAAATGAAAGGGGCGAGCTGGTGCTGTTTGTGCACAGCTCCTCGATCTGGGCTCTGCCTGGCCAGCGGCTCTGCCTGAGGGGTGGCATTTGTGGGGATGACAGGGACAGGCTTTGTGCTGTGGGTGCAGGGGTGGCCATGCCCCCAGCTCTTCCTCACACTTCAAGCCACTCTTCTCCTTTTGTTTCACATTTCAGCAGTGGCTCTTGTAAGAGGGGAAAGAGCGTTTTGCTATGTGGACCAGGAGCATTGCAGCACAGCCCAGTGCTCTCTTGCTGTGCCTCCCCAGGGCCCCCGCACTGGGGTAAAGGGGTGCCAGGGATGGATGGGCCATGGCAGGGGGCTGCTCCCTGGGGAGATGAAGCTGGAGGGGGGGAAGAGGAAGGCGCCCTGGACTGGTGTAACCCGAGGCACAGGAGGAATTTGCCAGGTCTGGGGGAGAAGGGGAAGCCTTGCCTGAAACAATAAAAGGAGCCCGACGACTTTGCCGATGTTATTCTGAGCTGGGAAAATATTATTGCTGGGCAAGAATAGAAGGAGACGACAGCATTTTCCTGTGCTGGACCAGGCGATATGGGAGGACCTGAGATGTTGTGAGGACACAGGGGGAGGGTACCCCAGGGAGATGAGGTGGAGGGGCCACTAGGGCCTGGTGCCAACTCTGCTTGCAGGCACAGGGGACTTCCCAATAAGGATGGAGCCACTGGGGTTGTATCCTTCTGTGTCACTGGCATCAGCAGTCAGGGCAATGGGACTGCCCTTGAGGAGCCTGGCAGGGATGAGAGCTGTGTGTGATGAGGTGGAGGTGGCCATTGTCCCCCACCAGGGATGGACCTTGTCTCCCTTGCAGACCCCAGAAGACACATTTCCCACCAGGATAGGGGCATGGCTTGGCCACCTCCTCGTGGGGGGTGACAAATCGCCCCTCAGCAAGAGCAGGGCTTGGTACCCCAGTGTCTTGGGCTGCTGGCAACTGGGCTTGTCCCAGCACCACCTCCCCTCTCATGGGTCATGTGTGGGGGAGGCTCGTGCTGGGGGTTTCCCTGGGGTCAGCAGCAGCAGCTGGCAGTCTTCCGGGCTGGAGGGTGTTTGGGGACATGTCTGTGCTCATCAATGGCGCTTTGTCCTCCTCCTCCTCTGTCTGGCTGTCACAGTGGCCTTGCCCGTGTTAGGGGCAGTCACTGGGATGGGTTTTCAGAGCCCTGTGAAGCTGAGCCGTTGCCTCTTGCTCTCTCCCTCTGTGGCAGCTGTGTGGGCGCCACTGTGCCGGCTTGCTGACCCTGAAAGTCATTTCCCACTGCAAACCAGTCATGCCACTTCCCCCGCGGTGGCGTCACCATGAGGGTCCCCTTGGCATACCATGAAATTCAGGCTCGAACCTGCTTTGGGATGTGGTGTCCATCCCAGGGATGCAGAATTCCCATTCCAGTGCCTATGCACAAGTGCCATCCTCATGTTGTGCTGTGGAGGAAACCTTCCCGTCAGCGAGGTCTGCTGGCCGTGGCAGCAGCAGACTTTGTGTGCCATGGCACTGGCTGAGTGCCTGCTATTGTGTCCTTGGCTGGCACCCGGCAGGGACAGGACCTGTTTTCTGCCCACCCCATGTCCGGTCTCACCACCTTCCTGTGGCTCTGTGTGAGCTCAGCCTGGGGCTGGTGGCACAGCCCAGCTTGCTGTGGCATGGCCATGGTAGGAGTCTGGAGTGGGTTTGGCCAAACCCTGCTGGGGGCAGCAACCTTGCCTGGGACCCTGCTCCCAATTGGCTCTGCAGCTTTTTCCTTGGCTGTCAGGGAGAGCAGCACTCCAGCCAGGCTGAGTCTGGGATGCCTGCGCCTCTGGGAAGGGATGGAGATGGATGATGCTGTCCAGGGAGGCTGGGAGCAGCTCTTCTGGCTCCAGGACAAATTTGAGACACATAGAAGCAGCAGCTTGTGGGAACCCTTGAGGCCAAGATGGCTCCTCCTGATGTTCCCTCCCTCCCTGGCAGAGCTTTTGGGCACCAACCGCTCCATCCTCTTCTTCGGTCACCGAGACTTCCTGGGCTTCCGTTCCCTCTACTTGGATGAGTACCGGGATCGGCTCTTCATCGGGGGGAAGGATGTGCTCTACTCCCTGCTCCTGGATGGGGCCAATGCAGACGCCAAGGAGGTGAGCTGGGTCCTGCTGAGCACCCTGGGGACTCCATCCCTATGGACTCCTCACCCCTCCGAGTGGCTGGTGCCCAACTGAGCCAGGCAAAGTCACCCTGAAACAAGATCTTTCCTGGGGGTGTCACCATCTCAAGTGCCCTGAAGTGATTCTGAAAACTTGTAGTGCCTGGCAAGGGTGGTCTGGCTGTGGTGGATGGAGGGCAATTAGCCAGCGATTATTCATGAGCAGCAGCATAGGAGACTGGTGGTACAGCCCACTGGTGATTCCTGGGTGCTGAGTAGTGTTTTGGACCCCATTCCTCTAAAAAACTGCCATTAGGAGAATGAGTGCTGCCCATCGCCATCTGGGCATCCCCTTCATGGGCCAAATAGGCAACCCTGCAGAGACAAGGAGCTAAATGCATCCATCATTGCAACAAGCTCTGTCAGGGCTCTCAGAGGCCCTCAGGCCTCTCCTGGCTCCTCGCTGGGAGAGGTGACAGACCACAGCAATGGTGCTGGGTGGTCTTTCACCCTCTCCACTTTGGCTTGCTGTTTTTTAAACAAGGCTCTGGGCTGTTCTAGCTGAAGAAAGGGGAGGAGGAAATGAAGTGCCCTCAGCATGTTGGGTCACTGCGGTGGGGTCAAGGGCTTGTGTACCCTAGCTGCCCTTGGTCTGAGAGCCTCCAAAGTCTGTGGGGGACAAGGGCTCCATCACTCATGCTGTCCCCGGGCACTCTTTACCCAGAAGCCCACCCCCTTCCAGGCCAGCTCCAGCCATCCCCAGTGAAACCACCCAAATCCAGTTTGGCTGTGGGCTGGGACTGCTGGGGTGCCTCTCCCCAGGAGGAAGGGTCCTGCCTGAGGTTGCAGGGTGAGAGCCCTGGGCTGGGTGGGCTCTGAAGAGCCGTGGTCCATCTCTCTGTCCCTCTCTCCACGCCTGGGGACATGGATTTACAAAGCTGAGTTCTTGCTGTCCCCACTCCCTGCTCCAACATGTTCTTTGTGTTTCAGATCTACTGGCCCCCCCTCCTGGGGCAGACAGAGGAGTGTTTTCGGAAGGGGAAGGATCCAGGGGTGAGTGTCTCCCCATGTGTGCTCTGCCCTGAACTGGGGCTGTGCCATGTCATCCTACTGGGGGTGACTCCATGGGGCTCACAGGCCAGTTAATGCCGGGGTAGAGCATGAGGGAAACTGAGGCAGGGAGTCAGCAGCCAAGCCTGGCCATGTGAGAGGCTTGCTCCGGGATCTGGGAATCTTGTGTCCATTGCTCTGCTCAGCCCCATGACCACAGAGCCATGGCCAGGGTGCCCTAGAGTGGCTGCACTGAATGGGCAGGGATAGCCAGGCTTTGGGACCCAAGCTTGGAGGGACCACAACCCCCATGCTATGCTCCAGACCCCAGCAACACTGGCCCATCCTGGCTGTCCCCAGCGATGGGAAATCTGTAATTTAGTCAGCCTCAGTGACCTTGCTCCCCAAACCTTACCCCTCTTTGCATCCCCCTGCCCCAATATGACTATGTCAGGGATAAAATCCCTGAGGCTCTCCTGACCCAGACGAATTGCTCCCAGGAGTCCCTGTCCTGCTCTGTGTGTTTATTTTACAAGCTCTCACTGACAGATCCAAGCCAGGGCAGGCTCAACTTTTTATTTTTCTTGAACATATATTTTTTTTTTCACTTGCTATTTTAGAGGCTCTTTGCAAAGGGAAAATAAACAGCAGGAGGCTGGGAACCCCTAGGGCGGCTCAGGAGCAGTGTTCCCAGCAGATGAGGGGCCTCCCACTGTGTGTGTGGGGGGATACGGGGGACAATGAGGGCAAGCAGGGCTGGTGCTGACCAGGGGGAGCTGCCGAGCAAACAGTGGGGAAGGATTGGAGCCCTTTTCTACTGGGAATTGCCAGGAGAGAATGCATGAAGTCAGAGGTGGCAGGTCTCCAGCCCTGGGAGTGTCACTGCTGTGGTCCACCATCGAAGGGGACAATTCCAGACAGCAGCAGACAGGGCTGTTCTAGAGGCAGCCCAGGACTCTTGAGGTCTCTGTCTCTGGAGTTTCCTCCTTTTGTTTCATCCCTGGCGTGCACAGGAACACGATGGGAAGGGATGTCCCTGCCTCTGGTCACGTCCTGGGCGCCAGGGGTTCAGGGCTGGGTTTGGAGCTTGCTGGGCAGGTGAACTTGCTGCCCTGGCATGGGCTGTGTGATAGGGTGAGTGCACATGTGCCCAGGGGCAGGAGGACCAGTAAAAAGCATTGTCCTGTTGCAGTGGGCTGGGGAACACCTAGATGAAGTCTGTGCAAGTCCTGCCACTGGGTACAAGCTGCCATCTCACACCCCTGGCACCAGGCTGGAGGCTTGGAGCTGGGGGTGGGCAAAGCAGCAATGTCCTGTGACCCTTTCTCTCCCCTGCTGTCTCCCCAGACTGACTGTGCCAACTATGTCCGTGTGCTGCATCCCTACAACCGGACACACTTGCTGGCCTGTGGGACAGGTGCCTTCCACCCTGTCTGCACCTTCGTCTACGTGGGGCCCCGTGGCGAGGTAGGGAAGCACCGTGGAGGGTGCCCACCCTGAGCATCCATGGTGGGACACCCCTGGGAGGTAGATCCCCATCGCCTGCCTCCCTCCTGAATGGCCTTGGGAATGCGTGGGGATGCTGGATGTTGTATTTGCCCCATCCTAAATACTGAGGGGTGACGATGTCAGGAAGCAGCTCCCTGTTGACCCTTTGTGCTTTTGCTACCACCTTCCCCAGCTCACCCACCTGTCTGGGCTGGCATCCCCTTTCCAGACATGGGAAACACCCAGATAGGGGCTGGTGTCCTGCCAGGGGCTGAGGCGTGGGTGGCATTTCCTCCTCTCCCAGCTCACTGCTCATAAATCAAGTTGGCTGGGATGGAATGGCAGGGGCCCCTGTTCCCTCCTCAGAGCCCAGCACCATGTGGGCAGCAGGAGCCCTGCCTGTACCATGGTGACTGATCAGGCTAACAGGCAAGCAGTGGGGCTGGCAGGTCCCTCCAACTGCTGTGCAATCCTCATAGGATCAGTCTTGCCTTCCGTTTCCAGTCTCTTTGGGTGGGCTGGTGCTGAGGATGCTTGCAGCGAAGTGCTTGCGAGCTGGGCAGGGACCAGAGCCAACCCCTGCCAGCCCAGGCACAGCCCAGGGCTCACCTGCCTGCTCCCCCTTCCCAGCACACCTTCAGCCTGGACCCTGCCAGCGTGGAGACCGGCCGGGGCAGGTGCCCACACGAGCCCAGCCGTGCTTTCGCCAGCACCGTCATCGGTGGGTTGTCTTCCCTGGGATCTGTGAGCCTCTGGGGTGCGGGGCAGGGATGGTCCCCGTGCCAGCTGGGTGTTTTTGCAGGTGGGGAGCTGTACGCTGGCCTCACCGCAGATTTCCTGGGACGCGATCCCGGCGTGTTCCGCAGCTTGGGGACCCACTCCGCCCTGCGCACCGAGGTGGACCAGCGCCTACTCCATGGTAACGGCTCCCCTCTGCCCCTCCTGCTCCCTGTCTGGGCTAATGCCAGGGACCATAAGCCTTGAAGTGTCCCCAGCGTGGTGTGGGGCTGGAGGTGGTCGCTGTGCCCTCTCACCCCACCTGACATGGCCAGCTCTTTCTTGTAGAGCCTAAATTTGTGGCAGCCCACTTGATCCCAGACAACGATGACCGGGACAATGACAAAGCCTACTTCTTCTTCACGGAGAAGGTGGTGGAGGCAGACAGCAAGGAGCACGCCATTGTCAGCCGTGTGGGGCGTGTCTGTGTGGTAAGATGCTGGTGGGGACTGTGGTGGAAAGGGATGCACCAAGCCACAGCAGTGCTTGCTGATGCTTCCTGTCCCTGCAGAATGATGCTGGTGGCCAGAGGGTGCTGGTCAACAAGTGGAGTACCTTCAACAAAGCCCGGCTGGTGTGCTCTGTCCCTGGCCCTGGTGGCATTGACACCTACTTTGATGAGCTGGGTAAGGCGTGCCTGGAGCTGTACCTCAGCAGGGCAAGTCCCTGAGTTGGTGGCTTCGGGAAACCCCCAGGATTCTAGGAGAAATCCCATGCTTTCATTTTCAGAGGATGTCTTCTTGCTGAGGACGAAGGATGGGAAGAGCCCAGAGATTTATGCCCTCTTCAGCACTGTCAGGTTGGTGGTCCAGCTCCAGCCTCTGGGGACATCCAGCTGCAGCCACCCATGGCCTGCCCTGTCACTGTCAAAAAGGGTTGCTGGTCGCTCCCAGCTCTGCTCTAGTCTGTATGGGGATGTTGGTGCTCTCACGAGCCCCACTGCCACAGGCACCAAGCATGCCTCTGCTCATCCCATTCTCCTTCCCCTTCCAGCCATGTTTTCCAGGGCTCTGCCGTCTGTGTGTACCGCATGGCCGACATCCGGGAGGTCTTCAACGGGCCCTTCGCTCACCGGGACAGCCCCCACCATCGCTGGGGCGCCTACGAGGGCAGGGTGCCCTACCCACGGCCTGGTGTGGTGAGTGACTCCCTGCAGCTATGGGGCCCTCTCCTATCCCATCTTGTCACCTGCTGGGGTGATCTCCCTGTGGGATCCACTCCTGGTCAGCTGGGGACCAAGGTCTGGCAAAGAGGTGGAGAAAATGGATTCCAAACTGGAAGGCGAGGAGGGGTCCAAACCAGCTCTGAGAGGCGATGGAGGGTGAAGGAGGGGTGGGTGCTGGTGTGGCTGGGCTGAGCTGGGTCCCTCTCGTCCCCACAGTGTCCCAGCAAGACCACCAACCAGCCCCGGCGGCAGTACAGCACCACCAAGGACTTCCCTGACGAGGTGCTGCACTTTGCCCGCGCTCACCCCCTCATGTACAGGCCCGTGTACCCCCGGCACCGCCGGCCCCTCCTGGTGAAGACCGACCTGCCCCACCGGCTGCGCCAGATTGTGGTGGACCGGGTGGAGGCTGAGGACGGGCAGCACGACGTCCTCTTCCTCGGGACAGGTGAGCAGCAGGACTAGCGTGCTGGAAGCAGCCCCAGAGCTGGGGTTACCACGCCTCTGGGCTGTAGGATGGCAGGGTGCTCACATCTCCATCCTCCTTGACTCCCAGATGCTGGCTCAGTGCTGAAGGTGGTGGTCCTGCAGAAGACAAACTCCGCCACGACTGAGGAAGTCATCCTGGAGGAGCTGCAGGTTTTTAAGGTGACATTTTCTGCCCCACTTGCAAGGGAGGGGGCAGGAGGATGAGCTCACGTTGGGGAAACACATGGGGAAGGAGGTTTAGGGTTGTCACCGCAGTGCTGGGCACTGGGAGGTCTCGGGGTTGTGAGGGCAGAGGGTGGCTGAAGGTGTTTCCACTCTCCCCAAAACATTCCTGATGCCCTCCCAAGCCCTGGCAGCTCTGAATGAGCCGGACTCTCTGTGGTGAGGTTTAGCCAGCCTGACATCCTCTCTCCTCCCCTGCAGGTGTCTGTGCCCATCACCCAGATGGAGATCTCTGTCAAGCGTGTGAGTATAGACATGGCTTGGCCTCTGGGCTGGAGCTGAGCTGTGGTCAGCGACCTCTCAGAGCCACATGGTGCTTGCCCTGGGGAGGTCCTTGCTGGGCCCCTGGGTGCTGTGCCCATGGGGCCTGCCAGCATCACCACCTTTGTGCTGTTTCCCCAGCAAACACTCTATGTGGGCTCCAGCGTGGGGGTGGCCCAGGTACGGCTGCACAGGTGTGAATCCTACGGCTCAGCTTGTGCCGAATGCTGCCTGGCCAGGGATCCCTACTGTGCCTGGGACGGCACTGCCTGCACCCACTACCAGCCCTCTGGCAAGCGCCGCCAGCGCCGCCAGGACGCCCGTCATGGTAACCCTGCACACCAGTGTCTGGACCAGAACCTGACGGGTGAGAGACTGGGGGGCCCACAGGGCTGAGGAGTTCCTCCAGGTGCCCCAAGGTATCCTGACATCCACAGCCCTCAGCACACAGAAGGGCTTGTCGCCATCGGGATGGGCTGGGGAACCCTCATCTCCCTGTCCCATAGGCCAAGGGGTGCCCCAAGAGAAGGTGGGTGCTGCTGGGGCTGGAGTTTGTCCCCAGGGAGAGATGGGGGCTGAAGCCACACGGTGGCCCAGGGGGGCTGACACACAGGCAGGTGGAAGCCTGGCTCTGCCCTCCTCATGAGCCCATGCCTGTCTTTGCCCCAGTGGATGATTTTGAGGCTGTTGAGGAGAAGGTGCTTTATGGAGCGGAGGACAACAGCACCTTCCTGGAGTGCATGCCCCGGTCCCCCCAGGCCACTGTGCAGTGGTTTGTCCAGAGGCCCCCCGATGAGCAGCGGGATGAGGTGAGGCTCCCCCTGCACCTGCTCTCCTTGTGGGGACACGGGAGGGATGTAGGGCCAGACCTGCACACCCCCCCAACCTTGTGGTGGCTGGCAGATGAAGACAGACGATCGGATCCTGCAGACGGAGCACGGGCTGCTCTTCCGCAAGCTGCACCGGCACGACGCCGGCACCTACTACTGCAAAACCCTGGAGCACGGCTTCACCCAGACCGTGGCCAAGACGGCCCTGGAGGTGATCCCTGGCGAGCAGCTGGCACACACCCTCCCCCGGGAGCGGGGCGACGAGCCCCCGCGCCTGCTCTGCTCCGAGCCCCGGCTGCCACCACAGGCTCCCAAAGCCTGGTTCAAGGACATCATGCACCTGATCAGCTCCCAGAACCTGCGGCGGGTGGAGGAGTACTGTGCCCGCCTCTGGTGTGGCGGCCGCTCCCACCACCGCAAGAGCAAGCTGGCCCAGGCCAAGCTGGCCCTGGCTGGAGTGGACGTGGGCAAGAAGGGACGGGTGACCAAACCCCACAGTGAGAGGAACCGTGTGCCCCGGCAAGTGCCAGCCACATAGAGAGAGCGGGATGGTGGACATGGGGTGGCCGTGGGCGAGCACCAGCTCCTTGTGCTGCTGGCAGCCCCGGGGGCCTCCTGCCCTGGCAGTGCTGCCAGCCTGGTCCCCTCGGACAGGGTGGATGGGCAGGTCCCCGTCACCCTTGGTGGCTGCAGGGTCACCTCCGAAATGGACGGTGAGGTGGGATGCATTGTCCCCCCATTGCTCTCGCTGGGTGCTGTGGCAGGTGGGGGCCATGGTCCCTGAGTGTGTTGGGGCTTGGCAGGCGTGGTGGCACTGCTGTGCTGTCACCCTAGGAGCTGGCTGACTTCCTCTGGGAATAAAGGGGCTGAACATGGCACCACAGGGATGGCTTTGGGCTCTTTCCATGCCAGCCCAGAGCCTGGGGAAGATGATGCCTGCTCTTAAGAGGGGAGAAACTGAGCCTTACCCCAGAAAACATCTGTGTCTAGGATGAGCCCTGTCACCTGCTGTGACTGGGGAGCCAGAGCCATGCTGTGCCACCCAGTACATACCCTGGAGGACAGGCCTCCTTCCTACCTTCCCTTGGCACCAGGACTCACTCGGCAGTGCCTGGGTGCAGCTCCCCATTTCCCCTCTGTCCCCCTGCCCCCAGCCACAGTTTTAGGATCAGGGAGAAAAGCAAACGGTTATGGGCAGGTTAGACCTGTTCCTGGGTAAACATGGGAGAGGCACTGATGCCACCCCTGTCACTGTGCCCAGGTAGGAGCAGGGACAGGCACAGTTTGGGGGGGCTGCACCACAGCTGGGGTGTGTTTCTGCTGGTTGGTGGCCCTGCAGAGCAGGGTGGGATGAGGCCAGTTTGGGTGGACTCATGGTGGCTGGTGGAGCCAAACCAGCACCTGGGGTCTCCCCCAAATGCAGGGGCTGGGGTAAGTGCATGGCGAGGTGCTCCTTGCTTTCCTTCCCCGACATGAGCTCACTTGTGGTCAGCCCCGGGGTGATAAAGATCTGCCCCTTCCTGAGGCAGGGCAGCCCCACACAATGGTGTGAACCGCGGCCCCGCCGGGATAGGCATTGTTCGGAGCCGGAGGGACGGGAAAGAAAAATAATAATAATAATAATAATTAAAAGGCCCTAAATAGCTCACACAAAGCCAGGTTGTGATATCATCTCTCCTCCCTCTGTGTGTGTGTGTTTGTGCTGCAGCACAGCTCACGGGGAGCAAAGTCCATGGGCAGCACTGCCCCGGCCCATGGAGAGGGGCTGGGGGTCCTGGCCCCCTTCTCCAGCTCCCTTGCAAGCTCCAGGTGCCTGCTCAGGGTGTCTCCAGGGATGGGAGAGCTGTGGTGGGGCTGGCGGGCTGGGACATGTCCTGCAGGGAGGGGAGCGGTGTTGGCAGCACTGATTTTGGGGCCAGACTGGAGCCAAGCATGTGGATTTTGATAATCACACAGGCCTGGGGGGCACAGGAGAATGACAACCAACAAGTGGAGACAAGGAGGAACCTGGGTGTAGAGTCAGGAAGGAGAGACAGGAGTCTGATTCCTCAGGGCCTGGATTAAAGGGCTCTGCAGTGCCTGCACTGACCTGTGCTGGAATGCCTGTGCCCTGCTGCCTCTGAGTGACTCCCTGTGTTCTACAGGGCAGGGGATGAGCTGCTTGTCTGGGGGGGAGGCAGCAAGAGGGGTCCTGAGGCCACGCTGTGTGTGGGACCTGACCCTGAGGTCCTGTAGGAACCCACCCGGAGGTGGCACCGGGGCCAGCGAGGCTTCAAAGTGAGCAGGAACAGAGACCAGAAGAAAACAGTCCCCCAAAGGTCCTATCCTGCCTCCCAGTAAATCTCTGGGATGGCTGAGCTTGGCCCTCCTGGGTAGATTTACACCACTAAGGCTGGAGCAGGAGGGATTTTGTCAGGGCTGTCTCTCGGGATCACCAGCAACTGAGACAACCTGGGTCCCTGGAAACCTCCATGTACTGAATGACCACGAACACATCCTCAGGCCCCCAGGGGATGGAAGAAGACACAATCCATGGGCAGATTCAGCACCTGCAGCGTGAAGGGGAACAGGCCCTACCCGGGCTTGGTGCTGTCCCGGGTGAGGGGGGCGCCGGGGGACGGGGTGTGTGTGGGAACGGCCGCAGAACAAAGCCGTGGAGGTGGGGGAAACAGGCACAGCCATTCCTGCTATTTTTATCCCACTTCCCAAGGAAGTGCAGCGCGGGGGCGCACGCTCACCCTGGGAGCCTTCCGGCCTCCCCAGGGGAGAAAGTGGAGCTGCTGGCCAGGGCTGGGCTGGCACGGGTGGCACCTCAACACAGAGGCACAGGATCAATTAGGTTGGGAAAGACCCCCGAGATCATTGAGTCCGACAAAATATTGGTTCACAAGCCCAAAAAAACCCTGCAAACGACCCGACAAACAAATAAGACAACAACAAACCCCCCAACCCACCAGGCAGATGCACCCATGTTATCGAGCCTGCTATTCTTTTCCACCCAACATGCACGTTTTCAGAGACCTTGCTATGAGAACAAGGCAGGGGGTCCATCCAACAATCTGGGACGTTGCAAATCCTGGTAGGTGACGATACCCTTGGCGGTGCTGTTAAGTGTTGCAATAAGCAGGGGCAGGGGCACAGCTAAGAAAGTATTGAAGTATCACAATGCATAGGGAATCGCAGGAATAAAGTTCAGCAACAAGTGCTGCAAACTAAATTCCCTAAAAGAATTAAACTTTAAATTTATTTAAATGAATGTATTAAATTTTTATCGCCTATTCATTTAAACGAATTAATTTTTATTGCCTATTTATTGATAATTCTACATATTTATTTATTATAATATAGTATATATAATGTAGCATTTATATTTTATACTGTACAAATTATATATTATATTACTATATATATTATATAATTATGTTAATCATGATTAGTATTAATATATAGTATAGTATTGTATAGATATTTTATATTTATATTATATATCATATATTACCTTATATTGTTATACTATTATATCTATTTATTAGATATATCACATATATTATAATAAACTCTGAACATCCTCCGCACGCTGTGGCAGACAGAAAAACACACGGGCACGGTTTAGACACGCCGTTTTCTACGGAAACGCCCCGATCCCGGTGCCCCCCCCGGTCCCTTTGTGGCTCCCCCGCCCTCCCTCGGGCCCCACGGCCTCGTGGCGTCACGGGGGGACACGCGTCGCGCGCGTGACGTCACGGTGCGTCGCGTCGCGCGTCGATGACGCGGCGGGGCGAGCGACGGCGGGTCCCGTAGCGGGGCCGCACATGGCGGCGCGGCCCGGCCCGCGGGAAGATGAACAAGGGCTGGCTGGAGCTGGAGAGCGATCCCGGTGCGCGGGGGCGGACCAGAGGGCGGCCGGGGGAGCTCCTGGGGGCGGGCCGGGGGGGCTCTGAGGGGCGCGCGGGGAGCGGGGCCCGGGCCAGGTCGTGCATGGGGGAGAGGCCGGCGGTGCACAGGTGGAATTTTGGGGGGTTGGGGTGCACGGGTGGAAGTCTGGGGCTTGTGGAGTGCACAGGTAGAAGTGTATGGGGCTGGGAGGGTGGGGTGCGGTTTTGGAGGGTGTGGGGTGCACAGGTGGAGCCTTGGGGGGCTATGTGTGTGGGGAGGTGCCTGGGGAGGGTTATGGGGTGCACAGATGGAGCTCTGGGGGGGCTATGTGTGTGGGGAGGTGCCTGGGGAGGGTTATGGGGTGCACAGATGGAGCTCTGGGGGGCTATGTGTGTGGGGAGGTGCCTGGGGGGGGCTATTGGGTGCAGGCCCGGAGAAGGAGAGGCAGGGGTTGTGGGAGGGTGTGAAATGGGGACAAAGGCTGGGAAGGAGTTGCAGAGAGGGCAGAGATGCCAAGGAGGTGCCCTGGGTGGAGGGTTGGGATGGCAGATGAGGCTGTAGGGGCTGCAGGTCTGCAGTCAAAAAGGACTGGGAAGGGTTACAGAGCCCATGGGGGGGTCAGAGAGAGGTTAAGGGGGTGCAGGGCAGGCTGGGTGTGGATGTGCAGGTGTTTGGAGGGCAGGAATGGGGTGGATGGGGCTACAGGAGCACTGTGAAGGCTCAGAGTGGGGTCCGAGCTCAGGGGGCACCTGTACACAGGGTGTGGTGCCCCAGACACTCTATGTGCATGTGGGGTGATAAACCTGGTGGTCTCCGTGGGAAACATCTGCAACACCGTGAGGTGCAGCACAAGGCATTCCCATTGTTTGCAAACACACCCTGGAGTATCACTGAAACACAGGCAGAGCGTGGTGTGTGGAGTGCCCTGTGCTGCAGGAACAGCCCTGACTGGCAATTTCAGGGGACTGAGGACACCCTGGAGCACAGGGGTGGGGTTTAGATGTCCCCATCGTGTATGTCACACCCTGCCATGGCTGTGCAGGGTCACACCCTCTCCCCCTGGGAGTCCAGGAAAGGTGCTGCAGATCCCACAGGGCTGAAGGATCACAGGCATCTCTTTCCTGTGTTGGAGAAGGTGGATTCTGTAATGGAGTCCTGAAGTTGTTTCACAGGTTGGGATTTGGGGGGCAGAGTTGGTGTGGGCGGGGTCATTGTCCGAGTATGGCTTTAACACTGCTGAGTTGTTGCAGTGGGAGCTGTTCTGTGGGATGGGGTGGTGAGTTTTTACTCTTTATCCTCTTTACTGCTGCTTGGGAACTGCTGAAATCATCCCCATCCACTCCATCTTCACCACAGCAAAGCTGAAGACAGGTCATAGTTTGGATTCCTATAGCTGGGAGGGAAGATTTGCGTGAGAGATAACCTGTCTGTGCAGAGGAAGGTTTCCTTTGGGATGTGGCAGTTCTGTTGTGAAGGTGGCAGCTAGGACAGCTGTTAGGAGTGACCAGTGTGCTGCTCTCAGCCTTCAGCACGTCCCATGAGCTGCCCAGCCCTTACTATGGGCTTGGGATTGGGATTGGGATCTTTGGGTGCTTTTCTGGTCAGGAAGATTGGGATCTTTGGGTGCTTTGCTGGTCAGGAAGGGGCGGGAGATCTAGGTCTGGGTGGAGAGAGGGGCCTTGGGAACATCCAGGCTGCTGGCTTTGCTGTGTGTGCCTGTGGACACCAGAATGTGTCCCAGGTGACCCAAAAAATTTGATATGGGGGTTTGGGTGTTCCAGGAGTGATGGCAGCAGCAGGACTGTGCTTTTCAGGGACACTGAGGTAACGCAGTTGGAGAAGAAGGGAGAGTTGGAAGGGACCAGGACTGAGCCGAGGTTTGATGTGATGGTGTGGCATGGGGAGCATGCTCTCTCTGGTTTGAAGCACATTATTTCTGCAACATATTTCTTCCCATTGACAATTTTGTAAGAAATGAGTTTTCTGCTAAGTTAAGGAAGACTTTTTGCTCCCAGAAGTTTTCTCCCTGTTTTAATAACTTTAGCTTTGGTGTGGAAGCTCCTTGGGCTCTTCACTTCTTAACTGAGCTACTTACTTCATAGTCCTTAAATCTGTTGCTTACAGGGATGTTTCTCAGGATTTAATCCTTCTTATTGGTATTCCCTGGACCTCCTCCCAGGTTTTCAGCAGCCTTTATGTGGGAGCTAAAGAAGCAGATTTGTTATTCCAGTCTCGAGCTCACTCGCTCCCTGTGCAGGGTGATTGCCTGGAAATCGGGCTGACTGATTTGCTCTGTATCCTAGTGGCAGCTGCCACTCAGTCGCTGATGTCTGATAATCCTTTGGTCTCCTTGCTGTTGTCTCTGTATCCCTGGTTATGTCCTCCTGGACTGGGAATTTTGTAGTCACTGGAGACAGGCTCTTAGATTTGGTCCGCCAAGAAAGAGGGAGATGAAGACGAGCCTTTTGTCCCTCGGACTTCCCCACAGCCTTGTTGCTGTGAGCTGCTTTCCTTTCACTGCCTGTCTTTCACTAACAAGAACAGAAATTATCTTCCTTTAAAATCTCCTGTGATCTATGCAGCCATTTCCCCCTCTGGTTTAAAGTGTGTGTGTTGTTCAGGTGCTTCCTGCTGCTGCTCACAGTGGGGATTTACTTCTCGGCCGATCACCTGCAGTGGGTCGGAGTGCCCAAGATGGCTCTGGCTGCACTGGACTGGAAGGAGAGGGCTGGTTCAGATCCTCTTGAGGAAGAGAGTGATGAGTTAAGATGGAGGGATGAAGGTAGTCAGAGCCAGGACTCAACATTCCTGCTGCTGGGACTCAGTGTGATCCTGGTGCTGTTCTGCTGCGGGCTTTCCAGCTATGCCGTGGCCTGGGACCTTGTGGGACCTTTGGGGGACGGTGGCAGCTGGTTTCCTTCTGCCTTCTTCAGACAGAAGTAACCTGTTGGTTTTGTTCCTTTCCAGGTCTTTTCACGCTCCTGGTGGAAGATTTTGGTGAGTCCAAGAAGCCTTTATTTGAAGTCAGTTTTGTGCCTGACATCACCCCGTCCTTTCTGGTGGGCTTTACACCAGCTTCTGCCCTTTGTCTGCAGGGGTCAAGGGAGTGCAGGTTGAAGAGATTTATGATCTGCAGAGCAAATGCCAAGGGTAAGTCAGAGGCCTCAGAGTGTGAGTTTTGTGAAGTGGAATGGTCTGTGGACCTGGGAACTCATCGCCAGGCGTTCATAGGGGCTGTGTGAGCTCATCTGAGTCATGAGGTCAGTGGTGTACGTGATGGGCTAGGAAGGCTTTGTCAGCTTTGGGGCAGGTGGGGGACATACTGCAAGGGATTCATCTCTCATGGAGAGGTGCAGTGCCCATCAGTGTTCTTGCAGCATGGGATTTCTGCCTGTCCCAGTGCTGTGAAATGGCTTTGAGGCTGTTGCTTCTTAAAAGCCATTGCTGAACTCCTCCTGAGGATGAATACAAGGTGGGTGTACAGGAGAGGTCATTTGGTGGTCAGGCACTGTTCTGCAGGTCAGTCAGTGTCCACAGGGGAATTTCCCTTTTCTTTGTCTTCAGCCTCTTAAGACTTGTCAAACCCCAAAGTTTTCAAGCTTGATTGTTGGCTTAGCCTGGAGCATCAGCACAGGAGGTGTCCTCAGTAATGTGGGCTGAGGGGATTGTACCACGGGTGGTGCTTCTGCTTTTCCTCCCTGTCTTTGCTCTGCCCGTGGTTGGAAGCAGAAGGTTTGTGGTGCTGGGCAGGGCAGCCCCACTGCTGTGGCTGGTCCAAGATGCTGCAGCTGCTGCTTTCTCTCCTCAGCCCTGTGTATGGATTCATCTTCCTGTTCAAGTGGATTGAGGAGCGCAGATCCCGCCGGAAGGTTTCCACGCTGGTGGATGAGACATCGGTGATCGATGATGACATCGTTAATAACATGTTCTTTGCTCACCAGGTGAGGGAAAAGGGTGTGGGGGGTGTCTGCTGTGACACCTCGGGGAAGCAGCGTCGTACTGAGAGGCTGCACTGCTCTTGCTGGTCATGGGGCAGCACCTCTTTCCTGGGAGCATCTTCCCTGAGCTCCAGGTTGGAGGGAATGCAGTGAGGGCTGGGAGGCTGTGGCCTGAGCTGTGGGCTCATGGGGCAGTACTTTTAAATTGATATCAATGCTGAGGGATTGCTGAAGGGCTGCCTTGTTCCTGCTGATTAAGCCTGTCCTTGTGTCACCCTCCAGCTGATCCCCAATTCCTGTGCCACCCATGCCCTGTTGAGCGTCCTCCTGAACTGCAACAATGTTGACCTGGGCCCCACGCTGAGCCGCATGAAGGATTTCACCAAAGGCTTTAGCCCTGAGGTAGGGGCGGGGTGGACAGGGCTGGTGCATGTGATTTGCCTCTCACTTTCCTCCTGGGATGATGCTCTAATGAGTTGGCTCCTTCCTTGCCCTCCGTTTCTGCACGCTGCAGCAGAATTGCCTCTTCTCTCTCATCTCCTTGCCTTGCCTTTCTCAGAGCCTTGGCCCCCAGGCTGGGCACAGCTCTGAGCCTTCTGCTGTGTTCTTACTCCCTGTGTTCAGAAGTCCTCTCTCCTCCATTCAGACCTATTATGAAGTTTGTGTTTCTCTCTAGTTGTAATTTCTTCAGTAGAAATTGTGTTCTCTTTCCATCCTGGGCTTTTCCTATAACTCAGAAGAGCAGAGTGTGTACCTGGAAGTTGCTGTCCTGGTCCTGTGTGTGGATGGAGGGAGGGAGTGGGTGAAGCATTTTATTTGTCTCCTGTCACTTGTCAGCTGTTCTCCTCTCTTGCTGTTGGCTGCAGAGCAAAGGCTATGCCATCGGCAACGCCCCGGAGCTGGCCAAGGCCCACAACAGCCATGCCAGGTGAGTGAGGGGTGTGTGCCTCCAGGTCCCTCTCACTGGAGGAGCAGACTCTCCACTGACCTCTCTTGCCCTCCCAGGCCGGAGCCACGGCACCTGCCGGAGAAGCAGAACGGGATCAGTGCGGTGCGGACCATGGAGGCCTTTCACTTTGTCAGTTACGTCCCCATCAAGGGGCGGCTCTTCGAGCTGGACGGGCTGAAGGTCTATCCCATAGACCACGGTAAGATCCCGCCTGCCCCTCCTCATTGACACAGGTGAACAGCACCCTGGTGTGTCCAAATGCATTGCTTTTCACTGCCACTTAGTGTTAGCTGATGCTGGTGGAGAATCATTCCGATGGCTCCCAGATTTGTCCTGAGTTTCGATAGCTCATTTTGGAGCCTGTGCACGATTCTGGGAACTATGCCTAGAAGGCAGTTATTTCTAAATATGTTGTATTGCTTTTTCAGCCTTGCCATTTTTCTCCCCACTTGCTCAGGGTCACAAGGTACTTCTGCAGCTCTGAAATAATGTGGCATCACAGGGACAATTTCTCTTCCTCACTTTCTCCTTGTGCCAAATAACCACTGTGTGTTGAGGCACCAGGTCCCAACACAGATCCCAGCGAGCTGCCCAGGTTACTCCCTTCTTTTACAATTTGACTGCTTAGTTCTGTCTTTCAGACACTTACTTATTCCTGCTAGGACTTAGTTTCTGTCTGTCAGGCTGTTTGGTAAGGTACCATTTCATGTACAGGCTGATACGTGGTCTGTCTGCCTCCTTGGCCCCTTGCTGACTTGCCCCCTTGTACGTAAGGGAGCCATGGTTGCCTGTGGTGGGGAAGGCAGGATCTGCTCTGTGAGTCTGAAGCAGGAGCCTTGGCCTTCTCTGCTAAGTCCAGCTATGTTTTATTATCACAGGGCCATGGGCTGAGGACGAGGAATGGACAGACAAAGCCAGGAGAGTGATCATGGAGCGCATTGGCCTGGCCACTGCAGGGTAATCTGAGCTGTGGGGCACACACCAGCTCCCTGCCGTTTTCCCCTGGGCTATTTCTGCTGTGGTCTCTGAGCAGCAAGTTGTGCAAGTAGGGGTGGAGAATGTTGCCTATGTAGAGGTGCAGGTGCTCTGCCTCGTTGCCTTCTATTGCCTGCAGAGCACACAGAGAAGCTGCATTTTGCAAACGGCTGCACAGTGTATGAGTGGCCTAACGAGGCCCCTGTTAGCTGGAGTCCATAGGAAAAGGAATGGTGCTTCTGGCACTGAGATGGGCCTCTGGGATGCTTGGGCATGAGAGTGACTGAGCACTGGCACAGGTTACCCAGAGATGATGTGGAGTCTCCATCCTTGGGGATACACAAAAGCTGCCTGGTTGAGGTGCTGGTTACAAGCACTGGGTGATCCTGCTGGAGCAGATGACTTCCTCAGGTCCCTTTCCACCTTAGCCAACCAGTGGGTTGAGGGGTGTTTTGTGTGGTGGCTGAAGCAACCTTGCTCCACTTCATCAGCCTCTGGGGAGGAGGCTCGGGTGTGTTGGTGTTAGATGCCCGGGCAGGAAATGGAGGTGGGTCTGGCAGCCTGCTCCCCTGTGCTGGGGGACAGGCTGTCACTGCTGGCCCATGGCTGAGCCCGCTGGCCCTTCCCACAGGGAGCCCTACCACGACATCCGCTTCAACCTGATGGCCGTGGTGCCCGACCGCAGGATGAAGTACGAGTCCAAACTGCACATCCTGAAGATGAACCGCCAGACTGTGCTGGAGGCCTTGCAGCAGGTAGGACAGCCCAGGCCCTGAGGGAGGGTGAGCCTGGGGTGGGAATAGGCTGTTTTCAGGGCAGGAGCTGTGCTGCAGGAGCCCTGATTTTTGGGGTTTTGTTTGGCTTTGGGAAATGTCTTGTGGGAAGAGGAGATAACCAGCCTTGCTGCTTGGTTATGCACCTGGATACTCAGTGGTTGGCTCCCCCTCACAGGCTCTGGAGTGCTGGAGTGGGAGGGATGTGGTTTGGGTCAATCCGATCCAGCATTCACTTTCTGTCTGTCATTTGCCTTCAAGCTTATCCGAGTAACTCAGCCTGAGCTGATACAGACCCAGAAGTCTCAGGAGTCTCAGCCTCCCGAAGAGGCAAAGCCAGCCAGCAGCAAGACTGTGACTCCAGAGAATACCCACCCAGGTAGGCCCCCATGCCAGTGGAGCTTCAGAGCGGGAGGCTTAAGCCTGGGGACACTGGTGGTAGCTGCAGATGGGGGTGATGGTGTGATGGAGCATAAGAGCTCTTATGTGGGGTGGGCAAGGGGTGGCAAGAAGACAGGGAGTAGAAGGTGACAGTGCTGGTGATGAAAGGCTGTGCTGTGTTTGTGTGGCAGATGGCACCGATGAGCCCCCCAGCCAGGGCCACCCTGCGGCCACGCAGAGCCCACCCAACAAAGCCAAACCGGGGCCGAAGGCATCAGTGTGCGGCATCAACGGGGCACCTCCAGGGAACCCCAACCCCATCGTGCAGAGGCTGCCAGCCTTCCTGGATAACCACAACTACGCCAAATCCCCCATGCAGGTAGGCTGGAGCTCTGTGGGATTGTGGCTGTCAGCTGGCCTAAGCCTGCCCCAAGCCTGCCTGCCCTGGCACTAGCCCAGGCTGGAAGGAGAGAGAGTCAATAAAGACTGACCTGGCAAAGGATATTAGTGTTAATGTGGGTCAACTGAACGAGCAGGGGGAAGGGTCCCTGTCTCCTCTCAAAAGGGATGAGTCCCAGTGTTGGTCTGGACCAAGGACATGTCCACTGGGCTCTTCCTTCTGGCCCCACTTCAGCAACGGTGTTTTGCAGGAGGAGGAAGACCTGGCAGCAGGAGTGGGTCGCAACCGGGTCCCAGTCCGACAGCACCAGCAGTACTCGGATGATGAGGATGACTATGACGATGAGGAGGAGGAGGAAGTTCGTAACACCAACTCAGCCATCAGGTGACGGCTTGAGCTGAGGGCAGGGGCCAGAGAACTGACATTTGCAGAACTGCCAGCAGGGACTTCCAGATCTCTTTCTCTTTCCTGAGCACTGATAGTTGTGTTATCCTCTTCACCTGCTATTTCCCTGCTCACTCACTGGATTTTGTGTAGCCCTTGTGTAGCTCTTCACAACCAATCCTGAATTTCAGCTTTGGGGCTTTGAGGAACAGTTGCCAGTTTACCTCCTGGTGACAGTGTTGGTGCTCAGACTGTTCTCAGGCCAGGAAGGTGGGGTCTCATAGCAAGGGTGATTTAGGGCTTTGGAAGAAGAGCAGGGGTACACAGCACCCTGTAACCCCTGGCTGTGTAGGGATCCCTGGGACCGAGAAGTCAGTGGTGGTGG
Source organism: Pyrocephalus nanus (assembly GCA_038380795.1). Classification (NCBI taxonomy): domain Eukaryota; kingdom Metazoa; phylum Chordata; class Aves; order Passeriformes; family Tyrannidae; genus Pyrocephalus; species Pyrocephalus nanus. The sequence goes on along the minus strand of CM076271.1, from coordinate 6,983,177 downwards.
TGTGCTGTCCGAGAAGCTGGTGGCCCTGGGGGTGACCTAGAAATGTTTCAGGCCTTGTTTCATCCCAGCAGGCAGCCTAGACTGCTGAGTGCAGAGCTGACAGTGGCTGTGCTGGGCCCCCACCTCCTTCTACCAGCTACTCACCTTCCCTGCTGTGTTCCTGGCCAGGTACAAGAGGAAAGGGCAGGTGAAGCAAGAGCATGTGGCTGGGGCTGCGGATGGCCAGCTCTCTGTCCTCCAGCCCAACACCATCAACGTCCTTGCTGAGAAGCTGAAGGAGTCTCAGAAGGATCTTTCCATTCCCCTGTCCATCAAGACGAGTGGTGGGGGTGCCGCTGTGGCCGTGGTCACCCACTCCCAGCCCTCTCCCACCCCCAGCAACGAGAGCACGGACACCGCCTCCGAGATTGGCAGCGCCTTCAACTCCCCACTGCGGTCCCCGATCCGCTCGGCCAACCCCACGCGCCCCTCCAGCCCCGTCACCTCCCACATCTCCAAGGTGCTCTTTGGGGAGGAGGATGGGCTGCTGCGCGTCGACTGCCTGCGCTACAACCGGGCTGTCAGGGACCTGGGGCCCATTGTCAGCTCCGGGCTGCTGCACCTCACCGAGGATGGCGTGTTCTGCCCACTGGCTGCTGCAGGTAGGTGCCTGCCAGCCTTTGGGGGGTGGCATCTCCCCTGCAGTGACAGGAAGGTGTCCTTGGATTTTGGGAGTGGGTGCCAGTTCTTTGTGATGGCTCCTAATGCTTCCTTCCCCTCCGTGCAGATGGGGGGAAAGGCTCCCCCTCTTCTTCCATCAAACCCGGTGAAGAGGCCCCGGTCGCGATCAAACTGGAGGAGAAGGAGGGCAGTGAGGCCAGTGACAGCAAAGAGAAGGTGGGACTTGGCAGGACCAGTGATCACCCTGGGGGGGAAAAGTATTCTCCCAAGGTGAGTTTTGTGCTGCGACTGCCCTGGGAGCGTGGAGCTCAGCCGGAGGCGCAGCGGCGCTGGCAGTGACCGAACCGCATGTGCACGCTGTCCCGCTCGCGTGTCATCGCAGCCGTGCCTTGGGGCACAGGGCAGTGCAGGTTTTCCTCATCATCTCGGGGACCTTTGCCTCGGCAGTGGGCACAGCCCCTGTCTTTGCAGCTGAGATGTTCAGCCTCCTGCGCTCTCCTCCAGGCCAGGGGCTGGTGAGGCCCTGCATCCCCGAATCCCACCCTGTCTGTGCCCTCCAGCCTAGGACAGGACCAGGCTCAGGCAGCACAAGTTTACCAGGGGAGGAGAGCTGGCTAGAAACTGCTACTCAAAAGAGAAGTCTTTGGATTTGTTTTTGAGGGGAAGCAGGCCCTTTCCCCTGTACCAGAACCAGGCACAATGGGGTTGAGGCAGGACCCAGCTCCCCTGGGGCGTGCTGTAGTGAATTCCTTACATTGAACTGATCTCTTTCTTTCTTGTCCCCTGGCAAATGTTTTTCCTTTGACGAATCCTCCCTTTCCCAGTGCAGAGAGAACACCTGCCAGCTCACCCTGCTGGCTCCTGGGCTATGGTTGGGTCTGTGCTCACATTTTGTCTGCTTGGTACTGCTAGGAGCTGCTGGCGCTGCTGAAGTGTGTGGAGGCAGAGATTGCAAACTACGAGGCCTGCCTGAAGGAGGAGGTGGAGAAGAGGAAGAAATTCAAGGTGTGTTGATGGCTTGTTTGTTTTGCTGATTTTGCTCCCCAAAGGTTTCTGTCTGGGTTGTTTTTATGTAAAAATGGAGGAAGAGTGGTTCAGCTGAGAATGGCCATGGGGCGCATTCAGGGTCCCTTCCTCATTACCAAACAGCCCAGCAGGGCAGGGCTCCAGCCAGGGCAGACCACATCCCTGGGGCAGCACCGAGGAGGGCCATGAAGCACTGGGCTGGGCCACAGCTGAACATCAGCACTCACAGAAGGAAGGGGGCAGTCTGCCCCAAGGCCTGGCAGGATTCCTGCCCTGCCCACCCTTGCCTCTTCCCAGCTGCCCTTTATGGAAAATGCTGGCATCTGAACTGAGATGGAGACAGTCCCAGTTGTGCACTGGCCCAAGCTAGGCTGGGAAGTGGGTCCTTTCCTGCTCTGGTCTCCTTGGCCTGGGGGCTGGGCCAGGCAAGCCAGTTCTTTGTCCTATTAGGCTTGAACTCTCCTTTCTCCCTGCCACTCACTTGTGGATTTGTCTCTTTGTAGATTGATGACCAGAGGAGAACCCACAACTATGATGAGTTCATCTGTACCTTCATCTCCATGCTGGCCCAGGAAGGTGAGCTGTGCTGTGCAGCTGAGGGAATGAGGAATGGGGTTTGGGTTCAGCTGGGGGAGCAGCAGCTGGGAGCCTGGGAAGCTCACCCTGCCTGGCTCCCTGTTTCTGCCGTGCCTGGGGAACACAGAGTAGGGCTCGCTCCAGGGAGCCAGGTCCCTGCTGTGTGTCTCGATTCATAGTCTCAGGAGGTGCCCACTGATGGGTTTTGAGTGAGTGAGGGAGGTAATTCCAGCGCTCCAGGCCCATGTCTGTGTGCTGTCCCTGCAGGCATGCTGGCCAGCCTCGTGGAGCAGAACATCTCGGTGCGCAGGCGGCAGGGAGTCAGCATCGGCCGCCTGCACAAGCAGAGGAAGCCGGACCGCCGGAAACGCTCCCGCCCGTACAAAGCCAAGCGCCAGTAGCCGGGGAGCCAGGACTGTGAGAAACAGCAGCTGGGGCTTTGTGCCTTTGGGCAATGACACTTGGATCTATGTTACCCTTTGCCCAAGGAAGAGGGACCACAGTGACAAGCCCTCGGCAGAGGTGGAGCCTGGGGACAAATGGAAATCAGGTTTTCCTCTGCGCCCGAGTCGTGAAGGGCAGGAATATGCCTCAAGGAGTCCCTGCAGCAGAAGGCAATCCAGAGTGCCCCAGCTGCCTGACCATGCCATGACAGTGCCCAGACACTGCGGGGCTGTGTCTCAGTGCTGTGGCTGAGGACTGTGATGGGAAGGAAAGAGCCCACCCAGCTGGTGGTGGGTCTGGTGGTGTGGGAATGCCCATGTGGGGCTGTGCTGGCCACAGCTGGCTGTGGCTTGTGTTCTCCTGCATCCAGGCCTTCAGCTCTCTGCTTCCCTGGGCCGATCATGTCTATGTTTTCTATCCTTGTCCCTCCCTTCCCCAAACTTGTTTTTGGTCCTAATCTAGGCTTTGGCCATTCTGAGCAAGGTGGCTCTGGGACAGAGCCCCTTTTGCCCCCACCCCACACTGCACTGTCCCAGTGCCCAGTGCTGCCCCGGCTCCTGGGGATGGTGACAACCCCCAGTGTAGCTTTTCCGTGGTGGGCCGTGGCAGATCTTTTGCTGGATGAGGGTAGGTGGGCTTGTCCCTGGAGCTGGGCCTTGTTCCCAGCCCTCTGTGGTGGTGCTGGGGGTGGCCCATGGCTCTGCTGCCATGGCTGCTCCGCTTGGGACCAGCCCCATGGCCCTGGCAGTGCCTGTGGGTCATGGGGGATTGTTCCAGTCCCTAGAGAAACTTCATGAATTATGTATGAACAGACCAGGTTCTTAGAGTGGCCTGGTGCTGCTGGCTACAGCACCAGGGTGGATGCTGGATGTGGCTCAGTGAAGCCTCTCAGCATGGGGAGAGGTGGCTGGTTGCTGCAGTGGTGGAGGTGGGATGGGGACAGCAGTGGAGGGAGCCCCCAGCTCCTCCTACCCTCTAGACTGGCTGCTAACCAGAGCTTGCTGGTACAGCCTAGCTGCCTCTTTGCCACTGCCTCCTGCCAGTGCTCTGCACATGCTCTCCTGTCTGATCCCCCAGCAGCCTGGCAGAAATCTGAGGTGTCAGGGGTGAGCACCACCCTCCAGAGATGTCCTGTGGTGGAGCTGCCACAGGGGAGGACTGAATTTTTTATTATGTGTACGGATCTTGACTATGAAATGAAACAGTTCTTTTGGTATTTGTTGAAGGAAAGAAAATCCTTCTGTCTCTTGCTGTGTCTAATATCAAGTGCTGTAAATAATGGATCTGTCTGAAGGAATAAAGCTATCCTGTAACAGCCAGCCAGAGGAGAGGTGTGTGAGGGAAGGGAGGGATATGTGTGGCTGGGAGCACCAAGTGCCAGCTTCAGGCCACATTTCCCCCGCTAGCAGGTCTTCTGTGGTGTAAAGACTTGAGGTGCAACACCACCAGGTGACTGTGCTGCTGGTGGAGTCAGGCTCAATTTATTGACACATGTCAATAGGAGGAGGGCAGGACTCAACAGGAAGAGGGCAGGAGGAGAGGGGGGCAGCAGCCCAGCTGAGACCCTCAGCTGTGATGAGTTCCTGGGCTAGCTGGATGGGTGGGATTTCTGGCTAGAAGTCCAGGGCACAGATCAAGGCTGTGCCCCGTTTGATCCAGTGCTTCTGTGGCTTGTCTGTAGGAATCTCCACAGCAATCACATAGTTGGTGGAGTGGCCTGTTGTTGACAGTGTGCCTGTAATGGGGGAAGCAAGGGGGTGGTGTTGCTGCACACTGACAGGGGAGTCCTGGACAAGTGACCCCCATCCAGGAGCCCCTGTCCCCACCCTGAGTCAGGTGACAGGCTGAGCAGGGCTGGGGCAAACAGGCACCTACCTGCACGGGTGAGAGTCTTGTAGATGGGGCACAGGTAGGAGCCAGACTCCGGAGGTTTGCGGTTGGGGACGGGCAGCAGCCAGATGACGGCCATCTCTGTGTACAGCTCCTTGGGCCGGGACTCTGCCAGCTGACCCGCTGCGGGGTCCCAGCGGGCGCCTTCCAGGAACAAGCCATGGATGTAGCAGCCCATGTCGGGCTGGTGCTTCAGCTCCTTCACCGACTCCTTCATGACCTGCCAGAAAAGTGGGCATGGGGCCCTAGGGCAAGGCATGTCCCTCGGGGCTCAGACCTAGGGAGCCTCATAAGCTGCTCTTAGTTAAGCCAGCACTGCCAAAGGTGAGCCTGCCCCAGCTCTCAGAGGGGCTGGGCTGTGTTTTTTGGCTGGTCACACCATGTAGGGCAGCCTGTGACAGAGTTGGTGGAGGGGGATGTGAGCAGGTCTGGAGAGGCAGAGAAGCCTCTGCCAGCCTTGGGGAGGTGTCTGGCAGTGTGGGTGGGTGTATCCAAGCACAAAGGGAGTGATGGGTCCACAGGCAGCTGTGCAGCTGGTGGCTTCACCTCTCGGGCAAGTCAGGGTTAAAACGGCTGCCTTTGTGGCCTTCTAGGAGCAGATTCCAAAAAAATCCAAAGCCTTCACCTGATTTACTGACCTTGAAGCTAAACGAGATGGTGTCAATGGAGATGACGGACTTCCTGGCGAAGTTCTGCAGTGTCCCTGTGAGGAAGGCCTGGGGGAAGAAGAACCCGCTGATCCAGAACACGGAGGGGATCCCGTGGCTGATCCAGTTCTGCAGGAATTCAATGCGCTGCACCAAGTCGTTCACCCAGGATGCCAAGGGCTTCAGCGATGGATAGGCCTGTGGGGCACCCACAGAGGGAGGTGCTGAATGCAGTCAAGGACAGCCCAGATCTCGTGCCCCAGTTGCTGACAGCTGCCCAGAGCCCAGGGGCTGGGAAGAACTGTGAGCTGCACTAGGCAGGAGATCTCTCTGTGCCAGGGGAACAAGAGCATGAGAGACAGCCCAGACTGGTGGTGGCTGGTGACCCATTCCCCCGGTTTGGTGAGCTCTGGTGGGCGGCTGGGCTGGCTGGGGCATGTACCTTGGCATTCCATATCTCAGGAACAGTGTTGTTGTACAAGCTGCTGGCCATCAGCTCCAGTCGAGAGGACATCACAACCAAGCCCTTGAGAGCTTTCAGCAAATCATTCAGACTTTGAGCAACCTCCTCCAGGAGCTTGTTGTACCTACAGGGAAAGAGCAGAGGAAGCAGAGCAACTCTGCAGTGATTTATCACCCATGTCTGCCCAGAGAGGGTATGGACATCTCTGTACACGAGTGAAGCTCCTCCACGGAACGCCCCAGCCCCAGTCCTCTTCAACAGAGTCTCATAGCTGCACCCCCAGTGCTGAACTGCTGACAGTAGCAGATGGAGACATGGATCAGACCCCACAGGACAGGGATCAGCCAAAGGTCCCAGCTTGGACAACACAGTTGTTGGCGTGCCTGCCAACCCCACTGCCGTGCTCAGCACTGAGGTTCCCCAAAGGTGGGTGGGAGCAGGGGGCCTGCACAACTCTGCTGTTTCCCAGGATGTGATCCCACAGGGGTTTTACCTGATCACCTCCTGCACCAGCACTGTGTTCATGGACTCCTCGTAGAGCAGCGGGTATTTGCGGATCACCTCCTGCAGGTTCATGGGGGCAGGCAGCTTTGACAAGATGTCCTTGGAGGTCTCCTCCACGATCTGGAAGGAAGGCAGCAAGTGGGTGAGCAGCTTTCTACCCAGCTCCATGGCTGCTAAGAAGGAGAAGAGCTGACACCAGGATGGGAGTGCCACTGCTGGCACCCAGCACCTGCTGAGAGCTGGTGTATGTGGTCACTGCCCACACTGGGCACTGGCTGCCAGAGCACTGATGGGACCAGGGCACCCACCTCCTCCCTGCTGCGGCCTCCCAGTGAGATGGTCTTGGGTTGCAGCTGCGCAATGGCCCCCAGCAGGGCAAAGGTCTCGTTCTGAGCGAAGGTGATGTCGGCATTGTCGTGTAACCCAAACAGCTCCGGGCTGTCGTTGAGTGGCAGGCCCTTGACGTATTGGAGGTAGCCCTGGAGAGCAACCCACACGGGCTGTGAGGCCAAGAGCAGATGAAGAACCCCAGGTTCTCATGAACTTGTATTCCCCCAGGAAACTGGAAATGCAGTGGGTTTCAGGGAGGAGAGACCCCTTTTGCACTACGATGATCCCCCTGGGTATATGAGCTGAAATTTGTGACTTGAGTACTTACATTGAGGTCAGAAGAGGTACTGATCTGCTTGTAGATGCCTGATTCGGAATAGGCAAAGTCAGGATTTAAAACCTCAGGCTTGTAGAAATCTTCCAAAATGCTCATGATGCAGCGCCGATCCCAGTCGTCGGTCACGCGGCCGCCATAGTTGATCTCCCCAGCTGTGTACTTGAGAACCTGTGAGGGATCCCACCATGGCTTTCCAATCCCCTTATGCATCATGAGCCTGTTCCCTCACAGGAGGGGCAGCTCTTACCTTGTAGGGGATGTCTGCATACTCGTTCAAGAACATCTGCAGCTGACTGATGCAGATGCGGAGGTCTCCGTCCGTGAACTCATAGGGGATATTGAACCCCAGAGGCCCAAACTTTCTCCTCTCCAGCATGTTCCCATGGAAGAAGCAAAGTGACAGCAGCAAGGATTTAAACTCAGTGACCTGTGGGCAGGCAAGCAGGTAGAGGAGTGCTTAGCTTGGGAGGAAGCATCCTTGGTTGGAGTTAGGATCTGATGGGACCTGGGAGAGGAGATGTGCCAATTCAGCAGTGCCAACTGGGGCTTAGAGAGGGGGAAACCTGAGTCAGTCTGCTGTGCTGGTGAAGGCCGTGGCCCACTCCTTGCATTAAGAGAGCTGCAAGTGCCTTATGCCAGGCCCCCTAAGCCTGTTGCTTCTGTTTCTCAAAGTAAAACTTCTAAGTGGTTCATCACAGAGTAGATGTGAGTTTACGAGAAATATCTCCAGCCCATCTTTATCACATGGGTGCTTTAATGAGGAGGAAGATCTGTTGCTCCTGGAGAGGAGCAACATCCAGGTGGAGACCATACACTGGAGCAGGCATGGAGGGGGGACAGCAAACCAGAGCATGACCTGGGTCTCACCTTGGAGCAAGAATTCAAGAAGTCATCACTGAAACTAATGTAGGACTTGAGCAGGTTGGCCTTGACCCCACGGGGGGGCTCAATGGTCATCTTGGAGCCGTTCTGGAGGATGGACACAGGGAAGTGGTTACTTGGTAGACTGGTGAGCCAGAGGCGAAAGTCCGGATGTACCTGTAAGTCCAGAAGGCAGCAAGTACTCAGAGAGGTGCAGGCATAGCCCTGCAGCTGCTCCTGCACTGACCCCCTGGTTCTTTGGACAACCTGTGGGTGGGACTGAACTAGAACTGGGCTCCTCCCAGGGCTCCAGCTTCCTGCATGTTATCCTCAGAGTGGGCACCTGCTCAGTAAAACAGCTCACCTTGGTGGGGTCAATGGCCTCAATGAGTCTCTCCAGTGAGGGCATCCAGCTGGGGGCCAGGTGGCAGTTCTGGAAAAAGACCCAGTTGCCCTGCTCCATGGCACCGTGCAACATGGCTTCAGCACGGGGCCCCTGTGGAGGCAGAGAGAAAGAGCTCAGAGACCCTGAGGGCCAGGGTGGGCTATGCCCTGCTGAGCTGGACAGCGAGGCAGCAGCTGGGTGGAAGGACCACTGTCCAGAGCTAGGGCCTGGCTTTGTCCCCATGGCTCAGCTGTATCTTTGCTGTCTGATGGCACAGCAAAGATTTTTTACAAGCCTGTGAGGGAGGGTGGAGGGAATGGAAGAACCGTGGATGGATTCAGGAAGTTAGAGAGCACTACAGTGGGAACTGCTGCAGCCCCCACCCCAAACTGGCTTCTCCTGCTAGCAGAAGGCTGGTGAGTAAGGGCCCAGGGGCAGGGGGATGTTTTGACTGTGCTGCCAGGGGTGTTTGACCTACTTGGAGCTTGGTGAGATCAATAGGAGTGCCAGTTGCTCCAGGTGTGCACTGGCAGCTCACCTGTCCTTGGCCCAGAGAAATGGCAGAGAGCTTTTGTGTGAACTTCATTTCTTCAGCAAACTTATAGAGGTCAGCAGCGGGGTCAGTGCCCGGGGACAGCACAAACACCAGGGGGGTGGTAGCAGTGGAGTCCTTGAAGACCACTGAGAGGTCAGTAGTCTGAAACACAGAGAGTTGGTCAGAGCAGAGGAGTCACAGTGGCCCCACACAGCACCTCCTCACCCCACCTGGCCTCCAGCTCCCCTGCAAGGCACCAGTGTGTTCCCGGGTGCCAAGGCCAGAAACATATTCAGTAAGGACCATCTCTCCTCCAGCCACAATAGGGTCAGGGCAGGAACCACTTTCCCATTTGCCATTCACACTCTTCCCTTGTACATCTGCACTATCTGCCCCCTCCCAGCGTGGTTTAACTGGAGGACATTAGGAAGGATATCTGTTGTCTAAGACACAGGAGTTTTCCCTGCTGTGGGAAGAACACTGCAGCTGCAGAGAGGCAGGAGCACCCTCACTGCAAGTGCAAAATGCTGATGGCCCATTTACCACAATTTGAGTCCTCTTGCTCCACCCCAGTCCCCGGCAGTGCTTCCTCTTGGCTGGTTACCTGTGGCTCAATGAAGCGCTGGTCCAGGTTCAGCACCACGAAGTCCTGCATGGCATTGGTGATCTTATCTCCCCGCAGACACCGCAGAACCAGCAGCTTCTGGAAGGCATCAAGCTCAGCTTCCCACTTCCCAGGCAGGGGCTCTCTGCAAAGCAATTAGGTGCATTCTGGGGGGATGTGCCAGATCCCTCAGCTCCCCAAGAAGTATGCAAATTGCACACAGGCAGCCACTGGGGCTTCAGAAGAGACAAGAATCTTCCAGTCCCTTGGTTAAGGTGGTTGTTTGTAGCTCTGAAACCATCAGCAGGCAAGCCACAGCTGTTTCCTCTAGGGAAGGACCAGATACTCGTGGGTAAGGCATTGTGTGGCCCTTGGTCAAGCAAGGGCCACCCCTGAGGAGACAAGGCAGCACCTCGTCCTCTCCCTTGCATGGCACTGCACTGGGAGCAGAGCTGGCACTGTGTCTGTATCGGCTCCCCTTTGCTTTCCCAGGACACCATTACAGCCAGGTGCAGTAGAGCTAAGCTGACAAAGCAGGGGAAACTTGCCTGTGAGGCTTGTGGCTGTCAAAAATGGTCCTGAACTCTTCAAGATTGGCTGCAAAATCATTGTCAAAGTCAGAGAAATTCTTCAGGCTGCTCAAGGCCAGAATGTCTCCCCACGCTCTCTCGTTCACCCAGGATGGAGCTGGGTTGTCCTTCATCTCCTTTATGGTGCCCCCCGACAGCAGGTACCGCCACTCATCCTGGGAACACGATAGGATGTGGTCATGGATATGGCCCACCTGCCTGAGCCCAAGGCACGTGGGTTTGTGCCACATCCAATTAAAATCCTGTAATATCTTTCTGGCTGCTCTCCTGCCTGGTGTGTGTATCAAGATTTAAGTGAACTGGAGGATCTGGTGAGATCAACATAGTGATTGTTCAGCTGCCACTCTGCTAAACCCTGCCTGTTCCCTCCAAACTCACTAAACTTTGTAGCAGTCTGTCAGTAAACTGGCAAAAGCTGCTGGTGATTCAGGCTAGGCAGCTCTGCATGTAGGCACAGGGAACAGTTTGAGAGCTGAGTGAAGACAGAGGCCCTGTGCTTGTTCACCAGGCTGCCAAGCCTGTCCCCAGCCCCAGGGAACAAGGTTCCTTTTCCACTTGACACACTATTCTAGGGGTTGAACATTCTGGGCTTGAGCTGCCCTGATGGGATCCCATCAACGACTAAGGTGACTTGCTCACCATGTCAATTTTCCCATCATTCATCAGAATCCGGGCGCTGACCAGGAAGGCAAACATGAGCTTGTGCTTCTCAAAGAGACTCCGGCACACATTGCAGTAGAGACTGAAGGTGATGTAGTTGTTGATGTTCACCACCCGCTCCTTCAGTGTGTCTGAAATAAAGGCAGCAACCAGCCAGGGGTGGTGGGTGCCCTTTGTGATGTGGAGGGTGCTCTCCACATCAGCTATGGGCTCCAGGCCACAGGGGCACACCCACACCCTGCCCAGGAAGAACAGGTGCTGCTCTCAAACACAGACTTGGTGCAGAAACCCCAGTGAAAGCACAAGGCTGTGACTCAGTTCCCACACTGCACCATGGCAGTTGCACAGCCACCACCCCCTGGCTGACACACACTGCTGGGCAGGGAAAGCTGCCCCAGGGACTGTGCTGGAGGCAGCTCGGTGACAATCAGAGCCACACCAGGACCAGGATGGCATGTACCTGGCCTGTGCCCCGCACCAACACCCCTCCCACCTGGCCAGACAGGGCAGCAGCAAAGTACTGGGAAGAGAATGGACGTGTGACCACATCTTCCCTTGCTGTGTGGACACAAACGGGCAGCTCTGGACCGTGCTGAGAGCCAGTGCAAGCGGCCACATTTGCCTTCGCTCTGCAGGTGCCTGAGCTTCTGCAGCTCAGGATCAGGAGTGTGGGGTGAGGAAGAGGAGAGGAAGGGGCTGTTCTGGGCAGGCACCTGCTTTCTCGGAGTTACGGATCCCCATGAGGAAGATGTTGAGGAACCACTCCAGTGAGTACTGGTACATGGGGTCCACGTTGGACAGGTCTGAGACACAGAAGTAAAGGATCTGTGAGCGGACGGCTACGGGCACGTACTCCAGGCGGGTGATGTTGATGTCCTTTTCTGTCTGCTCTGCCACTGCGACCTTGGCCTGCAGGACAGAAGAGATGTCACAGTTAGTGCAGTGCCGGCAGGGGATGTACAGCTGCAGGGGTAGAGCACTCCCACTTCTGACCTGGATCTCTCCTGCCTTCAGCTTGGATGCCTCCAACACTTTAATGAGCTCCAAGTCATCTACGGGGTTTCCTTCAGAAGTACTGAGCCGATACAGGATCTGGTCTTCTATCTCCTTCAGTTCCTGACGCATCTTGGCATTGCTAACAATCAGCTGGTTTCTGTCTTCTTCCAAGTCAGGCCGCTCTGCAGCCACCACTTCTCCCAGCAGTTGATCTTCCAGGCCACTACAACAAAAACCATGGAGGTGACATGGGGGCAACAGGCCCAAGGGTCTGAGGACTGCAAGGAAAGAGGCTGAGCAGCATAGGCAGACAATGAGATAAGCAGGTACCTGGGTGAGAGGGTGAAGTTTATGAGGGTGAGCTTCGTGGAGACCTCAGGGCTGTAGTGAGGGTTGGGCAGTTTGGTTGTGATGTACATCTTGAAATCATCATGGTAGGGGATCACTGAATCCCCCAGCTTCAGCACGGTGTTGCCTTGCTGTTTGAAGGTCTGTACCAGAAAGGGACAAATAGAAGAAGGAATGGCTACCTCTTGCGAGGGAAGACATCCTGCTGTGCCCTGGACTCTGCAGTGAGGAGAGTTTGAAGGCTCTCAGGACAGAGGAGCTCAAAGCCACCCGGCAGACCTGAAGGCCTGAACCTGAAAACAGCAGCTGCATCCCACAGCCCTGCCTCCCAGGCAAAGATGCCTGCTGGAAGAAGACCAGAGTGTGCAGAAGGCTGTCATTGTATTGGAGCCCTGGCCAAGACATGGGAGCACAGGACAAGCAGCATCCATGTGAGTTCTGCCTGCCCAGGGAGACTACAAACCCACCACATCCCACGGCACCCTGGCCAGATGCCCCCTTACAGCTCAGACAGGTACCCACTGCCCCTTCTTGTCAAGGTGGGACATAGGACCTCTTTCAGCAGGACAGGCTCAAGGACTGGATCCAGCTCCTCGCCAACATTCTCCAGCAGGAAGGGCTTCCCAAAGGTAATGGCATTTTCCAGAGTGGTGAGGAAGTCCCGGTCACTCAGCTTGGCCACCTCCAGGCTGTTCGCCTTCTCCTGAAAGGCAGTGGGGGAGGGCAGGGTCTGTGTGATGTCCTGCCCACCTTCACATCCAGCTCTGGTCATTGGTACAACTCTCACTGGGCTGATTTAGCTCACTAGAGCAGTGGAAATAATGTCTCTTCTTGCTTGGCTAGACCTTGGCTATTTTGGCAAGTTTAGCCCTTGTCTACAGGCAGCAGAGACAGTTCAGTGGGGCAGCAGAAAAGGCTGGGAACAGGGAGAACCTCCTTCAGAGAGCCATAGCCCTCTGGAGCCCCACACTGATAACTCAGATCTCATTTTCCTACAAAGTGAGAACAGCTGGGTGGTAAAAGTCCTCAGGGAGTAAAACAGGAGCAGCTGCCTGAACCTCCTGCCTGATCTTTCAAATGGGCAGTGAGTGCCTTTCTGGAGAGGAGGTGGTGGTCCCTGTTCTCAGCATTTTAGCAGCAAGGACTCTGTTCACTAGTCAGGTAATGCCTTCCTTCTTTTCTAGGGACGTGAAAGCCATTATGGGAGCTGCTGGTGTTGTTCTGAGATTCCCAGAGTGGGAATGTGATGCCTTGCTTGCTTACAGCAGGGCTCCTTCTGCCCAGTGCTGCTTTCCCCAAGAAGGGAAATCATCTGGGATTAATGTGGATGTGGAATCTGTCTGGTGCTGTGGAGGCTGGGCTGGGCCAGTGCAGAGGGTCTTTTGCAGCTCTAGAGCCCAAAGCCAGAGGTTGCTCTGCACAGCTCCTGACAGAAGGCAGCTTCCCCTATCCTGGCAGACCTGGCTTTCCTCCCTACAGCTCTTACCAGATTCTTGATCCACTTGTTTGCTTGTCCTTGGGGGTCTATGAAGTGAGTCCAGCGCAGGGAGAACCGGGTTATTACCCCATTCTCCACAGACAGGGTGTCGTTGGGTAAACCAGCGATCTAACGGGGTAGAAAAAGCTGTTGGACACCCAGTAGCACAACACAGGTGACCACTGAGAAGCCCTTGTTGCTCTGGCCCGAATGCTCCCAGGGGCATGGTGGTGAGGGTACCTCTGCCAGCAGCTGGGCACAGAGCCCTGGGATGGAGCTGGGCTTCAGGGTCAGGCTGGGGCAGGCTATGGCCAGGGCTTGGCTCTGGGCCTATGCTTTGAAAAGGTCAAGGCTGATGCATTCATTGCTGCTGTTTGCTGCTGCCCAGGTCCTGCTCTTTGTGCAAGGAGCCCAGCAGCAAATCCAGATCTGCAGTGTGGAGGTGCTTGGTCATTATCCAGCTGTTCAGGTTGGGGCCTGTCTTTCAATACATGTGATCCTACTGAGTGGAGAGCTGAGTGCTCTCTGCCTGAGGCCCCTTCAGCCTCAAGTGTTGGGTTTTTCTACAACTTGCCTGCCAGGAGCGGATTTCCACAGGGTCTCCGAGGGTGCTGATGAGGCTGGCCTCTGAGCTGTGAGGGATGCTGTTTTCTGACAGCTCCCTCATCCACTCCTCAGACAATGCCATTCGGTAGTCCCCCTGCCACGAGAAACACCATCACAGCCTTTCTTTTAGTTGCAGCTTGTCTGCTGCGAGCATCTAAACCCTCCTGTTACCATTCAAATGAAGCCTTGTGCAGCCTCTGGCAAAAATGGAAAGCAATCCAGGAGGGATCGTGCACCCTTGTGTCCTGTTCCTTTCTCCCTGGCCAGGACAGCAGAGCTAACCATGCCCCTTGCAAGGAGCACTGCACACTTACCGTGAATGGGCCCAGGTAGGCCACAAAGCCAGCTGCGACAAGCACATCCCCACTGCTGTTGTTGATCTTGTCATCCAGGCTCTCCACAGTGTCCTGCCAGCGCACCTTCTCATCAGCCAGGCTGTTTATGAGCTGTGGGATAAGTGGCACACCTGAGAGCTGCTGTGTGGTCTAATTTTGTGACCCAGACCTGCCACTCTCTGGGTAGTTCTGCAGGTGAGTTCAGTGACCACAGGTTGGGGTGGCCCCTGATATATTTTGAATTCTGTTCCCAGCTTTGAGCACTTAATCCTGGGATTACTGGGCTTCTCTCAGCTGTCCTGGAGACCCATTGCTAGCTGAACGAGCTGTGCACAGGAGGACAGCAGCTTTTCCCATCAGTGAGAAGCTTAGCTTCCCAGTCCTGTTCTGTTGTGCCTCTGAGATCTGGCCAGGCACCTTCAACCTAGGGTTGTCGTGAGATGCGGCCACACGGATGTTTTCGTCACTGTGCTGCCTGATCTGAAATCAGGTTGCCTCATGCAAGCAGGCAGAACCCAGCTCTGTCCCTTACCACATCAGCACGGGCCAGTCTCTGCTGACACTGCTCACACTTCATCTCCAGCTCCTCCTTGTTGGCTTTGCAGCTGTCGTACTTGGCCTGCAGCAAGGCAATGCCATCTTCAACCTCCTTCAGGCGTTTCTTGGCTTCGTCAAGGACCAGCTGAGTGGCACGCAGGTCCTCTTCTGCCTCCCGCAAGGCTTGCTGGGGAGATGCACAAGGAAACAGTGGGGATGTTGGGCATGTGGTCAGGCTCTTCCCCCAAAAGCCCCTTGGAGCAAGAGTTGGTTTTCCATAAAAGCGCTTGCTGGTAAGTGCTAGCTACTGGTATCTCAGTCAATCCAATCCCTGAATGACAGAGGTTGACCTGTCCAACTCCAGGACTAAAAGTAGGGGCAAGGAGGGCATTTCTGCATAGCTCCAAAAAGCCAAGAGCCTGTGTCAGCTTGCACAAGCTCAGGATGTGGCCCACTGGTGAAGGGGAGGAAAAGTTCATCTGCTTGTTCCAAACTTACTATAAAGAAATAGCTAGGCTTGGAGAGGCTGAAACACTAGTGAGATGTGGGAAAGTTTCTGTAAGTACAGTTCATGCTGAATAAGGAACTCAGCACTAAAAACAAGGTATTGCTTCTGTCCCACTATATTCTAGATTAATTTCTTCTACTTTCTCCTGTTAATGGGTTTTGAGGCTTTGGCTCTGCTAAGGCTTGGTCTGAATGTTATGTCCTGACTTGCAGAACATGTTGGTTCCCAGCATCTCCTGCAGAAGGGAGCTGTTAGTGCTGTGTTCCCAAACACCTAAAGCAACTGGGTCACGTAGTCTCTTACCCGCTTGGGCTCCACAACCTTGGCCACAAAGTGGTACTTGTGCATGGCACGCACCCACTGGCAGATGGAGGTACAGGCTTTGGACACCTTGGCGATGGCAGCTGGCTGAAACTCTTCATTGTCAATGTAGGGCTGGATGGCCTTGATCACGTTGTCTGAAATATTGTCCTGCAAGGAAGGGTGCAAGAGAAATCAGTGATGAGCATGCTAAAGGTCTGATTGAGGAAAGTCTCACAGAACTTCCCCCAGTGGCAGCAGTCCGCCCCAGGACCCGCCAGTGTGGCTAATGCATCACACTGGAAAAAGAGGAAGCAAATTGCTGCGTGTTCAGGACTGAGAGGCACAGCTGTGGGATTGGGCAAACCCTAACCATACCACTTCCATCCAGCTCCTCCACATGAAAGAGCAGAGGGACAGAGGGAGAAGATCTGTGTGTCTGGGTCCCATTGCCCAAGGCAATTAAGTGCAGTCAGCTGACATGAGCACTTCCAGGCCAAATACGTCCCCCTCTTTGGTGCTGCTGAAGGGGTTGCCCACAAGGAACTCTAGGCTTTACTGTGTGAGAAGGATGCCTGTGAGACGGTATCTGATCCCAGTCACAGCTTCCTTCTGCCACTGCTTACCTTGTCATACTCAGTCAGGCTGTTCAGGAACTGCACTGGGTCCTGGAGAAGGGCCCTGCCTGGCTCCCAGTAATCATCCACCTTCGTGCCTATTTTTTCTCCTGCCACCTTTTTGGGCTTTTTTCCTTGCATTATGCAGACAGCTTCAATCACTATCTTCACACCGGGGGGAGGCCGCTGCAGTGCTCGTACCTTCAAAACCCAAATGGAATCAGTGAGCTGACCTGGTTCTCTGGGAGATGGGGTGCTCATCCCTCCCTCAGCTGGACCAGAGGCAGGACATTTAGAGGATGCAATACAGAGGCAGGAAGGACAGAGGTATTTGAAGGCAAAGCTGGTTATCAGAAAGGGCATGGAGCAAACTACAGGTAGGCTGAAAAAGCCTGCCCTGATACAACCATCAGAGTATCTTACAGGCTGAAAATGTCTAAGCAAAGGAGCTAGATCTGTATGGCTCTGGGAAGAAGGCTGTATGGAAATGGGGACACAGGCAGGTTTTCTTCTTTGCTCTATGGGCTCTCATTTGTCTTTTACCTCACCACAGCAGTGTTGCACCCCATGAGCTGGTCTTCAGCACTTGTGGAGGGACTGCTTGAGTTTCCCCTCAAGCAGGCACACAGGAGTGCTGCTGCAGCACCCTTGAGATGGCTGTGAGTGTCAGGACCCTTGAGACTGACTCCTGCTTTTTCCTTTCTAGTGCTGACCATTCTTGCCATGTCCAGCTCAAGATACTCCCAGGCCTTCCCTCTAGACACTGCCAACACAGCAGCAGAGTTTATGGCAAAACTGAGGCTGATCTACCCTCATGCAGACACCCTCTGTGAGAAGGACTTCGAGTGGCTCTTTGACTGCCCTAAGACAAAGCAGTTCCTCGGGTGGTTCTGCAGAACAGTGAGTGAGGAGAACGTGCTGAGCCCAGCTGAGGTGGAGGCCTATGATGCCCTGCTGGCTGCAGGAAAGCCCATCTTGGAGGGTGATGCCCTTGAGGAGGCATTGCAGATGTGCTGCCAGGTCCCACAGCTCCCAAGCATGATACCAGATGACGAGTGTCCCTCTCCAGAGGCCCTGCAGCAGGAGCTTCAGGAGCTGAAGGACTATCATGACCTGCAGCTCTGGCAGTACAGCAAACTGCTGGCTTGGACGGATAAGCTGCAGCAGGAGCACAGGAACTTGGAGGAGCAGGAGACACTGGCGAAGCAGGACTCGAGGATGGCTCAGAGTGACTTGGAAATGAAGATTCTCCAAACCAGAGCTGTCTTGAGCCAGGTCAGCAAGGCTGCAAAGCAGCTGACAGAGTGTCACGGGAACATGGAGAAAGGCCAGCAGCCAGCACTGCTGTGCCAGATGGATCTTGGCCCTTATATGAAGCTAGAACAAGAGGCCACTGATGCGTTTGAAAACTTCATTCAGCAGGTCCTACCAGGGAGTATCCAGGCTTCAGATGCTCGGGAAACAAGGGCACAGGGAGAGAGCAGCCTGAAGGAAGGGTTGGAGGCTGGGGCACAGATGGACTCATACTGGGAGATATCAGACCAAAGAAGAGGAGCTTCTTATCAAGAATGCGCAAAGACACCATTGGGGGTGGCACCAGAAAGTCAGGGAATACGGGTCCAAGAATCAAGGGTAGAGCTACTAGTGGAGGGGAGGAATGAGAGGGAGGTGTTGAGCATGGAGGGTGAGGAGGAAAGAGATGACAGCCAAGAAGTCACAGATCAAATGAACATCAAGCAAACATCGATGCCAGAAAGCCTTGGTAGTGATGAAGGTGAGCTACTGGAGGACCAAGATAGCTTCTGGAAGGAGATGGGCCGAATAGAGACAGCACATATCTGTGCCCAGAGAGAGGTGATAGTCACGTCAGCAAAAGTGGGAGGCAACCGTGCTGCACTGGAGTGGGCCCAGAGGACTCTGGAAGCTCTTGAGGATAACCAGGTAGGGCCAGTTATCATTCCTCTACCATCCCTTGTGGCAGGGTCTGCCTGTGCTGCAGGCAGTCCCTCCTGCTGAATGCTGGAGCACAGCTCACATGTCAGGAGGGGGAGGCAGCGCCAGGCAGCACAGTGGTGCACCCTGACACCAGCCTGTCTTGCCTTCCCCCTGCACAGCTGGCAGTCAAGGCGGAGCTCCAGGGCCAGGCTGAGGGGCTTCAGAACCAGATTCACATCCTGTGCTGCAACATCACACACGCTCTGACCTACCAGCTGCCACCCCTGCTGAAGGCAGAGGCCCGCCGTGCTCACCTGCCTGTCCTGCACAAGCACCTCAGCCTGGAAGCTGCCTGGCTGCAGAACATTGCCAGGAGGCAGGAGGAGGCAGCTGCGTGGCTGTTGGGCCAGCAGAGCCGCCTGGATCTGCTGGAGCTCCAGCTGAAACGGGAGAGACAGGAGCTGGAACGCAAGGCTGCTTGGCTGGGGGAGGTTGAAACCGCCATGAAGGAAGAAGCCCAGAGCAGGCTGCAGGAGCAGCAGAACTACTTCAAAGATGCCAGCTCCTCTCAGGAGCATCATCCGCTTAAATGGATACACCCCAAAGACCTCACTGCTGCACGGTAAGGGCCTGTGGGGGGACTGTGTGCATGAGGAACAAACTACATGTGGAGGAAGTGGCACGGGAATGGCAGAGGCAGGCAGGAGACCTAGGCTACCAGGCAGTCTAGCAGTGCTTTTTTGCCAATGCAGAGCCACCCTGACTCCGCAGTGGTGTGAAATTCCCCAGAAGATGCCATCTGCTTCTTTCTGGCTGGTTAGGGCTGATGGAACAAAGTATGGGCTTGGAGAAGGGAATGAGTAGGGAGAACAGTTTTTCTAGCATGTTAAAGTCAAGAATCTAGAGGCAAGTCTTCAGCCATTGAGAAAGAGAGCTGGGCCCCAAGGAAGCCCAAGCTGCTTGGAGCAAGGCCTTTCTCTAGCTACATTGATTGGGTCTTCTCAGTCTTCCCACACAGTTCTGTAGCAGCTGGTGCTGGTGTCTGCCAGAAGGGAGTCACAGAGGGGCTCTTGAGTCAGCCTGGTCCTTTATAGTGCTCTTCCCAGAGCTCCATGACATGGGCTGCTCACTGGGAGTGGCTGTCCTCTCATTGTTGACCCACATCTGCTTGCATCCCACTCTCAAGTGCACAATGACCTGTGAGCCCTGTTATTCCTCAGTGCTGGCACAGTTCTCACACCTGTGGCTGTGCCCCCCTGCAGGCTCTGGGATATGCTGATGCGTGAAGATCGTGAGAAGCAGCCTTTCCGCAGCTATGAGGCCATAGCAGCCAAGTGTTCCCAGTTGGTTGAGGACAAGAGGGCACTGGAAGCCCAGCTGCTAGCTCCTATGCCCCAGGTACCTGCCCTGGAGGCCTCCATAGAGCAGCTCTACCGGCAGCTGTACAACAGCTCCAACCAGCTGCAGCTCTCCTCGCCGGTAAGGAAGCACCCCTGCTCTCCAGGCCTTGCTGGGTGGAACAGGGCTGGGAGTAAGAGCCCTCTGCCAATCCTCCCTGGGTGCAGGAGGGAGAACTCAATGCCTCTCAGCCCACAGAGGGAAAGGAGGTTGGCCTGATCCTTGTCTTATCCCAGAAACTATCCAATGAGGCAGTGGGTGGCTGAGGACAAAGGTGATTCTCACTGTGTCTCACATGTGCTGTAAAGTGTCGAGATCAGGGTGCCTTAGTCAAGGTGTTCCAGTAAGCTACTGCTGTTCCTTGGACTAGGAGTGTTTGGAGACCAGAGCTTGGTGGGCAGTTTGTTTCTGGTGGTCTGAGATGTTCCAGAGGTGTGAGGAAATCCCCCTCTTTCTGCACATTCACATAACTTTGGGTTCTACCCCTCAGGAGATCACCGAGCTGATGGAGCAACTGATGACCATGCAGGACAAACTCCATGAGATGCTGGAAGACCTCTGGAGTGACTTGCAGGTCAAGCGCAGGTGTCTGGAGGACCCCATCCTGCAGACAGAGCGCAACCTTTACGTGTATTTTTACTGCAATGAAGATCGGCTGAGAGAGGAGGTGGAGGAGCTCGAGAAGCAGGCAGCAGCTTCCTCTAAGGGATGCCTGATGGAGCTGCCCTATGCAAAGGAGTAGTAGGTCAAAGGGATGTTTGCAGCCTGCCATAGTAGTGGTGTCTTCTTTTGGTTGGGCTAGGTCACTAATCCTAGACTAGGAGAGGATTCTGGTGGTCTCTGCTCCATTGACAGGTTACTTAGTCATGGCCCAGCAGGGTCTAAAAGAAGCAGGGAGTTTATTCCTTTGATACAGAGTTTCCCAAAACTGGGTTAGATGATGTGTAAGAAATTGATGCCTCTTGTGGCATTGGAAGCCTTGGATAGACAAGACACTTCTCATGCCACCTCTACAAGAGGATGGGTGCTGCAGGCACGTGGACTGACACTGTCTGTGTCCCACCTTCTGGGGAAAAGACTTTTGTGTCTTTTGTGGGGAATAAAAGTGTGTGTTATTCATAACTGCAGAGCAATAAGCTGTCCCAGGGTGGTGAAATCTTGTACTTATTGAGTGTACTGTACTCTTGTACGATGGGCTGTGGGCTGTGATGCTTGTCAGGCTCAGAATCACCCTTCTTTCCCTCGCTATCCTATTTCAAGCCAGCATTCCTTGAATTCAGCCCACTGCCTCTTCTCTGCCTGTGTTTGATCCCCTTTCAAAGAGCCTGTGGATTCAGTGTCCTGCTAGCTCTGTCCCTGTGCTGGGCAGTCAGTACTTGGGGTTGCATGGTGGTACCTGCTGCCTGGCACCATGGGGTGAGCCCTCCTCCGTGCCCTCTCCAGGACAAGTTGGAAACACCCAGGAGCCACTTACTGCCTCTGCCCTTTAATTTTCACTGAAGGAGTGAAGGTGAAAAGCTGGGTGGGCAGTTGCCAAGACTGAGCCCAGGGGGATGGATGGAGGTGCTGGAAAAGGCTGGGGATGTTGCAAACCTATAGAAGGGGAATTGCTGCAAAGTGAGAGGCTGTCCTTGGTCAAACCCAGTTCTATCACCCTCTCCCTTGACACAGTTACCTCTGTAACATCATTTCTGTTGAGGTTCTTTAGGCTGGCAAGAGCAGCATCCAAGGCTGGGAGGGCTTCAGCCAAGTCTTTCTGAGCATCATCTGCAATGGCTTGGGCTGTCTGAGCTTTCTCATTAGCCTTTGCCTCCTCAGCCTGCACAGCACTTCTTGTCTCTTCAGCCACAGCTGTGTCCACCTGCAACACCAGAGACAGCCTCAGAAGCATGTTGGAGGCACAGCACCCCTTGGCTAGGTAAGGATCACAGCTGTCCTGCCAGCCTGTCTATCTTCTTCCAGCAGAGACTGCAGAGACCTAACTGCTGGGGGGATCCCCTTCCTGTGTCATACTAGGAGAAGGTTTTTGTCAGCCTATGTAAACCATCCACAAGCTCCAGCTCTGTCTGTGCCTGGAATGGTGTTAGTCTTCCAGGAATTAGCTACTCCACCCATTGGCACAAGGTGAGGATGCATAGCGGTGTAAATTTGTAGGGAGATGGAGGAATAAGAAGATGTGCTTAGGCGTTTCTTTCTAAAACTGTCACTTCTGCCTACCCCCAGGGCTAAAACACTACCAGGAGGCATAAAGGAAATGTGGAATATAGCTAAATCCTTATCTGCTGTGTGGGAACAGCAGATTGGGAGATGACAGATTTTTTTCCTCTCTGTATCCATATGATGTTAATGTCTCTGTTCACTCTGTCCCAGTGTGGCCATCCCACAGCAGGAGATGAGCTGGGAGGAACACAAGGAGAGAAGGCAGTGACAGCCAAGACAGGACAGTTCCCTATTCTGCAGTGGCATGATGCCTGTTTGATGATCTCCAAGGTTTGGGCTAGCAGGGGCAGGCTGCAGGTGGATCAACTCCCTGGGGATGGGATGTGGGGGAATGATCCTATTCAGCAACACCGGTCTGGGCTTAGAGCTGCTCAGGCCACCTGAGGATTGTGTTAAGAGTGCTGCTAGTCTGTGCTTGCAAGGACAGTGAGGAAAGGATGCTGGTAGCTTGGCTGACTGACCCCTGGGTGGTGGTTTCAGACAGGGGCATGTGAGCCACCACTTCTGCCAGCAACTGGTCCCACCAGCAGCAGAGCAGGACCCCAACAGAAGGCAGTTCTTGCTGGTAATGCTGTTCTGCACAAATACCTGCTGTGCCAACTTGAGGCATTCTTACAATAGATCAAGCAGGACCACAATCCCTGCTAGGCCCCCCAAGCCTTGTGTCCAGTCCAGTCTGAGCAGTCAGAGCTGGAAAGGGCAGGGCTGCCCAGCAGCGGTACCTTCAGCTGTTCGATGGTTGCCTCTGTGTCCTTGGCTGCCTGTGCCAGGAGAGGGCGGGCCGACTCCAGCTCCTCCTGCATCTTTGCTACATCCTCTGCTGTTCGCAGGAGCTGTGGAAGCAAAGCAGAGTGAGAGTCGGGCAGCAGCCGTGGAAAACCCCAGGAAAGGGCTGTGCTGCCCTGGTGGGTGCTCCCTAACCAGTGTCAGGCTGTACAAAGCAGATCTTGCCCTGGTCCATGCTTAAACAACGCTGACACTGTGGTGTGCTCATGAACAGTAGTGTCTAATGGTGCCTGCACATACTGGGCATTACTTCATAAGCTCATGGCAATCAGGCAGCAGGACGATGTTTCTGTTATAGGGCTTCCAATTAGAAGGTTAATAAGGAACATCCTGAGACACGAACTACACAGAGGTCTGTGGTCCCCAAAGACTGGGGACCATTATTCTCTTAGACCTGTTACAGACTCAGACCTTCAGAAATACTGGCCCTGGCAGAAGGCCTAGTTCTCACTTGCTTTAGTTTTTACACAGGACGTGTGTAGAGCATCTCACTGCATCTCTACAGCTATAAATACACTGCTCAGAGTGGGTAAGGGGTGGCCCCACAGCAATCCTGGGTGTGAGGGACGAACCTTGTCCAGGCCACCTTTCATCCTGTTTTTGGCTGTCTTCAGTTCCTGTTGCTTCCTTCCAATGAGGGAACTGAAGATGCTGAGGAACTCGAGGTAGCTCTTGGGAGTGATATAATTGTGTCTGCCCAGCTCTGCTAGGAACAACTGACACTTCTTTGCCACACTCTGATGGATTGCTACACATACTTGAATCTACAAGG
The DNA here is from genome assembly GCA_038380795.1 of Pyrocephalus nanus. NCBI lineage: Eukaryota > Metazoa > Chordata > Aves > Passeriformes > Tyrannidae > Pyrocephalus > Pyrocephalus nanus. The sequence goes on along the minus strand of CM076271.1, from coordinate 6,959,830 downwards.
AGAAAGGAAAGAAATAATCTTATTCAATGATGAACATGGGGTAGGCAAGTGTATGTGATGCCCAGAGAGAGCAAAAAGGGCTTCCAAAGAGCCAAAGTACACAGTCACAGCAGAGCTTGTGCATGTGTGTGGGCTTCAGTGCCACAGAGGGATGACAAGTGGCCATCCTGTTTCAAGGCATACAAAAGCTATCCAGTTCTGCATTTGAATGGCCCTGCCCTGAAACATTTCTGCTGCAGGGTAGGACCTTTCTGCAGGTGTGCCCTGCATCCATTGTCTTGGTGTATCTAGGGACTGGCACTCCAAACATACAGGAACAGTGTAGTCTGTTGAGTGTGGCACCTACCATCCCATTGATATCTTCGTTACCAGTACCAAGAAGTGGGATTTCATTCAAGAAGGAGGAGGCAACGCTCTGCAGGGCTTCAGTAGGCCACTGATTGAACCAGTCGATGGTACAGCAGTTCACAAGAGAGGGGAACTGCCTCAAGCGTGCGCGGAAGACTTCTCCAAGCGGGCTGAGGGTAAGGCATGCAGAAAAGATGTGTTACAACCAGCTTGAAATACAAGGACAAAATAGCTTTCCTTCTTCCACAGAACCACCCTGAAGTGAGAAGTGTAGAGTAAGGGGTACAGGAATATACCCAAGAAGGATGAAAAGGGGAATGGAAGTTCAGGCACTGAGCTGCATGACCTAAGGTACACAGCTCACTCCTTGGAAGTCCTTGGTATATTCTGGAAGTAATAAGATGGTAGTAGGGTAATATTTTATGGATCTCTCCCTAGGAAGAAATACACTTCAGTGGTAAAAAATAAATGTGCTCTGAAGTTTATTTCAAGCAGGTGGGTACAGAGATCACATCACCAGACTAAAATCATGGCCCTGATTCTTCTATTTGTACTTGCATTGAGACTGCCTTGTATCTTCTGGTATCCCTCCTGCAAGCAAGCAAGCTGCTTATGGACTATGCACTAGATTCATGAGTAAACATGGTGCAACTGAGCTCCAAATTCAAACAAGATGTTTTTTTGTAACAAATGGCTCAATGGTGCATGAAGGAGAAGGAAGCTTGTATTTAATCTGGATCACATACAATCATATTCTCAAAATTTTCAAACTTCATCTTGAAACCAGCAACATGTGAAAAAAAAAAGCATCCAGTTCTGTGGGAAAGTAAACCATACTCATTTTTCTCCCCCTCCTCCAAAGTCTGGGGCTTGGAAATAAAGATTCCATTACAAAATGATGCAAGGCAGAGGAGGAGGAAGGAATAATTAATGTTAAAAGCATGGAGTCCTAGGCCTGAACTGTACCTCATGCACAGGACCATGTGGATATTGCTGCGGACCCGTCCCGTGTATGCAGCCATCAGATTGGCCTTGGTGGGCTGCTGCCCGAGATCTCGAACAACAGGCTTCATGGCTGTCATGATCTGTTCTTGGTCATCAGGATTGTAAATGTTGGGAACGTCACCGGAGTTGAGCAAGTTGTTGATATCTTCGAGGAAGGATTCATTTTTAATCTAAGTAGATGACAGGTAAAAAAAAAAAAAAGGCACTTTCCTAAGTCAGAAGGCAGTCGTGTCTCACATGCCATGGAGATCATTTCTGCATAAATATAGCCCTCAGCCTCTGCTATAAGAAACCATTTTTGTGATCACTTGGCTCCAGTAAAGCACACTCTGACTCTTGCCCAGCAGTTCCAACTGAACAGCCATGTTCATCCATTTCAGGGATGGGGGTGTGTGTCTGAGAACAAACCTCCTCATGTCCCTTTCATTGCCTCCTTACAGATAAATTGAGCTCAGGCCCTCGCTGCCTGCATCAATGTTGACTCTGCAGTCAGACCCCAGATACCTGGTTGCTCTGGGTCTTCGTTCCTCCAGCACAGAACACTTCATTATTAAAATAAAGCTTATCAATGTGGGAGACAAAGTAATTGTAGGGATGTGTCACAGTCCGTGGGACGATCTCCCTCCAGTGCTACACTCACCTCTCCACCTTTGCTAAATCAGAAATACACAGCATCCATCTCCTTGACTAAATGAAGCCTCCTGTGCCCCTCTGCTCCCACATATGCTTCTCACTGCAGGGAAAAGGCTGCAGGAACAAGCAGCATTTGACTGATGCTCCTCTCACTGCTTAGGGCTGTGCCACATGGGAATGGTTCCTATGATAATGAAGGCAGTAAAAAAGCCTATGGGGAACATAACTGTGAATTCCAGAAGTTGGCCAAGTCATTAGCAAGTTACAGTTTACAGTTACAAGCCAACATAACCCTGAGGAACCAGCAGGTCCTAAATCTACTGGTATCTTTGAAAAGAAAAAAGAATAATGTTACTTAGGACTTCTAATATCAGTGACCAACACAGTGCTCAGCTTCAGGCAGCTGGGTCTAAAATCTTTGAACCCACTAAACCCTTGTATGGAGCTGAAAGAAGCTTCTTTGAGCAAGAGAACAATCAGCCCACTCACACACCTCTCTACAGTCCCTCCAGCAATAAATGCACCACCTCCAGTTTCCCTGGGGCTTTTTTGTAAGATGATGAATGTAGGCTACTGAAGAAATACAAGTTGTGTGTGGTTTTGTCTCAAACTCCTCAATCCCCTTTAGAGGGATTTACTGAGCTTAGAGATGTGTTTCTGACTCCTTTTGAGATGGAATCCACCATGCTAATACTCCTGTACCTGTGTGTCTACAAACAGGAAAGTCTTGGGTAGACTTTGAAGGCCTGCCTTCATCATGATCTTCCTCACGTCATCTCGCCATTCGGTCATGCCATAATTTTTGGACAGTTCGATCTGGAAACACTCATACTCTGACCTAAAAGAAAGAGAAGCCTATGGAGTTACATTCAATTAAAACATCCTCTTCTGTCAATCCCAAGTAGGTGTTGTGGACTCAGCGGGAAAGGACTCGGGCAAGTTGTTTTCCCACAGTGAGTCCTGAGCACATGCTTGTCCTTGTGCATGTTCAGCCACCAACCCAGGAGCACGTTTTACTCAAAGCAGAGATACCTGAGCTAGCTACAAACCCAGTGTAGAGGTGCATGTTACTGAGCACTAGCTCTTGAGTCATTTGAAGAGTCAGCTGCCAGAAAAATGTGCAACTGGTAGTGGGAAGGGCAGAAAAGCAGGTTCTCTGAATGCAGCCCCCGTGGAGCTGCTCCATGATACATGCATAGGTTGGAGTGCATTACTTACATGTGAGATGCCAGTCTGGTAAGGGACTGTCTACCACTTCCTCCAACACCCAGGAGAAGAGCATTCCCTGGAGCCTGCCGCAGAATCCGGCTGATTCGGCAGATGTGCTGTATTGCATCCATGAAAAGCACAAGCTTCAGCTCTGGGGTGTTGTTTTGATTGTACTCTTCCAGGTAATCCTCAATCACAACCTTCAGCTGTGGGCAGAAACACTCAATCGTGGCTACCAGATAAAAGTAATAGTGGTGGGGAGGGGGAATGATTGCAGGCCAAGCCTGGACCACAAGAAGGCAGAGCCTCGTGCTCAGCAGGGTCTGGGAGCAGCTCTCCTCCATGCTTTTATAGGAAGTGGCATGGGACTGGGCTGAATTTAGATAGTGGTGGTGGCAGCAGCAGCTGAATAGTGACCTTAAACTAACTCAGGCAAGTGACTAAGGTCTGCTGTTCCCAACAGTGCTGTTTGCCTGGAGAAACAGCAGGGTGTAGTTCAAAATAAAGTAGCTTATGGTTGCCTGATCCATACTGCTCATGGGCCTCCCTCTGGGATAGTTTCCTCGCTCTATAGCTGACCATTGCCTGCTGCTGCTCCCTGTGGTTAGGATCCTGGCTGGAAAGGGCAGGTGCTGGAAGAAAACAACACTGGCTGGGTAGAGGATGGGTAGAGGAGCACACTCCTCTCCCAGTCCAGTCATCACATGGAACAATTGCAGGAGCAGCTTCTCGAGCCCTTTCCAGGGCTCTCTTCAACAGCACCCTCAGGCCAGAGAAGGAGATGAAGCACGAAGATATCTGGGATTTGATCCCGCTCCCTCAGGAATCTCACTGTGAACTCCGGCAAGCAACACCAGCTGGAATTCATCCAGTGCTGGAATCCCTGCCTAGATGCCAAAGTCCTGTGTGCATCAGGGAACTGTGCAGCAGCCTGTAAGTCTGGCTGTCTCAGCTGTGCTCACCTCAGTGGGGGACAGGCCTACCTACTTTGCAAAAGGGATTGGAAAGCTCAGTTAATTACCAGCCCTTGTCACACAGCTATCACAAGAGGAGAGACGACAGGATAATCATCTGTTTCTGATAATGAGTGCAAAACGCACTGCTCATTGCCTTTGCTTAATTACCACTACCGAAGTACTCGCAGTATCTTCTCCAACAGGGAATCTGGCAGTAACATTAATTACTTGTAAAGGTCAATTGTGAAGTCTTTAATGGCAAAAGTAGTATTGTTTGGGGGTAATGTGCCATTTCAGTCCCAAGTGCAGCTCATTTCGGAGACTTGGCATAGCAGGCTGCCTCCAGGATTGAAAAGCAGAGACAGCTTGTTCCACCTCCATTTCCCATTGGGCCAAATACAGCTACTATCCATGTATGGGTTAGGAGTTCACAGGAGACCCCTGGGAGAGTTTGTGGTTCCAGACACCTTCAATTACAGCAGTTCCATCATCACTGTTTTCCTTTGTTTGCAAAAGCCTTGGAAGATGTGAACACAGTTCACATCATGATTCCCGGAATCCTTACCTTTTCCTGGCTGTCGATTGCTTTGTATAGTCTGACATTGGCACCTGGCTCCATGAAGTCCCCAAACAGAACTGGCTGGGAGGGGATGACCTCCTCAAAAGTGGTGTCAAACTCCTCCATCTTCTTCCTCATTAGGTTGTCAAACCAGGTCCGGTCCTCCTCATTGACCAAGCGATCGCAGAAGACCCGGCAGCTCTCATGGTACCACAGTCTCAGCAGGTCCAGTTTGTCCTGATAGGAAATCCCAGCAAAACAGCTCCCGTGAGAGAAGCAGAGAAGTGTTATGAGCATCACTGCCAGGGAAGCTGGTTCCTGCCCAGCATGTGGCCAGCTCCACTCCGGCTAGAAGGCAGCTGGAGCGGAGAAAGAACTGGGCGGAGGAAGCTGCTTTCCCTTCTCCTCTCAAAATCAAATCCTGTCAAAACAGCTGCTTTGCAGAGGGCTCATTACAGCTTCAGCTAATTCCCCCCTCTATTTGTCCATATGTCGGGCTTTCTTTGAGAGATTTAAATTTTATGTTCTTTGCTCTTATCTTTCCCCAGTTTGATTTAATTTTTATAGTTTTCTTGTGTTTTTTTGGGGGAAGATCCTTTTATTTGGCTGGTAGCACAAAACTAGGATCCTAAATACTTCCTGTGGTAAGTCAATCTCTACTGGAGAGGGCTGGAGCCAGGGCAAAGTCCTCAGGAGAGCTGAAAGGGCAGAAGCCTCCACTGACACAAGCAGGTAAAAGGGCATCATCTCTGCCCCTGTCTGGTCCCCTACGGCTCCATCCAGCCCTGAATGGGTGGGCTGTGCTGTACTGACTCACCTGCTTCCACACCAAGGAAGGGCTGAGGTGAAAGGGTGGATCTGTTTCCTACTGGTACCAGACAGCAGCCAAAGTGAGGGCCCACCACATTCACTGAGCAATATCAAAATGCAGCTTCAATGGGAAAATGAAGCCTGCTTGCAGGCCTGTCAACAAGGCCTCAGCTGGAACATTTCTGGTCTTCCCCTGGGTGACACAGCTGTGCTGATGGGAGGACTCACCTCGACCTTGCTGGGCTCAGCCATGAGCATGCCCTGGAACACCTTGGAGAGGTCTCTCAGGTTGAAGGTGTAATGAGACTTAGCTGGTGTGGGCAGCAGCTGGGATGTGATGGTCAAATACACATGGATAGTGGCATCCACCAAGGGCTCGTTCAAGTCTTTGACTGCAACTGCTCCAGCTGCAGAGACAGAGGAATTTGGAGATGATGCCAGTGTGGTGACTCTGGGCTAAGAAGGTCCCACCAGTGCAGGAAGGTGGCACTGAGTGGCAGAGGTGCTTGGGCAGGAACACACTTTTGTCTGCTTTCTTCTGCAGAGACTGTGAGGGACCTGACCAAGCACCTGCTCACTGCAGGGGACAGTTTCCAGTGAGTTTCTCAAATAATGTGAACCAGATCTGGGGATGGCAGAACACATTGCAATGATTCTGCGATGTAAAAGCTTCACACCCTGCAGAGATAGAGGAGACACTGCCAGAAAGGCAAGTGATGCCCACCTGAAATACTCCAGACAGGTTTTCCTTCTCCTTCCTTATACTCCCACAGTGGAGTCTCAGCTACTTTTAAGCTAGAAGGTGTGAGTGCCCTCTTAGCTAAACCCCCTGAAAATCATTATGCTCAGAAAATGCAAAGCCACCGAGGAATAATTTCTTATGCAATAGTCTGGCAAGATTTAAACACAGCTGCCAGTTTCAGAGCATACTTTTTTTCTCTCAATGAAGTCTGTTACAAACATTCCTTAAGAAGTAGAGCCCTGTGACACCTCAGCATTTTGTACTTTTTTGCATTATTTCTGAAGTTCTTTAATTTCTCTTTAAATCACAACTAGATGTTTCAGTGTGCCCCTGAGCTCACAGCCAGGTACTAGTGCTTGTGAATATTGCAAGCACCCAGAAAGCTCTGCTTTGCTTCTTTCATAGCTGACTATTCTCACTCCTTTCTACTGGCAGATTTGCAGATGAGGGCACATTTACAAAGATGATCCCAAATTCCCACTCTGTCAAATACAAGAGGACTCATTTCACTCCAAATGAACTTTTTTTTCTGGGTGGCTGTAGCACCATGCTCAGATCCACCCTGCTCAGCTGTCCACAGGCTGCAGCAGATGGAGAGTAACAGAAGGCTCTGCTTCCACAGAAGGCTGTTGTCTGGACAAGTGTCTGTGTGCTGAAAGCACAGGTAAGCTATGCCATGCTGTGCCCATCAGCTTGTTCTGTTCACTGTCTCTCTCATCTTTCTGCTCTTACTTACGCACTGGAGTTCTGTAACTTTTTTCTCCTAGGAGTCCATCTAGAAAAAGACAAAAAAACCTGAGTTACAGCTTTACCTGCTGAGGTGAAGGATATCTGCATCATTCATCACAAATGAAATCCTCTTTGAAAGGCCCAGGCTATACAATTGATACCATATGAAACGGTGAAAGCTAAAGCTGAAGTTTGCTGATTTGCACCAGCAGAGTTTGGCTCTGATATTAAACAGTGTATGAGCTCTCTGTTTGCTAAGATTTCCCAAAAGCATCTTCAAGTGACTGCAAGTTGCAGCTTCCAACACTTTGATCAGATCATCAGTATTAATCCCTCCCCTTCCAACCTCCATTATCAGCAGGTTGACTTCCAGCGTGAGGAGAAGGTGGCAGTTTTCTGCAGGACTTACCCATCCAGCTGCCAAGGATGTTGGAGAAGATAGTCTTCTTGCTGCTGTCATCCATCTCGGTGAAGGAGAGGTAGTTGAAATGGCGAGTAAAGCGTGGAGTGACAGGATTCCTTCCCCCTCCAGGAGGTCCCATGGCACAGACAAAATTAATATCTACCAGATTCTTAAAAGTACCTTAAAGAGTGCAAAATCAGGAATGAATGCTAAGTTGTAGCTGAAAACCCTGGCCACAGATCTCCCCTGCAGGTACACATATCTAACAGGCCAACTTTTGCCAAGGGCTCTGGGCTCAGGATCTGGGTCATACCGATCTGTTTCCGGTCGTACCAGCCCTGGTGGTCCATCCACTGCCGCAGCAGCTCGATGGGTGGCTGAGCACCATATTGCTCCAGCATAGGCATGTTCAAGTCATCAATAAAAAAGATGAAGTACCGTCCAACTGGAGGCCCGAACACACCCTTCCGCCTGTAAGGAGAGAACCCATGTAAGGACACGTGACAACTCCTATTGCAAAGGTACTCCTATCTTGATCCAAAAGCACTCCTTTTTTTTCCTCCAGATGTTTCCTGAGCCAACAGTTTCAGCTATTCTTACACTTAATAAACTCCTTTATAATGGCCTTTATATGGAAAAGATCTGGAGCAATGTTTGAGGCACTGGCTTCTTTCCAAACACAAGTGAAATTTTGTCTAGTTATGCACACTGTCAGTGAATAAATGGGTGCAAATAAAAGCAAAACTTGAGCCCATGAATCTGTTGGAAACTTCAAAGCAGTGGCTGACCAGGGAGGTGAAATGGAAGCTGTTAACTGTGGGGAGTGGGACTGCGGGTGGGCAGCCACACTTTCTCCCTTCATCACTTTCTGTAAAGATCCCACACCAGGGTTCGCAAACACCTGTGCTGTGAAATGTAGTATTTCTGGAATAACTAGAATTGGAGCAACTCTTACAGACTTTCACTAATCCTTCTCACTTTCTTGCCATTATATTAAGCTTTTACTGGCTCTCACAATCCCAGCTCAGATGTGCTGTGTGTTCTATTTGTTATCCACAGCTGTACGTGCTTGCGGACCATTCAGGCCTTGGGATGAAAGTAAATGGCCAAGTTGACAGAAACACTGAGCTTAGAGATGCTGCTTTTAGACACACAGAAAGGGATCTTACCTCTTATCCAGTTTGCTGTCAATGAGATCCTGGGTTTGGTTAGCAGAGGTGCGTGCTGAAAACATCAGGAAGTGGGTGATGTATTTGTTAGGCAAGTTCTTCAAAAGCTTGTCTGTAATTGTGAGGGTCTTCCCTGTGCCAGTGGGACCAATGCAGAGAACCTGGAAGCACAATCAGCAATGCAGCATAACACCAGGCAGGCAGTCTGTGTTTCCCAGCACTCTCATATTTGCTGGAGGATATGCAGGTTACTGCTCACTTAGGAATTAAAAGGTTGGGCTTGTTTCTTCCTAAGGTCAGCTGCCCAACAGATCTCTTGGTGTGGATGGAGTCCAACCAGAGAAGCATGAAATTGAACTGTAGAAAACAGGTAAAGAGGGATGGTGATGGGCTATCTAGCCATTGCTGTGTTTTGATTAAACAAATGAGTCTTTACATGCCTTTGGGGCACTGGCACGGTGCCTGGGGACTGAACAGAGAATTCTTAGGGCTTAAGCACAGATTTTGAGCAGAGAAATACAAATCCATGGGGGTGGGAAATAATCTTAAAGTGTCAGATAGCTGTTAAGTTCTGACTGCACTGGGAGAGGAAAAAGTTGAATCAAAAATTCAAAGACAGGGCTGGGCACATACTGGCTTATAGTTGGTGAGCAACAGCTCCAGCAGATGCGCCATGCGGACTGTGTTCATTGTGGGCACAATAACATCACAGAAGTTGGTATCTGGAACCATGGTGAACTTTGCTGTAGGGTCCAGCCACACCTCCCAGTGCACCTGAAAGATATGAGTCTGCTTAGAGGGGGCAGTCACATCTATCCCTCACAATCCTGAGGGCAAGAAGCTGTCTTTTTGATTCAGCAAAAAGCTTAATTTTGATTAAACATTCTTGTTTGGTTCCCATAGGCCTTTCTTATTTCCCCTTGATGAGAGAATCCTACTGAATCTTCCAGGACTTTGCTGCTTCCTGGTCCCTCCCCCCAGATTACCCATCTTGGAGGTGAAATATTTTACCTCTCTAACGACCTCTTCCTCCATATCCTCTTCAGTACTGCTAAGCCCAGCATCATCCAGTTTATAGTCATAAACCAGTCCTTCTTTTGGGAAAAGTAACTGGATCTGTGAGAAAAAAAGCTGTGGTGAACCTGGTTGCCACTCAGCTGAATTCACAGGAGGATCTGCACTGCTTCAGGGAAAACTTTGCTAATGGGATGCTGCTCAAGCCAGGGGGGCTCAGGTCTCTCTCAGAACTTCTAGGTCCAGTGGTCCCTTTAGGTTTGAGGCAGACTTAAAGGGAGTAGCCAAGATGCCAAGAGGAAGTCCATCCAAAGCCTCCAGGCACTGAAGGAGCTCTGACCGCTGTCCATCATTACTAATTCCTCTCTAATGAGAAAGGATCTGCTTTTCCTTTGCTCACCTTTTCCTTTGCCATCTTATCTCTGAGCCACGAGCTGAAGGCCATGCGACCTTGGGCATCTCCAGTAGCGCCCACACTCCAGATCAAGGCAAATATAAACCAGGGTTCAATCAGCTCTCCCATACGAGCAGCCTTCTCCCGGGGAATTGTCTTAATTCCCTTAGAACCAGAGACAAGCAGAACAAAAATTCTCAGGCATGGTTAAGGCACATAAAACCCAGACTCTTCTTAATTTGTTTGTAATTCTATTCAGTTTCTCTGTAGCTTTTTCTAGCCAGCTTTTAACAGGCCTTGTTAATATATTCTGTGGATTAAAATTTGTTGTTTTATTGGTGTACTTGAGAGACTCCCCTTGCTGAACTAACGTCACTCAACAGGAGCTGGGAGAAGAATTTAGTCTTAGGTTTTTAATTTGAAAATTGTCCAGCCTTCTTCAGTGCTAATTCTCAAAGGACCTGCAATCTGAAGTGCATCGCTGCTCAGCTCTGATCTCTGCTTTCCACTTACTCTCCAATTCCCTCTGCTATAAATAAAAGTGAACCTCTGCCCTCCAGCCTGGTGGGCATGGAGCTTATCTTTTGTTTCTTCAGTGGGCAGAGCATAATCCTTCCAGATTTACCTGTGCTTTGCAGGATGTTGTATTACTTCTGCCCCACAGATGAGCTACAGCATGACCTTTCAGCACCAACATCTTGTTCTCTGGTGACTAACCCTCTGCATGACTTGGTGTCCTTAAGAGTTACAGGCACAAATGATAGTGAAAGAGGTAGCAAAATCCTACCTTTATGGGAATGAAAGGCTGAAACAAACATTCCAGGAGCATGAGTAGGCTCCTTGTGAGGTTACTGTCTGTTGAGGCAATTATCTCCTTCACAGAGCTCCGGACAAAGTCGATGGAGTCCTGTAAGGAAAGGCAGGAACAGCTCAGTGTCACGATCCAGGCCAGCTGTCTTTGGTTTTACCTTCTCATTCTGGTTTCTCCTTGTCTCCCTCATGCTATGTTTAGCAGGGATACTGACTGAAAATGCTTCCATTTCCAACTGTATTCCAAGTATCACTGTTTTGACCGGAGAAAAGCCAGTCAAACCCCTAGGTTCAGTCTTAACCCCAAGAAACCACTAGGCCTGCCTTTTGGTTCTGCACAGCAGTGATGTGCACCTTTTCACAGCTTTCCTTTGCATCTCCAGGTTACTCATTACAATAATGGCTTAGCAGCAGAACAGAAATAACAAGACAGGTTCGTACAATTTTCTCCCTGGAGCTGCACATGGGATGATTTTGTTCAGAAGCTAATTTTAAAATGAAATAAAATAAACTATAATGACCAATAAGACTAAGACACATCTACAGGGATCAGTGAGTAACCTCTATTAAACCCAGAAAATTCACAGAGCAGTTTGTATGCTAGTAGTCTGAACTGTTCCCACAATGGCATTTAAATCCAGGCCTTGACAAGTCTGTGCTGGTTGATATGCAAGCTGACAAGCTTGAAGCCCTGGAAAGGCTGGAATGGCACGGTAGCTCACCTTGAGGAATCTCTTGAAGAGAGATGCTAGTTTCTGTGAGAAGCGCTGCATGATTTCTGGAATATTTTTCAGCCAGCATTCCACAAAGGGCTCCAGCCCCAAGATGCTGGGTTCCAAGTAAACCATTCCACAGCGGGAGACTGTGGCAGGGGAAGCAACAGCCAGATCCTGGACTTCAAACATCATGGTCATGCTCTGGTAATTGTAAAACAAAAGGAAGGATAAGGACTCGTTCACTTTTGATATGTCTTTCAGCGCTGGGAGGGAGGAGTACAGATAACAGGCAGCAAAAGCCAGAGGGATGAGTTACCTCTGTCATCTTGATGATTTCCCCTGAGCTGAGGCACAGCTTCTTATTGTCATCTAGCACTGTGTTCATGTTCTCAATCCACAGAGCATCAACTGGCCCATCAAACATATACCACTTCTTGGTGGTGTCAGTGGCCACAGTTCCCCGACGGATGAGTGTGGAGAAGATCCCATCTGTCCTGAAAGGTGAGACGAAGACAGGGCTTGGCCCATTCTGGTTTTGCTGAAATCAATGGCAATGTTCTCACCATATAAGGCAGCAGGGCCAGAATCTTACCCTGGTTCATCTGCCCAAGGATACCTGTGCCTCCCCTTTTGATGAGCTGCATAAAGATCCACTTCATTCCTTTTTTTTCACTGAGACAAACATCTCAGCCTGAGCGACACCATGAAACAGTATCTTTGGGCATTAGGATCTGGAACTCATGTCATTTAACTATAAAATATCAAGCTGCCCTTTAACATCTCTGTCCTCAATAAAGAGTAAAGAGACCTTGCCAGCATCCAGCTCAGGTCATAGGCAGGTTATCTCCTCTCTAGAGGTGCCTCTTTTTCTCCACCAAGTATAAAGGCAGAGCTAGGTTACAAGGATAAATCCATACTAAAGGGCATGTCCCTACCCTCTTTATAACTGAAGTTCCCCATCCTCAACTGCCTGTGAAGCCGGGTGGTGTTGGCACTGGTGAACAGGAGAGCAGACAGAAGGAATGCTGGCTGCTGACAGCAAGAACTTAATCTATACATGGAAACCTGGAGTGCAATTTCCATTCAGACCCTGGACAGACTCCACTCCTGCTATTAAATAATTATTTGTTATTTTTATTATGCTAGTGAATTCCAGGGTATTGTTACTGAGATCAAGGAAAAACAGTCTGTTTTAAAGATCAGCTGATTAAAACAGATGGATTTGTCTGTAAATACATTTTACATGGCTGCTGTATTTTTCTTTTTGTCATGTTGATGTGCCTGTGTGCTGCCCTTGGGTAGAGCCACATCATAAATAAAACTGTTGAGCTTAATTGGAACATCTTATAAAATGTCCTTCAGTAAATATACACCAGATTCTAAGCCAGGAAGCTTTGGTCTCAGCATCAGTAATGTTTACTTGCTTGCACTTTTCCTAGAGGTAGTTAGCTTCATATATATTTAGTTTCCCTCATTTTATAGAATCCAATCTTTAGCTTTGCCCCTAAGCAAGTGCTGGCTGACAGGGCCAAAGGGAGATTCACACTGCTTCTCACACCTTAGATTCCGGATAAAGTGAGCTGCAAAGTCAACCTCAGGTCACATATGCAAACATAAGCAGTAGGACCTGGCTGCAAAGAGGGCAAATGGGCCACTGGTTCTTGTTTCCAAACCATGCAAGCAAGCAGGAGCCCTGGTAACGGGAATGAAATGCCTCTTTATGCCTGAAAATCATTCCTCATCATTCAAGGCTACCAGTGCATTTACACAGAACAATTCAAGTGCACAGTACAGAGGTCACTTTTCTTCAGAAGCAAAGCAAGTGTTTTTAAGCTGCTGTATCTTAGAGCAGGGGCATGTGCTCCAAAGCTATTGAATTATTGTTATGCAGTTAATGCTGCGAGCTGAGCTGCAGGAACTGTCTGGGCATGTGCTGGCAGACGGGCCAAGCACACAATAAAAGATGTCAGCTTAAATCTCCGTGACTGGCTATTGTAGCTTGGTGAGGATAAGGACTTGATCGCTTCTGGTTTTGCGCCACCACCCTAAACGGTTCTCAGCCTTGAAGAGAAGACGCTCAAGACCAGGAAAGTGTTTTCTGTCTGGAAGGGAGGAAAGAAGGTTTTTGTACTTTACCACTCATGCGTTAGCAAGTTGAACTCTCCATAAAGCTGGCCCATTGTGATGGATTTGGGATTCAGTATAAAGTAGTTGACTGCTTCGTAATTCCCACCACTGGCTGCAGGCTGACCTTTCAGTGATGTCATTGCAGCTGCCAGGACTTCATAACTCTGCAAAAGCAGGACAGCCAGAGAGTTAACTGCCATGGCTCCAGGATGACAAAGCCTCTTGCTCTCACAGCAACTGCATTCAAAAGGCAGTGAGAAAGGAGACAGAGGGGAGGGTAATATCATAGTAAGAAGATGCCTAGCTGAAACAAAAGCAGCTAAATAAAGCATTTTACATGCAGGGGAGGAGGAAGTTAGATTTCCTGTGCAACAGGCCTGAAGCACCTCGAGATGTCAAAGCATGTCTCAGCCTCAAAAATCTGCAGCAGAGCTAATAAGCCTTGTTCTAACCTCACAACTCAAAAAGTGAACCGGTAATATACTTTCCCACGGCTATAAATCAGTACTAATGGGCAGCATCTTTGTGCCCAGACTTCTATCTGAGAGAAGCTAGAGTGTGAGTCTTCTGTGCAACTTTAACCTCTGCATCACTAGGTGGGTGATGGTTTGCTGGGGCCAGCGCAGTGTCTCACCCATACCTTTGTCTTCCCAGAACCCGTTGGTCCCACCAGCATAAGGCCATGACGGACCACAGTGGTCTCATAGAGCTGGATGACCTTAGTCACAAAACCTGTAGAGGAAGATGATGCACAGTGGGTCTGGGAGCACATCTCTTTCCTAGGACAGCACACTGGACTGAAAGCCCAGGCCCAGAGGGAGCTTGTGGAGAGCCTTTTCTCTCACCATCGACATCCTTCAGATTCGCTTGAATGCAGGATTTGCGGATGGCTTCTTCCAGGATGCCATAATCAACAGGTGTTTCTTTGATGTTTGGAAATAAATCTGAGACAATACCATTGAAGAGCTTGAGGTCATCCTGCAGGAATTTGGGTACGTTGGCATCCCTGATAGCCCGCAGGCAGATAAGCTCCTGCAAGGAATAAAGAACTCAGGACTTCAGAGATCATTCCTCTCTTATGAGGCCACATTAGTCTATGGCAGTGTGAAGTGCAACCACATTTACCTCATCCATATCAGGATTCTCTCTTTTGAGGTTGCCAGCTGTTGAGATGACAGTCTTCACAGCTCTCATCCCAAAGTCATAGTGGTCCTGGAAAAGGCACAGAGGAAACAATGTCATCAGATGCAGAAGCACCACCTTAAAAAGAGGAAACCTATGCATTCTCTCAGTTAGCAGGTAAAAAAACAAAATGAAAGAGTTATGCCTTCAGGACAACTCCTTCATCCATGTCTGCTCTCAGGATCCTTTAAACAACTAACTAGTCCTCAGCTGTACAGACTACAAGTGAAGAAGACATGAATAACTGCACAATGAAAAATCTTAGATGGAAGGAAAAGCAGGCAGGGCTGCTTGGCTCAACTGTCCTGACACTGTAATCCTGTCTAGGACTTAAGGTGAATGCAAGTCCAGCCACAGGCACAGAAATGAGAGTTAGAAAGGAGGGAGGAAGATGAAGAATGGGTATGGGTGACCTTTTTGAGGTATGCTATCACAAGGCACGAAGAGAACCATTAAGGCACTTTGTGCTTAGGCTGAGAAAGCCTCACACTTAAAAAAAACATTCATGGACATTAAGGCATCTACCTGGGAGCTGAGCTGCTCTGACAATAGTTTGAATGTTGTGGTGATCTTTTTTGCAAGGACTTTGGCTTCATTAAACCCAAAGGAGTAGAGTGAGATCTCAGCAATCATGGAGTAATCTGGGACCATCATAGCCACAGGACGAAAGAGAGCCTGAAACACACAGATCCAACACAAGATCAAAAATCTATTGCTTCTTGCTTTTTTCCCAGCAAACTGGAAAGGATGAGTGTCTATCCCAGGCTGTTTAGAGGTCACAGCATGAGTGTGCCTGACACCTGTCAGCAGACTGCAACCTGAGGAGTGCCATTTGCTTACACATGCGTTTCAAATCTCAAAGTCTAGAAACTTTCCAGAAGTGTTCCATCCTAACCCTTGCCACAGACACACTGGTGGGTCCAGGTAGGCTGCAGGACCTGTGCTGCCCCTCTGCTTTCTGTCCATGCAGCCTCCCCTCCTCACCTTCAGGTTATCGGGCAGTTCGGTACGCCCAGCATACCCCGGGTTCATTGTGATGAAGACGGCACAGGATGGCACCAGTGGGATCTCTGTGCCCTCAAATATGAAGGACTCCACCTGGAAAATCACAAATATGATCATCCTCAAAGAACAGAGCCCGACCTACAAATTAAATAATGTAGCAGAATCTTCCACAAAGAGGACAATGGCTTTTAGTAGTTAAATTATCAAGCACATACACACACAGCTGCCCACAACTGTTGTGACTCAATCTGGTCCCACTGCAGGAATCCAGTATTACCAGCAATATTTTTCCCTGTATAAGAAACTGGGCTCATGGAAGATTTACTGATAGGATAAATTTTTTTTGACTCTTGAACAGACTCCTACCCTTCCAGCTGTAAACAAACATCTTCCCATTTATTTCTCAGTAGAGATCAGACCTGAATTAATTCATGGCAAAAAGGGCAAAGAGAAACCTAAATCCTTTTTAAAGCTGTGTAGGTAGTAATTTCAGTTGGGGGATAAAGTAATGCAGAAGAATTTACAGAGAGCAAGTTTCTAATTCCAAGCCAAAGTCAAGGAGATTCAGGTCTTAACCCTTCTGAGCCTCCAGAGAACAAAGCAAAGACTGGCTGCTAGACTGGCTGACAGCTGAGTCTCCATTAAAGCCAACAATTCACTTTCCAATGCAACTCTGCGTGCACACAAATATGCATTTTTTTGCACATACTGGGTTTTGTGAATCCACCAAAGCTTGGATAACACATGTAGACAGATTGGGTGCTGAGCATGGCAGAACACTGGCTGCCTTTATCACGGCTCTGATTTTTATCAGCTCAGTGGGTCTGCATCAGAGTGTCTCCCACACCAAAGTCTGCTGGCACTGCAGCTCAAGCTGAGATTCACTTCAGCCCGTGAGAGTGTGGGCAACTGTGGCAGCACACATTTGGGTTACAAACCCCACCCTGCAGCATGCTGACTATGTAATGGTCTGATGTGATGCACCACAGCCAGGACATTGTTCAAAGCTCTCCAAGCTTTTGATACATGGATGTCTTTTGACACAAGGATGTCTGTCCAAGTCACCCCTGAGCAGTGAGGTGAAGCAGTCCTCCAGGAAGGTGTGTGCAGGGACGAGGAGTTGCCTGAACTAGCTCAAGTGGAGATTATTTTTTTTATGCCTTTGCATCCACATGTTCCTTACATACCCTCTGCTGCTGTGCTTTCTGGATGGTTGTGATCTGCTGGGCCACCACAGAGAGCACCTCGATGTCGATGCGGTTGAACTCATCGAAGCAAGCCCACGCGCCAGAGCTGGGCAGGGAACGAAAGATGAAGGGAGTCAGGAACACCCCACAAGAGCAAACTTGCAGTCAAAAGTTCAGCTAGATCTAGAAATTACAAATCCATATACTGGGTAGGCAAAACAGAGACTAGAAGTGAACCCAAAAGGCCCCTAATGTCCCATGGCAGGCAATGACACAGCCACAGTGTCCTGGGACAGTGGAAGGGGCTGTAGCCCTGGCTTTGCATCCCAGGCCATGTGATGAGTGACCACGGCAATATCTGATCCTACAGCCTGGGACAAATTCTGCATGTTACAGATCTGAGTTTTAAAGAGGTGTCATGTTGAATTCCTGGTTTGTACCTGAGTTGTAAATGTAGCAGATACAATTGAGACAACTCTTAAGTCCATCTTTTAGAATTTGGAAGACTATGTATACAGATGGAAGCATGCAAATGAGGAAGGTGATCTTCCCACAAGGCATGGCTTAAGAAAGAAGTTAAATTACTTACAAAGAAAACATCTGAGAAAAGAGTATCGCTTTTGTTGGAGTAACTAATTCAGATTCACCAGTGTGCAACAGACTAATTGGACCAGCTCTGTTTGAAACAGAGAAGAGAGAAGTCTCTCTGAGAGGATCCCTCAGGGCTTAGAGCAGTCTCTCTTGGCTGCTCAATTTCGAATATTCTCAGCAGATTCTCTTCTTCTTAAGATTAAGCAGCTTGTGGGCTGAATCTCAGTTCGACAAGTATGATATTAAAATAAAGGCCAAAGCTGCAAACATTTGCACAGGTGGATTAGTGCATTGTGGATTAGTGCAAAGCATTTTAATTTTGCCTTAAATGAACAGGATCTCCTTTTATCCTCTTCTTTTTTTTTTTTTTTTCTTTTAATTGGATCAGCTGTCCCTCCTTTCTGGCTGCAGTTTTGTAACCTTGGTTATTCTGGAACTCATTAACCCCCTTACTAGGGCTTTGCTTGTTCTTTTGGGCTGCTGTGAAAAATACCTACCAATTCCCAGTGGCCAGCACCCCTGGATCCTACCCACTCCTCAATAATGACATGCAGCATTTCACTGTACCTGGCTAGTCCCTTAAAGAACTTTCCCATTGCCATAAAGTCGAGTTGGTCAGAGCAGTTGAACACTACAGTTTGGATTGCTAATGCTTTGCCCAGGTCTTTTGTTGTTTCTGTTTTGCCTGTTCCTGCCGGTCCTGCAGGTGCTCCTCCAAATTTCAGGTGCAAAGCGCCTGTAAGTGTCAGGTAACACCTATGACAAAGAAGAGACCACGTGATGAAAAAAAGCATTTGTAAGACTGATTTCAGTAAGGGAATCTCCAGCTGGAGACAAGGAGGAACCTATCATTCATTATTCTGCAAAACTGCTTTGAAATGCAGCGTTCTGCAAAGGAGTTAGCTATGTGGCCTTGATTAGTATTCATGGGGGCCTGCATGGATAAATCCTTCTGCCACTGGCTACAAATTCACTCTGCAGAAAAAGGACAGTTACAAAAAGGTAAAACTATTATTTCTGCTGCATATCCTAGAGTACTAGATGCTATCTGCTGGCTTCTAGAAGAGCTCCTTAGCTATCAGGAGGGCATTTTATATGAGTTGGAGCACTACATTAAGAATTAGGAGAGTGAAAGCAATCAGCCTGAGCACTGATCACTAGGAATATAGTAATTACCAATGCCAGGGTGTTCCTATGCCCTCATCTCAGGTAGTACTTTCCTGTACAAATGGTTTCTATTTACACACATTAGGCAGTAGGACCTGCTTGGTCAGATCCTTGGTTTAATTCTATTCATCCAGAAGAAAAAAAAAAAAAAAAAAGAGAGAGAGAAAAAAGATACACATTACCCAGAAAACAACCGCCTTACCTGTCAGTGAGGGGTGTGATTACCAGACGTCCAGTGTTCCCCAGATACTCATAACCATAAATAAATTCAGCATTGACTGCTCTGATGTACAGGTCCTCCCTTGTCCAGTAGTACCTAATGATGAGTGAACATGACAACAGAAAGATAAAAGACTGTCTGGCAGACAAAATAGCAGCTCATGAGAGTACAGCCTGCAGGTATGGAGACCTGCACTTCGAGGGATTTCCCTCTTGAGAGAAGAAGGGATAAGATAACACAAGAGGAGTTCTCACAGGACCTGAGATCAAGCATTGCACTCCTTGGGCAGCAGGATGTCTCCTCACAGTGAAACATCATGGTATGGGTTAGTCTATACTGCCAAAGTGGATGCCATCAAAACTAGGTCTATCTCAGATGCCTTGGAACCAGCATCCTTAGCAGACTTTTACCCCATCCCTCATGTAAGAGGTAACTCAGGACTACTGCTTACAGATGGTGCAAACTTCTGTTCCCATTTGCCATGGACACAGCTGGCCAGGGAGGCCAGGCGAGGTTCAACAGCAATGCTCTCTAACCTGAGCTGGGAGATCCACTCGAAATCATTCATGCTCGTTACATTCTCCTCAATCAGTTTTGCTGCAACATCCTTGGCATGGACCTCAATCACAATAAGAGCTGACAACACTGCTCGCTGCATCCTGGACAGTTTTCCACGGACCAAGGCAACCAAATCACCCAGCTGGGGAAGGAAAAGAAAATTCTCTGAAACAATCCATTCAAAAAGCCAAGCTGTACTAACACAGTGCAGTCAAACTCATGGTATGCTAAAACTCAGATCATAGGCTGTGTCAGGGCAACTTCTGCCTTTTCTCACAGGTATTAGGTGTGGTTGGATGCACGGAACAGTTTCATCCACTGTCCCTCACTTCCCTTCTCCTTCACCTTCAGCTTCTTGGGTGGCACTGGAGGAGTTACCTTTCACCTTGTTATTGTCTTCAGGTAATGACCTATTATCAGTCCTGTACATTATTTGAGGTTTATGATGACAAATACCCTAATGATTAAGAAGACAAGAACCTGTTTTTTAACCTGTTTTGAACTGTGCTTTGCAAAACTATGTCTCTGTTTCCCCCCTAGTATGGTCCTGGCTGTATTTATAACTTATCAAAGATCTGATGATTCAAAAGTCTCCATCTGGCAAAATCTCACCCTTTCATTCATTTTCATACCTGAGTACTCAGCTGTGGGTAAAGCCTGTCAGACAAATCTCCAGCTTCCAGAGCTTCAGACACTTCCTTTGTCCAGAAAATCTGGCAGCCAGCAATGACCACTTGGCCAGGCCATTGCAAGACCCATGTAGTACGTGGAGTCTTAAAATAGAAAAAAAATAGGGGAAAAAAGGGGGGAAAACGGTGGTAAGACAACGACTGATTGATTGATTGATTTTGTATGTCCCCAACAAATAAGAACTGGGTTCTTGTGTAAGAAGCTTTCCTTTTTTCCCCTCCTGTTGCAGTGGAGAAATTTTCTTCAGACACTGGGTAAAGCAGGCACCTTCTCTCCACTATGCCACCTGCAGCAACCTGTTACAAGTAGCCAACAGCAGGGGAAGAGCAAGAACTTGTAAGACCCAAAAGAATGTTTCCCCTCTTCTGGCCTGTTCCAACTTTCCTACCTTCAAATTTTCAGTCTGAATAACAGAAATATCTGAGCCCTTTTTGTTTTTCAACCTTTCTCCCTCCTTAGACCTAACCAATTAGAAATTTAGACTTTACACCACCATAGCTTTGACACAGAAACCAGAGCCAAGAGGCAATGATGGAAACCAACAACTGCCTTGGTTACTTTTACCAGCCCCTAACACACTGTGTAAGACATGAGAGCTGGAGGAGAAGATCCATATAAAGAGGAAGCCATCTGGAGAGAGACACAGATATGGATTCATAGAGTGTTGGTTTTCTGCTATTGGGAAGCATTCTGTGGCTGTGAGGGAGTGTGCAGGCTTTGCATTCTTCTGGACCATGAGCTTCTTGCTCAGCTGCACATTCTGCACTTGACCAACACACAACTGGATTAAAGCCTGCATTTTGAAAGTAGAATAGAACAGACTATTCTTGTAGAATATTCCAAGTTCATCAGCCCCATCACTGGTGACCCTTATGGCAAGTCTGGAAACAAGACATCAGAGATCTGCTGGTCTGTGATAAAAACTCTTACCTCTGGATAGACACCAATTGATTTTTCTATGTTGTCCCGTACACTGGCCTTCATAGATTTTTCCACTTCCAGCAGCCAGTCTTCCACATTTTCAGAGGGAAGGATGGAAGTAAACAGCTTCACCTCTTCTCCATCAGCAGAGTACATGTGTGTGATCTGTAGGTCCTCCTGGAACTTCAGCTAATGGAAGAAGCACAACAGGAGATGTGAGTGGAGGATTTCCTGTCTATCCCTGCCTTCCTGCCCCTGGGGGACAGCCAGCCTGTACCAGTGTGTGCTCATTATAAACCTGGTGCCAAACTTGGTTGTCAGAGGCGATAAAAAAGTGTGTGACAGACGTGCAAAATGACCTCTCCAAATAATGGAAGATGATTGTATGAAAACAAGAGATTCACATCACTGGTTTAACTTGAGTGAAGCAAATCAAATTATAGGTAGGATGAACATTTCTCATTGCCTGTCTAGGATTCAAACCCTTGACTCCTGTTCAATTCTGTAGATTCAAATCATTTCCCTTGAGGTCACAGTGCCTGGTTTTAAGAGTAAAACTTTAACAGCTTCTCCGGTGCCCCAGCATATCACTGAAAGTCCCCTTATTTATTCCAATGGCTTTGCACCAGGTTTCCAGTTCAATTTCCTTTCTATTTTTCCAAACTAATGACTAGGAGATTGGTTTTACTGTGTGAGTATTGTGGTGGTGTGAGCTGTGACTAGCTATGGAGTCTGAAGTCTATTAGGAATAACAAAGAGGAAAAATAGCCAGGTTAACTCCAGCTCCTAAGTAGGGGTGAAGACAGAAAGTAAATTCAGTTCAGGCTTGCTCACTCCTTGCCCCTTCTGAGGCTGTCAGCAAGAGTGGGATTCCATCCTAACAAGGTGCCTGCAAGTAGACAGCTAAGTCAGAGCTATTTCTCTTGGCCTCCATGGTGGGATGGACAGACATCTCTCCTCTCTTCCTGAGATGGGTATCTAACTGGATTTCTCCAAGTCGCCCTTTGCAGATGCCTATTTTACCCTCATTTTCTGAAGGACAACTAAGGGTGCCCAGTTCATGGGCAGAAGTCTGGCTTTGAAATGTCTATAGCGAGTCTGATTGAATCCCACTCCAGGACAGGCAGCACCTTGCAATGCCTACGTACAGTTACAGGTTCCCAGGAGACACACTGCCAAACAGTGGAATGTGAACACTGCCCCAGACCTCAAAATGCCTCCAAGTTCCCGTGCCACCAACATTCCAAAGGTGGGCCAAGCCACTGGCATGCTTGCTTTGCCTACCTGTGCAATGTTCTCGAAGCATTTGTGGAGGTGAGGTTGTACAGCAGTGGGGTCTTTTGTCTGAGACAGTATTTCCAGCAGCTCATCATCCGAAAGGAAGTAGAACCTACAAGCACAGAGAGAGGCATGAGGGGAGGCTCTCTTTGCTGCAGCATCAGGGGCTAATTCCTGGCAAGCTGGAGAACAAGCCCTTTGCTAAAGACACTGTTTCTGACTGCTCACTGGTCTCTTTGTATTTGTGTGGGAGATGAGCAGCCACAGTCCAGCCATCCCCTTTCTGTAGAGACAGACTTCTCCCTCTGCATAAGTCAGTTATTCCCAAGCAAAGAGGGTTTAAACGAGTATCAAAGAATAGAACCATTCCTTCAGGAATAAGAGATACAGTTACCCAGAGGTTTTCATTTTACTCCACCTTTTCTACACAAACCATGAGGCACAGATACGCAGTGGTGCTACCAGACTGCCCTTAACTCACATTTGTGTGTCCCCTTTTTCTCCCCATCAGGTGGCAGCATTGAAAGGCACAGCCCTGCTTATGTTTTGCAGCCTCATGAATACATCCTAAGCTTAAACGGTTTTGCTTTTTCTTGGCAGCGAGGAGTGAGCCTCTCCTTTCACATTTTCTTAACCAGGGAGTGCGATCCAGCCCACTGAAATTTGGGGTTACCTGGGAAAAGCGCCTCTCTTCGTCTCCAGATATTCACTCAGCCCTTTCTGCACGAGTTCGAGTAGTTTGTTAGCATTTTGCAGCTTCTCTAGTAGCACTGGATCAGGGCACAAAGAAATCACCTATAACAGAATAGAGAGCAGAGGAAGCATCAGTATTCTGAGCATGTGGGAGATAAGGCAGTGGAGATAATTGGGTTGCCCACTGATGTTACTGATAGGATTTAAATGACTCATGCACAGGAACACTTTCACAGGGGTCTGGAGAGGTGTAAGCTTTGTGGGCAAGGAGGGGAAACAGCTCTTGTGGATGTGACAAGCACATTTCTGGGTTCCCCTAAATACCAACACTTGTAATATTAATACAAGTGGTGATGGAGTCCTGGGAAGTGGAGACTGGAGAACAGAAGGGAGCAGAGCACTGCTACCAGGACACAAAAACAATGGCTCTAAAAAACTCAGAAAGTCAATTTTGGGGAGGAATTAAAGGAGTCATCTTCTGGCTTACAACAACAGCAGGGCTGGCTACAGGAGTTGTAGGAGGCAGGGGAGCTGTGTGTTGAGGGGGAGGAATCTGCTGGGGTGCAGAGTTTGGTGGAAGGCATTACAGAGAAGGACTCTGTTCTTACACCAGAACAAAGGTCAAGTTCCAAGAGAAGAAACACAGCACAATGCCCTGGGCAAGGCTGTACAGTTAATACAGCACTGCTCATGTCCACACCATTATAAAAACAATGACTCAAAGACACAGTCCTTCTGAGAGCACAGCTCCAAGGAGTTTGGGATACCTGCAGTGGCTTTCATCAAGGCACGTACCTCAGGGTTTTCATTAGCATTCTTCATGATCTTCCTCCAGTCCTTATCCACAGTCTGGTAGCGCTTGCTTTCCACTGGGAGCTGTCTTTTGATGTCCTCTGAGCTAAAGATTGGCTCCAAGTAGAGCCAAGAGCGCTGACAGTTCAGCCATTCCTCTAGGACATCCTAGTGGGAAGCAAGAAGAGCACATCAGGACCCCATGCTAGGAACCTGTTCAACAAAATCATTCAAACTGTGTACCAGAATGGGTTTAAAAAAAAAAAAACAAACAAAAAAAAAAAAAAAAAAAAACAAAAAAAAAAAAAAACAAGGAAGAAAGAAAAAGAAAAAAGAGGTGATGCTGCACTTAGACCTTCCACAATTCTAAAATCTACCTGCAGGGTGAGGAGCTGGAATTTCATTATCAAATAATTAACAACTTCCTAGCAATCCTCATTGCTAACAGTTGTCATCAGGCATTAGAATCAATACCCACTAGTTTAATGGGAATAGTTTAGAAATATGTGTAAGCCAATACTAAAGTTCAAAGGGACTCTGCAGTGCCAGGTCAAATTTCTGTGGCTGGTATTTCTGTTTTTTTCAGAGGCTGGTACAATGTGAGCACAGAGTAAGATAAGAATTTTATTTTTTAAAGAGTTTTTTTTTGGGGGAAGAAGAATGACAAATAAAAGATGCCACACTGCAGTTCTGTCATATCCTCTCTCCTGCCTGATGTACCTCAGCCCTAGCCTTGCCTACAGAATAATCCATGAGAAGATCTTCAAACAACCCTCTGAATTAAGAGAATGAATGAAAAGCTAAACATTTAAGTTAAACACCAGGCAGGAAACCCTGTTTGTCAGGCATCCAAAGGAGCAAGAGGATTAGGTTTGAAGAACATCCTCCTCCTCCATTTGCAGGAAATTAGATGGCCTGGGTAACTTGCCCAACATTGCAAAGCAACTGAAATGTCTGACTCCTTTTCAGACTGCCTTAGACACATGGTGCTATCCACAGTCCAAGCTGTAGTCAAGCAAGAGCTGGAGTTTTCCAGGACTACAGACAACAATGTTTGCCATACTCCATCATTAACCCTGATAAGCCCCTTCCCAGAAATGGATTCGTGGGCCTTTAGTGACAGGAGTGACACAATCAAAAAGAAGGGGTAGGAAAGGCAGCGTGAAAACCTGTACACCATCACTGCTGAAACCACACAGTAAGTAACTGAATTTCCCCATGTCACCTACTGCCATGGGGTTTGGAGTAGTGTGTATCCTCATGAGACAAGGCTAGCACTCCAGCAGTGGCCCAGGCACGCCCAGATGGTAAGCACCAACCGACAGAATAAGGTAGATACGAGTAACAGACAGTTATACAGTTATACAGCTGTGCATCAAACACCAACATTTACACAGAGTTCTCCAGCCAGACATTTGTACTGGAACTTTTCTCCTGCATCAGTGCTATTTTGCTGTCAGAGTCCTGCTGGGTGCTGCTGGTTTGAGGAACAAGCACTGCCAGATCCTGCTTAAAAGTAGTCTTTCATGTGGTTTCCTACACAGAGATGTGAATGATTGTATGGATTTCACAGGGTTTGTAAGAACCTGTGAGGTCCATTAGTATAGTACAATTAGAGAAACCAGTAACACTGTTTACAGAAATGGGAGAGTTCTGGCCCCACCAAAACATACTGCAATAGGCAGCAAAAGAGCTGCATTATTTGCTAGAGTCAGAGGGCTTTGAAAGGCCCCATTCCTCCCTAAAGACTGATAATCTCTCAATAGCTGTCCTTCCAGCTCCCTAGCAGCAACTGCACAGTGTCCACGTCCCAGCATGGCAGCACAGCCCAGCTGCCTCCCTTCATCACACATGTGTGGGTAAGAAACCAATACCTGTGTCATCTTCAGCTTATTTTCCCATTCATTCATCCTTTCCTCAAAAGGTTTCTTGAAGGGTGAGAAGGACATGCTCTGAACCAGGACAATATGATCGTCCAGGAGCTGAGAAATGTCATCGGTGCTTTTCAGAATATAGGTTTTTGTTTCTTTGTAAGACATCACAGCAAATACAACTGATTTCCATTCACTCTCTATCTTGTTGAGTGACTGAAACAGAGGGACAATGAATTTAATTTTCAGACACAACCTGCAATGGTTATCCCAGCTTCCACAACTCTCTTAATGCCCTTCTCTAGGAAATGACAAGTTTTCACTCCTGGATTCCACTGGAAATTGCAGCTGTGTATTTAATGCATGGCACACTCAGCAACAGCACATTTCTTCTGCTTTGCCCACAGAGTCAACACCTCAACACCTGTGCTGAAAGGAACACCCTGAGGGGAAAAAAATGGCAATTTCACCTTCAGGCCCATTTATGCTACGAGATGCACAGAAGATGCCAGCAAAGGGCCTGTTAATGACTATGGTTAATGATGGCTTTGCCAAAGGGGGAAATATCCATTAGGAACTCACCTGAGATTCCAGGGAACAAGAGCTGCCACAAGGTCATGACTTTTAATCAAGATCATCTTAGATTGTATGAACTGGTAAACTGATAGTCTTTCAGGCTATCTAACTTATGAATCTCCAGAGCCAGCAGGTTTGCCCTGCACTGGTTTACTGGTTTAAAGGATTGGCCATCTCTGTTTCCAGTCCTAGCTAATCCCCTTGATAAAACATTTGAATGGCAGAATGCAGACAGTCAATTTATTTTAACATAACCAGTCACTAATCCCAAAGTGAGGAGTGAGACCCAAGCAGTGGATCAGCATAACCATCAGGCAGTGCTGTTATGCTACAACTGAAATTCTACACAAGGTGGAATACGTTCATCTAGTGTGCAACCTCAGTTGTGCAGCCATTGCTTCCCTCTGTAAGGGCAGCAGCCTCTCGACTTGTGCTGCAGAATGTGCCTCTGGGACAACAGGAACACCACCTAAGGCAATGACTGCCTGCTCAGCAAAAGCACATTTGAGAAGCAACCAGAGATACAGCAAGTCCTCTCTGCTCACATTTTCGATGGCGTATTCCTTGCTGGCTGTCTCGGCCACTTTGAGAATGCTCTCAATGTGGTCCTGCAGGTTCAGCTCCAAGCAGCGACCAAGAGTCAGAGTGGGTTCCAGCTTGACATCGGGGCTAATTTTGTTCGACAGCATCTCCCAGTGCCGCTCTCTCATACCAGGATTGCGCAGCCCTTGAATTAAGGGGACGTATTGTTTGAATTCTTCAATCTTGTCTCGAAAGGTCATTGCGACACCCTGGCAGTCTTTCAGGGGAAAAAACAGAACAACATCAGCAAAAACACTGGATGAGGAAGGTGCCTTAAGGAATTTCTAGAAGTTGACTAAAATCTGATATGCATGTAGTCACATAGTATGGGGCAGGTAAGCAGCAGAAGAGAGCACTGGAAAATGCAGGTTGCAGTAATGAGGATATGAAGGATCTCTCTATAAGGCCACTAAGGCAGGATTCAAGCCCACTCCCAGAAACAGATCTGCCTATCACCCAAAAGCCTGTTACTGGCAAGCCCATGCTAAGCAGAAGTGTGCTTTAGGCTTGAGCTCACCAGAGGACAAGAAGTAAACAAATTTAACTCCTTGATATGGGCTCAAGCATGATGAAACCTCATCTGCCTGTAGATATTTCAGAAGCTCTGGTCATCATTCCAAGATACTTCTTAACAAGGCTACACTGAAAGCTATCTCACACCCCAGCTCAGGCCATCCTCAATAGAAGAAGGACACTACACCTAGGAGCTAGAGGTAGGCTGGGATCCCAGCCATCTCTGGAAATGAAAAGCATGCAGGAGAGGCCTTGCCAGCCTATAGCCATGCTAGAGACAAATATACTTCTGCCTCATAGGAAGGACAAAGTGAAGGAAAACCCTGTATCCTCAGTGTTCGTATCCTGCTTGTGCTACTGTGAGTAAAGCAATGGGTAGGCAAAGAACACAGGACTTGCTTCCTTTTCAAAATGTGGCTACAGCATGTGCCTCCTCTGATTGAACCCTGAGTGGCTACACTGCACTCTCACAGCAAGGATGTGACCGCCTCACACTCCCTGATGGGCGTATGCAAAGACGAGGCAGATTCAAGGACAAAACATATATATTTCCAGGTGCCAGGGAATATTGCAATGAATACGAGCAGGTATTCTTAGTATTTCTGTTTATCATAATGATTCATAGTTACTCACGCATCCACTCATCACCTCCTCCATTGGGGCTGATTCATGGCATTGTTTAAGAGCAAGTTCAAGTTAAAAAGGATGAATCAAAAATCACCCACAGCAAAATATATTTCAATCTAAGCCATCTGGCAGGAGATTTTTAGAATCAGCTCTAAAGAATGACCAACACATCTCTGAGAATCAGGGAATGGGATGTTAAGCTACAACTAAAGTCTCAATTCCAGCTTTATTAGGAGAAATGGTTAAAAGACTGTCATGTGAATTGCAAGGGCTGTGTGCAATCATCTAAACCTCATACGCATTCAGGCAAGAAGGAAAACTGTTATTATACTGCACAGATCATTTCCAGATTTTGCAATTTCATTTTATTCATAACAAAATCAAGACCTCTTCTAGCTTTCCATTAGGTTCATTGGCCAATAGAGAAATTAGGATTGGCCAAGAAAACAGCACCTGGAAGACCCAGATTCAAGTTCCCTTGCTGCCTGACTTGCATAAAGGCTTAAACACATGTCTAGCCAGTGGGCTATAAAGTAATTCTCTGTGACTAGCCAGGATTACTTCACTTTATATATATGAGTAAATACTAACTGCAACATCAGAGGGTGGCTTTTATTTCAGTACTGTCTTGGGAATTAGGTATAAAAGGGATTTGCAGCCGGGTAGTTTCCATGCCAAACTGGTACTTCAAGCAGCTAACTAGTATCTAGATGTGAATCATCACTATTTCAGGGAAAAAAAAAGTGGAAAATAACTTTGCTAGCATCATTTTCTCAGCTGTCTCTAACACACACATGTGACATCCTGACAACCCCTGTTCAGAGCACTCCATGACATGCCTCACCTCAAAATGCTGATATGCACCAACTTCCTTTCCCCAGACTGTGTATCTACCTGGTGAATCCTTGAACTGCTTCACGCATCTCTGCATTGTCTTAAGAGAGTCATTGACATTCTTTTCTAGCTCCTCAGACTCAATTTTATCAAGAGAATCATTCATCCAGCTCTCGTTCCAGTTCATCCAATCTGACACTGTAGTCCAGAGATCGTAGTATGGCTGGAATTCCTTTGTCATCTTGGACACCACAGCGTACTTTGGAAAGAGAGAAAGAACAAGCATAAGCAACAAGTATATTCACCTCTAGACGACAGATTCTTTTTTGAATCTGAAGCCAGCAATGAGAAAACGTGTACTTCAAGAGGATATATCAGACTACCTTTCTCCTGGGACAACAATATATATTCCAAGGGAGTGCAACCAGCAGAGCTGGGCTTGACACATTCAGGACAAAATACATCCAATGGAGCTGTGCCTGCACCATGGATGTGGCATGGAAAGCACTCCCTCCACTTGCCTCTATAAATACTCTCCTGCAGAGTGAAGAGATTTTGATGGGCAGGCCACACACAGTCAATGAAAGCTCACACTGCACAACCATATCCAAACTTGTCTCCTTAAAGTGAAGGAGAAGTAATGACAGACTGAGGGGTAGGAAAAGATCACGTGAACTCCTGGTCTGCAGCCAGACTAGGCTGGATGTGGATGACAGTGACTCATTGGCAGCTGAGCAGCTACAAGCAAAATGAGTGTTTGCAACTATATAAACTGTTGCCTTAGGAGAACACCACGCTCCAAGCCCAGCCAGCTGCCAGCACCCACCGTGCAACCACTTGCATTCGCACCCATAGACCTGCAGCAACAGCCTCACAGAAATGGATGCATCTTCACTGCTGCTACAAGACCTTCCCCAACCAATTCCTCATCATCATCTTCCCTCATATCTCAGTGTGGGCACTGAAGAAGTGGAAATATCAGGCCCTGAGCAGCCTTCCATGTTTTGCAGCACAGAGTGGCCATTCTACAGGACTGAGGAGATGGTCACCAGATAAACCAAAACAGCATGAAGGACTCCTTCCTGAGGAAGTACATCCCATTATTTGCTTTACCTACCACCTAGATTTGCCAATAAACACTAGGGTCCTGCAGGTACAGGACCTGACACTTACATCAGTAACTTTGATGCCAAAGAGTCTTTCCCTGTTGTTGTACAGAACTGCCAAATCCTGAAGCTCCTTCAGCTGCCTCCGGACATCCCTTGCATATTCAGCAAACTCATGAGCTTGGTTAACGTCTGACTGGATGGAAAATCCACCTACAGTCAGCTGGAAGAGAAAAGGCAGGCATAAGATGGGGCTCTGAAGCTGGGTACTGCCTCTAGAGATCTCAGCTTCCTCGTGTCTCTGTTCCATTACAAAGGCAAGATTTTTATGCTCAAAATTTCACCTCTACCAAACCAATTCCAATTCTGTTTAGACCATGATGAAAGTGGTGAGGAGAAGCAATAACCACTGCTCAGGTGGATGAAAGTGCAAATCTGATGACCAGCTGCTTTTTGTCTTTGTGACAACAGATGGTCCCCAAGGAATAGGAGCAATATCTTGATACTGAATTTATACTGTCATTAGCTATCTGTCATCAGAATCGGTAAAGTGCAAATGATAGCTCTACTGGTCACTCAGTTTTTATCCAAGAATTGTTTAGCAACACATGTCTAGAAATTCTCTAATAATTTTTATGTTTTGTTTTGGTGGGTTGGGTTTGTTTTTTTGGCTTAGATTTTGCTTTAGTATTTTGTATGGGTTTGGTTTTTAACCTCTTTGATTTTTGTTTGTTTGTTTTTTAATAAATTGTTGGGGTATTATCATTTTGGGAATCTATTTCTGAGCTATTGTACCTCAGTGATTATAGTCTTTCTAAGATGGCTTTTTTTTTTTCTGTATTTAAGACTTTATGGTGTAAAAATAAAATTCAGACTGTTTAAGAGACACCAGAGGTATCTCAACTCCAAAACTCTGCAATTATTTCAGGTTTTTTTCCTACAAGATGACTTCCATGGCTGAATGCTGGATTTCCCCCCTTGATGGCAGCGCACTGTAGGAGATGCTCTGCAGGAAATGGAGTACACAGGTAGGAAAAAGGAGGTGCATGTGTTGCCCAAGCACCAAGAATTGGAACATTGTATCTCGATGAGCACTGAAAAATTAGAATTTCTGCAGATTATTGTCTTTCACATAAAAATGAAACTCTTAATCAAAAGCCAACAAAAAAATGAAAAACAAAACAAAACAAAACAAACAAAAAAACAAACAAACAAAAAAACAAAAAACAAGGTCCAACAGTACATTGACCTGAAAACTCATCTGACAAAAAACTCATCTGAAAGTTTCCTACCTGCCTGACCACAAGAGCTTTAAGGCCCCCTTTTACAGACAGTTCATGTCAGGGGCTTAATACCTGCATTTCATCCAGTTTGCCTTGAAATGAATTCTGATCCTGGATCTGCGCTTTGCGAAATTTCTCTTCGTCCTCCACATGCTGGAGCCGAATGGCCTCTGTTTCCATAGTCATTTTCAGTGGCCAGTAACTTGCAGCCCACCTGAACTCACATGATGTAAGAAAAGAAACAGAAAAGGAAAAAAAAAAATGAAAAAAAAGGAGAAAGAGAGAAAAGCTTTTTGAGCATATGTTTGAAATGCTGAAAATAACAGAATGAGAAAGCCAAATCCCACCAAATAAGGAAGCTTAACAACAACAGAAACACATGTGTTTTCAACAAAACATTTTTTTCCAGCTTGTCTTGTTGATATGCAGTCCTTGTGACTAGGCTATTCAGCTGGAGAGGGCTGGGGAGAAGTGGACAGCCTTTTTAAAAGGAACAAATCCACTACATTGCTGAAAAGCTAGGAGACAGCAAAATAACAGTTGGCATCCAGAGGGAATGCCTGTCTTTGAATGTTTTCACAAGGAACTGAAGAAAATGGGGTCAGAGTCTTGGCTTATGGCTTTTCAGGGCTACTGAAAAAGCCAGTCTCCTGTTAAGCAGGGTGGTGAGGGGCCAGGGTAACCCAGATACAGGGAAGCCCTGGATAGCAAGGCTTTTGCAGAGTGCTCTGGGGAGAGCGTTGTAGATTCAGGAAAGGCTGCACAAAGTGGCTGCTTAGCCACAGCAGGTTTTGCTCAGCCTCAGCACACCCATCACTGGCTCCATTTGGATTCCTCAGCCTCTGTGCAACGCCAGGTGCAAGTTTTGCATCACTACACTCGGGGTCACACCCCTCCCAGAACCTGGGGATCAGCCATCTCCTGCTAGTCCTGCCTGTGCCAGGTGTGGCCAGAGGGCACAGAGCCACACCTGTGCCAAGCTGTCCTAGATCTGAGCTGCCTTCCTGCAGCTTCTGTGGGGTTTTTGCCCTGTGCACCCCATGTTTCTAGTTTCAGGAGCACTCTGCAGAGACTCACTCAGGTTGTAAAGACTCTGGACCAAGTATATGTCATATGAGAAGTACTTCCAGGTCTGAGCAGAAGTCTCATGGCTGTGTTTGTGAGCTGACTCTGCTATTGGGGCACAGTCAAGACCCAATCTGAGTAATAAAACAAAGAGGAGACTGCACGGAGAAGTGCAGTAATAATAAGGGTACAGGTTCCTTCCTACTCCTAAGAAAACTATGGGAGTGTTCCTATCTTGGAAGTGTTAATTTAGTTTCAGACACAGACTAAACTGTGCACTTTGAGACTTGCAAATGTCTCAAAAAAATCCTCCAAAAAAAACCCCACCAAGAGAAAGGGGCTTTCCTATGCTAAACAGGTTAATAGCTACCGGTTTGCCTTGCCCCAGGCCAGAAGGCAGCATGAACTCACACTTTTTGCCTATGAACTTCATTTCAAGAGTTCAGTGCTCGTATAGCCTGAGAGATACTTAAAAGTTCTGCAGGAGCCCTTGATAGACACATGGTCCCTGAAGCACTGAGAATGGTAATTGCTGCAAAGAGTCCCACTTCGACAGTGGGAGAGATGCCTTGTGCTCACTTGTCACTGAAATCTTCTTCAGTGAGATTGTAAAGGAATTCCTCCATGACCTTGTAATCTTCCATGACTTCATGAATCAGTTGCTGCACAGGGTGAGAGAAAGAGACAAAAAGTATATACCTTTAGACCATGCTGATTCCAACTCTCTGGTGTGTACCTCATTTTCATGAGGTGCCTTTGAAGAGCATTAGTCACACAAGCTTAATGTGATGTGGGCTGCTTCTGTGCTATGTGAACAGTGGGAATGGATTTAAACCCCTTGTTCTGCGAATGATCACACCATCATCACCCTCTGTTCTATGTGAATGAAAAGAAGTGTGACTTAGTGGATAAAGTGCGGGACAGAAATTGAGTGTTTCGGGTTATCCTCCAGGTTCTCTCCTTGGCATAGACAAGTCAGCTTACAGCTTGATGCCTTTGTTCCCCATTTGTTCAGCTGGGAAAAGACATCCACTTCAAATAACTTTAAAATAACTCCGTACTAGAATGTCCTATTAAAAGAACTACATTAACAGCAATATAAACATTGGGTAACAGAAAGATTTTCTTGAAAACAGCATTCATTTTTAGATGACAGCTATTCAGTACACAAATGCAGAATGGATCATGAGGGCAGCAAAACGCATACATAAGTATTTTAGGCAAGATTTTTAACTGCTATTTTGTTTTGCAAAGATATTTAAATCCATGATATGTGCATTTAAAAATACAAATCTTAGGAATTATAAAAATACAAAGCCAGGAATCTTGTGGCATTACAAGCAAATAAAAAAATAAAAAAACTGGAGTTCTGCTTCTGAGATGCCACACGTTGCAATGACAAACTTCCCCCTCACTTCCCTTGGTGTCCATGTCCAAATGAGAGCATGTCCTACCTCCTGCACAGCCAGCTGCTCAGGGACTCCCTTCATCCAGTCACGCAGCTCCGTCAGCTCCTCGATAGTTTTTGGTTTCACATGAATTTTGTTGCTGACGGCTTCATATGCGTTACAGATCTGCAGGATGACACAGCACAGAAAAGACCACCAAAAAGTCACTAATTGCTAATAAACAAACTGGAAAACCTGCCATGACCCACCCACTTCCCATACTCCAGGTGGTCTAAGTGATGAGTACACAGCCCTGTTCTGTCTTTCTCACAGTCTTTCTCCATCCATCTCATTTGAGCTCAAATGGAATGAAACTGCCAAAAAAAGAGGAACTGCAGGTATGAGGGGAAATGATGACAATAACAGATTTAGACAACTGGATGGCAGATGCAACTGCCTATATTGCAGTTATCCTCAGACCTTTTTAATCCATCAACACATTTTATAAGATGGTAAGGTCTTGAAGAATTTAATCTCAAGAGCTACAGGTTTCAGGCATGTAATCTATTAAATATATTTAATACTTGATTTGGCTGAGTATGCATATCTCCCCTCTAGTTTTAATTTTAAATAATCACTTCAATGTGATCTTTAAAATATCCTCATTAATGTGGCCTTAGGTGCTGTCTTTTGTCTATTTCACAACAACACAGCAACTTCAAAAGCAGAAGGACAAGACAAGACACAGACAGATAATCTACTGAACCAGGTAACTTACATTCTGCACCTGCAAATGGAGGTTTTTAGCCAGCATGTCCAACATGGAAGTGGCAAGCACTTTGTATTTTCCAGACAGATTTTGCCTAATATATTCTATCCTGACATGGAAGGGACCAATGATGACAGAACTAGGGAGATCGTTGTCCAGGTTCTCCTTTTCAGCCAAGTATTTGCTTACTATTCTCATCACCTCCTGAGCAGGTGGAAATTGCTCTTCGTAGTCTCTGTAAATAAAAACACCAACCAAAAAATGGTAATGTTGACCTTAAAAACATTTGATCATCCAGGCTGTTTGTAGGATGTCCAGATGTGTCCACACAAAGGGATCAAGGTATTAAATTAATAAGGCATACATTTATTGTTATTAAAACATGCATCTACTTGAATTTTTACAATTTTCTGCAAGCATAGACTGAGAGGGTGCCAGTGCCTTCTGAGGAACATTACTGGGGAGCAAGGGAAGGGACAGACTCAAATCTACAATAAGTTTTAGAGCACAATAGTTGTGGAATGGAATAAGAGCACAAAATATTTTAGCTGCAGAAAGGGAGGAAAAGAAAGAGATGAAAGAGCAGGTAAGGCAAGAAGAGAGGGAGAGACAAAATGAAAGCACCGGTGTAAACAGGGCAAGATCAGGAAGCACCTCAGGGGAGGGTAGGCACTTCAGTGTGTTCTGGGAAGGGACAGAAATTTGTCACATGGGATCTGTAAATTGATTAAGCTGGAGTAACAAAACAGAAAAAGAGCTTCATTCGCACTGTTCAGAGAAAATGTGACACCCAAATTGAAGTCCTTTAAAGTAACAGAGGCTAAAGGACATCATAGGTGCAAAGAGTTTTGGCAGTGAAAACAATGGGTTGAAACAAAAGAAAACATTATTGTCTACAGAATGCTATCAGCCTGGATAGACACTATATGAAGGAGG
The DNA here is from genome assembly GCA_038380795.1 of Pyrocephalus nanus. Classification (NCBI taxonomy): domain Eukaryota; kingdom Metazoa; phylum Chordata; class Aves; order Passeriformes; family Tyrannidae; genus Pyrocephalus; species Pyrocephalus nanus. Next base: position 6,924,372 of record CM076271.1, on the reverse strand, counting down.
TCGGGGTCAAGTATGCTAACTGGATTCTCAAACAGGATGATTCATTTTTAGGGCCATTAATATCTCCAATTACACTGACAAACATGACAGGAATGCGACTGCTGTCAGAGGCAGGAAGAAATTCTCACTGCCACAACCAGTGTCTTCTAAAAGCATGGACCATCACCCCTGGCTGAAGGCTGCCTCTGATGGATGTCTGATCTCACATCTGAGACACGTGGTCTCAGAACAGGTCCCCTATTCTCACACAACACACAATCCCCCACCCACCCAACAGCTTCTGCAAAGGCTTGCCATTTGGGTCAGAGGTGCTTTGTCAGAAGCCACTTACTTTAGGAAGTACTGGATATCGTTGTTATTTATCTCTAAGAACTTCTCGTATCTCTTGCCATAGGCTTGGAGAGGGATCTGTGTCTTTTGGATGGCAGCCCGCAGAGCCTCACGTAGCTCTTCCACTTCTGGTTCTTGCAAACCCACTGATTCCAGCATGGGTGTGCCTGTGATATCCATGTTCTCCAACACATACTGGAAGAGGAAGGATAGAGGTCTTTCAGGACTAGCAGTGCTAACTGTGCCTCCTCAGGAGAGGGGCAAGACAAACATTGGTGGCTCCCTTGGGAAATCATGCAGTTCATCCTTCTGCATTGTGTCAGGAATTGTTTTATCCGTTTTATGTTGCCCCCCTCCCCAAAGAAGAAGACAGTAACAGGCAGAAGGATAAATATGCAGAAGAGACCTGCATCAAACTGACAGCACTGAAAACAATGGTATTTCCTTTATGAGTTTGATTTTCTCAGCTGCCATGCACTCAGGGGAGCCAGGCTGTTTAGAACATGTGCCCACAGAACCCGCAGCACCAGAGATAGCAACTAGACAGAATAGCTACAAGGTTGGGGAGATTGAAGAAATCTTGTCAGAATTGAACTGCATTAGCACAGTGCTGTGCCCAAATTGATTTAACTGCATTCCCAGCTACCCACTTGTGTCCCTCTCCCCCTTACACAAGCTCAAGGGTGTCTATGCTGAGCTGCAGTGCACTGAGATGTGCACAGCTGTGTCACTGTTGATGCAGAAGAGTTCACCTGCTCCAGCTGTGGGACACTGTGAGTTGCCATGATTCCCTTGTCAAACAGAGAAATGAGGGACATCTCAAAGGTCTCCACAGAGGGGCTGAAGACAATGCCACTGCTGTCTAGCACAAGGTCAGTTGTAAAGAGTGGATTCCTTTGAGGCCTGCAGTGGGAAGAGATAAGAAAGAATGGGGATGATTTTTGAGACAATGGCACACAACTGTATTGCTCTGGTGCTGATATTAAAATGCCCACTGGACAGGAAGGGAAAGCAGAGGAGAGGACGACTGTCTCATGTATATGAAGGTATGAAACACTGCATTCTAAATTTAAGACATTGTGAACACTTTTCTATCAAGAGTGAAGGAAGCGTCAATTGTGACATATCAGATTCCAAAAAAGTCAAAACCTTATCTTGAGAATTGGAGCTGCTTTACAGAAAAATTACTGATGCTCTTCAAACCAGATATTCATCACCTCCAGTACACTCCTAAAGTGTAACTTTTGGAAGTTATATTAGCATCTACCAATCTTATATGTGACCAGCATGACTCAGGATCAGCTGAAGTCAGTGTCAAGATTTCCACTGATTTAAAGGTAAAAGGCCTCATATGAGTGGCTGGGTTTTGTTGTGGTTTTTGTGTTCTTTTTTCTTCTGGTTTTCCATTTCTAAATGTTCCTCTTCTAACACCATGAAGGACAAAAATCCTTAAATCAATACCCAAAGGAAAAAAATTCTATGCACTGTGATAACCTAAATTTGGTATTCTTTAGAGATCCCAAGCCAGATCCTACTTCTGAGCTTTTTTCCAAGAATGGAATACCTCCTGGTATTCTTTTTCCTGGCATCCAGAAAAAACCTAGCAGTAATAATTTGCTCCCCCAAGAACACTGGAGGTGGCTGCTCTTCAGAGCAGCACATCAAAGCAGCAGACCTTGGTTCTGATGGGCTGTCCCGTATCGCTAATAGCAGCTTGAAAGCTGTACCAACACAGCAGCTCTGTGCCATTCTTCCATACTCAAGCAAGTGTGTCAGGTGGAGGACTGGGAGAAAGAAACAGCCCAGCCTAAAGCCTTCATACAGAGCAAAGTGCTCTTGTGGCTTGTGGAACAGTAGATAGAAAGACAACAGCACTAGGCATTTTTGTTCTTTCCACCCCTTTTTTTTCTTGCTTTCTTACATGTTGGCGAGGTCATCCCATTCCATGTCCTCTGAGCAATGCAGGACACCCTGGCAAGCATCCAGCAAAAGCTGGGTGAAGCTGCTCAGTGAATTCTGCACCAGATACCGCAGAGAGTCCTGAAGCATGAATCTGATGCGCTCCATCAGCTTACGCAGCTTGGATCTCTGGTAGGCATCCCAGTCACTCTGCTCCAGGTTGAACCAGTCTTTGCCTGCATCTCTAAGGCTGCTCTTTATTGCAGTGGTTATGTTGTCAATCCAAGTATCCTTGAGAAATATCTCAACCTAAGGCAAAGAAAAAAACCAAGCTGAATAACCCTCCAAGGACTGATGGGAAAGCAGTATGGCAAGGTAAGCTACTAGCTGGGGCTGCTGGGCCTTTCTCTGGCATGAAAGGAAACTGTTCTCTCAGAGCTGTGGCAGCTAAACAGGAGCTCTCAAAACCATGCACGCACACGTGGCATCTGAACCTGGTCATACATCTCCTTCACGGACAAAAGACCCACAAAAAGAAAGCCTGGTATTAAAAAGTGGGAGTGCTCTTTTCTTTCTTTTTATACATTGTTCCCTTTTTGTTCTCTTTTCCATAGAACAGTATCCCTGGAGCCGCCTATGTCAGGGTCCCTTACAAAAAGTTGTGTAGACAGTATGATGAGCAAATAAAGGACAGAATGTTGTCTTCTCTTGACAAGTGAGGAGAAAGAGCGGAAGAAGCCAAGGGCAGTAGCAGCAGTCTGCAGTGTTTTAATTTATTAAAATACCACCAAGTGTCACTTCTGCTCCACAGGCAGCTGCTGTTTGTGTGTAATAAAAGAACCTTAGTCACTGAGTGGATGACAACAGTGCCTGGCTGAAACAGCATGGGACTGGGAAGGACCAGCACATATTCCCTGCCACTGTTTTAGTGTGCAACCCTGTGCAACCTACTTGTGTTGCCACATCCAGGGTGCAATGTGCTGCCCTCAATTAGAGGACACAAAGATCTTCTGGTGAGAGTTACCACAGAGTTGCAAATTTTTGTCCTACTCTGTTTGCTGGCATTGCAAGCAGAGTAATTTAATTAAGTACATAAAGAACACAGACTGTAGAAAAGCACTACCCCCATGAGTGTTTCAGAAGGAATCAAAGATCTTGTGCCTTGCAGCTGGATGGATGAGGAAATAAAGAAAAAGAAATAAAAAGAAAGGAAGCTTTTGAGTGCCAACCAGGACTGCTATCTGCATGGCAACCAGCTGGAGGAGAGAGGGGCTGCAGCCCTATATGGCAACTTGCTCAACACATGACTAAGAGCATGGTCAGCATTGGCTGATCCTAACTAGAGGGCTATGGCTCTTTCAGCCCATTCTCCCCACATCCCAATCAATCTGACAGGCATATGCAAATTCTTCCCTGCCCCAACCCCAGCGTCCCCTTTGACAGTTCATCAGATTTCAGGGAACAGATCTGCAGCTGCTGCATCTGTCCAATACCCACTGACAGCACTGGTGGTTGCTCCATGTGTTCACCCCTCACGCTCCTTCTGCTCACCTGAGTGAAGGTCTGGGTCTGTATCTCCTCAAACTCCTCCAGAGAGACAAGTTTGGTTAAGGATGAGTTAAAGAGAGACATGGCAACCACCTTGTTGCACTCATCCTGCACCTGTGCCAGGAGAAGGATGACTTCTGGCCTGCTCAGGAGTGAGATGGAGCTGAAACGCATTTGTCGTTTACCAAAAGGGTAGTCTGGGATCCAGACGAGCCCTAGCACCGAAGAAAAGAATTGTCATTGTCACAGCCATTCCAGCTCCTGTTTTTAGAGCAAGTACAGCTCCCTTTGGGACAGCACTTGTGAAAAGGGCTCTGCACTAATGCACAAGCCTTATCATGCAGCAGCTTCAGCAGACAGCTGGATTAAAAAGAGAGTCTCTGCTCTGCAGCAGAGATTCTCTGCAGCCTCCCATCAGGGGTTGAGGGGCTGTCTTAGTGCCTGGCCTTCCCAAGGCTTTGGCTCGTGAAGTTTCCATGAGAAAGAACATTGGAATTGAAGAATCTTCCCACTGAGGCTTCAAGCACAGCGGAGTCACCTCATCTGTGAGTGGCCACTTGTGAACCACCTCAAGGCCTTCCAGCCTTTGAAGTGCACAAAATATGGCCCCTCATCTTTTACTGTGGCCATTTTCCTCCAGTTTGGGACCCTAAAAGAGCCTGAGCCCCCTTTCACAGCTGAGGTACGCCCCAGCTGAGCACAGCAGATGCAAAGCAGTCAGCTCCAGCACGCTGCAAAGCAGAAGGCAGTTGATCTAATCACACTGCCAAGCATTTGGTCCACTAAGGGTACACTTGCAGAGTTACTGCAGCTTAGCTGATGGGTGGTATGTGTTATACTGAGGTAATATGAATATACAAATATACCCTAAAAAAAGAGGAGATACAATCAAAAGTCTCACAATCTCCTGCCGCTGCCCCTTATGAGCCCTAATCATTACCATGAACCTGGGAGTTCTAACAGCAAACTATGAATGCCGTTAAAGACAGGAGGTCCCATAACCCCACTGAATTCAAAGTGCTTCACTGTGTCCCTTACCTCTCTCTGGTATTTCCTTCTCCTCTTTGTCTGGCAGGGTGACATAAGAAAACATCTCAGGTTTGGAAGTGACGACTTTGTCAAAGCTGATCCTGTTCATGGTGTGTTTATACTCTAATCTCACTTCTTCCTCCAGGTTGCACATGCAGTCTGACACGCTGTTACAAGACACAGAAACACTGATAACCCATGGTGTTTGAGGAGAAGTATGTCTGTAGCTTTACAGCAAACTCCACCCATCATTACCTCCCTTCTGAATTTGCTAATCCAGAAGCTCCCCTACTACTGAACATATCAGGAGGGCTGTGCAGACAATCAAGCAGCCAGCAAAGCTATCAACTGGACTTTTAATGACAGAGGCAAGTAGGACTGCAGCCTTCTCAAGTATCTTTTCACATCAAAACAAAATCTCCACTGGGGAGAAGCATTACAGAGGGGAAGAGAAATAACCAAAAAACAGAGAAGCTAGCTGGCAGTTCTGGAAAAGTTGGGGTATCCAAGCTGGCCTCCCATTTGCCTCCTGCTGAACACCTCTTGACATCAGTTTCCTCAGCCAGAACATGTGCATAAGTGCTGAAACCCCACTCTGTTTGCCCTGGGAAATCACCATTCTTCACCTCAAGCAGGCAGAGTACTTTCTTTATCCCTATATTTCTGCTCACAAACAGAGACTAATTACTCTCCTACTCTCTAGTTCAGGCTGGCAGACCATGCAGCCCTTCACACCTTCCTGTCTCTGAGCAGGGCAATCAGTCACGGCTCACTCCCAGCAACACCACCAACGGCTCATGATTCATCAGCCCAGGGACATTAAAATGCCTTCCTATTATGAACTGCATCTCAAGGAGATACTTGATTATATCCAGGTGGAGATCTCCTGTTCTCTTTGCTTCCCCCCATGCATATCTTACTTTGATTTGTTTTAGCAATAGGTTAATAGGTAGAAGAGTCACCAGCAGACATCAGTCAGGTCTCTGGAGACAACTGGCGGTCTGCAGATCAATACAGCAATGACTGATCTGTTCTTTGAAAGCACAGGGAGACATCAAGGTCAGCCATACCATTTTTGCCAGCCTTCCTGCTGTTGAAGGCCACTTAACTGCAGGTGTAAGCATGGTTTTGTGGATCTGCACATGAAATCTACTTCATCTGGGGACGCTGACAGACCACCCACCCTGTACCTATGTCCCTGGGGCCCTGATGACACTCTGGGCATCAGAGTGGTGTGCATGTGCACAGGCTGGAAAGCAGATGAGATCCATGCTCTGTGAGTTGGATGCTCAAGATCTGCCCCCGCTGACAGCTGTTTTGTAGCCCTATGAAGTCCCTCAGTGTTTATGAACTGAAGGCGGAGACCCCAGACAGGGATGCAACGCTTTACCTCTTCTCCTCCTTCAGTTTGGGAGTTTGCATAGCCAGCAGCTTCATCCTCTGCAGGCTGCTCTCGCTGATGTTGTGCAGTCCCTCTGTGGACATGCAGTCCACGTACAGGTGATACATGAGCAGCCCCTGCGTCTTCTTGCGCAACCTTTCGGCAGCGGCCACACGCTCTGCAAACACCTGGGGATCCTCGGCCAGAAACATCAGGCAAACTCGTGGCACCCAGTACTGACACGGCAACAACGGGGCTCTCCCTGGGGAATGAAAGTAAAGCTTACAAGAGTCTGCAGGGAAAAGTGAAACTCAAAATGGCCTGCAGCGCTGACAGCAGCTTTTTGTGATAGACAGTATAATTGGGCTGGCTTACTGGAGATCAAAATGAGGGACCAGAGCTGAGGACAGCAAGAGATAAGTAGCATGGAGTTAGCAGCATCTCCAAACCTTTCAAAGAGAAGGGTACTTCATCTTAATCTGTCCACATTCCCCTTCAAAATGGCATTGGGACCAGAAAGACCAACATTTTACTTCTCTTGAAGGGAGGAAAGACAGGATTAAAAAGAAAGGTATCTCCAAAGGGAAAACCTCAAATAGGGTGTCAAATTAAGGTGTGGAGTTCTCTTCCCAGGAGATTTTTCAGGCAGGTTAAACAGACACATGCCAAGAGTGATAAAAAGGAGAGAATTAAATGACTTCCTGATGTCCTACCCATCTCCACCAAGGACAAATGTGGGTAATGAACTGGCTCTCAAACTATATGTGAGGTCCTACAAGGCCTTATTCAAAACACACCTTCTGCAGTTACTCCTCCATTGAGGATGGGTCTCCCTTCTTCATCCCGCACCAGACCATTCTTATCTGTTTTATGGACCAAGTAGAGATCTGTCTCCTTGTCATAATCCAGAACACCAACATTAATCCACTCATAGATCAAATCCTGGCTTTTGGGGTCCTCTGAGAAAATCAAAGATTAAAACAGGGTTAGCCCATTCTCCTAGAGTCTACAGCAAATGGACTTTACTGATCAGAGCAGTGATGCTACAGTCAAACCCATTTGCGATTTGGAATCTCAGTCAATGTCACATAATTTCTGCTGTGATCGATTAAATAATTAACTTAGGTCTTACAGATTAGAATTTCCAACTTTTCTTTCTTTCACCTCTGTGGGTTCCCTGTGGATGACCCACAGCTCCTCTCAATTCCTTCATTCCTTGATCCAGGACCCCTCATTATCCACGTGGGCACTGTGGGGATCCCATTCTCTTTTCCCACATGTGGCTCTACATGAGTCCTCATTCTTACAACTGCGATTGGCCATAAAATCCTGTACCTTCTCCTCCAGTCTATTATTTCTCTGGGTCATTCCCAGGGCATCTAATTCTTAAATGCTCAGATTCTCTCAAATCTGGGAGGTGCTAACTAGAGAGATATGTCTCTATATTGATATCAATATGGATACAGGTCAGGAGAGCATTATGCTGAAGCTGAGAATGGGTCTGAATCACAGGAATTTGCAAGAGTGTTGACTCTATACAGCTGTCAGTGGTCTTGCCTTCCCCAGGGCCCAGAGGGTCTGACTACCTGAGTGCAGAACAGTCCATTGAACCTGGGTGCAGTGTTTCCCATGACAGCTGCAAGCAGAACTCAGCCATCACGTGCTGGCTGCCCGAGGATACACACAGCTTATATATTATGCTTTGGTTTTGCAGACAGCCAAGCCTCTGGAGGTTGCCCCAGAGCTGCAGGCAGGATGCCTGCCAGTTCCTATGCTTTAAAGCTACTGCAGATGAGTTGGTATGAGCTGCAACCACAGCAGGGCATCAATACAACTGTACCTAGTGATGGCTTCTCAATAAGAAGGCTCCAAGTGATAGGAAAACAATGTTCACACTTAATTTGGCCCAGATTTACTGCTTGCATGTTCACTGTAGTCTGAATTTGTCTTTGGATCCTGCACTTGCAGTGAAATCCAGGCAGAACATACTGTGTGCAAGCTAACCAACTCCATGAAGACAGCTACGTATCAATATAGAGAAATTTTGACTGTATTGACTTCCAGGCACAAAAACAGAAAGGCAAAATGCAGAGGCTACTTCTAAAACAGTGGGCAGGGCAGTACTGATAGTTTGTGAATCCCTGGTCTCTTGCTCTGACTGCCTGAGACTGGTCAAAATGAAATAAGGCTTTTCTGCTATTCAGAGCTATACTCATCAGAATCTACATGCTGCCTTCTGCTGAATGGGCCAATAACTGTTAGTGTAGCCTTGCTTGAGCAGTAACTCGTTCAAGCTTTACCATGCCCAAGTACATCATCTGTAGGTAAAAGTGCTTTTCCAGGCACTGGCTTTCTATCAGAAGATCCTGGCTCCAGTCCTAGGGAGATCCACTCTTCTGGAGTTCGACAGTCATACTCATCATTGTCAAATACCTAAAAAGCCAGGATGTGAGTGAAATGAAACGTTTCAGAAAGAAGAAAACACCCAATACAAAATTTCATGAGAGGAAAATTAACATTCAGATCTTAAATGGGCTACAGAAATGGAAACCAGTCCAGGTTCAAAAGCTGTGCTGATCTTTGTTTAACAATTTTCTCCCAAAAGGCAGTTATCTGTACCTCCAGCCCTTTCCTAGGGAGCACAGACCACTGCCTGGAAAGGTCTCATGCAGTAATACTGCTGAGTACTGCCTTCAGAAGGAAACATGAGATGCATTTCCTTTGGACATACAAACAAGAGTGAGGAGCATTCTCAAGGACTATTAGTTCTGATGGAAGTTGTGGGCACCCTGCAGAAGATGCCCAGCATCTTGTAGAGACCCATCAGGGCCCAAACTGGCTCTAAAGCATTTCCTTGTTTTATTGCTTGTTGTGTCAATACTGGCTAAGTGTCCTGCAATCCTCAGAAATCTTCTGTGGTATAAGCAATCAGAAGTACCAAATGTGCTCTCTTACCTTTAATGGGAGGTAGATGGGAAAGACAGAATCCTTTGTCTCCTCAATGGGTGGAATATTGTCAGGGTCATAGTGCCTTGGCATCAGCTCATTGGAGTCTATCCCCTTGCTGGATAAGAGCTCAGCAATATCAAAGGTGAGATACAGACGCCTCCTCCTGTTTTAAATCAGAAGAGGAAATAATCACTTCATGTGCCTGTAAGCATTCCCATGCCTAAAACTCCACTCCTGATTGTGCACACCTAGCAGTAAAAAGATTTTTGAGCACATACTGCATACATCTCTATTTCTTCATTTATAGCATAAAACCAGTTCAGTTGGAAGGGACCTGGAATGATCACTTACTCCAATTTATAAATTATATACATGTACTACTGTACTAATATATTATGCATGTTACAGAGCATACATAAAAACAGAAATTAAAAAAGAATGAGAAAAAGACTAAATAAACACTATTTAAAACCAGTAATTTCTTCCTGCATCCCAATGAATTGTCTTTTGCACCCACTGCAATACGTGCACACCTCACTTTGGGGCCCACTGCCTTACAGCACTGCATTTTCTTAAGGATATTTTACATGTTATGTCTTGAAAGCAAAAATCAACACCCTAACCTGCTGTGTCCATTCTATAACGATGCCTCTACCCACTTTCTGGTTACTTACCTCTCTACTTCAACCTTCCGAGGAGATTGCCCTGGAAGCCTTTCAAAAGGAATCTGCACTTTGGGCTTAAATGACTGTACTGGGAAATCAGACTCGGTGAAGGTCTCAGTGGATGGTCCCACCACTTGCTTATCCAGGACACTTTTGAAGTCCTCCGGCATTTTGAATTGTGTGACTAAGAGACAAAGAGAAACACATGTCTGAAACCACCAGATATCACTCTGCTTTACATTCACACCCAAAAAACGACTCTGCTGTCTACTGGGTTGTCTGCAGAAGTCACTTCACTAGGATTTGTGAGAGAAATCAAGCAGACATCAAATTAGAAACAGAAAGGAAGGCCTCTTTTTCCTGCTACAGTATGTCATTATGGTTTTCCAGTATCAAAATGATGGCATGGAAGAAGCCTCCACGGAGAATTACTGTCACACAGCTTTTTAGGAGGCAGGGCAATGACCTGGATCTAAGGAGCTCTGTTTTGTTCCCAGCTTTGCTACAGACCCTCTACATGATAGTGGACAAGTTACTGTCTCCAGTGCACAGCTTCCCTCACCCCCAGGAAGGGGTGGGGTTCCCCTGCCTCCTTGAGGGGGCCCTGAGACCAAGAGTCAGTTTATCTGAGAGGAACTTGGTCAAGGTGGTGATAAAGGGCTTATGAATATTGCAGTGGAGAAGAAGCTGCTCAGGTCATCTTTGTCCTCTGAAGTTCCTATTCACACCTTGGGACAAATCTCTCTTTACTCAGCTTTTGCTCAAGAAAACCTCCCACTCACATCAGTGGTGGTGCGAGAAAAAAAAGAAAATGAGTCAAACAGCTAACAATCTCACCAGTTGGCCAAATGTTTTCAATGGAAATTTGGACTAAGTAAAAAGTATACATTTCCAAGAGTTGGCAGAAATTAAACCATGTCATTTAGCCCATAAATAAACCAAACTGTTTATATTGCTAAACAAGTCGCAAATAATAGAACAGCAGCAAACTGGGAATTTGAAGCTTAACCTAAATTAAGTAATTGCATGCAAGCTTTAAAAAGCACTATTCCCTAGACAGAGCTAAGCATTGAACTAAAAATAGATTTTAGTGGAGTGAGAGCTTTTCCTTTGATGAACTTTCACACTCTATCAAGGAGAAACTTAAGGTTCTGGCTTGTAATTGGGTATTTTGCACATTAAGCTTTGAACCCAATCATTCACCCTGCTCCAAGTGCTTCTTGAGTCATGGATGTGACTCTTGATTTCAAAGCAGTTGTGCAGAGCACCCAATAACGCTGAAGCCAGACATGTCTCAGGATGGTCAGGCACAGGAAGGATCCTTGAAGAGGTCATTCCCTTGTCCTTCTTAAATGGCCCCTGACTCAACCCTGGTACCTGTATGTTGTCTGCTTAGAGATTAAAGGAAATGGCCACTGAACTGGCTCCTCTCTCTCTACTTCCCTCCCTCAGGAAGGGCAGCTAGCCTGGCATGAATGTGATCTTAAACACTTGCATGGTCCATGCCAACACGCAGGCTCATTATGATTTTGAGGAATCCCTAAAATGCAGCTCTTTAGCCCTGTGCACATTTCTTACTTGGGGTCTTATCAGAACGGCCCTGATTTATATTTGTTGTCAGGGAGCACAGCTGTTCCAATTTTGTCACTTCATTGTTGCCAAATCCATGGCACCATCCATTATGGCACTTTGTGCACTATCAACTATTTATGTCAATACTTAGTGTTTCATTTGCATTTACATTTCCAGGCTGATAGCTTCTTCCCCCTTGAAGAAGCAGCAATTCATAAATAGAGTTCTGTCTCCACTTGTTAAGGATGAGTCTAGCTTGTCAAGATTCACTCGAGGAAGCAGTCATTTGTCCTTACTCATGAAAATAAATGTCACTTCTAAGCACAGGAAGGTGGTATGTACAGTTCCCATCTTTCTCTAAGACTAAAATCCTCTCACACACACACTTTCTTCCCACCTGCTGCCAGCCTATGATCCATAGCCCCAGGGGTGCTCTAGGGGCCAGGAGAGTGCTAGCAAACCTTTCAGCATGCTCTGCTCCTATATTTGAGCATCCATGACACAAGTTCTTGTAAGCAGGTGGAACCAGCAGCTCTGTACACACAGAGACCTCTTGCATCCAGGGAGAACAAACTGCTCTGGGGTGCAGCTGGATGCAGAATGAATAAATGAGAGAGAACCACGATTTTGGGTATGGGTACCTAAATCCATATAGCTCTCTCATCTTAGGCAGGTCCCATTTTTGGAATTGTCATGTGCAGGGCCAGGAGCTGAACTTGCTGATCCTTGTAGGTCCTGTCTAACTCAGGATATTCTCTGATTCTATGGTTTTCACAGGAAAGGGCCATTGATGGCTCCATATGCAATAAAAACTCATGCAAATTCAGTGTTCTCCTGGCAGCAGGACCAGAACTCCCATAGGCAGCAGCACAGTCCACCTTGAGCCATGGGGGGAGTGGATAAATCCAGGGGAGAAGAGAGCATGGTTTTACCACCCAGTCAGTTCACTTTGCTTCACTCCTAAATGAAATTCACTTTTCATGGGATATTCAAGCAGCTCAGCACCATTCCTGAGCACTGAGAGGAGAATGAAAGCAGAGCACTAACCCAGTGTGAGCAGCCTAATTCCCAGCATGTCCACTACAGGCAACCTTAACAGTTATGGCCCCATTTCCTGCCCCACCACGTTTCCTCCCAGTGTATTTACCTTTAGGGGTGTGGTGCTCGAGGTCCGACTGTCTCAGCAAAGAGCGGTACATGTGGGGAGCAGCAGAAACACTCTGGAATGCAGCATTTGAGGGAAATGTCAGAGATAACAGAGCACAGTTGCAGCACAGTGCAAGCAGAGGTCATAGAGATCCAGGTAGAAAGTGAGACTGTAAGACTGACCTTATCAGATCTTTAGGGGCAACTGAGACCTTGAGTAATGGTCAGGAAAGGCTCAGAGACACAAATACCTGGTAACTTCAGCCCAGTACACAGACACAGGGGTATGACAGAAGACTGCAGTCTGATGCCAGCTTAAGATGCGGATTGGGGGCTGAATAGGCAGCCAGTCGTTTGGGTTTTACTATCAAATATCACCTGCACTCACAACCAACGTGCCTGCCCTGCCATACTAGCATTCTAAACCCAGGGAAACACGACAGTGCTATCTGGCTACTGAGGAAGGCAAGACAACTATGACCATGATGAGCCTTATGGCTTCATTTTTTAAGGGTCAAGATCTTGCACAAAAGGCTCTGACCTTTAAAAGGAAGGGCTAGGACCTGGGGTGAACCTATATTTGTCCATACCAGGTGTACCATTAGTCTTTTCATTTCAGGTCAGTAGTGGAAAAAGAATTGCTCTTTGCACTTACCCCTGAGCTACTGGAGGCTTCTGGAGTGAGGACATCAGTAGAAAATGTTTTTTGTCTGGAGGCTGAATATTTTCTTGGCCCCTGGCTGGGGCTTTCAGAATGCAACAGGCTTGTTCCTGGACTGCAGTCCCTGCCTGAAGCCTCGTTGCTTGTACTGGGACGGCTCCTACCCACAAAATTAATCAACTCCTTCCTTGCCTTCTCCATCTTCTTAGGAGAACAATACTGTGAAGTAACTCCGGGCTTGCTACAAGTGGAAAGACATCGAGTCTGTCACACACTGTTTATTTGGCACCCCTCCACACCCTCCCCCACGCTGGATATCCTTGACTCGCTATGATGAGTGGGTAACAAGGTAGGTCTGATCCCCTGATTTGATACCGAGCGCTGACTTGGTGGGCTGGGAGCCATTGGTCTCACGTGGCTGACTCAATAGCTCACTAACCCTGGGGAAAGAGATCGCTTTATTTTTCCAGATGGATTTTGGAGGGGGAAAACCAGCAATACACGCATGAAAAGCTGCTTTCCTAAAGCAGCAGGGGCTTCCCGGATCTGTGGCAGCATTCGAAAGACTGCCAGGAGAATTCGAATAAACTGGGACTACAAGAGAAGTACTATACTTTTGCTGCACCCAAATTCCTTTAAAAACCTTGTCACACTTTGCTCCAGTGGGAGTAGGCTACAGCCTAGGATACCAGCACAGCTACTCCCAGGTTTAAGTCTGACCCTTTCATTTAAATAATTCACGACAGATGTTTAAGCATCGCCTAACGCATATTAAAATATAGCCAGAAGCTCCCCTCTCTCTCCTCCTGCAGGGGCTATTTTTGCTGGTGATCTCAGATCACAAATAACTTCTACGCTTCCACCTTGGGAGACACAAGTCCAGACAAATAGCCGAGCTGTACAGCTTTATTTTATAAAAACCTTTGTGCACTCAGAGACACCAATTAGGAGCAGCCCTCAGACTTCTGGCATGAGGATAATGCAACCCTTGATTTTAGGCTTGTCTAAACACAGGGATGACTCCTGTAACTAATTAGAACAGCTACAGTGACACAAACCCCTCCAGCCTGCACACACAAGCGCTGATATAATGATGCACACATACCCGTGTAGCTGATTCCTATAAATTATGAGTCAAAGCTCTCCCCGGTGTCTCCCAAAGATACTCCGAGGGCAATACAGTTTACTGATCCATTCCCGCTCAGGGCTAGACCCAGACTCCTCATCCAGCCCTACTTGACTAATGGTTTGTGTCCTGCATCCTTGCTAGGATCTTGCTTACTTTTGGAAGCCAAGCCTCTGCAGTAGGAGTCTTCCAGCTTCCCAAAGCTAAGTGCTGGAAAGACCTTGCCTTGTCTTGCAGGCAACAGCTGGCACAGTCCCTGCCTGGAGTCTCAACCTGACCTGGAGGCAATACCACAGCATCCCTTCCTGCCATGCCCTCTCTGCTCTGCTCTTGAATGGAGTGGAAACTCTGCCTGTCCTATACACCCGATGAGGGAGGGCAATCTTTTCTAAATTTCACCTTGCTGCCTGCCTGTGAGAATGAATTGGGTACAGGCAGCAGAGAAAGCATTACATGCATGCCGGAGATAAGAGGGAATAACTGTGCTGGTTTATTACTGCAGGTTCAAGCCAGTGCACAATTTTGAGAGGCTGAATCAAAAAAGAAATCAGATAATAAATCAAGGTTACCATGATGCGAATCTTTTAAGTGAAATGGAGTAAACGAACAGATTGGAAGGACCTGGGAGATGAGATCAATAATACCCCCTCCTCTCCTTCAAGCTAGAAAATATCAAATCTCTCTCCTCTCAGCTTTGCTTTGGCATGGCAACTGGAACCTCACACCCTGAAGAATGAATTTTCCATGGAGGATTTTGTTTTTATTAGCTATTTTATGCTCTGGCCATATCTATTTTAGCAGCCCAGCAGGATTGATTGGTATCAGCCAAGATCCAAGGATTCCTGATGAATCACTGCTGGACTCTTTCGTGCCTCCTGCACCAGCACAGAGAACAGCAGCAAGGCGGAACGACCCTGTGGTGCCTCCCCTGATATGTCACCTGAGCATCCTTGGCCTGGAAGCAGGGCCAATGTGGCAATATTGACTTGCTGTGCTTTTACCTCTTAGGACCAGAATCCCAAACTCATCCAGTTCAAAAAAGCCAGCTCCAGGGTGCCAGGTTCACCTAAACCTTTAGTAGGGTGAGTGACTGAACTCACTCTCAGTTTAGCAGGGCTGGCAATCTCTGTCTAAAACCAAAATAATGTGGCTGCTGCTGCTGACAGCCAAGTTCCCATGATGGGGAAGTGTGTATCAAGCCAGTCCATAGCAGGCCTAATTTTTTGCCACTTTGTGCCCTATGTACTCACACCTCTGTAAAGTCCTTCCTGAGCACTTAACGTCAAAATAAAACAAACCCATACTCAGTGTCCAGCTCAAAAACATCCATCATGCTCTCCCAGCTGCACAGAGGGAAGGTCTGGTGTTTGCAACTGCAAAAAAAACCCCTGACACACACCATCAAATACAAAGAACAAAACCAGGCCTCCAAAGTGTTCCCAGCAATTCCCCAAACATATTAGTAAAACAGCTTGTCTGAGTGCCTTAAAGCTGATATAGATCTGGAAGAACTGCTAAGCACAAAAGGAATCCTACTCTCCTGCCACCTCAGTTGCTGGAATATGGCTAGCTTTCCCAGTAAGGTTTCCCAGAGCATGGTGGAGAGCTCGCTCCAGTGCCAGCTAGTAGGTGGTTTGGTGCTTCCATCCAGCTCTCAGGAACAGTCTCCAGGATGGTTTAAAAGGGGAGAAGAGAGACCCCCTTTCTTTTATTCACTCTAGCTGTGGAGTCAAGGGGCTTACTGCAAAACTTGGAGGCTTCCCAGCCTCCAACTCCGCTGTCAGCACTGCCTGCCTTCCCACACCCCTGAAACAATGAGCAGTGTGTAGACCTAAGGCTGTCCTCCCCTCCCTCCATCTGAGGGTGACCCCAGATCCTCATCCCAGAGCTTGGCATGGATTGTCCAGGCTTGAGGAAGGGAGCACTTTCCATCCTGCAGTGAGCACCCATTTCAGTAACCCTTCACTCCCCACTGCCCCTGCACATCTGGGAGCACTTCCCCACTCTTCAACAGCAAACATCTGCCTGGCACCCAGCTGTTCAGCTTTAGCGATAATAAGCTTGGAAAAATCTTTTCTGGACTGCTGAAACACGTATCTTTGCAGCAGTTCAGTCATGCCCTCTCACACCTGAAAAGCAAGTTTCCTAGATACACCAGGTACAATGTATTATGCTAAACTGTTCAAAATGAGAGCATATTCTTATGGCACTGCTGACACAACACTAGCTACAGCGTCTGTGTGTCATTGTGGCAAAACTATAATTACAATTTCTCGGTAAATCCAGGCTTTACACATCCAAGAAGTCAAACTCCCACGTGTCTTGCTCAACGTCTGGTACAAGCTTTTTGATCTGTTGCCTCTACTTCAATTCTTTGATCCAAAGCTTTGACAAAATGGGACTCTTTTCTTTCAAATAAGGTTCAAAATGGCTAAAAATTGCAACAGAAAAAGAGAATAGTACTTTAAATATCATCTAACCCCTAAGCAAAACCGCAGATTGAAGTCTAGTATTTATCTGAAATCTATTTATCTGTGGATAGCCAGAACCCCAGCTACTACACCATCTGGACACCAACATTTAGAAATTCCTTCTTCCTATAATTTAAGCCATACAATATAAGCTCCAACAAGGTGATGCGCTCTCAACAAACTGCTTTAAACATCATCCCGTACTTCAAATCCCTTCTACTCTAAAAAGAGAGTTGAAAGTAATTTCGAGTTTTATAGCAGGCCGTTCCCTCCTGCAATTTGCAGGGGTTTGAAATTGATTTTCCTCCGGGTTTTTAAATGCATTCTTTTCTCCACGGGAAAGCACCACACAGCCAACCACCTGAACGGCAGGGCACGGGGAGGGGGAGCACCTGAACGGCGGCCGGTGCTGCTCGTTACCGAGCGCCCGAACGGCACCTTTTGGGGTGACAGGCGGGCTGGGTGCTGAGAGACGCCCCGCCAACCACCGGCACCGAGACTCCAACAACGCTCGTTTCGTTTACGAAGCACAACGCAAATGAAACAAGCACTGCTGTTTGTTTCATTTATGAAACGAACAAGGGTGCGGAAGAAGCAGCCCGGGGGCTGTTTAACGCCCCACGTGCGGAGATGGGGCAGCGCCCACCCGGTGCACCAGCCGCGGGGGACACCCCACTTCCAATGCTCTGAGAAATCCTGACCCTGCCCGATGTTTCCACCGCCTTGAAAACACGCGGGGGCTCCCAACATCACCCACACCTGCGTGTCCGCCCACCCGCTCGCCGGCTCGGGGCGCCCTCCCTTCCGCCAGGTCCGAGCCGGGGGGCTCCGTTCCGATCCCCGAGCCCTCCTCGGAGCCCTCAGCCGCGGGCGGGCAGCGGGGACCCTGCCCAGCCCTGCCCTGCCCTGCCTGCGGGGGGTACCCACCGGCCGGACCGAGTCCGCCCCGAGTCCGCCCCGACGCCGGACTCGTTGCCACGGGAGCGAGGGGCGGGCACGAGGCTCCGGCTGGGGACGGCGGCTGCCCCCCCCCAGCGGGTCGTTGGGCTGGTCCGGAGGAGGTGCCGGGCAGCGCGGGCCGGGCAGCACCACGCCCGGGGCGGGGGCGAGCGCACTGGGGGGCGGCGGGGGCTGACCCGGCCGGATGGTGCTGGTGCCGGTACTGGGCGGTGCGGGGCTCCCAGTGCCACCTCAGAGCCACCACCATCTCATCTGCCACGGCAGCGACACCGTAAAGCCCCCGGTGCCACCTCAGAGCCGCCACCACCGAGCTGGCACCGGCGTTCCTGAGCTGCCACCACGGGGACATCACAGAGCCCCCCTTGCTACCTCAAGGGTACCTTGCTACCCACCACTGAGTCACCACCCCAGGGCCACCGCAGAGCTGCCACCAGAGGCCACCGCAGTGAGGCACAGCCACCAAGTCACCCCCAGCCGTGCCTTCCAGGGCTGCCAGTCCCAGGGTGCAGGTGGCACCCACCAAGAAGCCACCGAGTGCCACTGTGGATATCCCCCATTCCCTGTGCAAGGGCGATGAGGGGCTGGGTGCCTGCTGCCCCAGTGTCACCTTCCGTGGCAGCTGGCTGCCAACCCCACCAGCCACTGCCCAGGAAGGTCCAGCAGATCCATCCTCCATCCCATCCCTGAAACCATTGCAGGCAGGCAGATTGCTGATGCAGAGCTGCACCATGTCATTGTCTGTGACCAACCTTACACACCCAAAAAAGTCTAGAGCTAAGAAGTCTCATTGGGTGGGGATGGGGGGCTACTGGCCCTTGAGAACACGGCATGCCCTACAGGAGGAAAAGTGGCACTGAGTCCTGTTGGGATGGCCCCAACAAGCTGGTCTGCCAGGGAGGAGATGGTGGGGAAGGGACAAGCAGTGCCAGCCCTGCGGGGGAGTGTGGGAGAACAGGTTTGGATTATTTTGGGGGAGAGGAAGGAGGTGGAAAAGCAGAGAGAAAAAGATTTAAAGAGAAAAAAACCAAGCCAAGTAAGAGATCTAGTGTGAGGGAGTACAAAGGGCAGAGGAAGAGGAGAAAAGGATGAAGCAGGAGACGAATAGAGGCTTCTGCAGGATGAGAGCTGTGGGCAGGGGCTGCTTCACAGCTCCTTTGAGACCGCCCAGGCCTGTCCAGTCTGGCAGAGTGCTGACAGTAAGTCCTGCTCCTGTCCAGCTCTGCACCTGGGGAGGGGTGCAAGTCCTAGAAAGCAGGGCCAGAGGAACAGGGCTCTGCAGGGCTGCCTGAGGATAACACAGCAGGTCCAAGGGATGCCTGTGTGGCTTTGCACAGGGACAAAGGGTCAGGCAAAGTGGCACCAGGGGGCATGCCATGGGGAGGCAGCAGAGCCCAGGCCATGAGCACTGGCTCCTCTCCCTGCCTGGGCACCTGCCATGTGCAAAGGGCTTGGGAGTCAAGGGTGGAAGGGACATTTGTGCCATCCAGTAATTTGCAAGTAAAGGGATGTGAGGTTCAGGCAGAGAACGGTGGAGGCTGTGGCAGGCAGAGCCTCAGAGAAGAAAAACAGGCTTCTCCAGATAAGCAGGCTCCCTCCCAGCAATGCTCAGCTGCTGCCAAGGTGTTCACTGGATCAGCCCCATGCAGCAAGGAGGTCTCTAGGTGGATTTGCACTCCGTGTTGAACTGCTCCTGGCCCCACTGAAAGCAGCAGATGCTGCAGAAACTCCCAAGTGTAGGTTCTTTGTCATATTGCTGGCCTCATCGCTTTATTTAAGTAAGGGGTGCTGCTGGCTTGCCTCAATTATGTTTGATATAATTACAGCTCTTGCTGGAGTTCCCTGGAGTCGCATCCCAGATGGCTCCCTTGACTGGCAGGAAACAATGGTGGAGCCCCTTCGCATGGGAAAAATACCTGTCCGTCCCATCCTGGCTTCATCCCCCCTGCAGCAGGTTGGGATTCACAGCAGGTATTGCTGTCCCTGTGATTAGCTTGGCTTCTTTTTTTGACCAGACTTTCACAGTTTGCCACAAAATGCTTCAACAACTCAGGAGATGAAAGCTGAGCTGATTCGAGTGGCTGGGCCTTCACAAACCCACCAGGCCAGAACAGAAAGCAGACAGGTGTGTGAGCCACCTGCTCTCCGTCCACGTGCTGCCAGGACAGATTCATTCCCTGACCTGCCTTCAGAAGGGCCTTCTGATTCCCTAGCAACACGCTCCAGGTGTTGCAGCAGGATGTGCTGGCACTGTGTCCTGCTTCAGTGGGTTCTCCTTTAGGCCACGAAGATCAGGCAGGGGAAGGTGATGCCCACCCACTTGCAAAGGGTGGGTTTAAAGTGGCAGTGGTGGCGGTTGGCACAGCTGAGCGTGTCTGTGCTTTCCCCTTCTCATATCAGTCCAAGCTGCCATGCTGTTCCCAGCAGGGTCAACACAAAAGGTTTAGAGTTGTCTTTCTTTTGACAGTTCTTTCTGTTCCTTTCCTACCACTGGCTCTTTTGAGGCCAACAGATCCATCCATAATTACAGGTGATGCTGAGTTCCCAAGAAAACAGTTCTCCAAAAAGAGGTTCCTGAGTCCCTGCTGAAACAAGCTGATCAGTGACTTACCCAGTATTTTCCTTAGAGCAAGGCTGTTTTGGGAGAAGGAAAACACTTCTCTCCCTGTCCAGATAGCCACACCACTGACATGAAAGCATGAGCAGAGTTTAGCAGAGTTTGAACTCATAGGAAGGGAGAGAGCTCTCATCCCTCCCAGCTACCAGACACAAGAATCAAACCAGTTTCAGCAGTGGTTAGGATGTGAGCTGACATTGGGAAGGAGAAATATGTGAAATGTGATGATGGCTTATTCTGCCTCTGAGGCTCTTTTCTGGCTGAGGATCCCAGCTTCTCTCTTACATGGTCTGTGAGCTGTTGGAGCCACTTTTCCTGACCTCCACTTTCATTCCTTTGACTCTCATGCATCTTTCCCAAGCCAATAGCTCAGAACACACCATTTCCAGGACTGGATATCACACCAAACTCACTTCTACAGAGAACAGCCTTCCCTTAGTTATGGGATGAATAATAAAATATCAAAAATCTCCACTTCTGTGGACCTTGGAGAAGATGTGCTGGTTGTTTTGTTTCATCGCTTGCACCTACCCCCTACTGTGGGTGGCAGGCCCCTTCAGATTTAGCAGTGTTTCCATACCCACCCCACACACATTTTGCTGAAAGTGTAAATGATCCTCAAAGCACAAGGCCACTGGAGAATAAGGCCCTAGATTTCTCTGTCTCCACACCTACATGTGTTCCCACACACAAGATACAGCATTCATCTAGAGTAAAACAGCACATGTTGACAATGCTAGCAGTACATTTGACAGAAAGTCCTCAAACTGAATGCCAAAAACACAGAGCCATGAAAAAGTCATAAAGCAGGGAGAATCAGGACAAGGTCTGGCTTCTCATTTCCTGAGCACTTCTCCTGAAGGGGCAGGTTGATCAAGCCAGGTTCCCTTTATATTCCTGCTGCATTCAACAGCTCTCTCAATGTGAGGCTGTTAACCTTGAATTTAGGCAGACTGGGACCAGGGAGCAGTTTGTAGCAGCCAGCTGAAAGTTCTCTTCTTTCCAGCCAGTTTTCACTGAAGCCTCAAAAAGCAAATGAGCCTTTGACTTGGATAGTGACACTCTTGTTAGTCAACTCTCTCTCATCTTCCCCACTGTTCCACTGCACATCATCTCCCCAGGGTGTGTTCTCTCACACTGGGGATCACACCATTAACCCAGCCAGAAGGCTTCCCCAGGGAATTTTCAGGCAGAGGCTACTTCCCCAAGGAAGGCATGCAAAAAGCGTGGGGCTGTCTGGAAGCTGAGAGATAACAGTGAGGATTACCAGGGCCAAGCCTGAGCAGCTTGGTGGTGGTGATTGAGAAGCTAAATAAGCCTCAGTGGGGAGGTCTCAGTTGTGGTGGGCAGAAAAGCTTGCAGAAACCATTTTTACACAACTGGTTCAGCTGAATTGGCCAGAACTGCCTCAAACACATGCTGCCATCTTCTCCATGGGGCTGCAGGTAGAAAAAGCTTGTTAGACGGGAGATTTTTCCAAGAAGAGGCTATGTATACTGTATAGGGACCTTGATTTCAGAGCAGATAATTGGCAGAGGTGCTCCCGAGTATCCCACCCTCTGGTTTACAAATCCCCTGGGGTTTGACCCTCAGATTCCTCAGAAGCCCCAACCAGATCAATGGCCAGATTTCCTGCAGCCCCAGATGACAGATTATCTGTCAGAACATACACAGGAGACTGGGACTTGCTCTCCCAGCAGATATGGTGCAGGCACTTCCCCATGACTTGACTGCTTTTAGAAAGGCTGGAAATTTTCCCTGAAGCTTCCAGAGGAATATCAAGCTTTTCATAAGAGACAGAGGCATCTTGGCTCCCTACCACAAGGGCTCTTGCTGGGAAGTGTGGAGAGTTCTGGTTCTTTGTCTATGGTCTGGACCAGAACCATCAGGCTCAATGTTGTATCTGCTCTCAGCAGGTAAGCATCAAAATCATCTTGCTTTAAGCAAAAATTCCAGCCTTTGCTGACAAACAGTAACAGACTCCTGTGAAAAGCCTTTCTCTCAACCAACTGGCATCTGATCAAGGAATCCCCAATCTGTTCATATTTTTTCCACTGGAAAGCATATGCCAAAAGCTGGGATAGATCCCCACCTGAACACCACTGTTTCAGCAGGTGAACAGAGCAGGGCTGAACAGAGAAGCAAAACCGATGCACTTCTTTGCACCATGAGAGTACAAAACACCATTTTTGGATTTAGAATGACTTCAAAACATACTTTCTTGAACTTGTTCATCAGCTGATTTATTGCACCAGGTGCCAGCCTGACTTCCTGCCGTCAGTAGCACAGTGCTGTCAGTAGTTGGATGTTCATATCATTTATCTGGCTGGTCCATCTACTCTTGAAGTACTTTCTCACTTGGCTGGGAATATTCTCCACAAATAGCCCTCTGAAACGAATAAAAACTGTTGGTGGAAAGCAACAACAAAAAAACCCCCACCAAAACAAACAAACAACCCTCTACCTAAACAAAAACAAATGAACAACGCAACAGAACACAAGCAAAAACCACCAAAAAAACAAACAAGCTTTTGAGTTTGGGCTTTTTCTTCGCTGTTTTCCATCAGATTTTTGTTTGTAACTGATAATTGTAGCAATGTAAAATATTAATGCAGATATGAAACCCAGAGGAGAATGGAAGCAGAGTTTGGGTGACCTTTTGCTGCCTGTCAGCTTTCCTGCCCCACACTCAGTGTAAGGGCAATTACTGGTGTGTCCATCCTGCAGTGCAGGGCAACATTTCTGGAAATGTCAGTGGGGAGGAGATTCCTGAAGCTTAAGGTTGAGTCTCTTCTGCCCAAGGAAGTGTCACCCACTTAGTGAGTACCAATCTTTTGCCTCAGTACTGGGAGCAGAGCTCAGAGCAGGCAAAATCCAAAGGAAGCCGTGGTTGTGGCATTGCTGGGAGAAACTGGGCAGTCAAGTGAGAAGAATTATAGCTTCCAAATGTGTACCGACATCCTGCTAATTCCCAGATCTCCCCCTACTCCTCCTCTGCTGACGCTCCAGTCCCCACTTCAATACCTGCCAGGTCCTTTTAGAGAGCTGACATTTCCATTCCTGACATTTTCTGCAGCTCCATCTGGGAATTAATGTCCGGATATTAGCAGCGATGGGGCCGTTTATCATAATTAGTCTCATGAAGCTACTAAGCATCCAACTATTTTTCATCAGCGCCGAGGAAATAAACTGCAGAATCCAGTAGACGAGACGGACAATTTATTTATTGATTGATTTATTTTGGTCTGTCAGGATGCAGCTTTAAAGTTTGTCAAGATGAGCAATGCTTCACGGAGCCGATGACGACAGTGGGGCTGGCTCGCCTTGGGTGCGCAAGCTGCAGAGAATAGGTCCCCAAACCCCCTGGGACACTGAGGGGGCATTTGTTATCCTATTATCATTATCCTGTTATCCTAGGCTCTAGCTTCCTGCACATATAAAATGACAAGTTGTGACAGGTTGAGCCCTGGCTGGACAAGCTCAGGAGGAGCCAGCCACTAGTCCCATGATGGCATCATGATTGAAAACCATCTCCGGGCAAGGTTTTTTTTCCCCATAAGGAACAAACCAAGGGTGCTGTTTACCCTACAGAAGGTGGCACAGGGACCAGCAGATCCAAGACTGTCATTTGGCTGGGTGTGCCTGGTTGTCCTTGGACCTTAATGCTAAATGGAGGATGTTGCAGGCAGCACACGTGTCTGTCACCTTCCAGAGGTGCCTGGGAGCTGATAAAGTTGTTTTCTCACTTGTCATCCCGATTGGAGCAGGGTGACATACTAGTCTGTTGCTTTCCTTCCCCAAAGGATCAGGATGGAAGGACAGAGAGGCAAGGTCTCATTCACAAGAGGTATCCGAGTGGGTCCACTTTGAGTAGAAGGCTCTTTGGAAGGGCACACCATCAAACACCTTCTCTGGCAGAGATAAGATCCAACCTTTAGTAATTAATGCCTGCTGTGGTCTCAATCTTATTTTTTAGGGGCCAGTGCAATAGATTGTTCATGTTTCCATGACCTTGGGAACTCAAGGAACATGCCAGAGCCCACGCTGCTCTCCAGGCATAGCTGGTCCCTGAGCTGCTGAGACCTAACAGGTGTTGTTATCCATCCTGATGGCTACTACGCTGGGCAAGGAGCTGTGCTGACTTCAGGAGCTCTTCTACATTCTTGCAAGCTTTCAGGACCATGTACTGAAAGGGAAGAAGAGATGGGAGATTCCTTCCAGAGTCAACCGCCTTGCACCTCACCGCTCTGCACGGCCTGATGCCCACGGATGGAGCTCCTTTGCCTAAGAAGGAAATGAGGAGCTGTGTGGAGCTTCTACCCAGAGCAAGGCACAAAGGGCTCCTGGACTCAGTGCTGCTCTTCCCCCTATTCCCATAAAGCCCCACGAAGTCTAGCTACAACCCACACATCTCAGTGCTCACCTGCAGCCAGCCCACCTCCTCCCTGCAGGCTGATTAGCAAGAGCTTTCCATCCTGAGGTTTGCTATGCAAACATCAAACATTTGTGTTTAAATATTACACTCTTCTGCTGATGTGAAGCTAGTAATTACAGCCAGATGGGACCTGGCTCACAGGCAGACACAGGGCCCACATGCTGCTGGGTGGCAGGTTTTGGGGTTTTTTTTTTGCAAAAACCATGTGGCCGACCACCGGCAGAAATATCAGAAAAGCTGACTGTAATTAAAAACAATGAAGAAATAAAAAACCCAGTTTCTAAATATATCGTACAATGTATTCCAGGTGAGCACTGAGTGTTCTGGCTGCAGTACCTGGCAGCCCTAGTACTGTGCATGGGACATGATCCAAGCCAGCGTGCTCAACCCATACATCCCTCCAGGCACAACCTGATGATGACATGCACTGATTTGGTGTCAGCACCTCCTGCAGCACCATCAGGGTCTGATCCTGCAAAACCTTCCTGAGCTGAGGAAGAGCTCTTTTGGCACAAGGACCTGACTCAGCCCACACTCTAGTCCATCAAAATGCCCCCTGTGAGTGTGTCAGAGTCCCAGGCTCACCACACTGCTGGCGTGAGCTTTACAGCTGCTGCTGCCTCCTCACCTGCTAAGTGGAGGGATAATCTTTACTTCATGTGCCTGTGCACATTTCTGCCTTGCACAAGCTGCCCAGGGTAGGAAATACTTCATTTTCTACCACCTCCAGCATTTCAGGTCTGATTCTATTCAAGGCAAAACAAAAGCATTGCAGTGCATGGTGGGTTTTTTTCCCCCTGGATCATAGCCCATAGTCCATATTCATGTTCAACATCTGATTGTGTTTTTAATAGATAATCCTCTCTGCATTGCCTTTTCCCTACACATCACCAAAAGGTGAGTGGGAACACAACAGTTTAAGCAAAATGCCTCACTGTTTGTCCTACCCAACACCTGTGTTGTATATACACACCACCAAGTGCCCAGGAGCAATCCCGCTCCTTGCCCCACGGGCCTGATTGAGTTGTAGAAGTAACAGTGATGCAGGGAACACTGTCACCTGGAAGAGGAGCTAGAGCCAGCCAATCATGCAAAATTTAAGTAGCCTTGGTAAAGAAACCAATGCAGGTGATGCCACTGCAGGGGAAATAAGCTATAAAGGCTACAGCCCTTCCTCTGCACATTGATCCAGCTCTGTGGCTCTCCCTCTTTCTAACAAAGACTCTGGCATACTCTCAGAATGCTCCCAAGCCAAGTAGTGCAAAGCCAGAGCCTGTTTTCCTGTCCAAACAGCCAGGAGCGTTTAATTCCCTGGGACAGCTGCTGGGATATGTCCTCCATGTTGTAACAGTCAGCACTGCACAGGTACCTGCTCACCTACCATCTGTAAATGGTGTCCTGTAGCCAACCTCCAGATGGGAGCCACTGGCTGTGGTTGCAAGGGGAAGAAAGAGACAAGGCAGAAAACAGGGAGAAAAGAATAGAAAAGAAAAGGAAAAGAAAAGAAAGGAAAAGAAAAGAAAAGAAAAGAAAGGAAAAGAAAAGAAAAGAAAAGAGAAAAATCATTTTGTGAGAAACTGCAGAGCCACAGCAAACAGGTGCTGTCATTTGAGACAAGTGCCAAGCCCTGATAGGTTTCCCTATCGAGGAAATCAGGATCAACCTTGGTGAGAGGCACAGAACCTTGGTCTCACTTGTCTGCCATCTCTCTGGGCTCTGCTTCTCTCTTTTCCTGTGCTCTGTGGGCTTCTAACTTCTCAAATCTTCCTCAAAGGACCATGAGTAGAGCTACCCAAGGAAGCTTATTTCTGCTGTCTTATACCCCAGGAGAGTGTTATCTGTCATGAAGAGAAGGGAAAAGAAGGGAAAAGGAAGGGCTCAATGCCTCTCTGCTTCCTGCACCCAAGAAGCAGAGCTTTGGCATACCATTACCACCCCTTGTTTCTGCAGTAACCTTATCCGACGCTGCGTGGGTCTGTGGAAGCTCTGTTGTACTACTGTTGCCTTCATGAATAATGGATCCCCCTCCACCTTCCCTCTCCTCTTCCCTGTTGGATCTCATTTCATATTGTATGAAGTGGTATGGTTGCTGCTTCCCTGGGGTTGATCTGAACATTCTGATTCCCAGCTCCAGTTCCCCTCTTCCCAGGATGCAAGTGTTACACAAGAGGTCCCTGACTGGTGAGGGCAGTGCCTTTGCTGGGGTCATCTTTGGCTCCCGGCTTGCCTTCTGTTAGGAAACAGCTGATCCTTGATGTTCCTAAAGCCTGTAAGCTCTCTTCTACAATTTCCTATTTTAAAGAATAAAAGTAAAATTCCAAGAAAAAAAATGCTCATAATTCTGGTTCTAAAAAGTCAAATCTTTATGGCTAAAAGAGCCATATTCACAGTTCTACATGGTTTTGGGCCACAGAACATTTGGGGTCACTTCTACAGTGCAGTCTGGAGAATGTAATCTCCTGTGTTCCTGCAAATAGCCAGCTTTATTCAGCTTTATCTGGTAAAGACCAGTATTTTAGCTGTATTTCTCTTTAGAAGCCTCAGTTTTAGCAGGGATATGCTGTGGCATTTAGCAGCATCATGGGTACACTAACACCACAATCAGAGATGAGGACTTGGTTAAATTCAGACAAATCTGTTTTGAGTGGCTTTGTAGGTTTATAGGCATGAAGGTCTGTCAAACCTGTGTGCTGACCCCAGTTTTCCAGTCTTTCTCCTTTAGTGTTATCACTCCAGATTACAAGAAGCACCAAGTTCACATGCCCTTCTCTGGGGCTGTACCTTACCACTGTGTCTTCTTCCAGTCCCACCAGCCCAGTCCTTAATCTCTGCTACTCTCACCTGCTTTGGGGATTTCCATGAGGAGAGCCCATGTTGGCTGATATTTCAAAAAAGAACTGCAAGGATCTGAAAATCAAAGGCAAGGCACAGCAAAAAACCTGCAACCAGGAGAGTGGAGTCGTTGCAATTTAGGTCAAAGTGTTATGCTTACACAGGGAAGGGAAGAAAACAGGGTCCTCAGTGAGAAACCCCACTGCCAGAGGCCCTTGGAAAGACAAAAAATCAGTTGCCTGGAAACTAATGCTGCCCCTTATTATTGTCAGCACCAGGAAAAACTCACAAGTGCCATAATTCAGGCCACCACCACTGTCTTTTTCTCTTGGCTGAATAGAAGAAGCAAAGAGGAGAGGCTTTTCATGCTCTGTGGGTAGCAGGGTGTCTCCTTGCCCTCAGATCAAGGGATTGCAGGCTCGGTGCTGTTGCATCTGGATGGTCATTTCCCCTGGCAAACCTCATGCCCTGAAAGTTAGAGGCTAAAGCATCCTGTCCCAACCCAGTGGCATCCTAAACTGCTGGTAGTCAGGAGCATGAGGGAAGGGTCACATCCATTTCTCCTCTGAACCACCCACCTCTGATTGCCAGTGGGAGGCGAGTCTTCAGTCTGACCCAATATTATGAATAAAACCCAATTTAGATATTCTGTAAAAGGATTAGAAAACCTAGTTTCTTAACATCCCCAGTCAAAATTCAAGCTTCTGTTGCTGTGCCAATCTTTTTATAGCAGGTAGCAGCTCCGAACACCTGAAGCAGCCTTAGAGATTGCAGAAGATAATTAAAACAGGAGAGACAACCCCACTGTCAGCAGGGTCAGGAGTATCAGTTAGCACTGCTCAACATTTGCCATTATAAGACCAATTCTTCAGTAGTTTAGAATTTTGCCCAACTTAATTATTTTCACTGAATTTTCTCTATAGGGCACCTTCTTGTTAAGTCTTGGGGAACTGTATGTATATATTTACTCTGCCATCTTCTACAGCTAATGAAAAATTATAGGGCAGTTGAAGTTGGCAGGAGCCTGTGGAGACCATGTAGTCCAACCACCTGGCTCAAAGAAGAGTCAGCTCGAGAAGGTTGATTGGCACCACATCTCATCAGATTTGGAGTATCTCCAAGGATGGAGACCCCACAGCCTCCCTGGGCAGACAGTTCCAGTGTCCAGTGACCCTTAGGATAAAGTTTTTTGGTTAAAGTTTAACCCCAAAACTCTTTGATAAAAAGGACTGTACTGCTGACTCTTATAGAACAAAACATGCATATACACATGAAATTGCCCAAGCCAATCTGGTTGCAGCAAATTTAATGCTAATTCCAGAGCTGAGCTGTTTTACAGAGGACCCTTTCTCATCCCCCACACACAGGACCAGCATTGCACAGTTAGCAAAAAGTCTCCCAAGACTTTTCTACCATGTTGTTCAGTGCATGAAGCCTGAGGCAGGATTTACTGTACATTATTCAATCTCTGCTAGGGAGCTAAGATTATTAGTCTCCTAAAAAGCTTTTCAATTGAGTTCACTACAATAGCTGAATGCTTCGAAACTGTTAATGATTTTCACTTTGCAACTCCTGTGCCAGAGGATGGGTCTGCGCTATGGCTGTTTCACAGAGGACAAAGCTTGAGCCCAGAAGGGCCAAAAGGGATGGGGTGCTGCATGGACATGCCACATTACAGAGCACTTGAAAAGGTGCAGCAGCTTCCGTTCAGTCAGGAGGCTTTAAAAAGCCAGCACCCCATGGCAGACCAAGCTGCTGAACGAAGAGCAGCTCCAAGCCCGGGTGGCAGTGGCAGGGTCTGTGCTCACCCCATACCCAGGCATTGCACTGCCTTAGTGTGCTCACCATCACCAAATCATTTCCTACAGCCCAGAACCAAAGAGAGCTTGGGCTGTAGGAAAGATAGGGTCAGTCATTTCAAATTAAAAGAGGCTGAGATTGTCCAAACCTGGGTCTGGGCAAGTCTAAGTACTTTGCATTTGGTGGGGCAAGTTGAAAGTAAAGAAAACACCTTTGGAGTCAGGCTCAGGCAGACAGCACAAAACATCTGCCATGTGTTCTCTTGGCCCTGGGAGTGGAGACACATAGCCTTCGTCACACAGGTGGTGGCTAATCCTTGCTGTCCACAGCTGTTTCCATAATCCATGGCAGCACTAACCTGCTTGTCTATAGTCCAAGGAAGCTTTTGTCTTCAAACCAGAGACCACTGCAGAGACCCCTTTTCCTGATTGCCCCTAGGAGGGGGATTTGGCCTTTGTTTGGGTGAATGCTTTCCTGATTCAGCATGACAGCGGGGAATAGGACACACGTTTCAGGAATTAAATCCATTGCAGGAACTGAAAAAATCCTAGTCCCCCAAATGCTGATCCACAGTGTCAAGCTGGGGAGGGGGAAAGGAAAGAAGGTGGACAAAAAAGGTTTTGTAAGGAGCAGACCAAAGACAGGTCTGAGTTTCACCAGCTGTGGAGGAGAGCAGAGCCTCCCCCCTACCTCCCTCCATTTCCCAGCCCTTCCCTCTTACAAGCTGCAAGTCCCTGGGAGGCCCCTAATCTTCTTTGCTGTACAAAAGACCCAGTCTACTGGCTTTCCTTTTCTTTTTCCCTATTTAAAGTTGAAGTGGGGATCAGTTTCCAGGCACGAAGGCAGGGAGGGGGAAGGAGCAGGATGCAAGAGGTCACTCTGCAAAAGAGGTCCTGTGGAGGGCAAGAGCTCAGGTGGTTTCAGGTGGGCTGGAGACACAGGGACACAGGGTCTCTGGGGTTGTCAAGATCCTTGCTTTCTAATTACTGAGCTTTTCTGGTGTGCTTAGGTATCACTAGCAAACCAGTAGAGAAGATAACTCCTTCCAGCCTTTGTTTTACTTGTGAAACAGGATCTCCAGTCTCTTGATCATATTCTCAGAATTTTTCTGCACTGCTTTTGGCGTGAATTCAGCCTACCTGTCCAGGACTCCTACCCGATGCTAGATGAGGTCTTGTCAGTACTTTGCAAATGCTATTAATAATTTCCTGCTTCTACTGGCAATATCCCAAACCCCTCGGGTCTTGTTCGCCTTTTTGTGCCTTTAGCTCATTGGTGGTTCATAATCACCCATGACTGCTACAACGAAGTTCACCTCCTCCTCAGTCATGTCCAACTGACACACTCCCTGTCTAGCACAAAAAGCCCCAACCCTGTGATTAGTCTTGCATTTCGTGCTCTTGAATTTCAACTCGTTCCTGCGTCTCCGTGCTCAAGGTTGTCTGCTGCTTTCTGTTTGATCTCCCGTCTCCTCTGCATTCACAATGCCTTCCCCTTCTGCGTCATCAGCTGGCTTAACCTAAGCGCTTCCACTTCTTATGACAACATCATTCATGGAGAGAATAAACAAGATCAATCCCAGAATCGATTCCAGAGAAACTCCAGCGGTGAACTCTGTCTAGCCTGCTACTGCTTCTGTCCAGAGGTACAGCTTCTGTACCCGACTTCTATTTCTTCCACTAATCCCATCGTCTCCAGTTTAATTAGTAATTTCCCTGTCACTCCATTGAGCACAGCTTGCTGCATTTGTCTAGAAATTTGTCTAGATGAATTGAGATGAGCAGGCTGTCTCGGCTGAACGCTTTCCATGGCATGCCGAGCTGGTTCTGCTCCAGCCGTTTAACCATGCTGGCCTGAGAGTTTTCTTCCAGGTCTTTGCATGCCACTGACCCATCCTGCAAACCCCCCAAGCCCCACAGGAAAAAACATCAGACAAATGAGGAATGGGTGTTACATTTGCAACATTCAGTGTGGATCTTTCTCTTCTGTGAGAGGTTCTGCCTCTGGAAATGGTGCCATCACACCTGCATTTTTGCATATGAGTTTGTTTGGAAACCACAAATACCTGCTTGTCCTGGCTGCACTGCATCAGCGTGTCTGACTTTTGTCTCTTATCTTAATACCATTCAGGCTTCATACTGTCATTCTCTATGTTATGTGTTGATCCTACACCTTATCATCTCCTTCAGACTGGCCAGGGGCCACATCACGAACGTCTTTGCCACCCAGTAGAGCCACTGTGTTGAGTGAAAGCCTGACTGATATTTTCCCCGGTGTCGTAACACCCTTTGGAAGATTTATCTCAGCTCAGCTTGCCATGTTGTCCTTACTGCTTCCAGGTCCCTAGAGTACCCTCTCTCTTGTCACCAGAACTGGTAGGGAAGGACATCCATCTAGTTGGAACCAAATTTGCCATAGCTGAAATCCTCCTTGTCGATGTGAGGCCAACACATCCCAGATCCTGTCCTCAGTGGCTCAGGGAGCTTTAATGTTTTGCATTAGCATTGCTAAATGTCATGCTGGGGGACTTGGCAGTGCCACTTCTTCTGACCCTTTAGGCACTGTGTTCCAGATGTTCCCACTGCAATCCAGGCCTGTCAGAGGCAACTTTGATGCTCTCTGGGGGTGGACCAGATGCTCTCTAATGTGGACAGCACTAGACTTAGAAGTCAACCTTCATCTGGAAAGAAAATAATGAAGCGTATGTGGATTAAATTGTAAAATGCTCTCTGTCAAGCTTCTGAAAAACAGTTTTCCCCAATTTAATCCAACCTGCCAATGCACAGGGATCTCCAAGCAGGGAGAAAGTGGTAAATCCACCCTCAGTGAAGGGAGATGAATGGATTCTGAACAGAGGGATGAGTGGACTCCATGTGTTGTAGAGGAAGCTGGAGCAGAGCCCACATCCTGTAAGGGGCAGATTGGACAGACTCACCACAGGGTCACCACCCTGTGTTAACCTTTGCAGGAGATGCCCTGGGCTTCACTTTGCTCCCTGTGCCACCTGAGATGCTGCTGACTGTCTGGGTACCCGGCTTCCCTGGAGACCGTGCCGGTTGTCCCACCTCACCTGCCCTGCTGTGAACACCGAAAGCGAAGCCAGAGCCTCACCACGCTGCCCTCTAAAGCCTCTGTCTTGCGGTGGAAATAAATTGCCTCAGATTCCCGTAACTCAGGCAGAAAACCCAGGCCCCTTGCTGATAAAACCAGGCGGCCTGGACAGCGTTGCCCTGGCAACCTGCACTTTCTTCCCCATCCTTTTGTTCGGCCTCGGACCCAGACTTTTGTACCCAGCCATAATGGGGCCAGACTCTTGGGATGTTTACGGGGTGAGGTGAGAGGAATTTCATTCAGCCGTGTCTTGCCTGGCCCGTCTCCTTCCGCAGGGTGAGGGAGGAATGTTATTGACCAAGGCCCCATGCAGGGTCCGAGGCACTAAAGAAAGGCACTTTAGACTTTCCGACAAAGAAAAGAAATTCCTGCCCTCCCCCATGCAAACATACCCCCCCTGCCCCAACGTGTCTTTTGTTTCCTTATTTCTCTTTTGGTAACTTCCTTGCTCACTCACTCCTGCCCACAGCTGCTCTCACCAGGCACAAACAAAACCCTTCAGCGTGCCCCGTGTGCCTGCCAGCTCCAAGCTGCAAGGCATTCAGTAATCCTCCTGGACCCCTGTCCTCCGAGGCGCCTTGACAATAAAACGAAGTTGGACGTGCGCTGAGTTTGCAGGAGCAGCAGTGCTGTGCAGCTGAGGCCAGGGCATGGAGCAGCCAAGCACAGCAGGGAGCTGGAGCCCACTCTGAGCCCCTGCTTTGCTCAGTCCCTTGCCTTCTGGTTTGGGCTGGAAAGGGTTAAGCACATCAGGTCCAACTGCCTGCTGAGAAGACAAAAGTCTGCCTTGACATCCAATATTGAAGCTCCCAGGGACACCACTGAGGAATTCCCATTAGCTGGTGTTTGTGGAAAGCTCTATATCAAATGCTGAGGACAGCCAGTTTGCTTTCCTCGTGCCAGTCCACTGGGAGAGCGGCAACACCTTCCCAACACAGCACTTCAGGGAAGAAGCGATGTGGGCACAGACCAAGTGGTGCCTTTCTGGAGGAAAGGCAAGCAAGTCTTTCCCCTTGTCCCCCTGCGCTGCTGGCAGCAGCCAGACCCACCTGGAGAAACTCTAGCCTGACTTGACCAGACCTGTGCCTGGGTTCAGGTAGCTCATTTCAGAGGTGGACCTCATAGCTTCACTCTCTTCCTGGCCTTCAGACTTCACACTGTCTTAGGAGAAGATAAGTCTACAGTTTGGGCAGAAGACCTGAGAACCCTTCTTGGCAAGGCAGCGCTGTTTCCCATGCATCCTGCCCCACTGTGCTCTGCTTTCAGGGCAACTGTGCAAAGCAAAAGGCATCCAGAGATGAAATGCTGGGAAGGATGGGCATTCTTTAGTTTAGGAAGGATGGGTTTTCTTTAGTTTTGCTGAGGGAATAAACAGAACATGGAGCCCAAGCTGGTGTTGTTTGACTGGGCAAGGACCCATTGAGGAGTGGCTCCTGCTGCGGGCAGTGTCCCATGGCTGTCCTTCCCTCAGTGCTCAGCCATCCTGGGGGACTCTGTCCAGCAGAGAAGAGCCTGCAACTCTTGGCAGAGGCACTGAGTCTCTTATGGATGGTGAGAGGTGCTGGTGGAAGCTTTTCTTTAGTCCAGAATGGATTGGTCTAGTATTGCTCTCTCCCAGATGGATTACCTGATTAAAGGTGTGCTCATACTTCATAGCCTTTCACTTTGGTTGGTGCTGAAAGAACATGGAAAAAAAAGACCTGGACACATGTTTTCCTAACACTTGTCTTTGAGACTCCTACTCTTCCATCATATCTGCTTTAAAAAAAAAAAATAAAAAAAATCAGCTAATAGATTTAAAACATGATTAGTGAGCTGGACAGGGAAGGGGAGAGGAGAGACAGCACAGGCAATGGAGAACCACAAGACACCTTCTCCTGGGACTATTGCCAGTGAAAACTAAAGGCTAGGCTATGCCCAGTTGGCTCTTGGCAAAGGACTATCGCTCTGGCACCATTTCCATGCTCCTTGCCTCAAAGGCATGCAAACCCAGTGAAAATGTAGGCTGGGAACCAAGAGGAAGCAAAATGCACACCAGCCATGAATAATGGGGCAAATGTGTCAATGCCAACAGAAACACACGGCAGCCCTTCCTTCCCATTGTCAAACCTTGGCAAGGTTTTTCCAAAAGCTGCTGCTGAGGTGAGCCCTTCTGGATCAAACAGAATGTTCCTGCAGGCATGATCCCCAAGCTGGGTTTGATTTATGTGTTTAGGGGTTAGTGATTCAATGAGGGATCACATGCTGGAGGCTCCTATACCTGGAAACATAGCAGAGGGGTTGATCCTGGATCTTCCAGTCCTGGGCTACTCTGGGAAAGAGCCACCTCTTGGGACCTTTAGCATGAAGACAAAACCATCCCAGCCCTGTGGAAAAGACCCACTCCAGACCCCATCTCAAGCCTTTCACACAACTTGTGGACTGCTTCTTTCCTTCACAGTGAGGTTGTTTCTGAGAGAAGGTCTGTGGAGCAGGGGTGCCCCAGGGAGGAGGGGGTGCTGCAGGGACCTCCGTGCATGTAGGAACTTGGGCAACAAGAAGCCAAATGCCCAGAGCAGCAGAACAGAGAGAAAATCTCTGCTTGGATGTCCCTGCTCCCCTACTCTGCCTTGGTCACTCACTGCATCAACCCTGAAGAAACCAGCCTTGTTTCTACCTAGTTCACAGCAACCTTCAGAGGGATATGAGGTTCCTTCAAGATTTCAGTGAGGATATGTGGTGCAACAACATCATATGATGCCTTCAACAGCAGCTAATCAGGGACATTGAAATTGTGGGAGTGGGAATTATGGCAGGCTGGCACAGGAGAAATTCTGCCACTAATGTCTCATCAAGCCAACGCGGGCTTAACCTGCCAGGCAAAACAAGAAGTGGTAGAGACAGAGTACCAGTTAATAGGCTTTAGGACATACAAAGCAGCAGGAAACCCATTTTTCTCCAACCACCCACATCCCATACGGATGTAGCTTTGAGGGTTTTTTTCAGCTTTGTGTTGGTGGAAACAAAAGCAAGTCCCTTCTGCAACCCATTTGAGCAAGAAAAATGAGACAGAGGCTCCTGGGGAGGCTTGTTTTATCTGAGATGCTGGTGTCGAGGGGGTAGTATAGAGACCAATGAAGTATGAATGGTGCACTAAATTTGGGGCTATCAGGTTGGACAGTGACAGCATCACATTCCCCTTTACCTCTTTTCAGTTGGGTTTGTCCTGTCAGTGCCACAGTGTTGACAAGGGCTTAGCTGTAATGCTGCCCCCACTTTTTAGAGGGGAAATTAGGGCCAGTTTGTCCCAGCAGCCACATCTCTGCATCCAGCCATGCCCAGGGATCCCCAGGAGAGATTTAGCAGAGGTATAAGACATTTCTTCTCCATGGGGCTTGCAGCAGACATTCAGTGCAGCCAAAGCTGACTTGTTTGTAAATCTGATAAAGTCAAATTGTGTTTTTCTCCTGTTTCGAATATTAGGTACTTTGATATGCATAAAACCTCTTGGATGATCTCTAAGTCAGAAACTTTGGCATGGAAATATTTCCTTGGGATCACTTCTAGCAGAGAGACAGAAAGAGAAAGAGCAGGAGAGAGAGATTTTATCTGAAGTTCCCTTTTAAAAAACAATCCATAACTTCAATTTTCAGATCAATGTAAAAAAAAAAAAAACAAAAAGCTGAAAAAAATCTATCAAATTATTCTCTTCCTGCATTCTTCTGACACTGCTTTCTCAGCCCTTTCCTCCTCCCAGGCTGTTAGCTGCAGGAGCATTACAGGGTGCTCAAGGAGACAGAAGACTATTCAATTACAACAGCGCCGAGCTCCGAATGCCATCAATTCCTGTCTTAACCTGCTGTTTGGGGGGAGCACAGCAGCTGTGCGTGTCCTGCTAAAAGAGGGGTTCCATTGCTTTGGTGGGTGGCAGGAGCTGGAGGTGCTTCTGCTCTAAAAGGCAAACCATCAGTGTCATTATTAATGAACTTGAGTTGTGTCAGAAAAAAAATTGGTAAGGAAAGAGGGAGCAGCTGAAGAATTCCAAGATTTGCTTCTTCTGTCTGAAGAACAGAGATAAAAATGTAAAAGGGATCAAACAAATGGAAAATGCATCAAGACGAAGCAGAAATGGTGTCAACTTTCCAGCAAATTACACACTTGGCGTTTAGAGACCACAACTCTGATTTCCAGTCCTCCGGGATATTCCAGCGCATCGTCTTCAAGCTGGCTTTCTCACTCAGCTGTGCTTGGGTCTGACGGCTGGTGTGGGTTCTAAAATCATGAGAGATTAGTGTTAATAAAGGCAACAGCCCCCCCACCCCTTTGCTTTATTTTAAGCATGGCCTTGTGCTGGAGATGCCACACTGTTTCCCTTCCACAACCATCCATCAAGGACAGTTCATCTCAGCCTCCGATAAATCCTATTATTTCAGCTGCGCATTTCCACTGCCTCCAAATCAGCAGCTGATGATACGCAGAGTTGTTGCAATAAATGTTTATGGCTCTGCTTCTCCTCAGCCTTTAATTTCAATGGTTTGATGTTGATCAGCCCGTTGAGCGGCAGCCCGTTCACATCATTACTGGTGTGTGCAAACAGCCTGCGCTGGGGACCAGCGCCAGCTCAGCCGCCGCACTGATCTTGGCTTGTTAGAGGTGGTTCCAGATATGATCTTATAACTCTTGGAAACGAATGGTTTCCTCCAGCCCTGAGCTACCATCCTCCACTGTACAACGAGCGTGCACCACGGATGTATTTATGCATGGATGAATGCCCTGGGTGTATACATAGCTAGGGATTTTATTAAAACCTATACCCACCTCGGTGCTTCTGGGCAAATTCATAGCCGAGGCACACCATCAGTTTAGGAGCTACATGCTGGCTGTCAAAGCCAGCAATTAAACATTCCCCCCGAACCAGCGAGCGGCCATTTCCCTGCCAGCCTCCTGCCTTTGCCCACGGAGCAGACAGATGCAGGGGAGGATGCTGCTGCTCTCCCCTGCCTGAGGCATTGCGAAGGCCACAGGATGCTGCTGTGGGGGTCAGTACCTGCTGGTGTGAGCTGCTGTGCAAACATCTATTTTTGGCCATGTTTGGGACCCAGCAAGTCCAGCTATGAAGTCTTGGTGCAGATTTTGGGCAAACAGACAGCCTGTGCAGGGAGTCGGAGGCAGAGCTGAGCCTGCATCCCTCAGGTGATTATCCAAGGCAACTGTCCTTCTACAGATCCCAGTGTGGGCTGAGATCCCAGTACTGACCATGTCTTGTGCCTCACTCTGGACAAGGTCAGGCTTTCTCAGCCACACATCCTACCAAGATACACGAAACAAACTCCTTGTTTGTATGAGGTAGTTCTAAAAACATGGCAGCCAAGTTGAAAGACAGCATTTCACAGCTCTGTGGAAAAAATCGCTCAGAAGCCCAGAGCAACAACAAAACCTGTGGGACCTGCACTGAAGCTTTCACGCTGCTCAGGGCCAGGGTGGTGCTTATGGGGAGAAGGAGACAAAAGGCACATTGTCAAGTTTGCAGATGACACCAAAGAGGGGTGTGTTTGAGGGAGGAGTGCTGGTTCCAGCTCCTAGCAGGGCGGCCCCCATGTGACTGAGGTGTATAGTTTCTTGAAAGATGTTTCTTCAATTCTGGCAAAACATGAGGTGTCACTGTGCAGGCTGGAGGTCTTGCTTGGAGATGGTGCACACCGCAGGAGGTGAGTGGAGATGGACTTGTCCTCTAGACCAGGTTCAAGGCTGTGGGTGATGGACAAGTGAGATGGGAGAGGAAACAGTGGTTCCTCCATGCTGTAGCTCTTTGTAGGTGCCCCTGTAGGAGAAGACTCAGGTCCATGGAGCTCAGTTGTGCTGGGATTCATTTGACATGAGCCCAGCAGGGGCACGTGGTGTCAGGTGACTTCAGCTGGGTCCCACATGTGTCCCACATCCCCGCTGTGGGATTCAGACTTGCATCTGCAGCTGTGGCAAAGCTGATGCTGGAAGGCTCAGGCACAGCAGGAGGACACAAGGGAGGACCAGGAGCCAGGGATGGGTGACACCTGCAGATGGTGCTACCCATCTGTTGACACCACCACGGGTGTGGAGTGAAGCCCTTGAGGAGCAAGAGGAAGGCTCAGGACAGGTATACCTGCTGGCCCAAGCCTGGGGGAGGGGGGCAGGGAAGATGAGCTGAGGATCTGCTTGCCAGAAAAAATGAAGTTCACAGCTCGCTTGTCAACATGGAAAGGGGAAGGGGGGGCTTCCTGGGAGAGGGATGGAGCCGGGTCGTTAGCCTTCTGCTCACATCGGCGGGGGAAAGCAGTTTCATTTGCTGGCCTGATTGGACTGATGAGATTTCCATATTCTTCATTAAGGGGCTGCCAGCAAGCGCGGCTGGGCTGCCATTTCCCATTACTCACAGCCTATCCATTATGCAAAAGGCGAAAGGGAGAGGGACGAGCCCCGTGAGCCCAGATAGCGGCTGTAATGATCCTGTCAGCGTCGCGCCCGGCACCGCGGAGAGGGCAGCCAAGGGTGCTGCGGAGCCGCCCCGCAGATTGGTCTGCCTGCTCCCCTGCCTGCTTCCCTGCCTGGGCACGTGCTCGCTCCCGCAGGTGCCAGGTTGGTGGCATCACTCTCCATATCTTATCCTGGCCTCTCATGCAGCTCTCCTGCCCTGCCCCACTCCCATCACTGGAGCAGGGTGAGCAAAATCCCACTGCAGCGAGCCCAGTGCAGAGGGAGAAATGAACTACCAGCCCCAGGACGTGCCCACCAGCTTCCTGGCCACCCCCAGGACACCCTGTTCTCAGCCCCTTCCTTACAGCAGATGAAGTGGGGCTGCCTGGTGCTCTGTGCATCCCCGGTGCAGCAAGGTGGGGTGGCAGGGAGCAGGGAGAGGAAGATCAGCGCCCCACTGACCCCCAGGTGGGCACTGCTCCTGCTTGGGTGCTCTCACCACACCCCATGGGAGCTCCAGGGCTTCAGGCTTGGTACACTACTACTCTCTATCCCTGCCCAGGGATCACAGCCTGTGTGTGGGGCTGTTTGATGGGGCTGCGTGTGCTCTGAAGGCAGCAACGTTTGAAGGATCATTGCCTGAGCCCGGATCCACCCTGAGAGAGCCTTCACTGAGGGAGATTGGGAAAATTGCCTCTCAGCACCAGTATTGAACTGGGTTGCTGCAGGGAGGTCTTGGAGCCAGGAGCTCTTCCCAAGATATCTGTCATGCCTGACCTCAGCTGTCACCGGCAGGCAATTATCTCAGCACTGAGAGATCGCGGTGGGGATGCAAGGACCCAGCTCTCCTCCTGCCTCCCCTTCAGCCCCCTTCTCCCCATCCCACTTGCCACGGTGATGCAGACAGCAGTAACCTTCCACTGGATAGGGTTAGGCAGCCCCCCTGAATGCTGGCTGTGCTCCTCAGCACCCATCCCGGGTTAGGGATGGAGCTCTCTGCCCAGCTCCCACCTCAGTGGGGGCTGATTCATGGCATGGGGAGAGGGATGGGGGAAAGCTGCCAGTGCCTGTGTGGCCTCTGTATCCCCTCACTGGCTGTCAGCTGTATGTCACGGAATTGTTTATGAGTCTCGCCTCTCTGGAGGGAGCGTGGGTCAGCTCCGACCGAGGCTCCCACCAGCAGGGATGCGCTTGGAGGAGGATGCCAAATACCCAGACGCTGGAAAGAGCAGGAACACGTGTCAAGGGACAGTTTCCATTTATTAGTGACAGTAACCTCAGCAAAAAATAGCCTGGTCTTTGTCACATCTTCATCCCTCCAGTGTCTCTGCGGGGCACAGGCAGAGTAGCTCTAATTGCTCCCGGGTGCGGAAAGCGGAGATCAGAGCCTGGCATCTGTCTCCTCACCCTCTCATGCTTTCTTCTCGCCTTTCTCTCTTCCTCCCCACCCTTTTCTCCACCATTCTTCTTTCATTTGCCAGCACCAACATGACCAGCATACTCGGCTGTGTTTGCTGCTTCGTCCCTGCCCATATTTGCTTTCACACACCCTCAGAGTGCTCAGTCTTGGTGCTGAGTCCTGGGGAGGTGTTGCCTGTGGGTGTCCCCCACCTTCATGGCTACTTTTGGGGACGAGGCTCTTGCGTGCAGGCAGGAGGAGCACACCAAGAGGGATGGGCAGGGTCAGTGAATGCTGCCCCACAGCCAAACCCTGGCTGGAAGAGCTGCCCGGGGGAGGGGGGGCACGGGGAGAGAAGGGTTAACTGCCCCTGGTGCGGTGCCATCGCTGGGTGCCCATCAGCCACCCCGTGTTGCACCAACAGCGGGCACTGAATCCCGTCCTTGTTGGCCACGCTCCAGCCTGGCGAAGGAAGCTGCTGAGAAAATGCAATTACAGCAAACAACAGCCACACGCGCAAGCGCTGCAATCCACACCTGGCACTAATTAACTTAATTAGTCCTTAATGAGCTACACTGGTCGGAAGGCCTATTTTTACTTAATTATCCCCTAATGTGCTTGGCAGAAAGTGGGGGCCCTGATGGATGGAGAGGTTTACCTGGCTTCCTCTGCTCTGGCAGGATACTCCATCATCCTGGCCTCCCTAACAAGCTGAGCCGCCTGTGAGCGGAGCAGGAGTGAGCCTGGGATGGGTGGGAGCCTGGCACCCGATGGCACCTGCCTGGCAGATGGCAGAGTTTGGCTGCACTTGTGGAGGACTTGTGGCTTGTCACTGTGTCCCACCTCCTTCAGGTCTGGGTGGCATTTAGGAGAGCCTGCAGTGGTGCACAGGGTGGGGGAAGTTGTAGTGCTGGTGCAAAAGGCTTTCCTGGGATATGGTGGCCGGGAGCTGCCAGTCTGTGCCATGCAGTGCCCAGTGGGATGGCTGGGCCCAGCCCCTCAGGTGGCTGGAGCAGAAGGGGTGGCCCAGGTCCAAAGCATTGTGCCCTGTTCCAGGGATCCCTATGCAAGGAAATCCTCATGCATAACATAGGGAGGGTGGGATGGCGTAACCCCATCAGTCCCTGGGGAAGATGGGACTGGAGGAGGCTGGGAATGGGAACAGCCCAATGCCACCAAAACAGTTCTCCTGCAACCTGTGCTCTCCAGCTGCAAACTAGGTGAGATGAGCTAGTCCCAGGTGCAGGGAGGATGTTGTGGTCCCTGAATTCGGCCCTGCTGTTTCCACAGCAACCAGCATCATCCAGCCTGGCCCTGATAGCTGCAGCATCTCTGGGGGCTTCCTAAGAAAGCATGTCCCGAGCATCTGAGTTAAAGATGCAGGAGCCAGCACCTCCAAACCATGCCCCGGGAAAGTTAAAACAGGGTGCAAGGACCTGCTGTGACAAGCCAGGGAGGTGACAGTGGCACGGTAGGGAGGGGAGGGCACCTGTCACTAGCCCTTATTCATACCATCCCTTGATGTAAAGATTTCTTTTTAAATTAAATGAAGAGCACAAGCTAGGAGAGCAGCGCTGTTCTCCCAGGCTTGCTGAGCTGCTCCCCAGATGGATCTCCCTGTAAATTATGGATCGAATCTGCTGTGCTTTCCAGCAGCAGTAGAGCAGTGAGCTGATGATGTGCTTGTGAAGGGAGTGGCTGTTCTCCCATGGCACAGCTGGACACGGTGGGGTTGGTGCTCTTCTCTCAGCTGCCCTGCAATGCCACCAATGTCACCACTTGCCAGCCAGTGGTATCAGGCTGTGCCAAGGCAGTTGGGCAGTCCTTCCTCCTCTCTCTCCTCCTCCTCCTGCTCACTCTAGCAGATCCAATGGATGGTGCCATGTCTGCTATTACCTGGGGTTTGGTCCCTCCACCTTCCATTGCTCCTCATCCCACTGCTTCTGTGGGATGATTTCCTAAGGCTATTTTAGTAAAGTTTCTCTTCCCAGTTTCTTCCTCATTAAGTTTCACAGCCCAAATCACAGCAAAATACTGGCCTGTTGCTTTCCCAGGGCAGGCTGCAGTGCAGAGCCATGGTGTCTGTGGGGTCACTGTCCCTACACTCCATCTCATGGGATACCCCACCTGCCTTCCTCAAGCCTTTCTGGGCTGACAGATCTTTTTGCATCTCTGACTCATTTGCTTAATGGATTTGGGACTAAAAAATTGTTCTTTATTTCCCTTCCTGGGTCTTAGAGGACTTTACTAGGTGCAGGAAAGGTGTGCAGGCTTTTGGTAGATTTCTTCTGCTCTGCAAGTTTGTTAATTCACTCCATTCCCCCCAATTACTCGAATCTGAAGTGCAAGACCCTTTATTCATACACTGAAGTG
This sequence comes from Pyrocephalus nanus, assembly GCA_038380795.1. Taxonomy (NCBI): domain Eukaryota; kingdom Metazoa; phylum Chordata; class Aves; order Passeriformes; family Tyrannidae; genus Pyrocephalus; species Pyrocephalus nanus. The sequence continues at coordinate 6,881,642 of CM076271.1, read as the reverse complement.
TGTTCAGTGTTTAAAGGAGGGTTTAGAAGTGGATAGTGGGAGTGGGGGGGCGGCTCTTGAGGGTCCTGGCTGCTGCCCTGGCAGCAAAGGGGCTGGCCTGTCCCCAAGGGGCATCCTGTCCCTAAAGGGATTCCTGTCCCCCAAGGGCATCCTGGAAGGGAATCTTGTCCTAAAGGGGCATTCCTTTCCTGGAAAGGCAGATGCTGTCCCTGAGGGATGTCCTGTCATGGACAGGAGTCCTATCCCCAAGGAACATCCTGTCCTGAGTTGGGTCCTGTCCTAAAGAAACATCCTGTCCCTAAGTGTTATCCTCACATGGATGCATTTCCTCTCTCCAAAAGGTTTTCTGTTCCCCTGGAACATCTCATCCCCATGGGGTCTTCTTTCCCCATGAGGTGTCCTGTCTCAGTGGATGTTCTGTCCCCACAAATGTCCCATCTGAAGTGGAGCTCCTGGCTCTCCAGTCCCACCCCATGGAATGTTTTCCACCCTGCTCACACCACGGCACAGCTGGGTACCCACGAACTACCTGTCACCCCAGCCTTCCCTGAGGGACTGCTGCTCACCCAGCCTTGCCCCCACTACATCCCCCTCCCCACGGGCAGGTCTCCAAGTGCAGCTCAGGGCACAGTTACAGCAATGCTTGGATACAGGAAAAGGGGTCTTGGGTCACTCAGCTGGGGAGGCTGGCAGCCATTCCCAAAACTGGGACTGTTAATTTGTTGTTGTGGAGAGAAAATAGGGCACCAAAGTGCATTTGAAGGTGAGCTGATACAGATTTATTGGTGGTTGGGTCTCTTTGGGAGAGGCACTTAAGCAGCGCTAAGAGGATGCTGTAAAAGCGTTTCCAGCAGTGAAATCTGTCATTTGTCCATAAAGGAGAGCGGGGGGCTCCAGCCACGCAGCCCACCTGAAAAGCACCTGCCACTACAGCAACGTGGCTGTTTTAACCACGGGCTAAAGGCCCCAGCTGTATTCCTATCCCCTCCTGCTCACCATCAGATCCGGCATCCCTGCCTTTGACCCCTACCTTCCCCTCCAAGCAGCATTTTGACATCTAAATTCAACAGAAAGGAGCTTTTTTATTTCCAAAGGCACCTTGCTCCTGGTGACCCAAGCGTGTGCCCTGGGGACAGCAGTCACCTCACCTGGACACCGCCGCCTCCCTGGGGAGGGAAAACCCCACGGCAGGGCTCAGGCATTGCCCCTGCTTGGGCTTTATCTTTGTTATTTTATTAATCTCTCATTTGAAATGGATACAAGGCGGGGGAGAGATAAATTAGTCCCATTCTTCTGGGAAGAATGAAGTGACCCTGCGAAGCGAGGGACGGTGGCGGTGCCAGCCCCACCGGCCCAGGCAGAAATGCTAATTTCTCCTTTCCTCCACCAAACGCCAGAGCAAAAAATGCTAATGGGGCTGACGGCGGGCTGCAGATAAAAGTCTGTGTCTGCTCCCGCGCACACAGATGGGTTTGAGCGCCGCGATAAGCTGGCAAACAAGGTAATTAAAATAATTAAAATGCTAAACAAAGGGGAGGATGGAGAAAAGCGGTACAAAGGGCTGGGAGGGACGAGCTGCTCCTGGGAAATGGCAGCTGGGTGCGGGCGAGGAAGAGGAGGGCAGAGGGATGGAGGTGGGTGGGCTGGGTCTCCCATGAAGGTTGAGGGGCTGTGGGGTGCAGCAGGTAACCATCCCATCTTGAAGCCCCATCCCTGGGTTGCAGCTGGCCCTGGCCATGGGGCCATCTGCCTCTTCCCCATCCCCTGCCTACCCCAGTGTCCCCTGCAAAGGTGATCTGGGGGCAGCCTGGGAGCCCAGGAAAATTCCCACTGCCTTGGTAAATTTCTCTGGTTTAAAACAAAACTGCCCCCAAAACAGGCATGTTCTGCTGCTGGAAATTACTATCTCAAAGTCTCCCTTTTATTAACAACATCCATTAAAATATATTAAAAAAGTGAACTTGAAATTAGAATTATTTTTGTTTCAGGCCAAGAGAAACATTCTATTTCAGCGAAGCAAAGTTTTATTTAAAGTTAAGTCCTCAGGTGCCAGCCAGCTTTCCCCTGCAAGGAGAGCTGGGGGCAGGGGCCAGTCTAGGGACTTCTGTGCCATGCTGAGGCCAAATCCCAGTGTCACCAGCTGCACATCCACACCGGCGCAGCATTTGGCAGGGATGTCCCTGATGGACTGCCACCCCCGTGCAAGGTGCAACATGCAATTAGAATGTCCCTTCCAGGCTGTGCTGCCCCATGCCAGGCTCAGGATGCCCCGAAGGACCGTGCTGCTCCTTCCCCGTGGCTGTGCATCCATCCCTGGTGTTTGCCTGGTGGCTGTGCCCTGTGGAGCCGGAGCAAGGAGCCCGTCAGACGGTTTTAGCAGGAGCCGCTGAGGGTGGGGAACAAGCAGATGCCCCATGAGATGCAGTGCAGGGGTCAGGGCTCAGATCCCCCCTTCCAAGCTTCCTGCTGCGGAGGAGCTGTAGCCAAAAAGCAGGCCGGTGGCTGGCAGCCTGCCCGCGGTGAGCTGAATCTCCGGCTGCAGTTTGAAGCTCGCAGACAGCTATTTAACACAAACAGCCAAGCTGTTATCTTTTCCCTTAGGGCCACCATCCCTTTCGCTTCTCAAATGCCAAATTACAGCCTACATTTAATTTCAATGCCACGGGGAGATGCATGTCAAGGGAGGGCAGCTTCGTTTAAAATTAGCCACATTAGATTAGCGGTGATGCAGCCGGGGAGGAGGGTTCAGAGAGAGGAGATGCGTCCCCATGAACTTTGGGGGAATTCCTCTAGGAATGTTGAGGATTCAGGGTCCAGTGGAGCCAGGTCTGCCCCATCTGCTGAATCCCTGGCTCTGCAAGGATGCTGGTTCTGGCTAGGGATGTTCCACACTGCACAGGGCCAGGAAAGGGACTTCTTATATGCAAGGCACAATGCAGAGATGCCACTGACAGATGCAGGGCACAAAGTGTGTTTCTAGCCATCAGTTGTCAATTATTTGACCAAGGGAAATTTATAAGGATCTTCAATAAAAACAGCATATTTTTCCCCAGCAGCATTTATGGAAGCAGGGTGTGAGGTGGTGTTGCCTTCCCAACCACAGGATTGGCATCGGTGGGATTCCTGTGAGCTTTTTGCCTGGATACGGCTCGAGCAAGCAAGAAGGCAAAGACCAGTGAGCCTCTGCTAGTGCACAGCTGCATTCTGCTCTGGTCTGAGCCCCCAAAATGATGGTGTTTTTTTTCGGGGGGGGGGGGGAGGGGAACAAGCAGAGCAGTTTGAAACCACCCGCGTGCACATGGAAAGTGTCAGCCCAAATCTCAAAAAATTTTTTTCTTTACATTGAAATGCAGAAATGCTAAAATTGTGGGCAATGCTTTCATGGGGAATAGTAGTGACAGCCAGAAAAAAAAAGAGAGAGCCCGTAATTGCAGGCTTTCACTGACAGCAAAACAACCCTTTAATAATAACTAAATACAAGGAGCACGCAGAGAGCAATCTTCCCTGAAAGAAACAAACACTGATTTCTCTTTTTTTTTCCCTCCTCGCCAGATTCATCTCTGCTACAAAAGGGTTGGCTGGCATCAGTCACATCTCCTCCTGTCCCTGGGACCCAGTTTGCCCCACTGAGGATTTCCAGGCTCGCTGGAGTGTGGCAGGGGAGGGTGAACCCCAGCGATGCTCATGAGGTGTGCAATGGGGTCATGGCAGGATCCAGCAACCCTGTGCTCTGAGAGCCAACCTATATAGTAAAACTACTGCAGCCTCAAAACCACATGGGACAAGGCTACAGGGTGTGGACACGGAGAGGCATAAGACACAGGGAAGCAAAAAAAATATGGAGAAGGGCTCCCTTGGGAGGTCTCTGATGGGGTGGGAGCAGCGGTGCCATGCAGCGGTGCCACCCCTGCTCCAGCTCCATGCTTGGGGCAGAGTCCTTCAGGAAGGCCACAGAGGGAACTGGGCAGCCCCACAAGGCTGCAGCATATCCTTGTTATGGGATGCTCCTGCACGTCCCCATTGCAGAGGTCCTTCTGCGTGTCCTTATCTCAGGCCTGCCTGTCCCCATCGTGGGGATGCTGCTGCACAGCGCTGGTGCTGACTGGCTGCGTTCACCCCAGCTCACCCCAGGTGACAGAGGGACCAGCGTGGTTCCAGTAGGGGCAGAGGAGATGCTGATGGGCCCCATGGGGAATTCAGCATCTGTCACTCACAGCATGCCAGGATCTTCCTGCAGCACTCCACGTTTCAATGGACCATGTTGTCCTGCTCTGCCTCACAGGACCCCCCTGCCCCACACAGCAAATCCAACACCCTCATTGTGGGCATCTCTTCCCCACCCCAAGGCCAGCCAAAATAGTCTGCCTTCCCATGCAACCAGCTGGCTATTTTTACAGGGGGTGAGGAAGCAGCAGTGGAGGAAGGGGGAGCACGGCCAGGCAGAGCAGTGCTGAGCCGCAGGGATGCTCCATCAACATGCAGAGCCACGTGCCAGCTTGACGGTGGCCGGACAGCATCTAGCTCATCCAGACAAACTGCTGCAGGGAAAGGTGGCAAATTCATCTCCGGAAATAATGGTGGAGAAGGAATCCGCTCACCTCAAGCTGGGGACAACAGGTTGAATCCCACCCATGGGACACGCCAGCAGGAACTCCTTGTGGTCCTGTCTGTAATTAGGCTTTAATTCAGGTGGTAGCTCCAGTTAGGGGAGTGAGGCCACATCTTCAGCTTGTACAAATCAGTGGCATAAACCCAGTGCCACCCCCTGACTGTCCCCTCCCGTTCCCTGGTGGGTGGCATTTGGAGTGGGAAGCTGGTGTGCCAGGTCTGGACTGGCCAAGCTGCTGGTGCCAGCCCCGGTACTCGGGAATCTGCTGCCTCGTGGGGCTTCAACTAATGTGACTTGCATCTGTAATTTACTTTTAAAAGGGGATTCTTGCTTTCTCTCTCTCCACACTGCCTGCTGGCTGCTCCTGGATTTTCCAGCAAAGGGAAGGGGAAGAGGGGTATGAATAAAATATCATCATGACAGCTTTTATATATATATACATGAACCCGCTCCGTCAGGCTGCAAGCTTCATTTTTAAATAAGAAGCTCGGCTCCATTCCCAAGAGGCCAGGAGAACGCAGCGGGCTTTTAAGAGAAGGGACCAAAACAGAAGAGCATTTTCCTCTTCCATCACATCAGACTGGAGCTGGGTTAATTACGCTTCTCTGTCCTGATTTAAGCACGGGAGCTTACTCAGTACAACTGTTCCTTTATTAATGAATTGCAACCCAATTTTAACCGGAGGAAGCTGGCAAGGAGGAAAAAAAAAAAAAATTGGAAACCCTTTTGCCAGTATGCTGTTTGCTGCTGCCTTTCATTTACATAACTTCAAAGTGATGCATTTTTTAAACCAACCTATTTTCAGGTCTGGCTGGACTGCACAGGTGCATGGACATCCATGTGGATCTGGCATCTCTCCATGTATGCCCGTTGCTGCTGCAGGGAGCAGCAGCTCCTGGGCAAGGCTGGGATCCACCACGCTGCTGGGCTGGGATGTGGATCTCCAGCAGCTCTGCTGCTGTCCAAGATGCTGCTGGCTCACTCAGGTGCACATCACCATGAGCTTATGACCTGGTGCCAGCTGGTCCCTACCAGAGCATCCTGGGGCCCTAATCCTGCCCCAGCCCATCCTTCCTGGGATGGACCAAGGGGCTCATGCAGGATGCCCCAGGGAGCAGGAGGACATGCTGCCCTGGTCCTGTGCTGGTCCTGTGGGGCATCACTGGCACCTTGGGGTCCCTCTCTGCCTCCCCACAGCATCGGGGGAAGTCACGGGCACTGCCGCCCGCTGCCACGCACCAGGGAACCGGGGACATATGCTGCTTTTTCACGCCGCGGAAACACCACCTGCTCGGCTTCTGCTCAGCCCCAGGCGGGAGGGAGGGGAGCCCATTGCCCCAGTGCCCCACAGTATGTCCCCACGGCCCCCTGTACCCAGCAGGGCTCAGCCTCCGCCTTCCAGCTGTGGGCAGCCATGGGTGGTCTGAGCTCTGGGGTGCCATGGGATGGCACAGCTGATTCCCAATGCCGTGCGAGCAGGGAGACCTGAGAGCAGCTTCCCAGCCCTGCGGTGTGCCAGGACACTGCCCTGTGCTGGCACCCACCACTGACACCCTCCATCCTCTCACCCCTCACACGGGAGAGGTGCTGGGATAGAGGAGAGTCTCATGGATATTCATGAGCAGAGAGTTCACTGATCAAAAGGCGCAATCCTGTTTTCTTTTATAATATATCTGGTTAATACAGACTTAATGAACAAATGAATAATAAATTAGACCAATTTTGTTTTCTTTCTTCTTGGAAAGGCGGGCTCGAAGGGGGACTCTGTGCGGGTTTGATTGATAGCAGGGGCTTGCTGGGAGATCTGCTCCTCAAGCCCTTATTAAATATGAAACAAATAACGGTGCAATTGGTTTAATCTTGTTGCAGCAGCGGATGCCGACTGGGCAGAGGGAGAGGAGGAGGAGGATGGGGAGGAAGAGGGATCCTCGGTTGCCTTTGCCCACACAGAGGCAGAGCTCAGGGCCCCAGGCAGGGTGCTGGGCAGCTCGGTGTGGCTGCACAGTTAACCAGAGCAGGGTGTGGGCATGCACTGCAGGGAGCAGCTAGCACTGCATGGCACTGTCATGCACATGGCCTGGGGTGGTGCAAAGGCATCATCAGAGGATGGATGGAGCCTGTGCAACGGCATCATTGCACCAGCTGGATCAGTGCAGGGTCTCCCAGGCTCAGCAGAGTGATGTCTGAGGAGCTGCCACCAGAAGAAGGAGCAGATGAGAGGCTCTGTCAGGGAGAGGAGTTGTGGCCATCCCATCATGGCCACAACCCCAGCCTGGAGAGGGGCCACGGGTCCCTGCATGGCAGCACAGCTCACTGAGCTGGCACTGCCTGTGCCAGCATGGATCATTGCAGCCTCTGGGGTCGTGTCACACCCCACCTGCTGATGTACAGCACTGGGAGAAGGTGTTCAGTCATGAGCCACTGGTGCATCCTCCACCCAGCCAGACCACCCAGGGCAAAGCTCACCCTGGCCCACGGTGTGTCCCTAGGGAGGGCTGGGGCTGGCATGCAGGTCTCCAGGAAAACAGATCCCTTTGGAAACACCCTTCTGACCTCCAACAGGCTCCAGGGTCTGAGCTTCATCCTTGGTCCATCCCCAAAATGTCCCACCGAGATGCCTGAGCCACAGGGGCTCCCTGCAGAGCCAGCAATGGGAGTGTCCTCCTGCCCCAGGGCCAGAGCACCCACCTCTCCCTACACAAGGGTGCTGGGCTCCTTGGGGAGTGATGGATACAGGTGTAATGGGTGGCTTTCCCACTCCCAGCACCCCTCTGCCCTGCCAGTAGGGGCCAGGCAGCAGGTGACTCCAGGTGGATGCCAGCACCCCAAACCACCCAGCAATGCCTTACAGCACCCAGACTCCATCAGTGCAGCAGGTGCTTGCTGTGGAAGCCGCTCATGTCCAGGTAGCTTCCTGCTGCCATCACTTCAGTCAAAAAAAGAGAAGGAATTCCCAGCTGCTGTGAGCTTAGCGCCGCTCCAGCTGCCTTGGCCCAGCCTCTCCTTCGCTTTGAGGCTCAAAGCCCCTCACTGGAGTCCTGACCATGGTGGGAAGCCAGGCTGGGGATGAAAGTGCCGCTTACCTGCTTACTTATGCTCCAGCGCCCAACGAGCAGCAACACATGGATTAACAAAAATAATTCCCCCTAGAAAAAGAGGGGAGAAAGAGAGGGGAAAAAAAAAAAAAAAAAGGAAGGAAAAAAGAAAAGAAAGCCTCTGCTGTGGGAACAGCCGGCTAACCTCGAAAGCCTCTTACCTGGCTAGATTTAACTGCCTTTGTTGCTGCATCAGCCTGAAAAATCCCCTCTTGCATCGTGTCAGTGCTGCTGGCAGCTCCGAGACGCTTCCCGGCCCTTTGTAATGAAAGACGGCTCTGTGCAGCGCGGCGGCCGGGGCTCCGCTGCTCCCCGCTCCGGCTTTTCTCCTGGGAAACCCAGCTCATCTATCGCGCTGTTTTTCTTTGTGGGCCTGTCCTCGGTCTGCATGGGGCTTCAGAGGCGACCTGGGGTGGAATTGCCTGTATTCAACACTGGCCCCTGGCATTAACTTATCTTCTGTCTCCTTTTGAACCTGCTTATCGCTGCGATCAGAATTGCGGCACTTCCAGCTTGCTTGCGAAGTGGCATTTCTGAGCCATCTCTACAATCTATTAATTAATTAATGCCTTTATTAATGCTAGAGGAATGGCATGGGTTGTGCCTGGGGCTGTGGGCACTAGAGGCAGGGGAGCCTGGGTGAGCCCAGTATGTGAAGGTGTGAAGTGGGGCTGTCCTGCGGGATCGATGCCGGTAAGACACAGCTCCCACACGCTCCTCTGCCAGGGCAAGCTCCAAGGCTACCTCTGCCATCACGGCTCAAAGCCTGGCATGTGCCATGCTCCAGCCAGCAGCAACATGGGGCTGGTAGTGAGCAGGACACCATGAACAGGACCAAGCCTGGGTGACATCTGTGACCCTGATTTCTCTGTCACCTTGGGCTCAGTCATCAGAGATGAAGAGGGAGGCTAATCGGTTGTGAGGCATCCAGGGGGGAGATGTGTGTGTGGATGGGGTGCAACACCAGCCCGAATGTCCTCTCTGAGTTGGCATCACCTGGAAGGGTGGCAAATAGCCACGTCGCCTGGGAGCATCTGGCAGAGGTGGCAGAACCCAGCTGGAGGACATGGAGAGGACTTTAGATGAGTGTGGTTTGGAGGACATGAGTGCACCCCAGCGCCCAGAGCTGCCTCACCAGTGTGGGATGCACCTGCAGCACCCCACTGGCATGTGTGTGGGGAAAGTCACAGTCCCCTCCCTGGACCTGCCACCTCTCCGCTCAGCTGGGAGTGAGCAGGAAACAGGCTGGTGACGATGCTCCATCCTGGATGAGATGTTTTGGTCAGTCTCTCAGGGCGGGCATCCCTGTCCCAGGCTGTGCTCCCCCTGTGTCCCTCCACCCCGGGCTGCGGCCACATCTGGGCTGTGATCTCCACCCCGGGCTGTGCCCCCATCCCGGGCTGGGCTCCCCCTGTACCCAGAGCAGCCTCGGGGGTAGGGGGTTCCGGGGGGGATGTCGGGCGGTGCGGAGGGAGCGAGGGGGCCGGGGGGAGGCTGCTGAGGGGGCGGGGAGTCCCGGCCGGGCTAGGGGCCGGTGCCGGGCAGGGCCGGGCAGGGCCGGGGGCGGGGAGGGGGCGCTCGCCCCCCCTTCCCGTTGCCCGCCCCCGCGGCAGCGCGAGTCGGCGGCGGCTGCAGACGGGGACGGCTGCGCCGCGCAGGTAGGACCGACACCGGCAGCGCGGCCGGTCGATGGGAGCTCGGTGCGGGGCAGGAGCGGGAGGCGGGGCGGGCGCGCCGGCTCCGCTCGGCTTGGCTGGACCGGCGGAGAGCGGCGCCAGGTCCTGCCCGGTACCGGCCCCGGGGATGGGAGCGGCGGAGCCCGGCGCGGGGGTGGCCCCGCTCCCCGCCGCTGGCCGGTGGCGCCGGGCCGGGGCCGGGGTTGGATCCTGCCAGGAACAGCGGTGAGGGAGGCGGCTGCCTGGCCGGCCCGGGTGGAATGGCTCCGAGATGGAGGATCGGTGGTCCTGGGGATCGCTCGGGGTGATGGGGTTTCTCGGGTGTCCCCGGAGAGCGAGGCCGGGGGATGCCGGGGGCTGGCGTGGGCGTGGGTCGGGCGCCGGGTGCCTGGCGGCAGGTGGATCCTGGCGAGCGAAACCTTGGGGGTCCCTTTGGCCGCTCGCTGTGGCCCCCCACGTCCCCAGCGATCACTGCTCTGGCCACCGTGGTGGGGACGAAGTGACCTGGGAGAGCCCACTCGAGTGGGAGATACCCTGGGAGGCAGGAGTCATGTCCTGGGGGACCGAGTCCTTGTCTTCCCTATATGCCCCTGTCCCTGCGGAGCCCCGGCCCACAAGAGATTGACTCCCTGTGGGGTCACTGCATCATCCCGGGTGGCCTCGGAGGGCTGTCGGGGTGGCCGGTGGCTCCCCGGGAGTGCGATACATGTGACACGGATGAGCTCCCCTCTCCGCTCCCGGCTGCCGCCTCTTCCCTCTGCAATTTTTCACCCTCCCATCTCCACGTCTACCTCTGCAGCCTCCGGTTTCTTTTTTATCCTTCCCTCTTGTTTCAAGATCCGTGGGTTTGTGTGGGCTTTTTTTTCCAGCCCACTCTCCCCCTGCCCCCCCGCCTGTTTTCTCATCCGTGCTCTTGCTCGATCGAGCCCTCTTCTTTGTTTCAGCTGGGAAAAAAAAAGAAAGAAAAAAAAAAAAAAGAAAAAAGAAATAATTGCTTCCCTTGTAAAGTTGGCCCTGGCAGAGCGAGCCCCTGGAGAGCGATGCTGCCCGGGTGGCGCGGGAGCCAATGGCAGCCCCAGCCGCCCTCCAGCCGCTGTCCCCAGCGCGGGGGGACAGCCACGAGCCCCAATAAATACCTGTCACCTCCCAGGCAGGGCGGTGTTGGGACGGCCATGGTTGGGGTGCACCGGCGGTCTGGCTCAGGTACCTCCCCGGCGGTGCTTTCCCCAGGGTGGGTTTTTCTCCTAGCACTATTTTCATCATGGGCCCCGTGTCTCGGTTTGGGCATCTCCGTCACTCAGGTCTGTCCGCGGTGCCGGTCCCCGGGGGTCCCGTGGGGCTGGAGGGCCCTCAGCTGGCCTGGGGTCTCAGGGGGCTTGTGTTTCACGTGTGCACTGCTATGCCCAGGTTTGCCTTTGTTTGGAGCAGGGACGGGGACGAGGGACGGAGGGGGGGAGTCGGTCTTTTATTTTCCCTTTTGCATGTACCTTTGATACTGGCCCCAGGAGGGGATCCCATTTCCCCGAGCCGCCTTTGCTCCGCGTCGCTCCCCCTGCACTGCCGGGGTTCACAGCGGCCCCAGGTAAAAGGAGAAGCCGGGGCTGATCAGTGCTCCCCGAGCGGCGGGCAGGCTGCCGGATCCCGGTGGCGATCGGAGCTGCTTTGTGGCTGGGTTTGGCCTCGCTGGCTCGGGTATCGCCTGCCGGATGCTGGCGGCAGAATCTGGCCCCTTGTTTATGAGCGAGGGAGTAGTTTTGTCCTTATCTCCATCTGCTACGGAGGCCGGAGCTAGAATTTCAGTGGGATGCTGTGGATCACTCCAGGCGGCAGCCAGCGTGGGTGCTGCCCCCAGGGGATGGGGTGCCTAGGGGAAGGTGTGGGCACCCCGGGGGTGGCAGAGCAGTGATGGGGTCTGCCGAGCCCAGAGCTGGGCTGTCGAGGACCATGGGTTTGGCCGTGGATTTATTGTCTGGTGTCTTCATCTCCCCTCTGCTCTGTCTGGTTCCTTCTCTATCTCTAGGCTGGCTCTAAAAGGCAGGGCAGAGGTGATGCTCGGGATAAGCGGCACACAGAGGGCACGCGGGGTGTTTTGGGGGGTGTGCAAACACCGGGGTCTACAAAACACCCACACAGATGCCTTGTCCCCAGGAAGCTTTTTTTTGGAGGATGCTGTTGCGGCTTCGAGCACCCAGAGGTTCTGACCAACTAAACAAACCCGGGCGGAGCAGCAGCAGAATGTGAGGGCACCGAGCCCCCTGGGTGGTTCTGGCCGGGCCCCCTGGCTCACCGGTGTTGGCACCGGCGCGCCACATCCATGGGCTGTGTTTGGAGGAATGACGTGTGCGGTGACGGGGGGGAGGGAGGGAGAGCAGGGGACCATCAGGAGCCGGAGCTTGGCCGCATCCTGGGGCTGGCGTGGGCATCCACAGCAGGGACAGCGAGCCGGGGAGGGGGATGCACAGGGAATGACGTCCTCCTCCACTCTGCTCTCTGCCTGCCTCTGCGCTGCTGAGCGCCAGCACAAGTGCTGCGAGCCCCTGCCTGCCCTCTCGAAGCCGTTTGAACTCGGCCATGGGGAAAAAAGGCCAGGCGTAGGGTTTCCTCCCACCTCCCCTTTTATTTTGTGTGTGTGTGCTTTTAGACATAAGACATTCCTGAGAGGATATTCGTTGCTGGGGCTGGGACGCCTCCTATCAGAAAAAACTCATGGGAAAATGGGGAACTGGTTTGGGATTTTTTCTCCCGTGTCTTGACCCTTTGAGTTATTGAAAAGCCAGCTGCAGCTCAGCCCTGTACAGTAATTCCCACGTGTTTCCAGCCAGTCATTTCGGGTTTGTAGGTGGCTTGCAAAGAATTCATTGTGAATAGGGGAGCAGCAGCTCACACTGTTGTGGTTACTGTGGCAGGTTACATGGGTTGGTCTCTATTTCCTCCCCTCCCTGCATCAGATGTGTAATTATCAGAATACTCGAAGTGTAAATTATCAAGCAAAAGGCTGCCATGACAGTCATAACTCTGCCCTCAGTGAGGTCAACCTTTTGAGCTGGCAGGCCCAGAGGAAGGACTCTGCTACCATCCCATCACTGGCCTGTCCAGTGGCAGAGGAAGCAGAGATGTAGTTAGGCAGGCAGGGACAGGGTGACCTTGTGAGGTCCCCTTCGTCCTGCTCTGCTCTACCACCTCTCATTTTTGTCCAGGCACTCACTGTAGACATCTCTGAAAGCTGTAATCTGCAAAGCCCTGGGGGGCTCCACACTGCGCTGGCTGCTATTATCCCCGAGACAAAGAGGGACAGGCAGGCAGATTACCTTGGCCTTTATTTTTTCAGCTGTGAGCAAAGAAAAGCCTTAAATGAGCTTGCTGTGGGGAGGGATTGACTGGGCAGAGCCCCAAACACCCTGTGCTCCTTCCCTTCCCCAGGAGCCACGGGACCCCATTCCTCACCCCTTGTGCTACCCCGTCATTCCCTGCTCTGCTGCAAAGCCCCAAGGAGAGACAATGTTTTGCCTCAGGACTACTGGGTCTTCACCGGAGCTCCCCTGCAGCATCCTCACCTTCTCAGGGCACGTAGCACCTGGGGCTGGAGTGGCCCAGGCGACCTGATGCTCGTACCCACCTTGCACCCATCACCTCTGTGCCTGGCAGTTGCATTTCCAGGCTGGAGTGCTGATGGGTTTGCATGGCCCTATCCTGCATGGCCCAGGGGCTCCTCTACATGCCTGAGACTGCATCCCCGTCCAGACTGGCCCCATGCCGAGACGGCACCGCCACAGCGAGGGGCAGGTCCCCTCCATATGGTGCCCCTGGCCGGCTCCCAGCACCAGGGCAGGTGCTCTTGTCTGGGCTACACAAAACCCTATTGTCGGCACCCGCAGGGTTTCCCTCCCTCGGCACGGACCCGCTCCAGCCCCCACCGCCCTCCTTGCTCCAGCACCACCGGGAAAATGGCTTAGCCTGGCTGGACATGGCCGCATCCTCCTCAGAGTGCAGGGTGCTTTCCGTGCAGCCGGTGTCCCCCCGCGCTCCCATCCACCTCGAGCCCTCCCGGCACTGACAGCCTCTCTGGGTGGGGTTTGTCACCAGGCCGCTAAAGCGCTGATGGTTTTATGCCCGGCATTTAATTATTTCCCCGATTGCCACCGCCATGTGCTGGCGAGTGGCGCTGGCTGTGACCCCGCCGAGCCTGACGCCGCCGCTGCAGCCCGGGGAGCTGATGGCAGAAGCACGCCCCACGTGGAGTTTAATTATTGGCTTTCTTCCTTAACAGAGTACATTGGCTGACCTTAATGCAATTAATTAGGGCTTAATCAACTTCTGGTGGCTCAGCACAGCACACAGTGATTCCTGACTTTCCAGGAGGGTTTATAAGAGGTTAAAGCAGCTAAGGGGAGGGTGTGGTGTGTAGTTTGTAGGTTTGGTGGGGTTGTGCTGGTGGGTAAAGCTCAGTTAGTCAAGCACTGTGGTAACATTTATATTCTCCCTGGCTGGGCTTGATGCTGGTAAAGGCAGGTGAAGTGAACTGGACTCAAGAGCTATGCCTGAGGTGATGTCTCTGCCCAAAATTGCTTGTATTGCTTGTTTTTGGCATCCCCTTGAGCTTAGGATTTCCACAGGGCTTTTCCTGTAGCTTTGCTGGGCCAGGGTTTTCCTACTCTTGGGGTGCTCTCTGCTAGTGATGGGTTGTGTCTGGGTTGTGCGTCCAGCAGCTGCCGGGCTGTGAGGGTGCTGGAGGTGATGTCTGGGGAGCTCCTTCACCCCACTGAGCAGGCGTTAGTCCTGGAGACAAGAAGTTGTTGGTCACTGGCTGCTCTGGGCAAGAGGTAGGCTCCTTCCTGTCTCTGCCCAGCAACATTTAATAACTAACAGCACTTGTTAATACCACAGAAATCCCGAGGTACTCCTGACATGGGGCCCTGGCTCTGCACCCCCATGGTTCCTCTTGGTTTGACTGCTGAGTGTAAGGACTTATTTATACACCTTATGTCTCCAGTTGCTGGATTTTACACCTTTAAGCCAGCAGACACCTGTTGGTGTAGCTGGTGATGCAGTGCCTCATCTCTGGGCTGCTGCCCTCACCTGAGCATGAAGTGACTCAGCCTTGGCCTCGCAGAAAGCCCTGGAGAGGTGCGTGCCCTATACCAGTGGTGCCATCTCCTATTGTCAGCTGTGGTGATGGTGACCAGAACTGTGGCATGTCCTGCTGTGTGCCCTCACATCCTGGATGCTTTGCATCCTCCCTATGTCATTGTCCCTAGGCAGTTTCTGTCACCCCCACCCCTGTTTCTTTGGGTCCCCATGCCCCTGGCTGTCCCCCACCCCAGAGACTGTACCACCAAGCCCCCTTATGTGGGCAGCCCGGTGCCAGGACTGGGAGGTGGCAGCAGGAGCTTTGCCAGCCACTGTTGCTGGCTTGTTTGCTTCAGCGCCAATTCATTAATATCAAAAAGCTAATTAGGATTCCACAGCCCTTCCCACCCAGCCCTCTCCTTTGGAGGCTGGAGGATACTTGTCTGCAGGATTTCCATACAGCCCTGTGTTAAAAGGACTCAGCCCTGGTGTGTCCCAGCCCGGTGGTTTGTGTCCCTCTCTCTGCTCCCAGCTCATTCACGTGGCTAAAGCCCCTCGAAGCCAGGCAAATGGGAAGTGATATTTGCCAATAATCCCTCTGCTCTCCCGGGCAGGCTTCTCATATTACAGGTTATTAAAAAAACCAAAACCCAGGCAGTAATAACAGTGGCCCCAGGGAGAGCCCGAGCACAAATTGTTCCTGGGCAAACCCCACCCAACAGGAGAGCCCCAAGGCAGAGGCAGCACAGCAAGGACCAGCTGGATCTCATGGAGCATCTCTAGGTAGAGCCCTGCCCCTGTTGCAAGTAGAAAAGGGACAAGCCTCAACCCTCTTTTCCCCTGGGGAACAAGTGGGATTCCCATGAGTCACAGACTAAATCTAATTTCTCCCACAGAGGCTGTGAAATAAACCCTGCTCTTGCTCACCAGGGCTCCCTGCCATGGTGCCACCACCCCCTGGCCTCAGCATCTTCCTCACCGCTGGGCTGGGCAGGAGCAGCTCCTGTGTTGGCATCTTGCAGGGACAGGACAGAGCCAGCACCACCTGCTAGGACAAACTCAGCCTCTACAGCCAATTTTTTGCTTTGCGGGGCTTTTGAGAATACTTGCCTGGAACTGAGGATGCTGTTTCCTCTGGGACAGGACTGTGATGCTGTTCCATTCTTCCCCTCAAGTCTTGCTTCCTCGAGGGTGGATCTGTCCCATGGGAAATTCAATCCACTAAGTATGTGTAGTTGTATTTTTCTTTCTGCAAAAAGTACCTATTTCCCTGCAAGGAGTTTCACTGCAGCTTGAAACATTTCATTGCATGGGTTGGGGGTTTCCTTCTGGTTTTAAGTCAACATTTCCCCTTAAAATGTCACTCAGGGAACGATGCTTTTTTTTACAGCAAAAGTCTGTGATGACATTTTAAGTGGAGAAGAAAATTGCTGCTTCGTTTCAAAATGTCAACTTTGAGTGGGGTGGGTTTAGAGTATTTTTTTTATTCCAGTGTTTCCCAGGAGAAAAGTGAAACGGTTTCATTAGACTCAAGGAACTGTTGCTCCCCATGACCCCCAAAATAAATCTTTTTTTTTTTTTTTTTTTTTAACCTCTTTGCATTTTTGTAGCAGGGAAACTTTTGCCAAGAGAAGTCGTGCTCCTGTGGGATGCTGCCTTGGGAAGGGACAACCCTGTCACAGCCAAACCTGAGCTTTCTGTGGCGAATCCTCTGCCACCAAACTCCAGCAGAGACCTGTGGGAGAGACTCCATTGCTGCCAGCTGGTTTTGGTTGCCACAGGAGGGATTAACAGCAGGTTAAAACCAGGTTTTGAAGCTCTCCTCTTCCTGCTTTCCCTCTGCCTCGTGCTCCTGGTTTTCCTTCACACAGCTCTCCTCGAAAATCACTTGTTCTAGATTAGGCTAGAGACTGGAGTTATCTTCCTTTTATTTATTAGGGTAATTATACCTAATGATTCACATGCTCGGGGAGAGTAATTGCTCCCAAATACAGCACCGGCAGTGTTCTTACCCAGCCGGGGTGCAGTGATTCACAAACACATCTTTTCGTACCATTTATCAAGTGATGATCCCGTAATTGCTGACTTGATTTGGAGGCAGTTAAGGAGCGATCGAGGACCAGCACCGTGTCCATTTCCCTCTGGTGTAGTGGCCATTGCATGTGTCTCCTCCCTGCCATGCTGACAGTTGTCACCACTTGCCTCCTGTGTGGGCTTTGCCGGGGATTTTGGTTGGGTTGAGCCCCTCGAGCTGCTGGGGGGTGCTTTGTGAAGAGCTGCAGTGCCTGGTCTGGCAAATTCTGCGGCACAGCCTGGCTGGGGGAGAGCAAGGACTGTCCCTCTCGAGGGTGGGGAGGACCCCTCCATCCTCCCAAAATGTGGCAGTGATGTGGCTTGACCCTCACCTCTTTAAGAGTTCTTGGAGCAGATGGGTGAGAGCTTGTGGTGCCACAGTGAGGGGACATCTGGGGACCTTTGCCTCAGGACTCCTGCCCATTTACTGTGCAGGGTGGGCAGGAACATCCTATGAGGAATGGATTATGTGCAGAGTCCACCCTGCTGAGCTGCTTCAGCCCCTGGAGAAACCTGGACACTGGGGACGGAGGGAGGTTTCTGGGAGTGTTTAAAGAGTGTTGATGTTCCCAGTGCTGCCATGAGGCTTGGAAAGGCAGCCTGAGGCTTGAAATTCTTAAGGGGAGCCCAGGGTGATGATGGGAGTGGCTCAGCCCCTCTGGTGCTGCCGAAGACAATACTGTGGTACTTAGCTGGAGGCTGCTGATCAGCTGTGCTCTCCTGGGCCAGCAAAAAGTGGGGTTTTTTTAGTGCTGGGTGGAGAGCAGAGAGTGTATTGCTACTTTGCCTTTTTTTTTTTTTTTTTTTTTAAGCTTCCCTTTTCGGTGTGTCTCTGGGCTGTATTGCATGAGCCTGCACCCACCACCCATCCCTTCCTGCCCCAGGCACTGCTTCAGGTGTCCCATCCCGTGGGTGCCAGAATCGCTGCTGGGATGTGATCAGAAAGGCAGGAGAAGAGGAGGTGGCACAAACAGCCCTTTCTGCTGGCCACCACTTGGCTTTATCCCCAGCACTGCTTGGGTGGGCTCCTGAGAGAGCCTTCCCTGGTTGTCCCCCACCCCCAAAATGTGGGGCTGTGCCAGTGCCTCTCAGTAGGCGTTCACTGGAGTAATAGTTCCCTGGTTTCATTCCACCCACATCCACCTCCTTAGTGGAGGATCTGCGCTCGTTCTCGCTGGTGCCTGGCCCCCTGTCAAGAGCTCCTGCAGGCAGCCAGGAGCTGCTCCTAGTGGGCTGCCAGGGGATTTGGACTCTGACAGCTGGGTGCTGACAGTTCCCTGCCACGGCTCACTTCACCTGCTGGGCTCTCCTCTCCACAGTCAGATGGAGAAGGATGCTCCAGCCTCTGTGGGGAGGAGGCTGGCTCCTCTTTCTCCCATTGCCTTGGTGGGGATGATGGTGCAAGCAGAGGGTCCCCAGGCTGGAGGAGCCCCTGCAGGGTGATGTTCCAGGATGGGGACTGGGAGAGGGGAGGAGGTCTGGATGTACCACAGGGTACATGACAAGTCTTGTCACAGCTCCCAGCAGGGAGTTGGGGTAGGAGGCCTTTGCTAGCTGGGAGAAAGTGCTGACACCTCCTGGGGCTGCTTTTCCAGCGGCTCTGGGGCCTCCCGTGCTTTCCCCTGGCTGACACATTGCCTCTCTTCTCTGTTTGATGCAGGGCTCCTCTGTCTCCCCACAGACCCTGTGTAGGGGCTGGTGGGTGCTCCCCGGGGCCCAGCTCCATTCCAGCGGGGGCCATGGCAGCTACTCCAGAGGGACTGTCCCATCACCCCGCCAGCATGGAGCAACTCACAGCCTGCTGTCTTGTATGGCTTTTTATTCCTATGTGATTATACATCCCACTTCATATAGGGATTGAAGCCGTGCAATACGCCAGGGTCCTACGGCGGAGAGCAGCTCCTGTGCCACGGGAGCCGGCCTCGGAGGAGCCTCCAGAGCTGTCCCCTGGGGTGCTGGAGGAAGACTGCTGGCCTCAGCCTGGACTCTGTCCTGCATGCCAGGCTACCCAGCCTTCTGGGGCTGCAGGTGAGGGGTGCCAAGCTGCTTGGGATGAGGCCAGCACAAGCCCACACCTCCTTGCATTGCACCCTCTTGCAAAGGTGGGCCTGGTTCTGCACCACATGTGCTGTGGAGAACCCTGATAACTGCACTGGTGGGCTCACCCCTGGGGAACCTGCTGCTTTGGTTTTGCCCCTCTGTATCCCAGGAGATGGGTGACAACCTCTGGGTGCAGGCACTCAAGGAGGCACTGCTGGCAGGACAGGGGAGGAGAAAGATGAAGAAGAGGAAAAAGGAGCTGAGGAATGGCCACCGCAGCAAGGGCTGCCCCAAGCACGACTCTCTTCAAAGTTTCTCAAGAGGCTTCAGCCACTCTTTCAAGGTTTGTGTTAAATCTGTCACATTAGCGAAAATAGTGAAAATTGTGGCTTGTAGAGGAGATGAAAGGCAGCCCCTTCCAATGCCTCCATAAAGGAAGGGCCCCATTAACACCTAGTGAAATATTAGCCATTAATCAGGCTCTGTGCAATATAAAACCATCCACATTTATCATTATTGGATCCCTAATGAAGTGATAATGGGAATGCTGGGGAGCTGTGATATTAATGTCTTCTAAGAGGCAAGAGCAGAGCCAAGGGCGGCAGCCAAGATTTTTAATTTACTGCCAAAAGCTCGTGCTGTTAATAACGCAGTTACTTGTCCTGGCCATTAGCACTGTTTGGCTACGAGCTGCCAGCTTAGGAGAGCAAATCGACCCTGAACGTACCTGGTCTTTGCTCACCCACTTCCCAAACAGCATCTGGGTGTGTTTTTTCCAGTGACTGTCCCAGTGTCCCCTGCCCATGTACAGGGACATGGCCAGGGAGCTGTTGGCCATTTCCACCCAGCTCTTTCCTGGAGGCTGGCTGGTGTAGAAAGTTTTGCTTTCCTGATAGAAAGGGAAGGGACTGTGTGTAAAACCCAAGTGGCTCTTATTGTCCTCACTGTCTCTGTGACTCGTTGCCTTAGGCAGAAGCACCCTGGAGCCAGGAATGCATGGAGGCTGCTTCCAGCACACCCTGCACACTGGGATCACTGGGTGTGACCATGGCTGCGCTCTGGGTTCCTTCACTTGCCAGGGTTCACTCCCACGATGCCAATATCCCATCCAGGCCAGCGTGGGCAAGCTGCAAAGCCCTGCTCAGCTGTGGTGACTCACTCAAGCTCCCAATGGGAAAGTCATCGTTCCTGGCAGACCCTGACAGCCCAGAGGCAAATCGTTACTAGGCAGGTAAGCGATGCTCTTGTGTCTTAGGATGCAATTGTTAGCTCAGAAATCCTGCTAAACCTGACCAGTGTGGCCCAAATGTATGCTGGCTCATGCGTGGCACTTTTGCTGTCTGTGAAAGGACTGCAGGTCACAGGGAGCTGGCTTTGGGCTGGAGCAGGAACAGACAATTTCCTGCTGAGCACTGTTCAGAGGAATAAAACAATGCTTTGTCTGTGAGGGGTGCCCAAACTCCAAGGCTCCTTTTGTCCCTAGGTAGAAGGTCCACCCAAGCAACCCCTTGGAAATGCAGCTTCAAGCTGTTCGGGTAGAAGCATCAGAGAAGTATTTCTGTAGCCTGGGTATCCTTAGTGAACCTCTCCCTATCCTGTTATCTCCTCACTATGAAAGAAAGGACAAGAACAACACCCATATATGGTGGCCAAGCAAAGGTAGATGTGAAGTGTACTTCAAACAGCTCCATCTTTTCAACAAACCTTTTATTAGCCTTCTCTCCTCTCCAACACACACTCTTTAACTGTTAGTGAAAAGCCTCCATTCAGAAAGCAAGGACACTGCTCAGGGTATGTGGGGCAGGCATTTCCCGGGAGAAGCCAGCCAGCTTCTAGCCTAAAGTCTTCTGAATTTGGCTGCAGCTCCAAGGGCCAGCGTGGTGCTCGGCAGTGTGCCAGACCTGCGGGCAGGGACTTATGGTGGGCCTGTGGCACACTGGACCTGCTGCTGAAAGCACCAGTGACCCTTCTGCCAGGCACTCCAGCCTGAAACCAGAGTCACTCTGCATTCCACTGGAGCAGAACTGGCCAGGAAGCATTCCCAGCACAGTGGAGCCAGCTTTAGCCAGTTATCCTGGCTGCAGCCCACACTTGTGGCTGTATCTCCGTGTGTTGGTGCCCCTGTGGAGCTGGCCTGCTGGGCATGGAGCAGGCGACCTGCCAGCGACCTCCGGAGAAAAGCACACGGCACAAAGCAGCTTCTCCTGCACAACCACCCCCTGACATTACGGGGGCACAGAGAGCTTTATAATGCTTGGCAGACTTTCCCCAGCAGATCTTGGAGCTGTTTGCCAGTGTGAGCAAGTTCAGGCATGTTACAGAAGACCTTCAGACTCTGAGGACAAATGAGATGCGTGGATGGGTTTAAACCATCCCGGGCAAGACTAGGGTTTTGAAATCCCCAGGCTTGTGCCTTACACTGTGCCTGGGCCGTAGCCCAGACAGTCCAGCTGCCAGCCTGGCATTGATACTGGGCCCCTGTGATGGTCCTGCTGATATGCTTACTTGTTAGATACTGGCTTCAAAACCAAAATAGGAGGTGTTGTATCCTCCTCAAAAATCCACTCTCCAATCCAGGCGGGAGCAGAACGACTGCTCAGTGAGATACACCACGACTCACGGTGTTGGCACAACAGTGTGTTTATGTCACGAGATGAGATCAGCCACACGGAGTAGGTCGGTCTGTCTGGAAAGAGTCTGAGTCAAGCGTGTCCTATTACATTAGAGCTGGATTTTCAAAGGAGCTCAGCTCTCACTTAGGCTCTGTAACAAACAGCCGGATATTCAAAAGGAGTTGGACGTGCTGGGTCATACTGGCTGCTGAGCTGAAGTCCTTTGAATATCCAGCCAAAACCATCAACGTGCCTGTTGCTACAGGCAAAGCCCTTCTGAAATCCAGCCTCACTGTGGGCTGCACATCCTGGGAAACCCGGCTCATCTCTGCTCTCCCACATATCGCACTGCAGTAGGTGACAAAACCATGATAAACCACCGTGTCCTTGTACATGTGGGGGGAGCAGCTCTCTGTCAGGGCACAGCTCTGGCAGCTTTGCCCTTTGATCAGCTCAGCAGCATGGGTCAGGAGAGCTGAGCGTGAAGGTTTCCTTGCCTTTTGTTCTGTGGAATTAGCAGAGTTAATCAGAGTGACAGCGACTTCTGCCTCAGCGCAGAAGAAAGGTCAGTGGCTCAGGCTGGATGCACGACTGTTTTCTAGGCAGTTGGAAAACAACACCATGAAAGCTCAAAGCATACATGCTGCTGGCACGGAGGCTCTCCCAACAGGGATCAGAAGGGAAGATGTTCCTGTGGAGGGAAGGAGGCTGGAGGAGCCACTGCACTTTGTTCATCCCCTTCCTTACGCTGTGCAGTGAAGGTATGGAACCCTCTGTGTCACTGTGCACTGCCTGTGTCACCCATCCAGTATCTCTGCCACTGTGCTCCTTAGCCACACTCCTGGGTTTGCATCATGCAGGGCTTAGGGTCTCTGTGTCACCTCAGTACCTTGGTGTGGGAGGAGCTGCAGGGCACTGTGCTGGCATGTGGAGTGGGTGCTGGGTGTCCCCACCACATCCCTCCAGCACCTCCATGCTTTAGGTGAGCAGGCCTTGCTGTTACTGTTTTTATATCCTTCAGTCACTAATATTGCAGTGCATTAATATGCACTGATATTCTGTCAACCTGCAAAAGCTCCCTCCTTAGCAGGTCTTGAGCTGGGGTCACTGGAGGTGCAACAGTGCAGTGAGGGTTCTCCCTGGCAGCCCTGCCATGGCCTCAACTTCCCCACATCTTTTAACTATAGTTGAAGCATGTGAAGTCTTCAACTTCACTTGAAGTCACAAGCATCTTAAATCCAGCTTCCTTGTCTGCAACGTGACCTCTTACCTTTTTCTGATCCCCCCAATTGCAAGTGCTTGCTTTTGCTATGGACATCCACTCATCTGTCTAATTAGTGGATTCTTTCTGTCAAAGATACCAGCACCTTCGACAGTGAGCCCTAATTTAAGTAGCTTGCATTTGTCTGCAGTGTTGATGCTTTCATTTGCTCCTGGTTCTAATTAACTGCACCTGGATATCTGCAGAGGGAGCTCTCATGATCTCTCCATGGCTCTAATTAAAACAGCCTGGATGTCCATGACATTGGTGCCGGTCAAGCCTGTCACCAGGAGGTGATGCCCACCTTGGAATTGGCTGAAGAAGGTGTAGGAGTCATTGTTCCTGAGAAAGGCCTCCACGTCCAGGCCCTCCTGAAGCGCCTCAGCCACCAGCCCTGGGCCGCAGAAGGCTCCTGCTGCCTCCGTCGGCCCATCCTGCCCATCCGTTCCCCCGCTGAAGAAGATGATCTCACACCTCCCTTGGGGGCTGCTGCCTTCCGTGGCCTGTGCCCTGTGCAGCCCCAGCGCCACACGCAGGGCCAGCTCCTGGTTCCTCCCTCCCTTGCCGCTTCCTTGAAGCTGGACTGTGGTTTCTCCGCCGGCCAGGATGCAGACTGGTCTTTCAGGCCCTAATCCTCGCACGGCCTGTAGAAACCTGGCAAGGTCCAAACCTGGGATCTCCAGCTCTGCCACCAGCTGCAGGAGATCGCCCCTCACCTCATCACTGAGGGGCCCTTCTGCGAGGCCGGCGAGGCCCAGGCAGACCAGCCGGATCAGCTGGCAGTACAGCGTGGCGACACGGCCGACTTCCCCACGGATGGCTGCACTCAGAACCAGAGCTGCGTAGCCCAGGCCCTCAGCGTGGCGTTTGGCCTCGTCTAAAGCCAGAGTGTTTGACCCAATGATGATGTTGGAAACATGGGAGTAGTTTTCTGGAGCAGTGGGCTTGGTGGGAATGCTGGAGAGGACGGTTTCCACTGACTTGGGCAGGTTGTGCAGCAGGTTGTATTTGGCAAGTACCTGAAGGCAGTCTTGGACACTGTGGGAGCTGGCAGCAGTGGGCCCACTCGCTATGATATCCAGGGGGTCACCAATCACATCAGACAGGATGAGACTCACCACCTACAGAAAGAAATGCCCACAGATTATTGAAGGAGGCAGAGACAAGTGACCACACAAGAGCCCTGGCATAAGTATTGCTCTGAGTTACACATGCACCACCCCCCCACAAAAGCAGATGGAAACAGGGCAGGGACTTTTTGTTTTATGGTCCTGTGAGTGTCACCTTGCCCTTCTTGAACCCACAGATCTACAGTCCCCTTTGATGCTGGACTATCACTTTGGAAGATGTAACCTGTGACACTGCACTTCTCAGGCCCAACCTAGTGTGAGTTCAGCGATGGCACATGCTGAGAACAGCCCCCAGGGGAGCCAAGGGTCAGAACCAGCCTTGAAAGCACTGTGGTGAAGCACCAGCACTTGGAAGTGCCTGCTGGGTGTGGGCTGGGGTGTGCTGCGAGTGGTGTGATGATGGCTGATGATTGCCAAGCCTGAATTCCCCCTGTTCCACTTCTGTCTCTCTGAGAGTTTGGGTCCTCCATGAAATCTCAGCTAGAGAGTCCCAAAACAGTATGAAAAGGCTGTTCACTTAGTAAAGAAAAAGCCCTGCAGCATGCTTAGGTAAGATGACTGAACCTCTGCTTTGGGGGTAGATGGGTGATCTGTGGGCAAGCAGGGCCTTCCTTCCCCGTGGTTACCCGTGCAGGATGTGCAAGCTGGGCCAGCCCTCCACCCTTCAGCACGGACAGAGTCTTTCGGACAGTGTTCAGCTCCTGTATGGCAGCTCCTCGGGAAGCCAGCGTCTTTGTGAGTTTCTCCTTCTCTTCGAGGAGGATGGGAGGGATGGGAGCAGGCAGCAGGGCTGATCCACCCCCTAGGATGCAGAAGAGATGGTAAGGACATCGGGATAGCTGGAAAAGGAGGACAGAAGAGAGCAAGGCTTGAACCTTTCCTCTTCCCTCACTAGTGTGAGGAGGGAAGGCAACTGGGGACCTAAGCTAACATCTCTGGAGAATTCAGTCTTCACCAGTGGGCTTTAATCACTGCTGTTCTGCACTCTCTGCAATCTGCTACACTTCACCTGGCAGTGTAAACCTTGCCAGGCCAGGATACCACATGCCTCCAGTGTTGTAGGGATGACAGAAAGGCGACAGCAACTACTATCACCACTACCCTGGGCTACCAGTGTGTCGTCACACTGATATTCGCCTGGAGGGGTGAGCAGGGAGCACAGCCTCCATGGCTCGCACAGCAGTCAGTGCTATGCACATGGAGACACTGCCTGCTTTGGTGGCTCCATTTATTCAGGACACTGAGTTAAAAAAAAAAAATGAACAAAAAAACCCCCGTCAACTATGGATGCAGCAAGACTGGAAACTCCTGAACTGTGCTCATCTAGGTCTGGGAGGAAAGGAAGGGGGAAGACAGTAATGCGAAGGACAAAGCACACTCTGAGTTCAGGGGTCCAGCCTCATCAATGGGAATCCTGTCTGATACAAGCAGGCATTGGAAAGATGGAAAAGAAGGCAAGGTTCTAATGGAAAAGTGGATGAAAAATCCAGAGGAGAAAAGAGCAAGATCTGAGCAGAGTGAACATGCACAGAAGTACAGCTGAAAGCTACTGTCAAAAGGCAAAGCCTGCTCAGAGGTTTGAGACAAATCAGCATCAATAAAACATGATGAGCAAGAAAAACAAATGCAAATGCCTGTGTTTCAGTCAATAGCCAGGGATCTAGCTGAGAGGCAGGAGCAGTTGGGGACCGGTTGCTGTGTGGGAGTGCACATGCATAGGGAGTCACAGCCACGGGGAGATCCTGTACAGGCTCCCTGAAGGGCTGAGGAGTCTCTTGGAGATCCCTGTAGCCAGAAGACAGGAGGAAGCCCAGGGGAATCCCCAGCAAGCACAGCTAGATTCCAGTCACTTGGGTGTTTGCCTAACGGCACTACTCTCTCTGCACCAGATCAGGCTTCAGCATCCACAGAGGAATAAACACTGAACAGAGGAGGCCAAGGGGTTTCTGCAGAGCCCCTGCATGCTTTTGTCCTGTGACACCCACAACCAGCTGAGCTCAGGCTGGGGTGATGTCAGTGCATCCCTCTGATGCCCCATATCCACTGTCCTCACACAGCCCTGGGTCTGGGGACAGCCCGGGAGCCCAGCAGCCAGGGTCTGGAGGTGTGCAGGACTGACCCTGCCAGGCAGGCAGCTTGCTGTGCTGGTACCTGGAGGCTGAATTTCCACTGGTTGGGAAGCAGCCAAGCCCTGGGAAGGGTCAGTCACAAATAGCTTACAGATTCACACCCCTGCAAAGGTTTAGTGTGTAAGTCCACTAAATGCTTGCATCTCGAAGTTTGCATCCCCAAATGTAAGGAGGGGGAAGGAAGAAAGTGTCTCCTTGCCAAGAGGTGAGAACAGAGCCCAGGCTGTGCCCAGAGGTGTCATCTCACTGTGGTGGCACAACCACAGGATCCAGGATCCCCACACTACCTGAGATAAGCACAAGGAGCAGGTCATCCACAGTCAGACCCTCAGCCAGCTGCTGTATGGCAACAGCTCCCTTCAGAGCCTCTGCATCTGGGAGGTTGTTCTTGGCACCTTCAATGACCTGGATTTTGCTGTGTGGCTTCAGCAGCATCTCCCTGGTGAGATAAGAGAGGCAGTCACGCCACTGACCTGTGAACCTACACAGGCAGCCAGGCTGTCACTCTGCAGGTGCCTGGTGCACTGGAGGTGTACAGCAAGTGACCAGGACAGGGAGATGGCCTTTGCTGAGTGTCTCTTCCCAGGGCTGGAGAGGCAGCACATCCAGCACAAGAGATGGGCTCTGTTACTGGTGCCACTGGGATGTGATGGTGGTTGAAGATGAGAGCAGTGGGTTGGATGGGATGGGCAAAACAGCTGGAAAGGACTGAAGGGGTTCACAGGACATCCCACAGAGGACAAATCTGGCAGCCTACTCCCACCCCCAAAACTGTCCAGAAACAGTCCTCCTTACTGCATTCCTGCTCGCTGCAGACTCTCCTGGATGCCGAGTGGCACATTGATGATCCCACGGACGAGGTGGTCTCCCAGGATCTCTTCTGCTGCTGCAGCCATCCCCAGCACAGCTTTTCCAAAACCCACCAGGTACAGGCCCCTCTTCACTGGAAAGGTCTGGCCCTTCACCAACAGCTGAGGGCACCCATCCCCCTGGAGTTTCAGAGCCCTCTTCATCATTGGGGCTGGGCGCACGGTGCCCACCGCGCTGCGGAACAGGGACAGTGCGTGCTCACGGAGGGACATTCTGCACAGGGTGGCCAGGCTGGGCCAGTCTGCGCTGTGGGGTGGGCTTGTACACACCCTGCCAGCACTGGCGAGGCCTCCAGAGCTGGGACAGCTGAAGCCTCCAACCTGCAAGGGAAAGGGAACATTTTTGCAAGCAGAAGAAACAGAGCTGTCACAGAGAGAGCAGGGAGGTCAAAACATGAACCATGAAGCTCTGGCTCCTGTTTCCTCTAGATTAAGGTGCCTTATGAACAGTATTTTCAAACTTCTCACCAGGCAGGAAGGAGGGAAGGACAGTATCACATTCAAACTACCTGTCAGCTTGTGATTCCCCTGCAATCCCATCACCTCCCGCAGGGAAGGTGAGCTCTGCCAGCCAGCTTCTCTATCACTGTCGCTTTGCCACTGGCAAGCCATCATTTCTATTTGCTCAGCGTTTGACACCTTTCCAAACTGTGGAAGCTGCTCTCTGTCCTGGAGAGAGCAGGGCATCTGGGTGGAACAGCTTTTCACTACATTAACTCCCTTCCTTGTGCTGGCCAAATGCTGATCTCATTCTCTGGCTGTGCAGTGCCCCATGTGTCCCTGCAGCATCAGACACGGACTCAAGAGAAACAACAGGCTTGCTGGCTGCCTGATCCCTTGCTGCTGGTGGCCACAGAGACCAGTAATGAGGTTTCCTCACCAAACAGCAAATTAACACAAGGCTTCATTTGCCTTTATGTTTTAGTCCTCTCATTATCCATTAAAATCACATTTAGAGCCCAAATAAGACTTCAGATCAAGGCAAAGTTGCCAGCCGTGTCTGTGAAAGCCCATTTGAGCTGGTCTCCACTGAGCATTAGCATTATATGCAACAGATTTGTGCATGGACCGAAAGATCTCAGCTGCTCAAGGGCAGATACTTGTCTTGACAGAGGAAAGGCAGCCCCTGCCAGCACAGAGGCATCTATTCCCTCCCAGCATTTCTCCTTCCTTCTGTTAACTGGCAGCAAGTTCACTGCCGGTTTCTCAGGATCAAAGATCCCTGTGATCTGCATCCCTCCTGCTCACGGCAATCGAGGCAGGGTGCCAGGAGGCTCAAGCAGCCCGGGCAACACAGTCACAGACCCAATCAAATTACCTGAGAGAGTTAATCCTCTCTCTAGTAAGTGGAGTGTTTCAGTGCAAGTGGCTGGATTCTGCTGTGAGAGCTCAGGAGTCCAGAGGTCTCTTTGTCCTGACACTCCCATAGCATTGCAAGTTGTTAATGATTAAGCCAGACAAGCTTTCCAACAGCTCCTCTAGGCCTAAATCTGCCTTATTTTGCTGTATGAACCCGAAGGCTCTACACAAAAAAAAACCCTACACAAGCACCTTCCCAAGCAATGAAATGTGGGTACACTCTGAAATCTACTGAACAAGGACTTGCAGGTAAAGCTATATGGAGAATCAAAGGTTAGTCAGGGAAAGAAACCTAAGAATCACTGAATTTGGAAAAGACCCTTAAGATCGAGTCTAACCATAAATTATTTAATACTTAGGAGAACAGATTTTAAAGGCAAAAGCCAAGGCAGATTAGCTACCTATCTGTACTCTCTTCAGATATTGGTCAGAAGGACTGCCTTTTCAACCATGAGGAGAGAAGAGATTAAAAGACAGGGTGTCCTGACCAGTTTGTTACTAGACTCTTAAACTTCATGGCAGCTAATGCTGCCAGCAGCGTAAACCACTGACCCCTCTTCAGGGAGGGCCACAGTGACTGTGCTGCTCGAAGTGAAGTCAGCTGTGCACCTCTCAGGAACTGAGATTAACATCTCTGTTCCCAGCAGATCTCTGATTCACCTGGCAGCACAGTGCAATCAGAGGAAGGTGTTACAAAGCAGAGGTGCATCACGCCCCAGGTCACCTCCCCTAAGCTGCGACACAGGGTTTGCAGAAGCGGCTGGAGAAAAAGGCTTAAATGGAGTCAGGGGAATTGCAGAAAATACAGCCCCAGAGTTTTTAAGAGGCTCTGTCTCTGCCTTGATGTTTCTGTGCATGGCTGACCCTGAGGAGCGGGGGAATTGAGCACAACCAGACCTGCAACAGTGGCTCCTCTCACACGTGCCCTCCTGGCGGCTCCGTTCAGCTCCAGCTCCAGACACAGCACAGCAGGCGTGAGTTGTTTAAGAGAAATCCTCTCCTACTGGAGCTGGAAAAAATAAATGCCAGCTTAATTCATCTGGCACTTGTGTACATACTGCTAATGCTTGCTCTGGAAAGCATTTCACTACAATAGCAGGCATGTAATCTGTTTTCTGCACTCTGAACTCAGATTATATTTTAACCATCGAGGCCTGATCCGGAGCCTGGTGAAGTCAGCAAGTGTCTTTCCTTTGCTTCTCAGCATTTTAGGGCACACTGCCTGGCACTGATCTCAGAGCCCAGGTGTAAATGCAGAGTAAATATGGTGTAAAAACCCACTTGCAATCAGAGATTATCCAACTTTATACCAGTGCAACAGAGAGCTGAATTTGGCACAGATCCGTGAGCTTTGGATGTCTCAGTGTGTAACTCTGCTCCTTGTCAGCTCTGATTAGACACGCAGGCTCACTGGAGGCTCCCCTTGGAATGGGGGTGCTGCTAATGATGCCACAAATCCATTTTTATGTAATTTATTTATATAGTCTCAGGCACTGGGTACTAAATGTCATCAGGAAACAGCTATAAATCAGTGCTATGAAATCCAATATAGATATTAACAATATAAATAAATAAATAAAATTCCTACTCACTTTACTGGGGCTTTAAAAACAAGATCAGGAGGACTGAATATCACCCCAAAACACAGTCATGGAAAGAAAAATAACCCAAATGGCAGCTTTTAGGCTCCCTCCAGAGATGGTGGGTTTAGAAATGATGTAACTGCCCGTCAGCTGCTGCACATTGCACGTGGGGAAATTACACCCTCACATCCCTGTGTTTCCCTCTTCCCACTGCTGGCTGGGAGGAATCTGGGCTGAGAGAAGGGGCTGATGATGTGACTCATATTGCTTCATGCACTGATCTTTGTTTCCTGCTTTCTCAAGGAAATCACACAGGGATGAATGAGCCCTCTTCTATATGGATATAAGGTGACATGCTACAGGATGAGTGGGGCTCAGGTTTCACACCTTCCCTTTGTCCCTGTATGGGATAATATGGAGTCGGGATAGTCTTTTGAAGAGTTTTTTAGAAGTTTGCACTAAGCTTAGGAGGAAAATGATGCTAAGAATTACCTGTTCCAAAGACAGCTGGAGGACTGTAAGGGGTTTAGATTAATCCCCTTTAAATGAAAACTTCCTCAGCTTTCATTGATGAATAATCTACACACTTATAATAAATCTACACACAGCATTATAAGCTCTTTCTTCACAGGGCTCCTCCTAAGCCTGCAGAAATTTCCACTGTTAGCTCTCACACTGAAAAGCAGCAAACCCCCAGCTTCTTATTTTCACCTTCTCTGGGAAAGAAGGAGGGAGAGGAGCTGGACTGTGATAAAATACAGGCAAAACACTCGTTTGCATTACCTTTTATTAACTTTTTAATTAAAGCAATTCTGCAGGCAAGGAGCCAAAGTCAGAGGGAGACAGAAACAATCCAGCAGTAGGGGCAGAAATGTAGTAAAGCTGCCAAGTAAATTGGATGGTGGCAGGAGACCAAAAGCACGGACATAGTGGGGCAGAGCCTGAGCCATAAACTTGGAGTCACACTGGGGAGGAAAACAGTGAACAAATGAGCTGGCCATGCCCATGCAGCGAGAAAAATGAGCCAACACCTCACTCCATGGCAGCTGCTTGAAAGCCAGAAAAATATTCCTTTCTAGGGGCCAGTCTGCCATCGCTGGGCAGAGCTGAGCTATTCCAGGTGCCGTGGATGGGGGTTTGTTCAAGGATTTGCATCATGGATTTGTGGTTTTCTTGAAGTTGGGGTAATTGAGCTTGTTGCAGGCCAACCCAACCACAGACACATCCTGAGCATTTCAGGTGCTGCGAGATCAGAGGACGCTGTATATTCATGCACCAGAATGTCTAATTCAGCTGAGATCTTCAGGGGCCTAAATTAGTTTAGTTTTAATGTCATCGGGATGTCTCTGGATTTTCCCCGGTGTGGCAGGGATTGGTGGCTGGCCCACCGTGTACGGGGTCAACTCCAAAATCCCTGAGGGGCTTGGAAAACATTTGAGATGGCACTGGCTCAAACCCCAGTTGCCTGAGGATAATTTTGAGCTCGAGCTCTAAAAGACAGATTACAGTAGTAAACTCCCAGACACAGCAAGTTTTAGCAGCGTCTCTTGCTCCTCGTTTTTCTTGCTGCCTGACTTTCTTCTGGCCCCTCGGTACATAAATTAACATTACACTCACTGAGCCTCAGTGCTCCCATTTCTCCTGTATCACCAGGGGAGTTTACCTATGAAGTACAACGGAGCTGGGATTTTACTGCCTCAAACTCCCCTGCTCCCACTTACTGACACATCTTTTTTATCGTTTGATATATCAACTTTAATTTGCCTGGTGAAACTCGAACTTGCTGCTCCGCACGGTCCCAAAAGCATTACGAGAAAATTTTTCCAGGAGATGCGCTGAACCCAGGAGGGAAACAAAGCGGGGAAGGCTTGTTCCAAGTGTCTATTCTGGGAGGATTAGATGGGGGATTTTTCAAGACTAATCTCTTTAAATGAAAATTTCAGAATTTGATTAATTTTTTAATCTGCACATGGATTTGCATAAAATTACTGCACTGCCTCATTCACATTTGGTAAGAGAGGAAACGTCTGCAGGAAGGATGGGCAGCTATGAAGGGTCCAGTGCACGAGTGGGTTGCAGGGACTGGGTGAAAGGCCCTGTGCCTCCACTCACTGCAGTGCTCCTGGGAAAAGCACTGGG